>OY740774.1:48575055-50052555 GCA_963513935.1 Aphrophora alni
TGTACATGGTAGATTTTTTTTCTAGAAGCTTTTGTTTTTGCAAAATAATCAATGTTGTGACGTAAATTAGTAATTAATGTTTTCAGTTAAACGAATTAATTTTGTTGTTATAAAATACACATCGAATGTTACTGAAGTATATTTGTGAAATGTCAACTTTTATTGTTATATATTTTTAAAAAATCAAATAAATGAGATAAATAGATAAACTTTAAGTATATATGTAAACTTTAAGTATGTATATATATATACTGTGTGTAAATAATATGGAAGAGACTTGATATTTCAAGAACTGCTTTAGATAGAAGGATATTCGACCATTTATTTTAAAGCTCTTAACCTGAGCTATATACAGGGGTGGTGCAACAGTTTAGTATAATATACAAGAGGTTCAAAAAATTAACAAAACTTGATTTTTATCAAATTGAAATTTTGTTTAAATTTTATTTTTAATAGAACAGAGATATGGGGTTTTAAAATTCGTAATTGTATAATATTGAACGTTCTTTGCAAGGTTCAGTGAATAATGATTTTATTATTTGGTTATTGTGATGTAAATTGAGTTAAGTATTGGACATTACATTTCAGTTATAAAAAGCAAAAAGTAAGCATACATATTTCTTAATTACAAAAATAACTTAAGAAGAAAATAACTTTAGTTTACTTTATATTTTCGTCCAATAATACAAATTTTAAATAATTTTGGAAACCAAATTAACAAGTCGCTAGAAAGTCTACGACACAAATTTGTATACATAGAGTGTAAACATAATTTTTCCATGTACAAGATGATCCTACATTTATTATTTTCCTAAGCTCAGAGTTTTATAATAACTGTTCAAAATGCTCCCCTTGTACAGTTTGTCAGTGGTAATTTATATTAGTAACCTCTCATCACGTTCCTTATTTCATCAGCAATTTATCTCATAACTATCAGATTTATCAAATGGCTTTTGTTACTACGGTTTGTCTGATAAACTTGTTGTTTTAATAAGCCCTAAGAAAAATCATCAAGGAGTGACAGATCAGGTGACAGAACATTCAAATGTCTTTATACGACTTATCGATCTTTGTTTAAATGTGTTGACGTACTTGTAGTAGGCTGTGAGACGATATTCCACACACAACAGTATTTTGAATTTGTGGTGTTATTGTCAACTATTGTTAGTTGTGATAGGAATCTTTTATTAAATTTCCCTTTATTATAAAAGCTCCAGTTACTTTAGTACTAACAAACCCTACTCAAACGTAA
Organism: Aphrophora alni; assembly: GCA_963513935.1. Classification (NCBI taxonomy): domain Eukaryota; kingdom Metazoa; phylum Arthropoda; class Insecta; order Hemiptera; family Aphrophoridae; genus Aphrophora; species Aphrophora alni. Next base: position 48,576,308 of record OY740774.1, read on the forward strand.
CACCTTGTATTTACATTTACACTAGTATCGACTGTTATACCTATCAATGTGTCCATTTAGCGTGAACTTTACTTCATCTATAAATATCACAGAGTTCATGAAGGTTGGGTGCCATGATGTCGCAATACTCAACACGATGATCAAAATGGTTCTAACAATTCATGAACTTGGTATATTTAATTGGAGAAAATGGATTTTCTTAAGAATTTTCTGAATAGAGAAACTGCTGACGTCATGTTCAGCGACAGCTTTTTTAACTGAGCTGTGGGAATTCTCTGCAACATGTTCAAAGACTTCATTGTTAGTGGGTGTTCGCCTTTCGGAGGGAGCCACCGTGGTTCTTTGAACTTCTAGTTTCTTGAAAACGGTAGATTTTACTATTGGAGGTCGGTGAAGCACACACACTTTGATAGCAAAGTTCTGAATCGTCGTATATTCTCATAATAAACAAAGTAATCCTCTTTGTTTCATTCAACTCCTTTGCTTATCAAACTGTAAATAACTTACTTTAATGTTCCGGTAGCCTACTGAATTAAGATTTACTCATTCACTTGATTTATAAATAGATACTAAATTATAAAAAAAATTATGTAGCCCTACACGATCTAAACAAAATTCAATATAGTTTATTAAAAAATCAAAGCCCAAAATCCAAAATTTAAGCTAAATTACTAACTTTTATAACGAGTTTGGAAATTCCATTGCACAATAGCGCACACAATAAAATTGTTTAATGCATTTGGTATCGGTTGCTTTCCCGCTTCATATCAAAAGACATTTTCATTTTCTTAATTACACAAAAGTTGGCGGAAAAATTAATAAGGATAAAATAAGCACTAAGCTACAGTTTCAAATGTATTTATTAACTTATTTAGCTACAATTGTTTCGCCTTGCGGCATCTACGGGCTAATGGTAATAGTAATAGTAATAGCTAATGGTAAAAGATAAGGCTTACTATTACCATTAGCCCGTAGATGCCGCAAGGCGAAACAATTGTAGCTAAATAAGTTAATAAATACATTAGAAACTGTAGCTTAGTGCTTATTTTATCCTTATTATGGAGTTTCCACAAGTAGTTACTGCTGTTACAGTTAAAATGGAAAAATTAATAACAGAGTTTAGTCCAGTTTTTTAACCTGTCAATTCTGTTCTTAATGTAATTATTTAAATTTTTAATTGTTTGTTACTTGAATTTTGTTTTTACTCCAGAAAGTGTAACATTATATAAATTTCCATGCAATCATGTGTATTACAATTTATATTCCTTCATTTATAATGGAATATCTGTCATGTTTAGTAATAAATTGTCTACGTATATGACGGTAAACACAGTTCTTCCGATGCATTTATTCATGTCTTGATAATTTCTTCTTATATCACTCACAATATTACGTGACAAAAATCTTATAACTCTTTCTCAATGATTCATTTTAAAAATATATGTGGGTCTAATACGATCAAATAAGAGTAAAAATTAAGGATGTAATAAATAAAAATGTTCGTTCTTAATTGAAATGTGTGAAAAACGTCAACTCAAGTAATTTTTCAATATCCTAACTTTTATATAAGAAGTACAAGACAAATGAGTTTGATTCTTTGTACAAATTGCTCTCATTTTTTTAATAAAGGTTGTTGAATGAGCCTTTATAGGCTTCCTAAGCCTTAATTGAAAAGGCTCAATCATAATTTATACATAGAAAAAAAATCTTATTATTTTAAATATGTACACAAAGTAAAATTATTTCTTTAGAGTTAAATCTTCCAGTGTTGTCATTTAATTTATATAAATCAATAACTTAAACTTAACAAATAATAAATTAAATATTAAAGAGTAATGATCCTACATTGGTATTATTATGAGTAAAACAAATTCTATTCATACAAATATGTACATGTGTTTTATTCATACTACTTTTATGTAATGTAAATGTGTATTAAATATATATATATAAAAATAAAAGTTACTGATTTAAACACCTAACTCATGAATATATTGTATAAATTCAGTGTATTTAAAAAACAAACAAACAGTAATTTTACGAAACTTGTTACAGGTCAATATAATATTTAATATTAGTAATCTCATTGATCATAACCAAGCACCAGTATCATATTTCAAAACAATAGATCGGTAAATAGAAATAGGTGGTTTTGATGTTTCAATTTTAAAACACCTAACTGATATGACATAAAAGTCAAAATTGTGTAAGTTTGTATTTTAATAAGAAGCACAGAGATTGTATAAACGTATGCATATATGCCATCACAAAAACACAAATTGGCTTAAATTATTTTTGAAGAATAAATAAGCGCTTGTAAGAAATATTTAACACCGGCCATTATTAAACATATCGGCCTAAAAACCCATGCTAAACTCAACTCAACGCTTTCAACAACACCTTTTTCAAGATTTTGCTAAGTCAATCAATAAATTAGGAGGAATAATTTTAAAATGCAAGTGAAACCTACCTTTGTGCTGAATTCCTCAATTTATTTTTCTGGGACGGGCCTCGTGACGTCCTACCAATAGACTATCCAGGGATTGAGCATCAACATTAGCTTTTATAACTACACTGACTTGCGACCCGGCTAAACGCCATCTTGGTTTTGCGAAAGTAAACTGCACTGACCTCCGCACATGCCGCCTTCCCTCTCCTTGTGATATGTGAATTTTGTAAGTAATTTCAATTAACTTGATATTTTAGATATATTCCAACATAAACCCAAACCTACGTTAATCAAACCTTTACTCATTTGTGAATATTTTTGTTGGACTAATGCAATATCAAAGACTACCCGCAGAGAGTAGGCCTATAACTATGATGGTTAGGTGTTTAGTGTATTTCCAAAATACCGCTGATAGGTACCAGAGCTGTATTTAATTTAAGATGTTAGACCATCTTGTGCATAAGTTCTTGTTGGACCATCTTGTGCATAAGTTCTTGTTAGACCATCTTGTGCATAAGTTCTTGTTGGCCCAACTTGTGCATAAGTTCTTGTTGGACCATCTTGTGCATAAGTTCTTGTTAGACCATCTTGTGCATAAGTTCTTGTTAGCCCAACTTGTGCATAAGTTCTTGTTGGACCATCTTGTGCATAAGTTCTTGTTAGACCATCTTGTGCATAAGTTCTTGTTAGACCATCTTGTGCATAAGTCCTTGTTAGACCATCTTGTGCATAAGTCATTGTTAGACCATCTTATGCATAAGTCCTTGTTAGACCATCTTCTGCATAAGTCCTTGTTAGACCAACTTGTGCATAAGTCCTTGTTAGACCATCTTGTGCATAAGTTCATGTTAGACCATCTTGTGCATAAGTTCATGTTAGACCAACTTGTGCATAAGTTATTGTTAGCCCAACTTGTGCATAAGTTCTTGTTAGACCAACTTGTGCATAAGTTCTTGTTAGACCATCTTGTGCATAAGTTCTTGTTAGACCATCTTGTGCATAAGTTCTTGTTAGACCATCTTGTGCATAAGTTCTTGTGCATAAGTCCTTGCTAGACCATCTTGTGCATAAGTCCTTGCTAGGCTATCTTGTGCATAAGTTCTTGCTAGACCATCTTGTGATAAGTTCTTGTTAGACCATCTTGTGCATAAGCCCTTGCTAGATCATCTTGTGCATAAGTTCTTGTTAGACCATCTTGTGCATAAGTTCTTGTTAGACCATCTTGTGCATAAGTCCTTGTTAGACCATCCTATGCATAAGTCCTTGTTAGACCATCTTCTGCATAAGTCCTTGTTAGACCAACTTGTGCATAAGTCCTTGTTAGACCATCTTGTGCATAAGTTCTTGTTAGACCATCTTCTTCATAAGTCCTTGTTAGACCATCTTGTGCATAAGTCCTTGTTAGACCATCTTGTGCATAAGTTCTTGTTAGACCATCTTGTGCATAAGTCCTTGTTAGACCATCTCGTGCATAAGTTCTAGTTAGACCATCTTGTGCATAAGTTCTTGTTAGACCATCTTGTGCATAAGTCCTTGTTAGACCATCTTGTGCATAAGTCCTTGTTAGACCATATTGTGCATAAGTTCTTGTTAGACCATCTCGTGCATACGTTCTTGTTAGACCATCTTGTGCATAAGTTCTTGTTAGACCATCTTGTGCATAAGTCCTTGTTAGACCATCTTGTGCATAAGTTCTAAATAACTAAATTCCTTGGAAATGTTAGAAATTAAGAGATTATTTTATAAAGATTCTAGCCTTGTACTTAACGATCAGGTAGATTTTTGTCCAACTCACAGCTATTAAACCGATTGTCTTCCTTATGACCATATATACCCCACCCCTCCCATCTTCCACTCCCTTGCCTTAGTCTTTGTATTAAGTAACTGTTGTATGTTAAATATGTTAAACACGTTGTTTCAAACATTCCTTAGTCTGTAATGTTGCCTCGTCAATGTCGTTACTGGCGAAACCATGGTCGGCAAGACTCACAATAAATTGTAGAAGTTACAAAAAATTTGTATTCTTAATTATCACTTTGAATGGAGCAGTAACGTGTTTTGTTACTACTACTACGAACTTAGTTCTTATGTTATACTATTACCACAGAACATTTTGTGGTGCCAGGCTCCTTACGTGCCTTTTATAGAGTATAATCACAATCATCTTCACAGATAAAAAATTTATTAAGCACGGGTAATGTGCACTGAACCAATAAGTCTACCAATTGTGTGTGAGAATGTTCATTCTATTGGTGGTTGTGTGTGCCCTCTCGTTCGGTGCAATATGTTTCTAAGCCCATTGGGAATAAATATTCTTGTTATTAATAATTAATATTATTGTTATATAAAATTATGTTTATTATAAAGTAACAGAAAGATTTGGCACATTATTGGTAACTTAACTTATGTCCATTTTCTTTATTTTCAAAAATTTTAGGGAATGTTCGTTTAGCAATCATTTAAGAAAGCTAGTTGGCCAAACAAAAGTCGTAACATGGAAGTTAGTTTCTTTCATATTTTTGGTCACAATTAGTGTGTGATTAATACTAAGTGAAAATAGCACAAGCTTTATCTACAATGTTATAAATTTCTAAATCCTTTAGATATTAAGAGGTTTTTTTTTTTTTTTTTTTTTTTTTTTTTTTTTTTTTTTTTTTTATAGATTGAATAAGAAGCCATGGACATTAATGATCAGTGTCAAGACAGTGTATAGACAAAAACTGAGTATTACAAATTATTATTTTTTTTAAATCATGTTTATTTAAAACTTATTTATTAATATTAAAAAAAAAGACATTAGTAATATTGATTGCAGTCTGAAACTGTGTTATTAAAACTGATATGATTGAATGTTGTTGTGAGGGTCAGATTAAATAATGTACCTTTAGATCCCTGTATGTAAAACAAAAACAACAGCGTACATAAACCCTTAACCCAACTAACAGCATTCAATTTACATCAAATTTCCATTATCCAGAGATAATTCATTTGTTGAATATTTGTTTTAAAATGTAGTTAAATTGCTACAATGTTTCTTTGGCGTACAATTAATTTAGAAGTTGTATTCTGTTTTTTAAAATGGCACATGCGCATTTGTATCCGGCATGGATTACACACTTAAAGGTTGCTTCAGTAGATGCTCTGCCCTGCTCCTTAGTGCATGAAGCTGTGCTCCCCTGTATCGGTCTTGTTTACGAATTTTTTTATTGATAAATTGTATTGTGTTTAGTGTTTATGTATGTGCTATTTTGTTGACTGTTATTCTTTTTAGTGATCCAGTCTTCATTAAGAGATGTTCTACTATAGCCGGTTAGTTAACAAGTAAAACATACTTTTCTATCTTTATTTCAAGAAATAATAAATCAATAATAAATATATTTGAATATATTTTTGAATTTATATATAAACTATTTACAAAGGGAATATACATTTTTATATCGTTCACTTAACAGGTTCATTTAAATGTGTAAAGGGTGTCCCAAACAACATTCCATATCAACGAACCATATCACGATTATGAGGTCAAGAAGTATACTCCCCTTTATTTATGTTAGGAACTTTTGTGAAATAAATTCACATTTCTGAGAGGTGTTATGTCAGAAAAGGTGACATGGAAATCATTGGCTTTTATTTATTCTTGTGATATATCATTTTAGCTTTTCCCCCAAAATATATTTTTTATTATTTAATTTACAAAAAAAGATAAGAAAAGTTTTATATTTATATGATTTTTTTAAAACTAATAACAGCACTGTACTTATATAAAAATAATAAAACATTCCATATTATAAATATGTGAAAGTTATAAAAAAAAACGATATTAAAACGATATACATATATTGTTACATATTTATTATAAATATATAAATTATTCAATAATGTACCATGATTAAGAAAATTATCAAACCGCTGAAACACTAGACGAACATTAAAAAACAGAACATTTATTAACCTTCATATTATCACTAAAATATTTGTTCAAAGTTAAAAAAAAATTATTGTATAGCTGAAACAGACAGTGAGATAGACTATTATTCAATTAAAACTTAGTTTTAATTTGTATTAAAAATAATAGAAAGATTTAAGAACTAAATGAAAAAAATATCTAATTAAGATGTTCAGTAACATTAAACACTTATCTAAGAGCAGTAATAACAAATACAGTTTAGAGATATAACGTTGAGTCTCCATTTTTAAAAATATACAACTTTATGATCCTTTATCACTTAGTCTCCATTTAGGTTAGATAGACTTCTAAAATATAACAGATTGTTATTAACAAGGCTAATTATATAGCTTAATGATAGAATAATCTAGTTGTAAGCGAATTATTGTTTTTATTATTTAAAAACAATCAATACAGAAATTATCTCCATAGCACTAAGCATTTATTTGTAATTACATCCACAATAGTCATTTATGTGTGTTGTTAGTAAGGAACGGAGTTGGTATTTCAAGAGAAGTTGATTTCTGTTTGGGGTCGTGTTATTAATGAACCGCGCTGACAAAAGAGAAACGTCTTTACTTTATTGGAAAACTGTCATCATATCTTGATATATTGGGATTTCATTTTGTTCATAATATTTTTTTACACGATAATTAGGTAAGTGTACCGAGGATATTACAAAAATTAATTCATAACATTAAACTGATTGATGACTTTTTTTACTTAATCTACACTAAAACGTTCGACAATATAAAACAATTTGACAGTTTTCAATCAAACGTTTTGTCATTTTAGAATCTTTGTAAACTAAACTTTTATCAAAATCAGTAAAAAGTTTTAATTTTTGCTAAAAGAAAAACGAGTCTAAAAAGGACAAACCATTGTGTGTGTGAAGTAATTACAGTTGTATCAGCTACACTCTAGAGAAGGGCAGCTATTATTCATTAGAGTAAAAAATAAGTTTATTGATTCTTGGAAACAAGATCGAGGGCCTGAATAGAGACTGTAAAAACAATTTGTAAGAAACATCTAGAGTTAATATCTGTACTTTAAATTGTTTCTGAAGATTGCAACCTCACAAAAGAAGGAGAAGCAATAAGGAAGGAATTATTTTACCAAATGAAAGTTGATTCTGACGGTGACGATGTTCTACACAAGTTTCATGAAATAAGTTATATTTCTAGTATATATATATATATATATATATATATATATATATATATTTATATATATAAGTTATAGTTTTTCTTGTGAAAAACGTGTTTTTAAAAAAATGCTTTATTTATTAAAAACAATAACAGATTTTACAATAATAATAAATTACAATAATAATTATTATTGGAGAGAACTTGTAACGTGATGTTCACTCACTGGTTACCAGACAGACTCTGATTTTACATTGTTTCTTAGCTTTAAAAGTAAACTATGGTCTAAGCCTATTCCTAAGAACTGCAACCGCAGTTTTGTTGATTAGTAATCATGATTCTAACAGCTACATATATGACAAAGGTTTTGTCATGTGTTACTCATGTAATATTTGGTTAATTTAATTATATAACTTATATATATATATATATATATATATATATATATATATATCTCACATTCTAGTATTGTCAAGTTTTTATGATGATTGTTTTGATTAATTATTTTATTTTGTTCGCTAATACCTCCTTAATCTTTTTTAATATAGGTACTATATTGTCTAAAGTTGCAGTTTAACAGTGTAAATTCAATCCAATAACAATTTCCTTTTTACGATAATAAAATATAACCAGGATGCTTTTAAAACAAGGGTTTGTTATTACATTGTGACTACTAGTCAGCTTATACATTGAATTTTAGTAAATGTTTCCAAGTTTCTAGGGTGTAAATTTTTACTTCTATAAAAGAGCTTCAATATTCGATTATGAATTTCCCCCATCCCATGCAACAGTGGTCCAATCTCATCATCAATCTGATTTCTGTCGTTTACTTGTCTCAATAACATAGAGTTTATTTGTAGAGTTTTGGACGGTTGTTTTTGTTTCCATTTAAAATAAAAATGTGTCATTTTACACAGTCTTACTGTATGAGTGACAGATTTTAACATTTTTATTCTTATTATAAATTAATGGAGTCTGTTTTAAATTTATAAATTTTTATTATTAAACAAACCTGTTCTAAATCATGTATTCATTATAGTGTTTAATTTGAATTTGAATTTGAATTTGTAAACTCAAGTGAATTCAATTGGTTGCACAACGATAAAGATAATAACCAAAGATATTTACAACATATTTTAGAAACAAGTAAATGTAAAAATGAAGAATACTGAACTCTGAATATAGGCTTTATAACTTTATATAACCAAGGTTTAAAAAAAAAAATATTATTTCATTTCTGTAGAATTATGTTCTTTTTGTACTATAAAATTATCTATCTTCTTTAATTCAGATTAAAAGATTTCATTTTATTTATACATTCTTGATTATAGTTCACACTGAAGAAAAATGAAAAGTAAATAGTTTAAATAGATTACAGTGTATTGTTAAATCTGTGATATCTGAAAATCTGTAAAACTGTAAAAGCGATTACACAAATTGATTAACTGAGATTGTAAATGTTTGGAAGCACTTATTTTAAACCATAGGTGTTCAGAATAAACCGTGTAATTTAAAACGAATTTGAGAAATTCACTATTTTTGTTCGTGAGTGACATACTATTTACATTTAGACGAAATTTTCTTAAAGATATTTGTGACGTAAAATAATTTATTTATAAAATACTTTATAGTTATTTTATTAATTGCAACTATTTTCATGGGTGTTTTTATTATGTCGTAAATGTTTTTTTCTTCTCTGAATTATGATCTATTTGATATAAAATTGAACTCTCAGTTTTATTTATTTATGATTAATTTTCGTCATTACTACTAAAAATAACTATAACAAGGGCCCGTGTCTATATTGGTATGTATGATAATAGTTCTCTTCTCTCAATGTCAATATAGGTATGTATGTAATTTAGCTGCCGTCAACTTCAATTACCATTTGCGGTACTCCAGACAGTCGTGACCTAATTACTACGTTTCCAGAATACCAATATAAATTTATTGTTGTAAATATACAATTTTCAATATATAACGGTGCATTCCTAGATAATCGTTTAAAAAATACAACAATATTCTTAATCATAAGACAAAACTTTAATACACGTATATTTATTTTGTTTAATTTAGATTGAAAATTAAGGGAGACAAAGATAATTTAGTTACGTTTTGTATATTGGCTTGTCTTATTTGACATGACATTCCACCAACAGTTTATGGAAATAGATGAAACCGATTTTAAGAATATGTCATGGGTTCTACGTGTATCTTGGAGTAACAATATTTTTAGAAGAGTAATTTTCTGAGAATCGGTAATGCATAGAATTTTAAAGGCTTCTTTTCACCACAATTTTGTTGCATGAACTGGATTTATATAAACAATTTTTTTAGTAGAATGCTGGCTTCACACCTGAATTGCTCACATTTTTTCCGGCGATATTCTAGGAACAGCCGATTCAATTCCGGTCATAAACTCCAACACACCTACTGTTTTGGGCATTATAGAGAAGTTTAGGCCTTTAGATAAGATTTCCTTTTCTTGATTATTAAGGGGTCTAGAAGAAAGATTGAGGACAGGATTTGAAGCACCATCAGACTTATTAGAAGAATTTTGTATAGCAGTTTTGTTTTCTGGGATTTTAGATTTGAGATGAGAAAATTTGTTTATTTGTTTAGATTTAATGTGTTCTATTTCTTCTTTCTTCTATTCTTTGTTAAATTTGTTTTTGATGCTCTTATAAATGTTGTCAAATTCTGAATTTAGCAGAGGTGAAAGTTCTTGAATAGATTTATACATTTTATTTGTGATATTAAACTTTTCAAGGCGATGGAATCGTATCCGTTCGTCGAGATTTGATTTTTAACACACAAATGATGGCAAATGTCCGAAAAATGCATAATAATGAAACAAGCAATGTTTTACACAACAATAAAATGGATGGAACCTAAAAATCTAAACTTTGGTTATTTTCCCATCACAATATTTTCTCCCTTTTTTAGAGTAAGAATGTAAAACCAACGAGAGAGATAATTAATTAGTTATTTTGTAATTCAAATTGATAACGTTTTACTGTTTGAAAATGAAATATGATACAGACGACATGTTCATATTGATATAAAGTAATTAAATACATTATCAGCATATTGTGATTTATAATCTTTCATTTGTATTTACGTGTCCATTGACTTTACGTATCAGTTTTATTGGATAACGTTTATTGTTATAGCAGTCGTATAATCTCAAAATATTACATTTGGAAATTATTACTAATAATGGTTTCCAACAATCTGAAACTTGTACAAATGATAATGCAGGAGTAAATTGATTTCCTGTAGTTATATCTGTTGGGATCTTCATGTATAATTTCAAAGTAATCAGAATTCCTATCTCTCTCTGTAATATTCTCACTTAACGCCAAGTCGGAAGTCTAGTTACAACTTACCTCGTTTGGTTTTTATAAATATTTATCAACATCATTAGACACAATGCATTTTGTATATATTATTTAAACTATGTGGATTATTTTATATTCTACAAAAAGTGAAGTGGAAAATTCTATTTACTTAAAATAAAAAAAAATAGGAGGTTAGGAAAACCTGTACAACAATAATTGTTTTAATAACAAACTTACCCCACTGGGTAAGACACGTTGACATCTACCTACACAAATTAACTTTTCCTACCAGGCTCAATAAACAATCTTTTGTGCATTACATTTAGGAAATCTGCTTGTATTCAATTACAATCGGGCTGGGTAAGTACCATATGAGTACATCACATGTCCAACAAGAACAGTGACAAACTTCACAAAAAGGATATCAAAGTACACTCAACATTTTGTGGTTTGCAATAAAATATTAGTTTTGGGTCAGAGATTACATATTATATTGAACATAGTGATTTTTTAAATGATGGTCGTAGAAAAATTTCTAAGTTGCCTAAAACTGAGACACTTAAAATACGAAGAAATCAGGAGGAAGTAAACGGCGTTTGAAGAAAAATGTATAAGAACCCTAAAACTGAGTCAGCCAATGTAAGAAGACGTACATTTATAATAATGACAACGGTTTTATTCATTGTTTACAGTTGTTCACTATCTACATTTCCAAAAGTGAAATATTAAACCACTAATAGAAGAAATATATATATATATATATATATATATATATATATATGGAATTCATTTATTATGAGTTAATGTGAGCGGATTAAAGAACTCAATTTATATAATCCAAAGATTGGAAGGACTTTCCACACAATTAAATTTTTTTACATCTTTTCAACTGCCCAAATTAACACCAAAACAATAGCGACACAGACTTGGAACAAAATATTTAGAAACTGTAATGATCCATCTTAATATTTGATATAAGTCAATTATCTTTAGAGAATCATTTAGAGCCACACAATAGAAACCAAATAGAGTAGACAAATAAACTTTTAATTTTACTAAAATACCTAATACTCGACCTAACACACCTCTGGAAACAAACAATCTACATTATATTGTATAACACTTAGAGGAGATCTTCTAACAATTTTAAGTTTCATGGAAATGACGGAATGTTTACAATCAACCTAAGTTCCTAGAGAGAACCATCTGCTGTGTTAAACAAAAAATTTAGAGATATGATTAAATCACCTTCTGAAACTGTTCCGCAAGATTAATTGTTTTAAAGAAGAAACCTATAGAATCGTTCTGACAACAATATTACAAAAATTTCAGCGATATGAAGTTAAAAATTAACTTTCATCGTAAATTTCTATATAGAGCATAAACGAATTATTATTATTTTTAAATCAAAGAGTTGCAATAGTTGTATTTACTTGACACCCCGTAGCAAGTCATTTATTCTATATTTAAATTATAAATCCAAATAAAAATTAACTTATGGCATCCGAGGAGAAAAAATTGCAATCATTAGGTGCTTTTCTTAGTCCCAGTGACTAATTTACTATACATCCGCTAGTTCATTTTTAAATCGGATTAACTGGATCTAGATATTCTCATGAATTTACTGTTGGTTATTAGGTTAAAATAAATGTAGTTTAACGAAATTATTTATACGATTTAAAATTAAAATTCATATCAATTTGTTTGTACTTTACAATAAAAAATATATAAAAAAGTTATGGAATTCCAAGTATTATTTCTGTTTTACTTTCTTATCAAATAAGAAGTAGAGAAAGCTTTAGTGCTGTAATTGTTACTGTATAGTGTTTTCTTTTGTTTCCGACAATCTGTTACAATACTCCCCCCCCCTGTAATTATTCTTCTTGTCCTCATTTTTATAATGGTGTCTATGAAATTTAAACTGTGTCTGTTTCATTTACCATTAGGATAGGCAGCGTATGTAGAAGAACACTTCAGACATTCAAATATCTTATTAAATTTATATCAATGTTTACATCATCAGTATATAATATGAGATGTTATATCAATGTACTAAGGAATACATTAGTTTATTTTATTTTAAAAAATATAAAACTACGTTTGTTGCGTGAAACATCGTAAGAAATGTATTATTGTGTCTGTAAACACAGAATATATTTTTTCAAAAATTTTAACTTTAGCAAAGTCGTATTAATGGAATTCAAATGTTAACATTTTTCAATTAATATGTATTAATTCAATATTTTAGTTTAAAATGCACATAATTCGTGTTTTATATTTTTGTTTAAACTTTTATTACAAGAATTTAATTTTATTAAACACATTCAAGAATTGTTTACAACATAATTTGAATATAAACATCATGAGTAGTAGGAATTCCAACATTGGTGAAACAGAAAAGTTTTTGGGCGGAGTACGAACACCTGCCATCTCTTGAAACGTTTTCTCTGTTCCTGATTCATGAATTATTCAAGATGCTTCAATTTGCAGAGAGTATATGTACTATAAACAGAAATGTGTAATATAAATCTCCGTCAGATAAATGAATATTCAGTAAACGCACCATATATCTTTATAAAATTAGAATTAACTCTGACAGAATGATCGTTAAAACCATCTTGTTAAATAACGTTGCCTTTCGTTATCATTACCATAGCATATTTTGATAATGACAATTAATTAAGTTATTACTATGGTATAAGTTAATGTAAGGAAAAAGTGACGTAACAGAGGCACAACAGAGGTAGTACGGAGGTGGCAATCTCGATGGATTTATTTCAAATAAAATTTATAAATATAGCTTCATCTATTTGGAAATAATCAGCCTTTTACTTTTAAGTCGGAGTGTGTTTAAATTTGACAATAAATACTCTTTAAAAGTAAAAAAAATAAAGTTTCTGATTACTTAAAACAATGCTATGTTCCTGGATTAAATAAGTACTTAAGAAAAGACTCTTTTTACTTACCCAGTAAAGGGTAAGTTTGGTAAATGTCAAAAGTTTCAACCTCCATTTTTTAAACGGTCTTCACGTTACATGACCTAAAAACTGAAAAAGTGATGTCGACATATTGTCCGTCCGTCAACGTAGTCTTTGTCGTCTGTACGTAAGCGCGATGGTGGGCACATAAATTTAGATAGAAACATGAAATGTGGTATAGAGGACTATATTATGCTCATATGTAATTCTAATAAAATTCAGTAAAATCTAAAAGAAACTGTCAGAATAGCGGACACTTTAAACAGATTTTTGTTCATATATTGTATATTATTGTACTTCTGCTACACTAAATTGCATGCACCACTTATGGGACCCAGTGTATTCCACAAGAGGACATTAGAGACAGGTATATTACAGGTTAATTACGACATGAAAGCGTACACCACTTATGGGATCCAGTATATTCCACCAGAGGATATGAAAAACATATATTGACAGGTCACGATATAAAATAATACCTAAAATTTATACTATCTACAAAATGAAAATAAATGATCGAGCTGTAATATTATAATCGTAAGTACAAATTACTTAAAAGTAAAACAAATAGTTTCTGAAATATTTATAGGTGCTTCATATCTGTATGCCGCTACAAATTATGCTTCCCGTCATAGATTAAGAATCTTTCATTCCATACTAGTAGTTGAAGAATAGAGAGCTCAGTAAGGGTATGCCCGGCTATTTTATAGACCCTGGTCCCCATGTTTACTAAGAACTTGTTAAACGCTGTTCTTCCAACAAGGATGCAGAAGCATAAGAAAGTAAGAAAATCATTTGTTTTGGTCGTCTAGAAACCTGTATTTACCTTTAGACTGTTTGTTTAGGACTTAATGACTCAGGCGGTTGTTTATTCAGTCCTAATGAACTTTAAACTTTGTAATAGTGGTGCTTGCCCCGGAGTCTATATTATGGTTTAGTGACTGTGTTTGTGAGAGCTTGTATGAGCACAAAAAGAAACCGTCATAAATCAGACCCTCACAACACGAGCGAAGTGAGTAGAGACAATATGTACACATTCGTGAGCTCCGTTAGCTAATGTCAAGAAAGTGATGATATACACAAATACGAGGTTTAAGAAACCTATGATGTAATGGAGAAATGGACTGAGAGATGGAAGCAAGAAACTGTTGGACGGTCTTTGTTTGAAATCCAGGAAACACCTACCGCACCAAACTGGTATAGAGGGGTCTCCCGCAGCGTTGCTACGTTTATAGCAAGAGCTCGAATGGGACACGCGGTGACAAACAGCTACCTGAGAAGATTTCGACTGAGGGAGACTGACAGCTGCGAGAGGTGCGGCGTCGAAGAGGAGACCATGGGTCACATACTGCTGGAGTGCACCTCGGAGAACAGAATGAGAGATTCTCTCAGAGAAGCTTTAAAGGACAGCCAAAACAAATTGGAAGACGCACTGCGGAACAAGAGGTATTGGGCATTGGCGGCTGCGGCATATCATGGTCATCGAGTCGTCGGCATTACCTGAGGCCGGAAGCTCGTATGAAGAAGTAAGAAGTAAGTAAGAAACCTATGAAACAATTTACCCTGCTGGATAAGACTCCTTGATCTACAAATACAACTTTTTCATTCATTGCGTGATGGGGTTGGGTAAGTACCATAATGGCGGCCATTCATAATTATTTTGTTTTTTTGGTTAAAATTGAAATTAAATGTTAATGAAAGTGGACAAGTAACATTTTGTTTTAAATTGATGGGTACCTTGCAATTTTAATCAAAACAGTCAACAACGCATCCACTCATACCAACTATCGCTTTAATTAAAGTGGGTTGAAAACTAAACTGTCCTGGATGGGGAGTGCTGCTCTTGATGGTATCAGAACATTAGGAACTGTTACATTAAAAATAAACAACACTAGAACCCAGTGATCAGATTGCCTATACTACCCCTTAATGAAAACATTTATTAGACTATGTGAATATTGGAGTTGGTTTTACAAACGTATTAACATGGTCGATTAAATAGTTTTTATATATTTTATTGCACGTATTGAATTTAATTTTGATATTCACTTATCAGGTCTCAAAAACAAAAACAAAAAATTAGATATGTCAATGAGTCAAGGAATTTGTAACGTATAAATTTATAACAGCTGATTAATTATTAATACTTTAAATAAAATCTATTTTAGTTTAAGTTCACTACTATTTACACTATAAGTAATAACTAACTCGTTATTTTTATCTTACTGTAGGTTAAATTATTTATGATATAGATTAAATAGTGCAAAAAACTACTGTCATTCATTTGTCCAATCTACAGCGGAGTACGAAGGGTGTTAATTAGTTTACATATAATAACTTCATATAGGAGAACAACTGTGCACTGTCAAGATAACATAGAAAATATACGGTAAACAAGTATTTTTGTACAACTTTGAGATTTAAGGACTGTGGTTTTTGTTCCTTTTAGTTTTAATTTAATTCATTAACCTTAATATTTTGCTTTTATCAATTGTTAAAGAGAAAGGTTGATAATTGTGACTAGAAATTGTGTCATTTAAGGAACGTTTAGTTTTACAATTTATTACAAATTTAAATTCACAATTGTTTATTATTATAATCTGCCTACAGCTGTTAGTTTTAATCCTCATTTATATTGATTAATACACCTAGGCGATTTTTATTTTGTTTCTACAAGTAACGAAATTAAACCTGAAGGTTTTGTTTGCAAAGTGACATACATATGAAACGTAAGGTATTACACATCTGTATTGTAGAATGTTTGTAGGCTACTAAGTGTCTGTACTCGATACTGCCACTGCTAGTTCCTAATTACTAGAGTTTAAAATTGTTCCTTCTCTATGTAGACAATAATCTCTGTGTTATTATTGTGTTAAAAAAGGAAGGAAATAACATAAAATAAAAACTCATGTACCTCGACTACTCTAATAGTGTTAAGGTCAAAATAGAACAATAGTTAGTCAAAAGAGACCAGATAGAAAACATGGAAAGGAGAGATCTACATCAAGAAAAATTACCAAGTTTTCAATATTAACTAGAACTTAACTAGGAATCATACTGCGAATTAGAAGTCAAAACATGACGAGTACAAGAGCCATAACGCAAAGACTGCTAAGTATAGTGAGGAATCAGAACTCCTGTTTTATCGATTTACCAAAAAAGTTTTATCGGTATTAATTAGTACTTTTTATATTTGTACGAATCAACACTTCACACAACCATATTTCCTTTTATAAGTTGGGATTCGAATTATATTCTCTTGATGCCATATTTCACTGTATTTTGTGGGATCATATTTGTAATTATACTTGTCTTTTGTTTTACTATAATGCGTTCTTATATTGTAAAAATAACAGCTAGTTTTGTTCACGTATTGTTGGTGACATAATCCTATGTTTAACCCTGTTTAAATGTACGTCAATAATATATCATTAATACAGTTTTAATAATAAGTCAATTTACGTCAAGAATAATTAAATGTGAGGTTCTGATCGTTTAAAAATACAGTTAATTTATCTATCATTATTGAAAGTAATGATTTTTAATAATATATTGTTTTATTGATTGTGTGTTTATGTTGTTGTTTATATGGTTGCAGTGTTGTATTTTTATTTATTTGTATTATTACGTACTGATAAAATAGTTTATTTACTAGTTATCTACCATATTTTATGGTCTTGGAAACCATAAAGAAATGAATAAGTGGATCGTAAAACTATTTTTACTAGAACAAGGGTATTATTTGCTTAGGAGGATACCCTCCTAAAAAGAGTCATTAGTTTTCTGAAATTTTTCGTAAAGAAGACTGGATGGTCAGATGAGACTTTCTTTAAATATTCCAGATGTGTAAAAACATTGTTTTACTGTTGTCAAGATGACCATGTAAGAGCAACTTAAATAGTCGGGTATGACAGTTCAACTTGTATTGTAACGGTGTTTTTGGTCCATCATTTTCTTAAAGCACTGTAACTGGTGCTGTCTACGCATAATTTGAAAAAAAATGTCATCCTTTACATTAGATTGCAGTACTATGATGACGATGTCTGTCCTCTTCACCAGATTATCATATCACATTTCGAGAGTGACTTTTCTCTTAAGCCATGTTCAATGAATGTTATAGAATCGGTGATTGATTTGATTGGTGATTTTTGTTGACATCGTCAACTAAAAAGAACCCCGTCAGTGTTAAAAAGGCTGAATCAATCACGATGTCCAACAACTTGAGTCTGTTATGATAATAATAAGTAATAACAAAACAAAACAATTTTGTTTTAACAGTATAAAGTCAACTATTTTAAATACCAATGCACTTATTAGCACCCCTTATGTATTCGAGCACCTGATGTAATTTGTATTAGAGACAAAATGCTTTAAAGTTTTAAAATAACCTAAATTTTAAAAATTGTGTAATATATTGAAAGTATGAAATGGTCAAAATCGAAAAGCCATATAAGTCTGATTTTTGTAGCTATCATAGTTTGTAACCCCCAGGGGCTAACTAATTGTGACGACGGATCCCGAAGTACCAGTACTAGTTTTACAATTTTCAACTATAGTATTGGGTTAGATCCGTCTCTTTTTATTTATTGTAACAAGTCTCTCTTGATCAACACTTGTTCTCGCACGACCCTGACGCTATTTTAGTATTCTACAGATAGGGATCTTTTTTTTATGTTCTTTTCTTCATTTTTTTATAAGACGATCATGATACGAGAGGTTTTTTATCTTTAAACGACAAGGAAATAAAAACATCGTTTGTATTCATAACAAATGAATAATGCCATAAGTCAGGGATTAATGGAAATAAAACGTTACTTATAAGGCCACATCCTATATGACATAACTTACATCCCACATACAATAGGAAATGATTTTTATTACTGCTTACAAACGTACCTCTAACACCCATACTATTGTTTTTATATGAACATTTTAAAATTTAACTTAATCAACGTCAACTAAAATAAAGAAGGTGTGCAAATCAAGAATTAAGGAGTCGGTTATAATTTCCGAAATATAAAAATTCGTAAATAGTTGGTTATATAAAATTAAATATAGAAAGCTAGTAAAAATATTGGTTCAGGGTGTAAAGTGATAGAAACACCATGTTCTATCAATATAAACAAAAGTAGGTATTTTAAATATCACATGATTTTCTATACAGGTGAAAAGTATGTATAAGTTGGATGTAAATGGAAGGAGGTATAATTTAAAAACAAAATTGTATTTTAAAACCAAAATTCAACTGTCGGGCTTCACGGTAAATAATTCCACCACCTAAAGTTGAGATTAGTAAAAATGGTACTTTGCCGTTTGGACTGTAAAACACGTCTGAAAATTCTGTGAACTTGCTGTAGATTTAATGTTACATAGCTTTAATAAAAGTATTAAATGTCAATAAAAATATATCAAAAGCGGGAATATAATATTTAAAAATAGACCACAAACAATGGCGAGACTTATAGCGAATTGGTTATATGCCAAAAGTCATAATATTTTAAGGTAACGAGCGAATGGTCTAGAACACGACCGAATGAGCAGCAGATAAATTACAATTCGCTTTTGTGTATTTAACTAGTAACATAAATTGAAAAATATGTTGCCTTACTTTCTCTTTCTCTCTCTCTCTCTATCTCTCTCTCTCTCTTTCCCTCAAACGAGAAATTAAAATAAAGTTCAATATCCACAAAAAGTTACTCTATTACTTTAAATATATAAATTTGATGAAATTTTTCAGTAAGTTGACAAGAGTTATATATATATATATATATACACACACACACATATATATATATATATATTACTGAAAATATTTCAGTTTCTCAACGGAAATATTTGGCATAGTTAGATCACATCCCCAACTCTTATCAACTTACTGAAAAATTTAATCCTAAAAACATTTTTTTTAAACAAAGCCCTGCTTCATTTGTCCTAAGCTTAAATAGTCTTTGATTACAATCGAGTTATTTAATGATAGCGATCAGAGTTCACTTATATTTTTTCTATTTATTTCCTGAACTGTTTTTTATTTACTTGCAATTTGGCACACGATTTTCGTATTTTTTCTTACATTTGAAATAAAATTGTGATTAAAAAAAAGTCTTTATAACCTCAAAGGATGATTTTTTATCAGTAAATCTTTAATGTCATGCGTTAATTCTTAATATAATAACTAATTTTAATTTCTAACTTTTTGTAAAGTTGAAGAAAATACTCATCTTTTAAGAAGAAGAAAGTTAATTCGGAATATTTATTAGATGATAAACAAATAAATAGATATTGTCAGATAACCAAATCTTCTTAAAATATATCTTTTTGGACTGTAGAGCATTGGACAGACGAAAACTAGACATCCCAGACAAACTAACGGTCCAGACACAGACACCAAATACAAATTTATGGGGCTCAGAGGAGCTCAAAACGGATGCTACTCAGAAAACTAGACATGAATAATTAGATCTATTTTATCTATAATATTGTAGTACATGTAAGTAAAAGTAAAAAATAACCTATTGTAATAATTTTGTAATTTTATGAGATGAGTGTTAGTAATAATTTTGATAATATATTTCATTTGTAAGTGTTTATCAATAACCTGGTATCAATGTTTATACTATCATGAGAAGCAATAAATAAATTCGCAATCCCTGCTCTGCGTGTGTCTCTTTTCATGCGTTATCCCAACCACTTCCCCATCCCCACAAAGTAGATTTGAGAAACTGAATATCATATACTCCGTATAAACAGATTGGAAATAGAAAAGACAGTTCCATATATCTCCCCATAAGTTCTAATGCTAATCACAAAATGTTTATGTATAATTCCTTAACGCAACTGCGTAAACATGAAGTGCGATATAATGACAATTTATATTTTTTAACTGTTTAAAATCATAAATTTTTTCACCAAACTTTACTTTAAAACTTCACATATTTGAGTTCTTATTTGTATGATTCAATGTATATACGGGTTACTACTACTGATTGAAATACGAAGAATTGTAGTGTTTATTACTGCTTTTGATTTCTTTTAGGTATTAGTGTAGTTATGATTATATTTTTGGTATATGTCTAAAAGTAACAATTAACTAGTAAAGTGAATTCTGAATATGATGCCCTAATCCTTAACATAACAACTAAATTGTACTTTATACAATTCTGAATGTTACAAAAAATACTCACATTGTAAGAGGAAGTAAGTTTATACATTTTTATCTTCAATTAAATTGATGCATTTCTAAAAGATATAAGGTTGTATATAACACGATACGTAGGTACAACGTCGGCTGGTAACTCAAACAAATGTAAACCTGTTTTAAAGCGCTTTGTTTTCCGTTTATGTATTAAAAATAGCGTTAATTTAAAATGTTCAGTGTCAAAAACAGTTCTTTTTACAAAAATACAAGAAAATAAAATGTTAAATTTTATGTCGAAATTGGCTATTTGTTTATTTTTATTGTAAGTTAAAGAATAGTCGACATTTTAGTAGTCAGATATCTCGCTTGGCTTATGAGTGTTCCGAATTCAATTCCGGTGGTGGTTCAAGAATTTAGTGTTAAAAATTAGTGACAGTGTGTAATAAGATTACATGGATGGATCCGACAGTACCAATAGACAAACAAGGGATGGGGAAACAATCATCTTAAAATCATAATAGTATATAAGCTTAAATATTAAAGACATTACAACGGAATTGTTATTGTCACGAAAAACGAACATCTCAGGTTTACAATTAACAAGGAAAAACAATTTGTCATTTCTTTTTCTAAATCAAACAGTGTTCGAGTTTTAGGCATCAAACATATTATATTAATGTCATTTTGAATTTGTAAAATTATAAGGTCGTGTAAACGTTTTGCAATCTAAGTGTGTGAAACATTCTCAAAATATGGTGATGATCTCTCAATTACCTTTGAAGTTAAATTTTTTTTGAAAAGACACAGACATATAAACGAAAAACGTTGTGTTTTAGGACATATGTGTATATTTACCTTTTGTTTGATTTGGTATTACCTCTCACCTATGCTGTTAAGTCTATTTTTCTTGTTATGTTTAATGTATACTTATTTTTAGTTGACAAGTTTTCAGGAGTTCTCATGTTTGAGAGTTTGAGACTTCTCATGCCATGTATTATTTCCGTATATTAAGGACGGATTTAATATTGAAATCCATTTAAAATTGTCTTGTTCAAGATTTAAAAAACAATTGGTATAAATACATATATTAACAAAGTTATGTCTTCTAACTATAAGATAATGTTAACCTGATAAATAATAAATTATGAGTTCGGGAATAATATAAATCTCTTAGACATTGTATTATATATTCTACAACTACAGTTGAAAACTGAAATTATATATTCTTTAAACACTCTTTTATGAATTAACAACTACGATGAATATATAAAACACGTTACACCTAAACCGAGATCCTAAACTAGTATCTGCGCAAATCGTTATTCTTGTGTCTGCGATTCGGCCATGCTTTTGCTCGTAGTTGTACACATTATAAAACCATTACTTACTGAACTCTTTTTTATTTATTGGCCACTATGAAATTGACTAACAAAACCTAAAATTCGACAACTAAGCCCTTGTAATGAAATATCAAATAAATTGTCTCATGAGATCTGAGTCAGAAAGTAAAGTGATTAATGGTACCTTTTCTAGTAGATATAAAATGTTTAAATTTGAACTTAATGTGAGGTAAAGGTAATTTTGTTTCAATATATATGGACTAAAATCATTTAATGTGATTATCAATTTGAAATATTTTATTATTTTTTATAAATTTCTGATAATTTTCTCAACGAGTACATAAGAGTCCTTCATACGAAATTTGAAGATGCTAAGTGGACATCAAGTTGGATATGACTTTGGGTATTACTAGGTTATGAACTATGAATAAAAGTCAAATTAATGGTCACATTTTAGCAAATTTGGACAATATCGTAATAGCCAGTTACTATAAAATCGAAAGATGCGTTTTGTTTTTATGACAGCTACGTCCAAATTACAAGTTATCTATGGAAAAGGTAAACATTGCACGTATGTAAAAAAAACTGCCCATATTTCATAAATGAATAAACTCAGTCAGAGTGGCAATTTAAGTGTACAGAACGAAGTTAGATATCGTTGTAAAAACTACATATTTGAAGTTAGGAAGTCTTAAAAGGGACGTAGTATAACAAAATCTGAAAAATCTTTTGCTTATTTCAATTAAATTTGTCCTATGAATTTCATACATTTGATAAAAATAAAATACTGGTTTGGTGTTTTGATATTACCATATACAAGTACTACATTAAAATTAGGTGACAATTCTGTGACCATAGAATTGTAGCTATTGTAGATCGGGAACTGCAGCGCAATCACATGGAAAATGGAGATTTGAACGATTTAGGTCACAGAATTTCCACTTTATTTTGTGTTAGTTAATGTAGACTAACATGTGTTGATAACCAAGGATTATGTATAAGATTAAATGCAAACAACTGATGCCTTTAGAGTTAGAGATGATTACGTTAATATTAGTTTGGATGTAGCGCTAACTTCATTGATTTGCATTGTTCGGAGTTTAGTCAAAGTAGAATTATATAATACTGTTGATTTGGAGTATAAATGGTATATTAAGCAAACTGAGTTTCAGCAATGGCAATTTAGGTTCTTAGTAGTTATGTTTGTCATTCCGTCCAACAAATAAATGAGGGAAAATGTTTAGATATTAACGTTATACTAAAATAACTTTAAAAAACACATACAGTAGTTTAAGGTACGTTCAACTTTGAGAATATTTTATTATTTGATAAATATCTCTAATGTAAAAATATTTCGAATGGTAAATCATGTTGTTATTTTGAACGAGAGACTTCCACAGTCACAAACATCATTATGATCTTGTTCTTCGGGGTTCGACCGCGTCAATATTGTCTGCACGTTGAGTACAGCCGACGTTTCTGGCACTTTACAGATGTCCATTCTCAAGGCTTAACAAATTACTTACACATTTAATTGATTAGTATTATTTAAAATTTACATTTCAAATAAATAAACATACTGTCGATAAACTAGATAAAATGGTTTATCTAATAAGTTTTTAATACAGAAACGAGACGAAGTTAAAAATTGTGAAAATTATAAAAAATAATCATTTCAAAAAAAAGGAAAAAAAAAACAGTTCTCAAGGATAATGTTTGTAATAGATAATAAATACAGAAATATGTTTGGGCTTTAACATATAGTTTTTCACTCTTGTAACATAACATACATTTTTGCATAAGTATTACTTGAAAACTAGTCTTGACATTTACAGGAACATGTATTCTTTAAACACATTGTATAATGTTTCCTTCTATATAGTTTTACGTATACTTTTTACCACTTGTATATTTTTAAGATAAAATTAGTAACTTTAGTTTTTATTAAATTACCCTTCCTTTAAATAATGAGATATAAAAAAAATCATTAAATGGTGCCCCTTTTAGTACCTCATTTCAGGCTAATTGTAAACCATTCCTATCTTCAATTTTAGGCAAAATTAGTTTATTTACACATTTAATAACGTGCTTTAGTTCTTTCTCTATTCACAGGGCTTATATTACAACACTTTATTATATTAAAAATAAATTCTTTAAATAATGATCTAGGCCTATATCTGTTCTTTACTATTTTCTCTATATTTATTTTCACAATTGACTCTATTACAGTATTCATGGCTAGGTGGCTTCATTTTTGGCTCTCTTTCAGCTTTTATATATGTCGAAGATTTTCGCCTTCAAACGACAAGAAACAAAAATCTTCTCTTCTTTCCTCTCTTAATATAATGTATTACAATCCCTGTAGTAATGACACGTAAGTATTTGTTTTGGTGACTAAAAAGGTTTGATTATTACATTTTTGACTTTATGCAATAGTTTACATTTTAAATATACAGTAACAGTTGCACTTTATGTGCGGCTGATTTCTTCACATATAACATTTCATATTATTACCTCTTCCGGAAATGAATGAATGGACTAAGTAATCTTACATGACTGTCTTTTGTATAGCCTACTTAAAGATATGTCCAATGAAAGAAATGAGAACTAGCAAAATATATACATCTCTGGGTTAACCGATATGTTTGAAGTAATTGATTTTATATATTTGATACTAAGCTATTGAACGTTTCAAATGAGTTCTAATACAACTGTGACATTAGAAGAGTTTAATATTTCAATTCGTTTAGTCACCCGTTGAAAATGGCTATTCGGTTTTGAATCATGAAATTAATGAACTTTCGAGGGAGGTAAAGGGTTATATCGTGTTTATTCTGTATTTAGTACCCTTAGGGGGTCATCATAGTGAGTATGGACGAGGTAATCCTGAGGGACCCTAAACGGATCTACACCTTTTTTATGTTACCTTGGTTTCGTCTACCTTATCTCGTTTCTTTTCACCAATCATTATTATATTTCAACCCTGACGCTAATACAGTATTCGAGAGTTGACGGTTTTTATTTTGTTATTTTATTATTTTTTGTTTTTACTGTTCACGTCAATTTTATAATTAATTATTTTTCTGTATTTAATTTTTTAAAGTTTATCCCCTCCTCATTGGAAAATGATGATATCCAACATTTTAAAACGTTTAAAAACCAGTATTTTTGAGTTCATAATGTTGGAAATGTTTTAGAAAATTCGTGGAAAAAGTGGAGTAAGGGCTGAAGTAGAATAAGGAGTAAGTATTTCCCTCGGTTTATATATGTTCTAGAGTTAATCCCGTTACTTCATTTGTTCAAATGAGAACAGACTTCCTTCTTATTTTTATCTTTTTTTTTAGGAAGATTTAATACAAATCTGTATTCGACTTTCCCAGAAACAAGAGAATAATGGATTTCATAAAACAAGCTTAACAAATTGTTTAAATTATCGTCGCCATATTGAAATTATACTTAGACTTCATGTAACAAATACTAAATTTCAATTTTTTAATTATTATAGTATATTGATTGTTAGATATTTTAAAACATAAATACATAATTGAACAATTTTTATGGTCGGAATTAAAATGTATATTACTATTTTTTCTACATTTTACATTTTATTGTTCTGTGCATTGGGATTAAAAATATTGCTTAAATTTTGGTAAGTGTATTATATATATATATATATATATATATATATATATATATATATATATATATATATATAATTACGTATCTAATTTTCTACAATTTGATATGTGTATTTATATAATTATTTGTTTATTAAGAGAATTTATTTTATTTTATTTATTTATTTTTTTATTTATTTTTATTATTATTTTTGTTTTACAAACATTGGTACATTTTACTACAATACGTGGTCACAAGAGCGTCAGGTGAGTTCCAGTACAAAGTGACGTCAACTTCATATTTAGAAAACACAATGCTAATAGAATAAATAAAGCCATTAAATTCACAATATATTTGAAATAAACATAAGTACAATTTATTTAAAATAGATGTATATTGATTTAAGAGTTGTATTTCTTCAATATATATATATATATTAATTATTATTTATTATATATAATTTTAATCATTGCTTTCCTTATTATTAATACTGTCATACTGCTCCTTGGAGATTAGCTCTAAATAACCCCTGTTGTCTAAGAAATAAGCAAATGTATGATCGAGAGTAATTATTTTGTTGGACCTGTTTTTAACTCCAAGTTCATCTTGAAGATCTTATATGAGATATTCTCTTTTGTACTCAAATAAACCCTTAAATTACAGAATTAAAATACTTTATTTTAGGATTCTTTCCTGTTTCAATACTACTAAATTATTATTGTGACTTTTAAATTACCACTGTACATCTTAACTAACCAAAAGGATCATACAATTACAATTAATTATTTGTTTGTTAAAAATTGTTTTGCGCTTGCAGAACGATTAAGATTTCGAACTGCAGCCATTTTTGATTGATTCAACGGAATTACAATGTCTTATTGCCATTTGTCTATTTCATTAAATATCATGACACCCTCACAGTTTAAAATATTTGAGTTAACCCAGCACTTCACATTAGTGATAAAACTGCTATTTGTATTATTTGTTAAATTTCTAAAATTTATTAAAAAAATAAAACGAGTGGCTATTACTTTATGATCACACTGTATTCTGATTTTAATACAATGGTATATTCTTATTGGATTGATTTCAGTAGGTTCTTTACTCCCTTGAAACTACAATCAACCAAAATTACATCGTGGATCTGCAGTAAAACAAATCATAGTATAAATACCCTACTAGATGTTTTTTGGGTAAAATATTTGTTCGTTTTAATAAATTTTTAATCAATTTTGATTTTGTTTAATTAAGATCTAGGACGGGGCGCTAAGTATCGCTACGCCTAGCGAGTATAAACCTGAACCCAAAGCTTAAATAAACATTTGTTAATTAAGTTCATTACCTTTTATGATGGAGTAGAAGCTCTTTGTGGAGTAAGCAAATTGTTAGACAAATGATGCATCATTAAACCGACGAAAAGATCGTAGCTAATGTATCAATAATCTACAAATACACTGGGTATCTAAGAAAGGGTTAAATTTGATCACAATACAACAACTTTGGTAGGCGTAACTCAGTTAAATTCATACTAAACAACCACTTAATACTTCTTTTGTTTGGACCATTGACAAGTGAGCTTAGGGGGAAATCCTACAGAAGTGGAAAACTGGATCAGTAGATTGTAATGGTAGTTTCTGTAACAACTTGTGAAGTCTGGGAAAGGTCAAACAAATCTAGTAGAATGTGAAAAGTTTGGAAACATTTTTGTAAATCTAAATTGGATATTTTGGGGATCGCTATTGTGGACACCACGAAGGGCCAAAATATAAGTTCTCGGTTGGATGCTACATTTAATAATTGATAAATCACCAGTAGACCCACGAATTAATATTTGATTGTTGTAGCTGGCAGTAATGTCATTACATACGCCTTGGGAGATTTCGAATTAAACCAATTTTTGAGTTTGATAAATAAAAAGAACATTGACTAACCAGATACTTCTGATCTTCCTAAAGAAGAAAGTGGAGAATTTAATTATTTTTAATGCCAACAAATGATAAAGAATGAAATATTTTTGTTAAAGTTTGAAAAGTTCTGAATATTTTTGATAAGTACATTTAAGTAAAAATAAAATAAATGTTAAGTTCCCAGAAGAAATTCAAGATGGTAAATGCGATATGGTGGCAACAATATGATCAAACTAACAAATAATAAATTAAATGCATTAATCTGAATAGGCTCTTCTAGGAATCATTAAAAAAATAATAAAAAGGAAAAAAAACTTTCTAAAATTTTCAAATATATCAAATATGGCTGCCATACATTAATTTTATTAGAGTTCTTGATTTGAAGATTTATTAGGCTTAGGGTATATTATGTTTAATATTCTTTTTTTAATGTTTTGGTGTTAGGTATTTATTATATTATTAGCAGATAAAAAGAGATATAACAATATGACCTAGTTAAAGTGATCTTTAAATTAATGGAGGACTGAATCGCATATTAATGATTGATAATTTTAATCTATGACATCTAATTGGATAGGCTATATTTGAAAATTTCAGAAAATTTGTTCCTTTTCAAATGTTATAAAATTCTTAGGAATAGCCTATTTAGTTTAATCCACTTATTTATTTTTAAGTTAGTTTTATCATATTATTACCACCATATTGGATCCGCCGTCTTGAATTTCTTTCAGGAACTTAAACCTATTTTAATTTAAAAGTACTTATCAGATATATTCTGAACTTTTCGACATAAATTTTAACAAAAAAAAATTTCATAATTTTTTAGTATTTTATAGCCGCCATATTGATTCAGCCGGTTGGTTTATGACAATTTGGATATCAGATTTGTAATCAGTGCTCTCAAACACTCCCGAGTAACAAGATTTAAGTAAATCTTATAAAAACCATTTTTTCCCTTGTATTTTTTATTAAGAATTAAGTACAAAATAGCCATTTTTGCTAAGCTCAATAATTTCGGTTAGCATAAATCGGAATGTTTCCGAAATCTAATAACGTAAATTGAAACAAAACATCACAATCGGTTGCGAAACAAGTGCTCTATATAATTTTGAACGAAAAAATTGGGATTTATGCCACTGTGCGGTGGACCAACACATACTTGTTCAAGTGCATAAATAAAAATATAAATGATTAAGAATGATGGGAAATACAATGTTAGGTTTATGCTTCACAATAAATTGGTAGTAATAATATATTTGTCATGGGATATTACTAACAATCTTTACTTTATATTTTGTGTGAAAATAAAACACTATGCTTGATGACCTTATAAACATTTCTTAAATAGTAGAACATTTTAGCATCACCTTGATGTAGGTTCAGTGATCCTATTCTTAAATATGAAATGTTTAAAAAATGATAAAACAAATGTATGCATTATATATACATACATATATATATACAGCAACGCATACAGTAGCTTTGATCTCTCTGTTTAGTTATATCCTAAATTAACATTTGAAATGAATAAGATCAATATAAAATAAACTACTTTTTAGCTTGTTGTTATATGAAATAAATAATAAACACAAAATATATTATGACATATTGTCATAAACGTACAAGCCACTTTTAGTAAAACTAATTTTCAACTAAGTAGTTAAGTAATTTGGACTTTTTTACATGACAAGTATCAGTAAGTTAATTTTAATTATAAATTGATGCTTTGTTTTTCAGTTGAAACAAATATTTTTAAACGTATTTCTTGAAAATTTGTATTTTAGTCTGTTTCGAAGATATGTGCGTCATATTGTAGCAACATTGATTAAGTACAATTTGATAATCCTTTTGTACAAACATTAATATTGCCCAATGTCAGACCCCTTCCAATGAGAAGTGTCAAAGACTGTAACGAGTATTTGTAGAGAGAGTTACAGTAGGGTCGGAAATGTAATGTATTGCGAATAGCGTAGATTTCTATAACATCCAAACACAGAAGAATATATTCTGTTTTAAATAGAATAGAAATGTAATATGAACTGTCTTAGAAGTGTCGTAAATATTAATTCCCCGCCATTATTAATATTCATTAACAGAGTAAACAGTTTTTCATTAAAGGTAAACGGTTTCAGAGATTTCAAGTTTGTTCCTTTTTATAAAAGTAAAGATATTTGTATAATTTAAGTTGTATCTTTTCATTAAAAATGTTCAATTTATTTGATATAAATATTGAGATCATTTATTAGAACAGTTTACTGGACAGGGAATTTGTAAATAAATATTTAAATATGGTCTTTGATTTATTTTTATCAAAGCATTTACTTCTTAAACTACATCTGAGTTTTTCCCTTTAAATAATTGGCAATTATTTAGAAACACTAAAAATTGGAGTAGATCAAGATAAAAACGGTGTAATTTTGAACGTTAATAAAAAAAAATATGACCTTCAAAAAGACTGCTAAACAATTTGGGTTTTTTATAAAGATATTAGATTATTTATTTTTTGCTGTAAATAGATTACATGACTTCGAAAGTGAAGCAAAAAGAAATCAAATAAAAGATTCGTATTAAAAACTTAATAATTAATAAAAATTGTAACCGACTCAACAAGGAGTCATTTTGAAAAATCTATTTGTTATCTATAGGACGGATGGGTAACACTAAACAAAATATAATACTAGGTTTTTATTACTCCATAAAAAAAAAAACATCATGTGAGTAAGTATGGAATTATAATAAATTCACCCGTTTAAGCTGATATGCAGCATGTATGCTCGCTATTTTGATGTTTTATTTCAGAAACACTTGTTAAAACGTCTCTGGGATTTAAAAACTGAATTTCTTTATAAATTAAATATTTTATTACAAAGGAACTATTGTAATATATTATGTATGTATTAATTAGTAGTACTTTATTCTACCTTCATTTTCAAACTCATCTTTCAGCATTACATTCAATCACCTAAATTATTTAGGAGGTTTAAAAATTAGCATAAATAAATACATTTATTAGAAATGTGCTTACACTTTTCATTGTTACACAATAGTAAGGCTACATTATATTAAAAGATGATTAAACATTTTTTTTAAAACATCTATGTCCTTCAAAAATAGCGCTACAAAATTAATACTACAAAATTATTACTTTTATTATGTCAAGATAAGTTAACTATAATGAATAGTTTAATTTTAAAATTAGTTATAGTATTGTGTTCAAATAGTAACAATTGTAACATAACCTGAGATTTTACTGTTATCATTTGTGTCAAAAATCTCAAAATTTTAATTTGAAAAAAATGAGGAACTCCAATATACTTACATCAATATAAATATTTGGAAATAGTACATCATTTTAGTTCGCCAAAATTACCATTCATAATTACCACTTAAAAATACTCTATTAGTTTTTCATATTTGGTCATATTGACATATTTAAAGTATATCTCGATTTTATTCAAGGGCTGCACAGTCATTTATTGTTGGCTCCATTACCTTGTCGTTTATATGTATTTAAATGTATCTAATTATTACTACTTTATTTTATTTATAAAGTTTCAAATTATAACCTCTATCAAATATTGTTTAAAATGAACAGAGTTCAGTTATTTACTGTCGGTTTATTACCACAATTCATTTTCATAATTGTAATGTTTGTAATTATTATTGCTTCTTGTTTTTATTATATCAAAATGTGACCGTAAATTCTAATGATGTCACATTTCTCTTTCAAACTAAATAAAGTTCAAGTAACAAGCTGAAATTACGCTACAAATTATTAACACAAGCCTGTTCATATTTCCTAACGGTGATGTATTAAATGAATATCAATTTATCAGAAGAGTTTGTAAATCACTCTTGTAGACAAAATATACTCATATATAGCACTTCCTGTCACGTTCAGTAATAAATTGTCCACGTATGTGACGTAAGAACAGTTCTTTGGTCCTATATCATCGTGTTCATGTTATTTCATTGTGTTATCATGTTAAATTATGTTTTACGTGACAAAGATATGACTGTAGCTGTTTCAGGACCTAAATAGTATAATTAAAACTTAACAAAGTTATGACCCTAACATTAAAAAAGCTCAATTTAGATTAGCGAATAATATTTAGTTATAATATCTATGAACAAACAATACAAAACTAAACTAATGTACTTTGTTCTTACAAGCTGAACAAGTTTTCCTTTTCTTACACTTATTTTTTTATTGGTATTTAAATATGTCACACGTTTCCCATCGTGTGTGCTTTGTAGGACATGTAATACTAGAAAATGCTCTTACAAAGAAAGTTTGAAATATATTATTCAATGTTGTTACTCATATTGATTTACGATTGTAATAATCTTCCTTTTTTGAGGATTGATCTCTTTATTTGTATTTCATAATGGCTGTTTTCGCTTTAAACCATTAGTGATCATTCATGTTTAAATTGTATTTTAAAAGATTTTAAAGAGTTTTAACTAATGTAAATATTACATTATGTCCCTCATTCCGTGATAGACATTAAGTACAATTATTACAGTGCGAAATACACTGAAAAATGACGTCAAGATGGTTTCGATCATAGTTTCCGATAGGAAACCAGTTTGTGAAGTATTGAAACGTACAAACATGAAAATTATTAATTCAACGCTGATAAAACCTTTTTTAAATAATATGTTCTAATTTCATTCTTTACGAAAGATATAACTGTAAATGTATGCACTTCACATGTGACACTGAATGAAGGGCCTAGAATTATCCCAATATTTTTACTAAAGTTTTGAAACTTTCCTTTACACTAACTCACACACATCCACCCACCCACACCCACACCCACATCCCCCCCACACATATCACGAGAGACGTTCATTATATTCGATTTATTTGAAAACTTATCATACAGAGAAATTCTCATAATGAAATAAACTTTAAAATATGACTACATTGACGTACAGAGCACCTTGACAACTTCGAACGACATTTACTTTTATTACATAAAACCATGTTTCCTATTGACTATTTTGTTTTTAGAAACTAATTAAAGCTAATAAGAGAGAAAAAAGTTTAATGACACATCAACAATAAGGTAAAGTATTCAATGATATATTTACCGAAATATACACGTTGCCGTCAAATCACCGTTATTTTAATATGTTACAATTTATATTCCAATTTAAAAAATATATTTGATTCAGATAAACATTAGGCTACATAAAGTGAACAACAAATTACGAACTCGGCAAGCAAACATATTTTATTTTAAGAATTTTTTTAGCAATCCATTTAAAAAAAAACAGAATTTGGTGAATCGGATTAAAATGACAACTGGTAATGAGGATACAAATTTTCTTTGATTTTAATGTCATGTTAGATTTAGAAATAAATCATTTAGTTAAAAGTATTGACGTACAATTAGAAGATATAATTAGTTAATAATAAATTCCAATTAATTTATTAGAAATTCAAATATTTTACTGGAATGAAAAAGCAGGAATATGTTATAGGAGCATATTCAGAAAATAATACTCTGGAAACATCGTGTAAACCTAAAATGACAAAGTAAACTTGTCCAAATGATAAAGCAACTCTAAAATATGTTGGTTACTAAATTAAAGTTTATAAACAAATAAATCACTTCTGAAAAACATGCGGGACTTTGTCAAATTGTTTAAGTTTAGATTAGTTGAATTGTTTAGACATGTTTGTTTAATGATTTACGAGACTGTTATTAACAAAGTTTTAGACTCAAGATGTAACTTTCTTCCTAACTTGCGTATGATCGTTGGTAAAATCTAAATAATGGACCTAATGTAATTATTACAGTATTCAGGTGTAGATAATTATATTACATTTAATAAACAAATTATATAATTATGAATATTAATAATTATATTAATAATTATTATATGAATATTATTAAATTCTAATAGTTATATTATCTTATACTAATTTATTGGTCAAGTTTCTATTTTATAATAAAGTTGAAGACCATTATGTTAAATAAAGTAATTAGAATAAAAAACAAAAAATTTCAAAATCTGAGTTAGAATATAGACTAAAATTATATAAAAATGACTCACCTTCTAGGATTAAGGTTGTGACCAAATCAAATATTTTAAAAAGTAAAAAGTGGCAGTGTTGATAAATGTTCTTGATGAGTAGAGAATATAACATAAACAAAAAGTAGTTCTGTTAAACTAATCAATAATGTCTGTCAGTTTAGGTTTAAAACAAGACCCTAAAATCACATGTTTTATAACACATGGCAGTTTTTGACAATTTTATTTACTCTTCCTTTTTTACTTGGCGAACAGTTACATTTGAGTATCAACTATTATTAGATGGTTTTAATCCGTATTGAAAATGGTACAGATTTTGTGTTCGGTTCATGATTATCCAGTAAAGAAAAGAAAATTGCAATTATTTTTATATTAAACAACAACTAAAATTATTTTGACATTAGAAGTCAGCAATTGAATGGTTCAGATTTTAATTATGTTCAGGGAGTTGTTATTATATATAACCATATTTTAACACGTAATTACTAAATTTTCTCTTTACAGATATATAAACCGTTATGTATTACGATTAAAATTGTTATCTTTCGAAATCCTTTTTATCTTCATACTTTTACCTAATTATTATACCTTCCATGTAACCATCGTAAACTATAACTACTACAAAAGGGGCATTAAATCAGAATAATCAATATTTGTGTGTTTAATTGCTCTGTTTTAAATAAAATGCGTTTGCAAAGATTATTCAACTATTACCGCCCACCATTTTAAATGGATTCAATGGAATTACGCTTTCTATTTATTAAATAAGGGTTTTAAAATGAACTATGAGGACCCTCCATAATTTTGATTTTCTATGGGGACAAAAGGTTCGAGTGGGGAGCTGCTACTTTAATTTTAATAGTAAACGGTTTGATATCAGATGTTCTCCAGCTATATATTTCTCCTACATATTATAACTATAATAATATTAGAGGATTGTTTGGTAATACATTGGGGAGACTGTTATAAAATCAGATTTTAGTAAATTAAGATTCTATAACGAAGAGAATGTCATCGTTATGTTTATAGTTTGATGGATAAATGTATTTTTCTTTAGAAAAAAGTGTCAGGCTGAAAAGTTGCTATTCGATAGATTAAAGGGTGGTAGACAATTACATTTAAATTTTCGATAGTGGATGCTTCTATAACTTTTTTTAAAAATTTTGAACACGTCGAGTTTGGAACTTGCGAAAATTGGTACTTGACTATTATTTGATCTGTTGGTTTAACTACTCTAGATCTTGAAACTTCGTTAGCAGACAATTTTCTCCAGCCGAGGAACAAAAGCAGATGGGCTAAATCAGAAACCAGAGCAGGGTCATTTGACATGTAAAGTTTAGATTTTTTTGTATACCTTGTTTAAACATACTAAAATATAAACTGCAGGCATTTCAAACGGTCTAAAGAAGAAAGCAAACCTGCAGAACTGGTTAGGTTCCGATGATAATTTAGTACCTGACTCAAATTTGGAGAGTATTTATTTATTTATGTGAATATATTCTTAATTGCAATATGAAATGAACTCATAAAATATTAGACATATTGGTAATAATTTATTAGCCACGTATAGGTAATTTAATTTACAAAGAGCTGATAAAAACGTTCATGGTTTTGTGAATGTGTATCAGTACACTACGTATCATTTAGTGTTGCTTTGTTTAACAGTAACATAACGAGACAGCTACTTTGAACTGTACTATTTAAAAAAAAAATGTATTGTATTCTTCGTTGAGAAAATGTGTACCATATAGTAGCAATATTGATTAAGTACAGCTTGACAATCCTTTTGGACAAATTAAAAGCCCGCTGTCAGACGCCAGGCAAAGAGAAGTGTTAAAGAGTGAAACGAGTGGTTAGAAAGGAAAAGTAGTAGGGTGGAAGAATGGAATGGATTATAGACAGCGTAGATATCTATAAAGGAAATTTCTTTGATTTAGCAACAATAGGTGTTTAATATGAGTGAGGAATACTCATACAATAATTCCCGGGTTAATACAAAAATAAACTCATTGAACAATATGTATGTAAATAGTGAACAGTTATTGATTAAATGTTTGTAAAATTTGGGTTGTTCGACGACTTAATTTGATAATTATTGGAGGAATTAATAAACAGGGGTTTTTTTTTTTTTTTTTTTTTTTTTTTTTTTTTTTTTTTTTTTTACAAAACAATATAAATATTCATCACAGTATTAATTTACTTTTATTGCAATTATATAATACAAGTATTTACTGACACAAATAATTTTAATGATGTGATTCATAATCCCACTTTTACAAATAAAATATATAAAAATTAGTTTCTTAAATTACAACAGATTGTTTACTTCCACATATACCACCTATTTAGAAGTAGTTACGATGAAAATAGATCCAGGATAAATAGGGTGTCATTTGGGATGGTATAAATATGACATTCCATTAATTTCGTTCAAGAAGATTACTAACCAATTGTTTTATTATCAAACAAAAAACTCAATTATTTTCTGGTTGAAAACTGAATGATTACTCTAAAATTGTGATACATTTTTTTAAAGATAAGACTGAATAAATATATCAAGAGCTAATTAAAAACAATTGCAATCAACAGAAATTGTGACTGACTCAACTACGGAGTCTTGGTGAACATATAGTTTTACGTAAGATGTAAGTGATCATTGGAAATATAATTAGGCTGATAAATTACAATAAATAACCCAACAAGTCCTAGAATCAAATAGTAAGAAATCGATCTTGTACAATTGTGCATTGTTATTGCAAAATAAAACATATACTATACCATAAAATCAGCACTACTGATGGAATAAAAACCATTATTCATCAAAGAAGAAAGGAAACTTAAAATTAAAACTAAGAGACGAGAGGGGAAAATTGGTCAGAGACGGGAAGTTATTCATTCAGGCCCAGACAATTAAACTATAAACATTAAAATAATAAAATATAGTCTAAATGTAATTAAACTAACATTATAAATTTATCAAAACCAAAACCTACTTTAAAATTAATCTTGAATGTTTGTAACAAAAGTAATAAAATGAAAATTAAATAATATGTAATTTAAAAAAAAAATTGTATTTATTATAGGCTATACTTCTTAAAATATATATTTAAAATGTGTGAGTTTTTTAGGTCTTCAGTTAAAAATAATAAAACGACTAATAAACTTGTAAGTCAACCATTAAAAGTGTAGTAGTAAATGTAAGACACGATAAAAAAAAACAAACAAACAATCTTTTTCAGAATTTCCAAATGCATGTGTTTTAAAGGAGTAGTTATTATTCATTCTTAATAATAGTTATCCTAGGTAGGATCTATAAGATACATACGAGAGGGAGCATTTTATGAGAGTTTTATAACTGCTTCTTTCAAAGGAATATCATTTAAAATCAACCTAAACATTTATGAAATTATATTTAACAAATTACAACCTATTTTTGGTTGTAAATATTTAAATAAGATTAAAAACTAATTTATAATAAATTACTTATTATAGTTATTTATCTGTATGTTGTATAAATGTTGAAAGTAGTTTTAAAATGATGAAAGTATAAGATTAAAATGATATGTAGATCAGTTTACATAAGTAAAGATTAAAATTTTAAAACTAAAATTTATCTCTGTATTTATTATCCCTTATTCAATTAATTGGTAATACTTAAAGCAGAGCCAACCATAAATATTTCCTTTTATAAATTTCATAATATTTTAAAAGTTATAAAATCATAAAAAATGTTATTAAGTTAAAGTAAGCATAACAAAACTCATTATCTATTACAAAGGTGGTAAATGAAATAATTTACCCATTGTTATCTACAGTACGGAAGGGTGAAATCCTCCATACAAGTATAAATATTTGTATGACGAAACTTTTTATGACGGTAGTGTGTAGACAAAGTACAATCATGTTTTTTACAAAACAACATTTTATTCACTAAAAATAGTCTTATGACAAAAATCTAAGTACCATTGTACTTAAAAATTTGTATAGCTAAAAGTTTCTAAATTGCACCAAAAATAATTTATTAAATCTCTTAATTTCCTCCATTTAGTTGCTTGAGAAAACAAACCACATGTTTGTCGCAGCAGAAGAAACAATTTACATCATATTTGTCTATTTGTCACAAGTCAATTTTTTTCTCAAACTACTCCAGATCTAAACTGTGTTATACTATTTTTTTCTTTCTCTTTCAAATGGTGTCTTCCAAATTATTGTCGCTATAATAGTTCGTGAGCTAATGACGTTTTGAAACATCATGACTAAAACGATTATTTCCATTGCCATTTGGACAACAGGACTCTTGGTTAAATATAGATAATTAATATCTAATGAAAAGAGGAAGATCCATGGGAAATTGTGCACCATGGTAAATACTTTGGTAGTGCTGGTGCTTCAAAGTCGAGATTCCCAGACGGAATTTGTTTGTTTTTTTTCGTCAGTGATTGAGATAGGCATTTACATGTTGGCGCTATGCCAATTTTACTGCGTATTAGTTATTATTTTGTGGGTTTATTATTTCTTAATATATTGTGATTTATTTATTATGTTTTATAATACAGATTTATCTTCACAAATATATACTACATAATTGTAGTGACGTGAATCAAATTTTCTCATTACCTGACTTTAAAAAAAATATGATTCTAAAAAATGAATAATTCACTGTTCAATTATTCTACGTACCATTCAATGATATATAACCAGTTGAATTTATAATTTATTTTTTCAAAATATAACTAACTATTTTGATTTTATGTACTTTATTTACAAAAAAATAATTTTCCTAATACAAATTGTCGAAATTTATTTATTTTTTACATGTTTTTACTCATAATTATATATTTTTTTGTATATCGTTAACAAAAATTGAATATGATTTGACATTTCTTGGATTTTCACTTTTTTAATTCTTGAAATAGTAACTCCAAACTGTTACTTATATATGACTTTTTCATTTAAATTATATGAAATTTTCTGGAAAAAATTATATATAACAAGTTATTTATAATAATATTACTATTTTTTGTGAATTTTTAAAGAAGTGTAGAAAAATGAGCAAACATGGAATGTTGTCACTGCCAATCGTAGAGTCAAATTATAGGATAATTTGCAGGAAAATGTTTAAATAATGCCAATTATAACAAAATTTTAAATTTTGATCTGTGTATACTAGTAAGACATATATCAGCATATATCATGTATTTTACGAATGAAAAGAAAAATTGTAAACTGAATAGGCTATTGTTAGAATTAGTTCCTTTAACCTGCCTGAGTTGTTTTTTCTAATATAATGAATGGTTCAGTTCTCAGTTAACCTTTATTAACAAGAATAACTATTTCCTATCTTATTACAATGCTAGGATCCTTTTCTTCTTATTATTAATCCAGAATGCTGTGACTCACTGATCTGATTCTACGTTACAGTTGAATTATCTGACTCTGAAATAATTACGAATTTCTTAATACACTAAGATTGATCAACCTGTTTGCAATTCTTATGGATGCTCGTTCGAAATCCTTTTCTCCCAGGAAGCTGTAACTCGCCAAGTCCGTCTGGCTATCTTCAAGAATTTCTGCAACCCTTGATCAATCCTTGGCCTTCTCACCACGTTTCCTCCCACTCAAGGGCTTATATATCATTGTAGTATCAATGACGTATGCCTTGATTGCAAGGTAAGCAATTTAGTTAGTTTTCCAAGTCTGTCACAATAATTTTTGTCTTTCTGACTTCTAAAAAGAACTTAGACTATATTCCTAATTAAAACTATTCTAATTCCGAACACTATAAAACTAATCACCAATCACAGCTACTAACCGCTTATGACATTACTAAAAATAATATTGGATTATTTACGAAACAAATAGTTTTAGACCGACAAATGGATTGAAATTTTGTTTTCATTATTGAATTATTCTAAGTATAGGCCTATCTTATAATTTCTCCAAGAGTTGCATCCCCATTTACTGTCTACTGATTACCACAATTCATTTTTCTATTAGTAAACGTATCTAATTATTACTACACAAAATTTAACACTAAATAATTTTTATTTTTTTGAAATACTGTATAAAATAAATAGAGTTCAAGTAACAAGTTACATGCAAGGTTCAAATTATTAACACACGCCCGTTCATGTTTCGTTACGGTATTTTATTAAATGAATATCCATTTATCAGAAGAGTTAGTAAATCACTCTTTCCTCTTGTACACCTATATATAACAATTTCTGTCACGTTCAGTAATAAATTGTCCACGTATGTGACGTAAGTACAGTTCTTTGCTTTTATATCATCGTGTTCATGTTAATGCATACTCTTATCAAGTGAAATTGTGGTATACGTGCAAGTGATGTGACTGTAGCTCTTTCAAGGTTTAAATGGTGTAATTAAAATTGTAAAAAGGTATCGTTCTGACATTAAATAAACTCAACGTATATTAGAGGTTCTAACACTTGATAGTAAACAATTTATGTTGACGTACATGGTTCTTTCCGGGTGGACAAGTTTTCCTAGCGGTAAAATTATTTCTTGCTGGTATTCAAATAACTCCAGTGTAGAAATGATATTGTTAAAGAAACATCAATAATTTATTAATTATTCTATATTATAGCCGACATTATTAAAAATATAAAATATAATTTTTAATTTAAAAAAATCTACTGAATTTATTATTTATATATTTACTAGACCTACTTTCATTAAAAACAAAACAATATTTAATAAACGAAAATTCACAAAACATGAGTATAGAGATACAAATTTTTTGTTTATTATAAAAACAAACCCATCATGTCTGTGCCGCGGATACAGACAGATAACGTGATTACATGTACGACTATTGACGATCACTCACGATACAGCTGTCGTCAAAGAATTGTTGACTAAAGTAGTTGAGAATCGCCAACAAATGCCTTACTTGGTGGCTTTACCATCAAATCTATGTCCATAAGTAGTGTTGTTGAAGTAGAAGCTATTACATTATCTACTTGCATGACCGCAGCTGCAGATGTGGTGGGGCCTCCGTTGATGTGCTTGACTGCATTCACAGAGACTTTCTCTCATGAGGGGCATCAATAAATTGCGTTGAGTTGCTCTTTTGAACCGTATACGATTGCTGTATTTCAACTTAGCTTTTCCTCCAAGATAAGCTTCAACACAACTTCACCAGAACCTCTGAAAACTAACATTTTATTCACTAAATTTATAGAAACGATTATAAATTTCGGAATGTGATTTTTCGTCTTATTCATTTTTTGATTCATCAACTATGAAGTGGTGTAATTTGATTTTTGAAACAATAGTTTTTTGAGATGCATCATGGAACTCTCTCCTCTGATATCGTTATCATCAAGTTTTTGTAACGCCCAGCAAATTTAAAGACGCATTTTAGCAAAAAAGGATAGCATAAGAATTAAGGCGGTAATCAACAAGCAATTTACAAAATTATTATTTCTTAGTGTAAGCCACATAAAACAGCGCTCCTAATTACAGTAATTCATCATTTTTTATCGGGTTTGCCATTTTTTTTTGTCATTTAATTGTTACAATTAATTAGTGTTTTTTACATTTTAGTCTAACAATATTTATTATAATATGTAACAAAAATGAAAAGCACACTTATGTAACATTAGGTTTTCAATAAATTATAATACTAATTATTTGCAACTACTAAAAATGTTCAAAAAAATTACAAATAAGACGTGTAATTTAAAACTTACTAATGCAACCATTTTTCCAGTTGAAGCAAAAAAGCTAAATCTAATGTCATTAATTTGTTATTTGTCACAAAGATCATGGAACTATTGATTTTATATTCTTGATAATCGAACATTTGTATCATTTATGATTTTTCTAAGAAGGTTTCTTACAGACGGAAAGTTGGTATAGAACTATGTTCCCCATATTAATATTTTATTGTTATAAGCACACACTCGCGCGCGCGCGCACACACACATAAACGAGTGTGAAAACCAAGTTTGACCTACATTATATTCAATTTCTTTGATACGTATTCCCAATATTAAAGTAAAGTTCTAAGTATTGCTACTTTATAGTCTGACATTCAACTCAGCTCTGCAGATAGGAAAGTTTCCTCTAGTACAATATAAAAGCATGAATGTATTGAATTGAATTTATCCTGAAATCAATTCAATCTCAAAAATTGTTATTTAAGATTCATTAACTAAAGCTTACAAAGATTACAAATAAACAGTTTTAATTAAATATATTGTCATCAAATAACCTAATATTCATAGTACTGTAATAATTTTAAAAATAAGATTAAGCTAATTTTACTTACAACGTTGAGCGACAATTGTAATAATTTAA
The DNA here is from genome assembly GCA_963513935.1 of Aphrophora alni. Lineage (NCBI taxonomy): Eukaryota > Metazoa > Arthropoda > Insecta > Hemiptera > Aphrophoridae > Aphrophora > Aphrophora alni. The sequence goes on from OY740774.1 coordinate 48,618,537, forward strand.
TAAACGAGGGCGAAGCTAATTTACATACAAATTGCCCAACGTTGAGCGACAATTGTAATAATTTAAAATTCAAAGGTTTATTAATAATGAAAGAAAAGAAACTAAATGTTGGGCGCCATGGCAACTACACAATTTCCAAATTCAAATTTTGATTATTTACTCTAATGGGTTGTGAATTCTTTTAAAAAAGTGTACTTGATGGAACATATGGATGGAAAGTAGAAATCTTTTATACTGAAACAAACATCCTTTTATTTAAAACACAATCAAGTTAACTAAAACATACATGTTTATTTCACAAATTTTCATCAATTAAATATTTTTCAACAACAGATTAGAGTAGTAATGCCATCTTCCTTAAATTTTTAGTAAAAGTTTTTTAAGTATATTAGTATCTATTATTATAAAGAGAAAAAAGAGTTTGAAACTAGGTTGAAATTGAATAAATCAAACTCCTATTAAGACTTTTAGATTTAAAATGCATCTATGACAACATGTATTTCTGATCAAAATTTTGATCTTCCCATTATAAAAAATCATCTATTTAAAAATTTATAGTACTTACTTAGAATATAAAACTATAGCTAAACATGAAATCAATAATAAAACAAATCCACAAAATATGTTAAAAAAGAAACAAGTAATTGTTAATCATAATTCTTAAATCTAATACATACAGAAATCGTTCCTTGTTCCATATGTGCATTTTATATAGAAACAGTTTTCCTCACAAGGAACGAGTTGTTCAGATTGTCACGTTTCTGTTCATTGAACACACCAAAACGACGACCTATCTTGTGGTAAAAATCAAGCACTTACGGAGTCCTCACTTGTTCTAATTCATTTTCGAAATGTTTAGAGTTATTAATATAGCATCACTTTGAATACATTGTTTATAAAAGGAAATGTGATACTCACATAAAACGTTTATATTTGTATGCATGATAGAAAACTAACCCTAGTTCTCATTCCACAAAGCACTTGTTCTCAAATTATGCACCGTTTTATTGATATGGCAGTTTACTTTTTGTCAACAAATACAATTGGTAGTCCATTCTCACATTAGACATTGATACAATCTAGTTTATACAGAATTATCACGCCATACTTTTAATTTTCAGTCCAAAACTTATCTCTGCCATTGTAGGCATCACACCACCATAATGGAGCTAACTAGAATGATGAAATGTCCTCTTGCGCATCAATCTTTATGGCTCAACTCACGTGATTTTCACTTCACTCTATTATAATTGTTCTTACCATTTTACCTTTAACTAAATATAACATACATTCACTGATTGTTTCTGCTTAATTACATAAAATTGAGCAATCTTTATTATTGGAAATGAAGTGTCTACTGTCTGGTAATATAGTGATAAATATGGTTTAAATAACATTCCATGAATGGGTTATGTATTTATTTGTTATAAATCAATTACTTCATACATTAAAAAAATATAATGATGTTGTTGCCTTGCTGGACTGGTAAAATTAAATAAATTACCTCGATTGCCCAACTCAGTGTACTATCTTTTGTTTTTATTTTACGTGACGATCGTTTCGCCTCTTCCTACAGACATTAACAAACATTATTATTTTTTTACAGTTTCATGCGCGACAATATATGTAATATTCACAATGTTTTATAATATATGTAACAATATTATATTGTTATAATTAAATGAAACACATTTTATTTTTAGAAGAGTAATATTTAGATACTTGAATTGTATGTCACATGATATGTAATTTAGTATTGTGCTTATGGAGATGTCCAATTTACGGATTATAGTTTTAGTTCAACGGCTTAACTAAATTTATAATGAACAAATAAGTAGGTTTGAATGTTACTAAGTAAATATTTGTAATGGGCGTAGTACTATAGTACAAATATTTTGTTAGCGATACAAGATAAGAACACGTTAGTGAACCTACAAATAATATAAGAATAAAAAAGATACTTTTGATATTTACTAATACTATTTATAAAAGAGTCGTACCACATATTGTAACATACGTAAAATGAATATTTATTCTACAGATATTTCTGTATATTATTCCTTGTTCCGAGAAATATATGCAATATATATTTGTATATTAGGGATTCGGACATAGAATTATTATTAAAATGTATTAGCTGTTATTGTTTGTTGGGGCCTTTTTTGAAATTTTGAGTTCATTTATTTATATAAGAATTATATAAATGTATAGGCTATTTTGTAACAAGCAATTAATATTCTATTAGTTGACATAAGATTCTAAATAATTAAAATTATGACAACCGAAATTCAAAATACTCACTCTTGAATGTATTTGAAAAGTTTAAAAATATTAACACAAAATTTGTATTTATAAAGAAGATTATGTAACCTCGGTCATGAGGTTGAAGTTAATACAACTTACCGGTAGTAAAAGCAAAATATTTTACATTTGTTTTGATTATTCAATTTGAAATAATGTTTTTCTTTGAAAAATGGGCAAATTGATCAATAAAAGGGCTACAATGAGGCTATAGAATTTTTAATGATCTTGTAGATAAAAAATTTATAGAAAATAAAGGAAATAGATTTATATAAAAGAAGAAGTTTTGTCACCAAGTGAAAGAGAATACACATATTTCCACTTGAAACACTTTAGTTATTTGAACCAATACAACGTTTCAATGACTATGTCATCATTGTTAGTTGCGAGATGGACGAACATTTTGTGCCACTGAACCTAAAGACGAAAGTTTAACGCTTATTTAAGTTTAGACTTAATCTGACAAAAACTGAGGCCACTGTAATGCTAATACTTAAATACTTGTATCAAAGAGATAAACATAAGAGTTTCAAATTTTATTACTTATTTAAATTTTACAATATTAGATTGTTGTTACCAAAAGCTAATTTAGTTTAGAAAATCAGTAAAAAACTAATACCAAAATTCTTGTTTTAAAAATAAAACAACGTAAGTTTGAAAGTCATAAAACAAATTTGCATTAACATGATGTTTGCAAAATTATTATAATATAAGATAATTTCGTTAATATTTTAAAAAAAATTATCAGGCAAAACTTCAAGATGTGCTCTAATCCACATATTCAAAAAATGGTAACTTCAACCTCTCATTTAAAGTATCCTTTAATTTAAGGTTTATAAGATCCAAAGAAAATAAGATACTTTATTAATTTTTTTAAATCAACGGAAAACAGAAAATGAAGACTGTCGGAAATATACAAACCACTTTTAAGTCAATTAATTTCAAAAATAGTGGTTCACTAACCTTTAAGATAGAATTTCTTTTCTATCTAATATTATCTCACAAGTCAAGCTCAATATTTATTTACTAACATTTAACGTATTTGTGTGACGAGTATGTGTACATTATATATTATATAATAAACTATTACGTTATTAAACCGTAATAAACTATATACTTTAAATATATACTTGTAATATATATACTTTGAAATGTATTTCAGAAAGTTTGTATTGTATTTTACGTTCATCATATTGTAGCGACATTGATTAAAAGCAGAGTTTGATAATCCTTTTGGACAAACATATTGCCCATATGACAAACACGATGTCAGACTTCTGCCAATGAAAAGTGTCAACGACTGTAACGACTGTTTGCAGAAGGAGAGATACAATACAGTTGGAGAGGATTGTGGACGGATTAGGTATCAGTGTGGAATTCTTTGTTTCATCGAGGATAGATATATAATGTGAACCTGCATGGGACTGTACAATATCAGTAAACAAAATGAAAGTGCTGTTGTAACACAAAAATATACTTATTGAGTGATCAAAATTAAAGTAATAAACAACTAATATAACCGTTTAAAGGGACAGTGTTTTAATAATTATATTAGTTATAAAAAAAAAGAAGTTTTTGTTAACTTGAATATTTATAATAAACCTAATTATAATTGACACGTTTTACTTTCTCGAGAATATATTTTAATTTGTTATTTATATTTAATTTTACACAGAATATGTTTTGATTACAGAAATATAATGAAATTAATGATATCCTCATAACATCTACTTTTATTAAAGGAAATATCATAAATGTATTTTTGTGATTATTTTTTTAAGCACATTTACTTTGTTAAATTATACTTGAATGTATTGCATTAATAGACAACAATTATTCAGAGACAAGAAGGGATATAATTTAGGACGTGAATATAAGAAATAACGTTTCATTCATTGAGTTGATAAGGAACGCACTGTTATCGAGGAAATGAATTGGTGTTTTCCTCTTGAACATTCTGTTTTAAAATTATTATATAAAATTTAAAATGATAACCGAATAATTGGAACAGAATTAATTGATAAATTACAGAAACTTGAAAAAATGAAAATTGTGAACGAAATAACAAGTAATGCAGGTCAAAAGACTATTTTATATTTTTAGATAACGATAAATGGTCTTTTGTTATCTAATATGAACAATATAACAACATCTTAAAGCCTTTTTCTAACTCAATATCAAAATGCACTTGTTACAAAATCTCGGTAATTTAAAAACCGAATTTAATTTATATAAATTTTCATTACTGTTGAGACCGGTGGTTCTTGGTGGAATTCCATGTTTAAAGATAATAAAACACATTTTTTTTTTTTAATTTTGTAATATCCACTTTTTATTAGTCTAGCCGACCAATGGTTTTGACGAGGCTGTAATACAGCCTCGTCAATGTCTTAGCAGGCGAAACCATTGGTTGGCTAGATTAATAAAAAGTGGATATTACAAAATTAAAAAAAATGTCTTTATATAAATTAATTGCCTTTTATTACTGCATTACAAGTTGAAATATTAACAATTTTAGTATATTGTGTTAATCTCCAGTACGAAAATATGTTTACATTATAAGTATACACTCTGTGTTCACACTCATCCTTCAACTATAATAAATACCACCTAAGTTACTGTGGTTGTTCAAACTTAAATAAAATAAATGATTATTTTGCTTAAATTGTACATTGTGAGAATCATGGTAGTACTACATTTTATTAAAGATAATTTTAAAAAATACAAAATTCGGTTTTTACAACAAAAAAACTGAAATTCATTATTTTAGTAATGATAGTATCTTATCGTCAATTAACCAAAAATTTATCGTCTTATCGTCGTGTTAGCAAAAATTTTAACATGACCTAAAATTTTGTTTTTTGTTTACACGTATCAGTACGACATTGATCTCATGTATTTCAATGACGAAGAAGGCAATTTTAAACTGAACAGGGCAATTAATAGAATTCTAATTTGTTTTATCTTCAACACATATCTAACACATTGAAATTGTTTTATATAGTGATTTCAATAAAAACAATATTTTAGAACTATAAATCTGAAGTGTATATCATAATAATCAAAATAACCAAATATTTTACTTCGTATATTGTCAATATTGCCTTTATTTAATAATGTATCCATGAATTGCTTATTTCCAGTTTGTAAATGTATCTAATTATTACTAACTACACCTTTATAACAAAATTATTTCGAAATATGACCTTAGATTTCTGTTTTAGAATAATAGAGCTCAAGTAACAAGCTATAAATAAGTTTGATTCAAATTATCAAAACAATATTGTTCATATTTCATAACGGTATTGTTTTAAATAAATATCCATTTATCAGAAGAGTTTATAAATCACCCTTCTCGGACAACTATACGTATATAGCAAGTCCTGTCACGTTCAGTAATAAATTGTCGACGTATGTGACGTGTAAAGCAAAGAACTGTACTTACAGAAGCTTATATCGTCGTGTCTCGTGAAATCATTATCTTATGTTATTATTATGTTTTACGTTATTAAGATATGACTTTTTAGGGTGTAGATATTATAATTACAAATTTTAATTCTTGTATTATATGAGCTCAACTTAGATTGGTGAATAATATTTAGTTTTATTATTTCAATACTGACTAGCGTAGCAGGTCTATCCGACTGGACAAGTTTTCCTTCAGGGAAAATTAAGTTTTGTTGATATTAAATATATCCCGTACATAATTAATAATGAAGTGTGTAAAGTGAAGAAACTCCGACAGTTTGTTATATATTAGGCTATATTGTATACGTTACTTTATTTATAATTTAATATATAATTCATAATATAGCAAAATATTTTCAGTTTAATGTACTATTTAAATATTTACTGGAATAACTTTTATTTAACAAAATAATATAACATTTTTTTAAGGAATGAAAATTTAACCAAACTTAATAATCCGGATATCAGTATACATTTGAGTAGCATTGTTTAGGAAATAAATTAAAATAACACACAAATTCCTATTATAAACACGGAATTATGGGAATGAGAGAGGTTTGTATGAAATTACTAAGCATTAATTTCTAATATTAAATAATAAAATTAAACAGCTTGGTTAACTAAATAATGAGAAGATTATCTTAAAATAAACAAAAATCGAAAACATTGTGAGTTTGTATCAGGAGTAATTGAAGCAATCGAGAAATATCAAAATTATATTCAAGTTCTCCGCACTTAGGCGAACCAGTGATGGAGCGACAAAGATACACGTGATTTATCTAATGAATCTGTTATCAAAAAATGTACACCACTTATATTGGCAGTTACAGAGCTATATAGAAACATATTATCTCCTTCAAGAATATATACGAAAATAACGAAGGACAGATATTGGGTGCAGTTTTTATGCTGCGCAACACAGCTTTAACAAGATATACCAAGATGGACACTCAAAACATAATTTGAAGTAAAAGTAAAAAGTATTGCTTAAAAATAATTTATGTTTTAATTTCAGTAGAGTTCATAATTTTCTGTTTATTATAAAAATGAGGAAACTCTAAAACTAAGGTAACTTGAGAATAAAGACGATTTACAATAAAAAGAAGATTACATAACTTTGCTATTTCTTAGTCAAAGCCATGAACAACAAAGGTAATTATTTCAAGGGAGATTATTTAGATTATTGTTGTTTATATATATATATATATATATATATATATATATATATATATATATAAAAGACACAAAAAAGCGATAAAAAAACTAAATTTATAATATACAGTATGTTAAAACAAATTATACTTGAAGTTATATTCTAGTATTATGAATCTTCAAAAGTTTCATCTATTGAATGAAACTATTGAACATGTTCAACTTTTACATATAAATTGTACGAAAATATAAAAGTGTAATTTCAATAAAGCCTTGTGGCGGTTTTGGTAATTATTTCTATATTACTAGCTACGTCAAGAAGTCGATTTTGGATATTATTTCCTTTGTTACAGCTGTTTCGGTACTATTATACCATCATCAGACAATGTTCAAAGTGTTTTGTTGTCTAATGATCATATGATTTTAGTATGATTAAAAAAAAAAAACTGAACCAATAGATAAACCTGAAGTTTACAGTTAGTTATACATTATTAAAACTATTGCATTTGTTATATTTTTTAGATTATGTATTGACCTTACATAGCTTTGCCTGATAACTGACTTTTGGTGACAACGCATCTTCAGAAAAAAATATTGGTTTTGCAAACTTCTTTAAGCATAGTGTTATATTAACTTTGTCTCTATTATTAACACTTTTGCTTATTACCTATCGCTACCCTTTTCACACAAAGGTAAATGGGTACGGTGAATTTTATTGGAAAAGGAATTTGTTAAATTCTATAGAAAGTACAATATTAACAGTAAGTATGAATACAAATTAATAAGAAAAGAAAATCATATCGAGAACAAAAGTTGATACAACGATAGTGAGGTGTGTTTATTTGAATGCTAATGGAAAGCTAAATAAAGGCCAAACAGGTAGAAAATATTATATAAGTTTAAATGAAATGTATGATAATATGAATTAAACAAAAAGATACTAAATAGGCATGTCATTAATAAAAAAGTAAGTATTTCATTAAAATAGAAGAAAGGATTAAGTAATTAATATATTCTATCCAAGTGCATGAAACGAAATAAGATATTAGAAAGTATGGTAATATATGAATTGAAATTTGAAAGGGACCAATAATAAATATATATTAATACACAATTACATATCATCTTTGATCATATAAAATAAAGTTTTGCATCATTTTACAGTGGAATGGAAGTTTGTTTCTAAACTTTTAGAGTGTTGTGGTTGTAGGGGTGGATTGGCAAGAAATAACGTTTATTATATTTCATCCAGTTTACTGTACAGGATAAAAGCCTCTAGTTAAATACCGGATGGGTTTTATTAACAGTTTCATCCGTATGTACTTTCAAAAATAAAGTTATCATAGATTTATAATATAATAGTTTCTGTAGAAGGTAAGAAGGATACACATTTACGATTTAAACATATATCTTTATTTTGGGAATGGTGTTAGTGGTATCCTTTCAGTGAACAATTTATAGTTTCGAATATCGGTATTCATTAATATTATTATAACACATTATTTATAAAATTAAAAACTCATTTGTATATGTTTACTTTGCGTGTCACCCATACAGCATGACCCTTCTGCTCTATAACTTTCGAAATGATTCTCCTTGATGACTCCGCATATGTAATGCAAGTATATAATTTAGTTTCTATCCACTTCAATTACAATTTGCGGCTTTCCTTCAAAGCTCAGCTGATTGCCAAGGAATTAGTACAAGCTTTAATTACATTGATTATCGTTATTCTATTAATCTGGGCATTGAGTTATTATATACATTATCAATTAATGCATAGTTCTATGTATTGGTATATCCCCCTCATGGAAACGTCGATACTGAAAACTATGATTTGTCTACATAATTTATACATTTAGGTTTGTTCATTGTATACGTATATGTATAAAATATATAGTAAACATATATATATATATATATATATATATATATATATATATATATATATATATATATACGTATATGTATAAAATATAATATATATATGTATGTTTACTATATATTTTATACATATACGTTTATATATATTTATATATAAATGCCTAAATGAAAAATTTATATTCCTCTATAATGATTAGAAAAACGTGGATTTCTTCCACAGTTGATAATAAATTTTATTTCTTAATGATCTCAATTAAGTTCAGTGAATTTTGTTTAAAGATTCAAAATGACGACCGTTTAAAATTTAACCAAAAGATATCTCATTTACTTTTGAGGTTAAAAAAAAATTATTTCAACATCTAAAAGAATAATAATAATAATGTATTTTGAAATACACTATTTTTCGTTCATGAGAACATGTAATTTTGAATATAATCTTCATTTAAAGCTGTTATTACACGGACGAATATTATTAATCATGCACTCTGTATTGTACATTACATAATAAGTAGAGGATTAAAGAAGGAAGTATATCTTTAATTAATATTCAGTTAGAAAAAGTTAAGAAATTTGATATTTTTAGAGCCACGATGCGACCACTAGTCTCTGTTATTTACATATACCTTTAAATTAACCAACAATAAATAGAAATTTTGATATATATATATATATATGAATAGGCTGTTTGGCTAACTTTGACATATAAATAACTTTGAAGTTCATCTCAATAAGCTTAATCTACTTATATTTATTTACAATATTCAAATTGATGGCAAAAGAAGTGGGGAAATAAGTATATTACTTTTTGAAGGCTAAATAATTCAAATCGTGTAGTCAACTCCGGTAAACCCGGGATATTTATGGAAATACACACAAAATCCAATTTCCACTGGAGCGAAGCTACGGGCACAACTAGTCAGTTGTAAAATGTAAGTTTGTATTGTGAATTTATTTGACAGCTATAATTATAATACAAACCAGGAAAATATTTTAATAAGAGATTTTAGTGTCTACTAATTAATAACAATAATTTTATCTAGTCATTTTTCTTTCTTTTTTTTTGTAAATCCAGATTCTAATATTACATTGTATTATATTTAATATTTGACACTTGTACACAATATATACGCACGAAACACTCATAGATACATAGATTTTAAGATACGTAATGGTTGTACACACACGAGTGTTCGGATTCACGTCCTTGTTATTACGGGCTACTATCTGTGTTGCGGAGTTAGGTGAATTCGAATGAAGGAAAAAATAAATTGCACAACTCATAAAGATATTTAATGAATGAAACCAGTCCAGTAAGGCAATAATAATAATAAATTATATTTCACCACGTGGATATTATTTTTGTTCATCTCAATAAGTAATGTCAAATTACTGCTAACGTTCCCGATATTTAAAATTCAAAATTATTATTACGTGAGTAAAACTAAGAGGCTCACTTTAATGAGTACGGGCTTGGTAATATACAATTTTTCTCATTTAATATTGGATTAGATCCTCCTCTTTCAATTATCATATCAGGTTTATTAACTCTTTTTACTTTCCTACCCTGACACTATTATAGTATTAGAGTATATATTTTATGTTCTTTTCTTCCTTTTTTTTATTAGGCAATGATAACAGGCAATTTTTTTGAACAACAAGAAAAACTTAATAAAAAAAAGAAAATATGAAATAATATGATGCAATATCAATTTAATATTAAATTTAATAAGAGATATACCTAACACAATTCAAGGGCCTGTTACTATTTCATAAAACAGACGAGCAACCCACAGATTATTGACCCCATCGCCACAGAAAGTTTACCATTAGGTCTAAGTAGTTTTATAAAGGATCGATATCCACGTTATTATATAATGTATTTGGATTCGTCTACTACTATATTAGTATAAATGTTGTCCAAAAAGTTCTTCCTGACACTTTTCACTTCAACTCTCTTGTGGCTGTTAGGTAGTAACTTCGAGTTTGTCCATTACTTTATAAGTACAAAAGACTTCCAAAACGTTCTTCCGGTTACTCTTCACTTCAACTTCTTCGTGGTGGTTAGTAAGTGAATTTGAGTTCGTCTACCATTCTATTACCACAGCTGACTTCCAAAGAGTTTTCTCGGTCTCTCTTCCCCTGAACTCTCTCGTGGAGGTAGGAAAAGTTTTTGAGCTCGACTATTACTCTATTGCCACAAATGACTTGCAAAGAGTTCTAGTGGCCACTTTTCACTTCTACTCCTTCATGGTAGTTACGTATTGATTTCGAGTTCGTCTACCACTATATGAGTACAAATGACCTCTAAAACGTTCACTTCTCCACTCTTCTCTTCAACTTCAACTTAGTGATTAGGTAGTGTCTTTGTGTTCGTTTATCACTTTATTATTACAAATGGCTTCCAAATAATTTAAGTGTTCACGTTTCATATCAATTCAATCTTGGAGGATAGGTAGTATCTTTAAGGGGATTTGCTACTGAAAATGGGTAAAATGATTTAAAGAAATAATTGCTGTATTTTGTAGATTGGGTTCTATAAAAAAAAATAAAAAAGATATTAGTCATGATTGAACATTATTTTCATAAAATAAAAACTCGTTTCTCTGTTACTGCACTCGCACGATATTATTTATTTTGAACTAGCGCTACTTAGTTGTGAACTGATGAACCTTTTAGGGGTTGTTAATGTAACTACGGAGTAGTATGGCAATCTGACAACTTCACTCAAGTGTTGTTAAACGACTGTCTATACCTTTGTGTCATAGCGGTTAAGAGGCTTGAGGCTTGATCAAGGATTGGTACCGAACGTTGTGGGTTCGATTCCCACATAAGACGCAAGGTTTTTCTGTGCAGTTAGGTTCATTCCAAACTGTGGAAGGTGGCGGGAGAGGCGCACTATAAATGAACAGTGGTTGGCTTGAGTAGAAGTTGACGAGGTTGGAGTGAAAACAAATTGCACAGAAAACACCAATTTTGAAAGTTGAAATTTTTCAGTTATGTTACTTATTTGATGTGTAATGCATGCATACCTATATAAATAAAATATTACTTTAAATGATTTTTCTATTCCTGTCACCTGTTTTGACTATTCATTTATAGCAACATGCTATTATTACACTATTTAAACTGAAAATGTTATTTAACATTATTATAAAGTATATATTGCTTCATTTATTGTCTGTTGTTGTTACATTAGCAGACCCTGACAGATATTAGTTGAACTTGCAGTTAATAATAATAAAAAAAAGTTGTTTTATTTTTAAAGATTATTTATACTTTATATTTATAGTTTAGATAGTTCAGTTTTCCATTTAACTCACTATGAAAATAATAGGGAACACACTATTTCAATCATTTTGACGTATTCACAAAGCAAGAACAAAGAAAACATTAAAACATAATATACGATGAAAATATAATGATCGGGAATCGAGTCATTTCGAGACAGGGAATTTTATACTCCATAATAATTTCTACATTTCATTTCCAGTCGGAACTTTAACTGGGAATTATTTAATATAATCACCATTTATAATATTTAAAAAACTCATTATTTGATTCAGGAGACCGAAAAATATATTTACAAAAAAAACTCAAAATTGAATTTCCTATACATTATTTTGAATAATTAAATGGGGTAGTTGATTTATTTAAAGGGTTTTTTACTTGGTTTTACTATAATTATTTTACTAATAATCCTGGGTAAGAAATAAAGTTAACTAAATACAATTGAAATGTCCTGTTACTATAATCAAAGAACAGTAAAACGTCTACTAAAATAAATACTAATAATAATATAGAAATTTAATAATTGCAAACCATAGTAATATTTAAATGATATATTAAATGTAAATTTTTCATATAAAATATTTGTTATTCTTGAAAATAGAAAGAGTATAATATTTGGGAGAAAATAAGGTAACAAGTTAAATAGTTTTTCTAAATAATTCATGAGGAATGAAAGACCGTAAAAAATAAAAATAACTCTCTTTCACAAATATAAATTTAGCTTAAAATGATACGTTATGACATATCATTTAACAAAAGAAAAAGTCTTATTTAAAATCGTTATAGGACTTGTCGGTCATAGAATGAATATACAACACAAACATTTAATACTGACGCTATAAGGAAAAATGAGAGGTACCACGAATAACGTTGAATGTTTGACCGTCAAAATACAGCTTATAACCGTCTGTAGAGAGATTTAGATACATTGGTACCAGAGGCTTTACCGCAAAAACTTTTAATAATATGATACAGAGATAAAATGCACAAAAAAGAAAAGTTCTTTCAGATATTGGATAAAGCCGTTTCTGTAACTCACCTGATCGGTCGTTATAACTTTAACAATTAGGAAAAAATTACTGTTGCCCAGGAATCACTTTGATCAATTTATTTTACAATTCATGTTCAATTCCCACCTTTAAAAAAATGTTTTGCCTTTTTAACTTTCACACAATTGCATTAGTAAAAAGAAAGTTTAGTAATCCCAAAAGTTATCTTGATTGATCGCATAGGTAAATACCCAGTACAGTTTTGTTGACTGTAAAAACACGTTTTTAAAGTACTACCGCATCTCTTCTGCCTTTCAATCCTAATTGTATCTAAAGTACATTCAGCTGAATAGATTTTATTCAAATTTTAGAATGTAAGTTTTGTTTTCGGTTTGGTAGTGTGATGTAAAATTATATTAAAGTTGGCTATGATGTAAATGTATAAATTTGTACTAAATACAAAGGTCGCTTCTTCTATTTTGATTTACCGAAGACCTAAGGACAGACTCAAAAGCAATACCTAAATACTGATTAACCTACGAAACTTTAATAATATTTTCCTTCTTGTACTTCGAAGCAAATACATCATCAGAATTTTTATTCCTAATTAAATATATAATATATTTATCATGTTAAAGATATTATTGCAAAAAAAATATATTGACAAGAATAAGTATAATTAATTTTATTTTGATTTAATAAAAACAAACAAATTAAGTTAGTCTGAAATTAGTAACACTTGTGAAACATTTTATGGGTAAAAACAAACCAAAAACTATCACTTTATTTTCAACAAAACACCGTTTGAATATAATCTTCAATTGTTGTACAGAAACATTTTGCTTTATTTCATTTAGAGAGACATGTCAAGGATAACTTTGATTAAAATTATAGTCCCACGTTTGGCGGAGTGTGGTGCAAATTGTCAGTCTCTCTAATAACTCAATTTAATTTAAATAACCCAACCAAGAATAAAAACTTTTTAAAACTCAAGTCCACAAACCTACGCATGGCGTAAATGTTATGTATAAATAGGTTGACTATTGCAAACTATATAAAAGTAGTTCTTCTTAATAGGATATAATTGTGTAGATAAAACATCAATGAAATTCAAAACATATCTACATAAGTTGTAAGAACAGTAGTAAACATTCAATTGCGTTGCTTGACTGTCAAAAGTTTCAGGAGATTAAAACATCATATAACACTGTATGGGATGGCTTACAGGTCATCATATTGAACCAGTAGATCAACAATAAGTGATCACAAAATGAGTCAGTAAACATGAGATGTTGGTATATTTAAATCAAAGATCCAAGTTTATTGTATCGTATTTTATAAAAGGTTTCTTAGTAAGAACTACCTTTATGCCTGTTAATGTTTTTCAGTGAAAGATTAGTTTCTTTTGGGGATATCTGTGTAGTAGACTGTCCATGTAAAGAGATTCAACGTTGACGTATTTATATTTAAAATAATGGTAAACACTAGATATGTATGAAAATATCAGAGTGAATTGCATTTCCAATTTGAAAATAACTTGATTTTTTTCATCTAAAAATAGTCAAAAAAGTTGAAATGTTAATTTTAAATTGTTTGGAAGTTTCTCTAAGAGGAATTAAATGGTTTATACAATGATTAATGTCATTTTTTCCGATATACACATTTTAAGAACATAAATTCTAGACTAGACCATGAACTTATATGTCTTGTTATATCGTAGAACTAAACTTATTGGGACCTGATATCATTTGTAATTAAGTTTGACTAACAATTTATTCGTGTCACGAAAAACAAATGAATAGTATTTAATAAAGCATAACATAAATTCACTGTCTGAAGTTAATGCATACTATATCTTACTAAATGAAATAAAGCAGAAAGTTTATGTGCATATTACAACTGGTGATTATGACTTAGTCATTCAAATGACGTTTTGTTGAAAATAAAGTCTTAGTTGTGAGTATATTTAGTTTAGCGATAGAAGTTGCCAAAAGTGTTGCTTTTTTCAAGTGTAATTTGATTGTTTTCATTGAATCAAAAATAATAATAGTTTTATACTTATTCAGATTATATAATTTCATCAGCAAATATATATATATATACAATCTGATAGAGCATTCTATATTGTCCTACTGGAATACACTTCACAAGACACATCTGTCAAGGCACACAAGAGATCCTAACTCATCACATATGTTTCTTTATTTTTTGAGTAATACGCAAGCTTTATTATCGGATTTCATTTTAGTGACGTCAAATATTATAATATTAGTCATACATGTTGTGCCTTATGAGGCTGCTCCCTCTTATTGTCGTTATGAGATTTTCTGTGAAATATTGAAGAGCCGCGCCATCCTTCTCTCCCATTATCCTGGAGACGAATATAAAAACAATATATTTTAGTCTTGCTAATAGCCCTGAAATCCCATTTTGTCAACATATTGCAATTTAATTGTATTTTTTAAATCCATTTAATAATTTGCATATCAACGAATCTTCATAACTCAAACTACATCTTTAAGTCTTTTTTGCTCATCATGATTGTGTTTCTTTCTATTGGGAGGAATATAAAGTCGTTGTTCCGTTTTCGAGAGTAAATAAGTTCTAACTTTTCATAAGTTGATTTTCATCTATACATTATATCTTTACGAGATTTTATAATTTCAATTGTACTACAAACACAAGCACATACGTACATATCCCTTGATACTTTTGTAAACAAATCTAGGATTTCATTCTGCAGTTGTAAAATTAAACTGTGATGAAAAACGTGGCACTTTAAACAATATAGTCAATAACGTTAATCTTAATATTCTGACTAAAGAATTACATTGTAATATAAAATATTATCTGAACTTTTCAGTTTATTATTTACAAACATTTTGTGATACTTTCTCTGAGTAGAGAAGAAAAGAGCTGATGTCATATGGGGTTCTAGTAAAATATAGAAACAGACGTGATATAATATATTACATAAATTTATTATAATCAAAAACAATTAGTGGATATTCACACATACACACACACTCACACATATTTTTAAAAATCAAAATAATAACATTTGCTTTCTGTCTAAAGCTACTGTGTAATATTGAGGTTATAAATATATGCGTATACTTGATTCATTAGCCCTTATTGTTTTAATAACGATTACAATTTCCTTTAGTTAACATTTTCTAAACAGAATAGTATATTGGTGATATAATCTGTACTCCTAATGAAATCATCTCACTTTACTTTAGGGTTTCAAATAATACATTTAGTTATATTCAAAAGTACTATGCCTACAGTTATTCTGTGCATAAATGTGCTAACAGTTACAAAACATGTTTATAAATTTGTATTACATTCCCGCCGAATCCACTGTTCTTCACATTCCCAACGAAATGCATGCAAATTGAACCCGGTCCACTCTAATTACTCTGGAACCCGGTCCACTCTGGAAATGTCTGGCTTTTACATTAATTTATACAACTGTGACGTTAAATACAGTGTTTGATATAACTATAAGTGATTTCATATTACAGTATGTAAAATTATAATTATATTTTCTCCATATTATTATACATTGCTATTATCCCAAACAAGCAACAAATTCAAATGTAATTGTTAAATATCTTAATTAAGATTCAGGTTTACAAAATATTGTATTAAAATTTTTAATGACCCGAGCTATTAAATATTTTGTTTAATAATATCTAATATTTTATTAGTAGTAGTGGTGTTGGTGAATGTGTGTATCAGTTTTATAATAACTGCTGTAATCCATTCTGTGAACTGAAAAAATGTTAGTCAATATAAATAAACTCGACCCAAAGGTAAATGAAATTGTAGAAACTAATAACAAACAAAAAATCATGCACTAAAAATTGTCTATATGGAATAAAGATTACAATATTCTATCAAACTTAAAACAGTAATGAATTAATAAACTTCTCTTGTGTAAAGAATGAATTGTTGAACTACACAAGAGAAGTCTTTTATTAAGAAAAAATATTGAATAAAAAGTCCATTGCCTTATGGTAAATACTTATGGACATACTTACTCTTTAAATTAAGTAATGTTTTAATAAATATATATAGTGATAAGAATACATGTGAATGTTATTTTACTTGCATTTTGTAAATACTACTTGTAACTTAAAGTATATTATAAAATATAAATGAAATCAATCATGTTTATTGATAGGTATGGCATCTAGTGTAGATGTCGTTTAGACAGCAGATATATTGCAACTATTAAATCAATTTAGGTATTTTTTTAACATTTTTGGGGGTTATATTTTCCAACTTATTAACCTAACTTATATTTCCTATACATTTCACAACTGTAGATGATGAAAGGCTTATAAATCTGGTGATGAGGTAGAAATTTCATTGTGTCGTTTAATATTATTATTAAATAATATTTAAAGACATTTTTTGTAGATAGCATGTCATCATTTGTATCAAATCAATAAGTGGTTTTCACAAACTTACTAAGTGTACAATATTTAATTTTTATTTAAAGGGCATTTGGTAAAATATATGTTGATTATTATTATTTTAAGTATAGCGTACACAAATATTGCACAAACATTCTTACCATCCTATCCAGAAAAAATAATGTTATATAATTTTATAATATTATTTTCATGATTTTATAAATTTAAATATTATATAACAGCTCCAGTTAGCTGCTAGATTACCGAAACCAAAATTTCTGATTTAATAACAATTGAGTGTAATGATGTTGATCAAACTGTGCTAAAGTTTAGACAGGTTTTCGAGTAAACAAAATGATCTAAGAACGTCATCCAAAAGAGATGTATATCTCAATGTGTTTCCAGATGATTTCGATCAAATTTCAGTATAAGGTGGTGATGTAGCTACATCTGAAAAACAGGAGAAATATGGTTTGTGTGTAATTTTGAAAAACAATAGGAGGTAAAGGTCTTTCAACTACCCAAGTTAGTAAAATAATTTAAGGAACCCTATGCACTGAAATAGACAGAAAATGAATAATTTTTATTATTTAAATTAATTAAGTGATCATACATTGCTTTGTGTAAATTTTTGTTGTCTAAAAGGAGCTAGACAACAATTACAGATTTAATTGAGAAGTTGTTTGGTACTTCATAAATCGTTAAAACCGAAGTGATGGCTTTGTTACTCGTGATGATAACATATATGAGTAGAGTAATTGTCAATAAAAACTGCAATAAACTGTCTATAAGATAGAAGAAGGGGTGGTTGTATAGTCCGATGGACGTAGTGAAGCGAGAGAAGTGTATAGCAATAACAGTGGCAAGGAGAGTATACTGAGAAAGCAAGAAGTTAATTGAATAGAAAATTTGAAAAGCGCCACTTATAGCTTTAAAATGATTGAAAAATATCATAACTCACATCTTGAAACCGAAATTCGCAATAAAAAGAAATCATTAACGTTATATAAACATACCGGTACCTTAAAATTACGTAGAAATAGTGAATATATTTAGAAATTTATTGGGAAAGAACGAGCGGCATTAGCATTGGGCCTAACGTCTAATAGAGCTAAATTACGGAAGGACGGACTGCCTTCTTTGTGGAGGAAGAAATCAGATATACATCTGTTAACTTAGTGTAGACCAACCAAAGAGTTATGACGATATGTTTTTTTAAACAAAATCATCAACAAGGGGAATTGTGTGGATGATAATACACTTATGTAAAATTTAAAAAAAAATCATTCCATAGATAAATTAAGGGTAATCTAAGAATAAATATCTATGGCCTATATACGAGTTGCAAGTAAATTACAACAACAATGTACGGAAGACGTTCATTACTATTTCAATAAACTGATTATGTTTTAATAAAAGTAAAAGCTATTTAGAGGTCAGATAAAAAGTTAAATGGTTATAATATGTTGTAATACTAATCAAAATTTTTAGTTATTCTAGCTCGACCATTTCTTCTAAGGCCTTGAATATAGAAGAAAGTCTGGTACTAGAAACAAGTTTAATAATTTACAACAGACGAGCTAGATGCCTTATCTAGGTAATAACACTAAGACACACTAATTAAAATGGCAAACACTCTAGTCTTTAAAATGTATTTAATTTAAATTAAAAATATGCAAATTAAGCATTCTACATAGTTAGGTAGTACTAGTAATTTAAAATAAGAACCTCAATAAGAGCAGGAAATGGGGTCTAGAATTGAGTGTTACAATATTAATATGAATATGATTTACATTACATTTATACACCTTAGTTTTTACGTGGAGAATAAGCAACACATGCTGAAATTTTAAAACCTAGTAAAAAAAGTCTTATTTAAGAAGTATGATCATGATGAAGTTTATATTAAGTATTAATAAATTTATAATCGTATATTATCGACATACGATGAGAATAAGTATGAGATAATTACAATATGATAACTTATTTACCGTTACATTGATTTTTTTTTATTACAGTCCTTCTGGAAGCTTTTTAACTCTTTTGTTATCCAACACATTCTTGTGTGTTTGTTTTGAGCACTCAAAAAGCATTCCGTAATAAATACATTATTTCAACACACGCTATTGATTTTGTAAACTTTAATCAATTAAATTGTTTAAATACAAGAATTCCAGCGTTTAAAATAAAAACAATGTTATTTTATTTAAAGAAAGTTAAAAATATACAAGCAAAACAAAACTGGAAATATATAAACTTCTTATAGTTTGATTCCTGCTTAAAGTTTTTACAACGAAAGATGACCTTCTAAACAAAGATAACTAAACAAAAAACCTTTTCATCAATTTAATTGTTAATTCAAAATCTATTTTTTGCTCATAGTTTAATAAAATTAACTACAAAATGTTATTTCGGTAAATTATTATTTTAACCAAAAAATGTTTAAAGGAAACATTAGTTATTATCACATTAAACCACATTTAAATATATACATTAGTTATTATAATGGTCATGTACAATTTAACAACTCTGAGCTGTAAAAACAAAATGAGAAAATAATTTAGTAAATTTACAAGGGTAATAAAACCAAATTTTGAAGTAATATTTTATGAATTTTAAACACTAGAGCATAAAACAGGAATAAGTACTTACCCATAACACCAATGCAAAACAACCCAACAACGTCTTATTGAAACTTATAACTATGTTTATATTAAACAGGATTTACGTCCTGTGCTTTTACGACAGAGGTTCTGCACTGGTTGGTCTCCTTTAATTTGATAATATTAGATTTTCTTGCGAGCTTAATTATTTTCAATTTTAGTTTTAATATAACGCTAGTATTTAGTTTCGTAGGGAAGATATAAAATACACATTTTGTACAATTTGCTGTCTTAAAATTATAATTAACAATATTTCTCATTTTTATAAGTTTCTAAATGTTCACATAATGGAATCGCAGACCAAATTAATTGTAATATTTATTTTGTATTGTCGTGCCAAAATTTGTTTTGAGACCAAAATAATATAGAATTAGTTAACAACATTTTGAAATAATTAAACTTCAGGGTAATTTTACATGTCATCCATGGTTTATTTTCACTTTAAGATAGGTCACTCCAACTGTGTTTTTGGTCAGGCAGTAACTAATGCTATTGATTTGTAAAATTTGATCAAAATCGTTTTTGTAAGAATGTCAACTTCACGTCTTGATATTACGGAGGTTAAAAAAACAAGAAAACAACCATTTTGAGATGTGATAGTAATATCCCTAATAAAAATATTATTCCCAAAACAACTTTATTTTCTTAGAAGTGATTTATTTTATATTTACCATAACAGATATATTTTAGAAAAATTCACGTCATTTTGACATATCTCATAGTCTCTCATATAGTCACGTCTCTCTATCACATATATTAAAGACGTAAATACGGATGTCAATATCGTGTAGCGTTTCCATACTTTGTTTTACCCTACTTATCTTACTTTATGGATAAATAAAAGTAAACAAAATTTAAAGTTGTGGTTTATATAATACCAACGAAAATTACCAAGGAAACAACTAAAAAAACACCAATAGGTTTTTGTATTGGTATTTACATACATTAGATGTGTAAAGAAAATTTATCTTATTTCATAAACTCGCATCGATGAAAATATTTTTCTTTTTATAAGAATAATTTTATAAAATATATTTTTTTAAATAAAAAGCCTGAGAAAGTCTTAGTGAATATCAGAAACTGTGTTTAACATGTAGCAATTTTCAGTATGTTAGGTGTGTTCTTTTGAAATATTTGAACGGTTCTATTGACTTCAACGAGAAGATTATAAATATCTTTCACACGTTACCTTTTACATAACTTGTAATTTATTTTATTTTCTTCGTAAATTAAAAATATCTATATTTCCTTATCCAATTTACATTTAAATTTACAATTAAAATTATATCTTATATTTCTAAACTAGATTACAAAAAGAGTGAGTGTGGAAGAAATAAATATAAATCGATGCCGCAATTATTGGAGCTAACGTAAGTTAAACTATATCTAAGAAGGCATAGACTTAGTAAGAGGCAGTGTAACCCAAATTCCTTCTTGAGAAAACAATATATATATATCAGTAAAATATAGACATAAATAATAGTGCTCTGAAACAGTATTAATATAATTGTTTTATACCAAAATTAAATAAAAACGACTATTTATACATAAACCCTAAGAAAAATACATGTTATATGATCTAAACATAACCACATTGTCGGATATTATTTTCTTTAGTTTGATCGAAAAAAATCCAGTAGACTATGAAAAAAAAATAATTTAAAATTGAAATTTCCAGTAAAATTAACAATTTAGTAGTCGTATTTTGCTATGGAAATATCAGATTTAAACTGTTTATTGGAAAAACTTAAGGATTATAAAATAAATTTTATAAGGATTGAGAGTGGGCTAATGATTCAAAACTTGAATTCATCTTAACTCTCATTTAATTTCTGATTGATTACAACTAGTCCAGACTACGGGCTACTGGCCTGGGTTCTCTGACCAGACTCTCCTGAACTAAGCCCACTTGGTCCCCATGGTAGCTAAGCAATTCAGCACATTCCAATGAAACCTTTTCAAGTGTGCAAGCAGATGTTCAAAGATCTATTCCCTGTAGTATGTTTAATTTAATTATTTATGTAAAACAATGTAATATCACCCTGCCACACTACATCACACCTTATTTTGTAAAGAAGACTGTCCTCAATTTTCACACAACGCACCTTTGTGTAGATGTGATCATTGCCGATCGCACACCTCCTCCAAGAGGTGAGTCACAATATCTACCCTCAACTATTGTGAGCACTTCTTTCCTATGTGAACGCTCCTTTTTATCTCAATCAGGTAGACAAGTAGACAACACTACAACTCTTACTACTGTTTGTATGCTGGAACTATGTTGACGTTCCAGATTGCAAATAAGAGGGTCGTGTGTGCCGCTTGGAGTTCTTCATTCTCAAAAAATTAAGTAGATCTCTATATAAAATGGCTATAAAATCAAAATGAAACAAAAATGTGAGGATCCGATGGAAGTGATATTCAACAGATAAAAGTGAATAAATTATAACTCAATTTAAGTTAGTAATGACAATAAAAAATTCGATCAACATAATATGATCAGCAACATCGTGTGTGAGCTTATATCACACACCTTTATCACATACCTTTTGAGAAATTAAACAATTTGTATTATACGAAACATTCTACAAGTTTTTGTTTACAATTCTGTGTTTCAGGAAATTAAAAACCCAATCTTTATTAAACTATGCACTATTGTTGCATTGATGGAGGGGAAAGACACACACATTTTAAACGCACATTATGTTATAAATGTTACAAAAAATGTTCCTTTTAGTATGAAATTAGTACAATTTTGGACGTCTTTAACAGTAGGAAATAACTTTAGTAATTTTGGAGATGAATTTTAATGTTAGTAGGACGGGCTTTGTCATTCGTTGAGCTGCATTTCTACTCTCCAATGACTGATTTCTTGTTCCATACAAATTACGATCGAGAGAAGGCCTATTAGTGGCTCATCTGTTTTTTTTTAAATTTTTACTTAGTGGAAGTCTATTTACCGTGGTATTATTCCGTGTATTGGTTTTATTTTGGCAATATCGAGCAATATAGCCTATACGACCGTAGATGAAACACGTTACGTTTAAGTAACTAAATTGAGTTTAAGTACTTTTACGAAACAATACTTTGACAGATGGTAATTTTTACCACACATAAAACAATGTTAATTATTTTGATAATAGAACTTTCTATAAAACTCTTTCTTTCACTAACAGCTCTTGTTAGTTTTATGTCTACAACTTCAATAGCAATTTAACCTCTTGAATATTTTCAAGTTCAGTTTCGTTAACTGGTCATGTTCGGCCATCAAACATCGTGTGAATGTATCCATAGACCGTCTCTATGCTTCCTCTCTCATAATTCTGTTCCTAGCTTCACTATCCGTTACTCGCAAAATCTTCGATTTACTCTCCTTTATGCTGTTTAAATGTAGATAATTGTTCTTACAAATAAGTACTCGGAATTTTTTCGGTGAATCATGCTTCGAAAGCGGTTCTTGAAAAAGTTTTGTTTGTTGGCAAAGCGTTTTACAGCTCCTGACAATTATTTTATTTTTTTTCAATTAATTATTTCCGGGTTTTTCTATCGAATTACCGCTACGTCATATGCCATAATTTCAATAACATTTCTTGACTGTTTCGCCTTGTTCTCCACCGTTAAAACTAGGGAAGGAAATTACTAAACCTAAATTTATGTCTAAAAGTTGACATTCGCGACTCTAATCAATTCACTATGGTTAGTTGATCGTGTAAACGTCATATTTTGCATTGCCTGTTCCTGCAATCTCGTAGCTAACCTATTTATTGCCTCTTGTAAGGGTAAATCTTCCCCATAAAGATGGAATATATACGTCATTTTTATGTATAAAATATTTTACTTAATTCCTAAAAACAATGTTTTGGAAAGTAAGAAATATTGAAAATGTATATGATCCATTTTAATTCTTTTCAGTAAAGTGTAATTAATAAAGTAATGTTATACTTAGTAATAACTAAATCTACAGTGATTTTTTCAGAATTGCTCCATTTTTGAGCTTGAAAACAATTATTCTTAGTTATGAAGACGTGAATTCGTCATGATTGTATTCCGACACTTCTGACATATTTTATAAAGATTGACGGTGGGGTAATGATTCAAACCTCAAATTCAACTTAACTAACGTTTAATTTCTGATTTATTACAAGTAATACGTTTAGTTTAAGACACTCACACACCTGCTAGCGGCATTGTTTCAGAATCTATCCCCTGTAATGTGTTTATTTAATTATTTATGTAACCCAATTTAATATAAACCTGTCACGTCACAATTTGCATCCTAATGATTTAACTAGAACCACCATTGAGCCTTGTGATTAATAACAAAAGGAAAGAAGTTATCCCCAAACCACAGATAAATTTATATTTTACATTGTATTGGTTTGTGTCCCTCTGAGGATGGTAGTTGTGTTATCGAATAGTACATAAGGATTTACTAAATTTTCTAACGTTAATTGTTTGTGGATCATTTCCTTCATAATATTAGAATGATTGACGATATAAAGAAAGGAATGAATGTATTAATAAATAATGTTGAAAGTTCTAATACAAAAGCACAGCTATACACTTTTAGAGAGGCTTACCCCAAATACAGGAACAATAGAGAGATAAAATTGGCATATAAAATAAAGTTCAATAAAATTTGGGTAGAGAGAATTTCAGGAATTCTTAGAGACTGTCGGTATAACTTCGAAGCTTTGGGAAAATAACAGAATAACTTAATAATGATAAAGTTTAGTAAGGCCAAAATATTAACTTGATTTTGGTGCGAAAATATTAGTTTTGAATTTTGTTGGTTCAGAAATAAAAACAAGTTTTCAAGAATTCCTGTCCAACTCTCTTAGTTTTAAGGTAGGAGAGATTTTATTCCATTTTATTATGTTATTTTTAAGGTTTTGGAGTATGATACTACAATATGATTTAAAGTGTGTCCATCAAATCTTAAAATGTGGTAACAGCTGCATGAGTAAAAATACCTATTTTATCAAAATCGGGAAAGTGTATAGGTATTGGTTAATATTTCATAAAAAAAGTCCAAATAAAAAAGAATGAAGAAAAAATGAAAAAAAATAAATTCCCTTGAAATATAATATCAAACTATGTTGAATATCTGCAAGAAGTTAAATTAATAAAACACAGATTGTCTAAAAATCATGAATAATTATTTTTGTTAAATTTATCTGAAATATAGCTTTCAATAATTGCACCAAACAAATTAGTTATTTATATTATTCAGTATCTCTTTAAACATTTTACAATGGAATTTCGTAACAGTGAATACAAATACACCATAGATGTTTTACTGTGCCAAAATTAGAATACCGATTTTGTTAAAATTTGAAATGTATACGTATTAAGAACTCAAAGAATGTCTTTAAATTTTATTATTCAAATTCAAAATATCAGTGTACAGTAAGTGGAAAAAACAAACAAACAAAATAAACTAAAAAAAAATATAACCATTTTATTCATTGTTTCTTTAACATCTATTTGGTTTTATGGTACAAATTTTAATGATGAATTAAATAAGATGAGTTAGAAACTTAAAACACATATAGATGATATACAAATTTTACATATAGATCTATTTTGTTTGAAAGTTGAAAGAGAATTAAAACAACTTTACTGTATTTTGATTGATATTCAACAACAAATGCTGGTCCATAGATGATATGCGTAAATGAACCATCCCATAGCGTTTTAGAAGTTTGAATATATAATAACTGACTGAAGCGAATTCAATCAAATTTGAGAGAACTACGATATTGACAAAAACAGGTTTGGCGAACAGGAAGGAAAATAAAATTACGGCTTCGAAGTTAATTTGAACCAAACAACTGGAATTTAATGTATTGTTTTATGTATTCATGTGTAAGAAAGTTTTTGCATTGCAGTTCCGTTATAGGACGATTTGAAATCAGACCCACAGCTTCAAGTTACTTCCGGTATAATAACGTCCAGAAAGTAAGTTTTAAGTTTTAGAAAAAGTTAAGTGTTTTAGATTCAATTGAAATATTTTTAAATAGTTCTATTTATTACGGAACTACAGTTTGATTAAAATATTAGTTTATGTGTTTTATGTAAACATATTCTAATGTTATTATAAAAATACTATTTTATACCACTGAGATAGGTTTTTAGGTTTCGATTTCTACAGCAGCACTTTCACTCCTACCATTAGCTTTCTAATGTTTTGCTATCCTGGAGATTCCTCTCCTGAGACTGCAGAACTCCCCTCGAACCATAGTGCACCCGTCCTACAAAATGAGTTTTTCGTCTCGCAAAACTTGTGAAATGTTGAACTACTTTGAAAGATTTCACAGAAGGATTTCAGTGTTGAGATTAAGAGTCATCTTAAAGGTAAAAAAAGCCGTACCTCTGTACTATAAGGGTTTCTGAAAAAAACACAGCACCTCCAATCATCCTCTTTCCCCATTCTGGTGATTAACAGGTTAATCTGGAATATATTTGTATCTTTCTGCAGAGACCATGATAATAATTACTCTTCCAGTTTTCGAGTCAACGGTTGCTAAGATTTCTTAACAATCATCCTTTAGTTGCCAATGAATTTTTCATTTTCTACAACTAACTGTTTTCGTTAACTCGTAGACTTTGTACGTCAGTCCCCTAAAATACCCCGGAATAACTGAGTCTTCATGTTCTTGCGGCAAAAATAGGCGGTAGTTCTAGAGTCGCTGGTCACCTGTTGCAATAACGAAATACTCAAGCAGCACCAGGTGTTTGTTATAGATAAATAACAAAATATATTTAATAATTACAACTATACATTCCATCTTCATCTGGCTTGTCATTAGTGTAACCAAAATGACGGCCGTCAAAAAAAAAAAAAATTAAATAACTTTTAAACTAACCATTTTACAAAAATTACAAGAATTAATTTCAGTACTTTGTATGCAAAATCCATATTTGCTTTTGTTTTTAAAATTGGGTGAATAAATAGAGGAGATCATCTGGTTCTCTTCGGAATGGACTAATGGAACAAAAATAGAATGAATAAATGAAGTAATTATTTAGGTATACATTTTAATTGCTGTTTTATTTAGTCTGTTTTAATTGCATGTCCATTAATAGTAACGGTTCATTAACTTAAATGTTTGTAATTATACAAAAATGTCTTTTGTGATGGAAAATATATATGAGAATTGATTTTGTTACTCATTGATATTAGCAATTCAACAAACCAGCTGTTATTGTTACAAATAATATATCAGCTGACCAATCTGCTGTTAATCTGTCAACAATGAAAATGTTATGACAAATCTATAGTGACTATTGTTATTAAAATAGGATTAAAAAAACGAGATTTGGAATATCTTGTACTTCCGTGCACGGGTATAGTGTTTTCCTTCAATGTTTTAGTTTCAAACTGTTCATTGTTGTACTGTAAAAACAGTTGGTTTCATAGTTGTACCACCCGAAATTTGTAAAAAAAGTTAGGAAACACTATGTATATATGAGAACTTGAACTATCAAGTTCTTTCGAAATTACTGAATATTATTATTTTATCTAATAACAGCAGTTAAATTAAATAACTTTACAATGAAAATTATTTGAAACTCAAAGCCCCTTAAACTTATACATACAGTCAATTCAATTACTGCACGTATAAATAGGTCAACTATTGGGAATTAAGATCTTTATAAAAGTACAGGAAAACGCTTTCTCGCTGAGTGCTTCCAAATGGGATTTAATTGTGTAGATAAAACTGCAGAAAATATCAGAACATGGCTGCATCTAGTGTTAAAAGTAATATCTTCATTGACTGACATTGTGTGAGTACTTGAGTTCTTTTATTCGAGGAGGAAACAAAAAAAGACAATACATTTGTGTTGGTATTGTTTTTTCATACATAAAACAAATCCAGAAAAGTAAATATATATAGAAACATCAGTTTTGAAACTGTATGTGTTATTTGTTTCTTTTATATATTTGTATTACTACTATATAATGTATGTGTGAACGCTTATCGGTCCAAAGATGTATAAAATTTATAAATGTAGGACTTAATTAAAGCTACCCGCTAAGCATAATATGTTAAAAATGTCAAATTAAATTTTCTTTCCAGTAAATAGTAACTGGAAATTAGTTTGCATAACACGAGCCCAAAATATTTTAATATTTGGGAAAATATCATAAAAAAGAATTGAATTGTATATAAAATTAATAACTAGTTTCTTTTAAATTTTGAAATCTTAATATAATAATTATTGGAAATGAATATGTGGAAATATATAATGTATTTTAATTTATCCATATAACTTCCAATTGACATAGTTCATAATTTTACAAATATATAATATATATATATATATATATATATAATATATATATATATAATATATATATATATAATATATATTTTATTTGTTCATATATAAACAGTTCATATAACATCACAGTTTACAGACTTATATTTACTTGAAATGGCGAGTGTGTCTGTGATGTTATATGAACTGTTTATGTGGTATTATTGTTCATTTCGTTTTGGTATTTAATTTCTTTAAATAATTTTTTGTTACATTATAGACTACATTTATAATTAAGTTTTTAGATCATTTTTTGCAATATCATGATGATATAAATGACGAATGAACATTTTCTGCTAATGACAAACAAGAAATTGATTTAGATTGTGTACATTTAATCAAAACTATAGATTTTGCTATAATCATTTTATTTATTTCTAATATAATTTTGTTAATTCAGATAATATTTTAAATATATTAATATATGGGATTGATTTATATTTTTCCAATATACAAAAAATGATCCTTTTTTTTACATATTCAGTTGCTTTATGGATACATGTTAAATAAAAATGTACAACGGTAAAAATCTTGTGAAATGTTACAATTCCTAGGGAGGATACACCGTTCCGACTCAATAAATATATGCCTGTTTTTTTTTTTTTCTTCTTTCTTCAGATTAAAAAAATATATATACCGATTGTTAAGAAAAAATACTTTCCATTAAAAATCTGTAATTTCATCTCAAATTTTGAAAAATGAAAGTTGTTTTACATTCAACGAAATCGTGTTTGGTATCATATCTAAATTTAATTCAGTATTTTCGGGTAAGCCCTCAATTTGATCGTATAGCCTATACTTTTCATGTAACATCGATTAAAGCTTATAAAAAGACCTCGGCTCAACGCAGATGTTAAATTATTGTTTTATGACAAATAGGGAACCATTATTATTAAATATCCTGACACTAACTCTACACGCCGTGACTTAGGCTGCTTCCTCATATGAGTTACACGAAAAATAATAACGTACTTATTCATATTTTGTAACGCCGGGATAAACCCCTCCATCGATATATCAAAGAAAACTAATTTAATAGTGTATAAAGATCTAATTAAAAATAAAATAAATGAAGGAAATAACTTCGACCATAATTATTTGAAACAATTCACTCAAGTTAGTATATAGTATCTATTACGCTGGAACTTGGTTGTTATTAAAAGTAAAGTCTATATTTCATGCAAAAGCCACAACATTAAATGAAGCATACATTTATCTCAGTTGTGTTATAGCTGTTTTGAAGGTTAACTCGTGTATCTCAGACACCGTTTATATGTAAGTTAAACAAAAACAACACATGCATAGAAAAACATAATTAAAAAAGGAAGAAGAAATTCTTTTGATGTTCCGTTAGTCCAAACACGCGACTGAAAGTGTTTGGTTTATTAGCTGGTTCTGTGGCAACCCAACAATTTAAGTAATCTATTAAACGGTAAGTTGGATACAAATTGTATGTAACATATGATTTAGTGATTACGTTTTTTTCAAACTGGTCATTGCCTTATCCATAGAAGCGACAGATAATAAAGTTTTTGTGTTTTTAGGTTTTTGAGATTAAATTTCTTCTAAGCGATCAAGTTTAATACTTCTAAAATACAAACTAAATATCCCTGGTTAATGAGAACAGGAAGAAGTAATAAACTTTATTATGACCCTACAATTAATTGAAAGTTTGTTTAGATTCTATAGTTGAGTGCAATCATTCCTTTCTTACTGAAAATAATTAATGAATATATAATTTACTGTATTGATATCATTAATTTTTAATAGGTTTAAAGTTGGGTGTTATTAACAAAAGAACGGATTATGACAGCTAGTTTTGTTACTAAAATATGATAGGTATCAGGATATTATGTAAGTTATTTAATTTCGTCTTAATATAGTTATGTCCCTTCTTGTATGTTTTATATTCCAAGTTGTAGATTAAAAAAAATTGAAATGGAACAACAATCATAATTAAAAACTCGATCTTAAGTTAGAAAATGTATAATTAACTGTCGTTTGCAATACGACCAGCGTGTTATGTCGCAATCAAATGGAAATATTGATTGTTCACTGGTAATTAGAGGAGGACTAAAAGCCATTTGGCTAAGTATTGTGATCCTAAACGTGATATCTTGAGTTTGATAATTGGCTAGCTCGTCCCTTTTTGTCAAAGGATCTGGGAGACAATGGAAGACTTCTACAAGCATAAATATTTTGAATAATTTATAATTCTAAAACAAAGACAACTGACATGACTTCTCTGTATAATGATCCCTAGACATATTGTTGAATGTTGAACTATTTGTTCTATTTTATTTTACAGTAAAAAAACACTCATAATCAACTGAAATTATTTTTACATAAAATAGAAGTACATAGCTTGTCGTCATAACTAGTGAGGTGTAATCTAGTATAAAATTGATTTAAATTTTGTTTCATAGTTTTTGCCTAAAACATAAACTCTTATGTAAATAAACATATATCATATATGAGTAGTATATATGAATAGAAAAATGAACTAGTTTACATAACAAATTTCTTTATATTTGTAATTATGTGCCATAAATAAATGTATTCGTAGTCTATAAATATACTTTTAAAGTAGCCGAAGAAAAATAAATCAAATGAAAACAAATATTGTAATAACAATATATATTTTGTATCTTTTTAATATATCTTTATCTAACTCCACTGTTTGTGAAAGTTTTTTGTTATAATGCTACAATGACATATGGATATGTATTTTTATCTAAATCACAAAGGTCTAGTTGTTATTTATCACCAAGTTTATAATTCCAATTTTTAAAATGTAATAGTCTTTGAAATGTTAATTTTTAATAATTTGTATTAATCTCATCTACCTCAGAATTTAAAATAGAAAAGGAAATAATTTTGTCATGACTTTTTCATTATTACTATTGGTGTATTGTACATAAATGCATATATTCCGCTTAGTAAATTTGAATATATATATATATGATAAAATGTAACAATCACATTATTAAAACAATTCTAAACGACATGATGATTTTTATAATTTTTACATAAATTAAAATCTGGGTTTAATGATCCATTGTTGAAACCTATAGGTTATAACTTTCATCATATTTCTCTTTATTAATGGTAGTGTTTTATACAAACAGCAAACAACGCTCAATCATTTTGGACAAACGCAATTCACCTCCAATTAGTTAAAAGAAACCATACTGTAGTTACTTAACAGGTATGAGTACGAATTGTAAAGGTTTACTGTCTAAACAATAGCTTAACTCTATTTTGAAGTAAACCTTATATTCCTCTATTCTATTTAACCATCATATATTTATTTCTCCTTGTTTTTTTGTAAGAATGTTTCCAAACAAGTTTTTTTCATGTGCGTTGAACTTTTATTTTATACGTCTCTACGCGTTTATATTTTATAAACAAATAATTTAATAGTACAAAAGTTAGTACTCCAGTATAAATAATAAATTATTGGTTTATTCTCATAGAATATAAGCTTTTACAGAAAACACATTGGGTTATAAATTGTGCAATGATCCTATCATTTGTATTAAAAAATAATTGTGACACATATTTTAACTATTTAATATATATATATATATATATATATATATATATATATATATATATATATATATACAAGTATGTTCAGGTGAAACAACGTGGTATAAAAAATTTATCTTTTTGCAACATCTTAGACATCCTTAATATAAAAATTCTTTAAATAGTGTAAACAACCTACACATTTATCTGAATTTGCTATTTTTAAACACACAGTACATTATTTTTAAATCTGTACATTATGTTCCTACATGTGTTGGTATCAAGCCGAACTTTCTATAGATTATCATGTAATAATTGTATTGACAAAATAGTCTTTCAGACCCTGAAATTTCAAAGTTTAATTTTTATCTCGCAGGACATTCCTTTACATCTAAGTATCTCAGCTTTATATTTGTTTTTTTTTAATTTTGATTTATTCTATGGAATAAATTTTTAGTTTTAATTATCTCAAGTCTGTAGTTTTAAATAACTTAACTTTTACATAAATTAAATAGAGAAATTAATCACTTATAATTAACAACATTTTAGGAAAATTAAAAAGGGATAGTGAAGAAACAGATATGCTACTCTTCTTTTTTTCTTTTTTTTTTTACAGCATGATGACTTACAATGATTTTCATCAGTGACAAGTTGGATCTGAAATAAAATGAAATAACAATATTAAAAAATTTAACTAAAATAGGTTTATGTTTAAATTAATTTCAGACAAAAATTTTTATACCATGTTGATGTCAATAGTATGGGATTATGAATAAAAGTCAACCCTCTAATTTAAAGGGGCAGTTTTGGATTAGGTTATTACATAGAACAGTGATGTTTTCCATAAGGAACACGATTCTGCTGAGAGAAGGTGTTCTCTTAATGAAAACAGAATTATTGAATATCGCTCTAATAGCAAGACACTAATTAGCTGGATAACCGGATGTAATCCTAAAAAAAAAATATTATATCCTGGTATTTTAAATTTAACTGAATATATATATATATATATATATATAGATTAACTACATTAATTACATTTGATCAGATAAATGTCGTACATTTTGTTGAAATTAATATATACCGGTGTTTAGTTAAAGGATGATTATATATATATATATATATATATATATATATATATATATATATATATATATATATATATATATATATATATATATATATACAGGGTGTCCCGTAAGTATTGACCAAAACTTCACGAGGTTATACTATAGGTAAAAACAAACAATTTTCATCATATAATGTATAGTCCTATCTTGCTTAGTTTTCTGTCTATCTGTCTGTATGTGTTTTTTAGAAAAAAATTTCTATCTTAAAAATGGTTAGAGATATCAAGTTGAAACTTTTTACATTTAATCACCTTATTAGTGTGCATCTTAGATAAAAGTTTCAAAATAATATCATTTACAGAAACAAAATGGCGGTCATTTAAAATGTTCAAATCCTAATAACTTTAAAACAAGTGATGTTACAAAAAAAAGGCAAGATACATTAAAAATAGCCCCTTTTAATACAAGCATTTTGGTACCTGGTTTATTGATCTAAGATAAGTAGTAACAGATATAAGTAAGATTTCCCAAGTAAACTTAACGCAGTGTATGAAAATCAATGGATCGGACGCGGTGGTCCTGTCCCTTTTCCCCCAAGATCCCCGGATCTCACACCGATGGATTTTTCTGTTTGGGGACACATGAAACAATTGGTGTATTCCACTCCTGTTCCAGACATCATGGATTTGGTTGCTCGCATTGTTGAAGCTGCTGCAGCAATTCAGGAGCAAAATCATTTTGAACATATCCGGCGGTCAGCTTTACAGCGATTTACACTGTGCAATCAGCAGAGAGGAGGCCACATTGAACATTTGCTTTGAAATCATAATTAGGTTTTCTTACTTGTTGTGTCTTTAATGTCACTTGTGTTTTACAGTTCAGGTAATATTATTTGTTGCTTGTTGTGACATGAATTCTTCATCATTATTGGAAAATACATTGCAATTATGAATAAAACACAAACCTTTACTTGGGAAATCTCACTTATTTCTGTTACTACTTATCTTAGATCAATAAACCAGGTACCAAAATGCTTGTATTAAAAGGGGCTATTTTTAATGTATCTTGCCTTTTTTTTGTAACATCACTCGTTTTAAAGTTATTAGGATTTGAACATTTTAAATGACCGCCATTTTGTTTCTGTAAATGATATTATTTTGAAACTTTTATCTAAGATGCACACTAATAAGGTGATTAAATGTAAAAAGTTTCAACTTGATATCTCAAACCATTTTTAAGATAGAAATTTTTTTCTAAAAAACACATACAGACAGATAGACAGAAAACTAAGCAAGATAAGACTATACATTATATGATGAAAATTGTTTGTTTTTACCTATAGTATAACCTCGTGAAGTTTTGGTCAATACTTACGGGACACCCTGTATATAAATATATATATTCCTGATGATACTTGTAGAACATAACATGTAATTCGTTGAACGATGATCAAACAATTATTAGTGGGGTAAAATAAGCGTAAAAATGGAAAATAGAGGGAGGGATAAAACTGTTGGTTATTTGAAACTAAAAATGCAACATTTTTATTTCATCATTCTACTGTTGTTTCTTCCATCGTTTAACTGGGCTAACATTGATTTTCGTGTATGTAAGCATAGTTTTGTCTTTATCTCTTCTAGGTACCACCACGTTTATGTTTGAAATTTGATTAAATAGTACACATCATTTTACGGACTTACATATTTTACAGTAAAGTAATTTAGAATGTAAATATACCTAAATGTTTATCGATTATGCAGTATCCTTTCGCCGTCCATGGTATGATTATAAGTTGCATCTCTGTATTGTTGTCAATAAATTATATAAACATATTTTAGAGCGAATCCTAAAAAATAACTCCGCATCAAATTTTGAAACGGAGCTCTCCAATCTCATTCTTTAAATGTGTTGGGTTTTTAACAAACAAATTCTTGTCACTGAGTACTCCTTTCGGTGTGTCTTAAGAACTACAATGTCTTATTTGCAGATTTAAAAGTGATCTCATGTTTCTGAAAAATGCATTGATGTTTTTGTTGTTTGTTTATGAGAAAATTACAATTTTATTTGAGTAGTTAAATGTTTTCTAAAGAATCTACAACGGCCTGGTACAGACTGTAATTATCAACTAATAGCTTTGTTTTGTATACAACCGTATTTGTAATTTATAACTTATGTTTTCTCTATCCTAGTGGTAGGAAGGCTTAAGTATTTTTATTTTATTAAATCAAAAAAACTATTAAAAATGAAAAATTGAATTTTAATAGTTAAATACTTCAATTTTTCCCCTTTCATATTTCCATTGCTAAAAGTAATCACTCCAAAAGGAGCAGTAAACTACTATTACTATAATATTAAATGCTGCAAAGAAACTTATATGAAATATGGGTTTACTGGCTAAAACCTGTACCTGTATTTTCAACATTGAGTGGCTTCCATTTTGTGTATAACCAATTAAGTTTTAATTTCGTCACTTTTCTCTACATTTTCAATGACAAATAAATCGATCCCCCTCCCATTTGCCATTTACGATATTTGAGACTTACATTACTTATGATTTATTCAGAGAGAATGTAAATAATTGAAAGATCTTAAGATATTCCTTCTATCACCTCCCAGAAGTTTATTATACAACATGATTGTTAAATACTAAATAAGCCAACAATCAATAAATACAATCAATCCCTTCATAACATTATTTTTCTCTTCTTCAAGTGAAAAGTAATGTTAAAGAGTGTAATAGTGACGTCACACTTTCACGTGAGTAGTGTATCGAATTGAAATTACATTTTCAAAGTGGATGACTATGTTTTGCAATGCTAGAGTCTATTATCGATAGCTTAACAAATCTACAATGAGTTTCTCAAGAAGAGTTTACAACTAATGGTTTACACATTTTATTTACCAAATGATTCAGCTGAAAACATTTACTCTCTCCGAATTACTAATATTATTTTAGATTTTTCCGGTTTTCATAAAATCCCATCAGTTATATTCTAAAGTACCATGCACCCAGTTTGTTAATCTATTTAAAATCGTATTCACGAGAGATTAGTAACAGTTGCAAAACTCGTTTACATATTCGCAACTCAGTCCTGCAGCTTTTGTCGTTTTAATAGACTTCAAATTGGCAACAAAATATATGCAAACTAAACATGGTCCACTCCAATTAACATTTACACTCTGAAAATGTATAACTTTGTACGAATTTATAAATATGTGACATTTTTAATATCGTATAATACATGGCTTTAAGTCATTTGTTTTGTAATCCTATTTTTCAAACATTATTTCTGATAAGCAGAGAAACAAAACTTACATAAAAAAATTTGCTACCTGAAACTCATGTACGTCCTCGAACTGTTTCATTTTAAATGAAGCCTCCAGTCTTTTTATTTGTATTTTATCTGCTACATCAGCTAAAATGTTTATTCGTCCAGTGTTATGTCTGTTTCATGATATATTTAGAAACTGAAAATGCTATGCTACCATAGTTGAATTATAAGATGTTAAAACAAAAAACAGTAATAGGGTACGTTTACGTTGGAATCATGCTACGTTGGAATATAGTGTAATCGTAGTAATGGTGTTAGAGGCTTTGTGTCTCAGCTAAAACTACCAACAATAAATGCTGTAGAAAAATCTTAATTACGAAAACATTAAGGCAATATATAATATTCTATTAAAAGTTTAAACATTAAAGAAAACAATTATTAATTACTCTACTTCTATGGTAAAGTAATGGTGATAGTAAACAAGACTATTATGTTTTAAGAACATTAAAAAGGAATCGTTGTTTAAAGGAAATTATATAATGTTGTAATAAAAATATTTATTAATGGAAATATATTTGCAAATTATTTATTGAATATTTTAAAAACTAAGGTATGCAGAATTTGTTTGAAATGAATTAATTGTTTTTACAACGTATGCCATTTTACCCGATACCTTTATATTTAAAGATTTTAGTTTTATTATGAAAAATAATATTATTTATAGTAATCGGCAAAACTTTATGACATACAGTGTGTATATGTATATATTTCTATTTTTACTATATATTTTCTTTTCAAGTCATACCACGGTTCATTTTCCGCTAGTTTTAAAACTGCAGCAGTTGTACCTGGAGATGAGACTCACGTTTAATCACATTGTCTTCTAGCATTAATAAATATCATGGGTTATAAGTTTAATTTAGAAACTAATATTTTGATTATTAAATAACGCTAGGGAAATAAATTTACTTTTCTGTTTTGTTTGTAGTTTAAAAATATATTTCATATACAGTAGTGGATCGGTTTTAGCAATAAGAATGTATGGTGCTGTGTATTTTATTTAAGTTATTAACGTATTATTTTAAAGTAGAAAATAAATTGTAGACAGATTAAGTTTTTAGTCATTTTTTCGTAAAAGATATTGTGTAGTTCTGAGAGGGGTTTAAGAATCTTTCATGTTTGTAATATATATATTGTATATACACTCTATATCCAAATAATAACATCCATAATTGGAAACGCCAACTACACCCTTTTTATCGTCATAAGTTGAAGGTGGTTTAAATGGAATTTCAAAGCTGTAGATAAAAAAACAATACTTGATAAATAACTTATACAACAAAATGTTACTGGCTTTTTGAAGTAGGGCTTCCCAAAGAACATCTCGTTTAATGTATTATGTCATAGACATCAGTGTTTATATATTTTATTTGGTTTTGGTCAAAGATTAAAATTAATATTTTAGTGAAATATTTCAGGTTATACAAAGTTAGTTCAATCAGCAAGTAGAATATTACCAACAAAAATTGAGAAAATATATTACCTATTTCATGTGTTATGGTTACAACGTATATAAATAAAGAGTATTTACAGTATTTTTTTTTCGTAGAAACATTATTATAATTTATACTTTTCAGCTATTATATAATCAGTTATGAAGGTCCAAAGATTTGTCGTGAATACTGTTAAATTTTTTTTGATGACGTAAGAATGATAGGGACATTTATTTGCTCGAATGAAATTAATGAATACTGAAATTATTAACAAATGCTATCTTTCGAGAATTTAAGGTAAACACACAATCTTCTAGATTTGTTATTGCAGACATACTCTACTTACGTATGATAAGGCGAAGGAAATATTATAACAGGGGGAAAGAGATTGTTATGGTCTCTGGATTGTTTTGTCGGTGATGTGTCGTACAGGAGATCAGATAATTATAAACTACAATCAAACCTACATTACAAAATAACCTAATTAAATCATAATATTACATACTCTGATACTGCGGTGATGAAATGAACTCGGCAAAATATTACCGTCCTGTAATGGAATCCTACCTACTTCAATAACAACAAATTAGCTTATATTCTTGTAAAAACACTCATGTGACGAAAGAAAGTAACACATCCACACTAATATCTACCGCCCCCTATCTTAGTGACTGCTTGAGTTGATGCTTTTCAGAGTAATTAAAGTTTCACTACTTCTTTTGTCCAGGATAAGTACAATATATCCGAAATAGATTTATTCGAAATGCATATATATGACGAAAGTAATTAATCATTAAGATTCTTTCAAACCTTTGAAAAAAACTTCTGATATTTTATACTAATAAAAATGTCTAACACATTTCTTGTTGATATTTTGGTTAGTTTCATTCAAAATATATTTCGTAATTAATTTGGTCTTTTTATGTCCTTTAATTTGATAGGCCTATGACACAAGATTCAGGTTACCATTTGAAAATTTTAGTACCCCAAAATTCCGCATTTTAGAATGAAGAGTATAATTCCAAACTATCATAAAATAAGTTACAGGTGGGCTAGTTATTAGTCCCAAAAAGTTTGATTCTCTTTAAGTTTATATAAAAGTTAAAAGGTGAAGGGAGAGACTTTATTACATATAAATATATATATATATATTTATGACCAATAAATAAATTTATTTATTTGTTATTTTTATAGAAACATATATTATTTTGAAATTGTAATAGTTATTTTATTGTTTACGTTAAAAAAATGTCTTTATGAAATTATTATAATTGTAAATGTTATTACCAACTTGTACTTGTTAATCATTCTTACCTGATTATATATATATATATATATATATATATATATATATATATATATATATATATACCAATTTCTATTAACTTCTTCAGCCATATTACAGCCGTACAGTTCAATGAATATTTATAAAGATTGATAAATATATTTCATGTTGTGAATTTGAAACTTTTTCTTTAAATTAAACCGTCACATTCCTATAACAACTCTAATCGACGCAAAACTTAATTAATATCTCTTTTTAAGAGTGTTATCAATATCCAATACGTTATGACTTTTTTTATATTTAAAAAAATAATGTTTGTGTTTTGTAGCAACTTCAATGTTGATTACATTACATTACGTCAAAACTTGATTACATTCTAGAAAACCACAATTCAACTCAAGAAAGTTTAACGAAACGTTATTGTAACTAGTCGCTTAGTCTGAGCACGTAATGTAAAAGTTCGCTACGAAATAACACATTAATTGTATTTCGCAGGAACCACTGCCATGTAATTGTTTCTTATGTTTTTGTGTGACATTGTTTGTGATAAAGTTTCTCTCATATCTGTTCAACGTTAATTTATATACACCTATTCCTTTTTGATATTGTATAATATTATAAAACTAATCATTGATATTATGTTTATGGTAGAAATGTTAAATTAATAGGTTTTTTACATAAGATTAGACCCGCTTAGGTGAAAGTCTGTACATTATATCACCAAATGTCCACT
The DNA here is from genome assembly GCA_963513935.1 of Aphrophora alni. NCBI lineage: Eukaryota > Metazoa > Arthropoda > Insecta > Hemiptera > Aphrophoridae > Aphrophora > Aphrophora alni. The sequence continues at coordinate 48,658,415 of OY740774.1, forward strand.
GATCTTACCACATAAATTGTAAGCAAATCCTGATGTTCATTGTCTATAATTAAATAAATATACATTCAGTATGAATGGTGCCCAAAATATCCGCCTGATAATACACTTCATTTGTAAAATTTAGTCCTATTTCGCTTCGTCTTCTAGATGTTTTTTTTTTTTTTTTTTTTTTTTTTTTTTTTTAAGATGACGGTTCAGGTAGTATTTATTTATTAAAAAAATTTTTTTTTCAACTAGCAAGTAAAGTGACTCCATTTCCAAATATTGGATTTAATATTCTATAAAATAAATCAAATATTGTTTTTTTGAAACTGAATATATGAATAATTTACCAGCTTCAAAATATAAAAAAAAAAAAAAAAAAAAAAAAAAAATTATTGTTGAAATTCTAATTAGTTTTACAATCAAACGAATACACAAAATTTCACAAAAACCAACACCTCCTATTAGATTTCTAACAATATAAACGAATTGCTATTCACTTTTTTCATTGATAGAATTATTGCGTTAAAAAAGTGAAAAGTAGTGATTAAATATGAAGTATTTTAAATATTGGTACAATAGTATATTATAATATATTTAGTAAATTGTTTATACTATATAAATAAATAAATAAATAAATAAATAAATAAATAATTGATACATTTCAATGAAAGTAGGTTGATAATAATTCTCTACAAAGAAAGAAAGTTTCTACATTATCATAATTAACAATTAACATTATCAAGGTTGTGATCTGAATAAATAATGATATGAAACATACTGTAATGTTACACATCGAGGTATACTATACGGATTCTCTTCCAAAATGCAATAACTGCGGTAAGCTAATAAAGCGACAGAGGTTAAACAAATTTGAGTTGTGGCAGAAATGCTATAAAAAATAGCAATCCTAAATTTATGGCGATAAATGGAGAATGTACATCTAAGAAAGAAAAAATTGGTGAAAACTGAGTAAAGATAAAAATTATAAATACATGGCAAGATATCATATACATAAAGAGCCTAAAAACATGTAAGACAAACATTCAATTTATATCAAATAAAAAAAAAGTAATAATAATGAAACAATGTACAATAATATTAATAGTAATTATAATAATTCAAAGTAGTACAATTTGTGAAACTCAACCACCTAAAAAAGTTGAAGTATTGAAGTAGCATGATATCTGGTGTTTAAACATAGAATCATTAGAGATAGTAAATTTATTTGGTCAGTTTTAAGAAACTTCAAAGAGGTACCACTCATCAAAGAATTAACTGAACAATAATAATTAAATGTATGGTTTTGTTGTTCCGTGTTGTATGTTCGTTTTGTTCAATAATGTGTTTTAAATCCTACCGACGATGTCATATCGCCGAAACTGGTATAATGAAATAAATACGTATAGATATATGAAGCACCATTAACCATAAAGTTAATAAAATGTAGCATTTAGGTAAGGTGATCCTATATTCATATGACTATTACAAATCACATACAAACTGAAAGCCTTGGTACTGACTAGATTGACTTATTTCCGATATCTCATCGTTTGTCGCTGTACAGTAAAGCTGGGGGTGTGTAACACCTCAACTGTGTTTGTACTTCTTGAAGTCCAGATAGTAAACCACTTGTATGTTAACGCAGTATGCCAGTTTACTGTCAGTGGTGACAAATGTCTTATTATAATAATAAAATTAGAATTTAGTTATAAACAAAATGTTACATTAGCCAAACTTTTTGTTCTCTCTTATACAGGAGAGAAGGATTGTTTCATGGAATTAAGTTTAATTTTATAATTTATAATAATAATTTAACGTTTGGAAATTTGCTTTCAACCCCTTAGGCAACGATTGCGCAGTGCACATAGTTTGAGAGTCATTGATTAATATATTAAAATCTACAAAATCTAAATCTAAATATAAATATGCTTATATTTTATAAAGTTTATACATTCTAGATGTTCTGCAAAACAATCCCCACCCCTCTTCATCTTTTCATAAATCGACAACAGTTTATTAATTATTATATGATTGTAATAGCACATATTGATTTGCAGAATGAATTCTAATTTCATCGGATACTAAAAACCATGAAATATTTATAAATTTATACGTATTTATTTACTTGTTTGGGGGGTCTTTGTGGCCGTTATTACAACGTATGGAATAGTTGAATGTATCCTCTCTTTCATTAATTTTTATTTGTAAATAGATAAATAATGTTCTATCCTACAATGGATTAAATTGGTTAAATTTATAAATAACTGCCTAAATTGATTTAATAACTACCGGGGATTGAGAATTTCTATCACTATTGAGAAATTAAAATTATGTGTAGTGATGTACTTATAACTGTGTTATCAAAATCAGTTTTGTGTACATTTAATAAATATGTAAATTTGTACGCTTGTGCACATTTCTTTCAATTACTACATGAAGAATTTTAGTTAATGTAGTTAGTTATCATTTGTCATAGAAGGTCGATGATTTGTAACTTCTTACAGTTTTTCTAAAATTATTTTTATCAGGTTCATTATTTTCATTTTTTGGTATAACTTTCTTAAACTAACAATCCTGGGTTGATTTCATTTATCAGACGTAGTAGAATAAGACGTCTCATTTATTCAATATACGAGTATACTAGTATATTTGCTACTCCAACTTTGTCTAATTACTTTAAGATTATGTTTCTGACTTCGAAGAAAATTTTCACTCGACAATATCAAAATAATGGTAATTTTCACTATAACATTTCAACTCTATAATATCACACGTTTGTGAAATAATTTATTTCAATGTATTTTAAATTTAGAATTTTTTCATCTTTCGATTTATAAATATTGACGAAATTGGCTGAACTTCCAATGCGACTTGTTATTTGTATCTGTAGTACATCAGCATGATACTTTTGGTCAGTTAATCATTGTTTGATATTTGATATAATCAGATGATGATATATATACAAAAACACCACAACTCCAATAATAAGGAAGAGGTTTGAGGTTGAGAGATCTGGGGTTTCCTATAAAGTAAAGTTATGTACGGAATGTTTGACACAAAGGGCTTTGTCTAGTCCAATCTTTCGTATGGAAATAACTTGGATGATATTTCCAAATACACACAATCAATAGGAGAGCTTGTTATAGCATTAGTTCTGACGTATATCATTTTAATTTTTTTCAGATTTGGCATATTGATATTTTATAGTTTATTATCAAATATACAAAGCTATTCCTAAATAGTTATATATTTTCCTTGGTATTGTATCATAATAATGGTTTATACTTGGGTATGTTTAAACCCTTACAGTTAATGTGACCAGCTTAAATACCTTAAAATAGCTTAAAAACCGATGTGAAATTTGAAATCAGCTTCTTAAATACAAATGTTTTTGAGGATATAAGGATGCGTGAGATGTCTTTATACAATCTCAATTTGTCTGAATATAATGTTAGTTGCCGCCCTTTTGTGACTGATTGAATAATTCCACATACTTCAACCTAGACACACACACACATCATCATCATCATCAGTAATCCAGGGAGCGTAAAATAATATAAGTGTCTATTGAACAGGTGCTGATATAGAAGTCTTCAGTAAGTACCTGATTAAATGATATTAATACTTACGGTTCCTCACTCTCGGTTATTACTGACTAGTTATATATATAGGCCTACTGAAATATAAGTATCAGCGCTCCGCTCAGTGTTCCGATAATTATTTACAGTTCATCACTTTCAGCTACTATTGATTATCTATCTACATGGTGAAACATATCGTTACTTTCTCATTACAACGACATGACATATGAACATCCATACATCACAAGCGTAACTTACATTAATCGTACATAATTCTACTAAGTTAATACTTGTAATAATACAAAATAATTCAGTATATTGCTTGTCCCTAAGAGCTGAGAGTGAGGAACCTCAGTAAAGTATCAGAATACACTTAACGTTGCTCTGAATAATTAAAGTAATAATAATAATATTAATATATATACATATATATATATATATATATATATATATATATATATATATATCAATAATATTTTTTGGTAAGCGAAAAGTAAAAATAAAAATCTGTTTGAGAGTGGTAGAAACCACTTACATGATTGAACTAAATTTATTGTGAAAATCTTCATTTGTTGAAAACGGTACCTAGTTTCCATAAATTGTATTAGTTTTAAACAAGTAAAATAAACCAAATAAATGAAAATACATTTTTCCACAATACTCATACAAGACGACGTTTCAATATCTCAGTCATCATTCTCAGTTTTTATTTTTGTTTTGATGTTTGAGGTTTTCATAAGTGTAGATCATTGCAGTTGATTAAGTAACGTAAAATAAATACAATAATTTCTTCTTTTTGCCATCACACTATTGTCCAGCCTCGAATATTTTTTTTGTCCTTTTCTTCCCCCACCCTTTCCCTAACCTGAGCCATCAATTTATATATGTGTGTCTCATTTATATAATATATGTCAATTTATATTCCTATGACTTGCTTTCTACGTTATTAAATATTTAAAAAATAAATGTCTGCCATATGAACACCACTTTAGAATTATTTTAGAGTTAAAGAAGATGATGTTTTTTTAGCAATATGAACATAGGTAGCCTAAATAGTCTAAATACAAAAATAGGTGAAACTGTTTCATTAAAATATACCTAACAAAATCTTAATTCAGTAATCAAAACTCCAATATTTTTGTTGTTTAGATAAGAGATGAAGATCACAAGATCAGCAAGTGTTAACATAATGGAAGACCAATCCGAGTCTGAAGATAAATATGTGGATATATTTACAGACAACATCACTTCAATAGAGAAGTTAGCAGTACATCATATCAGGCATCATGGTAAACACCATCAGCACTATAAGGAGTCTTTGAATGATAATATGGACATAACTCTCAACGGGACGATATGCTACACGACCAACCAAGTGTTACTTATTATCGGGCTTACTTGTGTACTTAATCTGGCTTTCATTGTGTTAATAATGGGATGCGTTCATTTCTGCAGCAGCACTCTGTCGAATAAGATCGCGGATTTTACAAGGTATGTATCAATACACATGAGATCACTATAGATTTTATTAATTTACTGAAGTATAGTTGTGATAAAAGATGTAGAAATAGTTTTATAACAGAAATTGTCAAACAACATCTCGATTTACAATATATTATGTCTATAATAAAATACATTAATTGTCTGTAGGTTTCACAGTTACCAGTATGTTTAAACACGAATATATTCGATATGAGATGGGCCAATATTTAATAAAACAATATGACATTCTATTTGACCTTTTATGAATTATTCATAAAACAAATATTACTATCGTATTGAAGCTGAATATTTTAAAATGATATTTACTTTTAATAGATATTAAAAATTTATTTTTTATCTTAACTACTCGGAATTATGTGGCAAATAAATTTAAAAGTTTTATTGATTATTGTTCTAAAATAATTTAATTCCACTTAGGTATTGTAGTAATACATTAATCCATACAAATGTGTGTATAATCAATCCTGAGGTACCCTCAACTATACACTTTTATCGTCTAGTCTAGGTTTAAAAATCTATTTCATCTTTTCAATGTGGTCTCTCTTGATCAAATGTTGTTCACTTCCAACTCTGACGTTATTTGAGTATTCGAAGACTGGTATTTTCCTATACCTTATATTCTCTAATTGTAAATGATCAAAATGAAAAATGAAAAAGAGTTACGTTTACTGATATGCAAGCGATCGGTTTCTCAGTGGTAATGGGTGGGGTTAAAATGTTTAAGTTACTTTTTTCTTTTGGATAAGGTGCGTTAAGTGCACTGTTTTCTATTAGGGCGCTGATAACCGTCATGGTTTTTCGCCTTAACAATAATTTATATATGGAAGACTAAATATAATATAAATAGCTGATATTTTGTTTGGAATATATGGAGACTAACTACAACTTTAAGGAATATGATTTGCTTCATCATCCGATTAATCATCACATCCTCGATCCTGTGAGCGTTATACTTGTATTTGTCTTCTTATGATGTGTATTTTACTTTTAGCTCATCAAAAGTTAAATTGAATTAATAAGATTTAATAATTGGAAGGTGATAATGATTATACGTTCTATAATTGGACATTATTTGGGGGTGACGAATGGGATAGAAGAAAATTAATTTCCGATTAGAATGAACTAAGACTGACTACCTACACTAGACAAGGCATAAGACTTTATAACTAATTACGGTAGATTAAAGATTATCCATAATTTTAGTTTACTAAAATCTAAATATATTTTACCTTAACTGATCTGTTGTTCATAATCGAAATAAAGGAAAATTAAAAAATTCTCTTAAAAGTTTTAAATAAAAATAATTACTATATTATAATTACAAATTACTATAATTACAAATAATTAAAATAATGTATATTGAAGCTGTTTTTAATATGACCAAAGCCTAAAATTTATTTCCCAAAGCAGAAATCATTTAATTTAAGTCAGCGCACTCTTAGTAGTATTTATGTAATTATATTTACTTTAATACAATTAGTCTCTACATAAATCTAAAATCTCACAAAATCTGTCGAAGGTAATTAAATTTTCATTTGTTTAATTTTAAATTATAGTTATTCCTTTACAGCTAGGTTACAGAAAATGTTAAGTGCAGAATATTTAATATAGTCAAATTAATGTTAATGATTAACATTAAGATAATAAATATAATCTAATTACAATATTGCTTTCTAATAAACAATAACGAGAAAGCTACTATAATTTAAAGGAATTAAATCGTTTAACTCCAGATGTTTAAATGAAGAAAATGGTCACTCCTTAAATTCAAACTATAAATATTTGATGTATTTCCTTTCTTCCGAAATTCGATTTAAATATTAGATTAAAATCTCTTTTGGAGTGGTTGAGCTATCTGGAAATAAAGATTGAAGCGGAGCTTTCCAGTAATTGAAAATTGCAAATAGTGTTGTTAGAAATCAACGTTGCCTGATATTGAATGTTGATGTTTAAGCTGTCCAGACTTACATATATTGCACAATCTTTCTCTAAAGTACCATTTCTAAACAACGTCTATTATTTTGTAATGGTTCTAATATCTCACTCTGGATGAATATGTGTTGCAGTAATATCTCAAATTTCCACACAACCAACTTACTGTCTGTTGTACCAATCTTACCAAAACGAATAAATAAAGAAACGGAAGCTATACTGAGCCACATAGATTGGTCATGTTCAAAACTTACCTTTAAAGTCAAAAAAAAATTAATCACCAAGGTGGAAATGTTTCAGCCGATCACTCACAATTCATATGATACCTAAAGGTTAAGTCAATAAACCAGAGAAATAGATATAAATTTAGATTTACTAACCAAAATTTAGTGAAAGAATTATATTACATATATTACAAAAACGTTCGCTAAAGTACCATTTCTAAACAACTAAACAACATCTATTCTTTTGTAATGGTTCTAATGTCTCACTCTGGATTTATATGTGTTGCAGTAATATCTCAAACTTCCACACAATAAACTTACTGTTTACAATGGAGCCAGTATTGGTCTCCATAAGCTACTAAAACATTTATTCAATGTAAAATATAATATATTGGATATTGGGTATTGTAATTTGAATATTGTGTTAGAGAACGTGAAACTAAAATTCTTGACAAACTGTTCAAAAATTAAGAAAAAATCTTCCTTGTTATAAAATCCGATAAACTTTTCATTCAATAACCAACAAATGCACGACATTTATTTTCCGTGTTTATTTTTAATTAAGTTCCTTCATAAAATACAATTTTATTATGTAATAAGTTGTGCGTTATATTTTAATGTGATAATTACAATTAGAAAAATCCGAAATCTAATACTTATATACTTAGTTTAATATCTTCCAATGTAAACATTTCGGTTATTCGTAAAGACTTGTTACTGTAGATTGTTATTACTTATCTCCACCTTTTTTATTAAGAGTTGCCTCTATGTTTGAGAAACTTCCATGTTTATCAAATGCAAATGATTATTCTTCAATTTAAAAATTAACATATTGAGTGTTGTAGCTTAAGCTACTGTTGTGGAGAGTCATCCTATATTTCCGGTTTCTCTTATCATTAGTTTTATCAGCCGCTTTCTTAGCAATAGTTTGGGATCTCCTTTTATATCCAATTTACTACCGATAATTCAATGTCGTCTGTATTTTCTGACACGTTTTGTCTCAACTCGAAAATCCTGAGTTGATGAAGACCAAGAGGTAAAACAACAAAGAAAAATATGAAACTCCTGAAATGCCTTAATGATCTAATTAAATTTCATACATCAGTGCATTTAATAGACTTACGCAATTTGAAATATAATACACTTTAACAAAAAATCTTCACTTTTAAATCACGTAGTTTCCTTACATCAAGCTTTAAAGGTTATTTGAGCTCAACCAAAACTATATCCGCTTACTTCCAAAATCGTTATTCGCGAATAGTTTAAAAGTGTTATTTAGGGTATAAAATATAAATATTAAATAGAGAAATTAGACATTGCAAGTAAGTGGTTCCATTATACACATCTTAACTACCGTTAAAAAAAATTGACCCCATTGGTTTTGTATGGGTAACTAACTTTGGGTCATGAAATAAAATCATATACCCTCTATTCATTTATTGACTTCGCGTAAAAAATTGTGAAAATAAAAAAAAAATTATATAATTGTAAATTTTTTTTATATGTAGTGTTAATATACATCATCATCTTAGTCCTCGGATATACACATTCTTATATTTACTAATGAAGTGCAATATATAACCTGTCCTTTAGAAGATACACCATGCTTTTAACAAGCCACCATGACGTCTTTGAATCAATGGAAAGCACCTACTCTAAAATCAGTTTATCTTATGAATTTAAATTGTGAACAAAATGGGAATTTGTAAAAAATTCTATCCTAATATCAAAGTTTACATACATAATATTTAGATTTTCATTTATATTAGTTTTATTTAAATTATGTACTGCATTTTTACAATACGTTTACACTTGTTTCAGTGTGGAGTCAGTTCTTGTGATGGACACGGATTCAGAGAGCGATGAGTTACTGAGTAGAAGACCCGAGGCACCCCCTGGCAACGTAGAACAATACAGCAAAGAAAACAAGGCGAAAACATCTAAATACTGGAATAAACTGAACAGAAAGAAAAACATAACTCAGCCATCTTCATTATCCATGGAGAATTTATTGTTTGTTTAAAAGTAAATAGTTCAACGGTTAAAAACTTGTTTAATGAGTGATTTGTATATAGCATGTAAAAATGGTGATAGATGACGTTTCGAATTTCTTAATGTGTTGTGATTAATACTATTGTTTGAATGTATGTGTCAATTGTTACAATACGTTATCTAAGAGGTATTACAAACTTATAGTTATAGCGAGGGTAACTGAAGAATAATTGACTAATTACAACTAAAATAACGGGAACAAAAGAGTCGAGCTCCAGAAGAAGGAAACTGTCAGAAGCACATCGCCGAGCGAGTCTAGAAGGCTTCCTAAGGTAACGTTGTTCAGTAGGTAATAATGGTTAAGAAACAAGAAGGAGCCCTGGAAGTTTTATGTTTGTGTCATGACAAAGAAGTTTTGCTATTAGGTGACACATCGAGAGTTAATAATTACATCGAGGGTATGGAATAGGCGTATTTTATAACAACTTTGTAATGGTTGATAGTTTGTACAGTTATTTGCAGTTTAGATAAACCTTTGCCATTATTTAATTATTCCAAGGGTTGTTAATTTTACACAAATTAACAACTAGTTATTAATAAACTTACTGCAAGTTATTAGGAACAGTGAGTAATGAAAGTGTTTGACGAAACCAATGGTGCAATATAAAAGTTAGAATAAAATAAAATGTTTGTAGACAAACATGTGTATGGGTTATTGTGAATTTCTTAACTACATTACGTTCGGATATTACATAAATGGGATAGAGTTTCATTTAAAACCAGAGTAAAGTCTCACCCTTTACATCACAGTTAAAAAATAAATTGTTGTTTAACGGTAATTAAGTCTTACTGAAATCGTAGGGTATAAACCAGTAAACGTAACTCGTAAAATATACACCTTTAAATTATATTTATATTTTAACTTTTTGTCGAAATCTTAATCAATTTTACAGATTCAACTTCTATACGTAAAACTTTGTGTTATTAAATAATTTTTTAATGTGGTGATCAAACAATAACTTTTTATTTATCAACAAAAAACATATTAATTATTAATTTAATTTGAAACAAAAAGTTAAAGTTCAATATTTTTTAAAAACATTTTGAGAAAATATATACTCTGAGAGTTAGGCATGCCAAGCAAAACTAACTGTTCTAGCATAAACACTGCTTACTTCAAACAGAAGTTCAACCTTCGACCTCGTTAATAATTGAGGAGTTGCCTCAAAAAACATGTATATGTTTTTTGAAATCAGGTAAATGTGGGTATAATAATTTGTTGAAAATGGTTTTATATATCGTTTTTATAATCAAACAAATATTTTAAATATAAATAACAGACAGATAACACACACCTTATAGTAAATTAAAAATATTAGATGATGTGGAAAGGTTTGATAGAAATGAATTTATTATAGAAAGATAGGAAAACAATAGATGAAATTGCCTAAGATGGAAGTTTATTTTAAAATTAATTTTATAATTTTATTAATCTCTGGATTAATAATTTTTTTCGGCTTTACAAATAAAGTACTTTTTCGAATAGTTTTTGAATTGTAAATAATTCAAACACCGCAAAATCTTTGTCTCTGAGCTACAACCTGTGGGTTTTGAAAAACCTACAATATATTAAACCAATAAAAAATTTAAAATTGTATTAAAAATCAAACAGTATTTAAGCCAGAAAAATGCGAACCAAAAAAATCCTAGACATATTACTTTCAAGTTGTTTATATGTGACATTCTTTTAAGTGTTCCAAATGTTTTACTTTGATTACTCAAAGTTGTAATACTTCATATTCACTACAGTTTAGTCAAAATCGGTAAAATCGTCTTCGTATGATAATCACAACAAGCAAAATCGATAATTTCAGGAAAATAATTCCAAACGAACTTTCAATTAGACCGTACCAGAATATTTTAGGAACATTTTATAAATGGAAAAGTATAATGCTAAAACAACAAAATATATCATATCTTAATAACACAAGGTCAAAAGAAAATTATTATAAAAGAAAAGAAAACTAACCACATTTTTTTTTTTTTTGCAGACTTTATGTTGTTTCGGTCTTACATTTTTTCCTTTTGTTCATAAATAGCGAAAAACCTCTTGGTAAACATCATGTTATAAAAAGAAAGAGAAAAATAAAACGCAAACTCTCAAAAATTCTTCAATAGCGGTATAGCCGGAAATTAACAAGTGTTGATTAAAAGAGACCTGGTGGATAGATGAAAGAGAGGGATCTAAACCCAAGACAACATTGGGATTACAAAGCCAGTTTTATTAAAGTGAGCCCTTGAGGGGTTCCGGTGTTATAAAGTATTCATAGTATACATCTCTATATATTTTATAACAGAGTAAAACCTTTGGTAACTTTTTTACTTTACACTTTTTTACTGAAAATAGATATATCTGACATCATCTTTAAATCAATTATTCACTGTAATACTTTGTTTATTCTGCGTAAAATTAAAAAATTAATATAAATAACAATATATGAAAAGTACACACAAAAACCATAATTTTGACCTATGAAAAGTGGTTATAATGGTAGATTATATATAATATGTCATTAACTATATAATGACAATTGTAATTATGCTGGTTTTTATTTAATAAATGTTCATAAACCAGCCCTTAATACCGCATTCAAAAATATAAGTAAATAATAGTTATTTCTGTTTGGGGTATAAACCTATATATGATCAGAATGATTAGTAGTAAGCCTCGGATGATCACACCTTGGTAAAATAATTTAATAGGAAAATAATAATGTTAAAAACAATGTAAAGAGAGGGTAGGAATATTAAACTGAGAGAGGGCTAGACTGATCAAGTCTCAGCAGAAATCATTGCAAAGTAACACTAGTGAACAGCTATTTCTCCGAAGTGGTACTCAAAGGAACTCAAGAATCAAACTATTCCATATTATTAGGTCACAGCTCATCAATATGAGTGCATCTGTGATTCCAGCTGCGATTAGTCAGGTGTCAATTAAGATATCAACTTTGTTTGTTAAGGTTCCGTAAATTTAAACATCTAAAATCTTGACAAGTTAATGTTCATTAGGAAATGTTAGTGAGTTATTCTTAGGATTAAAATACAGGCTAAATTAAACACATTCCAAAATATCTATTATAGATAAAGTAATTATAGGAAATATAAAGAATTTAAATTATTTGAACAAATAAATTATATATAGTTGTGATATAATCTACAAGGTAATTTTAAACATAAAAATATTATTTATTGTATCTATATTTACGAGACTATCATTAATATATATCAATATATTATATCAAAGATTAATAGTAAATTTATTGTAGTAGATTAAGAGAAAAATATATATATTTTATTACTTGTATACTAAAATTACAGCAATTGTAAAAAAAAAATCATTACACTATCTATGCAATGTATGTGAATAAATGTTTAGATAGTAGGACTCCTTTGACAATATATTTACAATGTTTTCTTGATACTACTTTAATAAGTGAGAGTGTAACATGTAGTGATAGTTTATGAATTTTTTGTTACATGATGAATATTCACTCTAAAATAAGTGTGTACAAAGTTTATTTCTCTATTTAGGACACAATAATAGCTAATTTGAATATTACTACAAAACATTTCCTTCTACTATACAGCAATAGTAAGATAAACATATTTTCGAACCACAGCCTAACCGCCAAATGGAAATAACTTCTAATTTTTAATTGTAATATCTGATTTTAGATCTGTAGTAATGATTTAAGTAAAGCCCATTTTTAAGTGATTAATATGTGACTTCAGAAGCAAAATATTGTTTATGTGCAAAATATACAAAATATTGAAACGTCTTAATTAATATTTAATTAGTGAAGATAAAAACATGTTTTTTTTTGTTTCATCAAGACAAATACTGCCTTCAAATATCAGAAAGTCAGAAGTTATGCGAGTTCAAAATGTTATGCTAGGAGGGGTAAGGCTCAGTTTGTAGGTTCATTTTACGAATAAATTTTTGTAAAAACAGATTTGATCAGAGCTTCTAATTCAAGATGCAACTCGAATTTGTTTTACTATTAGTTGAATTACCTGGATTAGTATATTGACCTAATTTCACCACACCTCTAAAATAAAGTAATGAAAGACCACACAATTTAAGTGGACTGCAAAAAACAAAATTATTGGCTTAATGTTTTTTATATGAGTTATGAATCCGAATACCAGTATTAATATATGACAGGCAGTCACCCTTGAATTTAACCCAATTGTTGTTTTTAATAAATGTTATCTATATCCCATTCCGCCTATATAGCAAGATTTATTAGAATCGGAAGCCAAATGGTAGTTGAACACTGACCAATACATGTACACATACAATAATTAGTTTTTTTAGGTAATTTAAAATTACACCAAACAAAAAACATGTCGTGCAATATTTATCTAAAATTAATAATAACTCCTTAGCATAACTGTCCATTATTGGTCTAGGCTGTCAGCCAGTTCTTCATCGGATGATGTGTTACCACATCGAGATCCCATCGCCGTAATTGTAATTTTTGTATTCAGTACCAATCATAACTTCTAAATTTGCTTCTCACTGTTGGGCCTACGAGGAATATGAAACATATATATATATATATATATATATATATATATATATATATATATATATATATATATATATACTAGCCATTGGACAAGGTGTGGGCTCAAAATCAATTTTAGCTTTTAGAAAGTAGTGGTACATAATTAATGATCCAAGTGTTTCAAAGAATACAAAGTCCTGAAAGACTTCATATTGTGGTCGTAATATGTTTCATTTCAATACAATTTATAAGGATGGAACAAAGAAGCATTATTTTGCTATTTTTTACGCATTACTATGATGATATTTTTATTTTAAAAGAAGCAATAAGTTTTGAATTGTTCAAACCAATAGATTTTTTTTATTTTTTTTATTTTACTCTTTGTTGGATTGTCTATTTATTACTTTAGTAGAAAATTTCAAAACTATAGAGAAATTGGAAAAGTTTTTTTTCTAAGAAAAATAATCTGGAAGTATAATGGTTATTTAATTAATTTAAAACAAACACAATGTTGTTAAAATGTTCGCCGTTATTTAATAATTTTTTTCCATTTTACTGTTTAAGACAATTTATTTTAGAGACAATAAATGTAACATTTTAGTTTTAATTTTAAATTAAGTTATATTAATGTTTTGTACGCGTGTGAACCATTAAGCCTGTACAATGCATTAGAAGTAAACAAGTCACCAGTAGACGCATTTCCGGACATATTGGCTTAGAAAGTTTGTTTTGATTTATATAACGAATATTTATAAGCATTAGGTAAATAAAATGTACAACTGCAAATAAATATGACGAAAAAATTAATTAACATCATACTATCACTTATGCCAATTTGTATAATAGGCCACTTATACAAATTACAGTCATCTAATTGTTTTTTTCTTCTTCCAAATAGCGGTTCATAATAATATTTAAAAATGAAAAAATTGAATACTATAATAAACTGTAATTATATTGAACTGATTTCTTCTCTAGTTTCATATTAATATAGAGACTGATAAATTACATAACCATGTATAAAATTATAAAATGTTAGCTTCGCAAAAGTTAAAAATTAGATGAAAACAGCTGACTACAAACCAAAAAAGGCTTTAAAATATACATCAATTGAAAGTATATTCATGATGTGCCCGAAAATTAATTATTTAGGACTTAATGCTTTCATTGAATTACTTTCACGTGCCAAATAATTTATGTCTTTAACAAATATTTGGAACAAACTTATTTATGACACATATAATTTAAGAATATATAGTATTTTAATTTTCAACCTCGTATGAATTTGTATTACAACTTAAACAGGTTTTTAGATTAAATCAATGTTAATAAATACAAATGATATTTTGTATCTCAATGTTTAATTTAAAACCTTTGATCTCATTTTAGAATTTTAAGTAATTCGGTTTATCAAGTATACAGATATTGCCATCGTGAAGATATTTCCATACTTAAGTATTTGATACCGTTGCACAGAAAGTAAATTAATAGCAAATTTAGGAGAAACTCAATAGAGAAAAATAGTCTAGAGGAAGTTAAAACTTGATACAAATACATTCACAATTTACCTATTTACTTGACGTCACTTAATCTTATAGGTAGTGGTTCTAACGTTAGATTTACGTTTTTTGTGTTGAACATTTCCTAAACAAACTTCAATTAGGGATACACGTGACAAAAAGAAAAATAATGCAATAAAACTGTTTTACTACAATTAATAAATTTTTCTCTTAAACCCAAAAAACCTTTAGGTCACTAGAATAAAATTTACAACTAAACAAAACCCGTAAAACATAGACAAAATGTAGCTCTTTTGCTGTACAATCTGTACACTTTCAATGAATCTCCAACACTTCTTATATTCCTTCATTTTTATATATAACTTTTTATGAACACTTCACAGTTTTATTCTTCTATCCTCTTTAGTTTAGGACAACAGGTGACGATCATTTCGCCTGTTACTTAAGGCATTTTATAACCATTTTCTAGTTTCATGTATTCCTTGCATTAGGCACTGCCTGAAGCAATATTCAAAGTAATCGCTACCTTTTCAATAAAATTAGACAAAGTTGGACTTTGGGTGATGTACGACAGGTACTTACAATTATTAAACCAGCGCAACCCGTATGGTGCGGTAGTGGCCGAACGGTCAGAAGACAGTTGAAATCTAATGGATGAGCTTCTTATATTACGATCACACTGATCTGGATTTATCCCTTGGTAGAGAATTTCTTAATGTTTATTCTGAATATGTGCTACAACTGAATATTAGAACCAGTAAAACATGTATATACGAGTACATTTATTTTTTAAAGTTCTCGTAAATTTCCTGCATACTTAACCACCAATTTCAATCATTTGCGATTAAAACGGTTTTGAATGTTTGTAAACAACTTGTCGCTAAGTCCTACAATTATTTATTTTCATTTTTTCACCTCTTATCTAAACGACAGTTGTTAGATTTCGTTGTGTTTCTGTGGTGCTTCGTTAAACTAATATTGGTATTTACGTTCTTCAAGAATCACAGATTCAAATTTTACAACTAAAAATGTTACTTCGCTATAATGTATTGTTTATGCTTATCTAATTGCTTGCCTCTTCTTTTCTCCTAATCCTACTCATAACAAACTCTAGACAAGAAAACATGGTGATTTTTTCTTACATTTGGTACTAACAATTGCTTCACATAATTATTATGTGTTAGGTTTAATTCAACACAATCATTTGATATCATACTCATAGACTCTCCCCATAACACCTCTCCTCTAAAAAACCCCATCTTTCAAATTAAACACCAACAGACTGATTTGATTCACAGCAAAAATGGGCACACCCCTAAAATGAGCACTTATTCAAAAATAAATAAACCAAATAACAAAAAACAAAGAAGTGAATATTTTTTATATTGTTTTAGCTTTAGTTATTTTCTGCTTATGACAGGATTTAATGTATAAATCCCTTGAAACCTATTTATCTGTATATATAATATTATATAAATTCTATTAGTTAAACCATCCGGATATTGTCACTTCCATCAATATAATATTATTTTAGTTTTGTACTCTATATTATCAAAACACGGAATGAGAGTTTAGTGTACTTTGTCCCTTCATTTATTGTTTTGCACTGCTCAGCTATAAACGTTGTAAGCAATCTCCACTTCATGTATTCCTGCTTCTGTTTCAAATAAAATTTAAAATTTAAGCACTAAGCTAAACGTCACACTTTAGGATACTTAATGATTATATTCTTCATTTATAATTTGAAAAATAAAGAAAACTTTTCTTTCATTTAATGTTTGTGATTGTATACAAATAACAATTTATTTGTGTAAACAATATTGAATTATTGTATATTGTATTATTTGAAGGAGACTGGAGTTTTGGACTTTTGGTGTCATCCTGTTTACAGCTTTTAACTCGAAATCAGTTTGACATCTACGCAGTTTCAGGAAGAAAATCAATCGGTTCTTCCTCCCTAGAGACCCTACTGGAGTCAGGGATGAGTGAGAAGAAGATAATCTGGGTTAGACGTATTAGTTTGATTATAAGTAGAAATCCATCGTGTTAAGAGATTATATAAGAAATCATATATATATATATATATATATATATATATATATATAATTTGTCACATTTAATTGTTTTTATGCGTTAACTTGTTGTACGTTTTAGACATACTATGAAGAAAATCTACTTATACACATACTTGATGAATTTATCATCCCATGAAGTACATATGCCATAAAGCTGAAGCCTCCCATATTTGTGATCAGTTCTAAGTAGGTAATTGTTTATAAAATATTACTATCTCTTTGTTCAATAAGTTTTGTTTAAACTCAACTCCACATGTTCAAGCACACTTATTATCAAATTTTAAGATTTTCAGACTGAACAACAACAATTGGTGAGCTTTCTTCCTTGACTATGTTTATTATTTATAATACAAATATACTACTTTTGTTTAACTACTATGTATGAAACTAATTTGATGTAAACCAGTATGAAAATAGTGGATACAACACTAATAAAATCGTCTTGTTTTGTTGAACACTCAAGTAACGTTATTCAATAACATTTTCAAACGAAGTGTGAAATGAATTATGGATATTAATAATACTCTTATTTCGAAGGAAAGTATTTATTACTGCATATCATTTTCAAATATTTTCCAGTAATCCCAACACTCGTGTTACCTTTTGTATATAACAGTCTACCTACGATGTGCTCATGTGACCAGATCTATCATAGATAACCCACTTTAATATTGACAAACGTTTTTCTAATACAAGGTTAGTTTATTGTCTTTCAGAAAAGTGTCAAGTTAAACCTGTCTAATAATAATAATGTCAATGTACAAATTCTGTCATGAGATTGAGCCCAGTAACATAAACTTAATGATTGATTTCAAAGAACGACTTGAAATTTTGAAGGTGTTGCTCTCAATATTGTTCTTCTATGCAAGCTTACCAGCATTTAATTTGTTGAACAATTTCAGTGTAAACGTACAAATAATATTCCTTCTCGGTCAGGCACATATTACTTCTCAAATGTATCTGATAAACGTTACACGCCAGGAAAATACGGAGAAGATGGCGGCGCGCGGTGATTATAATACGCGTTGTTAAAATGTACAGACACCTAAGTATTAGTATATTACAATGGTTATTATGTGGTGTTTGCATGCTCTACCGTTTCTATGTTTTGAAACTTTATAAATAATGTTAAACCAATAAAGTGATTAACAAAATCTTAACCAAGAAACGAATAAGCTATTTAGGTTCTTTTTTTGAAACTAGAAATAATTTTTAAAAATTCATCTTCTGTGTTGACACCATTACTTAAAAATATAATAATTTTATCTGATGAAATTAATTTACCCCAAAATCTTTATTTACATTACTTTCTTTGCGAGTTGTTACAACGTGATTTACTGCCATATTTCACCGCAATGCTTGTTAAATGCAATTTGTTTATCCAATTTTATCGATATAATTTGTATCCAACGTGTTTATAGATCTCAATTGTTATAAAAATAAGTATATCAAATTTTTACATTTCCCTATAACATGGTAATCTATTGTTTCGAATATTGCTGGAAAAAATATATTCAATCATTTGACCTCAATTGCTACGGTACGTCCAGAAAAATATTGATAAATTTTATAACGTTTTATCATTTAAAATATAATTATAACAGTTTTATTTTCTCCTTGTGTAATAGAAGTAATTCTTTCTACTTATTTTGAAAATAAACCACATACGAAGTACGAAATCCAGGTAATGAAATATACACAGTTAATACAAAGTATATATGAAACTTTTTATTAGAGTTTTCAACCATTCTTTTGAGTTTTTAGGAAAAAGTAATTTAACGGTTTAACTTTGGAAACTAAAAATTGAATTACCAAAACTCTAT
The DNA here is from genome assembly GCA_963513935.1 of Aphrophora alni. Taxonomy (NCBI): domain Eukaryota; kingdom Metazoa; phylum Arthropoda; class Insecta; order Hemiptera; family Aphrophoridae; genus Aphrophora; species Aphrophora alni. The sequence goes on from OY740774.1 coordinate 48,677,621, forward strand.
TTAACTGCAAACTTAAGTTGTTGTTATTAAGTAAAAATGCTACAAATTATCCAACGGATAAAATATGTTAAAATAGTAACGCGAGCTTGTAAGTATTAAATTTACAGTTTTAAGTAAACATGTTAGTAAAAACTATGTTTTGGTTTTGGCTAATAATTTTACGTTTGTTTGAGATGTGATACAGCTACTACAAGATTTAAGAAGACAATATTGTACTAGGTTTAAGCGTATACGTTCGGTAAATTAGTTATATAATATTCCGTTTAAGGGAGCTGAACATTATGCTTGGTTTCTTTATATAATATATTCAATGATCACATGATACTGTGATCACATGATATCCATGATCACAAATACTGGATAATGTGATAAAAACATTCTCTAAAAAAAGTTTTTTAATTTTTTTTCTGTAAAATGAAAGAGCAGAACAGTTATTATTTAAAAGTGGAACAAGTTCTGTAATTTGGTTTCAAACATGGTGAGTTGCATAGCTGTAAAGGACAATACGTGATGTCTGTCTAATTTCGTACTTTGATACTATTTAATCTGAACTAATATGTTAGGGTTTTACAATCCAGCTCAATATAATAATAAAGTAAATAAATAAATAAAAACAGTAATGTAGGAGTATTAAAGTGACGAACATCATGTAAATCTAACATTTAGAATTTACAATCCTACAATAATCTAAAATAGTGAAATTTCCATAGTTAAATTTTAATATAACCTATAACATGCAAACAGGTAGTATTGAGGAAATGGTGATTCTGGGTTTTAGCTCCTGGGGGCTACGTTTAACTATATTTAAAGTAATCAGAGCCTATTTGCAGAAAATGTAAATGTTTTATATTGCTATCAATTTAGGTACTTTTAAATTTGTTCCCCCTTCTCCCTCCCCCAAAAATATCCACCTACTATATTACAAATTAGAACCATACATAAATATTTTATAAATTACCGAAAAGTCATCTGTTTGGGCTGTACACTGCAGGGAAAAAACATCATTCCAAAGTCAATTTCCATTTACTCTAAAACTGGCATTTGTTTGTAATATCCAACATCGATTTTTTCACATTACTCTCTCTATTACATGATAAAGTAAAATGTGTGTAAACGTATCAGTAACAACGAGTTATGTATTATTTAAACATTTATTAAAACTGTATCAGCATAAACAAAGGTTTAAATATAATAATTTGTTTTCGAATAAAATCAACGTAATGAATACAACACATTTCGCAACTGGAAAGGAGGCAGGGAAAATGTTAAACGAAAATGTACACTATAAAGAGTATGGGATATGTTAAGTTAAATATTTATGTCAGATAAATTCCTCTGAGAGACGAAAACGTCTTGAAACATGCAAATGTATTCAGTGCGAATGTAAATCATTCTCAAGCTTTTTAATTAATTCTCCAGAAAGACAAAGCCTAAAGTATAAATAAAAACTGTATTGTATTCAGGTCACTACAAATAATGTTTATTATTGAAACAGCGTTTGTCATTTAAATATTAAATGAATATACAAAACCGCCTTTATTAAAATAGGTCCACCATGTTTTTGTTGCGACAATACTGGCCAACAAACATCATCCCAAAAACAGTTTCTATTATTCAGAAAATTTCAGAACTGATATCTCTTCTTATAATTTAACAACAATATTTTTCAACAATATCATAATTTTATCAGTTATCATGATGCAAAGAAAGTAATTGTACTTACTTTCAATGTGTAATCAAACCACGTTAGTTTAATAAAAAGTTATTAAATCAATTGAAAAACATTAAAAACTTCGAGAATAGATTTTATATTGTAATTGGAAGTTTTGATCTTTCCAACTTGTCTAAAGCCAGTAATGCCAAACTATTTTGTATTGAAATTACAAATAATAAAACATACTGTAGTTATATTTACGATCGATATTACGATATTTTTATACCAATGTTTATTCAAATCAATAAAATTTAGATTTGATTCCATCCTCTGACCACAATACGCTGAAAAATTAATATAAGATTATTAATTAGTAATTAAAATACCGCACAAATGAGTGTCCCAAGTTCTTGGATTTTAGACCTACGCAGAACGTTTACTGATCCTATCAAACACTTTGGATTTATCTCAATTATTTTATAAGAATTATAACTATGTAATAATAACCCCACATCCCATTATATCGGAACGAAAGGAAGTTCAGACTATAGGCGACTGTATAAAAAGGAGCAGAAATTATAAAACGGTTTGCTATTTTTAGGCAGGTTCTCGCATAAAATAAGGATTTTAGTCGTTAAACCAATGGACACTAGTTGTAGGGGATTAAATGTTTAGATCGTTTTATTCTATTTCTATGGCCACTGATTGAAAGGTGGCTTACGAATTTTCAACATTTGAAATCGAAGAGACACATTTCATAAATAATTGTAAATTATTTCCCACCAGTGCATAATGTAATACCAATCTTTTGGATTAATAGAGAACTGGTAAACAAACAAAAATACATTGTTACTAGATATTTGGATAATTATTTATTATAATTTTTGATTGAATTTAGTTGCACTTCTATACAAAAAGGCTCTAAGTTTGATTTAATATTATATACGATAACAAAGTTAATATTATAAGAAAGTATATTATCACTATCTGAAATGTGAGATGTCTAACAATATAGTAAAGTCCATAGTACTAACAAGTGGGCAGGTATTAACAGTACTATGTATTGTAGCTTAGTAAATTAAATGTTGTTAATTAATGTGCAAAAATGATCGTATTACGCCAATATTCAGTTTATAAAGAGACATGTTTTAACTAATCCGTAGTTAGCTTGCAGACTCAATTTAACTCTACTCTAATAATTTAAGCAATCAATACTTACATAATAATACTAACTTTCGTGCTGCCTATTAGAATAAAACAGAATATCACTTTCTTTCCTAATTTGTTTTTCTTTTTAACAAATTATGGTCAGGGACCAAATGTGCATTATTGTGTATTTTTCTTTCAATATAAACAATTTAAAACAAATTTTCTATGAAACCTGTATCCGTTTACACTATCGGTAGATAATTTAATTTATTTTTGTTATAAACTCTATCCTTTGTAAAATTATTTCTTATTACTCTAATATAACGAGTTTCATCGAAATTGTAGCATTAATTCTTTACAATTTGGACAAACCCTTTTTCAACCCAACCCTTTTGACTATTTTATAAACCAATGTATACCATCACCAATCATACTTAAACAAGCCGATTTAATCAAATTCGTTATTGAGTTATCTCGTGACAAAGATGACATAAACTGACGGATACACAAACAAGACGTATTCTCAATATTTTTAAAACGATATAATTATGTTCTGAAAGGAATTTAGAACAATATCGAAATTGTAGTACCGTTAAAGTATTTTGATTTCTTTATTGGTAATTTTATCTCAGTTAAAATAAGTTTTGTGCATAACTCAGCCTTGTCAAACCTCGAAAGAGTTTATATTTACATATCGGCTCCCATGTGATCACTTGTGTTGGTGACAGCCCTAATGGGTCCTTGAGTCGTTTACATTTACGTTTGAACTCCCCTCGTTTCGTTATGGTTGTGCTCCAGATTTAAATATTTTCTGTCGAAAATAGTAGAGTTTGTCCAAAGATCTGAGAGTATAACATACCAAAAATGTGTTCATAGTTTAGTGCGTTCTACAAAATTATTGATATTTGTATGTAGATTAGGTGAAACCGTTTCAGTTAACAGAAATATTTGTACTATTATCACAAAATATCAGGAAAAGACATTGAAGACGGATATACTCTGAAACGAGGCATCTAGAAATATGAAAGGTGACAAAGAAAGACTGAATTTTTCTTAACATATTTGTGATATATGTAGAAAGTAAAGTTTTTTTTGTATAAATTGTGTGATCGTTTAAATTTAGTCACGAAATACAAAGGAAATAAAAAACGCCATTCTGAGAAATTTGAAAAAATAATTCGCAAAGATTTTAATTTTAAGAGAATTATGTAAAATCTAAGCCTACAACAAAGGCGGGGGCATAGGAAATTGAAGACATGTCTTGCAACCCTAAGAAAGCAACGCTAAGAAATCAAGTGACTAAAAATTTAAAACGTTTTAAGATAAGAATATAGTTGTTTATAATTTTGTAGTTTAGCTTGTTGCATTTAAATAAATACATTTACATTAATATTATATCATTTGGAATTTATTTTCTAATAATACCACTAATTAGCAATGTAATATCTTGAAGTTACTACTAGTAAGAGTAAAGAAATAAAGCACTGAAAAAAATTATAAACTATCGGTTAAATATTTATTTGTAAAAATGGACCATTTGGGGGGGGGGGGGGTAGACTATATATTGCTAATGATTATATAATTCTTATAATGGTGTTGGTAGCAGGTAACAACTATTGGATTATTTAATTTTTAAAAAAAGTAGTTATATTTTGAAAATTACTAATATAGTTAAAATCACCATTATTGTAATACAAATATTTCTATGTATTGATAGTCAGTATTAATATTTGTTTTATAATTAATTATTTGAAACTAAAACCAAAAATAAACTAAAACATAATGTTAATAGTTTTTGTTTATTAGTGTCCCAGTAGTGTCTGTTTATGTATAGGAAATACAATTATACATAGTAAGGCTTAAAACAGATCACTCATAACCTATTGAATGAGTAAAATGTGATAAAAATAAAAAGTGATAGAGTTGTGTAGAATATTAATAAATTATTAAAATTTGTTTAATTATGTGCTGAGAACAAACATTTAAAGAACTTTGGTGTTAACAAATTTCGAATTATGATATAGTATTTTGTTAAGAGTGTTATGAATTAAGAACCTAATTATATTATTTTTGGTAAAATATGACTTTCTTTCTAACATCTATTTCTGCACTTTAATCATGTTTCATAATAATGCAACAGTTTGTCATTAACAATATTGTAATTTAATTACTCCATTGTATGCTATTGTATTTAATATTAAACAATACATTCACTAAAGTTAGTTTCATGAAAAATAAGTTCATTATTTACTTAGTCGATGAATTTTAAGTTGTTTATATTTTTAAACTTAATACTTATGTGATATTTGTACTTAAGTAAGAAACTGCGAAGTTATAGTTAGTATAAAAATGTTTTGTAAATTTTGAACACAAAATAAAGGACAAAAACATTCTTTTGAAAAATATCTCTATAAGACTAACAAAGGTAACTTTAAGCACATGGGACATTTTTCTTACTCCTTAAATAGAGTTTTTCAAGACAAATTAAATATTATAATCGGTAGCTCAGAAAGATTGATATTTTAAAATTAATAACGAGTAGATAATAACTGAGCTATCTAAAGGACTCTGTGTTGTCCTTGTATAAAACAATAGCCAATTAGAATTAAAAAGAGTTCAGTTATTATGTACAAATAAATAAATTAAAAACTCTTGCAGTTATATCCTGCTTAATTTTATATATAGAATAACTCTATACAAAATGTAAAATTTTGAACGTATCTTGAGCCATGGAATAGTAAGTCCCTGCCAAAAAAAGACCCTGCCATTTTTGTAATTAAAAAGAGAGCTCAACAGAGAGCTCCTGGAATGGATCAACCATCAACCCAAGGTCGAATATAAAGTTAGTTTTGGATGTATTTTTCACAACGCCGTCAAACTTACTTATTTTCTTTTTGTCCCTGGTTGGGTCATCCAAATCGTCTGTAAAATGATAAAATAATGCCTCTTAGGATATCCAAATGCTGATACAGATCTAAAGCTAGATGAAACTATAGGTATGTTCAAAACTCTTACAAGCCTCAGAAATTCTGTCTATAGTGATATTATTCTCATTTTTAGCCCTCGCTATTTTCTGGGAAGCATGAACGTATCATAAAAGACATAAAACGAATAATTCCTAAACATGTTTTAACAGCATCAGACACTGAAGGTTCACTGTAGTTAGCACAGCCTCAAACAATAAGAGAAATAAATTTTTTATGATAATGTTCCATCACTCTTTTCGTTTATTATTGTAGCGATACAGCCACATGTCCAGCTTAAGAAGTTATAACTAAAAAAGGGATCAGCTATCCACGAGAGTAAAAGCAGCCAATTAAACCGTATTATGGAACTGAATACAATATTTAGCTTTTGGTTGAGTAGAAGGGCTGGGTTAGAATAAACTGTGTGGTCTTTTAGGCGAAAGTGTGTAAACAACCCATACCAACGTTCTGCGTTGAAGTAGAGCACAACTAATATCTTCCATGATATTAATTAGTAAAATGGACGTTTAAATTTAACGATCATTTTTTCTGTAACGGACAGTGTTCTTTGTTGTTTTACGTAACTTGCAAGAATTTCGAAATAACACTTGCAAATTTGGAACAGAATAAAATAAAATAAAAGGTTTCCATTAAAAGCTCCACATATAACAACAATAATGGATAATTTATTGCACCATATGTTTGTTAAATACAAAAAAAATAGAAAATTAACACCGATGTTTATAATCTTCCACGCCCTTGCATAAGTCATTGGTATTTCAGTCTCTTAGATATCTATAAAAGATTTACTTTTTTAGTAATTTAATTTAGATATAGAGGAGAAAACCCTTTATCACTACTAAAAGTAGATTTAAAGAAAGGATATTAAGACAAACAAAAAACGTGTTAAGTTTTAAAGTTTTTGTTTAATTTCAAGTTATATAATGTTAAAAAGTTTCGTTGGCTTTGTAAAAAAAGCAATATCCCGTATGGTTCTATGTAGTAGACACTCCCAGTTTCAAACACATCAAAATTTAAAACATTTCCTCTCTTGCTATTAGTGAAAAATTTGATCTATATTTAATTACCAAAATTGCAAGCATATCGGGTATAATAAATGTATAAATACAAACCTATAAAAAGATAAAAGTTTCAGAAAGAGCATAAAAGAAAGGATAATTAATATGTTTTGAAAGGACATTGTACATGAATATAGATAACAAAGCTCAATTTAGGCAATAAGGAGTAAATATGGTAATATAAAAACGGTCCAGAAGGACCTGGATGAAATTATGACTTTGAAAATTAAAACAAGATACAGCGATCGATGAAAGGACGATATAGATAGAGATGATTCAGATCGTCCGAGAAGATTTGTAGAAACAAAATCTAGCTCCATCAAGACAAATCCAGACACTACAGTAAGGTAGTAAAACCAGAATGTTTATTTGCGAAATCGACAACATTCAGAAAAGGACACTTTGAAAGAAAAGAGAAAGAAAAACATGGAAGATAGTAGGCACAAATATAACGGCAAGTGACTTTGCATTCCCAACTATGAGTTTGAGAAGATCTCGACTAAGTGGAAAAAAAAAGAATAGTTTTGTCTAATTAAGGGAGGAGAATAGAAATACACAAGACCCATGGGTGAAGGACATCCATCGTGATCGACACATATTTGGTATTAGAAAGAAAGATATAGAAAACAGCGTATTATTTGGAAAGAAAATTGGGGAGGTAGGGGATCTGTTCTAAACAAAATAAGTCGGAAGGAAAAGAATATTCTCGGAAGTGGAACGAACTGTATCGAGTCAGATAATGAATTTGTAATGGCGGAAAAGAAAAGCTTTTGAGTAGGGGAAGTTGTAAAGTTGCAGTCCATAGTTACTATAAAGTGAATTTAGAAAAGGAAGAAAAAGCTCAAATTAATGTAATAATGTATCTTTTAAATGTGCCACTTAATAAAACTATTATTCACTATTTCATTTAAATGATAACTTATAGAAAAATAGTTAGATCTATCAATTTATTCTAAATATTTAATAAAATAATAACCTATACTAATATATTAGGCATGTAGAAGAAATGTAGATCAGACCTAATTGGCAAAGAAAAAATGAGACATACCATGGCCATTAAAGTATGAAGTCATACAATGGGATTTTTTATTAATTGGTATATTTTATGATGATGCAGATTTTGTAATCGGCAGATGAACTTCAATACTGTATAAATTATTCCAAAGTACAATTTGAAAAGCATATTGCAAAGTTTCCTTTTAAATCTATATGACTGATCATATCAGTTTCAATCAATCTGTATGATAATTGTAAATTCCGCTTCTCTAACCACCTTCCTGTACGTATTTCACTTGAGTAGTAGTCTATTCATGTCGGGTCTATTCATACAAAAGTTTAGTGAAATATGAAATCATTTTGATACAGTTCAGCTGTTTGATTGATATTCTTTAATGGTTTAACTGATAAAATTATTCAAAAAAGCAGGGAGATAAAAAAATCTCTAATTGAAATGGCTTATATTTTTACTTATCTGACTTTATAATATCTTTATAATAATATATTATAATATCTGACTTTATAATTGAATAGATTTTTATTATAACAAATTAGCTTTCAAATACTTCTTAGGAACTCCAGAACGTCATATTTTTGAAGAAATATATTTACTATCTGGTTAGTAGTTAATTAAAGAAACCAATGTTATTTTAAATCATATTTCAATTAATATGAGTGAATTTTTAAACGAAATATCACATTTGATAATAATTTTTCGAACCAAATACTTGAAATGTACATGTAGTTTAGTGAATGTTAAATAATTTAAAACACTGAAACGTCTACCACAAGTTTGTAGGTAGGGGTTACAGTGTTTTAAATTGTCAATTTGTTTAGCATATCCTGCCACTGACTGCTGATTTTACTACCAGTAATTAAATAGTGATTTAGTAGGGTTACGAGTAAATAAATTAATGTGATTGAATGGCTAATAAAATATTATAAATAATAGCTAAGGTAAAATGTCATTTTAAGGTACTAGTTAGTTTTATATAACATAAAGATGAAAAAATTATATTTTATTTTGAACGTTTATATATTTAGAGTTTATCATATTTTTTTTCTTTTTTTAATACTGAAACATCATCGTATATTCGTATCTTTTCGTATTTAAAATTGATAAGATTATCTGATTTCTAATGTCATATACAGGGTTTGTCAAAGATGTGTCCTTCACATGATTGTAACAAGTGGGTGATATATTTAAATATCTGGTACAAGTTAAATGTACACTCTCTGAGGCGTAAAAATACAATTTTAGATATATTAACATCCCCTTAAAATTAAAGTAATACATTTTGACTATGAAATACAGTCGAAAATTGAAAATGAAAAATAAGAATTCTTCTTAATGATGTTACATAATACAATAATGTAATAAGAATTTTCATTTCAATGTTTAGATGACAACCAACTAAAAAGTGTTTAATGTATATCATAGTTTTAAAATGAAATTTAAACCGAGGCTCATCACAAAACTTGTGCTAAATGTAAAATATTTATAATTTTTTTAATTGCTGTAAAACATTCGCTTGACTAGTGCATACAGCAATTTATTACAAAAGAATTAATTATTTTACATCTAGAATTGGGGGACCTGTTGTGATACACTGATGGTTATATAACTAAGGAACCGCTGGTGCTGGGTTATATGGGCTGAAACCGGGGTTGAAGCGTTCCTTTCTCTTGTGACAGTACGACACATTTTTTCAGGCTAAGGTAATTACCATAAATAACTGTGTTCAAGAGAATATGAAGCCGGCTTTTAAGAAAACCTGCACTCATATTTAAACTGACAGTCACACAGGAATCAAAGTACTTGCAGTCACTAATATAAAATAAATTTTTGTCTGGGAATGCCGAAAGAACCTAAAAACTCTGTCTCTAGAAAACCGATCAACTCTGTATTGTGTAGAGGGGCATACATTAGCTGTGGGAAAAGAGGAGGCAGATACATTGACTAAACGGGGCTCTGTATCTGGCCAGGGTGGCCTTAAATAAGTGGGTTCATATAAAACACCTTCAAAGAAGGGACAGTCTTAGCCGTGCAATCCTAAAGGAAACTAACATGCTTCAACTTATTATACGTACAAAAAGAGAAAAACTTAATACTTTTTAGTTGCTCTCATTTGTAATAAGTCACTGTTATTTACAAATAACAATATGAACTTAACCTCAACATATTTCACCTTATTAAACACACAAATAGAGTCTAATTAAATTTAATGATCTTTAGTTTTGTTATTTGTCATATGTTATTTTATTATTATGTAGATAAAACTGCTTAACTGGCAGTTTATATTCCAAGATACTTCAAACTTATTACATACACAAAAAGAGACTAAATTTTTATTTGCTCTTAATTTGATCTCAATTGATATATTTTTTTTTGAAAAACTGTAACTCTCTCAGTTTAAGCATAACATACTTCAAACTAACAAAATAATTACAAAAAATAAAGATAATAATTAGTTTTAATGATATTTATTTCCTCTCAATTGTCGTAATTTTATTATTGTACAAAACTGTAAAACTGTCAGTTTAAACTCAACATATTTCAAGTTCTTACATTTACAAAAAGATATATATATATATATATATATATATATATATATATATATATATATATATATATATATATATATATATATTTAATTTAATGGTCTGTAAGAATCAATAATTTGCACCAGTAAATGTATAAGTTGTTCTTTTTCATAACTGTTTTGATTGGAGGTTCATGAATAATAATAGCAAAGCACAATTAGTATATCTTCGAAATAAATTATTTTATCACAGGATTACCATTTATACGGCCCACATTTTAGAAACGTTTATTCATGATTGTGTTTACATTTGGTTTCAGCAAGTTTACTGAATGCTCAATGTTTATATTGAACTCAAGCAATTTGTATTGAACCAAAGTTTCTGTTTAAGAGTGCAAACAGAAAGCGCCAGTTTTCTATTAAATTTACATAAACGACAAAAGTCTGTCTCGCTTTTCTTCATACCTTGCAACAGTTTATTATTAATATTCGATATTGACAATATAAAAACGATGTAACAGTTGTACGTGTTCGTTACAGAGCATATAAATACGAAAGGTATTAAGTTAATCCGATCGGACAGTCCTTATATGCATTCATATGTTTCTATGTTGTTTAGTCTATTAAACCAGAAAACTTAGGTTTTAACGCATACATTGTAATGAAGGGAGGCAGTATTTAGAGTAACGTCTTTAAAAAATGTAAATAATTTAATAAATGTATTCAATTTAAATTTAAAAGCAAATCCAATCTAAATCAATACAATGTCAAATTGTAAATAAAAGATATTTGGATTAGAATAATTTGGTAAAAAATTAAATGAACTGTTAAAAAATTTAACTACAATCTCACACTTAAAAAAAACTCATATACATATATTGCTACTCCAAATTGACTGAACAAATCTCTTACTTTCACATAGCTATCTATAAATTTAGTTTCTAAAACCAGATTTAAAGAAACTTATAAAACACACGTGTAGTAATTTCAGGTATTTCATCTCAGTGGCATCTCTCCTAATTATTTTTTCTTCCTTTAAGTTTTTCATAATATGCTTCATGTTTTGTTTTGGTTGCTACTTCCAGGATTGTTAAATTATTAATATTTGTATTATATAATAACCTTCAAACAATCACTTGTTTAAAAAACAATTCTTGTCTTTGATAATGACACTGTGATGTCGAAACTGCAGTCAGACGTATATGAAAATAAGTGATTGTTTGAAGGTTACTATATAATACAAATATTAATTTTTTATAACAATTTAAACACTCATGACCAAGTCCTGTCAACTAACTAGAATCTTGAACGTATAGTTTATTTTCAATACAACTATAGTAGAAACTAATAAAGTAATTATGATATAGACATCTAAAACAATTTGAAAACTTTTACAAAAATGAAAATGTGTCAATTTTGAAATGCATGAACGTTTATACTTTACAAATAATGAAACATTTCTTAATATATGTTTTTATATTATGGTTACATTTGAACTGTTTAAGAATTTATTATGCTTGAATAAACATATTAGTTAAATTATAGTTTTTTTTTAGTACAGTACATTAGACACATTGCATTTATTGATGTACACTATTTTGCATTTTAAAGTTTATTTTTACATTCTTTAGATATAGTTACACTCTTTTTTGAAGAAATTTGAATTTAAAACACTTAATCCATATAAAGTGTTAAATTATTTTTGTTATATATAGTTAAATTCTCATAGTTTGTCTATTATTTATAAAATACCAACCTTTCGACACGGCGTCGTTCCTCAAATCTCGTGGTGCGCACTAGTCTCTTGTAGGCCTACTGTGTTAAATTTAATATATCTGTTATGTATTCTTAATGTTCTGATGACTGCCAAGGAGTGAAACCATTCTGATGATGGGATATAAATCCCTAAAAGCGTAATGGTATTATAAAATACATCAAAATAAGTCACAAGACGGAAAATAAGTTTAGTATATTAGTAACACTTTGTGACTTGGATAAACGTTTATTTTGAGTTTTAAACTATCGTTTATACGAATTATTTTTGTATTCAACAAGAGTCAATGTTTTGGAAATAACCAATTTCTATAATATAATATCAGTTACTATCTAATAAATGAAAATAATAAAAAGTTCTTCTCTGATCTAATAACAAGTGCAGATTTTTAAACTTACACTGTATTAGTTTCTATTACATGATAAAATTATAACGACTATTGTGCTTGTCTGAACTTCTGACTGTTCTTACATTACTAACAAATTATGCTATACCACGAGTCATTGTTCAACCATTGGAACTCATGAAATGGCTTCATTTCTTATTATATTAGAAAATTCATTCCACGCTAGTCATATAGCAATATTAAAACCAACAATAATATTTGTTAATGAGGCTTATAATTTTATCATTGTTTTGTGAATCTGCATAAAACGAATTGTCTAGTTTATCGAATTTATGTGTTAGTTTTATTTGGTAAAGTTGCAGGAAAATATCTAAATTAAACGCTTTTAACATCGCTTAGATAAGTCCATAAAATAAAATAATAGCTATTATAACGTTATAATTTTGCCTGTAACTTAATGTTTAATGTCGTATTAATATTAGCTGTGTAATCAAACACTAACTTTGTCTGCATCCTTTTAATTATTCATTTACCATTGGTTCATTGTTTCTGTGTAACTTTTGCGAATATAATTTTGCTTCATTTGTTTGACAAATTCATTTAAAAAAGGCATAATTTAATTATTTGAAAGTAATATAAAATAAACGTTTATTATTAGTCACTAATATTGAAAGTACCCAAATGTTTAAGAAACATTGGAATTTTAGTATTTAATAAAAGTTAAATTAAATATGTCTTATTTTAAAACAGTTTTTTGTAACCTCAGAAAAGTTATAATAAATCATTAGATGGCAATAATCTTTGGTGATTATAAGTCTACGAAAATAAATAATTGTTGAAACTATGAATGAAATTATTAGATTATTCTCTTTGAAACTGGAAAAAGTTACTTAAATTTACTTTTCATGATTGGTTACGTGTTGAAGTCTTATAGAAATTCCGTTAACTCTTAAAACTTAAAAATGAAACTAACAAGTAATTGTTTTATCTGTATATCGTTCCTAAATGTCGATAATGATGTTGTATTGTAATTCATTCAATGTCTACACAAGGACGAATAAAAAACATCCAATGTTTGTTAAATAGTAAAGAAGATTGGTTAATTATTACTTTTCCATTTAAATTTAAATATTGGACACCTTTTTTTAATGACCCTATATATATTAATTCGGTTATTTATAATCATGTACATGTTTTATGTACTTGACAATTGATTTCCAACTTAGAAATTACTTTGTTTAAAATACACAACTTAGTTCTTCAGAAAAAAAGCTAAATTTTAACAAAATATGTTAATTTATATTACCAAATGACAATAAATAATGTATATAAAATGAAGTTTAGGATTATCATTTACATCAATAGCACTAAGTTTTAACGAATTTATTCTACTTACATTGTAATATTTAGTTCGTTGGCTTACAATTTATTATTAAGTATTTCTTCTTTCAGTTACTTGAAATAAGTCAATTAAAGTTTTTATAATCCAATTTCCACTTATTTTTGCTATTGCTAATATTTCTATTTCAAGTTAAACCTTCTATATATTATTATATTTGTATACAATATGTTTTTGGTTTAGCAATTTTTTCTTTTCATTGAGAAAGCACAACAGTACACTTTTTCGACATCTTGACAGTATTGAAATATTAATTTACAGCACAAACTTAACACTCGTCGTTTTATTATACGCTAATTATCAAATATGTGATTCTTTGTCTAATTTGAAAGCTGTCGCTAGTTTGATTCATTCTGAAAGATGTTTTGGAATAGGTTTGGGTTCTTATGACCACCATACAGCCGAATAATCTTTAATAGTATTTTCCAAAATTATTATTATTGGTATTATTTTGACAGCTTATATCTTTATTAATTTTGATCAAATTGGTTGATGAATTTTAGTAAAGGAGATAAATCGGCCTTTGTTTCTTCAGCACAGACTTACAAGATAACTTGATTTTCCTACACATGGTCGTCATAGGAAGTTGACAATGGTTGAAGTCTTCATTTTTGAGAGACAATTTTAAGTGTCAGCAAACAGTAAACTGCTACCAGTACAATAAGTGTTCAACTCTTTCTGATTATTGGAATTGTGATACGTTGTTAGTACCAAGGTATTTATTATAGGTCAATTTGTCTGGTGATCTACAGTTGTAGTTTGTTCAGTATGTATTGTTTCCTACCCCTTTTAATACATAATGTTTAAAGAATTAATTGCTTATTTTAATTCTTTTATGTCACGTCTCTTTTATTTTTCCTAGCCCTCAGCTATATTATTACTTTAAGTATTGTAATTATTTTAATTGCTGGTTTACAGAACATAAAGTCAATTCACCATTAACAAAATATTAAACAAATGTTAAATTAATTATTGTCGTCGGTTTCATGAAAAGGTGAAGTTGTAAATTAACTCATCAATAATTTAAAATCTCATTACCTTAAATGAAAATAAATGGTAATATTGTTGGAGTTAACATGGCGCAGTTGACAAAATGTAAAACTTTGGTTGCAACTCTGTGAACTTTTTTGTGCATTGAATTAGTAATATTTCTCTGTTTGTCTGAGTTATACCATTTTGATTATATTTAATGCCAATTTGAGTTGTCTTCAATAAGTTTCCAATTGGTTGATTTCTTCTAATGAAGGATTTAGCACATACGGATTAATTAAACACATACCCTCTCGCAGGATAATTATTACACTAGTCTGTAATATCTAACATCACTAGTGCCACCAGATACACAATCTTTTATCTTACGCACATGTATCACACCAAATAAAAAACATTTTAAACTTTTAGTCAAACATAACTTATTATAGGACCTATCAAATCGAGTAAGTTTATAAAGTTGTTCTTAAAATGTGAATAAACAAAAACTGTATCAAACTTACCAGTAATTCTTTTGATTTGTGTGTTTCCGTCTGTTTTATTAATTATACCAAGGCAATAACATTATCTATGGAAAACTGACAACATAAACAGTATGGAAAAAATAGTAAGTTCGTGTTGTGGTTTGCAGTGAACATAACCTAAAAAAAATAACTAAAAACGAGAACCGAACTATCATTACTTTATAATAATATGTGTGCTATCATAATTGTGTTTACACGAATAAAACCGACTGAAAAGGGATAACTGCTTAGGAGAAAAAGGATTAACTTAAAAAACAATGTTAATGTTTACCGATTTGTTTAAGGTCACAAATTCTGGTTAAGTGAAAATTCCAAGGTGATTTAGTGTTCATTGCTAAAGTAGACATGTATATCTAATGCACTGTTTAAATAAAGGCTCATGATCATTTCTTAACTTCGTAACAGAGTTCTATTTCACTGGTTATAAATATATCTACAAACAAAATAGGTGGAGCGTTTCGTATGCACAGGCGTAGTCTAAGTGTGTTTCTCAAAATTTCTTTAAAGTATATATTTGTGCAATTCTATTGAGAACACGTTTGTGAAAAAAATGATATTGTTTCGTCGTTGCACCAGAATGATGAAGATGCGGTCGTTTCTCGAATTGCAACGTCATTATTTTAAATGCTTGTTTTGCTAATATATTTGTGAAATGTTATCTTTGTCGATATATTACAGACTCTCACTTGATACAATTATGTAATTCTGAGGGACGCTAGCCGGATTTACTCCTTTTTTACAGTCTTGGGTTAGCAGTCTTATAGCAGCCTTGATTACAGATCCTCTCAACAACCATCACCAACTCTTGTTTTTTAGACACTGAGGGCTCAGGGTCTTTATTTGATGTTCATTTCTTCCTTTTTATCTATAATCTTTATGGCAATAAATGTAGGAGAGATTTTCACCTTTAAACAACAAGAAAATTATATTATATTACAGCGAAAAGGGTCGTTAAAGTGTTCTCGAAATGAGTACCATCTTTCCGGAATGGAGGACTGAATAAAGAGAGAAATGATTTATATCAGAATGTGACTTCAACCTTAGAGATTTAGGAGAATACGTATGCATTTTGAGACTAGCAGTGCAGGCTTTTCAAAAAAGGGCCATGGATTTACTCAAAAGTTGTTCAAAATTTGACTTGGATTATAGTAATAAAACTATCAAAGTACTATCTCTAATGTGATTCACAACATTGTCAACGTTATTGATAATACCTGAAAGTTGTATGTTGTTGTTCATTAAAAGAATTTCTCTACGATACAATCAAGCAGAAATTTTAAAATTTGATGAAATTCAAGAATTTTGAATAAATAAATATATTTATATTAATATCCTAAGTTGAAAAAATAATATATCTTTATCATTACTGCAACAGTTTATTGTGATCATTTCATCATATCGATGATTAAAAAGTCATTTTCTAAGAAGAAAAGTAACAAATTAAATAAAAGCTCGTTGCTTGAATTTTCCAGTTTAAAAGGTCGCAAGTCTGATTCATTCTGAATGATGTTTTGGAAAAGGTTTGGGTTCCTATGTCCACATTGAAGGAAGTAGAACACAAACAACTTACTCAAACGGTTATTGTTTAGTTTTGACTACCTTAAGGGAGATTATTTAAGTGGGAACAATATTTTTCAGCTCACCCTCGTACAACTAGACTCTTATATAAACAAATACATTAGGATCAACGGATTGGAAGATGGAACAGTGTTGTATTATAGGCCAACTGAAATGTTATTGACTTCATAATAGTCTAAAGTGTACAAACTTGCTCTTTTGTCAACAACTGGCTTTTTATTTTGCAGTAAAAAGAAGTTAAAAGTTGTTAATAATTCATTATAAAACTTAGGTATAATTTTGTGATTAAAATTTTTTTTTATATCTCTTTCTATTATTTAACGATATTCTATTGCAGAAATAATGTTCTGTTCATTGAACAATACAGTCTGTTGTTCTCTACAATACACGTCAATAACAATAATCCTGTTTCTAATAAATAGATATTTACTGAATGTGTGATACAAGAGAAACAACATTTGCATTGGGCTCTGTACGGGTATTTGCCTATTGCAACAAGTAAAATAAATGCAACAATCCAGTATATATTGAAACAAGTATAACTTCGATTATGTAGTATTTCCAGTACTTAAACAAAGTTTTCCTGTAATAATATGCCTTCCATAGCTTCCCATGTAGTGATTTTATGTTAAAACATTAAATATTTATTTGAGTAAAAAAATTATTTGGGGAAATTTCAAAATATCTTACTTTCAAATTGTATTACACATAAAAGTTTAAAATCAATTAACTATTATTGTTAATAATAATAATAAATCTTTTTTTTTTTTTTTTCTAAATATGCGATTTTATATAAAGTAGACAATATATTACTATGCTTCATTTTAGTTTTGATTGAAACAATTATTTTTTTAAATCAATATATAATTACGGTCTTTTCGATTTTTTTTTGTTGTTATTAGGGATTAACGTTTTGTGTTAAAACTAAGTTGACGGTTTTCTAATTAAAATTAGTAATTTACAGAATGTATGTACACAAATACTGATTATAGAGAAAAACATTCTATAGTGATGTATAAATAACTTTGAAAATTAAAAAGGACGTATTTTGACTTACTTAGATCAAAACATTCTAAATGAATTCAAAAAGAAATATGCTTAATTTCAACAAAACTGACCAAATAAAAGTTTTCTATATATCATTTGAATGTACGAGTATATGATATTACTAAACAATATTTCTGTACTCATAAGAATATAAAAATAATGTTTTCAAATTTCAGTATTGGGATCATTTCCTAAGATATTCAATCTATTTACTGTCTTGTTTTGACAAGTATTACGTACGTTGAGAAATGACAATGTTATTTTTTTAAAAGTTGATATCTTCAAAAAGTTTTAATTTTTCGGTAAAACTTAAAAACGCAGTAACATTTATTATCTCCCAACGTACTAAATAACAGGACATTTTGTGAACTTTAAGATGTTCAAATCACAAAACGTTTTTTCGAAAATGTATCTTTTTCATTCATATCAATTGTGTTTGTTCTATGAAGAGTGTCTCCTGAAAGAATCCAAATAATAAACATACGTATGCAAATGTAAACTGCTCGTCAATTTTGCCTTTATATATCCACTATGTGCCTTCTTCTGTTGCTCTTATAATATTCCATTCTAAAATAAGTCTTATAATTAATAATTATCTTCAGATGATCCTGACAATCATGCCCTAGTTTTTAACAACATTCCATCTTAATACTTATTG
Source organism: Aphrophora alni (assembly GCA_963513935.1). Taxonomy (NCBI): domain Eukaryota; kingdom Metazoa; phylum Arthropoda; class Insecta; order Hemiptera; family Aphrophoridae; genus Aphrophora; species Aphrophora alni. The sequence continues at coordinate 48,696,324 of OY740774.1, forward strand.
TTTCTTTTTAAGTGATCCGTTTAAACTCTTTATGGGCATTATCAAATGTCAAAGTCTATAAAATAACACTGCGCTATAAATAACACAAACACGGGCATATTTAAGATAACAAAAATACGGGTGACACAATAGGTGAATGACTTTTCGCCGTGTAGTTAAAACATCCTCTCTCACGTATGTCGCCCTTATTCTTTTACCTTAAATGTGTCCATGTTAGAGTAATGTATTAGTGTTAATTTATTTAATGTGACATTTGAAAATTACTGATTAGGAGTTGAAACGTGTCTTGTTAAAAAAGGAACAATATGTTTGAAGCTGAAGATTGATCGATAGCATCATCTGAAGGTAATTAATAATTAGTAATCATTCCAGTAAGGCTACAATAATAAATATGTTATTCTTATACGTGGTTATTTCAATGCTACATGTTTTTAAAATGCAAGGTTTGTACGTTTAATTTTAAACTCTGTTGCACTGCAATCTGTAGGGTGTAAAAGTCCGCTAGGGATAAAGAAGACATTTTAATGTATGCCTGGGACGATAATAATCCTACAAACAGTATTAGCCAGACTAAATTAATTACAGTCATTAACTATTCTCTGGACGATACTGTTCGTTTTGTAATGTCCATTATCGTTTGGACTGAGTTGATACTATTTTCAATTCAATGTTTAGAAAGATACAGTGATAAAAGTAATGGATATTAATTCCATTTTAAAAGTTTTAGACCTAATTCCGAGTTTTAAAACCTGCCTTTATGAGCTTGGCTACATTCCATTTAAATCACACTTATAGTATTATATAAAAAAATTATGTAAGCAAATATCTGCTTTTTCGTTTGTTTCATTAGAGGGTGAAGAATCACTGTCCCGGATGCACTTGTCAGATATATATTATTCGTTATATATCCAGCTTCAGGTTCTTGGAAAACCATGAGATACTTCGGATGATGTTTTCCTATCTGCCCATCACTCCACAGAGTGGATAGGGAATAAAATATTTCCAATCCAGAAATGGACAACCCAAAAATTACGTATTGAGCCGTTTTCACCACTGCACCACATACCTTATACAAAAGGACTGGGTGAGTAACTCAGATTGTTTATGTAAGTCAATATGTATGTTGACATTGTTAAAAATTAGACTAATATCTCACTTAACCGTTCTTTTCTTCAAAATATATCCTTTAAAGACTAATTGTAATTTAGTGTCATTTTTTATGAACCTACCGGTTCCAAACAGCAAAAATAACATTATAATTCTAACAAATAATAATACTTTATGTTACTGTTAATAAAGCGGTAATGTTAGGCAGTAATTCCATTGTTACTTGTAGACTTCTACCAGTAATGATTCACTATACGTTTATATTATGTAATGAATTTAAATTAATTACAATGGTGAATTAATAAGGGGAGTGTTTATAAGATTGATTCTAGCATGTCATAGCCGTAAATTATATTAGATGTGAGGTTAAGTTAGGTTAGGTTCCTTTTTTCCGGAACCAGAGTGATGTTTGGAGATTAAGAGCTAATTTTCTATACCACTGTTTTATTTGTATTTACTTGTGCCATTTCCTAGCATAAAGTAAGTGTGTCATCATGAATTGAAGTTATATCCTTTAAAAAAGTACCTCACAAAATAGCTAAACCATCCACCAAATAGTAAATATCAATTTCTTTTAAGCTAATAAAATGAAAAGATTCCAAAAAAGGAAACAATGAAGTTAAAATTTTAAAATCAATTACTCAAAAACCCTTTAAAATTTACTTAATTGTTAAACAGATAATCTGAGGTGATCGTTGAAAAAAACATAACAACAAAGTGTTTTTAGTCGTGCGTAATAAAACTGTGTAGTAGTTTGTGATTATAAATGAATTTGTCTTCCCGAATGTCATGTAGGTGTTCCTTTAATTGGCAGTAATTATTATTTATCATTAATAATTATGAGCTAAGCACAAAAATATTAATGGCAGTATTATTGTTCTTATTACTGTTGTGATTATCTGTACAAAAAGAGTAACCAACAAAATAAATCACTAGGAGCTTAACATTATTTAGGCTATAGAACCTTTTTTTGCTCTTATACAATCTTGCTGATGTTCATAATATTCAAAAAAAATTTAAAATGTCAATTTCAAATAATTTTGTAACTAAAAAAACATCAGCTTAATTTAGTTCAACATATCTTTATTTTTATTTAAGTTGCGTTTTATTAAATATAGCAGTGTATATATCTCATAATTTTACTGTTCGTAGACCTGTTAGACCAATTCGAAGAAATCATAAAATTAACATAAAGACATTTTTATTCTTTACAAAACATGTAAGATGTAGAACTAAACTATTAATATCATCACAATCTATCTTTAAATTCAGAATAAGATCAAAATCTTGTTTTATTCCAAATGATGTTATTGTACTAAATAAAGAAATGTAATTTTAATTATAAATTACACTACACAACAAAAATAGTTATAATGTAAGTAATTCACAAACGAATTTACATCAAACATCAAGATAATTTAACTAATAACTCCAGCTTCAAACCTTAAAATGAATATATTGCTTCACCTGAAGATGATCACAAGTAAAACCGCGGCGATATTGATTACAATTTTTTTTTTAGAGGAATAAATTCTTTCAACTACAATATCGATGTTTCTGGTTTTATCGAAATCCGCAACTTTATTATCTACAAACAAACTGGAACACATTTTAGGACAAAACGAAATTTTAATATTGCTCCATACTTCATCAGCTCGAGTATCGTGTGATGACACATAAATATTGTTGATTAATAATGCAAATCTATGGTTTAAGTAATTCTCGTCCATATACATAACTGGTATTATTCTGTAAGTCCGAATTTTTAAAAACACTTTTATATCATTTATTGATTTATTTCATCAAAATTTTAATTTCATAAAACTTCACTTGACGCCTTCGTACTTTTATTAAATTGTATTTTATATTACAAATCTTTAAGAAAAGTCTTAATGATTGGCCCTTTTTTTATCCGTTTAAGGGGAGTCCGACATCGTATATACCGTAGTGTTAGCCTTTTGCAACTTTACTGATCTGAGTTAGAGCTTTAATTTTTTTTAAACACACTTTCTTTTAGATCATCATTCAACAATATTACTAAATTTTGAGTATTATAGGATATATATTCTTTTATAAACTAAAGATAAAGAAAATAAATATTAAAAAAGTAAAACAATAAATTTATTTAAAATCCTTGCAAGTGACACTAGATTGTATAAATATTTACATTCAGTGAAATTTCATCACTCTAGTAGTAACAGAAGCTGATAAAACATGCATCAAAGATGAAAAATAAAAACTTTACTACCCTAATCTCAAAACTTAACAATACTGACCAGCACTGTAAAATGCGGTTTTATGGTCTATTAAAAAAAATATGAAGAAATTTACTTACTTATTTTATAGTTAATACATCTACAAAAATAAAATTTACAAATTAGGTGTGTTCTGTGTAGCTGGATTACCAACCCCGTCAACTTCTACTCATACCAACCACCATAGGTTGGAATTACCAAACTGCACAGAATAAACTTTGTGTCCTGGGTGGGATTCTTTATCAGTATCTCAAGTGCCACTCAGAGAGTGACGCCCTTAACCACTGAGCTACCAAAACACCTGGGTGGGTTTCTTAATCAGTATCTCAAGTACCACTCAGAGAGTGACGCCCTTAACCACTGAGCTACCAAAACACCTGGGTGGGATTCTTAATCAGTATCTCAAGTGCCACTCAGAGAGTGACGCCCTTAACCACTGAGCTACCAAAACACCTGGGTGGGATTCCTAATCAGTATCTCAAGTGCCACTCAGAGAGTGACGCCCTTAACCACTGAGCTACCAAAACACCTAGGTGGGATTCTTTATCAGTATCTCAAGTGCCACTCAGAGAGTGACGCCCTTAACCACTGAGCTACCAAAACACCTGGGTGGGATTCTTAATCAGTATCTCAAGTGCCACTCAGAGAGAGACGCCCTTAACCACTGAGCTACCAAAACACCTGGGTGGGATTCTTAATCAGTAACTCAAGTGCCACTCAGAGAGTGACGCCCTTAACCACTGAGCTACCAAAACACCTGGGTGGGATTCTTAATCAGTATCTCAAGTGCCACTCAGAGAGTGACGCCCTTAACCACTGAGCTACCAAAACACCTGGGTGGGATTCTTAATCAGTATCTCAAGTGCCACTCAGAGAGTGACGCCCTTAACCACTGAGCTACCAAAACACCTGGGTGGGATTCTTAATCAGTATCTCAAGTGCCACTCAGAGAGTGACGCCCTTAACCACTGAGCTACCAAAACACCTGGGTGGGATTCTTAATCAGTATCTCAAGTGCCACTCAGAGAGTGACGCCCTTAACCACTGAGCTACCAAAACACCTGGGTGGGTTCTTAATCAGTATCTCAAGTGCCACTCAGAGAGTGACGCCCTTAACCACTGAGCTACCAAAACACCTGGGTGGGTTTCTTAATCAGTATCTCAAGTGCCACTCAGAGAGTGACGCCCTTAACCACTGAGCTACCAAAACACCTGGGTGGGATTCTTAATCAGTATCTCAAGTGCCACTCAGAGAGTGACGCCCTTAACCACTGAGCTACCAAAACACCTGGGTGGGTTTCTTAATCAGTATCTCAAGTGCCACTCAGAGAGTGACGCCCTTAACCACTGAGCTACCAAAACACCTGGGTGGGATTCTTAATCAGTATCTCAAGTACCACTCAGAGAGTGACGCCCTTAACCACTGAGCTACCAAAACACCTGGGTGGGATTCTTAATCAGTATCTCAAGTGCCACTCAGAGAGTGACGCCCTTAACCACTGAGCTACCAAAACACCCGGGTGGGATTCTTAATCAGTATCTCAAGTGCCACTCAGAGAGTGACGCCCTTAACCACTGAGCTACCAAAACACCTGGGTGGGTTTCTTAATCAGTATCTCAAGTGCCACTCAGAGAGTGACGCCCTTAACCACTGAGCTACCAAAACACCTGGGTGGGATTCTTAATCAGTATCTCAAGTGCCACTCAAAGAGTGTCGCACTTAACCACTGAGCTACCAAAACACCTGGGTGGGATTCTTAATCAGTATCTGAAGTGCCACTCAGAGAGTGTCGCACTTAACCACTGAGCTACCAAAACACCTGGGTGGGATTCTTAATCAGTATCTCAAGTGCCACTCAAAGAGTGTCGCACTTAACCACTGAGCTACCAAAACACCTGGGTGGGATTCTTAATCAGTATCTCAAGTGCCACTCAGAGAGTGACGCCCTTAACCACTGAGCTACCAAAACACATGGGTGGGATTCTTAATCAGTATCTCAAGTGCCACTCAGAGAGTGACGCCCTTAACCACTGAGCTACCAAAACACCTGGGTGGGATTCTTTATCAGTATCTCAAGTGCCACTCAGAGAGTGACGCCCTTAACCACTGAGCTACCAAAACACCTGGGTGGGATTCTTTATCAGTATCTCAAGTGCCACTCAGAGAGTGACGCCCTTAACCACTGAGCTACCAAAACACCTGGGTGGGATTCTTAATCAGTATCTCAAGTGCCACTCAGAGAGTGACGCCCTTAACCACTGAGCTACCAAAACACCTGGGTGGGATTCTTAATCAGTATCTCAAGTGCCACTCAGAGAGTGACGCCCTTAACCACTGAGCTACCAAAACACCTGGGTGGGATTCTTAATCAGTATCTCAAGTACCACTCAGAGAGTGACGCCCTTAACCACTGAGCTACCAAAACACCTGGGTGGGATTCTTAATCAGTATCTCAAGTGCCACTCAGAGAGAGACGCCTTAACCACTGAGCTACCAAAACACTTGGGTGGGATTCTTAATCAGTATCTCAAGTGCCACTCAGAGAGAGACGCCCTTAACCACTGAGCTACCAAAACACCTGGGTGGGATTCTTAATCAGTATCTCAAGTGCCACTCAGAGAGAGACGCTTTTAACCACTGAGCTACCAAAACACCTGGGTGGGATTCTTAATCAGTATCTCAAGTGCCACTCAGAGAGTGACGCCCTTAACCATTGAGCTACCAAAACACTTGGGTGAGATTTTTAATCAGTATCTCAAGTGCCACTCAGAGAGTGACGCCCTTAACCACTGAGCTACCAAAACAACTGGGTGGGATTCTTAATCAGTATCTCAAGTGCCAATCAGAGAGTGACGCCCTTAACCACTGAGCTACCAAAACACATGGGTGGGATTCTTAATCAGTATCTCAAGTGCCACTCAGAGAGTGACGCCCTTAACCACTGAGCTACCAAAACACCTGGGTGGGATTCTTAATCAGTATCTCAAGTGCCACTCAGAGAGTGACGCCCTTAACCACTGAGCTACCAAAACACCTGGGTGGGATTCTTAATCAGTATCTCAAGTGCCACTCAGAGAGTGACGCCCTTAACCACTGAGCTACCAAAACACCTGGGTGGGATTCTTAATCAGTATCTCAAGTACCACTCAGAGAGTGACGCCCTTAACCACTGAGCTACCAAAACACCTGGGTGGGTTTCTTAATCAGTATCTCAAGTACCACTCAGAGAGTGACGCCCTTAACCACTGAGCTACCAAATAACCTGATTGGGATTCTTAATCAGTATCTCAAGTGCCACTCAGAGAGTGACGCCCTTAACCACTGAGCTACCAAAACACCTGGGTGGGATTCTTAATCAGTATCTCAAGTGCCACTCAGAGAGTGACGCCCTTAACCACTGAGCTACCAAAACACCTTGGTGGGATTCTTAATCAGTATCTCAAGTGCCACTCAGAGTGTGACGCCCTTAACCACTGAGCTACCAAAACACATGGGTGGGATTCTTAATCAGTATCTCAAGTGCCACTCAGAGAATGACGCCCTTAACCACTGAGCTACCAAAACACATGGGTGGGATTCTTAATCAGTATCTCAAGTGCCACTCAGAGAGTGACGCCCTTAACCACTGAGCTACCAAAACAACTGGGTGGGATTCTTTATCAGTATCTCAAGTGCCACTCAGAGAGTGACGCCCTTAACCACTGAGCTAGCAAAACACCTGGGTGGGATTCTTAAACAGTATCTCAAGTGCCACTCAGAGTGTGTCGCACTTAACCACTGAGCTACCAAAACAACTGGGTGGGATTCTTAATCAGTATCTCAAGTGCCACTCAGAGAGTGACGCCCTTAACCACTGAGCTACCAAAACACCTGGGTGGGATTCTTAATCAGTATCTCAAGTGCCACTCAGAGAGTGACGCCCTTAACCACTGAGCTACCAAAACACCTGGGTGGGATTCTTAATCAGTATCTCAAGTGCCACTCAGAGAGTGACGCCCTTAACCACTGAGCTACCAAAACACCTGGGTGGGATTCTTAATCAGTATCTCAAGTGCCACTCAGAGAGTGACGCCCTTAAGAACTGAGCTACAAAAACACCTGGGTGGGTTTCTTAATCAGTATCTCAAGTGCCACTCAGAGAGTGACGCCCTTAACCACTGAGCTACCAAAACACCTGGGTGGGATTCTTAATCAGTATCTCAAGTGCCACTCAGAGAGTGACGCCCTTAACCACTGAGCTACCAAAACACCTGGGTGGGTTTCTTAATCAGTATCTCAAGTGCCACTCAGAGAGTGACGCCCTTAACCACTGAGCTACCAAAACACCTGGGTGGGATTCTTAATCAGTATCTCAAGTACCACTCAGAGAGTGACGCCCTTAACCACTGAGCTACCAAAACACCTGGGTGGGATTCTTAATCAGTATCTCAAGTGCCACTCAGAGAGTGACGCCCTTAACCACTGAGCTACCAAAACACCCGGGTGGGATTCTTAATCAGTATCTCAAGTGCCACTCAGAGAGTGACGCCCTTAACCACTGAGCTACCAAAACACCTGGGTGGGTTTCTTAATCAGTATCTCAAGTGCCACTCAGAGAGTGTCGAACTTAACCACTGAGCTACCAAAACACCTGGGTGGGATTCTTAATCAGTATCTGAAGTGCCACTCTGAGAGTGTCGCACTTAACCACTGAGCTACCAAAACACCTGGGTGGGATTCTTAATCAGTATCTCAAGTGCCACTCAAAGAGTGTCGAACTTAACCACTGAGCTACCAAAACACCTGGGTGGGATTCTTAATCAGTATCTGAAGTGCCACTCTGAGAGTGTCGCACTTAACCACTGAGCTACCAAAACACCTGGGTGGGATTCTTAATCAGTATCTCAAGTGCCACTCAAAGAGTGTCGCACTTAACCACTGAGCTACCAAAACACCTGGGTGGGATTCTTAATCAGTATCTCAAGTGCCACTCAGAGAGTGACGCCCTTAACCACTGAGCTACCAAAACACATGGGTGGGATTCTTAATCAGTATCTCAAGTGCCACTCAGAGAGTGTCGAACTTAACCACTGAGCTACCAAAACACCTGGGTGGGATTCTTAATCAGTATCTGAAGTGCCACTCTGAGAGTGTCGCACTTAACCACTGAGCTACCAAAACACCTGGGTGGGATTCTTAATCAGTATCTCAAGTGCCACTCAAAGAGTGTCGCACTTAACCACTGAGCTACCAAAACACCTGGGTGGGATTCTTAATCAGTATCTCAAGTGCCACTCAGAGAGTGACGCCCTTAACCACTGAGCTACCAAAACACCTGGGTGGGATTCTTAATCAGTATCTGAAGTGCCACTCTGAGAGTGTCGCACTTAACCACTGAGCTACCAAAACACCTGGGTGGGATTCTTAATCAGTATCTCAAGTGCCACTCAAAGAGTGTCGCACTTAACCACTGAGCTACCAAAACACCTGGGTGGGATTCTTAATCAGTATCTCAAGTGCCACTCAGAGAGTGACGCCCTTAACCACTGAGCTACCAAAACACCTGGGTGGGATTCTTAATCAGTATCTCAAGTGCCACTCAAAGAGTGTCGAACTTAACCACTGAGCTACCAAAACACCTGGGTGGGATTCTTAATCAGTATCTGAAGTGCCACTCTGAGAGTGTCGCACTTAACCACTGAGCTACCAAAACACCTGGGTGGGATTCTTAATCAGTATCTCAAGTGCCACTCAAAGAGTGTCGCACTTAACCACTGAGCTACCAAAACACCTGGGTGGGATTCTTAATCAGTATCTCAAGTGCCACTCAGAGAGTGACGCCCTTAACCACTGAGCTACCAAAACACATGGGTGGGATTCTTAATCAGTATCTCAAGTGCCACTCAGAGAGTGACGCCCTTAACCACTGAGCTACCAAAACACCTGGGTGGGATTCCTAATCAGTATCTCAAGTGCCACTCAGAGAGTGACGCCCTTAACCACTGAGCTACCAAAACACCTGGGTGGGATTCTTTATCAGTATCTCAAGTGCCACTCAGAGAGTGACGCCCTTAACCACTGAGCTACCAAAACACCTGGGTGGGATTCTTAATCAGTATCTCAAGTGCCACTCAGAGAGAGACGCCCTTAACCACTGAGCTACCAAAACACTTGGGTGGGATTCTTAATCAGTATCTCAAGTGCCACTCAGAGAGAGACGCCCTTAACCACTGAGCTACCAAAACACCTGGGTGGGATTCTTAATCAGTATCTCAAGTGCCACTCAGAGAGTGTCGCCCTTAACCACTGAGCTACCAAAACACCTGGGTGGGATTCTTAATCAGTATCTCAAGTGCCACTCAGAGAGAGACGCTTTTAACCACTGAGCTACCAAAACACCTGGGTGGGATTCTTAATCAGTATCTCAAGTGCCACTCAGAGAGTGACGCCCTTAACCATTGAGCTACCAAAACACTTGGGTGAGATTTTTAATCAGTATCTCAAGTGCCACTCAGAGAGTGATGCCCTTAACCACTGAGCTACCAAAACAACTGGGTGGGATTCTTAATCAGTATCTCAAGTGCCAATCAGAGAGTGACGCCCTTAACCACTGAGCTACCAAAACACCTGGGTGGGATTCTTAATCAGTATCTCAAGTGCCACTCAGAGAGTGACGCCCTTAACCATTGAGCTACCAAAACACCTGGGTGAGATTTATAATCAGTATCTCAAGTGCCACTCAGAGAGTGACGCCCTTAACCACTGAGCTACAAAAACAACTGGGTGGGATTCTTAATCAGTATCTCAAGTGCCAATCAGAGAGTGACGCCCTTAACCACTGAGCTACCAAAACACTTGAGATTAGTTACTTTTTTAACATTATTTGAGTTTTAAAATAATAATGTAATACAATCAAATATAGCAGTAGATGTAAATAGTATGGTAAATGTTAGTGAAAGGTTGAGCAATCCTTTTGTCGAGCAGGTTGCCTAAATTTCAGACTATTAAATATTCTTATTAGTGCAGGCAATGTAATCACTATCACTTGCACGACAGACTGTAATAATAACCTTAACAACAAACAACTAAATGTTCTGTTAGCAGATCAACAGATGATTACAACAAACCTAATATAGTAAAATATAAAAACTTAATATCATACCTAAACATTTTTATACAATATAAAATTTACCAAAGCCTAGCATTAATTTCGCTGAATATAATTTCGTAAACCAAATACTTAATCACAATGTTTAATTAAAAGTCATAGTATCGTTTGTTTCATTTAAGAAAACATCGTTATTCATTAATTGTATCGGTATCATGTTTTGTTACAAACTTTTAAATTAATATTCAATTACCATGAGAATGATAAAAACAATAGAAAGACTTCTTTTTTTTATTTTTTTTTTTAATCATTTTCGGCTTTCATTACCATAATAAATACAACATTATTAATAAATATTATACATAACATTAAATACTAATATTAATAACATTATGCAATAAATTCAACATTATACAACAATATTAATAAATATTTGACATAATATTAAATAATAATTCATTAATAACATTATGCAATAAATACAACATTAATAAATTATTTACATAACATTAAATACTAATATTAACATCATTATGCAATAAATACAACATTATACAACAATATTAATAAATATTATACATAACATTAAATACTAATATTAATAACATTGTGCAACAATATAAAGAAACACAAAATTTAGTAATTTTTTCTTTATTATCTGTAAGTGTAAACAATATTAACCACTCAAAAATTCAACAGGCGTTTGAGATTATTAAAAGAACTTATTTGCCCATATAAAACTGATTGAAATTCACAATTATCCAAAAACAAATTTCAAAATGGCAGCACTTCCAAATAATATTGGAAATGTAATACATATGATTTATCGTTCCAAACTTTAATGGTTTCAAACACATAGCTATCCTTCTGACAATTTTGAAATTTGTGTCCAAAGTGAGAAGTGTGGTCCTTACCTAAATCATACAACACTCATAGAAACATATTGGAGTGAATAATAAATATTGTTTGTATTTTACTGATAACTGACGAACCGGCATTTTGCGAAAGTGACAAACCAGTACGTTTCAAGCGAGTTCTTAGAGCCTACAGATTATTAAACATTTGTTAAAAACGTTGGTGACGTTTTAGAAAATCATAAATATGATTTTTCATTTTATTTCGCTACCCCCTATCCTCAAAAAACTCGACATAAATTTTTATTCCAAAACAGAACTTTATCTTTAATATATAAACAAACTTTACATATATATATATATATATATATATATATATATATATATATATATATATATATACCTCCTAGACCAAGTTGAAAACACCAAAAAAATAAACATTAAATACATTTTCATTATTTACAAAACAAATGTATAATTAATGATATATTTTAAAAAAAATCTATATCTAAATTCATAAAATGGTCTTCCTTTATGAAGGATCATTGTTCGGTAATTTTTGAGTGTTAATGTATGAATTTATTACTTTCTAGTTTTGAGTACCGGAGGACCAGAGTCATTGAGTTTACCTTCCTTCAGGTTGTCGTTATATTGTGCCAACGAACGGTTTCACTTCTGATGTGTAGTAACTGGCCAGTACTTCTTCTTGCAATCACTTCACACCGACCGCACTTGACACTTTACAAGATATAAAACGTTTAAAAAGATAAATGAATATGAGATAGCCGGAACTTAAAAGTCCACGTGAAAAGGCTGAGGGAACAGACAATGCATCTGACTCCACGCAGAGATAGAAAGAGAATGACCAAAATGTGTACAGGTACAAAGTGAAAGTTGCTGTGGCATGTAACCCAATTTAGAATTTGTTGATTTATCTTAAACACTATTACGTAACAATGATATTGTACTAAATAAAGTATTATTCCTTTTATTAGAGAGATCATTATAATGGTCCATGATATTATTATTTATATTTCTTTAAAACTTACATTTAACCATAAAACAGAGATATCGTAGGTAACTGACGCTAAATTTTAATTCAAGAAAATTTAAATAATAAATTCGTTTCGTCTTACATCAAAACTCTAAAAGAAAATATTACTTCACCAAAAAAATATTATGAAACACTGTGGTTATAATTATTGCTAATGTTAATCAGCGTAAAAAAAAAGAAAAGTACATGAATTCTGTATAGTAAGTTGATAAGAAACAGGTATTATCACTGCTTCAAGAAAAGAAGTTGCAGTTTTGGTTGTCATCGTCATTATGGTCATTTGTTTATCAAAATCCAGTTTAAATTTCAATATGACTCTTATTTAATTTGAATTAAATTTGATACTCGAATAGCCTCAGAGTTGGAAAAGGACAAGAATTGGCCAAGAGTGTAATTGCTCAGGTTAGAAACCGGTTAGTTGCGTTACGCCTGATGGTCATAAAGCACAAACGTAAGGAATTGAAAGTGTTCATGCAATTAGTAACAAGTAGTAGAGACTTTTATAAATTTTGTAAAGAATTGCTATTTAAGTAAAGTGATAAATTTTAAACTTACGAGATAACTTATGAAATTTAAATGATAAATTTAATGAATTCTCATTAGGTACAAATGTTTTAAATTTCAAGCGAATATAGGTTTTTATTCTTTTAAGAAACCTTTTTAAACCCTTGTAAATTCTCGTTTTTAATTATAACATTTTTCAAATCGTCCTTTGCCTGTACAGAATTATTTAATATATAAACTGAAATTATTGTGATTTTCTCAACAACTTTCATCTTTCACTCGAAAAGTATAATACAATTTTTCCATGTGATAGATGGGACATTGCCTTCAGCTTTGAAATATTACTAGGAAATGAATGCAAATAGCAAAAGTGGAATTGATGTAAGACTATATTACATCTTTAGACGAGGTAAGAGTTCGAAAATGTATTTTAGTCATGAGCTTGAATATCCAAGGGACTCATAAAAACCTTGTTTATTGAACATTCATTTTCCTTTTACTAGATAAGAAATGGATATTTATTATTACAATATGTTGCTAAGATTTAATAATAAATAAAGCTAAATAGAAAAAAAGGTAAATTAACGTTTAAATAAGAGTCTGTTTTATTTCAGTAATAATATTGATGTAAGTATTTTCATTTAAAAACTAGCTGGGACCGGGGAGTACAAAATTTTCATTATTTATTTGTTTAAGCTCAGAAAAACATATAGAATTGATACTGTTTTGTAGCCAAATTGATAAAATATAATCCAGTTAACTGAAAAAAATCTTCTTTAAGAAAAACGTTATTTGTATTATTTATTTATTCTTATAATAGAAAGAGAAGAGAGGGGAAATCTTTTTATTTAAGCGTCTCATGCTAAACATTTATTTTTTTTTTTTCATTTCACGCGTTTCGAAGATGAAAGGCAAAACCTTGAAAGTTTTATCCTGCGATTTATTATTTGTTATCAAACACAAACTCTTATAACGAATTGGGTTTAAAAAAATTTAAATGGCAAATCTGTGGTATTGTATAGATTTCCACCTATTTATATTTCAAATGGTTGCCTAAGTTACAAAATACCATAAATCATTTATTTGGCTGGTGCCATTAAATAATTTTTGTGGATTAATGTTCATCAACAACATTACTGGTGCTACTAGTTTAAAAATAAATACAGGTAATTTGAAAGAGTTGAAGGTATTGTGGGAATCAACAATGCAATTAGTAGCATTTTGATCATCCACAGTTGTGGTGACAGACATTTACGTTCTGCAGAGTGTATTAAACTGACCGAGGATTATTGACTAAAGTTTGACCCACATATTTTTCAGAGCACATTCCTGGAACCACCTATTATGTAAAAAATGCGAACATATGGGTATATTATGCACATTAAAACGTTTCACGTCCTTACACTGTGCAGAGTTGATAATTTTCAACAGAAACTTCTCCTTCGTCCTTTCCTGTAGAACCGTCCTTCTAAAGTAGAATCATCCTTCTACTTTTCTGTAACCATCCCATTGCCTAGTGTAAACAAAATACCTGACAATCGGCAACTTTATTATCTCTTAAAAACATGCGCGTATTTTAAGAGGAAACGAGAAAGCGCAAGGTCTACCAACAATGTCAATTTAGTCTACCTCTAGACTTCTGTATTTTCAAAAAGATGTTAAATATTAAATTTTATTTCCTCCACTGAAATCCTATTTTTTTTTTAGACACTTTCGTTACAGTGTTTATTATTTTTTAACATTTAAAGAAAGGTTTTAAACTTTGGCTTTTTTCTTTCGGTCAAATGGAATCCATTTTCCATTATTACACTAAATGAAAATGGTGGATGTCTGTTATCTTTTTGTTGGATCTGTTTTAAATTATTTTAGGCCTACCTGATTTGTAACCAATAATTTTCCTTTATTGAAATGTGTTTCTAAAACAAAGCAATACGCTTGGTCGAAACATAACAAACCAAACTATATAACCCCTTCCTCTTCATAAACATAATAGACCTAGTACTTCGACACATTTAGAAGTCACAGCTCAGATTACATGTTACTTTGTATACTTATACGAGTCGCTTTTACGGCAGCGTTGAACTAAAACCACCTCTAACAGTTACAACTATGAAGTGCTCTCAATTCAAAATCAAGTTTTAATTACGAACCACCTAAGTTATTTGATGAAATGTATGTGGCTACTAAAATGTCAAACATATTGATTCCTTTTAATCCCTGGAAAAGTATTTGTTAAAACTTTAGGACTACACCGATTTAGAAAAGTTTTCATTCCAACTGACCATATGTTATCGCTGAAACTTTAAAAAAAAATAATATTAGAAATAAGGGTATTCGTATTACCCGTACAGTCAAAGTTTGTTATAGCGTGAAAACTACTCTAGACATTTTAATTAACACTTGAGTAAAATCTTATCACATATTGTTTTTATATAGGAAATAAAACAGCATGAAAGTATGATCAGCAGTTCTCGTGTTACGAGCTTACAAATAGAGAGACGGAGAGACGTCGCTTTTACATCTGTAGAGACAGGATGGTAAATTAATTAATGGGTTCCTGATTTGTTGATATTCACTTTTTTAAATGAATATTTATTCTCTTGAAAATCGTAATATATATATTATTTATATGAATATAAATATATATTCAGTAAATTTGTTTTAAAATATAATCATTATAGCTGTTATATACTTACATTATAAAATATTCATAAAACATCTTATAATATTGTGGTGTGTAGAAATTTATAAATCCAAAATATTCGTTTATAGAAAACATTACAGTTTGAGATCGTGGTTTTGACCTTCACATTTGGTTTTAGACAACAATACAAAATGCAATATCTCTCAAAATATGAATGTAATCACATTTTGTTACTCTGCTATAGCTGAGATTGCCATAATATGTTCACTGTTATTTTCTTCTAGTCTTAGCTCCAACGAGGCCTACAAATACGGAGTTAATATATTGCACGTGACCACTTCTTCAGTACTGATATATTAGGCGTTAACTTATATAAATATAGTCTCAATACTTAAATTGTTATAATTATTGTTATAAGTTGTTAATAATTATTCAAAAAGTATATACTTATAAATATCAAGGATTGACCATTGCCAGGTTGTGATTGATTGAATAATTAATATGTCAGACTGGGGTAGTCGATCAATAGCACGATAGTAATTATTGTCCAATATGTACAACACATATACTGTGAGCTTGGGCACATTTGAAATTATTGTAAATATTAACTATTGTAAATGTTTGCACTTCTGTTTTGGTACAGTCCACCAGTGTATGTTTGTCACCGTTAATAAGATGGTGAGGTTATATATATCATTCATGTATAATCACTTTATTTAGGTCATAAAGTTCTCCACCAAATCTTTCACTACGGTATCATCAATTCTTATGACTCAATAATATTTTTTCAACTTAAAATAAAAATATACTAAATTTGTAACCAACCAAAGTTTATCCACGACTACCTCAGAATTTCAATAAAATGTTTTGATTTATAATGTTATTTAGGGTTTCCTTTGTATACATAATTTAATGAACTTACGTATTGTGTTTCTCTTCTTTATTAAAGAATTATCTTGATCGTTAGCGACCACAATTTTCAATATAATTAAGAAATATTTCCATTTTTCCATATTTCCCAACGAAAAACGACTTCTAACCAAATTAGAACAATAATAGTGCAATAATATAACAAAGATCTTGTTATAGCTATGATTAATCTGCAACCTTCCTGTCTCGTATTATTAAACTTACAACAATTACGTTTACAATAACTACACTCTATAATAGTGCAATAATATAACGAATATCTTGTTATAGCTATGAATAATCTGCAACCTTCCTTTCTAGTATTATTAAACTTACAACATTAACGTTTACAATAACTACACTCTATAATAGTGCAATAATATAACAAATATCTTGTTATAGCTTTGATTAATCTGCAACCTTCCTGTCTCGTATTATTAAACTTACAACAATAACGTTTACAATAACTACACTCTATAATAGTGCAATAATATAACAAATATCTTGTTATAGTTATGATTATTCTGCAACCTTCCTGTCTCGTATTATTAAACCTGCAACATTAACGTTTACAATAACTACACTCTATAATAGTGCAATAATATAACAAAGATCTTGTTATAGCTATGAATAATCTGCAACCTTCCTGTCTCGTATTATTAAACTTACAACAATAACGTTTACAATAACTACACTCTATAATAGTGCAATAATATAACAAAGATCTTGTTATAGCTTTGATTAATCTGCAACCTTCCTGTCTCGTATTATTAAACTTACAACAATAACGTTTACAATAACTACACTCTATAATAGTGCAATAATATAACAAATATCTTGTTATAGTTATGATTATTCTGCAACCTTCCTGTCTCGTATTATTAAACCTGCAACATTAACGTTTACAATAACTACACTCTATAATAGTGCAATAATATAACAAAGATCTTGTTATAGCTATGAATAATCTGCAACCTTCCTGTCTCGTATTATTAAACCTGCAACATTAACGTTTACAATAACTACACTCTATAATAGTGCAATAATATAACAAAGATCTTGTTATAGCTATGAATAATCTGCAACCTTCCTGTCTCGTATTATTAAACTTACAACAATAACGTTTACAATAACTACACTCTATAATAGTGCAATAATATAACAAAGATCTTGTTATAGCTATGAATAATCTGCAACCTTCCTGTCTCGTATTATTAAACTTACAACAATAACGTTTACAATAACTACACTCTATAATAGTGCAATAATATAACAAAGATCTTGTTATAGCTATGAATAATCTGCAACCTTCCTGTCTCGTATTATTAAACTTACAACATTAACGTTTACAATAACTACACTCTATAATAGTGCAATAATATAACAAAGATCTTGTTATAGCTATGAATAATCTGCAACCTTCCTGTCTCGTATTATTAAACTTACAACAATAACGTTTACAATAACTACACTCTATAATAGTGCAATAATATAACAAATATCTTGTTATAGTTATGATTATTCTGCAACCTTCCTGTCTCGTATTATTAAACTTACAACATTAACGTTTACAATAACTACACTCTATAATAGTGCAATAATATAACAAAGATCTTGTTATAGCTATGAATAATCTGCAACCTTCCTGTCTCGTATTATTAAACTTACAACAATAACGTTTACAATAACTACACTCTATAATAGTGCAATAATATAACAAAGATCTTGTTATAGCTATGATTATTCTGCAACCTTCCTGTCTCGTATTATTAAACTTACAACAATAACGTTTACAATAACTACACTCTATAATAGTGCAATAATATAACAAAGATCTTGTTATAGCTTTGATTAATCTGCAACCTTCCTGTCTCGTATTATTAAACTTACAACAATAACGTTTACAATAACTACACTCTATAATAGTGCAATAATATAACAAATATCTTGTTATAGTTATGATTATTCTGCAACCTTCCTGTCTCGTATTATTAAACCTGCAACATTAACGTTTACAATAACTACACTCTATAATAGTGCAATAATATAACAAAGATCTTGTTATAGCTATGAATAATCTGCAACCTTCCTGTCTCGTATTATTAAACTTACAACAATAACGTTTACAATAACTACACTCTATAATAGTGCAATAATATAACAAAGATCTTGTTATAGCTATGAATAATCTGCAACCTTCCTGTCTCGTATTATTAAACTTACAACAATAACGTTTACAATAACTACACTCTATAATAGTGCAATAATATAACAAAGATCTTGTTATAGCTATGAATAATCTGCAACCTTCCTGTCTCGTATTATTAAACTTACAACATTAACGTTTACAATAACTACACTCTATAATAGTGCAACAATATAACAAAGATCTTGTTATAGCTATGGCTAATCTGCAACCTTCCTGTCTCGTATTATTAAACTTACAACAATAACGTTTACAATAACTACACTCTATAATAGTGCAATAATATAACAAATATCTTGTTATAGTTATGATTATTCTGCAACCTTCCTGTCTCGTATTATTAAACTTACAACATTAACGTTTACAATAACTACACTCTATAATAGTGCAATAATATAACAAAGATCTTGTTATAGCTATGAATAATCTGCAACCTTCCTGTCTCGTATTATTAAACTTACAACAATAACGTTTACAATAACTACACTCTATAATAGTGCAATAATATAACAAAGATCTTGTTATAGCTATGATTATTCTGCAACCTTCCTGTCTCGTATTATTAAACTTACAACAATAACGTTTACAATAACTACACTCTATAATAGTGCAATAATATAACAAAGATCTTGTTATAGCTTTGATTAATCTGCAACCTTCCTGTCTCGTATTATTAAACTTACAACAATAACGTTTACAATAACTACACTCTATAATAGTGCAATAATATAACAAATATCTTGTTATAGTTATGATTATTCTGCAACCTTCCTGTCTCGTATTATTAAACCTGCAACATTAACGTTTACAATAACTACACTCTATAATAGTGCAATAATATAACAAAGATCTTGTTATAGCTATGAATAATCTGCAACCTTCCTGTCTCGTATTATTAAACTTACAACAATAACGTTTACAATAACTACACTCTATAATAGTGCAATAATATAACAAAGATCTTGTTATAGCTATGAATAATCTGCAACCTTCCTGTCTCGTATTATTAAACTTACAACAATAACGTTTACAATAACTACACTCTATAATAGTGCAATAATATAACAAAGATCTTGTTATAGCTATGAATAATCTGCAACCTTCCTGTCTCGTATTATTAAACTTACAACATTAACGTTTACAATAACTACACTCTATAATAGTGCAATAATATAACAAAGATCTTGTTATAGCTATGAATAATCTGCAACCTTCCTGTCTCGTATTATTAAACTTACAACAATAACGTTTACAATAACTACACTCTATAATAGTGCAATAATATAACAAATATCTTGTTATAGTTATGATTATTCTGCAACCTTCCTGTCTCGTATTATTAAACTTACAACATTAACGTTTACAATAACTACACTCTATAATAGTGCAATAATATAACAAAGATCTTGTTATAGCTATGAATAATCTGCAACCTTCCTGTCTCGTATTATTAAACTTACAACAATAACGTTTACAATAACTACACTCTATAATAGTGCAATAATATAACAAAGATCTTGTTATAGCTATGAATAATCTGCAACCTTCCTGTCTCGTATTATTAAACTTACAACAATAACGTTTACAATAACTACACTCTATAATAGTGCAATAATATAACAAATATCTTGTTATAGTTATGATTATTCTGCAACCTTCCTGTCTCGTATTATTAAACCTGCAACATTAACGTTTACAATAACTACACTCTATAATAGTGCAATAATATAACAAAGATCTTGTTATAGCTATGAATAATCTGCAACCTTCCTGTCTCGTATTATTAAACTTACAACATTAACGTTTACAATAACTACACTCTATAATAGTGCAATAATATAACAAAGATCTTGTTATAGCTATGAATAATCTGCAACCTTCCTGTCTCGTATTATTAAACTTACAACAATAACGTTTACAATAACTACACTCTATAATAGTGCAATAATATAACAAATATCTTGTTATAGCTTTGAATTATCTGCAACCTTCCTGTCTCGTATTATTAAACTTACAACAATAACGTTTACAATAACTACACTCTATAATAGTGCAATAATATAACAAAGATCTTGTTATAGCTATGAATAATCTGCAACCTTCCTGTCTCGTATTATTAAACTTACAACAATAACGTTTACAATAACTACACTCTATAATAGTGCAATAATATAACAAAGATCTTGTTATAGCTATGAATAATCTGCAACCTTCCTGTCTCGTATTATTAAACTTACAACATTAACGTTTACAATAACTACACTCTATAATAGTGCAATAATATAACAAAGATCTTGTTATAGCTATGAATAATCTGCAACCTTCCTGTCTCGTATTATTAAACTTACAACAATAACGTTTACAATAACTACACTCTATAATAGTGCAATAATATAACAAAGATCTTGTTATAGCTATGAATAATCTGCAACCTTCCTGTCTCGTATTATTAAACTTACAACAATAACGTTTACAATAACTACACTCTATAATAGTGCAATAATATAACAAAGATCTTGTTATAGCTATGAATAATCTGCAACCTTCCTGTCTCGTATTATTAAAGTTACAACATTAACGTTTACAATAACTACACTCTATAATAGTGCAATAATATAACAAAGATCTTGTTATAGCTATGAATAATCTGCAACCTTCCTGTCTCGTATTATTAAACTTACAACAATAACGTTTACAATAACTACACTCTATAATAGTGCAATAATATAACAAATATCTTGTTATAGCTATGAATAATCTGCAACCTTCCTGTCTCGTATTATTAAACTTACAACAATAACGTTTACAATAACTACACTCTATAATAGTGCAATAATATAACAAATATCTTGTTATAGTTATGATTATTCTGCAACCTTCCTGTCTCGTATTATTAAACTTACAACATTAACGTTTACAATAACTACACTCTATAATAGTGCAATAATATAACAAAGATCTTGTTATAGCTATGAATAATCTGCAACCTTCCTGTCTCGTATTATTAAACTTACAACAATAACGTTTACAATAACTACACTCTATAATAGTGCAATAATATAACAAAGATCTTGTTATAGCTATGAATAATCTGCAACCTTCCTGTCTCGTATTATTAAACTTACAACAATAACGTTTACAATAACTACACTCTATAATAGTGCAATAATATAACAAATATCTTGTTATAGTTATGATTATTCTGCAACCTTCCTGTCTCGTATTATTAAACTTACAACATTAACGTTTACAATAACTACACTCTATAATAGTGCAATAATATAACAAAGATCTTGTTATAGCTTTGATTAATCTGCAACCTTCCTGTCACGTATTATTAAACCTGCAACAATAACGTTTACAATAACTACACTCTATAATAGTGCAATAATATAACAAAGATCTTGTTATAGCTTTGATTAATCTGCAACCTTCCTGTCTCGTATTATTAAACTTACAACAATAACGTTTACAATAACTACACTCTATAATAGTGCAATAATATAACAAAGATCTTGTTATAGCTATGAATAATCTGCAACCTTCCTGTCTCGTATTATTAAACTTACAACAATAACGTTTACAATAACTACACTCTATAATAGTGCAATAATATAACAAAGATCTTGTTATAGCTATGATTATTCTGCAACCTTCCTATCTCGTATTATTAAACTTACAACAATAACGTTTACAATAACTACACTCTATAATAGTGCAATAATATAACAAAGATCTTGTTATAGCTATGAATAATCTGCAACCTTCCTGTCTCGTATTATTAAACTTACAACAATAACGTTTACAATAACTACACTCTATAATAGTGCAATAATATAACAAATATCTTGTTATAGCTATGATTATTCTGCAACCTTCCTGTTTCCCTGTATTAATCCTGCTGCCTTAACATTTGGAATAACTACAGTCTATAGTAGTGCAATAATTGAAATTTCCGATTTTTGTTTAAATTCAATTTTCAATATTCTATATTCAAATTGTATGGTTAAAAGTTAAACGCATTAGAATTATTAGAAAGTATGAAAATAAGGGCTTTGTTAAAAAGTAAAACCTATTAGATTTATGAGAATAAGGACAGTTTAAAACAAACTATTAGATTTACTAATTCACTGGTTTTACTACCACTTGTCAATGTCCATTTATCTTTCTTCTCCCTCTACTCCTTTACCTAACGAGATTTTTGTTTTCTTTTTTTCAGCCCTGTTGTGTTGAGTAAAATACTTGTATATTCAGTCTATACAATGTCGTAGCTGGCGAAACATAGGTCGGCATGGTTCATTAAATTTATTTCAATATTATATCTTATGAAATAGTGTATTTATGTCTGCATGTGTGGTTATCTTTACTGTCTATGTGGTGGATTTGTGTGTCTCTGCTTAAGTAAATTTTTATCTTACGAATTTTGTTAATAAGCAAAATCTATGGATGTGTCAGATATTAATTCTCAGATTCTTTAATAAAAACTATTCTATTCAGAAAAAAAAGATATTGTATAATGTCCATTAAGTTCAACCAGAATAAATGCCCTTACTTCTTTGAAGACGCTAGTGGATGAGCTATCGCGGTCAATGCAGAACGATACACAGAAATAGTAAGAACATTACGTATAAAAAAGCGTAAATTAAAATAGTTGCATATTTTAGTAGTAGTAAAGGCTAAAGAGGGGAGAGATATATAATGCATCCAAATTTAATTAAAATCTCTCTCTCTCTCTCTCTCTCTCTCTCTCTCTCTCTCTCTATATATATATATATATATATATATATATATATATATTCATGTTTGAAGATGTTATAATTAAAACTTGTTTTAATAAAACAGTACGTAATTGTTAAAATAAATCAAATCATTAACGTTATCAATGACTTTTTTTAAGTTTAAAAATTGTACACTATTAAAAATACGTTTGTTTATAAATGTGGCCCAGTTACACAATTTAACAACAAACTAAATTAAGAATAAAATCTAACAATAAAACAAACATATATATATATATATATATATAATGATTTAGCTGTAAGTATATGCAAAAACATAATAAATGACGACATACTATAAATTTAATACAGTGTATACATCAAATTTTAATATATTTTGCAAAGCTCACGATAAATGATACAACGTACGCAATAAAATAAAAACATAAACCGACGTTATTATAATTTCTGCCATAAATTGAATCAGATAATGTGATATCCGGATTTTATAACCAGTGATCCGCTTTCACACCTGGCTATATTAAAACAAAAATATGGTACGTAATGTAATATTTTGGTAACTTAGAAATATCTAAATACAAAATTACAAAGTTTCTAGGAGTATAGTTATGTAGAATTTTACCAAATTTTCTGTTTATTCTAAAATATATATTAACACATATTTTGAACACAAATAATATTGAACAGCAAGAAGTGAAGGAGTTTTAAGTTTCTATACAAATGTTCATATTCGGAACTTTTGCTTCTGTATAAAGTTGGTTTCATAAAACATTAGACAATACATTATTATTGTCAAACAAAATTTTTACATAAAAATATTATTTACGTCGCGTTGTGAAACAAGAAATATGTCTATAATTTAATAGCCTTGAATATATTCACGCTTTCAGAAAGACGGATTTCTCGTGTTTTCCCCAATACAATATGGCTGAAATTTATGTTGACATTGCTTATTAATCCAAACATTACGAATAATATCAATTTTGTTTTTATAGTTTTTAATACCTATTATAGATTTAATATTTTGAGTTCTGTTACATTTCCTTATACTATTTCAACGCATTAACAATGACCTATAGTGTACAAAGGCCGCGCCACAATATCGATTAAATATGTATTATGTACACCTCCCTGCCAAGAGCTCTCCAAGCTATAGCGTTCATTTCAAAGATTACTCCTGATAGGTTTGCCGATATTATCTGCCTTACAACCTCTCAGCTCCAGATATCTTTCTAAACATGGAATCCTTTATATTTCTAAAGATATCATTAAGGAACAAAATTGACAAAATAAATATGCTTATCTATCAAAAAATACAAAATTATCACCAAAATTACAACCAAACTTTTCCACTTGTTTTTATTATATTCAGGTTTTATTATTATATGAAAAGTTTATATGACATTTCCACTAGCATAATTAAAGAAAATTAAAATTTCTAAATGGAAACAGTTAATTTAAACAAGTATAGAATATCACCACCAGTAATTTTGCAATTAAACCCTTTTATAGTTCTAATTCTATTGTACGAAAGACAGTTCATAATACATGAAAATTCAGTCAATAAAAATCAATAACATACAATAAAAATTGAAACAAACAACAACTTTTGATTTATCTCAGTAACCAATAAGGATCCAACATTCACTCATAGACCGCGCGACGATCCATTTTACCTAAAAATGCTCTCTAAAATTAGCGAACTAGCTTTTACTAATAAACTTATTACACTTTTTCTAGCTGATCTCTGATATATAAAGCACACTTCTCCACTGTTTTAACTAGAACCAATTAATATTTAACAAAGATACCAACATCTCACTATGATAACACAATCCTTTCTGTAATCTTAAATTTAAATACCCTTCAAAGGTCAATAAAATAATAATAATTTCCGGAACTTCTATAAGTTAACGTAATTTTAGTTAACTAATCTAATAGCACATCTAAAGATTAAAAATAAACTTTTAGCTTGTGCCTTGAGAAAACTAAATGCTGTGAATTATGTCTGGGCTGCCAATTGTTAATCATCAATTATTTATTTTGTTGTTGATTTTATTATTTTTTTAAACATAAAATATAACAAACAATAAAGAAAGACTACCAATCTAAAAAAAGTAAAATGAACTCAGGATTTAAGCAACATTTTTTTGAATGTAACCTTAAACAATTTATTGATGATTTCACTATTTAAAATTGTAAGTTAAAGCAAATGGCACTGTTCTGCTTTTCATGTGTAAATAATTTGAATTTTGTAATTCACAATTATATTAGGAAAATTATGTAAAAAAATAGGGTGAACCAAGATTAGGCCAAATCTCACACCTTTGATCTTTGGCTTACTTAAGAATAAAACAATATTTATGAACAAATAATAAAAATAAATCAAAAGTTAATGTAATTGTTCAAGTTTCTATGTTGGAGCTAAGCCACATCAAACAAGATCCACTCAATTTTGTTTTGAGTTTAGTTCAAAACTTGAGCTATGGTTGCGTGATGGTTGGCCTGAATTAATTAATTAACAATACAATCACGATTCTCTTTGATTCTCTTGCGACCATGTCAGTGTTAATTAAATTATGACAATTAATTTTAGAATATTCTTTTAATCATTTTAACACCATTGGTGTAAACTACTTTCAGTGTAAATTCTTTAGAATAATCAAATTAAATGTTTATGTATTGAACTCCTGATAAAAGAAAAGTTAATTTATTAACTCTTTCATTGTTTCTGAAACATACTGTATATGGTAGTGCACTTTCAATTCGATCTGTAGATAATCCGGTTGTAAACGTTGGATTTCATGTTTGTACGTTTTTCTAAATCAAACGGAACCCTTGTTATTACCATGTTACGATAATACTCTGTGTATTTAGGTCGAATCGAATTGAAATATAAAAATGTCAAATTGTTATAAAATACCAACTAACACAGACGTATACAAATAAACATTTAAGTACTTTAGAGAAACTTATATGCACCCTTACCAAATTACAGGAACAAAAGACTGTGACATAGAAAGTGGAATGTAGTGATAACCTCAAAATTAAATTAATGTGTTCCTTGACAGTGTATGTTTACATTACGACTAGACAAGCAACTATCGTACGATTTTTAATTTTTAATGTTTATTTCTGCATTATTTGAATAAACTTTGTTTGCAGATTCTATAAGACTCAACATTAATTTATTGATAAATATAACTGAAGTCACGTTATCTTGTCACTCTATCATTAATAACGTTTTACTGGAGTTTTCCAGAAACTAATAATACAAAAGTAGAAAATGGTAAACAAAAGACAAACAATAAAGTGTCTTTATAAATATTTAGAAAATTTCGATTTTAAGATAAAGTTAATTTTAAAATGAATATTGAGTGACCAAACCACTTCGAAGAATGGCTCTAGCATCAAAACGGTTAAGTTTATACATAAAAAGCGACAAAAACTTAAAAAAAACAATGTATGAAACAGTCTTATTATTACATTTTTATGGGAATGAATAAAAATATATAGAGGTTTCCATAGAAAAATTTAAGTTGGGCGCCACATTGGTAAACGGCTGTCAAAATCTGAATACACCCCAAAATATTTCACGTAAAAATAAAGCGAGTGTCCTAATAGAAGTAAGCTCTTTGGTATTAGAGCTTTAAGAAGTTAGACACACTGTATTTATCTATTTTAGTTTGACTCTAGTAACGATGACAATATTCTTAGAATTTGGTTTCTACTTCTAATTATACAATTTTACTCTTCACAGTCTCAAATAACCATAAATATGAAATAACTTCTCTATTTCAATCATTAAATTCATTGATAATAAGTAGAATAGGAGTAGCTGAAGACAGTATGAAATTAAATACACCGTCCATTGGAAAAAGTCATAGAGAGAAGATTTTAATTATTAATCTTTATGAGACAAGGATATTCATCCTGTAACTCATTGTTTTTTGATTCAACTCGGTCTCCAAATCAGTGTTAATTTTACCATTGCGGAAGAAACTTGGCTTACTATTCGATATTTTGATCGAGTATTACTCTTTTAATGTATAACCGTTGTATAACTATTTATTTTCTATAATTGTTACGTATCTTTGTTTACCTCTTTACGATCCCTTAACCTTTTATGTTAGTTTATTGTTAAATTTTGTTATATCTTGATCTAGTGTGATTGGATTAGTGTTGGTGATATTTATGTTATAGTGTATAATTTTAAATTTGGTCAAATATGATTTTATTTCTAATGGCGATTATGACAACAAATGTTTCTTCCCTTAAGGAACATTATATGTGAAACATCGTAATCGATGCCTTATTAAAACTGAAATTACTGAAAGTTAGTAATTTAGCTGAATGATAAAGCATATGAATTTGTTGTCATAATTATGTTTAAAATAAAGTAAATTCGAGTCGTCATTATAACACACTCCAACAAAAAACTCCTAGTTACGACAAACAAAAGAGATTTGTTAAAAGTTATGAGTTATTTATTGAAGGATAGAGAAGACGCTAAAATACAAACTGTCGCTATAGTTATACAAATGTTACAGTAGTTCTGTTCTATAAAAAAATACATATAAATATATTTATTTATTGACAGTATAACCTTGCAATGGAAAAAAATACATATAATATAAATGAAAATAAATGTAATAAATTCTCTTTTATAAATTTTACCATTCAACTATAATAAACTTCAGAAGGAGTTGACGTTAAAGTTATTATTACTAACTAACTGTAGACAAATTCAAAAATTTAACCAGTGGAAGTACTAACTTACAAGCAGAAAACAATTAACTGATATACTACGAAATCAGTGGTTCAGGCTGCTTGTAACCGTGTTAAATAACGATAAGAGCAGAATTAGAACGAGAAACCAAAAATACTACACAATTTCATACTTTACCAATATTTGTTTTGTATCATTACTTTTTCTTAGCTTCAATAATCCCTCGCAAAGAAAATTCAAAAAAAAAACGAAACAATAACCCGTGTTCTGTATAAGTTTAATCTTGGCACAACAGACCCGAGCTAATTTTATTAATATATTCGTGTATATTCTAGTCATACTTAACATATAATGTATTGATATTTTAACATCATGAATACCATAAAAAGAATATCCTGTAAAAAAAAAATAAAATAAAAATAATTATTTATAGCGTAAGGTAATCGTTCATTTAATCTTCGCCATTATATTTTAATTGTGAAATAGAATATTATAATCTCTGTTTAACATTCATTTCCCCTATCCAGGGTTTCAATAAGAAGAAATCCTCCTTCAGGAGAATTGTTTGTCCCTCGGGTGTAATAAACTAATCCACAAACTATCAGGAGACGTGAGATGAAGCAGTTATGGATTATTCATAAACTTACATTATATAAATTAACATAGAATTAATACTAAATCTTTCAAAAAAATATTTGTGTAAATCGGCATAGTTTTCCACGCTTCTCTTATAATTTAAATTTTAGGGGGAGTAAATACTTTTCTATACATTATTGCAACAATGGTTTCGTGTTTTAAGTTACTACAGACCCTCTTTCGACTTACTTTAAAGCTGTAATCAGACTATCTAATAAACAATTTTAAAGGGAAAAGAGGGTCTACTGAAGAAAAGATTATTTAAATTCTTTAATCATACAATTGAAAATTTTCATTTTAAAAATAGTGGTGTGAACAAATTTTAACAATGATAATAATTTTTTTTTAAATTAAAAATGTTTTAGAAGACTTACGTGAAATAACTGATGATATCTTTCTTAATATTTCAATACATACACAACATGACCACCCAAACCGTGCACAACCTATTCACAGCACAAAGCTCCATCAACCCTACCCCAGACTATGTTCTTGTTCCACAGATGATGTTCTTATTCCATCTACAAGTAAGGAAGATGCGCCTCTTATTCAGTCACATACACTATTAAGTTATCTGGTGTTAAAATCGCTATTTAAAAATAGGAGCTCTTTATTACTACACAGGCTGAAAAAAATTTATCTGTAATCGGCTAGGACTATAAGAATATCGAAGAATAACTAGATAATCATGGACCAAAATGAGCGGTAGCGAAGATAAAGTAGAAACGTAGGTCTAGTGAGTAAAGTAACAAAAAAATGAGACATAAACTATTACGGAAGGAAGAAATTCTAAACCGATCTACCGAAAAATACAGTTTTTAGCGGAATCTGCATTGCTTGATAATCTGGCGATGTTGCTGATTACTGTATATTTTTCGCTGAATTTGTTCACCCTTTTGGACTCTACAACCCCTTCAAAAAGCAGGAAAATTTGTTTTCTGTACAAAAAAAATACAGAAAAAACATTTGTTATGACAGTGAAATATTTTGAAAAGTTCATGCGACTGTGTATAGTATCTTCAGTTTACCACCACGTAACATACACATAGTAACTTCAGTTTACCACCACGTAACATACACATAGTAACTTCAGTTTACCACCACGTAACCTACACATAGTAACTTCAGTTTACCACCACGTAACATACACATAGTAACTTCAGTTTACCACCACGTAACATACACATAGTAACTTCAGTTTACCACCACGTAACATACACATAGTAACTTCAGTTTACCACCACGTAACATACACATAGTAACTTCAGTTTACCACCACGTAACATACACATAGTAACTTCAGTTTACCACCACGTAACCTACACATAGTAACTTCAGTTTACCACCACGTAACATACACATAGTATCTTCAGTTTACCACCACGCAACATACACATAGTATCTTTAGTTTTCAACTACGTAACATACACATTATGTCCTCAGTTTACCACCACGTAACCTATCATAGTTACTTCAGTTTACCACCACGTAACATACACATAGTATCTTTAGTTTTCAACTACGTAACATACACATTATGTCCTCAGTTTACCACCACGTAACCTATCATAGTTACTTCAGTTTACCACCACGCAACATACACATAGTATCTTTAGTTTTCAACTACGTAACATACACATTATGTCCTCAGTTTACCACCACGTAACCTATCATAGTTACTTCAGTTTACCACCACGCAACATACACATAGTATCTTTAGTTTTCAACTACGTAACATACACATTATGTCCTCAGTTTACCACCACGTAACCTATCATAGTTACTTCAGTTTACCACCACGTAACATACACATAGTATCTTTAGTTTACCACCACGTAACATACACATAGTAACTTCAGTTTTCAACTACGTAACATACACATTATGTCCTCAGTTTACCACCACGTAACCTATCATAGTTACTTCAGTTTACCACCACGTAACATACACATAGTAACTTCAGTTTTCAACTACGTAACATACACATAGTAACTTCAGTTTTCAACTACGTAACATACACATTATGTCCTCAGTTTACCACCACGTAACCTATCATAGTTACTTCAGTTTACCACCACGTAACATACACATAGTAACTTCAGTTTACCACCACGTAACTCATACATAGTATCTTGAGTTTACCACCACGTAACATACACATAGTAACTTCAGTTTACCACCACATAACCTACACATAGTATCTTTAGTTTACCACCACGTAACTCATACATAGTATCTTGAGTTTACCACCACGTAACATACACATAGTAACTTCAGTTTACCACCACATAACCTACACATAGTATCTTCAGTTTACCACCACATAACCTACACATAGTATCTTCAGTTTACCACCACGTAACTCATACATAGTAACTTCAGTTTACCACCACGTAACATACACATAGTAACTTCAGTTTACCACCACATAACCTACACATAGTATCTTCAGTTTACCACCACGTAACTCATACATAGTATCTTGAGTTTACCACCACGTAACATACACATAGTAACTTCAGTTTACCACCACATAACCTACACATAGTATCTTCAGTTTACCACCACGTAACATACACATAGTAACTTCAGTTTACCACCACATAACCTACACATAGTATCTTTAGTTTACCACCACGTAACTCATACATAGTATC
This sequence comes from Aphrophora alni, assembly GCA_963513935.1. NCBI lineage: Eukaryota > Metazoa > Arthropoda > Insecta > Hemiptera > Aphrophoridae > Aphrophora > Aphrophora alni. The sequence goes on from OY740774.1 coordinate 48,727,706, forward strand.
TTGAGTTTACCACCACGTAACATACACATAGTAACTTCAGTTTACCACCACATAACCTACACATAGTATCTTCAGTTTACCACCACGTAACTCATACATAGTATCTTGAGTTTACCACCACGTAACCTACACATAGTAACTTCAGTTTACCACCACATAACCTACACATAGTATCTTCAGTTTACCACCACGTAACATACACATAGTAACTTCAGTTTACCACCACGTAACTCATACATAGTATCTTGAGTTTACCACCACGTAACATACACATAGTAACTTCAGTTTACCACCACATAACCTACACATAGTATCTTCAGTTTACCACCACGTAACTCATACATAGTAACTTCAGTTTACCACCACGTAACATACACATAGTAACTTCAGTTTACCACCACATAACCTACACATAGTTACTTCAGTTTACCACCACGTAACATACACATAGTAACTTCAGTTTACCACCACATAACCTACACATAGTATCTTCAGTTTACCACCACGTAACATACACATAGTAACTTCAGTTTACCACCACATAACCTACACATAGTATCTTTAGTTTACCACCACGTAACTCATACATAGTATCTTGAGTTTACCACCACGTAACATACACATAGTAACTTCAGTTTACCACCACATAACCTACACATAGTATCTTCAGTTTACCACCACGTAACTCATACATAGTAACTTCAGTTTACCACCACGTAACATACACATAGTAACTTCAGTTTACCACCACGTAACTCATACATAGTATCTTGAGTTTACCACCACGTAACATACACATAGTAACTTCAGTTTACCACCACATAACCTACACATAGTATCTTCAGTTTACCACCACGTAACTCATACATAGTAACTTCAGTTTACCACCACGTAACATACACATAGTAACTTCAGTTTACCACCACGTAACTCATACATAGTAACTTCAGTTTACCACCACATAACCTACACATAGTATCTTCAGTTTACCACCACGTAACTCATACATAGTATCTTGAGTTTACCACCACGTAACATACACATAGTAACTTCAGTTTACCACCACATAACCTACACATAGTATCTTCAGTTTACCACCACGTAACCTACACATAGTAACTTCAGTTTACCACCACATAACCTACACATAGTATCTTTAGTTTACCACCACGCAACATAAACATTGTAACTTCAGTTTACCATCACATAACCTACACATAGTATCTTCAGTTTACCACCACGTAACCTACACATAGTATCTTCAGTTTACCACCACGCAACATAAACATTGTAATTTCAGTTTACCACCACATAACCTACACATAGTATCTTCATTTTATCACCACGCAACATACACATTGTAACTTTAGTTTACCACCACGTAACCTACACATAGTAACTTCAGTTTACCACCACGTAACCTACACATAGTATCTTCAGTTTACCACCACGCAACATAAACATTGTAATTTCAGTTTACCACCACATAACCTACACATAGTATCTTCATTTTATCACCACGCAACATACACATTGTAACTTTAGTTTACCACCACGTAACCTACACATAGTAACTTCAGTTTACCACCACGTAACCTACACATAGTATCTTCAGTTTACCACCACGCAACATAAACATTGTAATTTCAGTTTACCACCACGTAACCTACACATAGTATCTTCATTTTATCACCACGCAACATACACATTGTAACTTTAGTTTTCAACCACGTAACATACAAATAGTGTCATCAGTTTACCACCACCTAACATACACATTGTAACTTCAGTTTACCACTACGTAACATACACATAGCATCTTCAGTTTACCACTACGCAACATACACATTGTAACTTCAGTTTTCAACTACGTAACATACACATTATGTCCTCAGTTTACCACCACGTAACCTATCATAGTTACTTTAGTTTACCACCACGCAATATACTCATTGTAACTTCAGTTTTTAACCACGTAACATACAAATAGTGTCCTCAGTTTACCACCACGTAACCTACACACAGCATCTTCAGTTTACCACCACGTAACATACACATAGTAACTTCAGTTTACCACCACATAACCTACACACAGCATCTTCAGTTTACCACCACGTAACATACACATAGTAACTTCAGTTTACCACCACGTAACCTACACATAGTATCTTCAGTTTACCACCACGTAACTCATACATAGTAACTTCAGTTTACCACCACGTAACATACACATAGTAACTTCAGTTTACCACCACGTAACCTACACACAGCATCTTCAGTTTACCACCACGTAACCTACACACAGCATCTTCAGTTTACCACCACGTAACATACACATAGTAACTTCAGTTTACCACCACGTAACATACACATAGTAACTTCAGTTTACCACCACGTAACCTACACATAGTAACTTCAGTTTACCACCACATAACCTACACATAGTATCTTCAGTTTACCACCACGTAACCTACACATAGTAACTTCAGTTTACCACCACATAACCTACACATAGTATCTTTAGTTTACCACCACGCAACATAAACATTGTAACTTCAGTTTACCATCACGTAACATACACATAGTAACTTCAGTTTACCACCACGTAACCTACACATAGTATCTTTAGTTTACCACCACGTAACATAAACATTGTAACTTCAGTTTACCATCACGTAACATACACATAGTAACTTCAGTTTACCACCACGTAACATACACATAGTAACTTCAGTTTACCACCACGTAACCTACACATAGTAACTTCAGTTTACCACCACATAACCTACACATAGTATCTTTAGTTTACCACCACGCAACATAAACATTGTAACTTCAGTTTACCATCACATAACCTACACATAGTATCTTCAGTTTACCACCACGTAACCTACACATAGTATCTTTAGTTTACCACCACATAACCTACACATAGTATCTTTAGTTTACCACCACGCAACATAAACATTGTAACTTCAGTTTACCATCACATAACCTACACATTGTAACTTCAGTTTTCAATCACGTAACATACACATAGTAACTTCAGTTTACCATCACGTAACATACATATAGTATCTTCAGTTTACCACCACGCAACATAAACATTGTAATTTCAGTTTACCACCACATAACATACGCATAGTATCTTCATTTTATCACCACGCAACATACACATTGTAACTTTAGTTTTCAACCACGTAACATACAAATAGTAACTTCAGTTTACCACCACATAACATAAACATTGTAATTTCAGTTTACCACCACATAACATACGCATAGTATCTTCATTTTATCACCACGTAACATACACATAGTAACTTCAGTTTTCAATCACGTAACATACACATAGTAACTTCAGTTTACCACCACATAACATAAACATTGTAATTTCAGTTTACCACCACATAACATACGCATAGTATCTTCATTTTATCACCACGCAACATACACATTGTAACTTTAGTTTTCAACCACGTAACATACACATAGTAACTTCAGTTTTCAATCACGTAACATACACATAGTAACTTCAGTTTACCACCACATAACATAAACATTGTAATTTCAGTTTACCACCACATAACATACGCATAGTATCTTCATTTTATCACCACGCAACATACACATTGTAACTTTAGTTTTCAACCACGTAACATACACATAGTAACTTCAGTTTTCAATCACGTAACATACACATAGTAACTTCAGTTTACCACCACATAACATAAACATTGTAATTTCAGTTTACCACCACATAACATACGCATAGTATCTTCATTTTATCACCACGCAACATACGCATAGTATCTTCATTTTATCACCACGTAACATACACATTGTAACTTCAGTTTTCAATCACGTAACATACACATAGTAACTTCAGTTTACCATCACGTAACATACACATAGTAACTTCAGTTTACCATCACGTAACATACACATAGTAACTTCAGTTTACCACCACGCAACATACACATAGTAACTTCAGTTTACCATCACGTAACCTACACATAGTAACTTCAGTTTATCACCACGTAACATACACATAGTAACTTCAGTTTACCATCACGTAACCTACACATAGTAACTTCAGTTTACCATCACGTAACCTACACATAGTAACTTCAGTTTATCACCACGTAACATACACATAGTAACTTCAGTTTACCACCACGTAACCTACACATTGTAACTTCAGTTTTCAATCACGTAACATACACATAGTAACTTCAGTTTACCATCACGTAACATACACATAGTAACTTCAGTTTTCAACCACGTAACATACACATAGTAACTTCAGTTTACCACCACGTAACATACACATAGTAACTTCAGTTTACCACCACGTAACCTACACATTGTAACTTCAGTTTATCACCACGTAACATACACATAGTAACTTCAGTTTACCACCACGTAACCTACACATTGTAACTTCAGTTTTCAATCACGTAACATACACATAGTAACTTCAGTTTACCATCACGTAACATACACATAGTAACTTCAGTTTTCAACCACGTAACATACACATAGTAACTTCAGTTTACCACCACGTAACATACACATAGTAACTTCAGTTTACCACCACGTAACCTACACATTGTAACTTCAGTTTATCACCACGTAACATACACATAGTAACTTCAGTTTACCACCACGTAACCTACACATTGTAACTTCAGTTTTCAATCACGTAACATACACATAGTAACTTCAGTTTACCATCACGTAACATACACATAGTAACTTCAGTTTTCAACCACGTAACATACACATAGTAACTTCAGTTTACCATCACGTAACATACACATAGTAACTTCAGTTTACCACCACGTAACCTACACATTGTAACTTCAGTTTACCACCACGTAACCTACACATTGTAACTTCAGTTTTCAATCACGTAACATACACATAGTAACTTCAGTTTACCATCACGTAACATACACATAGTAACTTCAGTTTACCACCACGTAACATACACATAGTAACTTCAGTTTACCACCACGTAACCTACACATTGTAACTTCAGTTTATCACCACGTAACATACACATAGTAACTTCAGTTTACCACCACGTAACCTACACATTGTAACTTCAGTTTTCAATCACGTAACATACACATAGTAACTTCAGTTTACCATCACGTAACATACACATAGTAACTTCAGTTTTCAACCACGTAACATACACATAGTAACTTCAGTTTACCATCACGTAACATACACATAGTAACTTCAGTTTTCAACCACGTAACCTACACATTGTAACTTCAGTTTTCAACCACGTAACATACACATAGTAACTTCAGTTTACCACCACGTAACCTACACATTGTAACTTCAGTTTTCAATCACGTAACATACACATAGTAACTTCAGTTTACCACCACGTAACATACATATAGTATCTTCAGTTTACCACCACGTAACCTACACATTGTAACTTCAGTTTTCAATCACGTAACCTACACATTGTAACTTCAGTTTTCAACCACGTAACATACACATAGTAACTTCAGTTTACCACCACGTAACCTACACATTGTAACTTCAGTTTTCAATCACGTAACATACACATAGTAACTTCAGTTTACCATCACGTAACATACATATAGTATCTTCAGTTTACCACCACGCAACATAAACATTGTAATTTCAGTTTACCACCACATAACATACGCATAGTATCTTCATTTTATCACCACGCAACATACACATTGTAACTTTAGTTTTCAACCACGTAACATACAAATAGTGTCATCAGTTTACCACCACCTAACATACACATTGTAACTTCAGTTTACCACCACGTAACATACACATTGTAACTTCAGTTTACCACTACGTAACATACATATAGTATCTTCAGTTTACCACCACGCAACATAAACATTGTAATTTCAGTTTACCACCACATAACATACGCATAGTATCTTCATTTTATCACCACGCAACATACACATTGTAACTTTAGTTTTCAACCACGTAACATACAAATAGTGTCATCAGTTTACCACCACCTAACATACACATTGTAACTTCAGTTTACCACCACGTAACATACACATTGTAACTTCAGTTTACCACTACGTAACATACATATAGTATCTTCAGTTTACCACCACGCAACATAAACATTGTAATTTCAGTTTACCACCACATAACATACGCATAGTATCTTCATTTTATCACCACGCAACATACACATTGTAACTTTAGTTTTCAACCACGTAACATACAAATAGTGTCATCAGTTTACCACCACCTAACATACACATTGTAACTTCAGTTTACCACTACGTAACATACACATAGCATCTTCAGTTTACCACTACGCAACATACACATTGTAACTTCAGTTTTCAACTACGTAACCTACACATTGTAACTTCAGTTTTCAACCACGTAACATACACATAGTAACTTCAGTTTACCACCACGTAACCTACACATTGTAACTTCAGTTTTCAATCACGTAACATACACATAGTAACTTCAGTTTACCATCACGTAACATACATATAGTATCTTCAGTTTACCACCACGCAACATAAACATTGTAATTTCAGTTTACCACCACATAACATACGCATAGTATCTTCATTTTATCACCACGCAACATACACATTGTAACTTTAGTTTTCAACCACGTAACATACAAATAGTGTCATCAGTTTACCACCACCTAACATACACATTGTAACTTCAGTTTACCACCACGTAACATACACATTGTAACTTCAGTTTACCACTACGTAACATACATATAGTATCTTCAGTTTACCACCACGCAACATAAACATTGTAATTTCAGTTTACCACCACATAACATACGCATAGTATCTTCATTTTATCACCACGCAACATACACATTGTAACTTTAGTTTTCAACCACGTAACATACAAATAGTGTCATCAGTTTACCACCACCTAACATACACATTGTAACTTCAGTTTACCACCACGTAACATACACATTGTAACTTCAGTTTACCACTACGTAACATACATATAGTATCTTCAGTTTACCACCACGCAACATAAACATTGTAATTTCAGTTTACCACCACATAACATACGCATAGTATCTTCATTTTATCACCACGCAACATACACATTGTAACTTTAGTTTTCAACCACGTAACATACAAATAGTGTCATCAGTTTACCACCACCTAACATACACATTGTAACTTCAGTTTACCACTACGTAACATACACATAGCATCTTCAGTTTACCACTACGCAACATACACATTGTAACTTCAGTTTTCAACTACGTAACATACACATTATGTCCTCAGTTTACCACCACGTAACCTATCATAGTTACTTTAGTTTACCACCACGCAATATACTCATTGTAACTTCAGTTTTTAACCACGTAACATACAAATAGTGTCCTCAGTTTACCACCACGTAACCTACACATAGTAACTTCAGTTTTCCCTTACGAAATTACAAATAGTGTCCTTAGTTACCACCACGTAGCCTACACATATTATCCTAATATTATCACCACATAACATACTCATAGTATCTTCAGATTACCACCACGTAACCTACACACAGCATCTTCAGTTTACCACCACGTAACCTACACACAGCATCTTCAGTTTACCACCACGTAACCTACACACAGCATCTTCAGTTTACCACCACGTAACCTACACACAGCATCTTCAGTTTACCACCACATAACATACACACAGCATCTTCAGTTTACCACCACGTAACATACAAATATTATCTTCAATTTACCACCACGTAACATACAAATATTATCTTCAATTTACCACCACGTAATCTACATATATTATCTTAAAGTTTATCACCACGTAACATACACACAGCATCTTCAGTTTACCACCACGTAACCTACACACAGCATCTTCAGTTTACCACCACATAACATACACACAGCATCTTCAGTTTACCACCACGTAACATACAAATATTATCTTCAATTTACCACCACGTAACATACAAATATTATCTTCAATTTACCACCACGTAACATACAAATATTATCTTCAATTTACCACCACGTAATCTACATATATTATCTTAAAGTTTATCACCACGTAACATACACATAGTCTCTTTAGTTTACCACCTCGTAACCTACAAATAGTGTCCTCAGTTTACCACCAAGTAGCATACACATATTTTAGGAATGGCTCGTTAATAGTTCCATTGTTTATAGACACGTTGGCAGCTGATATCATTAAAAAAAAATACGTGAAAACATCAATTTCAACGGTAAAAAATCATCCTGTATTAGAAACTAATTAAGAAAATCCATTATATCCCACTTGGAAAAAGGCTTGCTTGCGATGAACTAATGCGTTAATAGCGAAACATTATTTAATTTGGAACTTGGCAACCAAACCATGCAAGTATAGATTTGTACTGCATTTTTAGTATGTCCAATTTTCCCTTAATTGTTGTAGGTTAAGGAGGAAAATAAAATCTGGAAAAAGCAAATGAATCTGACATTGGTGCTGCTGGGAATAATATGGTTATCCAGGTTATTCCTCGAAATAAAATAAAGAAAATATAATGTATACAATTTTATATTTCAGCCCTTGTTTGGAGCTATTTTCTATTATTAGGAATATTAACTTTAAGAACAATTCTTATAAACAGAATTCTGTCCTGCAAACTTCACAAAAAAAATTACCAAACGTTTATGAAGAGAGACGAGACGTGAAATATTTAACTGGACTGGGTATTACGGTCATCACTTTACATCACTTATTTCACAACTCAACAAGGACCCCTCCCTTTTGTCTACCTCTTATGGGACAAATCCCATGAAAAAAATTAAATAAAGAAGCGACATAAAAAAGAGCCATTTATCATGGTCGACTCTCCAGACGTTATCCTAGAGTGTAAATGTTATATGTGAGGTGTCGTTCTTCTCGATCGATTGTTCGAAATGTGAAAAATCATTCAAAACAGTAAGAAATAGAACATGCATTATTTTACTATCTTTTGTACGTAGAATTATATAAAAAATTAAAACAAATGTATCTTCCTCTGCCAATAGTCGATGGGGCGGGGCAAGCGATGAGGGGTGGGGAAAGGGGCGGGACAAGAGGTGATGAGGTGTGGCAAGGGGCGGGACAAGAGGTGAAAGTGCGGATCACGAGGTGAGTGAACAATCCAAGGGGCAAAGCGAGAGGCAAGGGTGTGTGGTAAGAGGCGGGGCAAGAAGTGTGGGGACGGGGCAAGAGGTGCTGCAAGATGTAAGATGGTGGGGAGAACGTGAGGAGCGAACAAGTGGTATGGGCGGGGCAAGAGGTGAGGGGCAAAGTAAGGGGCTGGACAAGTAGTGTATTGGGTGGGACAAGAGATGAGGGGACGGGGAAAGAGGTGAGGGTCAAAAGGTGAGAGGGATATGCTGAGGTGAGAAGCGTGTTAAGGGGCGAGGGACGAAGGGAGGGACAAAAGGTTAAGAGGCGGGTTAAGGTGCGGGGAAAGAGGTGAGGGGCGGGGCAAGAGGTGAGGGCGGAAAAAGAGGTAAGGGGTGAGGCAAGAGGTGAGGGGCAAGGAAAGAGGTGAGGCGGCAGGTCGAGGGTTGAGAAGTAGGGCAAGGGGCCGGCCTTAAACACGTGGTCACCCCACCACTCTTGTACTCAAGTATCCACGTCTCTACTGCCATGGCTCAAGATACATACACAATTTTACATTTTTATGAGTTAGTCTACATACAAAATTAGGCAGGATATAACTGCAAGAGTTATTTATTTATTTATTTGTAAAAATTAACTGAACACTTTTTAAAATTCGAATTGGCTACTGATTTGTACAAGGACAACACAGAGGCGTCAATCAGATAGCTCAGTTTTTATCTACGCGTTATTAATTTTAAAACATTAATCTATGTGTGCTATCGTTTATATAATTTTTAATTGGTCTTCAAAAACTCAATTTAGGGCGTAAGGAAAAATGTCCGATGTCCTTAAAATCACCCTCGTTAGCCTTACAATGATTTTTTTTCTTCTTTTCATATCAATGTTTGGTAATTATATAGCAGAGCTGCCTCACTTCAAAATCAATTTTTATGGGTTTTATTCGTCAAATAAATGTTGGAAAAATATTTTATTATCGAAAAAAAGTGTCGGAAAGATGATTACATAATATAATTACACAAAAAAATCTTAATCAGAGTCAAATTCTGCTGCAAATTCAGTAAAAGAGGAATTTATTGAATTTAAATGTATTTCACTCGTAATTCGCCATAAATGATGAAAACGAGTATTATACTCATTGTACTTTCTCTTAAACATAAATTTGGCTATATGGCCATGGAAATGTTGTTTTGAATTTCCATATCGCGGCACATTTCCTCGCACCTCCCTCCATTGACGTTCAATTGTCTGCGTATGTGCTTCAGTGTACGCATATGTAGGGCTGTATTATTATATGTCACGAAAGGTTTGGCCAGGTTGCTATATATATATATATATATATATATATATATATATATATATATATATATATATATATATATATATATAACCACCTGGCCAAACCTTCCGTACGTTTATTGAAGTGAATGTCATGAGTATGAAAGATAACACAGAGTTAATTTTTTCACGAAAAAACTACTTGTGTAATTGTATTATTGTATTATGTAATCATCTTTCCGACACTTTTTTCGATAGTTAAATATTTTTCCAACATTTATTTGACGAAGAAAACCCATAAAAATTGATTTTGAAGTGAGGCAGTTCTGCTATATAATTAACCAATGTTTTAGTCCTTTATTTTGTGTACAAAATTTACAACACTTGCTATATATAAGTACTAACTAACACTTCGCAGTTTCTTACTTAAATACAAATATCACAAAAGTATTAAGTTAAAAATATATATAAATTAAAATTTATATAATAAGTAAATAAATAACACGCTTTCATGAAACTAACTTTATTGACTGTATTGCTTAATATTAAAACACAATACCATACCATGGAGTAATTAAATAACTATTTTGATAATGACAAACTGTTGCATCTTTGTGCAATATTTTTAAAGTGCAGATATAGATGTTAGAAAAGATATAGATGTTTAGTTTCAAATAGTGAAAAATAAAACAAATATTTATTGTGACTAACTTTGTATAGAAATATTTGTAATAAAAAATGTTAATTTTACCTATATTAGTAAATATTCAAAATATAAATACTTTTTTCTATTTAATTAATACAAAAGTTGTTAACTGCTACCAAAACATTGTTAGAATTATAAAATCATTAGAAATGTATGGTCTACCCCCCCCCCCCCGCCCCAATAGTTTATTGTTTCAAATATCTACAGATAGTTTAATTATTTATTTTTCTTTCAATAGATTATTTTTTAACTCTTACACTTCGAGATATTACATTGGTAATTAGTGATATTTTTATATTAAGAGAATAAATTCCAAATTAAATAATAATGTAAATGTATTTATTTAAATGCAACAAGCTAAACTACAAAATTATGAATAAGTATTTCCTTATGTTAAAACGTTTTCCATTTTTAGTCACTTGATTTCTTAGCCATGCTTTCTTAGGTTTGCAATACATGTCTTCAATTTCCTACACCTCCGCCTATGCTGTGTTCTAGACTTAGGTTTTACATAATTCTCTTAAAAATAAATTCCTTGGGATTATTTTTTTAAAGTTTCTAAGAATGGCGTTTATCTCCTTTGTATTTTGTGACTAACTTTGTTCTATTACACAATACATACAAGCAAAACTATATGTTTTCCATATCACTGATAACATTACACAAATATGTTGAGAAAAATTATCAGTCTTTCCTTGTCACCTTTAATGTTCCTAGATACCACATTTCAGTGTATATCCGTCTTCAATGTCTTATTCTTGATATTTTGTGATAATAGTACAAATATTTCTATTTACTGAAATGGTTTCACCTAATCTACATTGAAATATCAATAATTTTGTAGTAGAACGCACTAAACTATGGAAACAATTCTGGAATGGTATACTCTCAGATCTTTGAAAAATCCTAATGTTTCCGACAGAAATTATTTAAATGTTGAGCACAACCATAACGAAACGAGGGGCGTTCAAACGTAAATGTAAACGACTCAAGGACCCATTAGGGGGGTCATCTACACAAGTGATCACATGGGAGCCGATATGTAAATATAAACTCTTTCAAGATTTGACAAGGCTGAGTTATGCACAAAACTTATTTTAACTGAGATAAAATTACGAATGCCGAAATCAAAGTTCTGAAAACAAGTTATTTAATTCGTCTTTTATACATTATACTTTACACAATGAGAAAAATATTTTAACGGTACTACAATTTCGATATTGTTCTAAATTCCTTTCAGAACATAATTATATCGTTTTAAAAATATTGAGAATACGTCTTGTTTGTGTATCCGTCAGTTTATGTCATCTTTGTCACGAGATAACTCAACAACGAATTTGATTAAATCGGCTTGTTTAAGTATGATTGGTGATGGTATACATTGGTTTACTAAAAGGTCGGGTTGAAAAAGGGTTTGTCAAAAATGTAAAGAATTATTGCTACAATTTGGAATGAGACTCGATATATTAGAGTACCAAGATATCATTTTAAAAATGGTTCCTATATATATTTAGGAACATCACAAAAACAAGGACTGGAAAATATAAACAAGGACGTTGGCAGATGAGTTAGTAATATCTGGTATAGTTTATAACAAAAATAAATAAAAATAATACTTTTGTAAATTAGTTTGTAAAGACTTTAAAGTAACTTTTAATTTATGGGTTTTGAAGCGCTTATTTCGATCTTAATATTAGTTTTGAAGTATGTAAGTGTTAAGTTTAATTTGATTACTTTAACTTTTGACTAGTTACATCAATGAGGTGTGATGTCGTCAAAACAAAAATGTGGTTATGTACATAAATGATGAATTAGAAAGGAAATATGTGTAATGTACAAGGAAACAATTCTAGTTTTAGGAAAATGTCGTATATTGAGTTTTTAATGTTGAAATCGAAAATAATTTTATTATAATGTTTGCATATTCTTTTATTATTATGTTTTTTCAATTCACTCAGGATAAGATTAACTAAAGAAATTTATATCCTTTGTTTCTTTTATAAATAATGCCAACGTAGATTTGTTGTTGCGCTGTAATAAATATTCAAACCAAAATATTTAAATACATTAAAAGTCATGATAGAATAATGAAATAAATAATTATCTACGAGTAGTTATGACTAACAAAAAAAAGTAAATCTATAATAGTATTCATCATTTGTCAAAGTTTGTAAACTACCCCGTCTTGTTTTAAATAAGTCATTTTTACAAGAAATTTGACATGTAAAGTCAATTTTACATGATGACAATTTGGGTGAAAATTTTGCGGGTTTTAGTTATAGCCTGGTGTGAATCCCAATGAGCAATTGCATTATTTATCTTATACCGTAATAAAAAAAGAAATTCACTTCCGTACGTTTTTGTTTGTTTATTAAAAATATATTTTAATTTTGTTAGGCCGTAACTACAATGCACCCCACCCTCAACAATTTATAAAACAACATAAAAAAATTAACATATTAAATGCCACTAAATAGACATATTTAATTTGAAATATATTAAAAGTAACATTGTATTGGTTATCTCAGTTTTTTTATTGGTATGAAAGTTAAAACATTGTTTACCGTGGCTAATTTTAACCTGTTAGATTGCATATTTTCGTTATGGAAAATTGTCAATATACTTTTAAACAAACTTATTTGTGTGTCAAGTATAATATCACATACGAATATTCTATATGATATAACTAACAGTTTGACTTACTTTCTTGGTAATATTTACTAACAAGATTATATCAGATATTCCGATCATTAATACACCAACATCATGCATTGGACACGCTTTGAAACACTTAATTTTAGCATGTACAATGCTACTTTGTTATATTTTGCGTAAATACATATAGGGCTAGAGATTATTTTGTAAGATTCAATAAAGATTGTGTGTAACTTTATTTATTTTTATCTCCCTTGAGTAGTTTTTTATTTTATTTTTTACAAAACCGAAAACACAAATGAAAAGATATTTTAACTGTTACTTAATCCTTCTTCGTCACAAAAAAAAAAAAAAACAATTGCCAACAAATTTGTTCAAATATGAAAAATTATGGTTGCTAATTTATTTATTTATCTACACTATTGTCTCTCAAACGTAAGCTGCTCTATATAAAATAATGTAGTTTTACATCTTCACGAAGAATCTATTTCACAGATCATCGTAAAAGTAATTGTAATAGTGGTTTTCTTAATTTTTCTTGCCATGAAGTTTTTAATAATTTTTTTTTTGTAGTGAATTTTCCTTAAACATTTCAAAAGATAAGGATTCAGATAAGAAATTTTTCATTATATTTTGAAAACAGTTTAATTTATTTATACAATAACGATATATAACGAGTAATTATTATATCTTTGTTGCATGGAATTATATGTAGGAACCAACCGGCTACAATCGTATGGAGTCCAGAAGCCATGGATTGTAGCCATAAGGCGAATGCTCAGGAGTAAAGCACTTATTCTAGTTCATCGACCTCTCTTTCATACATGTGTTTATTTTTAATATTGACGTAATAAGATGATTTTTTACAGGATTTTTTAAATTTTTTTTATATATTCATCAAAGCAAACAAATCTTTAGTAAGTCTCTTAGTTTAAAACGAATAATGATAGTGTGCAGTCCAAATAACACAGATATTGGTGGATGTCTTCATGACAACTTATATTTATTTTACCAACGATATTGTGTTTATCCTGTTTAATAATACAATTTATGCTATTGTTTCATATTCAGATTCTTTTTTGTAATCGAGAATCGTTACTTATAATAGCAGTAACATTGTCTCCCTCAAACAAAATACAAAACTCATTTAGAAGCTGTCGTCTTTAGGTTACAAAAACTAACTATTTTATCTACCGATAGCGTAAAACGTATAGATGTTATTACAAAATGTGTTTTGAATCACCTGTATTAAACAAAAAACACATATATTGTGGGCATTTAGTCCCTGACAACAGATGATTGAAAAAACAAAAACAAATTGAAGTTTTAATATCCCTTTTGTTTTAAATTGTATTGCATTAAGACACAATAACCTAATATGACGTAAGACGTATGAAGTGTGAGTCGAAGTTTGATTACTAAAATACAATGGGAAATATATTTTTTATTTCAAGTTTAGAATCGTAGCAACATAATTTAGCATTTAATAGAATCTAAATCCTTCAACAAACTTTAAATAACTACTGTCTTTCATTAATTATAAATATATAATGATTCAATAATTATTCTTTGTTACTCCCGATCTCGCATTTCATGGGGTACATTGCCTTATTCTTCTGGTTAAAATAACAATTACCTAAATATAGTATTTATGATATACGATACATTAATATTCTGACTGAAATAACAGCGTAAACATTTAAGTAACACGATATTTTTAAGTAATAAACTTCTTCTATGGTGACTTTAATACAATACAGTTTATATATGTACTGTATATATATTTTAGTCTGAGTAATTAATTAAAATATGTGTTAGAATGATTACCTTAGTAATGAAAGGATTTAGATGTTTCGAGAAGTTTTCGTCTCTCAGGGAATTCATCTGATATAAATATTTATCTTAATATTCCCTATCCTTTTTTAGTGTAAATTTTCTCCCCCCGCCCTTCCAATTACAATATAAAATCTTTTCTTTAGGTTCTTTGATGTTTTTTCAATTTCTGTAGTAACTTTTTATTAAACTGACATGGTCTGATCACATATCAGTAAGTATAAGTTACTTTCTTTGCTTTATAATATCTCAGATAATTATGATATTGGTGAAAAATATTGACTTTAAATTTCAAGGATAAATAACAGTTCTAGAATATTCTGAATAATAGAAACGGGTTTTGGAATAATGTTTGAAGTCACGTGTTGTGGAACTATTTTCATAAAGAGAGTTTTGGATATACATTTAATATTTCAATAACACAACGCTGATTCAATAACAAAAATTCTTTCTGGTGAATTGAATACAATATAGCTTTTATTTATACTTTAGGCTTTCAGAAGAATTAATTAAAAAGCTTGAGAAAGATTTACATTAGTACTGAATACATTTGCATGTTTCAAGACGTTTTCGTCTCTCAGACGAATTCATCTGACATAAATATTTAACTTAATATATCCCATACTCTTTATAGCGTACACATTTTCGTTTAACATTTTCCCTGCCTCCTTTCCAGTTGTGAAATGTGTTGTATTCATTACGTTGATTTTATTTGAAAACAAATTATTATATTTAAACCTTTGTTTATGCCGATACAGTTTTAATAAATGTTTAAATAATACATAACTCGTTGTTACTGATACGTTTACACTTTATCATGTCATAGAGAGAGTAATGTGATAAAATCGATGTTGGATATTACAAAGAAATGCCAGTTTTAGAGTAAATTAAATGGAAATTGACTTTGGAATGATGGGTTTTTCCTGCAGTGTACAGCCCAAACAGATGACTTTTCGGTAATTTATAAAATATTTATGTATGGTTATAATTTGTAATATAGTAGGTTGGTATTTTTGGGGGAGTTAGAAGGGGGAACAAATTTAAAAGTACCTAAATTGATAGCAATATAAAACATTTACATTTTCTGAAAATAGGCTCTGATTACTTTAAATAAAGTTAAACGTAGCCCCCAGGAGCCAAAACCCAGAATCACCATTTCATCAATACTGCCTGCTCAGGAGGTATAGGTTAAATTAAAATTTAACTATGCAAATTTCATTATTTTAGGCTTTCTTAAATTCTGTACGTTAGTTTTACATGCTGTTCGTCACATTAATACTCCTACATTCCTTGTTTAAAAAATGTTGTATTGAGCTGGGTTGTAAATCACTAACATATTAGTTCAGATTAAATAGTAACAAAATACGAAATTAGACAGACATCACGTAACGTCCTTTACAGCTATGCAACTCACCACGTTTAAAACCAAATTCTACAACTTGTTTCACTTTTAAATAATAATTGTTCCACTCTGTCATTTTACAAAACAATATTTTAAAAACTTTTTCTAAAGAATGTTTTTGATCACATTATCCAGTATTTGTAATTATTATATATATATATATATATATATATATATATATATATATATATAACAAGCATAATGTTCAGCACTCTTAAACGGAATTTTATATACAATTTTACCGAACGTATACGCTTAAACCCAGTACAACACTGTCTTATTTAATCTTGCAGTAGCTGTATCAGTCTCAATTAAACGTAAAATTATTAGCCAAACCCAAAACATAGTTTTTACTAACATGTTTACTTAAAATTGTAAATTTAATACTTACAAGCTCGCGTTACTATTTTAACATATTTATCGTTGAATAATTTGTAACATTTTTACTTAATAACAACAACTTAAGTTTGCATTTAAATAAAGTTTTGGTAATTCAATTTTTAGTTTCCAAAGATAAAGCATTAAATTACTTTTTCTTAAAAAACTCACAAGAATGGCCGAAAACCAATTTTTAACTTTAAGTGTTTAAAAAGATCTTTCTATCATGTGCTGATAAAAATATATGGGTGTAGTTATTAATTAATTTCCTATAAACTATCCGACACGAATTAGAATATAAAAGAGCTAAGAAAAGAAAGGAAGGGGTTCCGGTTAAAAATGAACTCAGATGAACAAAAGGAATGAGGAAAAATTCCAAAACCAAAGAAAATTTGATTATCAATGAAACAATTATAAAACAATTACATCGAAATTTGATTACAAAACAGGTGAGACTTAATGAGGATATTCACCAAAGAATAAAGAAAGAGTATTTGTACAACGACGCCCTATTTAAAAACTCACCAACTGAGAAGAACAAGTGAAGAATTGTAACAAATGTGAAATGCGTACTTCTTCATGCATGCTCAATAAGGAGAGTCGAAACTCAGTATATAAAAAAATTCCAAATATTTATTATTAATTCTCTTAGATGAACTCTCAAAGTACACTCGCCAATTAAAATATGAAATCGAGAACACTGGTAAAAATTTGGGAAAATTCAATATCAGAGACTATAAAAAAGAGGACTTATGGCTGGATCGGGCACACCCTTAATAGGCCTGAGAAGAGTATTGGTCAGCAGGCTCTGGAGTGGAACCCTCAGAGAAAAATAAGACCTGCCAGACCTAGGATAACAGAGAGCCTTCTCCATATAAAATGAAATTAAATTAGAAGGCAAGACGCACTTAGGATATAATCGAGTAGAAGACATTTGTAGTAGACTTAAGTCCCCCAAGGAAATAAGTCTAGTAGGTCATATGTGGCTTTTAATTAGATGTGTTTGTTTTAGAATTGAAACCATAATTAATATGAGTTAAAAAAAAATCTAAATAAAATATTAAAATATATCGACATTTTATTTTTTTATTTATTTTTTTTTTTTTTATTTTTTTTATTTTTTTTATTTTTTTAAAGTAATACTCTCTGCAGTATAAATTTACATGTGTGAGATTTGTACTTGTAGAAAAATATAATTATTATGTTTTGTTAACACCTTCCGACAGGAGTAATATACTCCCAATGATGGGTTTTCTGCTCCAAAACCTGTAAGCAAAGAAAAAAGTATTATGAACCTCACTTGTCTAAAAATGTATTTATATTTTAATAAGTAAGTGTATCTTGCAACAAATAAATATTATAGGCTAATACTTTGATTTTAATTTCACGATTTCGTAATAATAATGATATCACGTTAGGAATGGTTAATAACAGAGGCTTACAGCTTGAAGTTGTATTCAGACTACCCTGTGTTATTGCAGCTTAACGCTTGAAATATTACTTCGTGAATGCTTTGTGGAACAAATATTGCTCTGGTTGTGTGTGATGGGATTTGTCTTATGGATAAAAACATACTTCAAACTCATTATAACCGTATAAATAAGAACTGCTAAACCAACAGGATGGAGTATTATTATAACGGTATCAATAAACAAATAATAACTCAAATACAATTCGCAAATGTACAAGCAACCATACAACAATGAAGAGTTCTTTCAATGCTTTCACAAAATACGATATATATTTGAGCCAAAATTTATACTCAAATTATTTTTTTGAATAAATTTCATGTATATACAATTTTATAAAAGTGTTTTACTTAAATGTACTAGTTGTGATGCAATAAAAATGAGACATATCCGTTCATTTTATTTTTACATTTCAAAAATTATCTGTAAAGGAAGTTTAATTTATAAACTGTATCAACTTTATAAATTGTAATTTATATTTCTGTAAATATTGTTGCTGTAAATAAAAAAAAACAAACAAAGAAATAAAGATAATTAATATATATATATATATATATATATATATATATATATATATATATATATATATATATTAATAGTTACTAAAAATATGATAGCATATACATAATAACAATTTAGTACTTAAAAAATAATACTAATTGTCTGTACAAATTAAAATGCTGCCAAAATATTAGTTACATAAATATTTACAAACATGTACAACAAAATTTGAATTAGTATTTGGAACACTCTACACAGAATAGAGGAAAATTTTAAAGTAGAGAGGTAACAACATATGTTTCCCTGCATTTACAGAATACTTTGAATTTTAACTAAATAATTTCACAATACACAAAACATGGTAACTGTAGGTGGGTGCCTCCACAAAATTAAAACTCACACACGCTCACTTATAATTACTTTCATTTGTAAAAAAAAAAAAAAAAAAAAAAAACTAATTAAACACATTATGATTGCAAGTTGAATGTGAATTATATTTTTAATTAAGACAAATTGAAATCTTGAGTAATTTTCAGAAGCAGGTTATTGATCAGTCAATCCTGATAATTATTGATATCTAGCTTACTTATAAAAATAATTGCATTGAAAGCTAATGACGGATTCAAATCTTGTATATAATTTTATTGCTTTCATTATATAATATTATTTTTAGATGTAAAGGGGAACCAATGAAACTAATGTATTAAATTGTATTAAATAAAAATGTCGGTAATTTATTTTCATTTTAAAATTTAACATTCATGTTTTATTGTTTTATTAATTTTTAATATTATCACAATGCTCTTGTCATGGTAAATTCAAGAACATTGATCTGTAATGTACACATTTTATCTAGGCGTACTTGAAAGTGGTTACTCCAGGCCAAGATTAAACACATTTTTTTCCCTAGAAAATTTCACTGGAGAGCATGAAAAGAGGATTATCACCATACTAAAAGCCTGCGATTGAAGATTTGACATGGAATTAAGACCAACTTTGGCAGATCGATAACTTTACAGTTTTACGTGTATCTCAAAAAGTTATTTATATTTATTTTCTATGCATTTGTTTATCAAATTCTCAAAGTCTTACTTACCTGCTCTCATCCTTGAAATGACCGAATACACAAGTTTTTGCTTACTTAGGGCTGTAGATTGTAATATTACCCTCTTAACGTTTCTTTAATGTATATAGATTTTTGCCGCTATATTTCCTTGGAATAAAGTGATTCAGAAGCCAATCCATAATCATATCTATATTTATTTATGTATTTATTTTAATTAAACTTCAACATATAACAAGTACAGTAATGGTTTCTCCAGACAGATGTCTTAGGCACACTATGCAGTATTACCTTATTTAGGAAAATTATTTAAATGCATTTCAATATAAAAAAAAAATCTATATTCCACCAAAGCCTTTAATTGCAGTATTTCTACCTAATAAGGATAATTACCAGATATTTACTTACTCTTGTTCAGAGATTATAATATGGTACACCTGATTATTATAAAATTTTTGATGTAGAAGGGAGGGCTTCTTTCAGTTTCAAGTGTATACGAATGATCATTCAGAGATCACATATTATTTTGTTGTTGTTGTTTTAAAGGGTAAACACCGCCTTAACAAAAACAAGCATTAGGATACTTCACCATAAAACCTACAGGTGAAACAAAAACAATAACATAAAATTTGAACAAAAATAACAAGACTAAAACTAGTTAACAGAGATAAACAAAAACATAACTCGATAAAAGGATAATAAGGCCCTGCAACAACTTAACTATAATTTACCTACAATTACAAACAAATACTACTAGGCTGTAAAAAAGGCATGCAACGAGTTAACAAGGACTAAATTAAAAAAATTCAAAAGACAACTAAACATCATTTTGTATAGCTGTAGAAAAACTCTGCAATAATTGACTGGAACATTTTTATATTTTGTCATAGAGTTTCAGAGGACGTAAAAACGTCAATACCAGATAAAGGATCTGAACACTATCCCCCAACATCTCTTGAATAGAATTGGTAGGACAAGTGTTACAAGATATGGTTGATTGACAACAGGCTTCGACGAAGTAGGCATTGGGACAGATTTCCTCTTTCCATCACAAATTCATGAGTGATGATGGAATTACCAATACGATCACGAGTAATCACTACTTCCTCTCGATGACTGGAACTCATGGATGTATTCCACGAAGGGACAGTGTCTTTTACTTTCCTCAGCTTCTTTTTATATTCCCACTCCCAATGCCTATTCCAAACTAAATTAACTGTCGATACAAAGTCAAATACCATAACACACTGTGTGACTGGTATCTGACTTGTAGCTTACTTTGCCCTTTCGTCAGCTCTTGTGTCTCCCGAAATTCCGAAATAATAGACGTGATTTTTTTGTATATTATTTAAGCTTTAGCTATTTCCTACTTAAAATAGGATTTAATTTATAAATCGCTTAAAATCTATTTATCTGCATATATAATATTATATGAATTCTATTAGTGAAACCAACCAGCTATTGTCCATCAAAACAATAATAAATTTGTTCAGTAGTCTATATTATGACCATTATATGGTATAAGGGTTTAGTGCATCTTGTTCCAACATTTATTGTTTTGCACTGCTCAGCTATAAACGTTGAAAGTAATCTTCACTTCATGTATTCCTGCTTCTGTTTCAAATAAACACTAAAATAAACGTCACACTTTAGGATATTTAACGGTTATATTTTTACTTTAATTTGAAAAATAAAGTAAACTTTTCTTTCATTTAATGTTTGTGATTGTATAAAAAAAACAATTTATTAGTGTAAACAATATTGAATTATTGTCTATTGACTTATAGTATTATTTGAAGGAGACTGGAGTTTTGGACTTATAATAAAAAGCATTATTTGTGTTTAATCAAACAGTAAAGTTTGGAAAAACTGCTTCTTTCTATTTTTGCCCTATCCTGCTTTACAGTTTTTAACTCGAAATCAGTTTGACATCTACGCAGTTTCAGGAAGAAAATCAATCGGTTTTTATCCCTTGAGACCCTACTGGAGACAGGGATGAGTAAGCAGAAGATAATCTAGGTTAGTCTAGGTTTGATTTTCAGTAGAAATCCATCGTGTTAAGAGATTATATAAGAAATCACCTATTATATATATATATATATATATATATATATATATATATATATATATATATATATATAATATAGAAAATTTGTCACATTTAAATGTTTTTTTATGCGTTAACATGTACGTTTTAGTCATATTATGTAGGAAATACGACTTATACACATACTTGATGAGTCTCCTTACCCCATGAAGTATATGTACTATAAAGCTGAAGCCTCCCATATTTGTCATCAGGTCTAAGTAGGTAGTAGTTTATAAAATCTAACAATGACTTAATTCATCAAATTTTGTTAAAATTCAACTCCCCCTATTTAATCACACTTATTAATAATTTTAATAATACTGAATACCCTGAATACCGGAATAACAACAACTGGTGAGCTTTCTTCCTTGACTATGTTTATTATTTATAATACAAATATACTACTTTTGTTTAACTGCTATGTATGAAACTAATTTAATGTAAACCAGTATGGAAATATTGGAACCCTAATATAAAATTCATCTTGTTTTGTTGAACACTCAAGTAAAGTTATTAAATAATTTTCAAACGAAGTGTGAAATGAATTGTGGATATTAATAATACTTTTATTTTGAAGGAAAGTATTTATTACTGCATATCATTTTCAAATATTTTCCAATAATCTTAACACTCGTGTTACCTTTTGTATATAACAGTCTACCCATGATATGCTCATGTGACCAGATCCATCATAGTTAACTCACTTTAGTATTGACAAATGTTGTAAGACAAGGTTATTTTATTATCTTTTAGTAAAGTGTCAAGTTAACCTGTGTTATAATAATAAGTCAATGTATACATTCTATCCGTAGATTTTGGAACCTAATAAAATACAGTTACCTATTGATTTTAGAGAGTGACTTGACGTTTTTAAAGTTTTAAGGGTAAATTAAACAAACTTTTTAAAACAAATTTTGCCATTATTTCGTGGTCACATTTTCAACCTTCCTCCCCTCCTTCCCAATGAGTGACAAAATTGAAGGCGTTACCACCTAAAGTAATTGTGTTGTGCCACCTATTGTAATAGTGCCATTCTATCAATTTTTACATCAAATTACATTGATCTAAGAAAGATAGAACCGGCCAAATCTAATAATTTTCTTCGGAATATATACGGCATAACGCATAACTTATTTTTAATACACATAATTTGGCATATTATATTATATTATGTATATATATTATGCGTTTACAAAAGTCAGTTTTTAAATAACAGATTGTGTGTTTGTGTGTATGGGGGCGTGACCATGTCATCAAACAATTATTTTTAATGAATAATTTTACATCGAAAATGTTAACACAAAATGTAATATGATTTGTTGTTTTTTAAAGCTATATTTCAACTTATTTTGTTGGTACTAATAATTTAAGATTGATAGTATGGATCTAGTGTTGGATTTAAATTCAAAATGTTTTGAAGGTGCGTTGGATTGAATTTATATCAGATTAATGGAATGGATGTAGTATATGATCTCTGGTTACCTTCATTTCATGAGAAATGTCTGTTAGTTTTTCAGAAAATTGATAGTCTTTTTTTTAATATACTTTTTTAATGTAGTGGTGCAACTTTAGTTCCCTGAAGGTCATGGTGGATAGTGACAAAAGACCTAGGGGCACATTCCATATTCGTAAGTCGTTTTAAACCGGACTATAACCTTGTGTGAGAATTTTATTATCATTATTTGTCATTTGTCGATATTTTCATTAAAATATCCTCAGGATTTGGAAAACAATACGTATTTGCATCATTACCAAACTAAACTCTGTCTACCAAAAGTTTGTCTTAAGGATAAATGGAGTGTCATCTTGCTTATTACTAGGATACGTTGGAATTAAATAATACATTAGAGTAAATACAGATTATACAGCAAAGAAAGCTACAACTAATCCACCAGTTTTACAGTGATATTTTATCGGATTTCCAACGTTATAATTATTTCCAGCACGTTAGACTATGTATTGCCTGTGTGAGGTAAAATGTCTGGTTGTATATTCAAAAATGACAGAAATCAAAATAATAAGTCTTCATAAGTCACCAATTTATATCAGTCATTGTAGAGAGGAAATTTCTCACCTTTGCATCGTATGTGCTACGTTGACTCATTGCAACACAGAAATCATTTCTGAATACCAGTTTGGTCGGTATGTAATTAGCTAGAAACTCATTCTTATTGACCGTGTTGGATTTACAATTAAGCGTGAAATTTCTGGTCTTCCTAGTTCGATTCAGGCGATGGGACGTGAAGACCTTAAGGCCTTTTCACACCGGCGTACTGAACGTCCTGGACGTTTGGAACGTTTGGGACGTTCAGTACGCGCCCATTCCACACCGCCCAGCAACGTACCAAACATCCACTTGTTCGCTTGTCTTTTTCTAGTTCTTAATACTATGTACTCAGTTCAATAAAATACAGTGCTCTTGTATTATTTTATTTTTTTACCACATTTTCCCTTTATTATTAGTGCACACTGTATTAATGTCATCCACAATGCCTAGATGCAATGCAGTATATTACATGTAGGCCTACTTTTTAGGTATTTCATGTACATTTTATAGATTACTGTACCTAGTAAGTACAGTAATATATAAATTGAATATATATCAATTTCTATTTCTAAGAATAACATAACATAACATGATTTCTATTTTAAATAATATTTGTTTTGCCTGTGAAAGTTAATACGATTGTTATTCTTTTTTTTTTTTTTTTTAAATTGAGCCTTTAGTAAAACTAATATAAAATAAGGTCATTAATAATTATTATACTATAATGACTTCCATTAAATAACAATATAAATATATAATCGTTGCTCTAATGTTATTACATTACAAGTAAATGACAACTTACTATCTTTCTGAAGATTTGCAGCATTGAAGATTTCATTGCGCATGCGCTAGGCCGTGGACGTTCTGGACGTTTGTGAAAAATCACTCTCCGAGCGATCCTCCGAAAACCGTCGAGGACGTCCAGGACGTTCAGTACGCCGGTGTGAAATGGCCTTTAGATCAAGAATTACGTCGAATCAAAGTTTTCTAAAGTTTATATACTAATTTCAAGATATCGTCTAGAGTCCTCTTTGAAATTTATCGGTGTTTACAATTATGTTAACTATGTTGTTTGTTATATATCGTGTTGTTTGTATTTATACATATATTTTGTTTGTTATTTTGTCCTTAGTTTTAAGGGTTTTGATTAGGTGTACATTTTATTCTAGTGACCAAACAGTTTTTCGGGTTTAAGAGAAAAATTGATGAATAGTAAAGCAGTATTATTGCACTATTTTTCTTTTTGGCACGTGTATCCCAATTTGAAATTTGTTTAGGAAATGTCCAATACAAAAACTTACATCTAATTTTAGAACACTATAAGATTAGGTGACGTCAAGTAAATAGGTAAATTTTTAATGTGTTTGTATCAAGTTTTAACTTCCTCTGAACTTTTTTTCTGTATTGAGGTCATCCTAAACACACTGGAAATTTAATTAACATGCAACGATATTAAATACTTAAGTATGGAAATATCTTCACGATGGCAGTATCTGTATACTTGATAAACCGAATTATTTAAAATGCTAAAATGAGATCAAAGGTTTTAAATTAAACATTAAGATACAAAATATCATTTGTATTTATTAACACTTATTTAATCCAAAAACCTGTTTAATTTGTACTACACAATCAAACCAGGTTTAAAATAAAAATAATATATTATCTTAAATTATATGTGTCTTTTAAATAAGTTTGTTCCAAATATTTGTTAAAGACATAAATTGTTTATCATGTTAAAGTAATGCAATGAAAGCATTAAGTCCTAAATAATTAGTTTTCGGGCACATCATGAATATACTTCCAATTGATGTATATTTTAATGCATTTTTGATATGGAATTAGCTTTTTTCATCTAACTTTAAACTTTTGTGAAGCTAACATTTTATAATTTTATGTAATTTATCGACTCTATATAAATATGAAACTGGAAAAGATAACAGCTAAATATAATTATAATTTATTATAGATTTAATTTTTTTCATTTTTAAATATTATTATGAATCGCTGTTAATTATATTATGATGTTAATTATATTTTTTGTCAAATTAATTTTTATTTCTACATTTTATTTACCTAATGCGTTTAAATATTCGGTATCGTTATCTCAATTAAAATAAACTTTCTAAGCCAATATGTCCGGAAATGCGTCTTCTGGTGACTTGTCTAGTTCTAATGCATTGTACAGGCTTGTATTAGTATGGTTCAGAGGCGTACAAAACATTAATATAACTTCATTTAAAACTGAGACTAAAATTTTAACGGTTATTGTCTCTAATGTTTCTTTTAAACAATAAAAAGAAAAAACTTTTAACGTCTAACATGTTAACAACTTTTTGTTTATTTTTAAGTTAATTAAATAACCCAGATATTGCTTAACAACTACTTTTCTTAGAAACATAAAAACTTTAACATTATATTGCGTACAAGACAGCAAAATAATACTTCTTTGTTTGATCCTTATAAATTAAACTAGAAACATATTAAGACCACAATAGGAAGTTTTCTGGACTTTGTATTAGATCATCAATTAAGTACCACTACATTGTAAAAGCTAAAATTGATTTTGAGACCGCACCTTGTCCAGTGGCTAGTATATATAATGTTTATATAATACCTTCCCGTAGACCCAACAGCGCGAAACGAAGTAAAAAGTTTTGATTGGTACTGAATACGAAAATCATAATTACGGCGATGGCAACTTGAAGTGGTAACTACACATCATCCGATGAAGAACTGGCTGACAGCCTAGACCAATAATGGACAGTTATACTAAGGAGTTATTATTAATTTTAGATAAATATTGTACGACATGTTTTTTGTTTGGTGTAATTTTTAAATTCCTGAAAAACTAACTATTGTATGTGTACATGTAGTGGTCAGTGTTCAAATACCTTTCGGCGTCCGATTCTAAATCTTGCCACACAGGAGGAATGGGATTTAGCTTAATAAAGTCTTAATTATAAAATATTGAACAATGCCCTTATTTTAAACATTTATTAAAAACAACTATTGGGTTAAACATTTATATTTTTTACCCTTCCATTCAAGGATGACTGTCCGTCATATTTTAATACTGGTATTCGTCTGACTGCCACTCTGATTCATAACTTATATAAAAAAATTAAAGCAATAATTTTGTTTTATGCAGTCCACTTAAATTGTGTGGTCTTTCATTACTTTATTTTAGAGGTGTGGTGAAATTGTGCCAATAAACTAATCCAGGTTGATCAACTAAAAGGAAAACAAATTTCAATTCTTTAAGAGTTGCCGTCTTGGATTATGAGTTCTGATCAAATCTGTTTTTAGACAAATTTATTTGTGATTGTACCTATAAACCGAGCCTTGCATAAAATTTTGAAGTCGATTAACTTCTGAGTTTCTGATATTTGAAGGCAGTATTTGTCTTGATGAAACAAAAAAAAACATGTTTTTTCTTCGATAATTAAATATTAATTAAGACGTATCAATATTTCTGAACATTTTGCAGAAACGCAATATTTTGCTTCTGAGGTCACATATTTATCACTTAAAAATGAGTTTTAATTTAAATCATTATTACAGATCTAAAATCAGATACTACAATTAAAAATTAGAAGTTATTTCCAGTGCCGTTATGCTGTACTTCGATCATATGTTTATCTTACTATTGCTGTATAGTAGAAGGAAATGTTTTGAGGTAATATTCAAATTAGTTATTATTGTGTCCTAAATAGAGAAATAAACTTTGTATACACTTATTTTAGAGTGAATATTCATCATAAAACAAAAAAATGATAAACTATCACTACATGTTACACTCTCACTTAGTAATATATTAAAGTAGTATCAAGAAAACATTGTAAATATATTGTCAAAGGAGTCCTACTATCTAAACATTTATTCACATACATTGCATAGATAGTGTAATGAATTTTTTTTTACAATTGCTGTAATTTTAGTATACAAGTAATAAAATATATATATTTTCCCCTTAATCTACTACAATAAATTTACTATTAATCTTTGATATAATATATTGATATATATTAATGATAGTCTCGTAAATATAGATACACTAAATAATATTTTTATGTTTAAAATTACCTTATAGATTATATCACAACTATATAATAATTATACGTTAAAATAATTTAAAGTCTTTATATTTCCTATAACTAATTTATCTATAATAGATATTTTGGAATGTGTTTAATTTAGCCTGTATTTTAATCCTAAGAATAACTCACTAACATTTCCTAATGAACATTAACTTATCAAGATTTTAAATGTTTAAATTTACGGAACATTAACAAAACAAAGTTGATATCTTAATTGACACCTGACTAATCCCACCTGGAATCACAGATGCACTCATATTGATGAGCTGTGACCTAATAATATGTAATAGTTTGATTCTAGAATTCCTCTGAGTACCACTTCGGAGAAATAGCTGTTCACTTGTGTTACTTTGCAATGGCTTCATCAGTCTAGCCCTCTTTCAGTTTAATATTTCTACCCTCTCTTTACATTGTTTTTACCATTTTAATTTTCTATTAAATAATTTATCATTCCAAGGTGTGATCATCCGAGGCTTACTACTAATCATTGTGATCATATAGGTTTATACCCCAAACAGAAATAACTATTATTTAATTATATTTTTGAATGTGGTATTAAGAGCTGGTTTATGAACATTTATTAAATAAAAACCAGCATAATTACAATCGTAATGATATAGTTAATGACCTTATTATAATAATTTTCTTTTAACCTTGAGTTATTAAAATATTGAATATTTTGTTGTTTTAGCATTATAGTTTTCCTTTTATAAAATGTTGCTAAAATATTCTGTTACAATCTAATTTAAAGTTTGTTTGCAATTATTCTCCTGAAATTCTCGATTATTTTAATGTGATTATTAGACTAATACGATTTTACCGATTTTAAATAAACTGTAGTGTTAAAAATGAAGAATTACAACTTTGAGTAATTACAGTATTAAATTTGGAACACTTGAAAAAATGTCACACATACAACTTGAAAGTAATTTGTCTAGGATTTTTTTTTTTGGTTCGCATTTTTCTGGTTTAAATATTGTTTGATTTTTAACATAATTTAAATTTTTTGTTGGTTTAACATATTATAGGTTTTTAAAAACCCACTGGTTGTAGCTCAGAGACAAATATTTTGCGGTGTTTGAATTATTTACAATTCAATGACTGTTTGAAAAAGTACTTTATTTGTAAAGCAGAAACAAATTTATTAATCCAGATATTAATTATCAAACTAATTTTAAAATAAACTTCCACCTTAGGCAATTTCATCTATTATTTCATGTTTTGTTTTCCCATCCTTTTATAATAAATTAACTACTCTCAAACCTTTCCACATCAGCAGATATTTTTAATTTGCCATTAAAGTTTATGTTATCTGTTACTTATGTTAATATGTATTTAAAATATTTGTTTGAAAATAAAAGCGATATATAAAACCATTTCTACAAATTATTATACATACATTTACCTGATTTAAAAAATACATACACTTAAATGTAAATGTAGAATTATTTGTAAATGAATGAAAGTTCAAGATAATCATTTATAATTTTTAATTAATAATTCATTAATTATATTATCAACCAATGAAGCATCAAATATTGGTGTACAACCAGCCCTCAGGGTTCACTAACTTTTAAATCACAATATTTAATAATAGTTAATAATAATCTATACAGGGGATACAATAATATTTATGTCAAAAAATTATATTTGGAAGCTAACAAGGATTATAGTAAAATAAGGGATTTGAAAAAGAAACAGTTTAACGAAGAGTTAATTAAAAAACTACAAAATGTTAAGAATACGAAAGATTTTTGGGGGGCCGCGAAAAGTTTGAAAAAAGGAATGAATTATGTGGGAAACAATATTAAGGTGGAAGACTGGGTTAGGCACTTTAAAATGCTGCTTGATCCCCCCATAAGTATGCAGCCTGTTTTGTTTGCAGAACCTTTTTTTAAAGTTAAGTGTCTAGATAAAACAATCGCTATGTGTGAAATAAGACAGGTATTAAAGGCTTCAAAAGATAATAAAGCGCCAGGGTTCGACCGCATACCTTATGAATTTTATAAACAAGCTCCAGACAAATTAATTGAAATTGTTCTAAAAATGTTTAATTTAATTTGGGATAATGGGAAAGTCCCGATTAGTTTTAAAAAATCTATTGTATATCCATTACACAAAAAAGGTGATGTTAATGATGTAAGCAATTATAGAGGTATTTGTTTTATGGATGCTATCGCCAAACTTTTTACGGGTATAATTTTAAACAGGTTAGAAAAATGGGTTAGGGAAAACAATATATTAAATGAGTACCAAGCGGGGTTTAGGAAAGGTTATTCCACCATTGACAATATATTCAATCTCATGTCTATGATAAATCTGAGGCTCGCATTAAACAAGGGAAAGCTTTATTGTTTTTTTGTTGATTTTTCTGCGGCCTTTGATAGGATAGATCGAAAGTCATTGTTTTATAAACTATATTCTCTGGGAGTGTCTACAAAAATTGTGAGGATTTTACAAAGTTTGTATAATGGTACTGCAGCAGGGGTTTGGTGTGGGGAGGGGGTGTCCAATTGTTTTGAAACAAGCAAGGGCTTAAGGCAGGGATGTCTGTTAAGTCCACTGTTATTCTCTTTATTTATAAACGACTTGCACGAGGTTCTAGGAGGCGGTTGTCAGTTCGGTGACACGAAGATCAGAGTGTTGTTATATGCTGATGACATTGTGTTGCTGGCCCCTGCTCCTGTAGTATTACAATATATGATAACAAATTTAGAAAGATATTGTGACGCTTGGAATTTGAAAATAAATTTGGACAAATCTAAAATTATGGTCTTTCGAAATGGGGGGAAATTATCGTCTTATGAGCGATGGTTTTATAAAGGTGAACGGATTGAATGTGTCAACAAGTATAAATATCTAGGTCTGACTCTGACACCAGCATTGTCTTTACAATGTCATTTTGAAGAGAAACTGACAGCATCTAAAAATGCCATCAATCATGCTTGGGTAAATTTGTTAGGCCATGCAAGTATTACCCTATTAACTAAATCGGAATGTTTTAAAGCTGTAGCCAGGTCAATCATGTGTTACGGAGCCCAAGTGTGGGGATATCGGGAACATGATTCGGTAGAACAGCTGTTACGTTTTTTTATCAAACGGATTCTGTGTCTGCCACAAAACACACCTAACTATATGTTGTATTTGGAGACAAATTTTGAAAAATTGTTTGTTTTTGCTTTTAAGTTACATTTTAAATACATAATAAAAGTGCTGGACATGGCCGATAACCGTCTACCTAATATTTTATCAAAAGAAATAATTAGGAAAAATCTATTTTGGTTTCGAGAGTGGCAGTATTTGGCTGAAAGGCATTCTGTGCCGTTATCAGCTGATGCGGGACTATGGCGGGGGCAACTGATGACCTTATGGCAAGCGATAAGGGACGATGCTAGGCAGAAATGTATACAAGCCGCTAGGACAAGTCAGTACCATGCCTTATACAGAGAGGTAGACTATGACCTAGGCGATAAAACTTATTTTAGAGAGGAATTTAATTCAAAATTAATTGGATGGGTTTTCAAGTGTAGGGGAGATTTGCTTCATTTAAATTATAAACCTTGGGTCAGGGAACAAAATTATAATTGCTCTCTTTGTAATTTAAATCAGTTCGAGGATACATACCATTTTATCGGAAAATGTCCAATTTTAAAGGATTTCAGATTTAGGTGGTTCAAAACGCATGAACTAAGTAAGGAAGAGGTTTTAAAGTATTTAAATGGGCACGATTGGGTGCGGCTTGCAAAATTTTCTCAACAAGCTTGGCAATACAGATGGGCTTTAATTCAAGAATTTAATTTCTAATTCCCTATCGGGACGTCTATACATTTTTAAACTTTTGTTTCCACATGTTTTCCAAATTGTAAGATATTTTCCGTTTTGTAATTTAATACCGTAAATATAAATTTTTTTAAGATTTAATTTTGATGCAAATATTGGTAGTCCAGATTTGTTTTTAAATACATGTTTTCTAAAGTTATTTGTTTCTTATTAAGATCATCAAATGTGTGTAATGTGTTAATTTCTTTGATGTAATATGTGATTGTGTTTGAAAATTTCTACCCAACCAAGCAGACAGCCTAATCAGCTATGCTTTTAAAATGCAATTATAAATATTTTAAGTTTATGGTTTGGAACAAGTTTAGTAATATAAAATTTAACAAATATTGTAATGGAATATTTTTGTTGTGAAATAAAGCATTTTTTCATTTCATTTCATTTCATTTCAATAGTTAATTAAAATTCAAGTTTGTTTGACAGTTGTATCCAGGAGGCAATTTCTCTATTATTAACGAGGTCGATGGTTGAACTTCTGTATGGGGGAAGTAATTTTTATGCTAGCACAGTTAGTTTCGCTTGGCATGCCTAACTCTGAGAGTATATATTTTCTCAAAATGTTTAAAAAAGAAAATGAACTTTAAATTTTTGTTTAAAATTAAATATATAATTATTATGTTTTTGTTGATAAATAAAATAGTTATTGTTTGATCACAACATTAAAATTTTTATTTATTAAGACCAAGTTTTACGTATACAAGTTGAATCTTGCCATCGCCCTTTACATTGGAACTAATTTACCCGACTCACTCAAACCAACACTTCTCAGCGTTTGGTCACACCAAACACTGAGAACACTTCCCCGCACTTCTCCCGGACCTCTGTGCCGGAAACCCTGGGCCAACCAAACATCTACATCTCCCTTACTGTCGAACAGTAAAGGGCAGTTCGTGATTGGTCCAGACTCAACTCGCGAGGGACCGCGGACGGTCTCTTGCCGAACACAAACATTTCTAACTGTGCGACCCAATCACAGCACGCTACGTCACCCACGCCTCTAGCCGGCCTGTGATTGGATAGCGTTACAATGAAAGTCGAACAATGGCTTCTCCATTGTTCGACGCTCCGAAAACGTATAAAATAAGACGTTTTCTTAAAAAAATCATCTCTGTCTGCTCACACCAGACTACCGATCACACTCTGATCACTATCTCACTCTGCTCTCACCGAACAGTAGACACTGTTCAGTCACCAGAGAGCCTTCAACCTTGGATCCACTAGCTACACTCAACACACACTGCCAACAGTAAAGGTGCCTCAAGGACAGCAAGGACTTCTAAGCCTAAAACCTGTGTTTTTACTTTCAATCAACTACCTTGATTCATCAAACTCGCCTCCCAACAGGAAATAGTCAAATAGGGGAAACCCGGTGAGCTACTACCTCACCGCCTCCCGATAAGGAAATATAGTAGGGTAGTGGCTACCCGGCGGATCCCTGGATAAATGCCGGGGAGGCGAAAAAACCAACAACGAAGGGCCGTGAGACGAGTCCAACGGCGAATTAGTCGAGAACTGCGCCAGTGTCTCCAGAAGGCATCGCCAATAGTAAAAGGCCTTTTTCAGGGCCAGGAAAACAAAACTCCTGAGCCGCAAGTCTACGGCTCTTTTAAGTGGCAAACTCCAACACCTCGCCCGGCGTGGTGACAGCCTACTCCCCTTTCACCACAACCTCGCCCTTACTTCTACTCTGTCCCCAATCTCCCTTACTTTGATCCGAGAGCAGCTTACTACTTCAGCTTTTAAAACCCATCACCATTCCCTGCACAAAACAACCGTCCCCGGCTAGACAGCCGACGTCTTCCACCACCACCATTTACTCGAGCTCTACCCGGACACGACGTCAATCTGTAAAGTTGATTAAGTACACTAAATGTATACGACCAAAAGTTAAAATATAAATATAATTTAAAGGTATATATTTTATGAGTTACGTTTACTTGTTTATATCCTACGATTTCAGTAATACTTAACTACCGTTAAACAACAATTTAATTGTTAACTGTGCTTTAAAGGGTGAGACTTTACTCCGGTTATAAATAAAACCCTATCCCATTTATGTAATATCCGAACGTAATGTAGTTACCAAATTCAAACTATCCCATACACATGTTTGTCTATAAACATTTTATTTTATTTTAATTTTTATATTGCACCATTGGTTTCGTCAAACACTTTCATTACTCACTGTTCCTAATAACTTGCAGTAAGTTTATTACTATTTAGTTGGTAATTTGAGTAAAATTAACAACCCTTGAAATAAATTAATAATGGCAAAAGTTTAACTAATCAGCAAATAATTGTACAAACAACAACTATTACCTAGTTGATAAAAAATACAGCTATTTCTTATCCTCGATGTATCCATCACCTAACAGCAAACATTCTTGGTCATGACACAAACAACAACAGTATTTGGGCTCCTTCTCGATTCTCAACCGTTATTCCCTACTGAACAACAATTATTTTAGGTACCCTTCTGGACTCGCTCGGCGTTGTGCTTCTGGTTGTTTCTTTCTTATGGAGCTCGACTCTTTGGTTGTCATGATTTTAATTACCAAATTCATCAATTATTCTTCAGTTACCCTAATTATAACTATAAGTTTGTAGTACCTCTTAGATAACTTACTGTAACAATTGACAACTACATTCCAAACATAGAAATAATCACAACATTTTAAGGAATTCGAAACGTCATCTGTAACCATTTTTACATAATATATACAAATCACTCATTATACCAGTTTTTTTACCGTTGAACTATTTATTCAAACAAACAATAAATTCTCCATGGATAATGAAGATGGCTGAGTTTTGTTTTTCTTTCTGTTCAGTTGATTCCAGTATTTAGATGTTTTCGCCTTGTTTTCTTTGCTGTATTCTTCTACGTTACCAGGTGGTGCCTTAGGTCTTCTACTCAGTAACTCATCGCTCTCTGAATCCGTGTCCATCACAAGAACTGACTCCACTCTGAAACAAAAACCAAACGTATTGTAAAAATGTAGTACATAATTTAAATGAAAATCTAAATATTATGTATGTAAACTTGGAGGATTGGATACTTTTTTTTACAAATTACCATTGTGTTAACAATTTAAATTCATAAGATAAACTGATTTTAGAGTAGGTGCTTTCCATTGATTCAAACTAGAATTTATATCAGATTGTACCAATCTTTGTTTCTTTAATAAAATAATTTTCACACAATAGGAAGCAGCTGTATGAAGTACAAATATACGGCAGTTTTTGGTTTATACATTTTTCACGAAAGCTTTTTATGTTATATCTCTCTGTTGCAGACAAATTAAGCCATAAGCATTTTCTGAATAGACGTAATGGTGGCTTGTTAAAATCATGGTGTATCTTCTAAAGCACAGGTTATCTATTTCACTTCTTTAGTAAATATAAGAATGTGTATATTCCAGGACTAAGATGATGATGTATTTTAACACTACATATAAAAACAAATAACAATTATATTATTTTATTTTATTTTCACAATTTTTAACGCAAAGCCAATAAATTAAAGAAAAGACTACATGATTTATTTCATGACCCAAAGTTAGTTACCCTTCAAAACCAATGGGGTCAATTTTTTGAACGGTAGTTAAGATGTGTGGAAAGGAACTACTTACTTGCAACGTCTAATTTTTCCATTTATTATTTTTATTTTGTACACTAAATAACACTTTTAAACTATTCACCGATAGCGATTTTGGAAGTAAGTGGATATAGTTTTGGTTGAGCTCAAATAACCGGTAAAGCTTGATGTAGTAACAATGTGAGGAAATCACATGATTTACAAGTGAAGATTTTAGTGTATTATATTTCAAATTGCGTAAGTCTAGTAAATGCACTGATGTATGAAATTTAATTAGATCATTAAGGCATTTCAGGAGTTTCATATTTTTCTTTGTTGTTTTACCTCTTGGTCTTCATCAACTCAGGATTTTTGAGTTGAGACAAAACGTGTCAGAAAATACAGACGACATTGAATTATCGGTAGTAAATTGGAATTAAAAGGAGATCCCAAGCCATTGCTAAGAAAGCGGCTGATAAAACTAATGATAAGAGAAACATAAAATGTAGGATGACTCTCCACAACAGTAGCCTACGCTACAACCCTCAATATGTT
Organism: Aphrophora alni; assembly: GCA_963513935.1. Classification (NCBI taxonomy): domain Eukaryota; kingdom Metazoa; phylum Arthropoda; class Insecta; order Hemiptera; family Aphrophoridae; genus Aphrophora; species Aphrophora alni. The sequence goes on from OY740774.1 coordinate 48,764,348, forward strand.
AATTTTTAAATTGAAGACTAATCATTTGCATTTGATAAACATGGAAGTTTCTCAAACATAGAGGCAACTATTAATAAAACAGGTGGAGATAAGTAATAACAATCTACAGTAACAAGTTTTTACGAATAACCGAAATGTTTACATTAGAAGATATTAAACTAAGTATATAATTATTAGACTTCGGATTTTTCTAATTGTAATTATCACATTAAAATATAACGCACAACTTATTACTTAATAAAATTGTATTTTATGAAGGAACTTAATTAAAAATAAACACGGAAAATAAATGTCGTGCATTTGTTGGTTATTGAATGAAAAGTTTATCGGATTTTATAACAAGTAAGATTTTCTCTTAATTTTTGAACAGTTTGTCAAGAATTTTAGTTTCACGTTCTCTAACACAATATTCAAATTACAATACCCAATATCCAATATATTATCTTTTTACATTGAATAAATGTTTTAGTAGCTTATGGAGACCAATACTGGCTCCATTGTAAACAGTAAGTTTATTGTGTGGAAGTTTGAGATATTACTGCAACACATATAAATCCAGAGTGAGACATTAGAACCATTACAAAAGAATAGATGTTGTTTAGAAATGGTACTTTAGCGAACGTTTTTGCAATATATGTAAGTCTGGACAGCTTAAACATCAACATTCAATATCAGGCAACGTTGATTTCTAACAACACTATTTGCAATTTCCATTTCTGGGTAAGGTCTGCTTCAATCTTTATTTCCAGATAGCTCAACCACTCCACACGAGATTTTAATCGAAAATTAAAATTGAATTTCTGGAAGAAAGGAAATACATCACATATTTATAGTTTGAATTTAACGAGTGACCATTTTCTTCATTTAAACATCTGGAGTTAAAAGATTTTATCTCTTTAAATTATAGTAGCTTTCTCGTTATCGTTTATTGAAAGAGAAAATTGTAATTAGATTATTTTTATTATCTTAATGTTAAGCATTAACATTACTTTGACTATATTAAATATTTTATACTTAGCATTCTCTGTAGCCTATCTGTAAAGGAATAACTATAATTAAAAATTAAACTTTGACTCTCAAATAAAAATTAAATGACCTTCAACAGATTATATGAGATTTTAAAATTATGTACCGACTAATTATAATAAATTTAATATAATTAAATTGATGTTACTAAAGTGCACTGACTTAAATTAAAAGATTTCTGCTTTAGGAGAACATTTTAAGCCATGGTCATATTAAACATCTTCAATAGAGTTTACAATTATTTTAATTTGAACCTTTTAAATTTTCCTTTATTTCGATTATCAACAACAGATCAGTTAAAAGGTAAAATATATTTAGATTTTAGTAAACCAAAAGTATAACTAATCTTTAATCTACCGTAATTAGTTACAAAAATTCTTATACCGTGTCTAGTGTAGACCATAGTCAGTCTTAGTTCATTCTATTCGGCAAATCATTTTCTTGTATCACATTGTTCCACGGCAAGAAGTCTCCAATTATAGAAATTATAATCATTATCACCTTTCAATTATTAAATCTTATTAATTCTCTTTAAACATTTAAATCAACTAAAAGTAAATTACAAACCACACTAAGAAACATAGAGTTTTAACGCTCACAGGATCGAGGATATGACTATATAACGAATGTAGAGCAAAGGTATTTGGGAATGTCATATTCCTTAAAGTTGTAGTTAGTCTCCATATATTCCCCTTATATTCCAAACAAAATATCAGCTATTTATATTATATTTATTCTTCCATATATAAATTATTTTTAAGGCGAAAAACCATGACGGTTATAAGCGCCCTAATAGAAAACAGTGCACTTTACGCAACTTATCCAAAACAAAAAAGTAACCTAAACATTTTAACCTCACCCTTTACCACTGAGAAACCGATCGCTTGCATATCAGCAAACGTAACTCTTTTTCATTTTTCATTTTGATTATTTACAATAAGAGAATATAAGGTATAGGAAAATACCAGTCTTCGAATACTCAAATAACGTCAGAGTTGGAAGTGAAAAACATTTGATCAAGAGAGACCACATTGAAAAGATGAAATAGATTTTTAAACCTAGACTAGACGACAAAAGTGTATAGTTGAGGGTACCTCAGGATTGATTATATGCACATTTGTATGGAATAATGTATTACTACAATACCTAAGTGGAATTAAATAATTTAGAACAATAATCATTAAAACTTTTACATTTATTTGCCACATAATTCCGAGTAGTTAAGATAAAAATTAAATTTTTAATATCTATTAAAAGTAAATATCATTTTAAAATATTCAGCTTCAATACGATAGTAATTTTTGTTTTATGAATAATGCATAAAAGGTCAAATAGAATGTCATATTGTATTATTAAATATTGGCCCATCTCATATTGAATATATTCGTTTTTAAACATACTGGTAACTGTGAAACCTACAGACAATTAATGTATTTTATTATAGACATATATTGTAAATCGAGATGTTGTTTGACAATTTCTGTTATAAAACTATTTCTACATCTTTATCACAACTATGCTTCAGTAAATTAATAAAATATATTGTGATCTCATGTGTACTGATACATACCTTGTAAAATCCGCGATCTTATTCGACAGAGTGCTGCTGCAGAAATGAACGCATCCCATTATTAACACAATGAAAGCCAGATTAAGTACACAAGTAAGCCCGATAATAAGTAACACTTGGTTGGTCGTGTAGCATATCGTCCCGTTGAGAGTTATGTCCATATTATCATTCAAAGACTCCTTATAGTGCTGATGGTGTTTACCATGATGCCTGATATGATGTACTGCTAACTTCTCTATTGAAGTGATGTTGTCTGTAAATATATCCACATATTTATCTTCAGACTCGGATTGGTCTTCCATTATGTTAACACTTGCTGATCTTGTGATCTTCATCTCTTATCTAAAAAACAAAAATATTGGAACATTAAGTGTGTTCTGATACTTTCTTACGGTTCCTTATTTTCAGTTATTATTTATTTATTCGATAAAACAATCAATATGTTCAGTAAAAACGGGAAAAAAGTTTGGTGAATGTAACATTTTGTTTATAACTTAATTCTAATTTAATTACTATAATAAGACATTTTTCATCATTGATAGTAAACCGGTATACTGCGTTAACACACAAGTAGTGGTTTACTATGTGAACTTCAGGAAGTACAAACTCAGTTGAGGTGTTACAGACTACCAGCGTTCAGCAGCACTGTACAGCGACAAACGACAAGATATCGGAAGTACGTAAATCATCTAGTCAGTACCAATGCTTTCAGTTTATATTTTATTTGTAATAGTTATATGAATATATCATCTTACCTAAATGCTACATTTGAATAAGTTTATGGTTAATTGTGCTTCATATATCTATACGTATTTATTTCATTATACCTGTTTCGGCAATTAGACATCGTCGAAAGGATTTAAAAACACATTATTGAACAAAACTAACATACAACACGCAACAACAAAACAATACATTATTATTGTTCAGTTAATTATTTGATGTACCTCTTTGAACTTTCTTAAAACTGACCAAATAAATTTACTATCTCTAATGATTCTATTTTTAAACACCAGATATCATGCTGCTTCAGTACTTCAACTTTTTTGGTGGTTAAGAGTTTCACAAATTGTACTACTTTGAATTATTATTATTATTATTATTATTATTGTACATTGTTTCATTATTAATACTTTTTTTTATTTGTTATAATTTGAGTGTTTGTCTTGCATGTTTTTAGGCTCTTTATGTATATGACATTTTGCCATGTATTTATAATTTGTTTCCTTATTAATTTTTTGATTATGTATACAAATAAAAATGTGTAATTAAAAATGTGATAGTTTTTATTTCAAATGAAACTGTTTTCAATAAAAGCACAATAAAAAGATGTCATGTAATATTCCACGAGTAATGTATATATGTAATATATATATATATATATATATATATATATATATATATATATATATATATATATATGTGTGTGTGTGTGTGTGTGTGTGGAAAAATTTTAATACATCATATTTAATCACTTCTTATTACTTTATTAACGCAATAATTCTATCAATGAAACAAGGGAATAGCGATTCGTTTATATCATTAGAAATCTAATGGAAGGCGTTAATGTTTGTGATTTGAACACCTGTAGGTGTAGTCGTTTAATAATTAAAATTTTATCAATATTAAAAAAAAAAATCTTTTTTCCATATTATGGAGGTTGTAAATAATTCTGGGCTTCCAAAATCAATATTGGTTTTATCTTACTTTACTTGATAGGTGAAAAATAATGTAAAAAATAGGAATCCTAAATGAATCAATTTACATCCAGAAACCAAAGCGATGTGGGTTTCACTATGGTATTTTAATTTTCAAATGAAGTGCACTACCAGACACATATTTTGGGCACCATTTATCCTAAATGTATATTGATTTAATTATAGACAATCAACATCAGAAGTTGTTTACAATTTAAGTGGTAAGATCAATGCACATTTGGTGATATTGATACAGGTCTTTTAAAGCAAGCGGCTTCAATAGTTTATAATCTTGTGGAAACAACCTATTAATTTAACATTTCTACCGTAAACATAAAATCAATGATTGTTTTATACAAAAAAATATATATATATATCAAAATAGGATAGCGTATATAAATTAACGTTGAACAGATATGAGAGAAACTTTATCACAAACAATGTCACACAAAAACATGAAGAAACAATTACATGGCGGTGGTTCTTGTGAAATACAATTAATGTGTTATTTGGTAGCGAACTTTTACATTACGTGCTCAGACTAGATGACTAGTTACAATAACGTTTCGTTAAACTTTCTTGAGTTGAATTATGGTTTTCTAGAATGTAATAATGTTTTGACGTAATGTAATGTAATCAACATTGAAGTTGCTACAAAACAAAAACTTTTTTTTTTTAATATAAAAAAAGTCATAATGTATTGGATATTGATAACACTTTTAGAAAGGTATGTTCATTTTTTTACAGATAATAAATATTAATGTTTTGCGTCGATTAGAGTTGTTACAGGAATGTGACAGTTTTTAATTTAAAGAAAAAGGTTCAAATTCACAACATGAAATATATTTACCAATCTTTATAAATATTCATTGAACTGTACGGCTGTAATAGGGCTGAAAAAGTTAATAGAAATTGGTATATAAAAATATAATCAGGTAAGAATGATTTACAAGTACAAGTTGGTAATAACATTTACAATTAATTATAATAATTTCATAAAGACATTTTTTTATCGTAAACAATAAAATAACTATTACAATTTCAAAATAATATATGTTTCTTCTATCTATGTTTCTATAAAAATAACAAATAAATAAATTTATGTATTGGTCATAAATTTATATATATATATATATATATATATATATATATATATATAATATATATATATAATAAAGTCTCTCCCTTCACCTTTTAACTTTTATATAAACTTAAATACAATCAAACCTTTTGGGACTAATAACTAGCCCACCTATAATTTATTTTATGATAGTGTGGAATTATACTCTTCATTCTAAAATGCGGAATTTCGGGGTATTAAAATATTCAAATGGTAACCTGCATCATGTGACATACCAAATTAAAGGACATAAAAAAATCAAATTAATGGTGGTTGAAATATATTTTGAATGAACCTAACCAAAATGTATTAGAAATTTTTATTGGTATAAAATATCAGATAAGCTTTCAAAAAATTTGGTCAAAATCATAATGATTAATTACTTTCGTCATATATATATATATATATATATATATATATATATATATATATATATATATATATATATGCATTTCGAATTGATCTATTTCGGATATATTGTACTTATCCTGGACAAAAGAAGTAGTGAAACTTTAATTACTCTGAAAAGCATCAACTCAAGCAGTCACTAAGATAGAGGGCGGTAGATATTAGTGTGGATGTGTTACTTTCTTTCGTCACATGAGTGTTTTTACAAGAATATAAGCTAATTTATTGTTATTGAAGTAGGTAGGATTCCATTACAGGACGGTAATATTTTGCCGAGTTCATTTCACCACCGCCGTATCAGTGTACGTAATATTATGATTTAATTAGGTTATTTTGAAATTTACGTTTGATTGTAGTTTATAATTTAGAATTTTCTGATCTCCTGTTCGAAACATCACCGACAAAACAATCCAGAGACCATAACAATCTCTTTTCCTCTCTAATAAATTTGTTCACCTTATCATACGTATGTAGACTGTAGAGTATATCTGCGATAAGAAATATAGAAGATAGTGTAAATACCTCATATTCTCGAAAGATCGCATTTCTTTAAATTCTGTATTCACTATTTTAAGTAGAGCAAATAAATGACTTATACTTTTTCACGTAATTAAAAACATTCATTAATGTTCACGACAAATCCTTGGACCAACAAAACCGATTATATAATAGCTGAGAATTTTAATTCATTATGATGCATTCTACGAAAGAACTTACTTTAAATATACTCTTTATTTTGATACGTTAACCATAACACATTATATAGGAAATTTTGTTTCACAATTTGTGCTGTTAAATATTTTATTTGTTGATTAAAATAACTTTGTATAATTTGAAATATTTCACTAAATTAATAATTTTAATCTTAGACCAGTACCAAATCAAACATATAAATAATAATATGACATAATTCATTAAACGAGATGTTTTTTAGGAGGCCCTACTTCAAAAAACCAGTTACATTTTGATGTATAGTTATTTATCAAGTAATTATTTTTAATCTACAGCTTGAAATTCCATTTAATCCATTCCATTATCAACTTATTTTTTGTGCATGACGATAAATAGGGTGTAGCTGGTATTTTCAATTATGGATTTCATTATTTGGATATGCAATGTAATATATATATATATATATATATATATATATATATATATATATATATATATATACACAAACTAAAACCCCTCCCAGAACTATACAATATATTTTACAAAAAAAAATGGCTAAAAACTTAATTGGTCTACAATTTATTTTCTACTTTAAAAATAATACGTTAATAACTTAAATAAAATACACAGCACCATACATTCTTATTTTATAAAAACTATCCACTATATAAAATATATTTTTAAAATCCAAACATAACAGAAAAGTAAATTTATTTAACTAGCGTTATTTAATAATCAAAATATTAGTTTCTAAATTAAACTTATAACCCATGATATTTATTAATGCTAGAAGACAATGTGATTAAACGTGAGTCTCATCTCCAGGTACAACTGCTACAGTTTTAAAACTAGTGGAAAATGAACCGTGGTATGACTTGAAAGGAAAATATATAGTAAAAATAGAAATATATACATATACATACTGTATGTCATAAAGTTTTGCCGATTACTATAAATAATATTATTTTTCATATTAAAAAAAAAAAAACTTTAAGTATAAAGGTAATAGGTATCGGGTAAAATTGGCATACGTTGCAAAAACAATTAATACATTTCAAACAAATTCTGCATACGTTAGGTTTTAAAATATTCAATAAATAATTTGCAAATATATTTCCATTAATAAATATTTTGATTAAAACATTATTTATTTTCCTTTAAACAACGATTCCTTTTTAATGTTTTTACAACATAAAAGTCTTGTTTACTATCACCATTACGTTTACCACGTAGAAGTAGATTAATAATTAATTATTGCTTTCTTTAATGTTTCAAATTTTAATAGAATATTATAACATGTGTCCATAAAGTCCCACCCCCTCTTATTTTTTTTATTAAAACCCTCGTACTGGCAAGTATCCGAAATCGACCCACACTCCCGAACTATTTGGCTATGTTTCACCTATAAAACACGTTTTTTGCAATTCAACATTTCGCCCACTTAGGATCGTCCTATCGCAATAAAAATAAATAGTGTTGGAAAGCTAATGTTCCGTAGATACATGATCATACAAAAAAAAACACAAAACGATATAAATAATATTCCAAAAATTGGTGAAGTTCACGTGTTTTTAATACGTAACGTCAAAGATTTGAACCGTGCGCATTTTAGTAAAAGGGACGCCACTTTTTCACATAATATGACAAATCTATTTTTCTGTCAAACGGGTCGACCAAAACACTGTTTTATAGGTCACATCTTTCTCTTTATAACCGTAGTTTACAAATCGTTCTGTGACTCACAGATCGAAATATATTTCTACTAGACGAAAGTAGTAAAGTAACGGAACGAATTTCACTTGGAATTCGGTGCAGTTTACTAAATAAAATTATCGCTTATGGAATAGACTTTTTGAAATCGAACTTTATATGGGATGTATGTTGTTGAACATATATAATAGTATGTTGTAGAGGAGATTTCATTCTATACGTTGGTACCACTTGATATAGGCAAAAGAAACCTTGATGTTATTGTTTTTAGCTTGGAATGAAGCCTAAGTTTGTGAGAAAAATGACGTATGAAAGCCGTGAAGCCGTCTAGCGGTTATTGATTTGGGATTATATTTCTATTATTTTGAAGGTTTGTTTTATTTATTTATTATAAATTGTGTATACAAATTACAATATCAGTATTATTGTTTGTAGAATTTATTGTTCTGAGTGAATGTTATTGCCAGACATCAAATATTGAGGCTATCTAGAGATAGAGGTTATGTTGGAAATTAGTCTTCCTTCATATCAAATTTGTAGCAAAACACATTGTGTTTACTAATACAAATAATTTTGTCTAATGAACATTTTATAAATTGATTGTTTTTACCAAAATATATGCAAAATGTCTATAAATTTATATAGGCCTATCTATAAATAGAGAAAGGTTATGATATATCTGGTGTGACCATATTAGCAAGTTTCCATTAATTTTATTTATCAGATAAATTTTGTCTGATTAAAATTTTATAAATTGATTATGTTTTTACCAAAATGTATGCAAAATGTTAATAAAATTAAATAGGCCTATCTATAATTGTTTTTTTATTGGTTTATATACCTATTTCTGTGGAATTTTGCCTCCGTTACTTTCAGATTTTTTGATAAATGACCTTATAACACTAAAATTTTTAAATCTAAAAGTTTTTGCATTACACACATAAAATCTGTGTATCTTTGTGAGAACATAGGTAATAAAAATTAGGTTATTGATTATTATTTTATTTTTTTGTGAATTTTTGAAAATAGTTAGTTAATATTCACTTCTTACATAAGAATGTACCACGTCCAATGAAAATTTTAAAAATCGATTTTTCTTTTTAGCAACTTTTATCCACAAATATATTAAAATCTCTAGAAATACTTTACAAATAAATACTAGTAAAAATAATTTTAGTATGGTGTACATTACCATTTCTGTGAAATTCTTGCCTACGTAACCTATTTTACATAGTAACCCTAATTTTCTTACATCTATCTTTTTTTCACTACACAGCTAAATTCTATGCACCTTTCTGAATATAATGATATATAGAAGTTGTGTAAAAGATATATATTACTATTTTTAGTGAATTTTTTTTAAAAAATGATCAAATTACCTTTTTAGGTAAAATATTTTTTTTTTTATTTTGAAAATGTAACAAATTTCTTATTTATATTCTCTAAATATATTCACAAATAGTTCACAAAAGTTTTATATATCTTAGAAAAAGGTGGTAACCTTTTGATTTTGGATGATACAGGTTTTTCCTGAAAAATGATAACTTCGTTTTTGACATGTAACATACTTACTCCAAAACCGTTTCAAAAAAATTATTTTATTTTACATAGATGAATTCTATGCATCGTTCTGAGAAAAATGATGTCTTATAAGTTAGGTTTTGTTTAAAAATAATATATTTTATGAATTTTTTAAGAAAACAAAACCTTAACATCCTTTAACATGTGCCAGTTCCTGCCAGTTCAAGGGGTTTAATGGAAATAGACAGATTTGCTTTGGGGAAAGTTTAGATAACCAAAGGAGGAGTTTTTTGAAGTATTAAAATTTTCAACCCTTACCTTACCTTACCTTACCCTTACCAACCCTTACCTTACCTTAAAGCGGGTAGCTTTAATTAAATCCTACATTTATAAACTTTTTAATGCTCTGGGCAGATAAAAGTTATAAAGCAACTGTGACATTTATAAAATATTGTGTATGACCGATACACAAGTCTTGCTCCTCAATCAATGGCAACAAGTGTGCCTAGTTTAGATAAACCTTCTGTTTTTAATTTCCTGAATTATGAACAAAAAACTTGTAGATTGTTTCGTATTTTTTTTTCTAATTTCAAAAAAGGTATATAATTATAGAATATATTAATAGCAATGGGTTATATAGTTACCCATATGTACTGGGAATCTAGTTTTAGAATATTGGGTTAACCGTGGTTGGTTGGAATAATTTTTGAATTTTTTATTTTTAATTAAAGAAAATAATGAGTAATTGATCTATCCGAAGTGAAATATTACAATTGATTCTAAGTTAGTAACAAAGTAGCGTCTAAAATTAAAAAAGATAGTTGGCTATAACTATTTGTCCATCTAATTATTGCAAAATAATTTTCTTTCTTTATTTGGTGATAGATTGTGAAATGTTGATAGTTATAATATAATGATTTTCTACCTGTAAGTTTTGAGTATTATGGGATTTGAGTATTTTCAATAGACAGTGTGACGTTTTTGATTGTAATTTTAAATAAACAGCGGAATTAGTCAGTGGGACATATAGATATGCTTTTTATACTTAATATGATTAGTAATTGTTGCTTTTAATGATATACTTTTTGTATGTGTAAATATAATCTTGATTTTTATGATGAATATATAATGAGTGTGTAATATTGTATATAGGGTTACACGATGCTTCTTATCCCACATTGATGGAATTGTTTTTTGTCTTTTAAATTAAATTGAGTTATAATTTGTTCAGTTTTTTTTTCTATTGGATGTCACTTCCATCGGATACTCACAACTTTCTTTTATTTTGAATTATTGTAAAGTCATTTTATATAAATAGAGATCTACTTTAATTTTTGACAAGTTTTAGAACAACAATTCTATTTTGTTTCTAACTGGATTTAGTTGGATGAAGTTAAACAAAATATAATCCTACAATATGGTTATGTTTAGATCTTATTCCATGTATTTTTATCAAGGTTTATTTGTAAATAGCCGTTTTTATTTTATTTTGGTATAAAACAATTAACTAGTTGTATTAATACTTTTTCAGAGCACTATTAATTATTTATATATTTGTCTGATATGTGTTGTTTCATCAATACATAATTTGGGTTCTATGGTTTCTTATAATTGCGGCATTCATTCATTTAAATTTTATATGTATTTCTTTCATACTCACTCTTTTTGTAATTAGGTTTGGAAACATAAGATATAACTTGAATTGTAAATTTAAATGTAAAATGGTTAAGGATATATATTATATATATTATCCTTATATAAAGCTAACGTGTAAAAAATATTTAGAAACTTCTCGGTGAAGTCAAAAGAACCAAAGCTTCGAAAATTTCAAAATAACACTTCTAACGTACTGAATATAACTACATGTTAAATATAGTTTGTGATTTTCACTACGACTTTCTCAAACTTCTTACAAACAAAAACAAAATTCTATAGATATCCAATGTATATAAATATTATTACAACGCCTATTGGTGTTTTTAAAGCTGTTTGCTTGGTTATTTTCGTTGTTATTAGTTTAACCTTAATTTGCAATTTTGTTTACTTTTATTTATCCTTAATAAGGAAATGCAAGAAAAATATGGTTAAACAAAGTATAGAAACGTTACAAGATATCGATCTCCGTATTTAGCTCTTTAATTTATGTAACATGTGAATGGTATAAGATGTGTCAAAAAGACGTGAGTTTTTCTAAAATATATCTGTTGTGGTAAAGATAAACCAGTTCTAAGACAAATGAAGTTGTTATGGGAATAATTTTATTTGTATTAGAAATATTGATATCATATCTCAAAAACAAAATTATTGTATTGTGGAGGGATAACTAAATTTTATATACCTTCCATAATAATAAGACGTAAAGGTAACATTATTCTAAAAACGATTTTGATCAAATTTTACAAATCAATCGCATTTGTTGATCAAAAACACCGTTTCGGGAGTGACTAAACAAAAAGTAATAATAAACCAAGGATGTGATCTGAAATAACCCAGACGTTTTATTATCCCAAAGTGTTAATAACTAATTCTTTAATATTTTGGTCCCAAAACAAATTTTGACACTAAAATACTAAATAAATATTACAATTTGGTTTGCGATTCCATTATGTGAACATTTAGAAACTTATAAAAATGAGAAATATTGTTAATTATAATTTTAAGACAGCAAATTGTACAAAATGTGTATTTTATATCTTCCCTACGAAACTAAATACTAGCGTTATATTAAAATTAAAATTGAAAATAATTAAGCTTGCAAGAAAATCTAATATTATCAAATTAAAGGAGACCAACCAGTGCAGAACCTCTGTCGTAAAAGCACAGGACGTAAATCCTGTTTAATATAAACATAGTTATAAGTTTCAATGAGACGTTGTCGGGTTGCTTTGCATTGCTGTTATGGGTAAGTACTTATTCCTGTTTTATGCTCTAGTGTTTAAAATTCATAAAATATTACTTCAAAATTTCGTTTATTACCCTTGTAAATTTACTAAATTATTTTCTCATTTTGTTTTTACAGCTCAGAGTTGTTAAATTGTACATGACATTATAATAACTAATGTATATATTTAAATGTGGTTTAATGTGATAATAACTAATGCTTCCTTTAAACGTTTTTTGGTTAGTTAGTAACTAAAATAAGTATAGAGATGAGATAACATATGAGCAGGTAGAAACAATACAAAGGTCAAAATATTTATAAGCTAGATTTTGTGTACACACCAAGTGAAAGTATTAAATTTACAATATTATTTCTATTACAAGTTTAATTTTATTGGAGATCAATATTAAACTAAAATAAGACCAATCGACAATTCTCAAAATAGAAAATGAAAGTCAACTTTAACTGTTTGTACTGTAGCTTGGTGAAAGTTAGAGAATACAAATCTAAAGTGAAAGTTGATAGTAAGCAATTTGAACAGAGTTTAAACCAAAAATAGAATAAAATATAACGGTATTAAACGAACTGATAGACTGGTTTTTTATCTTACGTCTAGTTAATGAATAACTAGATCCGGCCCAGGGGGACCAAAAAATGTTCGGTAATTTATGAGTGTTAATGTATGAGTTTATTACTTACTAAGTTTGAGTACCGGAGGACCAGAGTCATTGAGTTTACCTTCCTTGAGGTTGTCGTATATTGTGCCAACGAACGGTTCCACTTGATGTGCAGTAACTGGCCAGTACTTCTTCTTACAATCACTTCACACCGACCGCACTTGACACTTTACAATAATTAAAAATGTTTAAAAAAGAAATATAGAGGTAGTTGAGGTAGAGTAAATTAATATGAGGTAGCCGGAACTTAAGTCCACGAGAAAAGGCTTAGGAAGCAGACAACGCACCTGACTCCTACTAGAGATAGAATGAGAATGACCAAAATGTGCCTAGGTACAAAGTGCAAGTTGCTGTGGCATGTAACCCAATTTAGAAAATGAGAATTGTCGATTTGACCTTAAACACTATTACGTAACAAAATTATTACACTTTACTTTTCGTCTTTAAATAATTATATGTGTATTTTTCCACATAACTTGACATATTTAATACCCTTTATAATATTTAATTATTCGAATGCAATCTAAAACATAATCTGTCCTAATCAGACCTTTAAATCCTCAATGCAGAGAAATCACAAATTATTGAATTTAATAACAATTTTTTTTCTAATCACATGAAACTGCTCATCTTCTCAACATAGACCGTGTCTATAAACTGCCAGCGAGTACCTTTTGCAAGTACGTATCTGGGCCATGTCTCTCTTGTAACCGGCAGAGTTTCCTCGTCCCTGCCAAAGTCTCGGATGCCACTGATCCTCTTTCTAGGTCACTAGCTGTTTATATAGATCTTCACTATCCATGTTACGTTAATGACCTGCAAGGTAAGCAGTTGCGACACTATTTGAATTATTTCCCAATAACTAACACACGTCTGATATTGAAGATTTAACTGGTGATAGCACTTGACTATTTATTGTTAATAAAATATTTTATAAACCTATAAAAGTCATGATAAAAATCCTAACACGACTCCAGGTTACACCTGCCGTTCCTTGTAAATTCGTATAAACTCGTCATCCTCAATTTCAACATCTTTAACTGTCCAAACTTTCCTTTCCAAAACTTAATTTATTTAAAAGTAGGAAGGGATTCATACCGTATTGTCTCACTTTCAGCATACGTGCTTTTAACAATTACTTTTGTTTCTCTCTTACACTCTCCGAAAAATCTTCTGAAATACCCAAGCCAGTGACTTTGAATTAATGTTTTATGTAATATCAAATGTTGTTCCGGTTAAACAAAAGCGTTGCAAGAGTGCAAGACGTAATTTATTTTTTTATTATTTTGTATACACCATAATAGAAAAACAGTGTAAATATATTATTTTTATAAATCAGCAACTGTATAGTAATTAACTTATTTTCACCTTTGGATGTACTAACTTCACAACTGCAATTTTAAAGAAGAGTTTTAGTACACTTGTTATTATTTACATAGCAGTAGTATAACTTAACAATTAATCACTAATCATGAAAATGGGTTCCTTTATTTCGTTTAAAATTTTAATCTGAAACAAAGATATTAACTTTAATCAATTTTATGTGCCTTAAATTAAATGTGCAGATTATTTTATCAAACATTTTAGTATTAGTGAAGTAAATATTACGTTCATCTAGTTTTGAAATTCATTTTATTAGTACTCATGCCAACCATTTTTTAAAAAGTAGTTAGTTGATTATAGAACTAAATGAGATGCGGCCTTATACGATATGTCGTAGGACTAATATCATAATGTTCTACGTTACTAAAATGATATTAAAGTATGGATATTAGTCATAAAAATATCAAATATCCAAGATGAGCCAGACCCTCTTTAATTCTTTGACAAGCGTGATTTGAAAAGTATATACAAATAAAGGAATATTGAATGCTTAACTAAAAATACTGAATTGTATTTTGTTATATATAAATACGATTTCTCTTGCATATATGAAGAGGAATCCTCTATGTAATACAAAAATTACATAAAGGATAGAGGATAATTATATTTATTCTTATCCTAAATAATTACAAAATATATCTGCTCCCTCAAACGTATAAAGTAACGAATTTAGTAAAATCGTTAGTAATTTAGTAAATTTAGCTCACCTTACATATGTTTATTCAAAAAACTTTATTTATCAGTTTATAAATATTAATCTTATAATATTGCAACTTACTACTCATTTATGTTACGGTTATGATAATGTCTTTGTAAAAATCAGCTGTGTAGCAAATCCACGATTGCAGAAGAATTAAGAACCTTAATCACAAAACTATTTATTTGATTGATTCCAGTAAGGTTAGTCTGGGATTAAACTATTAACAAGTTATTGTTCCACTCTATGAATTTTCTTTTAGTAATTTCGAAATCAGAAAAAAATATTCGTTGTATATACAATGTAATTAATTCTTGTGAAAAAGTGTCCAACAATTAAAAACAATCATTTAAAAAAGTGTGACTATATTTACATAAACAATATTTCAGGTTCTTAGTTATTGAAAACACAATTCAATATATTTCTTTCACAAATACATATTTCTCAACCACTATCTTTCATGTACCACTATCTCAACCATAAATATCTTATCGTTGAAGATTTCTAAAATTAAAATAATTTATTTCTCAGTACAAATCTACATATAAATTCATATTATGTAACTGATATTTGAATTTTACAATAAACACTCAAACCCTTTGTTGTGGGTATGAATTATTTCCTTTTTGTACGACATTAAAATAAAATAATTTTACTAAAACAGATGTTTCATAAAGTTTTACTTTATATTTAAATATACACGATCCTTAAATTTATGATTAAAGTTTCGACTGGGAATGAAACATAGAAGTAGGGAATCTAAAATTCACTGACAGAAAATGTCTTTATATTTGCCGATCATTTTATATTCCAAATGTCCTATGTAGTAACGTTTTCTTTGTTTTCGCTTCGTGAATAATTCAATCTGAATCAACTGGTGTGTGTTCCTCTTTGTTTTAATACAGTGTTAAATGAAAAGGTTAATTATGTGTATCATATAAATTATTTATTAAAGTAACATGATGTCAAAAGGAGTATTAATATTACAGCTAGTTACTTTAATAGATGTTAAAATCTGTTAACATAAATAATATCCGACACTTCTTTTAACAAAATATATTTTATTATATAATTAAATATATATTCCGTTACATATAATGTAAGTAACACACTAAATACGAACAATGAAGTATTAAAATACATCAATGGTATATATTAGTTAATACACAGGTCATAGGGAAAGGAAATCATATAAATTTACACTTCTAAAAAAACTTTACTCCTTCAAAATTATACAATTTTCAACAACTCTTGGTATATGATAAGTCTGTTTGTTTTAAAAATATATTGTTGAAATTCTCATATCAATTCTGTAATATAATTTTGATTGAATAATGTTTGTTTAAATAAAAAATATATTATACTCTTAGTAAGTTTGTGAAAACCACATATTAATATGATACAAATGATAACATACTACCTACCAAAATTGTCTTTAAATATATTTTTCATAATAATATTATAGGACACGATGAAACGTTTACCTGATCATCAGATTTATAAGCCTTTCAACATCTACAGCTTTGTAATGTATAGAAAATATAAGTTAGGTTAATAAGTTGGAAAATATAACCCCCCAAAAATGTTAAAAAAATACCTAAATTGATTTAATAGTTGAAATATATCTGCTGTCTAAACTACATCTACATTAGATGCCATACCTATCGATAAACATGATTGATTTCATTTATATTTTATAATATACTTTAAGTAACAAGTAACATTTACCAAATGAAAAAAATAATATTCACATATATTCTTATCAATATATATTTGTATTAAAACATTACTTAATTTAAAGAGTAAGTTCGTTCATTTAACATAAGGCAATGGACTTTTCATTTAATTTTTTTTTTTTAATAATAAAAGACTTCTCTTGTGTAGTTCGACAATTCATTCCTTACACAAGAGAAGTTTATTAATTCATTACTGTTATAAGTTTGATAGGTTATTGTAATCCTTTTTCCACATAGACAATTTTTAGTGCATGATTTTTTGTTTGTTATTAGTTTCTACAATTTCATTTACCTTTGGGTCGAGTTTATTTATATTAACTAACATATTTTCAGTTCATCGAATGCATAACAGCAGTTATTATAAAACTGATTCACACATTCACCAACACCACTACTACTAATATAGTAGATATTAATAAACACAATATTTAATAGCTTGGGTCTTTAAAAATTTTAATAAAATATTTTGTAAACCTGAATCCTAACTAAGATATTTAACAATTACATTTGAATTTGTTGCTTGTTTGGGATAATAGCACTGTATAATAATATGGGGAAAATATAATTATAATTTTACATAATATGAAATCACTTAACGTTATATCAAACACTGTATTTAAAACGTCACAGTTGTATAAATTAATGTAAAAGCCAGACATTTCCAGAGTAAAAATTGTAATTAGAGTGGACCGGGTTCAATTTGCATACATTTCGTTGGGAATGTGAAGTACAGTGGATGGGGCGGGAATGTAATACAAATTTATAAACATGTTTTGTAACTGTTAGCACATTTATGCACAGAATAACTGTAGGCATAGTACTTTATATAGAATGCTCTATCAGATTATATATATATAGTACTTTATATATATATATATATATATATATATATATATATATATTTGCTGATAAAATGATATAATCTGAATAAGTATAAAACTATTATTATTTTTGATTCAATGAAAACAAACAAATTACACTTGAAAAAAGCAACTTCTATCGCTAAACTAAATATACGCACAACTAAGACTTTATTTTCAACAAATCGTCATTTGAATGTCTAAGTCATAATCACCAGTTGTTATATGCACATAAACTTTCATTTAGTAAGATATATTATGCATTAACTTCAGACAGTGAATTTATGTTATGCTTAATTAAATACTATTTCGTTGGTTTTTCGTGACACGAATAAATTGTAAGTAAAAACTTAATTACAAACGATATCAGGTCCCAATAAGTTTACTTCTACGATATAACAAGACATATAAGTTCATGGTCTAGTCTAGAATTAATTTATGTTCTTAAAATTATATCAGATAAAATCACATTAATTATTGTAGGACTTTAAACAATTTAATTCCCCTTTAAACAAACTTACAAAAAATTTAAATAAACATTTCAACTTTTTTAAAAATTTATAGAAGAAAAAAAATCAAGTTACTATAAATTGGAAATGCACTCTGATATTTGCATACATATCTAGTGTTTACCATTATTTTAAATATGTCAACATTGAATCTCTTTACATGTACATGGACAGTCTACTACACAGATATCCCAAAAAGAAACTAATCTTTCACTGAAGAACATTAACAGGCAAAAAGGTAGTTCTTACTAAGGAAACTTTTATAAAATACGATACAATAAACATAGATCTTTGATTTAAATATACCAACATCTCATGTTTACTGACTCCTTTTGTCTACACCTAGGATGTAAGGAGTCGAATGATCACGTATTTTCGGGCTACTGGTTCAGTATGAAGACCTGTAAGCGATCCCATACAGTGTTATGTGATGTTTTAACTTCTGAAACTTTCGGCAACCCAGGCAACTCAATAGAATGTTTTAAGAAATTCTCAGAGCCACTGTTCTTACAACTACTTATGCAGCCATGTTTTGAATTCCATTGATGTTTTATCTACACAATTATATCCTATTAAGAAGAACTAAGGATAAGGGTTTCCCTATACATTTATAAAGTTTGCAATAGTCAACCTATTTTATACTTAATATTTACGCGCATGCGTAAGTTTGTGGACTTGTGTTTTAAATAGTTTTTATTCTTGGGTTATTAAATAAATTGATTTATTAGAGAGACTGACAATTTGCATCACACTCCGCCAAACGTGAGACTATAATTTTAATCAAAGTTATCCTTGACATGTCTCTCTAAATGAAATAAAGCAAAATGTTTCTGTACAAGAATTAAAGATTATATTCAAACGGTGTTTGTTGAAAATAAAATGATAGTTTTGGGGTTTAGTTTTGGGAATACTACTTATTCTTGTCAATAATTTTTTTTCTTTAAAAATATCTTTAACATGTTAAATATATTAGATATATAATTAGGAATAAAAATTCTGATGATGTATTTGCTTCGAAATGCTAGCAGAAAAATATTATGAGGATGTGAGCAGCAACCTTAAATGTTTAAAGTACATCTGAAATAAAAATTTATGTAATAATGATTACTTATTATATATATTTCAAAATTACAATTCATTAAGAAATTCAAATGGACACAATATTAGTTTTGGCCATAAACCTATTGCAATGCGTTTATAATTGACTTGCTATCCCAGATGAACTCTTATATAAAAAAAATGAAAGTTTCATAGGTTAATCAGTCAATAGTGAGTACTTTTGAATTTGTCTTAAGGTCTTTCGTAAATCAAAATAGACGAACCGGTCCGTGTATTTAGTAAAAATTTATACATTTTATAACCATAATCATAACCAACTTTAATAGAATTTTACATCATACTACCAAACTTAAAACAAATCTTAGATACCCAAATGTGAATAAAATCTATTCAGCTTAATGTACTTTAGATACAATTAGGATTGAAAGGCAGAAGAGATGCGGTAGTGCTTTAAAAACGTGTTTTTACAGTCAACAAAATTAAATTGGGTATTTACCTATGTAACAATCAAGATAACTTTTGGGATTACTAATTTTTCTTTTTACTATTCCAAATGTGGGAAAGTTAATAAAGGTAAAACATTGTATTAAAAAGTTGGGAATTGAACCTGAATTTCAATATAAATTGATCAATGTTAGTTCTTAAAAACGATAATTTTTTCAAACTGTTAAAGTTATAACGATCGTTCAGGTGAGTTACTGAAACGGCTTTATCCAATATCTGAAAGCCTCCGTACGAGTATATCTAAAACTCTCACAGACTCTATGAGCTGTACTTTGGCGGACAAACATTCAAAGTTATTCAAGGTACCTCTCATTTTTTTCCTTATAGTGAGACACATAATATGCAACACATTAAAATATTTGTGTAGATTTATTGATTTTAACGCTTAAACATTATTTTACCAAGCTAGTATTATTGTTTAAATAATTAATTCAAGTGAAAAACTATTTGTGTTGCATATTTAATCTATGACCGTTAAGTCCTATAACGACAATAAATAAGATTTTTCCTTTCAGATGATGTCATAACGTTTCATTTTAAGCGAACTTTAAATTTGTAAAGAAGTATCATTTTTATTTTTTACGGTCTCTCATTCTTCATGAATAATTTTGAAAAACAATTTAAATTTGTTACCTTATTTCCCCCAAAATTTTATACTATTCATATTTATCACGAATTAAGTACAACGAAAAATTTAATTATATGTAAAACTCATATATAAATTATCATTTAAATATAACAATGATTTGCAGTTATTAAATTTCTATGTTATTATTATTTATTTTAGAAGGCATTTTGCTGTTAATTTCCTTGATGATAATCATTGTTATTATAGTAACAGGACATTTCAATTGTATTTTTTAACTTTTTCTTCTACACAGAATACTGTAATAGTAATATAATTATAGTAAAACCAAGTGAAAAACCTCTTTTAAATAAATCAAGTACCACGTTTAATTATTCAAATATATGCGACGTGAAAACTTATAAGAAAATCAATTTTGAGTTTATTTGTCAATGTAATAATTTTTAGGGCTCCAGAATCAAATAATTTGTTGTTGTTTTTATTTTTAAAATATTATAAATGCTGACACTACCTAGAATCAAAGGCGTAAATCATGACTAATATAATAATAGGTATAAGTTACAGTACGACTGTAACAGTCAATCAACTTTTTTTCTCTGTGGTCTGAGTCAAAAGTTCACAGATTGTCTCATTTAGATATTATAGTGTATTTATTTATAATATGATCTCTATATTATTTATTTGATTATAATTTTTCATTTTATTTTTACGTTTATTTGGGGATGGTATTTACACCTATCATCCGTTGTAATAAATTAAACATTTTTTTCTATTGCTGTATTCAGTTTTTTTTCATACACCTTTTCGTTGTCAGTGGAAGCGGAATCACAACATAAATAGCCTAAGTATATTTATTTTCATTTTTGGTATTGTACAGTTTTTCATTAAATCAAAAATAATAGAGTTATTTATATTGTATAAACAGGTATTCGTGCATTTAAAAAAACAATAAATGAACTAAACGTAGTATATATTTAATAATATGTGTGAGTTATACACTTTATACTGAACAGGTTTCCAATGAGCACATCAGAATGCGATTGGAATAAAAAATTCAGCAGTAAAATAGTTATTATATTTTAATGATTACATACTTATTTTCATCTTATGAAGTAGAAACTCATTTATATCTGAAAGTATACTTTCATTGTGCTTAGCCTATACTCAATAAATATTATTTATATTATTTATATTTTGTAGTTTATAAATGGATGTAATTATTTCATAGATTAAAGCCTTTAGTTAAAATCATTTTATTTATTATATTTTAAAATTATAATAAACAATTTATCCTCTGGTTGGAAGTGTTAATGTTTCCGTTATTGTACGAATCTTAACTATATAATCTTAACTTCTTTTTAAATAAAATATTTGATGTCAATGATATAATTTTGATCCAATATTACTAATGAGTCGATTAATTCGGTGAGGCGTATTTTCAGAATGTCTTTTATTTCTTGAATGGTATATTAGTAATTTGTTTCACTATGTCAAAGGACACGATATTATAATTGGGTTGTAAAGTGATCTCATTAATTTTATTTATGAAATCAAGGCTGTTTCTAGTGCTTTGGTTGGTTTTTAATAATATGCTGTTTACTATAATTAATTGAGACTAATGTTAGATACAAGTCTTATGGAATTTTATATGCATGTTGGTTTTCATTATGTAATCCTAATCTTTTGATACTTGTATACCAGTAATGTATTGTTTCGTTTGTGATTTTGGTTGAACTTTAATGTTTTATGTATTATGTATGTGTGCTAGTGAAAAACTCTGAAGATGGAACAGATGTTCTGAAACGCGTTCGTTGTAACACTAAGAAAGAAGTCACGTGGCGGAATATACTATTTCAAACAATTGTGACTTGGACACAAAATAAATATGAATTTTAAATTTGAATAATTGTTTTACTATAAAATTATTGTATAATAACAAATTAATAATCATTGTTTCAAAATAACTAAATCTCGGGAAACTTATATGTTATAGATAACTCTATCCGACTTTCCATTCACCTTATACAATTGTTATTTTAAATTAACATTTGTATGGGAGGAGTGAATGTATAATGACTGAGATAAATCGTTTAAGGATGTACATGAATAAAATTGCATATAATATTTACAAAATGATATGTCTAACAACAGGCAATAGCAATACTTTGAAGTTGTATCAATAAATTGTTTACACCCATTGTGTATAACGTCTTAATTTGTATCTAGTTGTTTGAAAGCGAGAAACCTCTCAGTTATCATAGTCTTATATAAAAAAAGGAAGAAAATAAAATAAGGACCCTTAACCCTCGAATATTCTATAACTTCAGGGTCGGAAGGAAACAAGAATCGGGTCAGGAGAGACCATATATGAAAAGTGAAAGAGAAGTATTTATCCCATGATTGCAAAAATATACAGCTACTGTCCATCGGTATTTACAATATCGTATTTATTATAGAAAGCCCCCGAGGGTATATTTTATTAATAATAGGGGTAATATTTAGTATTTAAAATTTGAATTTTTTAAAACTTAATGTTCATTTTATTTACATTAGTTTAAAATTGTAATGATTAAATTCAGTGTTTTTATATACATTAATAACTTATTATTAAGTTCGTTAAACAAAACTACCAATTTTAGTCATTTCATTCCAAATTACTTTTACTAAAAAATAGAAAGTGAATTGTTTCCAGAAAAACTCATTTCAGCTTCCCTATATTATAAAGTTCACAATCATCTTCTAAACCTTCACAAACGTCTACTTAGGTATTTACATATACACATATATATTTTATTTTCTATTACAAAAAACTTGTCGTTTAAAAAACTGTCGATCTTCATCGCTTAATAAAAAAAAGGAAGCAAAAACATAAAATATATACTCGAATACTCTAATAGTGTCAGGTTAAGAAACTAAAAATAGTTAATAAACCTGATATGGTAATTGAAATAGGAGGATCTAATCCAATATTAGTGAGAAAAGTTGTATATTGCGAAGCCCGTACTCATTAAAGTGAGCCTCTTAGTTTTACTCACGTAATAATAATTTTGAATTTTAAATATCGGGAACGTTAGCAGTAATTTGACATTATTAATTGAGATGAACAAAAATAATATCCACGTGGTAAAATATAATTTATTATTATTATTGCCTTACTGGACTGGTTTCATTCATTAAATATCTTTATGAGTTGTGCAATTTGTTTTCAAAACTCATAAAACCTCAAAAGTAAATGAGATACCATTTGGTTATGTTTTGAATCTTTGAACAAAAATTAACTGAACTTAATTGAGATCAATAAGAAAATAAAATTTATTGTCAACAGTGGAAGAAATCCACATTTTCCTAAACATTATAGAGGACTAAAAATGTATACATATATATTTATTCATATTATATATATATATATATATATATATATATATTCATTATCTATTTTATACATATACCTATATAGTGAACCAACCTAAAAGTATAAATTAGATGGATAATTCATAGTTTTCAGTATGGGCGTATCCATGAGGGGTATACCAATACATAGAACTATGCATTAATTGATAATGTATATAATAACTCAATGACCAGATTAATAGAATAACGATAATCAATGTAATTAAAGCTTGTACTACTTCCTTGGCAATCAGCTGAGCTTTGAAGGAAAGCCGCCAATTGTAATTGAAGTGGATAGAAACTAAATTATATACTTGCATTACAGATGCGGAGTCATCAAGGAGAATCATTGCGAAAGTTATAGAGCAGAAGGGTCATGTTGTAAAGTAAACATATACAAATGAGTTTTTAGTTTTATAAATAATATGTTATAATAATATTAATAAATATATAGTTCTTTGTATGGCATTGAAACACCGATACCCGAATATATAAATTGTTCACTGAAAGGATACCTTTAACACCATTCCCAATATAAAGATATATGTTTAAATAGCAAATGTGTATCCTTCTTACCTTCTACAGAAACTATTATATTATGAATCTATGATAACTTTATTTTTAAAGTACATACGGATGAAACTGTTAATAAAACCGATCCGGTATTTAACTAGAGGCTTTTATCCTGTACAGTAAACTGGATGAAATATAATAAACGTTATTTCTTGCCAATCCACCCCTACAACCACAACACTCTAAAAGTTTAGAAACAAACTTCCATTCCATTGTAAAATGATGCAAAACTTTATTTTATATCATCTGATTGAACTTCAACTTTATTGTAATAATAAATATGTTTATAGTAATTACATTGTTTTATTACTAGATATTTTCCTATAAAATGTCATTACTTAATATGAGTTTTTGTGTTATTAAATTATAATCTTATTGTACAGTATATATTGGTTCACACTTTTTTACTCGTAATACAATTTCTGGAGCAACAGTAAGATTTGTACTGAATTAACAATCTGTCAATATATCGTGGCTAATACGTATAATAAACCAAAATACATAATTAAAACTTACTAGATTGCTTATTGTAATAATTACATTTTGCTTCCGTTCACAAAAATAATTATAGTTTCATATATTGCGTTTTATGTCACATATAATTTTTAAATTATACCACACAATGTAACATTATGTTCTGATTATATAAAATTTCCCTTTTATATTTTACTATTATATACAGAAATGTTATGTAATTTCACAATAATTATAATAAATATTTTCGAACACTTGGTTTAGTAAGATAATATTATAAAACAAATAATACCTGTTGATGATACTGGCGCTTCCAACTATATAATCACTTAATTGTATATGTACTTTGTTTGGGCAAATGTTATTAGAAAGGCGAATTTCAATATCTTTGAACTGAAATCGTCTTTGTCTAAAGTTGATTTTTTATACACTCCTTACTTACAAATAGAATTATTTCCACTCCAATTAATTACAAATATTCGTAACAACACAAAGCTCCTAAGTACCCCCCGACGACGCTATTTGGGCAACTACTGTGATACACTAACGTACAGCTGACGTTCTAGACAGTCCTGCGCACATGTCTCTGTCTAATTTATCTATCAAATAAACGAATTTATGAAAAAAGTAAGTATGATTTAAAAAGTTTCCGTATTTACATTTCGTATTGCTTTTTTTCTATTTAAACAAAATTTTCTACTTGTCGATTAGAAAATTAAAAAACAAAATCGTCCACTAGAAAATTACAGAGGTTATATCCTAAAACTAATGATGTAATGAAATTACTTAAATTATGGTGTACAAATAATATTCATTATATGTTAATAAAAAAAAATTAAGGAAATAGCCAAAAGGTACATAAATGTATTTATTTATTTTCATTAATGTATTTATGTACATAAAATTACTACATCCATTGATTATTATTATTATTATTATTTATAAAGCTTATTAAAATCTAAAAGATATATTTTCAATTATGAATAGAGCTGAAGAAAATAGAAAAAAACAGTACTAGCGAAACTTACAACGTATATATATATATATATATATATATGTGTGTGTGTGTGTGTGTGTGTGTGTGTGTGTATTATAAGTATATACAATGAAGAGAGAAGTAAAAATTTTGATGTCTTAAATTAATGAAATATAACAGCAACATGAAATATTTGGCATATAACCATACATTTAACACACACAAAAACAAACAAATCATCACATATATTATAAATTAAGAGAGTAGCTAGTTCGCCTTATCACGGAGGATACTTGGTGCCACCATGTGACATCTATGAGCAAGAAGATTCCGATGATGGAGCGTAATTTCAAAAAGGATCATTTACACAAGATCGAAGTCACATGACTGATAATACGGCAGATAATTATCTATGATATTTACTTATGATTAGGCCTATAACTACATGTAAATTTGTAAATTTAAGTTAAACACATATTGAAATTTACTCATACCAAATGATGCAGAAAATAATTTGACGTCATATTCAAAATCAGAAAAGAATATTCCAGTAAAATAATATATATATATATTATTGAAAATGTCAATATTAGTTATGTTAAAGCAAGTCGCAAAGCATTATAGAAATGAAACATTTAAATTAAATAAACATGAATGAAAACCATAAAGAAATAAAAAAAGTTAAATTTAATGGGTAAGATGACTTTTACTGGAAAAGATATTTGTAAAATTCTATAGAGTTGATAATATAACAGTAGATATGAATACAAATTAGTAGAAAAATTAAAATCATATCGAGAATAAAACTTGATATAACGATAGTGAAGTGTGTTTAATTGAATGCTAATGTAAAACTAAATAATAGGAAGCCAATATTTGTAAAGTTATTAACAAGTAAAGTTCAGTAGAAATTTAAATACAATTATTCAATAAAATATTATATTTTAATAGTGTTTATAAATTGTATCTTATGTACGAGGATATATTGTGGAAATTTCAATAGTTTTAATCACATAAAGATGCCATATTTATTTAGGAAAGTAGCCTATAAATAAATAAAGTAAGAAAAGTACTTAAACAAGTAAAAGGGGGGGGGGTTGTAAATAAATACTCATAAATTTTTTTTGATCCCACAATAAGATAGTATATGTAAAATATCAGTTTAAAATGAATTTTAAAACAATTAATAAATGTAACATTGTACAGATTTCACAAATTATAAGTAGAATATTTAAATGTTAAATTAAATAAATTAGGAGTAAAAACTACCTTTTCCTTAGTTTTGGATATAGTACAACATATTTACGTAGGACGAACAGTATATGAATCCAAGGTGTGAAAAGTGAAAGATAGAATAATAGTGAACAAAACTAGTTCATTTAAAAGGTCAAATGACACTCCTAAAAAAATCAAAATATTCAAGGAATCCAAAACGTAAATCGGTTTTCGAAAAAAGTTATACGCATTAAAAAAAAGTGATTTTAACAAGGTTTCAAATTCAGATATTAAGACAGTCAAAGTTAGAAACGGGGCTAGCTACCGCTCTGCCTAGTTTGCTTTGCTTAGGAAAATGCAATTTACTAGGGAATCAAGATTTTTTCTGGAAGAAAAATAACGTAAAATGTTTAATTCAATACATTCTTAGTGATAAGCCGTGAAAAACAACTTTATGCCGGTTTTTTTCCCGAAATTACTAGTTTCTTTGCGAATCAGCAAAGGAATACCACAAGTACTTTTTTTGTGAAATCTATAAATACACGAGTCATGCACTCGATTCACGCGCCTGTGTCTTGCCTCTTCTTTGTCTTTTGGTATTTCTATACGTCTTGTAGTTATATAAGGTCGCAGAAAAACTACTTCACGAGACATTCCTGAATTCGCCCGAGATTAAACACAGCAGGCTTCAGCTGATCTGGAATATTCTGAGGAACCCATCATCCATCAGCATCTTCCAGACCACTCTCCGAGGGAGCAACACTTTCCAGGAATCGTCAACTACCTAAGGTAAAGGGAAGCTTAAAGTTTGATATAATTTTAATAAATTTTGTAACTATAAATTTTTGTAAGTATTATTGTAAAAATTAAAAAGAAATAGGATTTTGATTTTTAAAGGAATGTGCCTGTACTGGGGCGGGGGGGGGGAGTTTAGTTAACGTACATGAAGTTACTTTTTCTATATTAAAATTTAAAAAATAACTAAATTTAAATAAAAACATAAAAGTAAGTAAAAGTCAAGTAAATAAAAATTAAGTTAAAATTTTTATATTAATATTTGAAATCATGATTACTCGCCTGGATTTATTTTAATTTTATTTTTTTGTAGTTGAAAATAGCTTCTAAGAAACTATGAATATTATATAAGGCAACGCAATAAATATTGTGGATAAATAAAAGAATTAAATTAATTGCGCTAAAAATAAATGAGGAGCATGAGTTTGATGATTAAAAAAGATAGATAAATTAGGAATTTTTCTGGTGTTTGAAACTCAATTTATATATCATGTGTCGTCAAAATTATACCAGATGTGTTTGAGAAAATAACCAAGTCAGGTCAAAGTTTATTAGTACAAAGTTTTGAAAGTTAAATAGAAGAAGATATTAAATAATAAAATACAAGTTGTTTAATACAAATAATATAGGTTAAGTGCTCTGACCTGAATTGTAAATTCACAATTTTAAAAGTTATAATTATTTATTTTGTTTCTAAGAGCCGTTCCAATACGGTACGGTCCCAAGATCAAAATTTTACTGACTATGCATCCTCAACTTTAATTGTAAAAAACCAAGATAATACACATTCTATGGTAGACGATTTCAGAAACACCAACCAACCATATATATCAGAATATTTCCTTATATCATCATTAAATTACACAAAATAAAATATTAATCTAATACTTTAATTTAAAATACACAGAGAAATGTGAAGGCATATCTAGGAGTCTCAGGATTTTTCTGATAATTCACAAAAAACTATGCAAAAATAACACACCCTCCAACAGATTTATTAAATTGTTAAAAAACACTGGATAATAACAACGATTAAACGAAATTTTCAGTCTCACTAGAACAAAGCATTGTTCACTCTTTTGTTTAGTTATAGAAATCTAAGCTGTCCATAATCCATTCCATTTTCTGACCGTATTGTAACTCCCTCTCCAAACATTCATTACACTCTTTGATACTTCTCATTAGCAACCGTCTGATACTTTTGTCCAAGATGATTATAAACTGAATGTAATCATATTATTAATACGGAATATAATGCACACTTTCAGATAATACATTTCATTACTGTAATACGAAGCAAAGCGTTATTTAACAATAAATAATTATTTTGATTCTTCTTGCTAAAGCTTAAAAATATTATTTTACCATATTTTTGAAATTTATTTTGACTAAACTTAATTTGAATTTTTTGTTTTTGTTTTTATATTATGGAATGGAGGAAAACCGGTGTACCAAAGAAATTATTGCATCTAGTGGATGATAATGGAAAATACAATCTACTTTGGATAGACATTTTTTATAAATCCAGTACAACTCTTGGAGTGAGGCAAGAGGATGTCTCCTTTTCAATATTGCAGTGGACGGGGCAGTTTGAGAATCTATAGATTAGACAATACACATTCAAACGAGTGGATCGCTTTGTTTATCTGGATCCGAATTGAAATCCGAGAAGAATATATCCCAAGAAAGAGGAAAGACTATCTCAATAATATATGCTATTTTGTATTAATGCACTAATTTGAGAGAGGAGTTATCGAGACCAAGCTATCCTGTATTGGCATATTAAGTAAAGGATTGGGCTAACCTTAAGGTTGAAGATGAAAAGCTCGAAATATTTGAAAGAACTGTTACGTCTAGTAACAAAGATCTCTTTAAAAAACACATTATAAATTGTTTATAATTCTCAAATAGCTTTTAAAGTAATTGTGAATACACGTGAGTTCATGAAAATATGTACGCATAAATTTGAGTTATTTAAAATTTTGAAAAATATCCATTAAACGAAAATAAAATTTTCTGTTTAATTAAAGCTTATATACATTGTTTTCTAAAAAAATAATGTCTTCCATTTAACTGTGTCTAAATAACAAACTTTTTACAACAAATTCAGCATTTTTTTAAAAATAACCATTAAAACAATTAATTAATAATTGCCATTTCTCTCTTTTAATGTGTCTAGGCCTAATTTAACTAGTATCATAATTGAGATTTACAAATTCTTCAATCTACACCTGTGAAACCGATCAACCGATTTCATTATGATAAATCTTACTTGAACAATATTTCAAGATTCCAAGTTTAATTAATGCATGTGTCAGCAATGTAAGTGCATGTTCGACTTCAACTTTAACTGTATCTATTTTTAAATCAACAAAGGGTCAGCTTAAGTATGCCATTTCAAAAAAAAAGTATATAAAATAGAAACAAAACTAAATATAAAACGAAGATCAAAATTTAATTGGTGGTGCCGCTAGAAATTATTATTAGATCTACAGTTCTTCAAGGATTATTTATTTAACTTCTGACTTTAATTATTTTTTCATTTAAATAATGATAGTAAGATTTATATGTTAGTGTTTATTATCAAAATTAAAAAGAGTGAATTAACAAAGGGGTCAATCTTTTTTTCTAAAAAAAAGGTAATGTAAAACTTAATTTAAATAGTAATTGTAATAGTAATATGTTCGTCAATCATCTTCCTCGAATTACAAGTTTATATATATATATATATACATATATATATATATATATATATATATATAAACTAGTGTAAATAGATAACTCAGACCCGGCGCTGCAGGTATTATATTTCTGGTAATTTAATTCTGAACATGTTTGTTTATGGATTCTTTCAGAATTGAATACTTTTTGCCCAGTACACATTAAATTCAAAACTCTCCTTTAAGGGCACTGAGAGATGGTACAGGTACATCTGTTGTATTATGAAAATGCATGGCTATTTTATACAAATTACTTTGTAAACGTATGTTTCTAATTGACCATCTATACTGTTACATTAAACTCTTGTTTAGCATTACACAGTAACATACAAGTAAGTAAATAAGTTACGTCGTTACTCAAACTTTATTAATACCAGTCTCACAAATCTTATGACAAACGTGTCTAAATTTAACTAAACTCACACAATTTGACAGAATTCCAAACCTTTTCCTTGTCGTTTTAAAATAATAATATAAACACTATTGAGTTTCAGTTGAAAAATCAAGCAGTTAATCAAGGGTAATTTGATTAATAATATTTCTATTTTCTTGATCTTTATATTTAAAATTAACTAAAAACTCTTAATTTTTACGGAAAATTTCTTGGTTCATTAGTTACGGTATGTTTTGAGATCATAGATTCATCACCATTTCTTAAACGTTGCTTCTTTCTTCCATATCTTCTGAAATGTTACGTTGATTTGATGACACTCGTAGAAGTTGTTCATTATGTAAATTTTCTTAGCTCCCAATTGTCATAACGATTGGTTCAGCGTGGATATGTTTTGGGATCGAAATAATTTACGTTTTTATTATTTTTACTTTGGCTAATACTGACTAATGAGCCACTAATCATGATATATGATGTCACTATCCTTATATTATGTGTTATTTCAATTAGTCTGATCTATTTTTGTTATCGTTATTTTCTTTATTATCAATTTTAGCTATTTTATTTCTTCTCTCAAAAACTACATAAATAATTTTAATGAAACTTTCAGTATCTATAATTAATTATTTTTTATTATTTAACTAAACTTCAATTTTGTAATTATAAATTTGTAGTTGTTATAATGATTTCTTGTTTAGTTATTTTATCTACATTACGAATTCATTTTTACCACTTATTTTTTTTTTTATAAATTAGTTTTTCATATTTTGATATAGTCTTATACAAATCTCATTTATTTTTAGTTTTATACATTTTTTAAAACCATCTTTATTTGTGTTACAATATTATTTATTATTTTTATTTCAATTATACTTCACTTCTTTCATATTTTTAAGATTTTACTTAAAATTATTATTGTTGTAACATATTCTAATACAAATTTTCAAAAAATGACTTATATACATAAACTCGACAATGTACAACAATACTAGACATTTCTCAACTTAACAAGTTTGTTTTGTTGTTGTGCAAGGCTCCGCTTACTTCCTGCTGCAACAGAATGTTTCGTTTCACATTTTTTCCATTACTTCATATTTCTATTTAATATTTGTGATATGGTACTTGCAATTTGTGATATCTAGCAAATTATTACAGTGATTTAATGTTAAACTATTCAATCCATTAAACAAATGTCGATTATGGGTTAATATCCTTCTCAACAACATTCTATCTATACTAAATCAAATGGAACACTCAAAATATAAAAAAATTAGCAGGTTTGTTTTCTCATTATAAAAAATACGAAAGTACCATACATTTTAAAACTTATTACCAATTTTGACATTCATAAAAAATTGTATCTGGAAAAAGTGGCTACATCAGGAAATTTTATATTACACTTTTATCTTGTCCTTGTCGTACACTTTGTTTAAGTGTAAAAGTTAAAAAGATGAATATTTTGAATAATCTTAATACAGTAGTAAAATTTAGTTTGTATTATAATATCTTGGAAACATAATATAAACTTAGAATTTTAGTCGTTTTGACAGGCAAATAAAAATTATAACATATATAAACCTTAATAATAACAATAACCTAAACTCTGTCCCGATAAATAATTACATTTGGAATCAAAAGATATCTTTAGTAGAAACGTTATTTACCATTTAAAACGTTTAAATTGAAGTTGTGTTACACATGGGTCGAGGTCAGAACAGTCCCAAAATGATGATTTGTCATATTGTGTTGCTTTGTGTCAATTTATTGTTGGTAGTAACCGTCTTTTTTTCTCATGTTATCTTTTCTTGTATTTCCTATTTTTATAATAAACGGAAAATGTATGTACCCTGCAAAATTAAAGTATAGATTCTTTTTCAGGCAATTAGAAAATTGTAAATTTTACTTTTATCTAATCGTACAATTTAAGTGTAAAATTTGAACATGTTCAATAGTTTCATTCAAAAGATGAAACGTTTCAAGATTCATAACACTAGAATATAACTTGTATGCTAATATTTTAAAACGTATAATGTAAACTTAGTTTTTAATCGGTTTTGTTATTTTTTTATATATATAATAAATAATACAAATATACTTTTATAACAACTACCTTCTAAACACTCTTCCTTGAAATAATTACCTTTGGATACAAAGGACATCTTTAGTAGCAAAGGTATTTGAAACGTTTATGAGAAAGGGTTACCAAGTTGTGTTACACGTGAATCGAGGTTAGAGCCGTTATAAAATGATGAATTACTGCAATTAGGCGCTGCTTTGACTAAGATATAGCAAAATTATGCAATCTTCTTTTTATTGTAAATCGTCTTTATTCTCAAGTTACCTTAGTTTTAGAGTGTCCTCATTTTTATAATAAACAGAAAATTATGAACTCTACTGAAATTAAAACATAAATTATTTTTAAGCAATACTTTTGACTTACATTTCAAATTATGTTTTGAGTGTCCATCTTGGTATATCTTGTTAAAGCTGTGTTGCGCAGCATAAAAACTGCACCCAATATCTGTCCTTAGTTTTATATATTCTTGAAGGTCCTAACGAACGAGATAATATGTTTCTATATAACTCTGTAACTGCCAATATAAGTGGTGTACATTTTTTGATAACAGATTCATTAGATAAATCACGTGTATCTTTGTCGCTCCATCGCTGGTTCGCCTAACTGCGGAGAACTTGAATATAATTTTGATATTTCTCGATTGCTTCAATAACTCCTGTTACAAACTCACAATGTTTTCGATTTTTGTTTATTTTAAGGTAATCTCCCCATTTCTTTTGTTAACCAAACTGTTTAATTTTATTATTTATTATTAGAAATTAATGCTTAGTAATTTCATACAAACCTCTCTCATTCCCATAATTCCGTGTTTATAATAGAAATTTTTGTATTATTATAATTTATTTCCTAAACAAAGCTACTCAAATGTATAATGATATCCGGATTATTAAGTTTGGTTAAATTTTCATTCCTTAAAAAATGTTATATTATGTTGTTAAGTAAAAGTTATTCCAGTAAATATTTAAATACCTTGTACATTAAACTGAAAATGTTTTGCTATATTATAAATTATATATTAAATTATAAATAAAGTAACGTATACAATATAATATATAACAAACTGTCGGGAGTTTCTTCATTTTACACACTTCATTATTAATTCTGTACGGGATATATTTAATATCAACAAAACTTCATTTTCCCATAAGGTAAACTTGTCCAGTGTGGTAGACCTGCTACGCTAGTCAGTATTGAAATATTACAACTAAATATTATTCACCAATCTAAGTTGACCTTATATCTTACAATAATTAAAAATTTTAGTTGTAATATCTAAACCCTAAAAAGTCATATCTTAGTATAAAGTAAAACATAATAATAACATAAGAGAATGATTTCACGAGACAAGACGATATAAGCTTCTGTAAGAACAGTTCTTTGCTTTACACGTCACATACGTCGACAATTTATTACTGAACGTGACAGGACTTGCTATATACGTATAGTTGTCCGGGAAGGGTGATTTTTGGTAAAGGGAAAAAATTGGGATGGGTTGGTGGGTAGAATTTCTTAATAATAGAATTATGTTGTTGGAAAGAAATATAAAACGGAAAAAAAATGGAGAAGAGGTGTCTGGATCAACCTGTGACCTTTAGGGTTAAAATTTTGAGGGAGGGGTGTCCCAACTCAACCTGTGACTATATGAACCTGGCTCAATCTTTAACCGTTGAAAATGTTATTGGAGAGGCAACTCTTATAATTGCACTAGAAAATTTTTTTTGAAAAGGTTTAACTTTGTAGGTAAAAGGAATGACTAAAATGAAGGTTCTAAAGGTGTTTTTGAAAAAGGGTAGTAATTTAGGATTATGTGGAATTAGGGAAATATTATGTGGTGGGATCAAGGTTTGGGGTGGTGATGAATCAAATTTTTGAGGAAGGGTGATGGGTGAAATTTTTAGGGGTGGGGTGGTTGATGAAATTTTGAGGGGAGGTGGTGGTAAATATTTGTGGGGTGAATGAGGAAGGGGTTAAAAGAATGTGGAAAATGTAACATTTTGGGGGATAGAGTTACAAAATTATTATTCAATCTTACTCTCAACATATGTGCAACATTTACTCACTGAATGAGTCATTATAATTAAATACCCAACATAACGCTTAGCCAAACATTATTTCCCGAAGCCACTCATTGAAATTACGGAAATCAAAATATGAGAACAATAAAAATTGAACCACAAAATAATTTGGTTGACTTTTGTTTCAACTTGTACGCAACTTGGCGGTAAGCGGATCAAATTCAAACATATATGTGGAATAAATGAATTATTATGGTACAAAGCGGTGTTGCCTTGTTGCACAAACACAGTTATGTAAATAGCATCTTACATACAGACATCATGGATGACAGAGCCACAAAGAGATATGTATTGTTTCATATTTGGTATTAAAACAACCATTTATTTTTATTTTTCAAGGAACATTCTGTTTTAACGTTGCGTATTTTCATAGATTTTAATAGATTTAAATTTAGTTAGAAGCTCATAAAAAAATTCAAAGTGAGGTTTTGTCTCGTCCTGTAATAGGTGAGAATTTAAATTACAGTAAAAGAGGTAAAAAGATAAACTTGATTAGAATTATCAGCGTAATTTAACAATAATTCTATACAAGATGGCCTTTTAA
This sequence comes from Aphrophora alni, assembly GCA_963513935.1. NCBI lineage: Eukaryota > Metazoa > Arthropoda > Insecta > Hemiptera > Aphrophoridae > Aphrophora > Aphrophora alni. Next base: position 48,800,194 of record OY740774.1, read on the forward strand.
AGCATGGTTAGATTCTTCTATAATCTGTTATTGTTTGATCTTAACCAACTTTCACTTATTTAAGTTATTCTAATACCACATATTAATTTAACATAACAATTCTAATCTGTTCTTACAAATTAAAGGTATGAATGCAGTGTTCATTAACTAATAGACAGTGATACTCTCTTATTATTATTCCCATAGTTTCCAAAAAGAGATAAAAACCGATATTTCTGAATAATTCTTTTTTATGTAGTTACAGAGTATTTCCAGACCGTCTATAAATGAGTGTGAGTTTCAAATGAAAAGTTAATATTTTCATTACTAATGCTAAATCTACAACCTGAAGATTCTTTCTATTTGTCGTTTCATCTCTCGTTCTCCATTTTATCGTACCATCGATAAAATTACATTACAAGTTCGATTGAAAATGTGCATGTAAAATGAACTCCTGTTAAAAACTCAGAATTATTTATTTAGTTTTCTGTTTACTTTATTGATCTCTTCACTCATTAGTTAACCGCACTACGATATTTTATCATTTACTATTTAGTACGACTATTTTCAATAAAAATCTGTATAATTGACGTAATTCTTTTTTAAACAACTGATTATTACCTCGCCTAAACGCGTTTGGCTCAGTCATTGTAAAGCCAACAGTTATTTTAATCGCAATAAAGTAAATACAAATTTGTAAAAATTGTGATTTCTAGGATAAAATACCAAATCAATATTTCGAGTCTTATGGTTTACTCGACTTTTACAAGCAAGTTCAAAATATAATTTGTGCAATTATATAATTCAAAACAAAATTAGGTGACTCGGATAAAAATGGGTACAGGTGATATGAACTGGGAGATATGTACAGGTGATACAGGGTGTACAGGGGTACAGGTAAATACTATATATAAAAATTTGTGCGTCCAGTCAAAACATATTCTACAGACCATAAACATAGTCACAGACATCGTTCATAGTTGTATATATCTCCCCATTGTAACTATTTGAAAATTACGAAATAATTGTATAAATGAACTTGTTAAAAAAAACAAAGCCAAATTAATTACTTCTTGTTTTGTTATCATGGAGTAGTGATATGATACATACTATTCGTTTATATATGAATGAATATTTCTATTGAAATTTGTTGAAGTAAATATTCATTTATTTATACTTTAAAGTCATATTGAACATACAATTAATTAATTTGTTTCTTATGTGGAAACAAATAAACATAAATTTTTATTTTTTTAATATTAACGCCATTGAAAGTTATTGAGTAAACCATTTCATTGAAAAGAAAAAACTCATTATATTAATTTCACAAATTGATACCAAGAGAGTTTCTTACTAACATAAAATAAGAAATTAAATTAATACCATTTTGACGACATTTTATTATTATAAATAAGTAGGGGAGGGGTGCAGAACCGTCATTAAATGAAGCATACAACGTATACTCATATCATACTTAAAATGTTCATTAATTGTTGTGGTATTACGAAAATATATTTATTGTGATGGGTTGATGAGATACAGTACTATGAAACACAGGTTATTTGATGACAATATATTTAATTGGAATTGTTTATTTGGAATCTTTGTAAGCTTTAGTTAATGAATCTTAAATAACAATTTTTTTTTAGATTGAATTGATTTCAGGATAAATTTAATTCAATACATTCATGCTTTTATATTGTACTAGAGGAAACTTTCCTATTTGCAGAGCTGAGCTGCGTGTCAGACTATAAAGTAGCAATACTTGGAACTTCACTTTAATATTGGGATTTCCGTATCAAAGAAATTGAATATAATGTAGGTCAAACTTGGTTTGGTATGTGTGTGTGCGTGTGCGAGTGTGTGTTTATAACAATAAAATATTAATATGGGGAACATAGTTCTATACCAATTTTCCGTCTGTAAGAAACCTTCTTAGAAAAATCATAAATGATACAAATGTTCGATTATCAAGAATATAAAATCAATAGTTCCATGATCATTGTGACAAATAACAAATTAATGACATTAGATTTCGCTTTTTTTGGCACTACTGGAAAAATGGTTGCATTAGTAAGTTTTAAATTACACGTCTTATTTGTAATCTTTTTGAACATTTTTAGTAGTTGAAAATAATATTATTAGGCTATAATTTGTGGAAAAATTATGTGACCTATGAGAAAACTTAATATTGTTAGACTAAATAAAAATCACAAATTAAAAAAAAATCTGAAAACTTTTTTTAAAATAATAGTCTAATAATAACATTTGCAAACAAAGGTTATTGTGTATTATATTGGGATACAAAATTGTATTGTGTGGGACACGGGCAGACCAGTTACAAAATGATGAATTACAGTAATTAGGAGCCGCTGTTTTAAGTGGCTTACACTGATAAATAACAGTTATGTAAATTTCTTGTTGATTACCGCCTTTATTCTTATGCTATACTTTTTTTATATATACCGAAATGCGTCTATAAATTAGCCGGGTGTTACAAAAACTTGATGATTACGAAATCAGACGATAGGGTTCCAAGGTGCAGCTCAAAAAACTATCGTTTCGAAAATTAAATTACACCATTTCAAAGTTAAAGAATCAAAAAATGAATAGAACGGAAAATTACATTCCGAAAATTTTAATCGTTTCTGATTGTATTCTATAGATTTAGTGAATAAAATATTAGTTTTTAGAGGTTCTGATGCAGTTGTATTGAAGCTTTTCTTTGAGGAAACGCTAAGTCGAAATACAGCAATCGTATACGGTTCAAAAGAGCAACTCAACGCAATCTATTATGCCCCTCATGAGAGAAAGCGATGTCGGGAACGAAAGAAAGTCTCTGTGAATGCAGCCAAGCATATCAACGGAGGCCCCACCACATCTGCAGCTGCGGTCATGCAAGTAGATAATGTAATAGCTTCTACTTCAACAACACTACTTATGGACATAGATTTGATGGTAAAGTCACCAAGTAAGGCATTTGGTTGCCGTTATTAAGCGATTCTCAACTACTTTAGTCAACAATTCTTTGGCGACAGCTGTAACGTGAGTGATAGTCAATAGTCGTACATGTAATCACGATATCTGTCTGTATCCGCGGCACAGATATGATGTGTTTGTTTTTATAATAAACAAAAAATTTGTATCTCTATACTCATGTTTTTTGAATTTTCATTTATTAAATATTGTTTTGTTTTTTATGAAAGTAGGTCTATTAAATAATAAATTCAGTAGATTTTTTAAAATTTAAATTTACATTTTATATTTTTAATAATTTCGGCTACAAAATAGAATAATTAATAAATTATTGATGTTTCTTTAACAATATCATTTCTACACTGGAGTTATTTGAATACCAGCAAGAAATAATTTTACCGCTAGGAAAACTTGTCCACCCGGAAAGAACCATGTACGTCAACATAAATTGTTTACTATCAAGTGTTAGAACCTCTAATATACGTTGAGTTTATTTGATGTCAGAACGATACCTTTTTACAATTTTAATTACACTATTTAAACCTTGAAAGAGCTACAGTCACATCACTTGCACGTATAACACAATTTCACTTGATAAGAGTATGCATTAACATGAACACGATGATATAAAAGCAAAGAACTGTACTTACGTCACATACGTGGACAATTTATTACTGAACGTGACAGGAATTGTTATATATAGGTGTACAAGAGGAAAGGGTGATTTACCAACTCTTCTGATAAATGGATATTCATTTAATAAAATACCGTAACGAAACATGAACGGGCTCGTGTTAATAATTTGAACCTCGCATGTAACTTGTTACTTGAACTCTATTTATTTTATACAGTATTTCAAAAAAATTAAAATTATTTAGTGTTAAATTTTGTGTAGTAATAATAAGATACGTTTACTAATAGAAAAATGAATTGTGGTAATCACTAGACAGTAAATGGGGATGCAACTCTTGGAGAAATTATAAGATAGGCCTATACTTAGAATAATTCAATAATGAAAACAAAATTTCAATCCATTTGTCGGTCTAAAACTATTTGTTTCGTAAATAATCCATTATTATTGTTCGAAGTCTCATAAGCGGTTAGTAGCCGTGATTAGTTATTGTATTAGGAATTAGGATAGTTTTATTTACAAATAGAGTCTAAGTTATTTTTACGAAGCCAGAATAACAACAATTAATTTGACAGACCTGGAAAACTGACGAAATTGGTTACCTTGCAAGAAAGGCAGACGTCATTGATACTACAATGAGATAAAAACCCTTGGGTGGGAGGAAACGTGGGCAGTAGCTCAGGATTGATCAAGGGAAAGTGCTGCAGGAATTTTTGAAGATAGCCTGACGTACTTGGCGAGTAAGAGCTTCCTAGTAGGAGAATTGAGATTGCTAACGAGCATCGATAAGAAATAAGAATTGAAAACAGGGTGATCAAACTTCGTGTATTAAGAAACTTGTAACCAATTCAGAGTCAGACAATTAAACTATGAAATAGATTCTGATCTTTGAGTCACAGGAATTAGAGTCATTCGGGATTAAGAATAAGAAGATGAAGATCAAGTCAGTATCCAGGCAGGTTAAGGAACTAATTCTAACAATAGCCTATTCAGTTTACAATTTTTCTTTTCCTTCTAAAATACATGAGATATACTGATATATTTCTTACCATTAAATACAGATCAAAATTTAAAATTTTGTTTTAATTGCTATTATTTGAACATTTTTCTACAATTTAATTCTTTAATTGGCAGTGAACATAACATTCCATTTTTGCTCATTTTTCAATACTTCTTTAATAATTCACAAAAACTACTAACATTATAAACAAAAGAACTTGTTATAAATCATGTATCTCAGAAAAGTTCATAAAATTTCATTTAAGAAATAAAAAAGTCATCTATAAGTAACAGTTTGGAGTTAGTATTTCAAAAATAAAAAAGTGTACAGTAAAAAAACTGAAAATCCAAAAAAAGTCCCCATGACAACCTCATAATCAATTTTATTTTTTTTTAAAGAAATACATAACAATTTTAATATAATTATGTGTAAATGCATGTAAAAAAAAATCAATTTCGATAATTTGTATTAGAAAAATTATTTTTGTAAATAAAGTACATAAAATCAAAATAGTTAAGCCTATTTTGAAAACAAATAACAAATTCAACTAGTTATAATAATATATCATTAATTAGTTAATGGTAAATAGAATTGAACCTAGAATTATTCATGTTTTTAGAATTATATTTTTTTAAGTCAGGTAATAAAATATAGAATGAGAAAAATTGTCTTCACGTCACTAAAATTATGTAGTAGGCCTATATAGTTGTGGAGATAAATATGTATTAACCAAACATAATAAATAAATCACAATAAATTAAAAAATAATAAACTCACAAAAAAATAACTAATACGCACAAAATTGGCATAGCGCCAACATGTAAAACGCCTATCTTAATCACTACTCTTAATCATTACTTATGGAAACTGATATACATATGACTTTCCACTTATACTTTCATAATTTTAAAACTAGTTTCAACATTCATACACACACATACATCAAAATAATAATTATATTAACTAATGATAAATTAATTTTTAATCTTATTTAAATATAGTTCTATCAAAATTAGGTTTTTAATTTGTTAAATATAAATTCATTAATTATTAGTTTGATTTTCATTACTGTTGAGACCGATGGTTCTTGGTGGAATTCCATGTTTTCTTTTCAGGTTTTCTTTTCATCAAGGTTTTCTTTTCTTCAGTCTGTAATACAGCCTCGTTAATGCCTTAGCAGGCGAAACCATTGGTCGGCTAGTCTAATAAAAAGTAGATAGTACAAAATAAAAAAAAAATGTGTTTTATTATCTTTAATTTTTAGTTTGATTTTAAATTTTATTCCTTTGAAAGGAGCAGTTATAAAACCCTCGTAAAATGCTGCCTCTTGGTATTTTATAAATCTAACCTAAGCTAACTATTTTTGAGAATGAATGATAAATACCCCTTTAAAACACATGCATTTCCAAATTCTGAAAATTAATGTATTTTTTAAAAACATTATGCCTTACATTTACTATTATATTTATTTATTAGTCTACTTACGAGTTTAATATGTGCCTCCATTCTTTTTGACTCAATTCTTAATAACTCAAACACATTAATTATATATTTATAACAGTTCTCTAGATAAATATATAATTTTAAATACACCTTCTTTTAAATAACACTTTTATATATTATTTAATTTTCACTTTAATACTATTGTACAAACATACAAGAATTGTTTTAAAGAAGCTTTATGTTTTAATAAATTTATATTTTCACGTTACTTTTAGCTTAAATAAGTTTTATTATTTATAGTTTATTTGTCTGGGCCTGAATGAATAACTTCCCATCTCCTCTCTTAGTTATAATTTTAAGATTTATTTATTCCTGTTGGTTGAAATGGTCACTTGACTTATTTAGTTTGTATGATTAAACGTTTTTATTATATCAGTAAAGCTGATTTTATGCTATATTTTATGATTTCTAGGATTTGTTGTGTTACTTATTGTACTTTGTAAGCCTAATTACATTTCCAATGACTTACACCTTACATAAAACTATTTGTTCACCAAGACTCGGTGTTGAGTCAGTCACAATTTCAGTTGATTGCAATTGTTTTTACTTAATTCTTGATGTATTTATTCAATCTTATCTTTAAAAAAACTCTATCACAATTTTAAAGTAATCATTCAGTTTTGAACCAGAAAATAACTGAGTTTTTGTTTGATAAAACAATTGGTTAATAATCTTCTTGAACGAAATTAATGGAATGTCATATTTATACCGTCCCAAATGACACCCTATTTATCCTGGATCTAATTCCATCGTAACTACTTCTAAATAGGTGGTATATGTGGAAGAAAACATTCTGTTGTAATTTAAGAAACTAATTATTATATATTTTATTTATAAAAGTAGATAACATCATTAAAATTATTTGTGTCAGTAAAATACTGTGTTGTATGAATGCAATAAAACTAAATATTGTGATGAATTTTTAATATTGTTTTGTAAAGAAAAAAATGTTTAATTTATTTCTCTAGTAATTAATAAAATTAAGTCGTCGAACAACCCAAATTATACAAACATTTAATCAATAACTGTTCACTATTGTTTATTTTTGTATTAACCCGGGAATTATTGTACGAGTTATTTTTCCTCACTCATGTTAAACACCAGTCCTATTGTTGATAAAACGAAAAATTTTCCTTTATAGATATCTACGCTGTCTATAATCCATTCCATTCTTCCACCCTACTACTTTCCCTTTCTAACCACTCGTTTCACTCTTTAACACTTCTCTTTGCCTGGCGTCTGACAGTGGGCTTTTAATTTGTCCAAAAGTATTATCAAGTTGTACTTAATCAATATTGCTACTATATGGTACACATTTTCTCAACGCAGAATATAATACATTTTTTTAAATAATACAGTTCAAAGTAGCTGTCTACTTATGTTACTGTTAAACAAAGCAACACTTAATGATACGTAACGTAATGGATACACATTCACAAACGATTTTATCAGCTCTGCGGCAGTATGGGTACCTATTAATAATTACTAGTATTAATTTATGGTTCGGAATAGAGGATCGTGGATCTTTTAAAACTTGGTTGACACAACGGTCACAGCCCAGACCTATCGACTAAAACTAAATACATCTCAGTCAGCCAGCACGTGATGAGGGACTAATAATAATACTTTAAATAATGATTACTAAAATTACTTATAATATGATTAACTTACTTAACAGATATGGTTTTTTACAAGGATTGACTCTAGCAAAATAGTGGTCCCGATGTAGACACTAGCCTAAAATGGCCGCCGTTCTACACTGCACCGGCGATCGCGGAAAGCCGAATGTTTGCGCACCATTTAACCCGGGGTCGTCTGACCCTACCCAATTTGACTATTAAGCCATTATTTTTGGGGGGGTTAAAACTAGGAAGAAGGATTTATATAGAACGATGAATTGGCGATGATTGATTGTAGTCTTCCAACGGTCCAGCTCTTTGCGAAAGCGGTGCACAACTGCTTATCTCTCGTTCGTGACCCGACTTCAGGGCTCGCAGGGTGGGGGAACATGCAAGGCATCGTCTGCTGCCCCTGCATTTGTGGCACCGGGCAACTGTTGAGGCACTGAGTGCGGACAAGCAACCGTCACCCCAAGCGCAGGGGGAACCGTGGTGGGCAGATCACCACAGTCACCCCCGCTGGCAAGGCGACGAAGACCGCGACTCATGGTCCCGACACTCCCTCCCCTCGGCGGAAAAAGGGGGGGATGGCGTTAGCGCGGGGTAAGGAAGGAGTAAGGTAAAATAAGCAGATGACAATGAGCTGACAGGATAGCAGATGGCCACCAGGGCTGAAGACAACAACAATACCCACAATCGGACACGACGAAGAACAAAGGGGCTGAAATGAATTTACCAATTTTGTAAGGTGCCAGTTTCGTTCTGGACTCACCTATTTTACTTCCACACCATACATTTGACGATGATGGGGCGAAGGCATTAATAATTTTTTTTTTTTTTATATATATTATATATTTTTTTTATAACCTTTGTATAAGTGAGGAAAAATATAAGGGATGGAAAGGATTATTTGTAAAAACAAAACTACAAAAAAAATTTAGTGTGCTACAGATTTATAAATTAAATAAGGGTAGAAAATAACTGCAGTTCAGTGGAAATGATTGGCAGACTTTTGATTAATATTAAAAAAATTTAATGTACAGGATAAAACCAAAGGAGTAATCATAAAGGAAGAGATAGGAAATAGAAATGAAGGAAAGTATAAAGTAACCTTAGATACAGCAAACTTTAAACGACGCTAGGGTGGACAATATTAATGGTTCTTGGTATTTCAATGAATTTAAGGCGCCAATTTTAAAATGAACAATTAGTAACCAAAGTGCTGATAACTTCTATATTCCATCATTGACTGACTATTCAATTCCAAGTCACACCCAAAAGCTGTATAAAATGTAGGTGGTGGTTCTGGATTAAATGGGGAGGTGATCATATATAAATGTAGGCAACAAGGAGAGGCATAATGTACAATTTTTTTTTTTTTTTTTTTTTGGGTTAACTGTAAAAAAAAGTATATATGGTTGCAACCAGTAACCAATCACTGCCACAGATTTAAACTTCAATAATTAGGGGGGAATTAATTTTGTAAACTATGAATATATTGGCAAAAAATAAGAAATGGAAAATTTGGACGGGTTTAATTAAAGGAAAAAGAGTCAGAATTAAGTAATAACCACGGATGTAGGCTGGAAGTAAATCGCAATTTTCAAAAGGGAGGGCACACGTGCGGAAAATATTTTAACCAAAACAATACAATCAATCTATTTTATTTTATTATTATTATTTATTTATTTTATTCGCAGGATTATAACTAAGTAAAAAGCGAAAACGACCACAAACCAATTGCAGGCATATGACTGAGCATTCATATTAGCACAGAAGCCAAGGAAGAGAAAGCCAGTAACATGCTATTTATGCAAACCCTAAAACTAAACTGAGTATTTGAATTTTTAATAACAATCTTTTAACCAGGTAGGTAAGGATAAGGTAACTACTTTTTTTTTTTTTTTTTTTTTTCTTTTGAAACGATATTGCAGATATGACGTAACCTAGAATAAGGGCTTACGGTGCAGGTCTCTCTGGCATCGTGCGAGGGGCGTTGCATCCAGAGAGACTTATCACCGCGCGCTGAGTATTATTTCTTACCACCGAGCACTCGGATGTTACGGTTGTTAACCTGAGGACGCTTGCGGAGGGGCTTGAATCAAGGTGGGGAGAGTACTTAATCTAAATTGACACATGCAACATAGAATATTATATTTCTACTAATACTAAACAGTAATACTACTAATCTAAAGGTAATTACTAATACTATAAAGACCAAGGCTGGTAAAATACAATAGAGATGAAATGAAAATGATAAATTAAGAGTAAGATGTTTATAAAATGGATAAGGGTTTTTGAGGAAACTCAAATTGACTCCACGCGTGAGAGCCTAAATTCAAAGCAAAAGAAGCCAGCCCAGAAGCAACCCGGCAACCCGATAATCATACTCAAAAAAAAGAGTGGGTTAATAGAGAAAAAAAAAAATTTTGTTAAAAAAAAATCTATTTCCCAGAAATTAAAAAAGGAGTATAATATCAGGCCATACCAAATGGCGCTCCCAGGTACACCAATTATGCCATTGACGAGTCTGGGAAAATGAGGGAAAGGTAAAGTGGGTCATAAAATGGAAGGAAAATAGGTATCTAATGTGGTCAGTGAAGTATGATGAGGAATGATATGAAGAAAATAGAAATAAGACGAAAGTTACTTAATACTACTATCACTACGACTGAATGCGTCCTGTCGCAGTCGACAACCCAGGCTGTGAGCGTAGTGAGAAAAAGGAAGGTTAAAAAAAGGGTAAGGGTGAAACCTAAAGGATTATATCTAATTGCATGGCTGAAGGGGGGGGAATTATTTAAAAGGTTGGAAAAATCGCTTAAGGTGGTAGATATGGGCATTTCTGACGTGTCGGCCGGAGCTAGGGTCAACCAACGACTCCGTAACAGGGGATGTGAAACTATCAATGACCACAGGTCATAACTTTAAAATAACTTTAAAGGTGTGAGAATTGAAAACTGTAAAAGACGCAAATTCTTACGTAAGCGATTAAAGGCGAATGAATGGTCCGACAAATGTCATTCGAAGTGCGGGAAATTGCCGCGGTCGAGAGCTACAAGACACCGGTTACGTAAAAACGAAAAAACCATTAGGAAAAGTGTTATAAGACAATTAAAAGAAAACAATGAAGATTTTTACATCGGCCAGTTACAAGTTGCAGAGTCGAAATGTTCAAGGATAAGTGACGTAGTTGTAGGCGGAGCTATCATACCAACCTACAGCAGAAATAGATTAAAGGATTAATTAGAGCAAAGTAATTACACAATGACGGCCTGTTAAAGTTTAAAACAGAGTATTGAAAAACCAGATTTAGTGTATTATATGAGTAGTTTTTAACAAGCAAATGATGACACTATGTTCCATTTGTAGTATTTTACGATGTAGAATTTATTGAAAATTCCACCATAATTATAAATTCTTATGAGTTGTAAAAAATACGTAGATTGTGCATTCTCTATATTAGTATGTACATGACACTGCAGTTTTATTCAATTGTATAACCCCTGTGAGGAAAGCAAGGATTCCTAAAAAAAAAACAAGAAACCAAACTAAGTTTATAATAAATTTAGTGTTTATTATAATAACCTTATGTAGTGGTACTGGTATAATATATTTATTAATTATTTAAAATATATTTGTAAATAAATTAATATTTATTATTTATTTATAATCCTTGCTTTCCTTATTATTAATATCGTCGTGGAGATTAGCTCTAAACTACCCCTGTTGTCTAAGAAATAAGCAAATGTATGACCGAGAGTAATTATTATATTTTTGGACGTATTTTTAACTCCAAGTTTATCTTGAAGATCAAATACTAGATATTCTCTTTTGTACTCAAATAATGCCTTAAATTACAAAATTAAATTAGTTTATTTTATGATTCTTTCCTGTTTTATTACTACTAAATTTTTATTGTGACTTTTAAATTACCACTGTACATCTTAACTATCCAAAAGGATCATAAAATTACAATTATTTGTTTGTTAAAAATTGTTTTGCTCTTGCAGAATGTTTAAGATTTTGACCTGCAACCATTTTTTATTGACTCAACGGAATTACAATTTCTTATTGTCATTTGTCTATTTCATTAAATATCATGACACCCTAATAGTTTAAAATATTTGAGTTAACCCAACTCTTGACATAAGCAATAAAACTGCTATTTGTATTATTTGTTAAATTTCTAACATTTATATATATAAAAAAAACGAGTGGCTATAACTTTATGATCACACTGTATTCTGATTTTAATTCACTGGTATATTCTTTCTCGATTAATTATATAATAACAGGTTAGTTACTCCCTTGACGTTGTGGACCTGCATTAAATAAATCATAGTACTGTATAAATATCTTACTAGATGTTTTGGTAAAAAAATGTGTTAAGTTTTTATACATTTTTAATCGAATTTGGGTAATTAAGATCTAGGGCGGGGCAATATGTATCGCTATGCCTAGCGAGTATAGACCTGAACCAAAAGCTTAAATAAACATTTGTTAATTACGTTCCTTCCTTTTATGATGAAGTAGAAGCTCTTTGTGGAGCAAGCAAATCGTAAAAAAGCTTATATATCAATACTTTAAAAATAAACAGGGTATCTAAGAAAGGGTTAATTTGATCACAATACAACATAACTTTGGTTGGCATAACTCGTTTCAATTCAAACTAAACAACCACTTATTACTTCTTTTGTTTGGACGAATGAAAATTAGTGAGATTAGTGGGAAATCCTACAGAAGTGGTAAACTGGACCAGTAGATTGAGGAAACTCTATATCTAATGTTTCTATGGTTTCTGTAACAACTTGTGAATAGTTGTCTAGGAAAGGTTCAAACAAATTTAGTAAAATGTGAAAAGTTTAGAAACATTTTTGTGAATCTAAATTGGATATTTTGGGGATCGTGATCGTGGAAACCACGAGGGACCGAAATATAAGTTCTCGGTTGGATGCTACATTTAATAATTGATAAATCACCAGTAGGCCCACGAATTAATATTTGAATGTTGTAGCTGGCAGTAATGTCATTACATACAACTTCGGAGACTATGAATTAAAACAATTTGTGAGTAGATCTGTAGATTAAAAAGGACATTGATAAACCAGATACTTCCTAACGAAGAAAGTGATACTCGACTAACTCAATAATACTTCGAGGTTTGTGTCTTCAGTGAGACATCGAACCATAACGTCGATAAATAACCTTCAAAGCTGTCGAACAATCTGTTTCTATCAGCCGAAAGTAGCTTAACTACAAATTAAGAGTTGTGGATATCGCATTGGCTGTAGAAGATATAGTGAGTTTGGAGGTTAATTTTATAACAATAACCTGTTTTAGGTAAATATTGAAGTACTCAACTGTTGAAGGTAAAAATATTTAATTCAAAGACACTTATTAGAATATCTGGGTTACGCAGAGGGTTTGAAGATCAATTAGGCATATGTTATATTATATTTAGTACTCTTGTTTTAATGTTCTTGGTGTTAGGTACTTATTATATTATTAGCAGATAATAATAATAATAATAATAATAATAATTATTATTATTATTATATATATATATATATATATATATATATATATATATATATGTTCTACTTAATGTGATGTTAAAATTAATGGAGGATTGAATCGCATATTAATGGTTAATAATTCATATATGATAGCTAGTTGGATAAAATATATCTGAAAATTTCAGAACATTTGTTCCTATTCATTTTTTTATAATAATTCTTAGGAATAGCCTATTATTTGAATCCATTTAATTTATTTTGAAGTTAGTTTCATAATATTATTGCCACCATATTGGATCCGCCATCATACAGGTTGGTTTATGAACACTTTTTGATATCATAATATTTGTAATCATTTACATCAAAAACTCCTGAATAACAAGATTTATATAAATTGGATAAAAACTATTTTTTGTTGTAAGTTTTATTAAGTATTAAATATAAAAGGCCATTTGGCTAAGCTCAATAATTTCTGTTAGCATAATTTAAAAATCGGAATGTTTCGGAAATCTAATCTCTATATAATTTTGAACGAACTAATTGCTATTCGTGCCACTGCGCGTAGGACCAACACACTTGTGCAAGTGCATAAATAAAATTTTTAATTATTAAGAATTATGGGAAATACAATGTCAGGTTTATGATTTATAATAAATAGGTAGTAATAATATATTTGCTGTGGGATATTACTAACAATCTTTACTTTATATTTTGTGTGAAAATAAAACATTATGCTTGATGACCTTATAAACTACAACGAAAAAACTCTACCTTTTTTAGAGTCAGACTAATTACGCCCCCTAACTTTATTTATACGTAATAGTCTCGAATCCTGAGATTTTTAGCCTACAGGATTCGTTCTCGCGTGACAAAAAGAATAAATTATTCAATCCACTGGAAGTTTTTGGCTTACTATCTTTCTGGCCTGGATTGAATAACTTCTTCGATAATTTGAGTTGCCCCAAATTACCGGTACCCCCCTTTTTATTTATGACTTCCAGTAATTGTATTTAAAATTACCCTATTTCTCAGGGAGAACACGAATTTACTTTATTTTCTAATTTTAATCTCGTAGGTGCGTGTCCTTGGGAATACCTCTTTGATACACTATATTTTACCTTTATTATTATAATGAGACCTGAAAATATAACAGATAATTGTGTGACCAATTCTAAATAAGACACAGTTTCCGTTAATATTAAAAAATTAATTCTTTTAATTACTTGAAACAAAAAACAAATTGGAATAATTATCTTGACACAAGTCAACAAACAAAACTCAAAACAATTTCTGTAATGAAATTTAACTAATAACAACTAAAATATTTCTCTTTTCTAGCAGAAGGCAATCATTCGTAATTTTATTGAAATTTATCTATATAAAGATTTTTATCTATACATGAATTCAAATTATTTAATTTACCAAATTTATTTATCTATAAAGATTTCTCATACATGAATTTAACATTATTTATTTTAACAAATTTATTTATATATAAAAAAAATTATCTCAGGAAAATCAGTAATAAGTTAATATTGGGCCAATTTTGCCCTTTGAAAAAGGAAACTTGGATTATTCTCAGACCTTGACCGCCGTGTTGAAAATCCTAAGTCCTGGGATGCTGTTGGTCCTCTGGTGTCTGGTTGGTTGTATTTAGCGATTACAGATGTCTCATTTCTTGCCCATGGAGTTTAGAAGGCTGGCTGGTTGGTTAGAATCTATCACCTCCTATCACTCTCGCTGACACTTTTTAATACTTTGGCATAGTAACAATTACACTTCTTTACTTAAAATTGTGAGTCGGCAAACTGGCATAGCCACCCCTGGCACTTCTTAAAACAATTTTTTAACAGAGACTTACACTTTTGTAATTAAAATTTTGAGTTGGCTATCGGGCATAGTCACCCCTAGCACTTGTTCGAAAGATTTTTTGAAAGAGACCTTACAATTTTGAGTTGACCATCGGGCATAGTCACCCCTAGCACTTCTTCAACCAATTTTATAAAAGAGACTTTACAATTTTGAGTTGACCATCGGGCATAGTCACCCCTAGCACTTGTTCGAACGATTTTTCATGAGAGAGACCTTACAATTTTGTACTTAAAATTTTGAGTTGACTATCGGGCATAGTCACCCCTAGCACTTCTTCTAACGATTTTTGATAAAAGAGACCTCGATGAGATTCGTGCAGCTCTTTTTATAGCCTAAAACTATCGTATATCGATACCAATTTTTCTCCCTCACTGGACCGATACGATAGTTCCATTTATAGTGTCTTTTAATGCAATTTTCTTAATTATTTTTGGTGTAGATGATTTAGTTACTTATTATTACTTTACTTATTATGTTTACCGTTTTTTAATTGTCCTTTTTTAATTACTTTGCTCTAATTAATCCTTTAATCAATTTCTGCTGTAGGTTGGTATGATAGCTCCGCCTACAACTACGTCACTTATCCTTGAACATTTCGACTCTGCAACTTGTAACTGGCCGATGTAAAAATCTTCATTGTTTTCTTTTAATTGTCTTATAACACTTTTCCTAATGGTTTTTTCGTTTTTACGTAACCGGTGTCTTGTAGCTCTCGACCGCGGCAATTTCCCGCACTTCGAATGACATTTGTCGGACCATTCATTCGCCTTTAATCGCTTACGTAAGAATTTGCGTATTTTACAGTTTTCAATTCTCACACCTTTAAAGTTATTTTAAAGTTATGACCTGTGGTCATTGATAGTTTCACATCCCCTGTTACGGCGTCGTTGGTTGACCCTAGCTCCGGCCGACACGTCAGAAATGCCCATATCTCCCACCTTAAGCGATTTTTCCAACCTTTTAAATAATTCCCCCCCCTTCAGCCATGCAATTAGATATAATCCTTTAGGTTTCACCGAATTTCTTTTCGAAATTGTCTCTATTCATCAAAACATTTAATAAGTTATTAGACCAAAACATAGACTTTATAAACGAAAGAGTGTACTCTCTTTTTTCATAGAATCTAATCAACATTTCCAAAGTTATAATTAAATTATTATCAAAAATAGACTAAATCTGGGACGTTATGGTTATATGAATATGGGTTAAATAAAGTAGTATATTAAATAAACAATATTTTGTTATAAGATGATACATTTTTTACTCTTAGGACAATCTGTTGTTGTAACTGTAGTAAAAATTCCAAGTTATTTTCCATAAATTGTTTACATAATTTGTACATGAGTTATTTATATAAATAAGAAATTATCTAAATGCCCTTGAATACTGTTACAAATACTGTTGAATACTGTTACTTGGTCCTTATCTATAGTTTATATAAAATAATACACAAGTTATGAAATATGTTTCGTCCTTTGTTAATAACAGTCCATACCCCTAAATCCTTAAATAACATGTCTGAATCCAATTAGTATCCTACAATTGACAAAGTTCCATATGTTGTCCTCTGTTTTTCACAAGTAATTTATTTGTTAGCATCTTATAATTTATAATATGTTATTGAGTTATAATTAATTTCATTTTCATATTCCAGAGTCTCAGTTTCGTAAATTGTTTCAATTAGTGTTTCTTCCAGAAATGTATGAATGGGTTAATTATTAACTTTCTGTAAACGTAATATGAAATAATTATTTCTGATACCTTATAAATAATTTTATTCTAAGTTCAATATGTTCTCAAAATTTGTGGAATATTGTACATTTACCTAATTAAACTTTATCAATAAGAGTTTACATTTAAATAAGAAAAAAGCATCTATCGAATCATTATTTAAAAATAATAAAACACAACCTAACTAATTTGACTCTTAATCCGTTTACATGCTTCCCTTGCAAACACAATCCACAACAAATTTCCAATCCGTTGACATAATGGTGCCTGGAACTATATATATATATATTGTGTACCTTTTCATAGTATTTTGTGAAACTAGTTTTGACTGGTTGCTCAAATTATTTAATACAATATTTTATACATGAGATTGAGTGTATTTTCTGTAGCAGTTATTTATCGCAAAATTTAACACACACATTATTTTTTAGTTAAAAAAATCTCAAAATAAAAAGTTTTTTGATAATTTTCATTAAATTTGTGTAAATATTGGCTTTACAAAGACTACGGTAAGCTCCTTAGGTGAAGAAATTAATCAATGTTTTTAACAGATTTTTGAAGTAAATTGAAGAAGAGTTGAGTGTTTTTAAAGGAATAAATATGAGAATTTTTTTCTGAAGCCATATTTAAAAGTATACACGTTTATTAATTTCTCAGAATTAAGTAAATTTCCTCTGGTCTTTTATTCTTAATTCATGTAAACAATTTATGTTAAGAACAGTATTAGAAAAGCGTAGTAACTTTTGCTGATGACACTGCCTTGTTTTATAAAGTAAGTGAAACGTAAGTGAAAAGAGATGTAAATGAACTGCGTTGGTAGTTTTACCAAAACTATATGATTATAAGTCCCAAAATAAAATATATAATCTTTAATATTACTAAACATAGTAGTTTTAATTCTTTTCAAATATATCACGATATAACCTATTGCTTACAAAATTACATGTGTAGTCTGTTAGAAAAACAAATGATATAAAATATCGTGGTTTTTATGCTGATAAAAAGATAAACTGGATGATCCATATCTTAAAACAGAAACTTAATTATACATGTCAAAATATTTTACATGTTAAAATCAGTGTAGTCAACAACTTTTAAAACAGTTTATTGAGCTTTATTAAATTCACAATTAGAATACGGAATATCTATATTGGGCGGGGTGGGTGGGTGGGAGGGTCTTACTATAACACATTTAAACCGTTAATTTTACTTCGAAAAACCTTTATCCGAATAACGTGTCGTAAATATTGTAGCATTGAACATTCAACACCCATTTTAAAAATTATGAATATATTACATAATATTAAACATTTATACAAGGTGTTTGAATAGTCTGTAAACGGGTAAATATCTCAAAACGTACGAGTCTTATGAGATAGAAATAAATGCAGTTATTCACAGCGATAAAAGAACCACTTTTTGGTGAGTTTAAATTGTTTGTCCGCCATCTTGGATCCGCTATCTTGAAATGAAGTTCATTTTTGAATTGGGAAGATAGTCGTGTGATACAATATTTTAATGTGAAATTTTAC
The DNA here is from genome assembly GCA_963513935.1 of Aphrophora alni. Lineage (NCBI taxonomy): Eukaryota > Metazoa > Arthropoda > Insecta > Hemiptera > Aphrophoridae > Aphrophora > Aphrophora alni. Next base: position 48,818,556 of record OY740774.1, read on the forward strand.
GGGAAAAATGATGGTCAAATCCGTTTTTTACTTATCACCAGTCAAATGAACGACAAGGTTAAATCGTGGGTCAAAATAACCAAAGAAAAAACGCATCACATACTACTATAATTCATTTACAACATAATTAGTTTCTTTTGAAATTGTGATTAAATATACTAATTTTAATTAACGCCCTAAACTTTGTTATTAACATGATATAAGCGATGAAATAACTTAAAGTAATAAGAAACCTCAGGCTGGAAAACAAGTTTCCAAACCATCAAATAATAGGATGATTTATTTTTTAAATAATTATTTAAATCAAAACAGTTATTAACAACTATAAAATGACTAAAGGGGCCTGTAAATGATCAAACTGTTTGTCAAATATTACATGTTTAACAAATAATTTGGTGGTATGCAACTTTGTTTGACGCGTTTTTCAAATAATCTACGTTCTTGACATGTTTAATGGAAATCTCGATTGACGCCTTATTTGACAAACAAATTTGAAGGTATACAGCAGCGTTTGTCAAACAAGATCTCAGTTGTCGATAATAGCATGGAGGAAAATGTGTTTACAAACAAAGAATTTACTTTACAATTCATCTCTATTGTGACATGCCGATGTTATGGAGAGTAAAATCGAAAGATTATAAGGACAAGAATAAGAGAATTGTAGCCATTAAAGAAATAAGAAATTTGTTGAAGATGTATTGTCGGAATTATATGGAGGAAGAAGTGAATAAAAAATAGTATTCTACGAACAAGTATCAGGTGCGAAAATAATAAAGTGAATAGGAAAATGCTTTCTGGTTCTGGCACTGATGATATGTATGTACCTACATTATGGTACTACAAAGAATTGGAAATTTCTGGCAGATTAAATGGAGGTAGAATCATGAATTAGCACAGTAAAACAAGTAAATATTTTATATTATGTTTATTAAAAGGTCATTTTTTACAAAATACAAACATACAACATATAAAATTACTGTAACACAATTGTTTTGCCATTGAATAGCACCCATAGTATTAAAATATTCACAAAAATCATCTCTTCCTTATTTTGCTAGTGAAACACTAATTCCAGCTCGAGTACGTTCAATATGAAACAACTGATTTTATTCATTTCTCCAAAATCCAGATATGATAGTCCCTGAAACACAACTTTCCATGTCTACTTCTCCATGTTGGATTTTTTTTGTTTCATAAGTATATTGTTTAAATAACAACATCCCACAACTTTAATTTTGGCTTTAGCAGGAGATAATTTAATTAGTTTTTGGAAAATCTGAAATAGACTTGCAGGAATGCGAAACACTTTTTCAATTATTCTTCGAGTACGAGATAATCGATAATTGAAAATCCTTCAGTTAATTGAACGACTCACTGGGCTTGGTATGGTAATCGCGCCACGCCTCGTGGGAGAAAACAGAAAAAATACGGATAAGTAACAAATCTTTGGTTTAATCGTTTGAGCTATTGTTTGAAGAAAACGTAAAGTTTGACCAACAAATATGTCAAAAAAAATTGATCATTTACAGGGCAATTAAGAAAAATAAAACAACTTATTTCAAATGAAATCGCTCTTTAACTAAATCAGCTGTACCAATAACTACTAAATACTCTACAATAAATGCTCATACTGTTTGACAGTGAGTCATTCTAACGTAATATCCGTTTACTACATCTCTTAAAAGTGAATTTATATGAAATAAGTTATTTTAAGCATCTTAGCATTTTATTTTTGTTAATAACTCTTTTAAATTTAAATAAATTATTTAAAAAAATAAATCATCTTACTATTCCTTGCTTCCAAACTTGTTTTCCAGTCTGAAGTTGTTTATTTTTTAAAGTTATTTCATTGCTCAAATAATTAAATTCATTCCAAGATGGCGGATAAAAATTTCAAAAACCAAAAAGTGATTCACTTATGGCAGTGAATAACTGCATTTATTTCTATCTCATATGACTCGTACAATATTTTGAAGATATTAAGCCGTTTCCAGATTTTTCAAACACTCTGTATATTTACTAAATATCATAATTTTTTTTAAATTTATTTTAGAACAGTGGAAGTTATTATACAAGTAAACCCCCAAAACCAGAAACCCATAAAAAAAATTTAAATGCCCTCGTCTCAAAACCAAAATTAATATTATTTTGAAATTCTATTCTAATTTATTGCTAACTTTTTTCAATTCCCCTACCCTGATACAATTTACGTTGTTAAAATTAAAATGTTTTCTAAACCGTCAATTTTTACAGGAAGAGATAAATGTCGAATTGTAATTTAATACTTCTAGATTGTGTGAGCGTGTGTACATTACATGATGTATGCTTGTGTATGTGTGTATGCAATGTACATGCATCATATCTATAATGGTGTAGTGTATGTATGTGTACTGTGTATAGTTGTATATTATGTGTAAACATTTATATGAGTGTGAGAAAGATATAGAGTGTATAGTTTAAATTTTTAAATCATTTTCTTCTTCATGATTAAGTTGTGTAAAGTCTAAGTATCATAATTGCATAATTTGAGAGATGATTGTGTATTGTAATTTGAAATTAAAATATTGTTTTGTAAAGTATTTCTAGTGTTTTAGATTTTTAAATTTGTTGTTTAAATGGGGAAACAGAAATAATTGTTAAAGCCTAAGATAATTTTCACTTGAACAATTTCACTTATCACCGGTCAGTCACAAGTTCCCCGTTTAGGATGTCCGTTTGTGACTTTTAGTTTAAGTTAACCTATCTCAAACAGGTTTTACCTCGAAGTAGAAAGTCAATTGTAAATTTTACAATATACAATTTATTATTATTTTTACACTTTTATGAGCATTTAATAAATAAATTTAAATACAATTTTTGACTAATTATCAAACTTATGCCTCAGGAAACTGCAAACATTATTTTCAACATGCCGTCCGTAGGTTTGTTGTCGTCTGTACGGAAACACGATAGCGAGCGGCCACTAATATTAAAATAGGAACATGAAATCAGAAATTATTTAATTAAAATGTAAAAATAACAACCATTATAAGCATTTTTTTTTATTGTTATCTAGTGTGTTATTCAACCTACGATACACTAATTTCGTTTAAAATGGTAATATTAAAATTTTGCATGTAATGGTAAAAACCCCATTTCCCTGAAATGACAAATGGCGAAGTTATTCTCATAAATGTAATTTTTAACCCTGACCTGGCAAGAATATATTACAATATTATATTTCAGATATCCGGCAGGACCAAGTCACTGACAGGAACGTAACGAATGGAGGTTTCTTCACAAATACGTAGCTTAGAGGCCAGTCAAGTACGAGATACTGACAGGAGCGTAGAGAGTGGAGACTGCTTAACAACTCTAAGAGACCCATTCGAGCCTAGCTTAGTTCAAGAAACCTGTGTAACAACTATTTTATATAAACTTGCACTATACTATGTATACTGTGCAATACTTTGATCTACCAATACAATATAACTTTCTCTAGAAGGGCAAGAGACGACGTATAGTATGATAGGGCTTGGTAAGTATCATGCGTCCATCAACTTGCTTCTTATAGTAAAAACAATGGCTGAGTCAGTACATTTTATATTGCATTCCGTCTTGTAATTCTTTTGAAGAGAATTATAATTTCTAAAAGATTAGAATTTTCTTATATTTCGACATTTTAATACAAAAATGTGTAATAAATAAACATTAATTCAAAATATAACCAAAACTTAATATCTCTAAAATATTGTCTCGATAATATTTGCAAACAAAAATATCGTTATTGGCACCAGTGGTATTATAGTTTGAAAAGGTTATATGAAATGAATAACCAAATTGTGATGTGTAGGATGAGGGTAGAGTCGTTACAAAATGATGAATTAGGCCTACTGCAATTAGGCTTTGCTTTATGTGGCTTAGTCTAGGAAATAACAATTATGTAAATTTCTTGTTGATGGCCGTCTTTATTCTCATTTTATCCTTTTTTTTATTAGTGTTTTATTTTTTTACAAAATTTATGCGCTATACAGAAATTAAAATGAAGGTTTTTATCGAACATTTTGAAACTGTTATTTTTATTTTGAATAAATATATGATGACAAACAAACAAAATACACATTACCCAACAATATTTACCTATTACAACAGTATCAAACAATGCATCTTGGAAGGGGTTGAGGGGGGTAACTATGAAAGGGGACTGTGATGGTAATGGCCTAATTTTAACTAGTGTTCTAATAGATAGAACAAAAACTCGAAAACAAGATCCCACAAAAATTGTGTTTACTTAATCAAAGTGAGACTTGGTTGTTGAAACGCGTTTGATTAAGTAAACATCATTTTTGTGAGACCTTGAGTTCGAGTTTTTGGTCTATCTAATATTATCTCACAAATCAAGCTCAATATTTTTTATTTATAGTGTTCTAATGATACTTTGTTCTGAAAAGTCCTAGGCAGATTGTTAAACTTCACATCAAATAATAGAAATGTAAATCATCTACTATAATATATTGAATATTTTAGTTTAATTCAAACAATACGAAATACTAATAGAAAAAAGAATTATAAATTGGTTTAATCCTAAAAATAATTTATTTCATGTTACTATTATATATATTTATTAGGCTTTCCTTGTTTATTATTGTTTATTTAATATGTTTTTATGGATCTGTAATAAATTTCTATTATTACATTTCTTTTTATATTAACTGCATATTACAATTACATATATATATATATATATATATATATATATATATATAATTGGTAATATATATTGAAAAATACATCTCTTACCATCTATCTTAAATAAATTGTACTTATGTTTATTTCAAATTATTGTGCCTTAAATAGTTTTATTTATTCTATTAGCATTGTGTTTTATAAATGTGAATAAAAAAATTAATTTAAATACACATGCCAAAATATAGAAAATTAGGTATGTAATTTTATATATATAATTAAATAAACTTACCAAAATATAAGTAATTTTTTTAATATCTAATTCACACAACAATAAAATGTAGATAAAAATAGTAATATACATTTCAATTTCGAACATAAAAATTGTTCAATTATGTATTTATGTTTTAAAATATCGAACAATCCATATTCTATAATCAAGAATTTAATTTTTTTATTTATTTATTTTTTTTATATTAAGTCTCAGTATAATTTCAGTATAGCGACGATAATTTTAACAATTTGTAAATCTTTACAGTTTTATAAAATCCATTATTCTCATTTTTCTTGGAATGGCGAATACAAATTTGTATTAAATCTTCGTAAGAAAAAAATAAGAAAATAAGAAGGAAGTCTGTTCTCATTAGAACAAATGAAGTAACGGGATTAACTCGTGCAGATGTATCCTCTAGAACATATATAAACCGAGGGAAATATTTACTCCTTATTCTACTTCAGCTCTTACTCCACTTTTCCCACGAATTTTCTAAAATATTTTCAACATTATGAACTCAAAAATACTGGTTTTTAAACGTTTTAAAATGTTGGATATCATCATTTTTTAGTGAAGAGGGGATAAACTTTAAAATAAATACAGAAAAATAATTAATTATAAAATTGACGTGAACAGTAAAAACAAAAAATAATAAAATAGGCCCTAACACAAAATAAAAACCGTCAGCTCTCGAACACTGTATTAGCGTCAGGGTTGAAAAATATTAATGATTGGTGAAAAGAAACCGGATAAGGTAGACGAAACCAAGGTAAAATAAAAACAGGTGTAGATCCGTTTAGAGTCCCTCAGGATTACCTCGTCCTTACTCACTATGATGACCCCCTAAGGGTACTAAATACAGAATAAACACGATATAACCCTTTACCTCCCTCGAAAGTTCATTAATTTCATGATTCAAAACCGAATAGCCATTTTTAACGGGTGACTAAACTAATTGAAATATTAAACTCTTCTAATGTCACAGTTGTATTAGAACTCATTTGAAACGTTCAATAGCTTAGTATCAAATATATAAAATCAATTACTTCAAACATATCGGTTAACCCAGAGGTGTATGTATTTTGCTAGTTCTCATTTCTATAATTTGCCAAATCTTTAAGTATACAAAAGACAGAAATGTAAGATTACTTAGTCCAATCAGTCATTTCCGGAAAAGTTAATAATATGAAATGTTATATGTGAAGAAATCAGCCGCACATAAAGTGCAACTGTTACTGTATATTTAAACTGTAAACTATTGCTTAAAGTCAAAAATGTAATAATCAAACCTTTTTAGTCACCAAAACAAATACTTACGTGTCATTACTATAGGGATTGCAATACATTATATTAAGAGAGGAAAGAAGAGAAGATTTTTTGTTTCGTGTCGTTGGAAGGCGAAAATCTTCGACATATATAAAAGCTGAAAGAGAGCTAAAAATGAAGCCACCTAGCCATGAATACTGTAATAGAGTCAATTGTGAAAATAATTATAGAGAAAATAGTAAAGAACAGATATAGGCCTAGATCATTATTTAAAGAATTTATTTTTAATATAATAAAGTGTTGTAATATAAGCCCTGTGAATAGAGAAAGAACTAAAGCACGTTATTAAATGTGTAAATAAACTAATTTTGGCTAAAATAGATTATAGGAATGGTTTACAAAAAATTTTACACTTCAGAATTTTTAAATATATATTATGTGTTTAAATAAATATTTCTTATATAACCTTAATACTAGTTAGCCTAAGAAGAGATACTTAAAAGAGGAACCATTTAATGATTTTTTTTTATATCATTATTTAAAGGAAGAGTAATTTAATTAAAAACTAAAGTTTATAATATTAAGTTTAATATATAAAATGTGGTTAAAAGTATACATAAAACTATACAGAAGGAAACATTATACAATATAGAAAATGTTTAAAGAATACATGTTCCTGTAAATGTCAAGACTAGTAATGTATGTCAAGTAATACTTATGCAATAATTTATGTCATTTTACAAGAGTGAAAAAATATATGTTAAAGCCCAAACATATTTTGTATTTATTATCTATTATTTATTTTGTAATATCACAAGTAGACCCCAAGCAAACATTATACTTGTGAACTGTTTTTTTTAGAAATGATTAGTTTTATAATTTTAAAATTTGAACAGTAATAAAGTTCACAATTTTTAACCTCCGACTCGTTTCTGTTTCTGCTATATACAATCGTAAAAACGTTTTAGATAAACCATTTTATCTGGTTTATCGACAGTATGTTTATTTGTTTGTAATGTAGATTTTAAATAATACTAAACAATTAAATGGTTTTGAAGGAAATAATTGACTATTTAACAGGCTATATGTAAGCATGAGCCCAGTATTCAATGGTAAATGTATAAAAAACATGATTTACCATTCGAAATATTTTTACATTAGAGATATTTATCAAATAATAAAATATTCCCAAAGTTGAACGTAGCTTAAAGTACTGTATGTGTTTTTTAAAGTTATTTTAGTATAACGTTAATATCTAAACATTTCTCCTCATTTATTTGTTGGACGGAATGACAAACATAACTACTAAGAACATAAATCGCCATTACTGAAACTCAGTTTGCTTAATTTACCATTTATACTCCAAATAAACAGTATTATATAATTCTACTTTGACTAAACTCCGAACAATGCAAATCAATGAAGTTAGCGCTACATCCAAACTAGTATTAACGTAATCATCTGTAACTCTAAAGGCATCAGTTGTTTGCATTTAATCTTATACATAATCCTTGATTATCAACACATGTTAGTCTACATTAACTAACACAAAATAAAGTGGAAATTCTGTGACCTAAATCGTTCAAATCTCCATTTTCCATGTGATTGCGCTACAGTTCCCGAGCTACAGTAGCTACAATTCTATGGTCACAGAATTGTCACCTAATTTTAATGTAGTACTCGTATATGTTAATATCAAAACACCAATCAGTATTTTATTTTTATCAAATGTAAGAATTTCATAGGACAAATTTAATTGAAATAAGCAAAAGATTTTTCAAATTTTGTTATGCTACGTCCCTTTTAAGTCCTAACTTCAAATATGTAGTTTTTACAACGATATCTATACTCGTTCTGTAGAGATAATTTCCACTTAAATTGCCACTCTGACTGACTTTATTCAGTCAGTCAGTTTTATGAAATATGGGCAGTTTTTTTACATACGTGCAAATGTTTACCTTTCCATAATTTGGAAGTCGCTGTCATAAAACCAAAACGTATTCTTCGATTTTATAATAACTGGCTATTACAATTTTGTCCAAATTTGCTAAAAGGTGACCATTAATTTCATTTTTATTTATGATTTATAACATAGTAATACCAAAAGTAATGTACAACTTGATGTCCACTTATCATCTTCATATTTCTTATGGAGGACTCTTATGTACTCTTTTAGAAACCTATCAAAATTTATAATATATATATATATATATATATATATATATATATATATTTCAAATTGATAACCACATTAAATGGTTTTAGTCCATATATATTTAAACAAAATTATCCTTACCTCACATTAAGTTCAAAATTCAACATTTTATTTCTACTAGGAAAGGTACCATTAATCACTTTACTTTCTGACTTAGATCTCTGGACAAGAGCTTAGTTGTCCATTTTAGGCTTTTTAGTCAGTTGTCAATCATTAAAAAACGAGTCAATAAGTGATGGTTTTATAATGTGTACAACTACGAGCCCAGGTATGGCCGAGTCGCAGATACGAGAATAACGATTTGCAAAGGTGCGAGTTTTAATATATCGGCTTAGGGGTTTTATATAATCATTGTAGTTATTTATTCCATATTTATTTAAGTTTTTAATTGATAAAAGAGTGCTTAAATAATACATGATTTCAGTTTTCTACTGTTGTTGTATAATATATAATGTGATGTCTACAAAATTTATATTATTCCTGAACTCATAATTTATTATTTCTTAGATTAACATTATAACATAGTTACAAAGTCTTAACTTTGTTTAATATGTGTAATTATACATATCGGTTTTTAAATCTTGAACAAGAGAAGTTCAAATGGATTTCAACTTTACATGGCATCAAACTCTCAAACTTGAGAACTCCCGAAAACTTGAAAATTAAAAATAAGTATACATTTAAGCACAACACGAGAAATTGACTTAACATCACAGGTGAGAGGAAATATCAAATAAAAGAAAAGGTGTATATAAACATATGTCCTATAACACAACGTTTTTCGTTTTCATGTTTATGTATTTTCAAAAACAAATTTAACTTCAAATGTGATTGAGTTATCAACACCATATTTTGAGAATGTTTCACAGGCTTAGATTGCAAAATGTTCACAAGACCTTATAATTTTACAAATTCAAAATGACATTAATATAAAAATGTTTAATGTAAAAACTCCAGAACGGTTTGATTTAGAAAAAAGAAAAGACATATTGTTTTGTCTTATTAATTGTAAACCTGAGATCTTGGTTTTTCGTGACAATAACAATTCCGTTGTAAATATCTTTTAATAGTTAAGCTATCTATGCTATCACATACGATTAAGATAGTTATTAAGCCCACTGATGTTTGTTTCCCCCCCCCCTTGTTTGCCTATTGGCACTATCGGATCTATCCTTATTACACACTGTTGCTACTTTTTGACACTAAATTCTTGAACCTCCACCGTGATTGAATTCGGAACACTCATAAGCCAAGCGAGACATCTGACTACTAAAATGTCGACTATTCTTTAACTTACAATAAAATTAAACAAATAGCCAAGTTCGACATAAAATTTAACATTTTCTTTCTTGTATTTTTGTAAAAATAACTTTTTTTGACATAAAACATTTTAAATGGACGCTATTTTTAATACAAAAAGATAAACGGGAAAAAGCGCTTTAAAAAACAAGTTTACATTTGTTTGAGTTACCAGCCGACGTTGTACCTACCTATCGTGTTATATACAACCTTATATCTTTTAGAAATGCATCCATTTAATTGAAGATAAAAATGTATAAACTTACTTCCTCTTACAATGTGAGTATTTTTTGTAACATTACAAAATTGTATAAAGGAAAATTAGTTATTATGGTAAGAATAATTAGGGCATGACATTCAGAGATCACTTTATTATTTAAATGCTACTTTTAGACATATACCAAAAATATAATCATAACTACACTAATACATAAAAGAAATCAAATGCAGTAATAAACACTACAATTTATATTCTTCGTATTTCAAACAGTAGTAGTAACCCGTATATACATTGAATCATACAAATAAGAACTCAAATATGTGAAGTTTTAAAGTAAAGTTTAGTGAAAAAATTTATGATTTTAAATAGTTAAAAAATATAAACTGTCATTATATCGCACTTCATGTTTACGCAGTTGCGTTAAGGAATTATACATAAACATTTTGTGATTAGCATTAGAACTTATGGGGAGATATATTGAACTGTCTTTTCTATTTCCAATCTGTTTATACGGAATATATGATATTCAGTTTCTCAAATCTACTTTGTGGGGATGGGGAAGTGGTTGAAATAACGCATGAAAAGAGACACACGCAGAGCAGGGATTACGAATTTATATTGCTTCTCATGATAGTATAAACATTGATACCAGGTTATTGATAAACACTTACAAATGAAATATATTATCAAAATTATTACTAACACTCATCTCATAAAATTACAAAATTATTACAATAGGTTATCTTTTACTTTTACTTACATGTACTACAATATTGTAGATAAAATAAATCTAATTATTCATGTCTAGTTTTCTGAGTAGCATCCGTTTTGAGCTCCTCTGAGCCCCATAAATTGGTATTTGGTGTCTGTGTCTGGACCGTTAGTTTGTCTGGGATGTCTAGCTTTCGTCTGTCCAATGCTCTACAGTCCAACAAGATATATTTTAAGAAGATTTGGTTATCTGACAGTATATACGGTTCCTGACTAAAAGTTTAAAATTAAGAACAATAATGTTTTTAATTAAATTTTGACAAAATAGCATTTTCTTCAACATTACAAAATGTTATATATTAAAATTAGTTATTATCTTAAGAATTAGCGCATGACATTAAGGATTTACTGATAAAAAATCATCCTTTGTGGTTATAAAGACTTAATTTTTATAAATCTACAATTTTATTTCAAATGTAAAAACAAATAATGTACAAAAACCTTTTCCTAATTGCAAGTAAAAAAATTACAGTTTAGGAAATACCTAAAAAAAATTAAACTATGATAGCTATCATAAAATAACTCGATTGGAATTAAAGATTATTTAAGCTTAGGAAAAATGAAGCAAGGCATTACTTAAATAAATATGTTTAAAAAAAGGATTTTAGTATAAAAATTTGTAGTAAGTTGATTGGAGTTGGAGGTGATCTAACTATGCCAACTTATTTCCCATGAGAACCTCAGTAATAAAGAAATATATATATATATATATATATATATATATATATATATATATATATATATATTTCTCTCAGAGAGAGAGAGAGAGAGAGAGAGAGAGAGAGAGAGAGAGAGAGAGAGAGAGAGAGAGAGAGAGAGAGAGAGAGAGAGAGAGAGAGAGAGAGAGAGAGAGAGAGAGAGAGAGAGAGAGGGAGGGTGAAACATATTTTTTAATTTATTTATCTAGTTAAATACACAGAAGCGAATTCTAATTTATCTGTTGCTCATTCGGTCGTGTTCTCGACCGTTCGCTCTAGTTACCTTAAAATATTATGACTTTTGGCATATAACCTATTCGTTATAAGTCTCGCCTTTGTTTGTGGTGTATTTTTATATATATGAATGACATTTATTAATTTTATTAAAGCTATGTAAGATTAAATCTACAGACAAGTTCAAAGAATTTTCATACGTGTTTTACAGTTCAAAAGAAAATGTACCATTTTTACAAATCACTAATTTATGTGGTGGAATTATGTACCGTGAAGCCCGATAGTTCAATTTTGGTTTTAAACGACAATTTTGTTTATGAATCATGTTGCTAGTATCCAAGTCAATATTGTTTTAACTAACAATTGAATTACCTTCTATGGTTTCCGCCAGGTTACTTCTTTATATCTCAACTGAGTGAATAGAACTCTGAAGATGGAGCAGATGCTCTGAAACGCGTTAGTATATTATAAACAATAACGTGTTTCAGAGCATCTGCTCCATCTTCAAAGTTCTATTCACTCAGTTGAGATCGATAACAACATTAAAACATAAAATATAAAAACACACGGATATATATATATATATAAATTTACACATCACTTATCGTATCGCGACACTTGGGATGCGCATCATATCGATGTCCTAGGACAACTAATTTCTCGTATTTACTGCATGGTTTATATAAGATTATTATTTTGGACTTTAATAGCCGTATCGTATATTGTGTTGGAAGAGAAGTTTAGTTGGTCGTTCAGTAAGTTGTGTGAGTCATGCTTAAAACGATTTATAGATCTCAAACTCTTCAATCGCGTCCATATATATCCCCTTTCTGCATATATGTAGTGGTTCTAGGTTGGTTCCGAAATCTGTATAAGAGTGGTTTTCGTCAATGAGGTGTCTTGCAAAATTTGACTTATTGATGTTTTTTTTATTTTTATTTATTATTATTATTATTTTTTTTTTTGGCAGATGTTCTTTAAACTTTTTGCGAAAAGCTCTCCCCGTTTGGCCTATATAGAATTTATTACATTGGTCACATTTCAGTTTATAAATTCCTGTTTTAAGTTGTAGATGTTTATCATGTTTATGACTGAGCTATTTCTTAATATTGTTGTGGGTGCAAAATGCCATTGTAAGACTGAGTTTTAAAAAAAATTGATAATATTGTTAGTAATATATTTCCGTATTCACTTGCTATGAAGGTCTTCTTATCTTTATGTTCTAGTGGACTTTAATTTTCTTTTGTTTTTTACCTAATAATTTATCGACCATGTGACTTGTAAAACCATTGGCCGTGGCTATATATTTGATGGTATTAAGTTCTTCAATAAAGGCATCACTATTTAAAGGCACTCTAACCAATCTGTGTATCATACTATTGTATGCGGTTGTTTTTTGAGATATAGGGTGATGTGAATCAGAATGTATGGTTGTAACAGTGGTTGTGGGTTACCTATATAATATATATTGTAGCGGAATTTGTCCTTCTCTTTAACAATCGTTATATCCAAAATGTTTAGCCTATTGTCGACTTCTATTTCACTTGTGAATTGAATATATTTGTTTATGCCATTCAAATAATTTTTTAGGTGCTCTATTTGTCTGAACGTGCCATTAAAAATTATAAAGGCGTATCTTCTCACTGGACTACCTAAAATTCACAAAACCGATATACCTATTAGACCCCTGATCAACTTTACAACAGCTCCTGGATACACAATTGCCAAAACACTAGCCTCAATTATAGGTAACAATATGAGATTGAAAAACAACCACAACAATAGAAATAGCCTTGATTTCATAAACAAGATTAACAACGTCACCTTACAACCCAACTATAAAATGGTGTCATTCGACATAATAAACTTATACACAAACATACCGATTCAGGATGTTTTGAATATCAAATAAAAAGTTACGTTTCGCTTTGATAGGAAAATGAGAGAAACTGACTCTCGTAGAAATAAACGTCGTGTAACGTGAAGACCATTTAAAAAATGGAGGTTGAAACTTTTGACATTTACCAAACTTACCCTTTACTGGGTAAGTAAAAAGAGTCTTTTCTTAAGTACTTAATTGATCACAGAACATAGCATTGTTTTAAGTAATCAGAAACTTTATTTTTTTAAACAGTATTTATTGTCAAATTTAAACACACTCCGACTTAAAAGTAAAAGGCTGATTATTTCCAAATAGGCGAAGCTATATTTATAAATTTTATTTGAAATAAATCCATCGAGATTGCCACCTCCGTACTACCTCTGTTAGGTCACTTTTTCCTTGCATTAACTTATACCATAGTAATAACTTAATTAATTGTCATTTGACAAAATATGCTATGGTAATGATAACGAAAGGTAACGTTATTGAACAAGATGGTTTTAACGATCATTCTGTCAGAGTTAATTCTAATTTTATAAAGATATATGGTGCGTTTAATGAATATTCATTTATCTGACGGAGATTTATATTACACATTTCTGTTTATAGTACATATCCTCTCTACAAATTGAAGAATCTTGAATAATTCATGAAACAGGAACAGAGAAAACGTTTTAAGAGATGGCAGGTGTTCCTACTCCGCCCAAAAACTTTTCTGTTTCACCAATGTTGGAATTCCTATTACTCATGATGTTTGTATTCAAATTATGTTGTAAACAATTCTTCAATGTGTTTAATAAAATTAAATTCTTGTAATAAAAGTTTAAACAAAAATATAAAACACGAAATATGTGCATTTTAAACTAAAATATTGAATTAATACATATTAATTGAAAAATGCTAAAATTTTGAGTTCCTTTTATACGCCTTTGATAGAATTAAACTTTTTGAAAAATATATATTCTGTGTTTACAGACACAATAATACATTTATTTCGATGTTTCACGCAACAAAAGTTGTTTTATATGTCTTATATTTTTTTAAATAAGATAAACTAATGTATTCCTTAGTATATTGATATAACATCTCATATAATATACTGACGATGTAAACATTGATATAAAATAAAAAGATATTTGAATGTCTGAAGTGTTCTTCTACATACGCTGCCTATCCTAATGGTAAATGAAACAGTCAGTTTAAATTACATAGACACCATTATATAAATAAGGACAAGAAGAATAATTACAGGGAGGAGTATTGTAACAGATTGTCGGAAACAAAAGAAAACACTAAACAGTAACAATTACAGCACTAAAGGTTTCTCTACTTCTTATTTGATAAGAAAGTAAAACAGAAATAATACTTTGAATTCCATAACTTTTATATATTATATTGTGATAGAGTATTGAAGTATAACAAATTGAAACGAATTCTAATTTAAAATCGTATAAATAATTTCGTTAAACTACATTTATTATAATCTAATAAATAACAGTCAATTCATGAGAATATCTACAGCCAGTAATCCGATTTAAAAATGAGCTATTGGATGTATAGTGAATTAGTCACAGGGACGAATAAGAGCGCCTAATTATTGAAATATTTCTCCTTGGATAATTGCGTAAGTAACTGTTGGTTTTAATTTGGATTTATAATCTAAAAATAGAATAAATGACTTATCAAGTAATTAAAAGTATAGCAACTCTTTGATTTAGACAAAAATTAATTAATTTGTTTATGCTCTTCAATTAGGAAAGAAGTGTAATTTTAATTTCTTATTGCTGAAATTTTGCAATATTGTTGTCAGAACGACTGTATAGGTTTATTCTTTAAAAAATAATAATAATAAATTTTTTTATGCTCTTCAATTTAGGAAAGAAGTGTACTTTTAAATTCATATCGCTGAAATTTTGCAATATTGTTGTCATCGATTCTGTAGGTTTCTTCTTTAAAAAAAAAATTGTTTCCAAAGGTGGTTTAATCATATCTCTAATTTTTTTGTTTAAACACAGCAGATATGTTCTCTCCAAGAACTTAGGTTGATTTTAAACATTCCGTCATTTCCATGAAACTTAACTTTGTTAGAAGATCTCCCCATAGTGTAACACAACATAGTGTAGATTGTTTGTTTCCAGAGGTGTGTAAGGTCGAGAATTAGGTAATGTAGAAAAATTAATAGTTTGCTTTGTTTACTACATTGGTTTCTTTTATGTGGCTTATGATTCTCTAATTTGTTAATAAAATTTAAAATAATTCTCATATAATTAGTTCTGCAGTAATGCCATTTCAAATTCACTGATATCAGACCCTTGAAGATGGATCATTACAATTTTTAAATATTTTGGTCCAAGTCTGTATCGCTATTGTTTTGGTGTTAATATGGACGGTTCAACATAAATTAAATTTTTTAATTATGTTGACACCCCTTCCAATCTTTCGATTATACAAATTGAGTTCTTTAATCCGCTAACATTAACTCAGAATAAATGAATTCCATATTAGTGGTTTAATTGTTCACTTTTAGAATTTAGCTATTGAACAACTATAAACAATGAACAAAACTATTGTGATTATTTTAAAAGTACATCTTGTATTTTTGCTGACTCAGTTTTAGGCACCTTAGACATTTTTTTACGAATGCCATTTATAATATCATTAAGTTCAATATAGTTTTTAATCTCTGACCCAAAACTAATATTTTACCACAAACCACAAAATGTTGAGTACACATTGATTTCCTTTTAGTGAATTTTGTCATTGTTCTTCTTGGACATTTGATATACTCATATGGTACTTACCCTGGCCGATCATACAATAATTGAATACGAGTAGATTTCCTAAATGTAATGCCCAAAAGATTGATATTGGGTCTGGTAAGAAAAGTTAATTTGTATAGGTAGATGTCTAGTGGGTTAAGTTTGTTTATAACAATTGTTACACAGATTTTCCGAACTTCGTAATTGTGTATATCACTACTCTTTTCACTTCAGCTAGACCCTTGCAAATCTCCATTCTCTTTGCTTCTGTCAGTGTCTCAGTATTAGTGGATCTAGAAGCAGTACGTTTATACTGGAGCCTCCACGCACTAACTTGGTAACTTGGCTTTACTGATCTTGTAACTATACAACTATCACATTTTCTTGGAAGGTCGAGGTATTGAAATAAACTGCACTATTTGTCATCGTAGAGAGATTACATACAAAATTTAGTGTAAAATAAGTTGAATAACACACGAGATATGAACAGAAAACTGTTTACATTGGTCGCCATTTTAACATTTTAAATTTTTTTCTGAATTCTATAAGCTCAATGTAGTTCCTCATAATAAATTGCATGGTCCTGTTTTATGACAACGTACATACTACATCGTCACCAAAGACGTAAACGATAAACGGAACGGGATGTCAAAAATTGCTTTTTTAATTTCCTGAGACCATGAAAGATCAGTCAAAAAACTAAGGTAAAAAATTTTGACGATTACCAAACTTACCCTATACTTCGTATACTGGATAAGTAAAACGAAAATCGCTTAAAACAATTTTATGTTGAACGGCTATTGCTAGTGTAATTTCCATTTATTTACCATGATTCTGATAAATATTCATCAACTATTGCAACGTACCCTCCAATGGTTAATCCAATATAAACCTTAGGCTATTAGCAACTTTAATATAATGTAATAATCTTAACCAAGGCATATAAACAAGCATACGTAGGATATCTTTTAGATGTTTAAAAACTGAATTTAAACCTCAGTTTATTAAATACTTTTATCTTATCTGTATACATTTTTAACTAGATAATTTTATTTCAAGTAGTTAAGTTACACAATAAAAACTTTTATTTCCCACTTAAAAATCATATATGTAAATGTAAAAATTATCTTGAAAAAACTATAAAACACTATAAAATAATTTAATAAGGAAGATAAGCTATATTATAACAATAATTTTAAATACTAAAAAGAGTCCAAGATTCAAAGAAAGAAACAAAACAATGTAGTTAATAAGCAAAAAAAGAGAGAATTTAAAAAGAGAGAATCAATATAAGGTGATCATATAACTGACCAGAAAGGATTATCCAACATAATGTTGTTATGTACATGTACATGTTTAGGTTTACCATTTCAAAAGTAAAATTATATGATAATATAACATTTTAATTGATAAAAAATATATATTATCTTGTATATTAGAATAAATAATAAAAATTAAATATAATCATTAAAACAAAACTTTATTTAATAATTCAAGTGAAATATCTAGTTTAGTTCTTTGTATATAATTTATATTAAATTTCATTATAATTATAAAACACCTGATTAAATACTGGAGGATACTGATGAATATTGTACATCTAATTTGATATCAAAGACTTATGAAATAAAGTATTTCAATATATATTAGTTAATATCAATTAATTGTTATTGTGTGATTCAGTAGTTTAAAATTAAAAGAGCGATATTGAAAATACTTTTAAAGTATTATGCTATAAACTATATACTTTGACCATATAATTATTTTTTACTTGTACAAAAAGGAGTTTAATATAAAATATAATATTTAAATACTGAAGATTAGTTTGTATGTAAATTTGTGTTTTATTACCCATAGTATGAAAAAAACACTTTGAAATATTTTTATAAAAAATATTTGAAATATTAAAAAAAAAAAATAACCTCTCTTAGAAACTTTATTTAAACAAGGTACTCTTAGATAAAACATTATCCAATTCTATTTGTTTAAAGTGTGGATTAAGTTATAGGTATAACTTTAAACTAATAACTTTATAACTAGTTTTAGTTTTATCAAAACTAATAATCGGTAGGATTTAAAATAGTGATGTGCTAATAAATTGTCTGCTTTATAGTTCTTAAAAACATGTCTTTGTTTATAGTTCAAGACTTTTAATAAATTTTAACTAAACTTCATATTCCATGGAAACAAATGGTTCTTAATGAATAATGAGTGATAATGATATTTATTTTATTTTTATCTTTCAAAGTAAGATATTGCTTATATATTAAAAAGGGGTTTTCACATTACCACCATTTTGACATGAGATTGTGTTGTGATTAAGTATGGTACACTAATTAGATATTGTAATTTCTGTTTTGTGATCATTTTATTATGTTTCTCGTTTCAAATTTAATAGTCTACATCTGAGTATAATTGAAAATACCATCGTATTCAGTTACAAAGTTAATTTCAGTTACTTAAAAGAAATTTCTCATTTTTAATTGCTTTTATTTAAGTCACTACGGTGCTTGTTTATCACCAAATCTTACTAACGTTAGTCAGGTGACAACATAATATTTCATTGCTACTTATAAATTTTTCGATTTATCTCGATATATTTAACGTATTTCTTCTATTTCGTTATAATGGTTATATTACGATATATTTATAACACTTTCATACACTAGATATATTTTGATAAATTTTATTATATTTCGAATTACTCGTTATATTTTGATGAGTTAAAATGCACTTTGTTATACTATTGATATATATTGATAAATTTTGATATATTCATATAACAAATAAAAATAATGAGCTTTGTAAAAATGGCACGTTTAAATAGAAAATGTATTAAAATTACTTTTTATTTCTGTAGATGATAAATTGTTACATCATTGGTTTCAGAATATCAAATCAGAAAATGAACTGTATCTGGCCATTTCTAAATGCAGGTAAGAAAATATTTAAGAAAAATAATTTAAACAACCACTATTTAGCGAATGTTTAACTTTTTATTTTATTTGTTTTCAATCTGATTTGTGACATTTCCAATAAGCATATTTGTGCCAAGTTTCATTGATGTACGTTTAGTATTTTCCATGAAAATTTCATATAGACTGATAGAGTATTTTTAATCTAAAGCTTGTGATTTGGACAGATATACTTTCTACATAATTATAGTAGATAAATACTTTGCTTTATTATTAAAACGAATTATCAATATCAAATTTAAAAAATAAAGAATTTCATAAAATGTCTTTGATATAAATTTTTCAGGTATCCAATCAAGTTTGTCTACAAAGGAGGTTAATTTGTTATTCTTAATTTGCAATTTTCTTTTACGTGGGGTATGGCACATTGTTTGAGATTAAAAGCCTTCACATTTCACTCAAATTCAATATTTTGATCCGATTAGAGTCAACTTTCTAATACAGTGTTAACAGGTCATTTTCATTTTTTGTCTGAAAACTTCTCCACAGGCATTTTTCAATATGTTGAAAACGAATTTTGTTTACATAGGCAGATTTATTAGATATAGATTCCCACATATGTAGATGTGTGGGAAAGTTAATGCAATTTATGATCAAAGTTTGTATTGTTTAGTGTTTTGCCATTTAGATGTCTACGAATTTCGTCGATTTGTTAGTTTTTATACTAACATTAATAAACCATATTGTTTTATATGTAAAATGGAATTTTCCAATTCACATTGTAGAAAGTAGAATAATCCACATAGTTTAAATAATATAAATATACAAAATGCATTGTGTCTAATGATGTTGATAAATATTCATAAAAACTAAACGGGGTAAGTTATAACTAGACTTCCGACTTGGCGTTAGGTGAGAATATTACAGAGATAGATTCTGATTACTTTAAAATTATACATGAAGATCCCAACAGATATAACTACAGGAAATCAATTAACTCCTGCATTATCATTTGTACAAGTTTCAGATTGTTGGAAACCATTATTAGTAATGATTTACAAATGTAATCTTTTGAGATTATACGACTGCTATAACAATAACGTTATCCAATAAAACCGATACGCAAAGTCAATGAACACGTAAATACAAATGAAAGATTATAAATCACAATATGCTGATAATGTTTTTAATTACTTTATATCAATATGAACATGTCGTCTGTATCATATTTCATTTTCAAATAGTAAAACATTAATAATTTGAATTACAAAATAACTAATTAATTATCTTTCTCGTTAGTTTTACATTCTTACTCTAAAAAGGGAGAAAATAACCAATGTTTAGATTTTTAGGTTCCATCCATTTTATTGTTGTGTAAAACATTGCTTGTTTCATTATTATGCATTTTTCGGACATTTGCCTTCATTTGTGTGTTAAAAATCAAATCTCGACGAACGGATACGATTCCATCGCCTTGAAAAGTTTAATATCACAAATAAAATTAATAAATCTATTCAAGAACTTTCACCTCTGATAAAATCAGAATTTGACAACATTTATAAGAGCATCAAAAACAAATTTAACAAAGAATTAGAACACATTAAATCTAAACAAATAAACAAATTTTCTCATCTCAAATCTAAAATCCCAGAAAACAAAACTGCTATACAAAATTCTTCTAATAAGTCTGATGATGCTTCAAATTCTGTCCTCAATCTTTCTTCTAGACCCCTTAATAATCAAGAAAAGGAAATCTTATCTAAAAGCCTAAACTTCTCTATAATGCCTAAAACAGTAGGTGTGTTGGAGTTTATGACCGGAATTGAATCGGCTGTTCCTAGGTTATCGCCGGAAAAAAGCTGAGCAATTCAGGTGTGAAACCAGCATTCTACTAATAAAAAAACAAAAATTCTCAAATCTAACGTAAATAAAGAAGAATTAAAGGCCATGTCTAAACTAAAACGCGATAAATCGGTGAAAATCTTACCCGCGGACAAAGGTAATGCCACTGTGGTTCTAGACGTGGACGTCTATGACAATAAAATGATTGAAACTCTCAATGCTGGTAAATACACCTTATTCAATAAAGACCCCACAACTGGTTTCGAGAACAAAATTGCTAGCACTCTCAGGAAGTACAAGGCTTTTTTCTCCGATCAACTTCGTACTTCACTAACACCGCATTATTCTAAACTCCCCCATATGTATGGCTTACCTAAAAATACACAAATCTAACATCCCTTTAAGACCTATTGTTAGTTCCCGTGATTCCCCATGCAGGGCACTATCCAAATACCTTTTGCGCATAATTAATCCACTAGTAGGGAAAAATGACGCGTTTGTAAAAAACTCTAAACAATTCGTGGAATTATGTAAAGATATAAAACTTAATGAGGAAGATAGATTAGTCAGTTTTGATGTAGAAAGTCTTTTCACAAATGTACCCGTACAAGAAACCCATAACATAATTGAGCAGAGGCTTTTAAAAGACAACAGATTAAAAGAACGAACTAACCTTCCCGTTGGTGCCATAATGGAACTCCTTAAACTTTGTACGGAATGCAATTATTTCCAAGTTAATAATAAATTATATCCCCAGGATGACATTATGGCAATGGGTAGTCCACTTAGTCCTGTTTGTGCCAATATTTTTATGGAGGAATTCGAAAAGAAAGTTATTGATTCTTCTGAATTTAAACCGAAAATATGGCTCAGATATGTGGACGATACATTTGTTATATGGCCTCATGGTAGTAATAAATTAGAATATTTTTTTGCTCTAATGAACAACACTTCTGATTCCATATCCTTAACCATGGAAAATGAAGTAAACAATAAACTACCCTTTCTAGATGTGTGTGTTGAGAGAGATGGGGGGGGGGATCCTAAAAACTTCAGTTTATAGAAAAAAGACACACACTGGTCGTTATTTAAATTACAATTCTAACCATTCTATGTCCGTCAAAGAAGGAATTGCTCATTCCTTACTTGACGTATCGAGCAGGATTTAAGTTCTGACGGATACCCTCTATCCATTCTTTCCAAATGTAAAAGAGCGAAAAATAATAAAACTATTGAGTCTAAAGATGAAAATAAACCACTAGCGTACATGACAATCCCTTATGTGCCGGGATTATCAGAAAACGTTAGACGCGTAGCCAGAAAATATTTCATTTGTACCGCTTTTAAAACATCAAACAACATTAGGCAACATCTCGTCCAAACTAAACCTAAAAATGGCACGCAGGACACTAAAAACTGTATTTACAGTATCAAAAATGTGAATGTGAGACAATATATTGGCGAGACAAAAAGACCATTAAACATTAGAATAAAATAACACAAAAACAATGTACGGTTAGGCCTAGTCGATAAATCGAAAATTGCAGAACATATATGGTCCGAAAATCACAAATTTAATTGGGAAGAGGCAAAAATCATACACCGGGAAAGTAACTTATACAAACGTAAAATAATTGAAGCCTCATATATAAAACTAACGGACAATACTATCAGCCAATCAAGTATAGAAGTAAGGCCATTATTGCTCCCATAATAAAAAAAAAGAACTAAAATTTGATTATAATACCCCTACAACTAAAAAACAAGCTGAAATTTTACCTGTTAAATCGCCAGAAGGGGTTGTAACCCGCTCTCGGGCTAGGAAGCTTAATACAACTAACAATAGGCCACTCCCCTAATAGTTTGTCACGCCTTCTGGACCACGTCACTTTAAGCTGTATCTTTGATACAACAACACGTATATGACGTTAGTTGTGTGTTACCGTGATTGTGTGTTTTTGACTTCTCAGTTTTAGCTCTGGGATGCATGCTTAGATATTAAGGTTGGTCGTATTCTTATTTAATTTTATTTCTTACATAGGCTTAATTTCTATTTTCATGTTTCTTTAGTTTTTAGTCACTTTATAACGGGAATTGATTCTTATTCCCAAAACGTCGTGTTTTGATTTTTAACACACAAATGATGGCAAATGTCCGAAAAATGCAAAATAATAAAATTGAACTTCCATCATTAACAAATAATTTCAAACAGAGAATTGCTTGTTTCGTTTTACAAAATGTTTGTTTCTGTGTCTGTCAACAATTGATTTTACCGTTGAATCAACTTTGTTCAAAATAGATATTCAATAAAATTAGGAATAGTAAATAAAATTATAACTTTTGTAAGTAAAAATTTGGAAGGGCCATAAATAAAACACAACAATTTAAATTGTTTACATAAATCTAGCTCATGCAACAAAATTGTGGTGAAAAGAAGCCTTTAAAAATTCTATGCATTACCGATTCTCAGAAAATTACTCTTCTAAAAATATTGTTATTCCAAGATACATGAGTAACACGTAGAAGCCATAAATAAAATATACCTAAAATCGGTTTCATCTATTTCCATAAACTGTTGGTAGAATGTCATGTCAAATAAGACAAGCCAATATACAAAATGCAAGTAAACTAATGAAAAAGTTCAGAGTTTATACAAAATCAAACTAAATTATCTTTGTTTCCCTTCATTTCATTCTAAATTATTATACAAAATAAATATACGTCATTTTAACTTTTGTCTTATGATTAAGAATATTGTTGTAGTTTTCAAATGAGTATCTAGGAATGCACCGTTATATAATTATATTGACAATAATTTATAATTTGAAAATTGTATATTTACAACAATAAATTTATATTGGTATTCTAGAAACGTAGTAATTAGGTCACGACTGCCTGGAGTACCGCAAATGGTAATTGAAGTTGACGGCAGCTAAATTACTTACATACCTATATTGACATTGAGAGAAGAGAACTATTATCATACATACCAATATAGACACGGGCCCTTGTTATAGTTATTTTTAGTAGTAATGACGAAAATTAAACATAAATAAATAAAACTAAGAGTTCAATTTTAAATCAAATAGATTTTAATTCAGAGAAGAAAAAAAACATTTATATCATTTACAAGATAAAACTAGTTAATTAAAATAAATATATTAAAATATATGAAATTAATGTGTATAAGCTTTTTTTTTTTTTTTTTCATAAAATAAGTATAAACCATTGTATAAATAAATTATTTTACGTCACAAATATCTTCAGGAAAATTCCATCAGTCGCGATTAAAATTGGAGAATTTCTCAAATTCATTTTAAATCACACTGTTTATTCTGAACACCTATAGTTGCAAAAGTAGTGGTTACAAACATTTAAAATCTCAATTAATCAATTTGAGTAATCGCTTTTAACCCATCACTAAGTAATACTGCTAAGGCGTATTTCATTTCATTGTTGATTTTATTACCTACAAGGATATATTAAACAAAATTAGTTTTTACTGGATATCACAGATTTAACACTACACTGTAATCTATTTAAACTATTTATTTTTCATTTTTCTTCCGTTTGAGCGATAGTCAAGAATGAATAAATAATATGAAATATTTTAATCTTATTAAAAAATATAGATAAATTTATAGTACAAAAAGTACACCATCCTACAGAAATGAAAGAATATTGTATTTTTTAAAAAACCTTGATTATATAAAGTTATAAAGCCTATATTCAGAGTTCAGTATTCTTCATTTTTACATTTACTTGTTTCCAAAATATGTTGTAAATATCTTCGGTTATTATCGTTATCGTTGTGCAACCAATTGAATTCACTTGAGTTTAAAATTAAAATTAAAATTCAAATTAAACTCTATAATGAATACATGATTTAGAACACATTTGTTTAAATCACGAAACAAAAATGAATAAATTTAAAACAGACTATATTAATTTATAATAAGAATAAAAATGTTAAAATCTGTCACTCTTACAGTAAGACTTCGTAAAATGACGCAATTTTATTTTAAATGGAAACAAAAACAACCGTCTAAAACTCCACAAATAAACTCTTTGGTATTGAGACAAGTAAACGACAGAAATCAGATTGATGATGAGATTGGACCACTGTTGCATGGTATGGGGGAAATTCATAATCGAATTTTGAAGTTGTTTTATAGAAGTAAAATATAACACCCGAGAAACTTGGAAACATTTACTGAAATTCCATTTATAAGCTGACTAGTAGTCACAATGTAATAACAATCACTTGTTTTAAAATCTTCCTGGTTATATTTTATTATCGTAAAAAGGAAATTGTTATTGGATTGAATTTACACTGTTAAACTGCAACTGTAGACCTATATAAGAAAAGATTAAGGAGGTATTACTGAACAAAATAAAATAATTAATCAAAACAATCATCGTAAAAACTTGACAATACTAGAATGTGAGGTTTATATATATATAAATATTTACTAGAAATATAACTTATTTCATGAAACTTGTGTAGAACATAGTCACCGTTAGAATCAACTTTCATTTGGTAAAATAATTCCTTCCGTATTACTTCTCCTTCTTTTGTGAGGTTGCAATCTTCAGAAACAATTTGAAGTGCAGATATTAACTCTAGATGTTTCTTACAAATTGGTTTTACAGTCTCTATTCAGGCCCTCGACCTTGTTTCCAAGAATCAATAAACTTATTTTTTACTCTAATGAATAATAACTGCCCTTCTCTAGAGTGTAGCTGATACAATTGTAATTAACTAGCAATTAAATTACGTTAATGGTTTCCGTCAGCTGACTTCTTTTTTAAAAACACTTACGCGTTTCGAAGCGTGTGCTCCATCTTCAGAGTTCTTTTACTTTTCACTCAGTTGAGATCGTTAACACATTAAAACAAAACATAAAATTACACGGACATTACATATATATTTATTAATTTATAAGGCACCGAAATGATGCGCATCCAAGTGTATTATAATAAGCTATGTATAAATTAATAAATATGTATGTAATGTCCGTGTAATTTTATGTTTTGTTTTAATGTGTTAACGATCACAACTGAGTGAAAAGTAAAAGAACTCTGAAGATGGAGTACACGCTTCGAAACGCGTGTGTTTTTAAAAAAGTGTTTTTAAAAAAGAAGTCACCTGGCGGAAACCATTAAGGTAATTTAATTGTTAGTTAAACAATAGTGACTTGGATACTATCAACATGATTCCTAAATTGTAATTACTTCACACACACAATGGTTTTCCTACAGTTACCTAACAATGTACATGTTCTCTCACTGATTTGAGAAAGCAAAGTGGCCAATTCGCTCATCAGTGAGACAATGTTAACATTGTCTCACTCTAATTACTTTGTCTCACTCCAGATTTGCAACGTGAAGGCACGAAATGTGAGCGCGTAACATGCAGACAAGGTCGTATGCGCGCGAAATACGTTGGCAGCACTGGCTATAAATCAGCTGGTCAGCTGTTGTACTGTTGTATTTTTTGTCACAACACTTCCGGTCAAGGCAGAAGCTACCATTTCATTGATTTGCCATTAAGTGACTTTTTTTAACTGTTTGCTTGTGTTATTTGTCTTTCTATAAGTAATTCTTTGGTTAACAATTCTTTTAGGGTGTTTGTGTTCATTTTTAAGGAGATTATTTTTTGTTTTATAATTTTGTTTCTGATTTATTAATGCTACTTTCACATTAAATGTCATATTAAAAGTTCACTTCTGTGTAAAAATATGTTACGTTTCTTTACCAATTTATTTGTTTTATGGTAACTGTAGGAAAAATATAATGTGCAACTCGAGTGCAAAGTGCAATCGCCTCACTCGAGAAACCATTCCTCACTCGCCTACGGCTCGTGAGTAAGGATTTCTCTCGAGTGAGGCAATTGCTCACTTTGCTCACTAGTTGCACAAATAACTATTGTCCCTTTTAGACTCGTTTTTCTTTTAGCAAAAATTAAAACTTTTATTGATTTTGATAAAAGTTTAGTTTACAAAGATTCTAAAATGACAAAACGTTTGATTGAAACTGTCAAATTGTTTTATATTGTCGAACGTTTTAGTGTAGATTAAGTAAAAAAAGCCATCAATCAGTTTAATGTTATGAATTAATTTTTGTAATATCCTCGATACACTTACCTAATTAGCGTGTAAAAAAATATTATGAACAAAATGAAATCCTAATATATCAAGTTGTGATGACAGTTTTCCAATAAAGTAAAGACGTTTCTCTTTTGTCAGCGCGGTTCATTAATAACACGACCCCAAACAGAAATCAACTTCTCCTGAAATACCAACTCCGTTCCTTACTAACAACACACATAAATGACTATTGTGGATGTAATTACAAATAAATGCTTAGTGCTATGGAGATAATTTCTGTATTGATTGTTTTTAAATAATAAAAACAATAATTCGCTTACAACTAGATTATTCTATTATTTATTAATATAGTAAGCCTAGTTAATAACAGTCTGTTATATTTTAGAAGTCTATCTAACCTAAAGTAGAGTTATCAGTGATAAAGGATCATAAAGCTTGTATATTTTTTAACACGAAGACTTAACGTTATATTTCTAAACTGTATTTGTTATTACTCCTCTTTAGATAAGTGTTTAATGTTACTGAACATCTTAATTATTATTTTTTTTTATTTAGTTCAAAAATCTCTCTATTATCTTTAATACAAACTAAAACTAGGTTTAAATAATAAACGTCTATCTCACTGTCTATTTCAGCTATACAATAATTTTTTTTTTTAACTTTGACGAAATATTTTAGTGTTAATATGAAGGTAAATAAATGTTCGTCTAGTGTTTCACGTATATTAATCTTTATGTTTGAACATTTTATTAATCATGGAACATTATTGAATAATTTTTATATTTATAGTAAATATGTAACAATATATGTAAGTCGTTTTAATATTGGTTTTTTTTTTATATAGATTTCACTAATATTTATAGTATGAAATGTTTTAATATTTTTATATAAGTACAGTGCTGTTATTAGGTTTAAAAAAATCACATAAATATAAAAACGTTTCGAATAGTTTTTTGTAAATTAAATAACTAAAAATATATTTTTGGGGAAAATGTTAAATTAAAATATTACAAGAATAAACAAAAGCCAATGACTTCCATGTCACCTTTTCTGGCATAACTCCTCTCAGAAATGTGAATTTATTTCACAAAATTTCTAAACATAAATAAAGGTGAGAATACTTATTAACCTCAGAATCGTGGTATCGAGTAAATCGTTCATTGATAAGGAATGTTGTTTGGGACAACCTTTACACATTTAAATGAACCTGTTCATCTCAAGAAATCTGGTAAAGCTCATGAGTGTCGGTAGAATTTTCTTTTTTAATTTCTGATCCCATGTTTCGCTTATGTTGAAATGAATGTTTGCGTCCTTGGTAGTTTAAAATCTTGGCACTTTATTTGCAATGTATATATTATTTTTTACTCAGATATTTAGCTCTTTTCATTTCAACTATTATTGTTTTTGAGATATAATTAATTCTATTCCAATAAGCTTTAATTATTTCAATAATTTGTAACTTATTTGTGTACTGAAGTTTGTATTTAATGTTTGCTAAGTGGAAAAGAGGAGAAAATAATCCTATACTTGGCTTAAAACTAAATCACTATAACAATATCTCTTTCTCTCTCCCCAAATTTTCACCCCCCCATCCCTTTGTAACCCATATTTTATACGAAATAATTGTGATGACTAACTTAACACGTTTTATCTTCGGAATATTCTCATCTATAAATTGTCAAGGAACTATGTAAAATTTTCGGAATAAATTACATACTATGAAAAAAATTAAATCCTAAAACTATATAAAAATATATATTTCCTTTATAAATATCTTATATATAAATTCAAAAATATATTCAAATGTATTTATAATTGATTTATTATTTCTTTAAATAAAGATAGAAAAGTATATTTTACTTCTTAACTAACCGGCTATAGTAGAACATCTCTTAATGAAGACTGGACCACTAAAAAGAATAACAGTCAACAAAATAGCACATACATAAACACTAAACACAATACAATTTATCAATAAAACAGTTCGTAACCACGACCGATACAAGGGAGAACAGTTTCGTGCACTAAGGAGCAGGGCAGGGCATCTACTGAAGCAACCTTTAAGTGTGTAATCCATGCCGGATACAAATGCGCATGTGCCATTTTTAAAAACAGAATACAACTTCTAAATTAATTGTACGCCAAAGAAACATTGTAGCACTTTAACTACATTTTAAAACAAATATTCAACAAATGAATTATCTCTGGGTAATGGAAATTTGATGTAAATTGAATGCTGTTAGTGGGGTTAAGGGTTTATGTACGCTGTTGTTTTTGTTTTACATACAGGGATCTAAAGGTACATTATTTAATCTGACTCTCACAACAACATTCCATCATATCAGTTTCAATAACACAGTTTCAGACTACATTCAATATGACTAATGTCATTTTTTTAAATATTAATAAATTAGTTTTAAATAAACATGATTTAAAAATATAATAATTTGTAATAGGCCTACTCAGTATTTGTCTATACAGTGTCTTAAAATTGCTAATTTATTTTCATGGATTCATAATCAATATATATATAAAAAAAATCTCTTAATATGTATAGGATTTAGAAATTTATAACATTATAGATAAAGCTTGTGCTATTTTCACTTAGTATTAATCACACACTAATTGTGACCAAAAAATATGTAAGAAACAAACTTCCATGTTACGACTTTTGATTGGCCAACTAGCTTTCTTAAATGATTGCAAAACGGACATTCCCTATAATTTTTGTAAATAAAGAAAATGGACAAAAGTTAAGTTACATGTATATATTTATTGATGATCAATAATGTGCCAAATCTTTCTGTTACTTTTTAATAAACATAATTTTATATAACAATAATATTAATTATTAATAACATGAATATTTATTCCCAATGGGTTTAGAAACATATTGCACCGAACTAGAAGGCACACACAACCACCAATAGAATGAACATCCTCACACACAATTGGTAGACTTATATACAGTTCAGTGCACATTACCCGTGCTTAATAAATTTTTCATTGTGATTATACTCTATAAAAGGCACGTAAGGAGCCTGGCACCACAAAATGATCCCTGGTATTATAACATAAGAACTACGTTCGTAGTAGTAGTAACAAAACAAGTTACTGCTCCATTCAAAGTGATAATTAAGATTTTATATTTGCTACCAAACTAAAGATTTGATGAAGACTAATTGTTATACCAAATCTACCAACACAATCTTATGGCGAAAGTTTTCAATACCCATTTTAAGTTATCACATGGTTTGGTGTTCTAGAGGATACCTTGTTGAATGGATTCAACCCTATTTCAATTTGTTTTTAGTGAATGGTGACTCCCCAAATCTACAGGTGGTTGGACAGTGGTTGATTAATCGTTTTATAATCATTGCCTTTCAACAAAACTTTACTGGTCTAGATTTAATGAACTGATATACAATGATCGTGAAACAATATTAATTATCTATTCTTGGACATATATTGCATAATTATTAATACAGAGATAATACAGCTGAACTATGTGGCGCTCAATGTTGTAATGAGAAAACAGTTTGCAGTGAACATCCTGAGAAGTTTAAAATTCTTTGAACCAAAACGGTTCGGGTGCATAGACATGGTAGAATAAATTCTTGGGCCCAGTACATTAGCAAAATACCGAGAACTATACTACAGCCGCTGTTTCTTTGCACTTGGATTTTTGGTGATGCACCGGATAGGCAGTGGAAATGTCAACGTCGTCGTCCTGCACTGTCCCTCTACGGCCATATATCTTAGCATCACACCCAAACTGCGCGCGTATTATCTAATATAACCAACAAAACTTTACTTATTTTTTATCTCTAAAGTTTTTGGTGAATAAATAAATACTACATTTTACCGTTAACATATTAAGTAATTCAAACGAACGTTTGAAACAATCTGTTGCACACTTTATGGTTTATTTCAGTGTGTATAAAGTTATATTATTTGATATACAGAAATAATTTCGCTCGAATGGTAACTATAATCCGATGCTATATTGTTAGACTACTTCTTGGAACGGAGCCAACGAAGCAACGTGGCCAGATTGTGATATTTGTAAGTGCAAAGAACGAAAGGCCGAAGTATACACTCATATCAACTGTGAAAGAAAAGTTATGTTTGGTTTATAGACCTCTGCTTTATTCTCAGTTAAACATTTATGAAGTGTACTATTACCAATTTCTAAGTGTTCTTTTTCAAAGTTTTACTTCCATTATATTATTATATCAATGTTTTTTATTTGTATAACTGCAAGAAGTAGTTCCATTCTTGTAGGTCTAACTGGGAATCTGTTCTACATTAGGTCTGACAACATTGTTTACGCCTCAACAAGTCATTGAGAAAGTTGTATATTCAAGAGGAATTGTTTCCTACCGCTTGTTTTGAGCCAAGAATAATTCCTCTTCTAAACTAAAAAATCGATTAAATCAATGCGTTATATGTCACAATCTGTCTAGCTTGTGTTACTATGTTAGAAGAGGAAGTAGTCAATGTTACCACCCCCAACGGATATGTATAGCCGTTTTTACTGTGCTCTCATTTGTTCGTGGATGGTTCCGTGAATGAATAGACTACAGAATGATTACTCTATAGCCTACTCATTCCTGAAGCCATCCGGAATTCGGAAGGGGAGTGTAATCCCAATCTCATTAGATTGCGTTGGAAACATTATTTTCAATTAAACATTGTTTTCCATGATAATAGTCACAGTAGGTTTGCAGTTAATCAACTTAAACTATAAATAATTGTAATGTAATTAAATGTCGTTGTATAGGCAACATGATATTAAATAACCATACAATCGAAACTGATTTAGCAACTTTAATTAAAAAGTGTTTCCTTAACGTTGAAACGCTTTGCTGGTCTTTAAATATGTAGTATTGTAATTTATACCATAAATCTTTGTTTGTGATACATTGTCCCGTTAGTAAATACTGCCTAGATTGTTAAATACTCAGTCTTTTATAAACTTCATCTTTATAGAGATAAAATATATTTATTTTAGACTGTATTCTTGTTGCATTAAAAGGGTTATACTAGTTGTAATAATAAATATTTAGAAAATTGTATTTCACACTTACTTTATTTCAATGGAAACTACACATTCAATCATCGATTTTATTCCATTATGTCAGTGATTGTCTAAGTCATAAATATTATTTCGTAAATCATTACAATTCGACATGTTGAAGCCTTGAAAAACACAATTTAATATTTATGGAAAGATGTCTATATCTCATAGAAGTTTTGTTAAACATCCGAAAGACACTTTTAGCTTTTATACGAAAACTGTGTTCTGCGGAAAGGTTATCTCATGTTCAAAATTTATTTTGGAATAGTGATAACAATATGTTGTGCACTAAAATTTATGAAAAATAATAATTAGTCTGTTTTTAAAACTCGTAATTTTTATGTATTTTAGTTTGTTGAGTTCTAATTTTATGTTAGTTTGTAACCTACGTTCTTTTAAATTTAGCATTGGCAAAGACTTTGGAACGTTTTTATTTATTTTACCGAGTTTCATAAAGAAATAATGTTTATTTTAAGACCTTTTTATTTTACATGTGACATTCAAAGGAAAGAACGTTAAAGCATATTCAGCATATAGAATAGTTCTTCATAGATTGATTTATGATATATTATGATGGAGGATTCACCATAGTGTATATAATAAGAACTTTAGAGTATATTAAATACTATTAGACTTTAATGCTACTATCAATGCTTTAATGCTATTATCATGCCAATAACACTCTAACAGCCATCATAATACATAATATATGATACTAGCAATATATTTGTAAATATATATTGTAACATTAGTATTGTAGTTAAAAATATAAAAAATATACACTGATTATTGATCAATGTTGGATGTAAGATATTTTGGTAGTAACATGTGATTTTAAAATTAATTTTCCTTCGTGAATGGACTAAAATATGTTAAATAATTATTTCAAGTGCAAAATAAATGATTTTGACTGGGAACTGAACCCAGGACCTTTAGCTTTAAGCGCCAATGCTTTACTAACAGAGCTATCTTGATCGCTTACCAGCACAGGGGCGTACACTTCTCACTTGAATTGGTTTTTGCTGCAATTAATGGGTTTTGACAGTTCAAAATTATTTAATAATGCATAAGCGTTAAAATCCATAACCTAAAACAGGTTGTTAGAAGAAGAAGAATCTGATCATTTATTCCTTCCTTATATAAAAATATTTATATTAATAAACACTTTTTAAATCAGATTACGAAAATATGGTTTTATGTAAAACTGAACTTAACTAGTAGTGTAAAATAAATGGTTCACAAACTTAATATATTTGATTATTTAAACAAGTTTACTTATATCATTTTAATTATTACCATCAATTGTTCTATAATTTAGCATCTTATCTGGATTACACATTACAGCGTTAATTTTCCATTTTATAATTATTTTCGTATGTGAAGATGTTTAGTATTTTAAAATAACAGTTTTCTTAACATGATTTTATTATAATTTGTGTTTCAAATACTATAATATACATAATTATATAATATTGATTTTTTTTAAATCAATCTAATAGCTACAAATTATTAGAATAAAATCAGTGAGATAAACACAATTTTTAAAATATTATGTTACAAGATACTCATATCAAGAATATAAATCTTAATAAAGTAATTTAGAGTAAAAAATATCATTGTTGATTTCAGTTTGACGGCTGGCTTTCCACGCTTATATATATATATATATATATATATATATACATATATATTGCTTGATAGACAGCTTTACTTAATACATACGGGCTTGCGACCACATGATTAGATAATTCCAGCTTCGTTGGGTGGTTTATTGGCAAAAAATAAAATACACATTCTTACGCGAACGAGTGCTTATATACGTAACACACACGAGTATATACGACAAGTTTATGATATTTATTATGGCGGCGTCATACCCTAAGGGGTTCATCTATAGTAAACTATGTAGGTGGCAATTCCGATCCCTAGCTGGATCTACACTTTAGTATTCATCTCTTGATGGTTTCTATCAAGTCTCTCTTGACCAACTTTGGTTTCTTAAACCCTGGTGCTATTAGAGTTACTCGCGTGTTAAGGCTTTTTATTTTATCTATTTTTCTTCCTTTTTTTATGACAGATAGGTTTTTCGACATCAAAACACAAGAACAAAAAAGAAAACTTTAAACGGAAGATTGATTCTTAACAATACACACACATGTAGACCCGATTGCGCACACAATTACTTACGATTTATTTGTGTGTTTTAAAACGATTCTTTGATTTTCAATAACACAAACAAACCCACACATGTACACACACAAAAACACTCTCATCCCCTACAAATATATAGTTATTAGTTATTTTGATTTTAGTTTGACTATTTATATGAGTTTGAGAAAGTTAGTGCAATATTAGATTTTTAGTTTTAATATATATGGGTATGTGAGAAAGTTTGTGCGATATTTTTGCATTGATTTTAGTTTAACTATGTATGTGATTTGAGAAAGTTAGTGCAATAATTTTTCGTAGATTTTTAGTTTTAATACGTATGGGTATGTGAGAAAGTTTGTGCAATATTTCTGCATTGATTTTAGTTTGACTATGTATATGAGTTTGAGAAAGTTAGTGCAATATTTTTCGTAGATTTTTAGTTTTAATGCGTATGGGTATGTGAGAAAGTTAGTGTAATATTTTTCGTAGATTTTTGTTTTAATATATATGGGTATGTGAGAAAGTTTGTGCAATATTTTTCGTAGATATATGAGTTTATATATACGCTGTGCGCGCGTATCCGTTGTCTATATATATTAAAGTTGCATTACGGTACGGTACGGTGCGTGACGCGATTTCTATTGAAAAAGTCCATCCCAAAAAGTACCCAACGCGCCAATAGAAGTTTTCACTTCAAAAATCATATCGTGAAATAATGTTTGTCTGTCAATTTAGTAGTGCACTACAAACGAAAGGGGTGGATTAATTGTAATCAATTTAGTATTTTGTCAGGATAATACTTTGTTATTCTCATTTTTATTAATAAGTCAACATAAGCAATCCGTATTGAATAATTCATATATTCTCAAATATAATAGTAAGTAATTGCTAAAAAAACATCGGTTTGGGAAATATAATGATAAAAGTACAAACTTACCATGGGCTCATTCTTGTTTTAATGGTTTGAATAACGCATAAACGGTTTAAGTAATTTCAGTCAAAAGTTGGTGAAAATTGAACGTATATGATATAAATCAATGTACATGTGTTTAGGATTCGTTCGTAAGTAGTAAACATATATATATATATATATATATATATATATATATATATATATATATATATATATATATATGTGTGTGGTTTGTGTAGGGAAATATGTCATTTTAGTCTCTTAATTTACATAGAGAAATGAAAAACAATAGAATTTATAAATTGGAAATTTGGTAACTAAATATTAGGACTGAAGCATACATACAATATTGTAA
Source organism: Aphrophora alni (assembly GCA_963513935.1). Lineage (NCBI taxonomy): Eukaryota > Metazoa > Arthropoda > Insecta > Hemiptera > Aphrophoridae > Aphrophora > Aphrophora alni. The sequence continues at coordinate 48,854,205 of OY740774.1, forward strand.
CACGAAATGTTTGAACTGTATGTTTTTATAATGTCGTATCAATCTCGATCGTGTTCACTTTGAGTTGAAATTTGTAGTCATGAGAAGTGTGTATTGTTAGGCCTATAACAATTCTTATGGTAAAAAGTTACAACTCCCAATTTTGTTTAATTTTCTCACATTGTATGTTTTTTTATTTTTAGTGTTGCTGATAACATCAACACCAACTAATACAGATTCGAAAAACATTTACTTCCATATAGAAAACTTACGTTTCCATATTATACCAGCTGTTAGACCATATTTAACGCATAATAAAGCCTATGATATTAAATGTTAATCCTAAAGCCCCCTTAATGAAATTATCGTTGGACGGTGTCTTTGCTATGATTTTTCTCCACAAGGCTTCCTACTGTACGCAAATAATATAATATCTAAGATCTTTCACAGTTTGAAGTAACCTTTAACATTTTCAATATGGAGGTCATTTCAAATAAAACCTAGTTGTTTGTAAATATACCGCAGGAATGATCGAAAACTGAAGAAAACCAAAATACTATACACAATTTTTATTTCGATTTTCCTTAATGCACTGGTTTAATTATTATTTAAATACCTTTTAGTCACTTGTACTTTAACTTGTATACCACTGTATTTAGGAGATGGCGGTTGGTTTTTAATCTCTCTGACATTTTCGTGTCTGATTCAATGATCACATACAACTACAGAAAGTTAAACATTACTGAAGTAACTAACAAGTAATGAAATCATTACTTCCTAAATAAAAGAAGAGAAATAATGAAACAGTGGGAAGTCCATAAAAACGCATGTTCATAAATGTAAAAAAAAAGGTCGGTTAAACATTTATTATATGAAAACTTCTATGTGAATAGTACCCAAGTCATCAATATTATACAACGTTGTAACCGTTTAGAAACAAATATGACCACAGATACCAAGTTTTTATGTAATTTTATGTGGAAGAATAATTATTTTCAAATCCAAAAAGTTATGTTTCTCTGTCTACATTATATTGTTTAATACTAATATTTTCCACTCATAAATAGACCAAAACACGATTAACACTCAACAAACAATCGGATTTAGTTAAATCATTATCTATATCTAGGAATATATTTTAAAAAATGTACTGTAACTTTAGAATTCAAACCAAAATTCCATCATTTCTAGTAAATAAATAACATGGTAGTTAGAAGTAGGAATTTTACATTATGTTACCTTTCACGGTTTAACCCTATTAACAGAATTAGTATGTACCATGACGACCATATTTTTTACTTTTAAAACTATATTTAGTTTTAAATGATTTAACTATTTTAATAAAGAAACCCTCCACAATTTTGAAAGTTTATAGTGGTATATCTTTTTTTTGCTGTCGTATACAAATAAAGATTATGACCTCCATTATACACCTCATTAAATACTTCTTTATACATAAGTAATGTTTTCATTAATGGCATTTTTTCAGGAGTTGGCAAATAGATACTCTTCTTAACTAATTATGATTGTATAAAAAACCTTTGGCACTCCTTTAGTACCTACTTCATTTATTTTGTCGTTCATATTTCCTTTAATATTAACCCCTGTTATGTCTGAATATAGTTTGACGATTAAATTTCCTCTTAAAGGTTTTAGTTCCTCGTTCAATTAATAACTTAAATTTCCGCTGATGTTTCACTTTATTCCTCTTTGCGTTTCTATTTTATTTCATGGTTTTATCTGAGTAATTTCAGATATCAACAACTGCAACCAATTTATGTGCGACTCTTCTAAATTTGATCTTTGAAACCCCATTATTTTTAGCTTCACATTACTCTATCTAACAATATTTCTACACAAGTCCTATTTTCGGCCTCAAAACATCATTTTCCAAAATATCAGAATAGTGCCTAGGTAATTTGCACAATTGAATTGAACAAATTGGGAATTTGTACAAAACAAATCAACTATTGGTGAGCCTAATATATTCAAATTATCACTTATAACCTCTTATATTAATAATTCCTGTTTTTAATTGTTCCTATAGCTACATTTTTATTTATTTAACTTAAATCTGCTCCTGTGTCAATTAAAATATCACCCCATTCCCCACTCATTTCAGGCATTATTAATACATCATTTACGTTACAATAGGTATTATTTTTGTTAACAGAAACAAATTTGTGGGCCGCCCTCTGTAATTGCATAGTGTGACAGTCTGTGAGCACTCGACACCTTGCTTTTATAGGAGGAGACAAAAATAGTTGACAATAAATATACAATGACTGTATATTCGAGCCATGGTATTAATTTGTCAAACATAGAAGAGTTATTTTATGTACAAACTTCAATATCGAAACCGTACGTGGTAAATATTTGTTAATTTTTTATTTACATTAAATAATTAAGGTGTAGATGTTTTTCGGTACAAAGAGGTAGAAAATTATTAAATGTGTGTATAAAATGATGCTACTTTGATAGACCGAATATGGGAAGAATATCTAATTCAATTTATCTACAGTAACTAGAAACTCACATTATTATTATTATTTTATTATTATTATTATTATTTTGTCTAAAACGAGTCCTTTATGTTGTAATATTTATTTTTAATGTTTGGAAATAATATCATAACAATGAATTAAATTTCTTATAAAATGAACAACTAGTTTCTTTTTAATTCTGAAACAGTTGAAGATATCTTAAAAAAATAAAACTATATTCTGTTCAGTACATTCGTCGCGATAGTTTTTGTGGATTACGAATTATACATTCATAAATAGTTGAGATATCGGAGTAGATGTAAGAGAAAACATTTGAAATTTAAAATATTTATAAAAATTTAAATAAGTCTAAAGAAATTGACGCTATGAAGATGAAAGATATATATATATATATATATATATATATATATATATATATATATATATATTAGGAGTAATGCAAATGTGTAATTTATACTATAACCAGGATTTTTTGGATATCAAATTTTAAAGCTAATAATCTAAAGTTATTTAAATTGTAGGACATATTGAGCAATTAAAAAAAAGCTCAATATAGGCAACAATTTACGCGTATACTGCCATTTTTCACGTGGAAACAACAGGCATTCGTTTCGTGCGGACTCAGCAGTCATGAACTGGTTATATATGAAGCTTTAATTAATTATAAAAAATAAAAATAATATGACAATACCATACGATGTGAAACCATGATATTTGTTGAAATAAAAATTTATTGAATACATTTTTTGAACAAAATTGTACTAGGCCTATATTTTTTATAAAAGTTTTAATTATAACATCTACAAACAAGAATATATATCTAAAGTTTAAATCATAACAAATAACTAAAACAGTTTCATAAGTTGTAAAACAATTAACCTATCTGGTTCAGACAGGTCTAGAATGCAGTTAGTAAACAACTGTAAACTAATTGAAAACACAAAGAAACTCTAATATAATAGGACAAATGACATCTTACATTTCGTGTACTGTATGATAGAGTGAGATCCATTTCTGAGTAAAGGTCAAATAATGATAACGACTTGAAAATCCAAAATGGTGGTCGCTAAGGGATAAGGAATGGATTTATACGATCTAAATTTAAATTAAACCACACTACTATGCATTGATTGTAATATTGAAAACGTGTGTCAATAATATTAGAACATTAAACATTAGAATATTAGGCTCAAATAAATGAAAATATTATGGATAGAAATTTGAAAGTGTATACCTTTATTAATATTGATGATAGACACCCAAAATAAACGTCTATTGACTTAATCTTATCTGGAGAATCAGAATATTAAATAATAAAAATAAAAATACATCATTTTTTACAATTTTTAAATACTATGTAATTTACAAAATACTTTTTCTACACACTGTAGATAGCTTAGGCAGATACCCGATTTGTCATGTTAATATATACAGCCGTTTCTATATTTTTCTACCACCCTCTTGACTAACCGAGAAAGTAAAATATTGATATCAAGAACATAACTGATATGTGTTTCTCTATTGTACTCATGCCATAAATAATAGTTAACTAATATAAAATATAATTTAAAAACTAATATTCAACTAGCATGCAATTAAAATTGTTATTTATATTGAAAATATAAGGTCAATACACAGATAATTCATTAATTGACAAAAAAATAATTTATTTACACTGTGTCATATTTATTCAATTTATTTTACACTACAATATGTACCAAAACATTTCAGTATTAATACAATTAGTAAGACAGTTACATATGAATTGTTTACTACGCTCCAGTAATCTTAATTATTCAACGTTAAAAATAGTATCGGCTTTAAAAAGAAACTAACCCACGATCGATTATTTATTCAAGGGTCCAATTTTTACTTTCAAATATAGCAAATTACGTAAATTATAGATATGTAATTGTTAACTCTGAAACAGACGTTAAACTATTTCCCCTTTGTTTCCAATTAGCGAGAGGATTATAAAGATTTTGTGGAATCTGTTTCTTCTGGATTTAAAATGTTGAAGTTTTGTGAACTTTAGAGGATTTTATTTTAAAGTATGAAAATTAAAGAAAGATCAAAGTTTATAAGAGAGTGGTAGATAAAAGTTTACCTCTCATTATAATTTTTATTTTTACATGGGTAATTTTAAACAAAAATATTTTTGATTTGTCTCTGATTTTTAGTTAATAATGTAGTTAATAATATGGTAATTATTTCATAGGATCTCAATTGTCGTTTTACTGTAATATTAAGATATATATTACACTTTTTCTGTTTATATTACACGCCATTAATCTTATAATCACGTGATCACCATAACGTCCACCTCCAATCCGTGTATGTTGGTGCGTTATGTGTTGCGTGGTGTGATAACTGTGATTCTTATAAAATCTGGTAATTGGTGAATGTCAGAAATTGAAATATTTAAAAGAAGATGGATCAATTGACGTATACGTTAGTTTAACCCTTACAATTTAAAAATTGATAGGCAGGCAGCAATGATTGAATTAAAGTATAGAAATTTTAGTCATTGAAATCCGCTTCATAGACATTCCAAACATTCTGGTACTATAAAATAAATGTCAATCTATTAATATTCAGTATTTAGGTATCGATATGTTAATACTTTATACTTAATACTGGAAATGTTTTCAAATAATCCAATCACATTACTTAGAATAATATAAAACAATAGCTAGCGACGTATTCAAACATAAATTAACGTTACCCAAGGTTTGTTACTCTTTATCGAGCTTCCATGTAGTTAATATAATCGTGAAATTTGTATAGAAAAATATTAAATATATACTTTTTACATTTATATAATATTATATACACTGATTAAATATGTGAATAATTATATTTATCTACTGTTTCAAAAGGCCAGAATCACCCATTTTTGGATGTTCCATGGTTGGAGTTGTGTACACAGGGTGTCGACACACAACATCGTAACGTAGCGCTAAGAACTAACAATTTTCAAATTGTTATTATCTGTACTTCCAACAGACAGAACTACTAGTACACATTCATTGTAATGTGTTCAACAAATACATCGGAAATTGATGAATGCACTTTTTATTTAAGTTTAACTTATTCATGCATTTAACAGACCATATTATTATTGCTTTTCTGAGTTTATTAATTGTGTTAGATAAATAAAGCTTTATTGTAGATAATCTCATATATAACATAGTTGTGTTTGATTATTGGTTATTAACGGTTTGATTAAAATACGTTATGTTTGTACTTAATGAACTTTTTCATTCTAGATGTTCTGGTTTATTTATTTCCCCTCATCATAAAGCCCAGAATTCAAACATAGTCCATTATTTATTTAGCTGTTAAATATAGGTTCGATGGGATATTTTTTATTTCGTCGGATGTTCATAACTCCTGGAATCGATTATATATTTTTAGGCTTATTCATTTTATATGAGTCTGCAACTGTTCGTAGTTGTGCAAGATATAACATAATTGGACAGATGTATGTTTTAAAACAAATGTTCTAGACGACGATGGGCTATAGTTATTACAATTTTAAAATAACTATTTTCATTTATTTGAAAAATATGTGTTGCTTTACTTTAGTTTAATAAGTTTTAAAAATTTAGTATTGATATACAGTACTGTTGCATCTGATACTACACGTATATTAAAACTTAAGATCCGTTATTGTTGGTTGTCAAATACCTTTGCAAGAGATTGTTAATTGTAAGTTCTAATGATTTTAAAAATAAATTTCTATGATAAAATAAATCAATAAAGCTTAAAGTTTCAAAATATTTTAATAATATAAATGAGCTACAATTGTTTCGCCTTGCGGCATCATCGGGCAACTCAAGCTTTATTGCTTTATTTTATCCTTGAATGTGGAGTTTTAACAAGAAATATATGCCGTTAAATTAAAATTAAAGAAATTTCTAATGCTTTTCTTATTTACATTTGGCAATATGATTGCTTAAAACCATTATTCTTGGTTTGTTTTTTATTTAAATAGGTGGAATAAGATCTGCAAGTTATTCGTTATAAATTACTACATTTCATATTTTAACTTTGTTTGAATGTTTAAGATAAAATGAAAGACAAACACTAGTAAGACTATACATGGTTTCGCACTAATGATATATACGAGACAGGTGAACACAAACTTAATGTCGTAACAGGCAAGACTCTAAATACCTTCGGTCGTTAGTATAAATCGTATATGTGTAAGATTAGTATCAATTTGTTGTTGATGTCATACCTGACTTGGATTAATATAGGATGATAACAATATCATACTACATTGGACTGATTTATTTCAATTTCAACTTTTTTCGTTTTGTAATATTTTTATATATTTCAACGAAATCTACCGAAAGGTTGATAGGATTTGCCATTTGTATGGAAAATAAAACTTGCGAGTATGCATGTAGAGACACTTTACAGGACAATAACATAGCCATGTATATCCGGCCAAGAAATTAAAAATCTCGTTTATTTTTCATTCAATTTTAAAAACCAAATGATCTATAGATTTTAAACAAAATTTACTAAAAAAACTGTTGTTGTAAATGTTTTGTGAAGTAATAGAGTTATTTTAATTAAAATCATTGATTGGCCGCCATTTTGAACTGATTGGAGTTACAATAATGAAATTTAACATACTAACTGAAACTAACAAGACAAGAATACACTTAAATTTGGTTCAATGAAGCCTTTTCTTTAAAACCTATAGGCCGACTGATGGACAGAATGACAGCAAAACAATATAGACTCCTGGTAGTGTTAAGTTAAACATAAACCTAAATTCTTCATTTTTTCTGAGTATTTGATAAATTATGTTAAAATTGGAAGTGGGGAGAATGTATTTCATTAAACATTTTCAGATAATCAAGATTTAGGAGACTACGACGTATCACTTGTGTAAACGTTAATGACATTCCAGGGATGAAGTTCCTTCTATTTGGCATCTTGTTCGTTCTAAAAACTGAGAAAATTAAAAACTACCACTTCTAGCCTAAGTGAATAAAGACAGTGCAAATACCTGGTGAATAGACACGGAGTACGAAAAATCGAAAATGGAATAACAATCTCAAAACCCTAAAAACCATTAAAGTGATATCTTACTTTTTGATATGTACTCAACTTCCCCTGTTTACCATCTTGGTTATAAAAATAAACTGTGGAAAAAACTAATTCCAACTATCAAGAAAGTAGTGATCGAGTAAACAAGCAAAGAGGTAACAAAGCACTGACCGAAGAATCTGCTCAAAAGTTTGAAAAGGTGTAATCCTTTGACAAATTGTACACGGTATAAGGCCTTACAAGACATACATGTTGAAAATGTTGTAAGACACACATGTGGTTATCTTAACTGAAACTATGAATTTTGTACAGTGAAACTTTTTCCTGGAGAGAAATCTCCTGATAAATTGTTTTATAAATAATGTTGTTACAAAGAAGTAGCAAACGAAATCATATTCGTAGCTCATCATTAATTGAACAGTACATGAGTATTTCCAACAATTCATGGTCATTTAATAGTTACATTGAATTCGCATCAGTGGCACAAATGCCTTCTCCAAAAGGTATAAAGGAACCTTCTCCAAAAGAATAAAGGAACCTTACCTTTAACGATTTTTTTTTATAATCGTTAAAAAAAAAATAATAAAACAAAATTGATCAGATGAAAGCAAGAAAATTATTTCCCTACACAATCCACAAATCACATTATATGCAAAGAAATTTGTTAATATATATGCGCAATATAAGACTCGCAAATAATTTCAACATTTTTTATTTTAAATAATTTTGTTTTGGTTTGTAGATAATTGTCTTTATTTGTATACATAGCAGTACAGTAACCACATTGCAAAAGTTACATACGTTTCCTGCCCTGTTGTATTTTTTCTATAACTGATATTATTGCATGTTATAATAATTAAGTTACAATGCCAAGAAATTATCCCATCCCACACTAGTTCACTTTTCCCATATACAAAAAACCGATATTGACGTTTTAGTAGACAATTTAATTTTTATATCCTCTGAGTCTAAGAGAATGATGTCTTACTTTAGTCTATGCAATGCTCTACAGCTCAATCCTGTAAATACATTTTTATCAAATTTAATATGTCGGAATATCTCGGAACATTTTTCTCATTTTTGTTTTATCTCTGAATTTGAGGATACTGCAATAAAACAAAAACACATATTCGGCTATAACGATTTTATAAAATGTACCTAAACGAAAGAAATTGGTCGTAATGTCAAAAAATAAGTGGTTCTTAATTTACAGATAAAAACACAAAATCAGCCATTAAACTGTTATAAAAGTCGTAACTTTCCAAATTTAGTCAAAATATAAGAGTAGCTATATTATATAATTAACAGCAGTAATCTTTAAATTTAAACGCGTGTACTATTACTGAACTGTATTTAATGGTCTTTTCATGAGCATCTACAATTAAAATTATTATAATATTTTATATTAGTCTAATTAAAAATAATATAATATAAGAGATGTTATTTAATTTTCATTTGAAGACAATTTTTCTGTATGTATTCTTTTATATCTCAGCTACACAAATAATGGCGTGTTGAATATTTAATTCAGTGAAAGTAATGTTAAAGTTAAACATTAATATAATATATAATTGTAATTACATTATATTTTTATCTTTTAAATGATAACGAAGAGCTACGGTTGAAAAGGATAAAGTTTTTGAATTCCTCATCATTCAATGAAGAAAACTGTCACTTTTTAAAGTACAATTATAAATATTTAATGTACTTCCTATTTAAAGAAGTTCAATTTAAATTTTAGATTAAAATCTTCTGTTGAGTAGATGAGCTGTTGGTAAATAAATATTGAAGCAAAGCTATCCTGTAAAAGTAAATTAAAATGGTGTAGAAATCAACGTTGCTTCGAGAAATAAAACTCTGAAATATTGAATGTTGAGTTTTAAACTGTCAAAAACGTATAAATTGTACAGAAACTATATATAACGTACTTTTTAAAATGATTTTTTTTGTATATGCTTCCTTTAGTTTTACATGTGTTGCAGCAATACCTCAAATTTCCACACAACCTACTACTGTCTCTACAATTAGACCTTGGAATCATTTTAGAATTGTATTATGGAATATTACTATGTTTATTCTTTGGAATAATAAGAAAATATATTGAATGTTAGACGTCAAAATTTAGATACTGTGAACCAGAAAACAAGACCCCGATTCAATGAAACCTATTAAAAAATAAGGAAATTCATTTTTAATGATAAACAATAATTTTAAGTTTAATAACAAGTCTGTTTTATGTTAATAAAAACTTCATATTATTTTTTTAGCAAATATATTTTTTTAAGACTAAATAAATTGATTTATAAATGAAAATTTGCTCTCGTGTTATCGTGTCTACTTTATATTATTATAGGACAATTAAATTTAACACAAATCCCAACTTATATAAAATTAAAATTTATTTCCTTTAATATGTTTGAAAATAAACTATTCCATCACTGGGATAGACTTGTTACCAGAAATAATTGTTATTATAATGAACTAAACTGACGGTTATGACTGTGAGGGCCTTTAAACAACAAAGGGGTGGGGGATGAGGTAGATATTAAGCAGGATGTGTTGTATTAGAAACGAATGTCACACCAGAACGTATAATATGAATGATATAAAGAGAACGTATTTTATACTAATTTATTTTATCTACAGTAGACTATACTTGTTATTCGAAACCTCAAGTGAAATTATCATAGGTAAAATAAGAAGAGTCTGAGATAGAGCGCACTTGAGGTGGACAATGGATGGAAATACAAAGACATGGGATTTGAACTTTGTGTCATGTGAATAAACTGGCAAAAGAAAAGGATGGGTGTCGTCTTACATGATTTAAATTTATTCTTAGACTTGCATTGAATGCGTGTTTTACCACAGATAAAAATTCAAATATTATAAAAATTTGTAAAATTGTTGCCCCAATTTTCACTTATACAATCCACTAAGCAGTAAGTAGGATACAATAAACTTAAAACTAAAGCTGATTGCTGTATTTTATAACAATCTGAGATACAATGTCACTTAATGACATCAGGGATGTCTTCTTGTCCTGTAGGAACTTAAGATTTATAACTCCACTATGAAAACTAAAATAAAAACCACTAGCAATTTCCATACACAATATTCACAGATTCCTCGTGATATTAAAGTAAGCAACAGACCATTCTAAAATTATATTTTAAATTCCATGGACAATCAACTTTGAATACTGTACATCACAAAGTTAATTAAATAACTACATAACATGTAACTTTTATTTTATATATAATGGCAACATGAGATCGAAATGTAAAATAGACAAAATTTCGAGGCGATGTATTGGCTCAGTTGTAACAAATTTAGATCCAGTACAAGCATTCAATAATAATAACAATATATTAATAATATTTTACCCAGGTTAATGAAAATCCGCGTGTTATATTCCTAAACATTCCTAGCCCAAGTTTTAACCCACCTTTCAATGTTATACCAGAAATTTGGCCACAAAGAATTAGAAAAAATACTCCCGTGTATATCAGTAGATGCCGCCTGCTCGACCTATGACACGTCGGTATTTGGGTATAAAGGCCAACATGGCATACAACCTAAATAGACCTACCGAATTCGGGATATCCAAAGATAATTTCGCCTTAAATGCAAAATATTAGTTTGAAAATATAAAACCTATATTTAAACAAGAACAGTTTTTCTTAAAATCAACTTTGGTGTTGTGAAAAATTTTGACTTTTAACCATAAATCATTGTCTATAATATTCGTTTATTTGTTAAGTTAACAATTAAATTCAGTTTGAGTAAATAGACTTTATTAATATTCACGATTACTATCACTACAAATTAGTAATTTCATTCCAACTTACTTAATCTCAAATAATAAATATTAATTAATTTCTAGAAGTTTACATTGTTGCTTCTATTATATTATGAAGTAATTTTCTTTTACTTTACAAACGGTTTAGAAACAGTTGCATAGGTTTCTAAACTAAGGTGATTAAGAAAGCATTTTTAAGATGGTTCAGTTCTTACTAATTAGAGTATGCATAGAAATATAACGTTATTTTACCATAACTGTTTTATATTTTGAATTTAAGGTGTAAGTTATACGTTTCGGAGGATTTGGTGTTATTATTATCTTCTAAAAATGTAAAATATAAAACGGTAATGTTTTTTTTTTTTAATGATTCAGTTGCCCCTACGCCACTTCAATGTTTCCTAAGTGAGACCCAGCATCTCCTTCATTTCCGTTTTGGATACTTCCCTGCGGAAACTAGAATCCTTTTCATGTTCAACTCCTGTTTTGAAAAACGAAATAAAAATATTATTTGTTTTTTCTGCATCAAAATACTTTTTGTATGTTATACAATACATTCAAGAAAAAAGTATCTATAAAAATAGTCTATATTTTTACGGTAATAAAATGTGATATATTCATTAAATTGATTCTACTAGATGTTTAATTAAAAAAACTGAGAATATTTAAATTCTGTCAAAGAGATTTCTGTATTATTGTTACCAGGGGACTTAAATTTAAGAAAGGCGGAACCAAAATGGTAACAATGTTTAGAAATTAAAAAAAATTAAAAAGACAAAAACAAGTTTAGTGATTAACAAGGCTCAAGTTTATTGTAACAAAGAAATTTCGACGTTTCAGATTTTATCATTTACAATTGAGAAAGGCATCCTGAGACAAAGTTATCATAAACAGCTTATGATTAACAACATTATGATTAATAATAGTTATACGCCCTTAATGCAAAATATTATAATTTAATAAAAAAATTAATCAATAGATTCTGAAAATTTATCCCCCCTTTTTACTTTATATATTTTATAGTTACAAATTTAACAAAAGACAATGAGCACAGCTTAACAATTAACAGGATTATAATTAATCCAAAAAAAAGATTATACACCCTTAAATGTAAAAATTACAAAATAAAAAAAAGATGAAAATATACAGATATTTATTCCCCCCCTTTTGACTTTATGAAATGATAGTTTTTTTTTTAAAAACAGTTACATAATATTACTTATTTGATAAGTTTCTTAAATGCTATATTGGCCAATAAATATATATGTTTTAGATAAAGAATTTATTATGAAAAGAGTAGTTTATTTTAAAAGAAAAGAAAAGAAAATTTTGAATATTAAATTTTTAAATTGACGTCAGTTATTTTAATTTTGAAAATAACCTCTTGGAGGTTGTTAGGACCGAAAGTTTGCATGCAGGCTCCACCCAATAATTTTTTATATATTTTATAATTAATTACACAAGTCTACATCTAAAAGATAGTTTTTAAGAAAACATATTCGCTGAAATAAATTTAGGCACATATACAATATGAGTTTAATTAAAGTTCTATAAAGTCAGTTTTTTTTGTAACATCACTTTTGTGCACGTGAAACTCTGAAGCTATGTTGAACAAAAACGTGTTTTGTTAACAGGACGAAACATGTTTAGATCTTTAGCTGTGTTTCTTCTACCAGCATATTAGCTATGGCAAAAAAACATGTTTTTTAGCGTCTGTACAAAATCAGACATGTTTTTGCATTAATGTTCATTATTAAAGAAAATATCTGGTTATTTGTCAAAATTGAAGAAAATTGATTGTATAACAGAAATTCGTTAAGATGTACTTAAAAGCTTCTTAGATGATTATAAATCTATTTATATATATTTAATTTGTTTGAAACAAAGCTTGTATAAGACTTGCAAAGATCTGCAAAAGTCTGTAAAACGAAATTTTCTGATTTAGAACAGATTTCTCCAATTGTTTTATATTTGACATGTTCAATAAGATATTTTGATCATTTAAAGTTCAACATTAGTTTGCACATATTTCACATAATTGTTCAAAACTCAAAATGTGCCTTTGCAAGGTTTTGTAAAGTATGTTTTAACAAAAGAAAATTTTTATAATCATTGAGTTTCAAAAGAACATTGAATATTAAATAAAACATGAAATACATATTTTAAAGAATACATGATAATTAATAAATTATTTTAAAGCATTAACAAAAATTTAAAATATGATAAAATCTGTAAAAATTAGTACCTGGAAAATCCTGTCGCAGATCACGTAAGCTTGTGCCGTGGAAACGAAAATTCATTAAACATTTTAAAACTATAACGCACAAGTTTAGTTTAAATAACTATAGGTTAACATTGTTAAGAAAAACTGAGGTAGAAATTTTGAAGACCTAGAAGGAAATTTATCTCTAACGTAACTAAGTATAGAAGTCAGACATTGTGTGTGACTACAGGTAGACTCGCATACCGGTATTAGAGAGGATGGGCTGTCTTGCCGTTGTACTTTACCCTCCGCTATCGTACGATCATTAGTTTTGGACAATCTCGGCAGGTGACAGCATCTGTCAAGCAACGGAAGTTGTATGTGTGGAAGTTGAGTGAATGACGTTTTATTTCAGAGGTGATTTTTGAATAGAAATGCTACAGCTCTCCCCCCCCCGAAAGACGGAGTTGGGGTGGAGTCAGAAAAGAGGCCAGAAGGGCCTCCCGCAAAATTTTGAATAAGGGGCAAAGGGCCAGAAGGGCCTCCAAGAAAAGATTGAAGAAAGGGGCCAGAAGGGCCTCCTACAAAATTTAGCAACGGGGCACCTGATAAAAACAACGCTTCATAATGCTTTTATTCACCACTCTAGGGTGTAGCCTCCTTCGGCACTTACTTATTAAATTTTGAAATTTCTACAGCGTCTCAGCTCTTCCCACCTATGATTGGGATAAGCCCAGGACAGAAAGAGCTGAAGGGTGACGCAAAGGTCGACATTGCTGTGCATGAACTGACTTTGTACTCTAAGGTACAAGGGGGAAAGGGGTGGAGTGGCACCTCGGGAAGCCAAGTGGAGGTGACCACTCCGGGGACTGGGGAGGGAAAGTGCATAACACTTTAGGCTTACAGGAAAGGTCGGACTCAGACGGGGGGAGTATCCTCTGAGCCGACCTTAACATTAAATTATAAAAATAAATAAAAATAAAAGAAAAACTCCTGAAGCCTATTTGGGTCAGATCATGCTCAGCGTCGTTATTTTTTAAATTCCTCTTCTCCCATACGAAGAGAAAATTAAACTATTCACGGCTCTTAACAATTTCCGTGAGAAAAAAAATTTTGAAGGGTCTAAACAAATAATCCATTTGAAAAATAAACAAAGAAGCAGTATGAAACGTTGGGGAGTCAAAAAATTTTCTGCTGCGCAAAGCAGGGCTTGTAGTTGACTTAAGGTCTTATATGTGTATCTTTAATCATGTGCCCCAAAAGGAATTTAAATTAATCAAAAAAGGTGTAAAAAAAAAATTTCATCAAAATTTTTAAGTGTTAAAAAAAAAGATGTACAAAAGAAAGAAGTGTAAAAAAAAGGTGTAGCAAAAGAGATGGTACCAAGATGAATGTATATAAAAGGTGACCCATGACAAAAAAAAAACAAACTCCGGTTTTCTCAACCCTAAACAAACTAAATAAGGAAACAACATGTTGACCTGCTAATAATAAAAGACGAACAAATAATTTAAGAAAGCACAAACAGGCCAACCGTGTTGTCCTACATACAAAACTGGGCCCCTGTAATTTAGAAGAAGAAAATTTAGCACAGAATGATATATTTTTTAAAAAAAGTGTTCAACATTTCAATGAATTATTAAACAAATGCCACCATCTGCATCAACCAGTCCACCGCCATTTTGCGCGTTACTCATGATGATAAAATTTAAAAAAAATAAATAAAATAATTTTCTTTCAAGATGACGAAAACAAAAAAATTCAAAAGCAAGCTCCGTGTTCTTAAACGGGTCCACTAATCGCAGCAAATCCACTGCCATTTTAACTGTCGCTGATAATTATTAAAAAAAAATAAACCAAGTAATTTAAAAAAAAATGAAAGAGCCAGAGAAAGACTCAAGAATTATATGTAGTGTAGTTGTTGTGTATATGTGTGTGTGTAAGTATGAATTAATACAGGCAAGCGAAAGAAAACTCGAGAAAGTTTTTGAAGGAAATTTTTGAATATATTTTTTTTGTTTTTTTTTGTTTCTAACTATTTTTGGGTTTTATTATTTATTTAAATTTTTTTTGGAATTCCCGAATGAGCCCGCTGTCTGGATCAAATTCAGTGAATGATTAGTGTGCAGCGTATGTAAATATATATATATATAAAAAAATATTTAAGCAGACAAATAATAATAAAAAAAAATTTTATCGAAATTGGTTTAGAAGTTTTTGTGTAAGTGTTTATAAAAATAAATAAATAATAAAAAAAGAGACTATAGATTTATAGATATCTAAATATTTAAACTAAATAAAAAAAAAATTTCATCAGCAACAGTTGTGCAGTATTTGAAAAAAGCTGCAAAACATAAAAATTGAGCCTTGTTTATCAAAGATAATTTTGAATTTAAATTTAGATGGTTCCAATGCGAAATTTTGAAAATTAACTAAGGTTCCAGAATTTAAATTAACCACTCTATAATTAAGAGAAAACTACACTAGAATTTAAAGCTAACCACGCTCTGCTACCAGAAACATGTTACCAGGGGACTTAAATTTAAGAAAGGCGGAACCAAAATGGTAACAATGTTTAGAAATTAAAAAAAATTAAAAAGACAAAAACAAGTTTAGTGATTAACAAGGCTCAAGTTTATTGTAACAAAGAAATTTCGACGTTTCAGATTTTATCATTTACAATTGAGAAAGGCATCCTGAGACAAAGTTATCATAAACAGCTTATGATTAACAACATTATGATTAATAATAGTTATACGCCCTTAATGCAAAATATTATAATTTAATAAAAAAATTAATCAATAGATTCTGAAAATTTATCCCCCCTTTTTACTTTATATATTTTATAGTTACAAATTTAACAAAAGACAATGAGCACAGCTTAACAATTAACAGGATTATAATTAATCCAAAAAAAATATTATACACCCTTAAATGTAAAAATTACAAAATAAAAAAAAGATGAAAATATACAGATATTTATTCCCCCCCTTTTGACTTTATGAAATGATAGTTTTTTTTTAAAAACAGTTACATAATATTACTTATTTGATAAGTTTCTTAAATGCTATATTGGCCAATAAATATATATGTTTTAGATAAAGAATTTATTATGAAAAGAGTAGTTTATTTTAAAAGAAAAGAAAAGAAAATTTTGAATATTAAATTTTTAAATTGACGTCAGTTATTTTAATTTTGAAAATAACCTCTTGGAGGTTGTTAGGACCGAAAGTTTGCATGCAGGCTCCACCCAATAATTTTTTATATATTTTATAATTAATTACACAAGTCTACATCTAAAAGATAGTTTTTAAGAAAACATATTCGCTGAAATAAATTTAGGCACATATACAATATGAGTTTAATTAAAGTTCTATAAAGTCAGTTTTTTTTGTAACATCACTTTTGTGCACGTGAAACTCTGAAGCTATGTTGAACAAAAACGTGTTTTGTTAACAGGACGAAACATGTTTAGATCTTTAGCTGTGTTTCTTCTACCAGCATATTAGCTATGGCAAAAAAAACATGTTTTTTAGCGTCTGTACAAAATCAGACATGTTTTTGCATTAATGTTCATTATTAAAGAAAATATCTGGTTATTTGTCAAAATTGAAGAAAATTGATTGTATAACAGAAATTCGTTAAGATGTACTTAAAAGCTTCTTAGATGATTATAAATCTATTTATATATATTTAATTTGTTTGAAACAAAGCTTGTATAAGACTTGCAAAGATCTGCAAAAGTCTGTAAAACGAAATTTTCTGATTTAGAACAGATTTCTCCAATTGTTTTATATTTGACATGTTCAATAAGATATTTTGATCATTTAAAGTTCAACATTAGTTTGCACATATTTCACATAATTGTTCAAAACTCAAAATGTGCCTTTGCAAGGTTTTGTAAAGTATGTTTTAACAAAAGAAAATTTTTATAATCATTGAGTTTCAAAAGAACATTGAATATTAAATAAAACATGAAATACATATTTTAAAGAATACATGATAATTAATAAATTATTTTAAAGCATTAACAAAAATTTAAAATATGATAAAATCTGTAAAAATTAGTACCTGGAAAATCCTGTCGCAGATCACGTAAGCTTGTGCCGTGGAAACGAAAATTCATTAAACATTTTAAAACTATAACGCACAAGAACTGTAGGTTAACATTGTTAAGAAAAACTGAGGTAGAAATTTTGAAGACCTAGAAGGAAATTTATCTCTAACGTAACTAAGTATAGAAGTCAGACATTGTGTGTGACTACAGGTAGACTCGCATACCGGTATTAGAGAGGATGGGCTGTCTTGCCGTTGTACTTTACCCTCCGCTATCGTACGATCATTAGTTTTGGACAATCTCGGCAGGTGACAGCATCTGTCAAGCAACGGAAGTTGTATGTGTGGAAGTTGAGTGAATGACGTTTTATTTCAGAGGTGATTTTTGAATAGAAATGCTACATTATTATGTAATAATTATTTTATTGCTTTTAAAATACAATGGATTATGTTTTTGTTTTTTTAATTCATATAAAATATTTAATATGAAATTACAAATACAGTTATATAATCGTTGATTAAGGATAAAGTCTATACATAGACAGCTGCGGCTTAAAGATGAATTGAATAGTGGCAAATAGGTCTACTTGAAGTTATTTTGACCAACATAGTCATAGACGAACATTTATGCATCGATACCAACTGGTGCTACACTAATAATATTGAGGCTTACACAACGTGAATATCAACAGTAACTTGGCGTTATTAATTCTAATGAACAAAGATATTATTCAACCTGACCAACAATAGATTATTAACTTGTATCCTTTGATGAATGGATAATTATTAATTACAATCATCTAATTAACTGTCTAAATAAAATATATTCTTAATTTGATCGAGTTTTCAGTGAATCAATGAATATACATTAACAATTTAATGGAAACATTATATTTATTTCATTTGCTATATCACTACACAATAGCATTGACTTAATACATTAATTTTTTAATTAAAGTATATAATGTAAAATTATTATAATGTACATAGTTACCCTTTCATAAAAATTGTAATATAAAACATTTATTCTTTGTTTTGATACGAAATTAAACTTTTAAATTATAGTTTCAAAGAAGAGTATGCAAGATGTACTATAAACGAGATGGTGCCGAGATTTATATAATTTATTTTATATTTGCGTTATATTAAAATAAACCTCGGGTACTTTTCTTTTCTTTACTTCTGAGAGTATACTTTTAGGAACAAGAGTTAGTGGCTAAAATATTGTTTTATTTTTGATTTTTATTTATATTTAGAAAGAAAGGAGCACACTAATTAAAAATACATTCATTATATTATCACAAAGGTAGAAACAATCGTTAAATATTTGGAATTGTGTCTCGGTATTATTCACTGAAGTCATCTTACTATTCTTTATTTTTGAATTGTAAGTTATTCAAAATATTTCTACCAGGAGAAGTCTTCCATTGTTCGTAAAACAATTTGACAAAGCACAACGATCTAGTTAATGGATCCAAACTCATGGAGTAACGATTCGGATCACGATATTTTACTATTTTCCGTACTTTAAAACAGCAGGGAAGGATAAAGATTTTAAAATCAATGTCTTCGTGGAAATAATAAATAATCAGCTAATATTTATCATTCATAGTATTAGAATGGTTATTATTCGAAACTGGGTTATTCCCGATCAGAAACGAAACTTTTTTCATAGATTGGGTTGAGTCATTTATCATAATCATTCACTTTTTTTCTTCTTAAATGTTTTTCTTAATATAGTGGTTTAAACCGCATTATTTTTAAAATTTATTCCCTATATACCTTCTTTATATAAAATAATAACAATCTTGTGTGTAAAGCAAACCTCGTGTAACAACTGTTTCTTGTTGAGATTCATTTTTAATAGAAAACTGTTTTTAAAACGAATTTTAATTGACAATATTACAATAATTTATAACTATTAAATTTTAGTTAGTAATAAGTTATACATATTGATAACAATTTTTAAAATGTTAAGTTTTGTAACTATAAAAACATTATTTGACTGCGGATTTATGGTTTTTCTTGAAAGGCAAAAAACCATTCGGCCATCATCGCCTTCTAAAAAAAAACGGAAAAAAAATGTAAAATCGATTCCTCTAACAATGGAATACTCTAATAGCGTCAGGATGAGTGTAAACAAACGTTTGTCAAGACAGACACGAAAGATGAAAGTAAAGGATCTAATCCACAAAGAAAAACATATATCCAGCTAACTTTGATTGAAAAAAGTTGATACTCTAGATATATTCGTTAATTAATTTAAAACATAAAGCCCTTTTTTCACTCACTTTTCAATGGACTCTATAACAAAATTATAACATAACAGCACATCAATATAATAGGATGTAAGGACACTCCTTATGAGGTTGATTTATTTAATTATTATAAATACACTAATTGTATTCCACTTGACTATTTAAAAGAAAGTAAAATTCATAGATGTCTAAAAATCGAACTACATCTCCTTTTTACTAACTTGAGTAGTTGAAAACTGTTGGTTTTCAAAACTATTATTTTCCTACACTTAGTTGGAGTCATAATTACCGTTTACAAATATATGATTGAAATATATGTGAGAAAATTTTGAGGTATACGAATGTTTAGGATGAAATTTTTGGATCATTTTTATTACTCAAAAACCTGTCTATATTTTAGCATAGTTAGATAGATTTTTATAAATTGAGAAATTTTGGTTTCGGTCATCTAGCAGCTTTAAAACTACATAGTATTTATTGTTCTGGATGGGTGTGTGGGGTGCCCTCTTTATTAATAACAATTCAATACACTTTGTATAAAATGCACTTTAAATAAAAATATAATATTACCTCTTAGTAAACTTATTAAAATCCAAATGAAACAATGGCATGATATCTAAAAACAATTTCTTTAAATGTCATTTAATAATAATATGATGAAACTTCTACCTCTACCAGATTTATAACCCGATACAACATCTACAGCTTTAAAATCGATAGACAAAAGCTATTTATTTTATTTTTTTTGATAAATTGTAAAATATACCACCGCCCCCCATGTTAAAAAATTATATAAACTGATTTTATAGTTGCGTTATAATTGCTGTCTAAATGACATTTAAACTAGAATTCATACCTATCAATAAATATGATTAATTCTAAGTTATACTTATTATTTTAGAACATACTTTAAGTTAGAAGTAACATTTAAAAAATATAAATAAAATAATATTCAGATATATTCTTATCATTATATGTCTCTATTAAAACATTACTTAATTTAAAGAGTAGGTTTGTCCATTTAACATGACTATGGACTTTTTCTTCTGTTATTATATTTCTACAATTTCATTAACCTATGGATTGAAGTTTATTTACAAAATACTAATATTTTATCAGATCACAGAATACATAACAGCACTGACTTATTATAAAAGTAATACACACATTCACCAACATCACTACTACTAATAAAATAGCAGATGTAAAATATTTGGTAGCTAGGGTCATTTAAAATTCAAATAAATCTATATTTCATCACTAGGACCAAAAATGAAGCTTTTTTTTTATAGAATGTCAAGTTTAAGATAAGTTAAGGAAAATAAGCGAGGTCGAAAAGCTTCTTTTGGTCCAAGTTATGAACTATATTTTTCGTTATACTGCAAATAATATAAGAAAGCAATTCCACAAAAACTAAAATGTTATAATCTATTTACATTCAAATCTATGATAAAGGCTGTTTTAACAGTTATTTACAATCGAGAATATCGATAGTTTTTATATATGTTTTACAATCGTTAATAATTCGTATAAACGAAGTAACAGCTGATGACCTCGACCTCAGCTGATGGTTTTAGGTCCTAGGACTAAAAATAACAACTTTATCATCTCAATACATGTATTAAGAACAGCTGTTATTGAAGCAGTATGACGAAAAATAGTTTGTGAATCTGAATCTTAATTAAGAGATTTAATCAATAATTTTGTGTTTGTTGTTTGTTTGTGATTATAAAACCTGTATAATTATAACAACGTGCGATAAATACAATTATAATTCATAAAAATAAGAAATCACTTCCTGTCATATCAAACACTGTATGAAAAAGTCACAGTTGTATAAATTAATGTAAAAGCCTGACATTTTCAGAATGAATATTGTAATTAGAGTGCACCGTGTTTAATTTGCATACATTTCGTTGGGAATGTGTAGTACAGAGGATGGGAAAGGAATATACTACAAATGTATAAACATGATTTGTAACTGTTAGCACAATGATGCACAGAATAACTAGCCAGAGTTCTTTAGAATATAACTAATTGTATTATTTTAAAACCTAAAGTATTGTTATATCTATATGAATTCGTTAGGAGATATCTTAACCAAAAGGTGGTTTAAAATATTCTAACTGAAGGTTAATTGAAATAATTATAAAAACAAAAAGGCTATGAATCAAGGGTAATCATACATAACCGAGTTCGATAAAATACAACAGAGCAGGTTTATACTGAAAGCAAAACGTTATAATTTGTAATATTAAGTGTGAGTGTGTGTGGGGGAGGGGGGTGTGTGTGTGTGTAACGCCAATAGAGGCGTAAGAATTATATGAGAGAGAGAGAGAGAGAGAGAGAGAGAGAGAGAGAGAGAGAGAGAGAGAGAGAGAGAGAGAGAGAGAGAGAGAGAGAGAGAGAGAGAGAGAGAGAGAGAGAGAGAGAGAGAGAGAGAGAGAGAGAGAGAGAGAGAGAGATAGGTAGAGGCTTCTTAACTTTGCAGCCTAAACCCTATTCCCTCTTATGTTCTCTATTTTAAATTTCGTACACAATTTTATTTAAAATGGTATAACTATTATTAGAATTCTTAATCTATCTTATTCTAACAATTTTTAACACAATTATTTTAATTTTATATTTATACCTTACCTTATTTTTTATTCCCTCAGACTCTATCTCAAGGGTGTGCCTTTTGGAGCTCTTGTTATCACACCAAAATAAAAAAATTACCTTACTTTAAATTTTACTTTTCTTTAGAGCACTCTATTTCCTTTTTCAATAGAAAAATTTACTGGTTATAGGATAAATTGAAAAATTCAAAATGAGTTTGAAAATACAATAGATTTATTAATTTTTAAAACAAAATTTAGACTGTAATGCTGAATAAATAAGAAATAATTTCAACGTTATTTCGCTGACTTATTTTGACATCTTAAATCTTTATTAACAATCTGGTATACACTTAAATCGATATTTATCCTACTAAATTTGATACTCAAAACAATGTACATTCTTTTTTAATATTTATTAAATTATATTTTTAATTTGACCAATATATTTGTTTTAAATAGCTTTTAGTTTGTTTCAATGTTTTTAATGGTTCTATTTTAATTAATTATTGTTCTTTTTGCATACTTCCTTCTATGAGTTTATTTATTCTCGATTTGACTGATTATTGAATTTATAATTGAATGTATAATTGTTGTTCAAAGAGTATAAACTAACAGCGTTTTAACATCACAATACATTATGACGTGCAAAAGAACGGGTTTTAGATACAAATTTATACAATAAACGTGTAGTTGTCAAAACGTCGTAAGTTAAGAAAAGAGATTTGCATTGTTAAATAATATAAATTTGGGGTAAAAATAAGATTTTCAATAAGTTGTGTACAACATAATTACGTAAAATATTTAGTGGAAACAACAAAAGTTTGAAAATTGATAGAGTGATTTATAGTGAAATTGTGAATCATACATTGTGAAAAACTAAGTTAGGTACAGAAATGAATTTCAGTAAATAACATAAAATTCACAGAACTTAAAACCATAGTTAGTTTTGCAAAAACATTTCGGGGTAAAAAGTTATTGACAAATTTCAATAAAAAAATAGTTTTATGCAAAAATTCCAGTTAGAAGATCGAAAAATCGCCTGCATCGCAGAAAAAGGTGTTATTTTAAATAATGGTATAAAGCAGCAAGAAATTATACAGGGATATATATATTTTAGACACCTAATAGTTTTGCTCATAAAGGTTCTAGCACTTAAGCATTTTAGTTTGATTATAATTATTTTGTGAAACACAGGAATTACACGGACTGTTAATTGTAAATCAGGAACAAACTACGTATATCCCAATTATTACCAATACATACCCTATTATCTTCCACAACTCGATTTTTGTCTTTTTATGACTAAATAAGTTTTCCACTTATTCCGCTCAAGTAGATTCTTCAAGTAGTAATGGCTAGAATAACTGACATAAGAAATTAATTAGTTAATAATATAAATTGTATTACTTTTTTTTTTTTTTTTTTTTTACATACAACCAAAGAGCATCCTCTCTTTCTTTTTGTACTCACATAATTTACTAGAAATAGTAAAATAGTAAATTTTTAAAATAATGAACTGAAATGTTCATATAGTATTTTATATTGCAATGTAATCATTTTATTTCAGAAAATCTTGTTTATTGTTAATAAACATATTATTAATGAAATTACTGCCCCTTTCATTATAATTTAAATCTATAACAACTGAATGAGAAGTCTAATTTTGTAGAAGAATGAATGTTTACAAACGTAGCTAGGAATGTGTATGTATGTGTGTGTTTGTATTTTTAGTACAATAAAAAAACTAAAATCTTGCAAATATAATTTATAGATGAAATCAACTTATGTTGTGAACAGACAGAAAAAGAATAGATAAAAGTTAGAAAATATATTTACTCACGACAGTGGAACATTGACTTATATTCCTCCCAATAGAGTAAATCATGATGAGCGTAGAAAACCTAAAGATGAAGTTTGAGTTATTAGGATTCATTGAAATGTAAATTATTTTGTAGAATTAAAAAAACAATTCATTTGCAATCTCTGACCAAATGAGTTTGCTGGGAAATAAGTAAGACTAATAAATATGTATTAACTATTAATTAGAGTAAATAAGTCTTCTTTTAATTATTTATCTCCATGATAAGGGGTGAGAGGCATGGGTTCCCCCTCTAATCTTTCATAGAATAGCTCATACAGCGACATGTATGGGAGCAGACCAACACGTATGATTAATGTTCGACGTCTATAAAATAAAACCGACTTTGAAGTTTGGGTGTTATTCACAAAATTAGGAAACATCTTGGATAAGTTGCGATCTCTTGTAAACTTTGACACGTATGTAAATGTATTCTAGTGCTTTGACATATTATATGTATATTTGCAGAAAAAAATATATTTACCAGAATAACTAAAATTAAACTATTGTTATTTTTGATTGAACAAACACAAACAAATTAAGTCAACTTGAAATAAGCAACAATTTTGAATACTTTTATCAGTAAAAGGAATAAACACAACTAAGACTATATTTTAAAAGAAACGACTTTTGGTTGACTAGGTCGTCATATTCAGTTTTTGTACATAAACCTTCTGTTTTATTTCATTAATTCAACGTATTAAGAATTCTCTTCAGATAGTTAACTATGTCATGCTATATTAAACATGAATTCATTTGCGTTTCGTTACACGAATAAATTGTAAATAAAAAGTAATAACAGTACTCAATAAGAAAAGTTCTACGATTTCAGTATTAACAAGATATATTTTCATGGTCCAGTCTAGAAGTTATCTTCTAAAGTTTTGATGTCAGATAATACTACAATAATAATTTTATAAACAAAGTTCACTTAAAACAAACTTCCTAAAAATAAAAATAAAACATTACATCATTTTTGACTATTTTTGGTTTTAAAACGTTATTAGTTATTAGAAATGGAATTCACTTTAATACTGAATACATACTAGTGTATATCAATATTATTAACATGAATATGTCACGGTTGAATCTTTTTACACAGATATTACATAAAGAACAAATATTTCACTGAAAATATACGTGAAATATACAGTTACATAAGAAACTGAAGTTCCTATGTAAAGACTCTACATTATTTTGTGGACAAAAGACAAAACAATAAACTTAGATATTTAATTTAAATATAAAAATATTTATTTGTATAAATATTATACAATATTTATTGACTCATATTTTTTTCACCTTGAACTTAGGGAGTGTAGTGCTCAAGTATTGCCAGACTAAGGGTACATTGTATCAAAATATGAACCCCTCACACACTGTCAGGTTATTTTTTGAGGTTTTAAAATTTTCAGCAACTCACTCAAAGTAATTAATTGAAATCTTAAGAAGCTCTCAAAACTACAGTTCTTACAACTTACGCAGTCATGTTCTGATATTTTCTGCAGTTTTATCTACACAACTATACCTTGCTAGGAAGAAGTCAGGAAGCAAATACGTACCTGTACTTTATAAAGTTGATTCCATTCGTAAGGTGGTGTTTTAAATAGCTTTTATTCTCGGTTTATTCAAATTAAATCCAGTTATTAGAGACACTAACAATCTCCACCAAACTCTGCCAAACGTGAATATAATTTCAATAAAAGTTTAAGTTAATATGTCTCACTACATGAAATGAAGCTGAAGGTTTATGTTCAGCACCTAAAGGTGAGGACTTAGTCATTCAAACGTTTTTTTGTAGAAAATAAAAGCATAGTTTTATTTTTTGTTTAGTGATAAAAGTTTTCGAAAGTGTTACTAATTTCAAACCAACCTAATTTGTTTGTTTTATTGAATACAAAATAATAGTTTAATTATACTTATTCTGGTTAACATTGTTATATGAAAACATATATTTAATATGATAAATATATAAGATATTTAATTAGGAATAAAAAGTTAGAGTGTATATTTCTTCCGAAATGGAATAAGAGAATAAAATTATAAGGAATTAAGCAACCTTAAATGTTTAAAACACATTTAAAGTAAAGCATTTTAAAGTTATATTTACTTTTTTATATATTTCAAAATTACAATAATTAAACAGACAAAAATGGGCGCATTACTACTTTTAGCCTTAAAGTTATTTACTATTTCCAAAATGCATTTATAATTCTGGTAATGCAAAGTCGTTAAAAACACTTTTTTCACAATCAACAAATTTAAACTGGATATTTTTACCCTTGTTGTGGTTTGAGCAAAAAACGACATAAATATTGGGGTTTAATATATATATAATGAATGCAAATGTATGAAGTTAAAAGGGAAAACTTCTAAAAAAGTTGGGAACGAAATAAATTTGCCAAAGTGAGTTCTGAAAACCAGCAATTGTTCCTAATTTTCCAAGTTATAACGAGCGTTCAGGTGAGTTACTGAAACGCTTTTATCCTTTATTTGAAAACGTTTCTCATATGTACATTTTATCTCTGCATCACATTATTAAAAGGGTTTGTGGTAAGGCTTTGTTGTACAAATGAATAAAAACTGTCTATTGATGTCTATAACCTGTATTTTGGCTGTTGATTATCCAACGTTATTCATGAAACTGACATTTATTTTCTGATAGCGGCAAAATTTAATTATTTTTGTTGGATATATACTCTATAGCCGTTAATTGGTATAACGACTTTAAATCAGATTTTTCCTTTGGAAGATATATCATGACGTTTTATTTTAAGCGAAATTACAGTATTTAAAGGAAGCGTACTTTTTATTTTTACAGTCTTTTCTCCTTCATGATACATTATGAAAAACAATGTATACTCATTACCTTTTGGTTCTCCCTATATCGTATACTCTTACTACTTTCCAGGATTTAGGTGTTATAAAGATTTTTAGTTATATTTAGTTGTTTAAAATCTTTATTTATATATTAAGACGTACGTCGATTTTTCCAGAAATAGAACTTCGTCTACGTCTTCTTGTATAACCGAAAGTCATCTCTGATAATCGTCAACGCAATCTTTGAGCGGTTATTTTATAATAGTAATTATAACAACATAAGATAATTGTAAATATAAGATACAACGAAAATTTATTTTTAATCTTATCTAAAATGAATTTAAATGCAAAACAGATGTAGAAAATATGCTTTAAAATTCTTGTTAATTATAAATATATCAAAGGCTGAAGATTTAAGATCACAACTAACATACTTAAAGTATCTGCATACTAAGTTTATGTGTTATCTTCAGTAAAAAGATCTCCGACTTCTTTGAAACAACATAAACTAGTTTCATCAATGGTAATTTATTAAATAAAACATGTCTTTGAAAATCCAAAATGTGAAATATCAGCAAAAACACATCCAGGTATCATTTAAAAACTACAGATGTTTTGCAATATTGAATGTCTATAATTTATAATAGTTTATATTTTAGTTTAGGCGTTTGATGTTTGTGATAATGGTTATATTCATTGTTATTATAGTAACAGGACATTTTGTTAAGGACATCAATTTTAAAAATACATCAATTTTATTTACTTTTTCTACCCAGGATATAGTAAAATAATTAAAGTAATACTAAGTATAAACCCTGTATATAAACATCACCTTTAACAGTTCAATATATGTAATATTTATGTTTTATAAATTATAATAATTTTTGTGCTTTATGACAATATATTTAACTTTATGTTGTGGTTTGAGCACGTACCTGATAGTAACATACTGACAATAGATTATAGGCAAGTAGTATCAATAAATGGTTTATACCATTCGTGCATAGTGTCTTAATATTTTCTTGTTGCTTGCAGGCAATAAACCTATGAGTTATTATCACCTTATGGAAAAGGAAGAACAGCACATAATCCTATTTATGGAAAATTTCATAGCTTCAGGATAAAAAAAATCAGTTGGTCAAAAGGGACCAGAAAGGCATGATGAAAGACAGGGATCTAACCCAAAAATACACTAAAAAAGTATTACTACAACTACTATTGTCCCTCCTTATTATTATCTCTTATTAATTACAATGAGACCCTTGGGGTATAACTCTTTTATAAAAGGTGTAATATATTGTAATTAAAATTAAGTTCTTTAAAACTTTAAAGTACATTTTAATTACATAATTGTTTGATTTTCATTATTATATACTTTTATTAATAACTTTTTCAACGATCATATCTATTTACTTAAAGTAATTATATAAAGTAAGTAGTCGTCTTTTTTTGTTCTTTTTTCTTTTTTTTCATCTTTTTTTCAAATTATCTTAATTCAAATACTGTAATAGACAAATTGTGTTCAAACATTTGTGTCTCGTTATATTGTAAAGTAATTACCTTTACAAACAGCTACTTAGATATAGTCCTGGAAAGTGTTCAATAAAGGATTGTATAGATGATTAATTAGAATATTTTCTTACTAAATAGAGGAAATATAAAAATAAAACGTGCTTATCTTATCATTGCTTTAAAGTTATTTATTATAACACTAACTAGGATTTGATTATATGTTATTACAAATAGTTTAATGCTTTATTAATTCATACATAATATCATTTCAAATCAAATGACAAAATCAGTATTACAAACATCCATTTCGGATAAAATAATTACTTAGACAACAGTTTCTTGAATTTAAATAACCGCTAGTACTAAGTTATTGATGAACTTAAAGACATTCCTAACACCACCTTGAGTGATATGAAATGAAAACTAACAACTAGAACTCTTTAGAAGTCATTTGTACTAATGGCGTGACAGACCAATTCATAGACAATACCTTACACAAGGGAGTTGAAGTGAGGTGTGTTAACTACAACTCTTTAGAAGTTAATTGTAATAATAGCGTGATAGACGAACCCAAGTACAATACCTAACCCCTACACAAGGGAGTGGAAGTGAAAAGTGACAACTAGAACTCTTTAGAAGTTAATTGTACTAATGGCGTGATAGACGAACTCAAGTACAATACCTAACCCCTACACAAGGGAGTGGAAGTGAAAAGTGACAACTAGAACTCTTTAGAAATTAATTGTACTAATGGCGTGATAGCCGAACTCAAGTACAATACCTAACCCCTATACAAGGGAGTGGAAGTGAAAAGTGACAACTAGAACTCTTTAGAAGTTAATTGTACTAATGGCGTGATAGACGAACTCAAGTACAATACCTAAACCCTATACAAGGGAGTGGAAGTGAAAAGTGACAACTACAACTCTTTAGAAGTTAATTGTACTAATGGCGTGATAGCCGAACTCAAGTACAATACATAACCCCTATACAAGGGAGTGGAAGTGAAAAGTGACAACTAGAACTCTTTAGAAGTTAATTGTACTAATAGCGTAATAGACGAACTCAAGTACAATACCTAACCCCTATACAAGGGAGTGGAAGTGAAAAGTGACAACTAGAACTCTTTAGAAGTTAATTGTACTAATGGCGTGATAGCCGAACTCAAGTACAATACATAACCCCTATACAAGGGAGTGGAAGTGAAAAGTGACAACTAGAACTCTTTAGAAGTTAATTGTACTAATAGCGTGATAGACGAACTCAAGTACAATACCTAACCCCTACACAAGGGAGTGGAAGTGAAAAGTGACAACTAGAACTCTTTAGAAGTTAATTGTACTAATGGCGTGATAGACGAACTCAAGTACAATACATAACCCCTACACAAGGGAGTGGAAGTGAAAAGTGACAACTAGAACTCTTTAGAAGTTAATTGTACTAATAGCGTGATAGACGAACTCAAGTACAATACCTAACCCCTACACAAGGGAGTGGAAGTGAAAAGTGACAACTAGAACTCTTTAGAAGTTAATTGTACTAATAGCGTGATAGACGAACTCAAGTACAATACCTAACCCCTACACAAGGGAGTGGAAGTGAAACGTGACAACTAGAACTCTTTAGAAGTTAATTGTACTAATGGCGTGATAGCCGAACTCAAGTACAATACCTAACCCCTACACAAGGGAGTGGAAGTGAAAAGTGACAACTAGAACTCTTTAGAAGTTAATTGTACTAGTAGCGTGATAGACGAACTCAAGTACAATACCTAACCCCTACACAAGGGAGTGGAAGTGAAAAGTGACAACTAGAACTCTTTAGAAGTTAATTGTACTAATAGCGTGATAGACGAACTCAAGTACAATACCTAACCCCTACACAAGGGAGTGGAAATGAAAAGTGACAACTAGAACTCTTTAGAAGTTAATTGTACTAATAGCGTGATAGACGAACTCAAGTACAATACCTAACCCCTACACAAGGGAGTGGAAGTGAAAAGTGACAACTAGAACTCTTTAGAAGTTAATTGTACTAATAGCGTGATAGACGAACTCAAGTACAATACCTAACCCCTACACAAAGGAGTGGAAGTGAAAAGTGACAACTAGAACTCTTTATAAGTTAATTGTACTAATGGCGTGATAGACGAACTCAAGTACAATACCTAACCCCTACACAAGGGAGTGGAAGTGAAAAGTGACAACTAGAACTCTTTAGAAGTTAATTGTACTAATAGCTTGATAGACGAACTCAAGTACAATACCTAACCCCTACACAAGGGAGTGGAAGTGAAAAGTGACAACTAGAACTCTTTAGAAGTTAATTGTACTAATAGCGTGATAGACGAACTAAAGTACAATACCTAACCCCTACACAAGGGAGTGGAAGTGAAAAGTGACAACTAGAACTCTTTAGAAGTTAATTGTACTAATAGCGTGATAGACGAACTCAAGTACAATACCTAACCCCTACACAAGGGAGTGGAAGTGAAAAGTGACAACTAGAACTCTTTAGAAGTTAATTGTACTAATGGCGTGATAGACGAACTCAAGTACAATACCTAACCCCTACACAAGGAAGTGGAAGTGAAAAGTGACAACTAGAACTCTTTAGAAGTTAATTGTACTAATAGCGTGATAGACGAACTCAAGTACAATACCTAACCCCTACACAAGGGAGTGGAAGTGAAAAGTGACAACTAGAACTCTTTAGAAGTTAATTGTACTAATGGCGTGATAGACGAACTCAAGTACAATACATAACCCCTACACAAGGGAGTGGAAGTGAAAAGTGACAACTAGAACTCTTTAGAAGTTAATTGTACTAATGGCGTGATAGACGAACTCAAGTACAATACATAACCCCTACACAAGGGAGTGGAAGTAAAAAGTGACAACTAGAACTCTTTAGAAGTTAATTGTACTAATAGCGTGATAGACGAACTCAATTACAATACCTAACCCCTACACAAGGGAGTGGTAGTGAAAAGTGACAACTAGAACTCTTTAGAAGTTAATTGTACTAATGGCGTGATAGACGAACTCAAGTACAATACCTAACCCCTACACAAGGGAGTGGAAGTGAAAAGTGACAACTAGAACTCTTTAGAAGTTAATTGTACTAATAGCGTGATAGACGAACTAAAGTACAATACCTAACCCCTACACAAGGGAGTGGAAGTGAAAAGTAACAACTAGAACTCTTTAGAAGTTAATTGTACTAATGGCGTGATAGCCGAACTCAAGTACAATACCTAACTCCTACACAAGGGAGTGGAAGTGAAAAGTGACAACTAGAACTCTTTAGAAGTTAATTGTACTAATAGCGTGATAGACGAACTCAAGTACAATACCTAACCCCTACACAAGGGAGTGGAAGTGAAAAGTGACAACTAGAACTCTTTAGAAGTTAATTGTACTAATGGCGTGATAGACGAACTCAAGTACAATACCTAACCCCTACACAAGGTAGTGGAAGTGAAAAGTGACAACTAGAACTCTTTAGAAGTTAATTGTACTAATAGCGTGATAGACGAACTCAAGTACAATACCTAACACCTACACAAGGGAGTGGAAGTGAAAAGTGACAACTAGAACTCTTTAGAAGTTAATTGTACTAATGGCGTGATAGACGAACTCAAGTACAATACATAACCCCTACACAAGGGAGTGGAAGTGAAAAGTGACAACTAGAACTCTTTAGAAGTTAATTGTACTAATGGCGTGATAGACGAACTCAAGTACAATACATAACCCCTACACAAGGGAGTGGAAGTAAAAAGTGACAACTAGAACTCTTTAGAAGTTAATTGTACTAATAGCGTGATAGACGAACTCAATTACAATACCTAACCCCTACACAAGGGAGTGGAAGTGAAAAGTGACAACTAGAACTCTTTAGAAGTTAATTGTACTAATGGCGTGATAGACGAACTCAAGTACAATACCTAACCCCTATACAAGGGAGTGGAAGTGAAAAGTGACAAGTAGAACTCTTTAGAAGTTAATTGTACTAATGGCGTGATAGACGAACTCAAGTACAATACCTAACCCCTATACAAGGGAGTGGAAGTGAAAAGTGACAACTAGAACTCTTTAGAAGTTAATTGTACTAATGGCGTGATAGACGAACTCAAGTACAATACATAACCCCTACACAAGGGAGTGGAAGTGAAAAGTGACAACTAGAACTCTTTAGAAGTTAATTGTACTAATGGCGTGATAGACGAACTCAAGTACAATACATAACCCCTACACAAGGGAGTGGAAGTGAAAAGTGACAACTAGAACTCTTTAGAAGGTAATTGTACTAATGGCGTGATAGACGAACTCAAGTACAATACATAACCCCTACACAAGGGAGTGGAAGTGAAAAGTGACAACTAGAACTCTTTAGAAGTTAATTGTACTAATGGCGTGATAGACGAACTCAAGTACAATACATAACCCCTACACAAGGGAGTGGAAGTGAAAAGTGACAACTAGAACTCTTTAGAAGTTAATTGTACTAATGGCGTGATAGACGAACTCAAGTACAATACATAACCCCTACACAAGGGAGTGGAAGTGAAAAGTGACAACTAGAACTCTTTAGAAGTTAATTGTACTAATGGCGTGATAGACGAACTCAAGTACAATACCTAACCCCTATACAAGGGAGTGGAAGTGAAAAGTGACAACTAGAACTCTTTAGAAGTTAATTGTACTAATGGCGTGATAGCCGAACTCAAGTACAATACATAACCCCTATACAAGGGAGTGGAAGTGAAAAGTGACAACTAGAACTCTTTAGAAGTTAATTGTACTAATAGCGTGATAGACGAACTCAAGTACAATACATAACCCCTATACAAGGGAGTGGAAGTGAAAAGTGACAACTAGAACTCTTTAGAAGTTAATTGTACTAATAGCGTGATAGACGAACTCAAGTACAATACATAACCCCTATACAAGGGAGTGGAAGTGAAAAGTGACAACTAGAACTCTTTAGAAGTTAATTGTACTAATAGCGTGATAGACGAACTCAAGTACAATACATAACCCCTATACAAGGGAGTGGAAGTGAAAAGTGACAACTAGAACTCTTTAGAAGTTAATTGTACTAATGGCGTGATAGACGAACTCAAGTACAATACATAACCCCTACACAAGGGAGTGGAAGTGAAAAGTGACAACTAGAACTCGTTAGAAGTTAATTGTACTAATGGCGTGATAGACGAACTCAAGTACAATACATAACCCCTACACAAGGGAGTGGAAGTGAAAAGTGACAACTAGAACTCTTTAGAAGTTAATTGTACTAATGGCGTGATAGACGAACTCAAGTACAATACATAACCCCTACACAAGGGAGTGGAAGTGAAAAGTGACAACTAGAACTCTTTAGAAGTTAATTGTACTAATGGCGTGATAGACGAACTCAAGTACAATACATAACCCCTACACAAGGGAGTGGAAGTGAAAAGTGACAACTAGAACTCTTTAGAAGTTAATTGTACTAATGGCGTGATAGACGAACTCAAGTACAATACCTAACCCCTATACAAGGGAGTGGAAGTGAAAATTGACAACTAGAACTCTTTAGAAGTTAATTGTACTAATGGCGTGATAGACGAACTCAAGAACAATACATAACCCCTACACAAGGGAGTGGAAGTGAAAAGTGACAACTAGAACTCTTTAGAAGTTAATTGTACTAATGGTGTGATAGACGAACTCAAGTACAATACCTAACCCCTATACAAGGGAGTGGAAGTGAAAAGTGACAACTAGAACTCTTTAGAAGTTAATTGTACTAATAGCGTGATAGACGAACTCAAGTACAATACATAACCAATATACAAGGGAGTGGAAGTGAAAAGTGACAACTAGAACTCTTTAGAAGTTAATTGTACTAATGGCGTGATAGCCGAACTCAAGTACAATACATAACCCCTACACAAGGGAGTGGAAGTGAAAAGTGACAACTAGAACTCTTTAGAAGTTAATTGTACTAATGGCGTGATAGACGAACTCAAGTACAATACCTAACCCCTTTACAAGGGAGTGGAAGTGAAAAGTGTTAACTAGAACTCTTTAGAAGTTAATTGTACTAATGGCGTGATAGACGAACTCAAGTACAATACCTAACCCCTATACAAGGGAGTGGAAGTGAAAAGTGAAAACTAGAACTCTTTAGAAGTTAATTGTACTAATGGCGTGATAGCCGAACTCAAGTACAATACATAACCCCTATACAAGGGAGTGGAAGTGAAAAGTGACAACTAGAACTCTTTAGAAGTTAATTGTACTAATAGCGTGATAGACGAACTCAAGTACAATACATAACCCCTATACAAGGGAGTGGAAGTGAAAAGTGACAACTAGAACTCTTTAGAAGTTAATTGTACTAATAGCGTGATAGACGAACTCAAGTACAATACCTAACCCCTACACAAGGGAGTGGAAGTGAAAAGTGACAACTAGAACTCTTTAGAAGTTAATTGTACTAATAGCGTGATAGACGAACTCAAGTACAATACATAACCCCTATACAAGGGAGTGGAAGTGAAAAGTGACAACTAGAACTCTTTAGAAGTTAATTGTACTAATGGCGTGATAGCCGAACTCAAGTACAATACCTAACCCCTACACAAGGGAGTGGAAGTGAAAAGTGACAACTAGAACTCTTTAGAAGTTAATTGTACTAATAGCGTGATAGACGAACTCAAGTACAATACCTAACCCCTACACAAGGGAGTGGAAGTGAAAAGTGACAACTAGAACTCTTTAGAAGTTAATTGTACTAATGGCGTGATAGACGAACTCAAGTACAATACATAACCCCTACACAAGGGAGTGGAAGTGAAAAGTGACAACTAGAACTCTTTAGAAGTTAATTGTACTAATGGCGTGATAGACGAACTCAAGTACAATACCTAACCCCTATACAAGGGAGTGGAAGTGAAAAGTGACAACTAGAACTCTTTAGAAGTTAATTGTACTAATGGCGTGATAGACGAACTCAAGAACAATACATAACCCCTACACAAGGGAGTGGAAGTGAAAAGTGACAACTAGAACTCTTTAGAAGTTAATTGTACTAATGGCGTGATAGACGAACTCAAGTACAATACCTAACCCCTATACAAGGGAGTGGAAGTGAAAAGTGACAACTAGAACTCTTTAGAAGTTAATTGTACTAATGGCGTGATAGACGAACTCAAGTACAATACCTAACCCCTATACAAGGGAGTGGAAGTGAAAAGTGACAACTAGAACTCTTTAGAAGTTAATTGTACTAATGGCGTGATAGCCGAACTCAAGTACAATACATAACCCCTATACAAGGGAGTGGAAGTGAAAAGTGACAACTAGAACTCTTTAGAAGGTTATTGTACTAATAGCGTGATAGACGAACTCAAGTACAATACATAACCCCTATACAAGGGAGTGGAAGTGAAAAGTGACAACTAGAACTCTTTAGAAGTTAATTGTACTAATAGCGTGATAGACGAACTCAAGTACAATACATAACCCCTATACAAGGGAGTGGAAGTGAAAAGTGACAACTAGAACTCTTTAGAAGTTAATTGTACTAATAGCGTGATAGACGAACTCAAGTACAATACATAACTCCTATACAAGGGAGTGGAAGTAAAAAGTGACAACTAGAACTCTTTAGAAGTTAATTGTACTAATGGCGTGATAGCCGAACTCAAGTACAATACATAAACCCTACACAAGGGAGTGGAAGTAAAAAGTGACAACTAGAACTCTTTAGAATTTAATTGTACTAATAGCGTGATAGACGAACTCAAGTACAATACATAACCCCTACACAAGGGAGTGGAAGTGAAAAGTGACAACTAGAACTCTTTAGAAGTTAATTGTACTAATGGCGTGATAGACGAACTCAAGTACAATACCTAACCCCTATACAAGGGAGTGGAAGTGAAAAGTGACAACTAGAACTCTTTAGAAGTTAATTGTACTAATAGCCTGATATACGAACTCAAGTACAATACATAACCCCTACACAAGGCAGTGGAAGTGAAAAGTGACAACTAGAACTCTTTAGAAGTTAATTGTTCTAATGGCGTGATAGCCGAACTCAAGTACAATACATAACCCCTATACAAGGGAGTGGAAGTGAAAAGTGACAACTAGAACTCTTTAGAAGTTAATTGTACTAATAGCGTGATAGACGAACTCAAGTACAATACATAACCCCTACACAAGGGAGTGGAAGTGAAAAGTGACAACTAGAACTCTTTAGAAGTTAATTGTACTAATGGCGTGATAGACGAACTCAAGTACAAAGCCTAACCCCTATACAAGGGAGTGGAAGTGAAAAGGGACAACTAGAACTCTTTAGAAGTTAATTGTACTAATAGCGTGATAGACGAACTCAAGTACAATACATAACCCCTACACAAGGGAGTGGAAGTGAAAAGTGACAACTAGAACTCTTTAGAAGTTAATTGTACTAATGGCGTGATAGACGAACTCAAGTACAATACATAACCCCTATACAAGGGAGTGGAAGTGAAAAGTGACAACTAGAACTCTTTAGGAGTTAATTGTACTAATAGCGTGATAGACGAACTCAAGTACATTACATAACCCCTATACAAGGGAGTGGAAGTGAAAAGTGACAACTAGAACTCTTTAGAAGTTAATTGTACTAATGGCGTGATAGCCGAACTCAAGTACAATACATAACCCCTACACAAGGGAGTGGAAGTGAAAAGTGACAACTAGAGCTCTTTAGAAGTTAATTGTACTAATGGCGTGATAGACGAACTCAAGTACAATACCTAACCCCTCTACAAGGGAGTGGAAGTGAAAAGTGACAACTAGAACTCTTTAGAAGTTAATTGTACTAATGGCGTGATAGACGAACTCAAGTACAATACCTAACCCCTATACAAGGGAGTGGAAGTGAAAAGTGACAACTAGAACTCTTTAGAAGTTAATTGTACTAATGGCGTGATAGACGAACTCAAGTACAATACAAAACCCCTATACAAGGGAGTGGAAGTGAAAAGTGACAACTAGAACTCTTTAGAAGTTAATTGTACTAATGGCGTGATAGACGAACTCAAGTACAATACCTAACCCCTATACAAGGGAGTGGAAGTGAAAAGTGACAACTAGAACTCTTTAGAAGTTAATTGTACTAATGGCGTGATAGACGAACTCAAGTACAATACCTAATCCCTATACAAGGGAGTGGAAGTGAAAAGTGACAACTAGAACTCTTTAGAAGTTAATTGTACTAATGGCGTGATAGACGAACTCAAGTACAATACCTAACCCCTATACAAGGGAGTGGAAGTGAAAAGTGACAACTAGAACTCTTTAGAAGTTAATTGTACTAATGGCGTGATAGACGAACTCAAGTACAATACATAACCCCTATACAAGGGAGTGGAAGTGAAAAGTGACAACTAGAACTCTTTAGAAGTTAATTGTACTAATAGCGTGATAGACGAACTCAAGTACAATACATAACCCCTATACAAGGGAGTGGAAGTGAAAAGTGTTAACTAGAACTCTTTAGAAGTTAATTGTACTAATGGCGTGATAGACGAACTCAAGTACAATACCTAACCCCTATACAAGGGAGTGGAAGTGAAAAGTGACAACTAGAACTCTTTAGAAGTTAATTGTACTAATGGCGTGATAGCTGAACTCAAGTACAATACATAACCCCTATACAAGGGAGTGGAAGTGAAAAGTTACAACTAGAACTCTTTAGAAGTTAATTGTACTAATAGCGTGATAGACGAACTCAAGTACAATACATAACCCCTATACAAGGGAGTGGAAGTGAAAAGTGACAACTAGAACTCTTTAGAAGTTAATTGTACTAATAGCGTGATAGACGAACTCAAGTACAATACATAACCCCTATACAAGGGAGTGGAAGTGAAAAGTGACAACTAGAACTCTTTAGAAGTTAATTGTACTAATAGCGTGATAGACGAACTCAAGTACAATACATAACCCCTATACAAGGGAGTGGAAGTGAAAAGTGACAACTAGAACTCTTTAGAAGTTAATTGTACTAATGGCGTGATAGACGAACTCAAGTACAATACATAACCCCTACACAAGGGAGTGGAAGTGAAAAGTGACAACTAGAACTCGTTAGAAGTTAATTGTACTAATGGCGTGATAGACGAACTCAAGTACAATACCTAACCCCTCTTCAAGGGAGTGGAAGTGAAAAGTGACAACTAGAACTCTTTAGAAGTTAATTGTACTAATGGCGTGATAGACGAACTCAAGTACAATACCTAACCCCTATACAAGGGAGTGGAAGTGAAAAGTGACAACTAGAACTCTTTAGAAGTTAATTGTACTAATGGCGTGATAGACGAACTCAAGTACAATACATAACCCCTACACAAGGGAGTGGAAGTGAAAAGTGACAACTAGAACTCTTTAGAAGTTAATTGTACTAATGGCGTGATAGACGAACTCAAGTACAATACCTAACCCCTATACAAGGGAGTGGAAGTGAAAAGTGACAACTAGAACTCTTTAGAAGTTAATTGTACTAATGGCGTGATAGACGAACTCAAGAACAATACATAACCCCTACACAAGGGAGTGGAAGTGAAAAGTGACAACTAGAACTCTTTAGAAGTTAATTGTACTAATGGCGTGATAGACGAACTCAAGTACAATACCTAACCCCTATACAAGGGATTGGAAGTGAAAAGTGACAACTAAAACTCTTTAAAAGTTAATTGTACTAATGGCGTGATAGACGAACTCAAGTACAATACCTAACCCCTATACAAGGTAGTGGAAGTGAAAAGTGACAACTAGAACTCTTTAGAAGTTAATTGTACTAATGGCGTGATAGCCGAACTCAAGTACAATACATAACCCCTATACAAGGGAGGGGAAGTGAAAAGTGACAACTAGAACTCTTTAGAAGTTAATTGTACTAATAGCGTGATAGACGAACTCAAGTACAATACATAACCCCTATACAAGGGAGTGGAAGTGAAAAGTGACAACTAGAACTCTTTAGAAGTTAATTGTACTAATAGCGTGATAGACGAACTCAAGTACAATACATAACCCCTATACAAGGGAGTGGAAGTGAAAAGTGACAACTAGAACTCTTTAGAAGTTAATTGTACTAATAGCGTGATAGACGAACTCAAGTACAATACATAACTCCTATACAAGGGAGTGGAAGTAAAAAGTGACAACTAGAACTCTTTAGAAGTTAATTGTACTAATGGCGTGATAGCCGAACTCAAGTACAATACATAAACCCTACACAAGGGAGTGGAAGTGAAAAGTGACAACTAGAACGCTTTAGAATTTAATTGTACTAATAGCGTGATAGACGAACTCAAGTACAATACATAACCCCTA
Source organism: Aphrophora alni (assembly GCA_963513935.1). Taxonomy (NCBI): domain Eukaryota; kingdom Metazoa; phylum Arthropoda; class Insecta; order Hemiptera; family Aphrophoridae; genus Aphrophora; species Aphrophora alni. The sequence continues at coordinate 48,894,245 of OY740774.1, forward strand.
CACAAGGGAGTGGAAGTGAAAAGTGACAACTAGAACTCTTTAGAAGTTAATTGTACTAATGGCGTGATAGACGAACTCAAGTACAATACCTAACCCCTATACAAGGGAGTGGAAGTGAAAAGTGACAACTAGAACTCTTTAGAAGTTAATTGTACTAATAGCCTGATATACGAACTCAAGTACAATACATAACCCCTACACAAGGCAGTGGAAGTGAAAAGTGACAACTAGAACTTTTTAGAAGTTAATTGTACTAATGGCGTGATAGCCGAACTCAAGTACAATACATAAACCCTACACAAGGGAGTGGAAGTGAAAAGTGACAACTAGAACGCTTTAGAATTTAATTGTACTAATAGCGTGATAGACGAACTCAAGTACAATACATAACCCCTACACAAGGGAGTGGAAGTGAAAAGTGACAACTAGAACTCTTTAGAAGTTAATTGTACTAATGGCGTGGTAGACGAACTCAAGTACAATACCTAACCCCTATACAAGGGAGTGGAAGTGAAAAGTGACAACTAGAACTCTTTAGAAGTTAATTGTACTAATAGCCTGATATACGAACTCAAGTACAATACATAACCCCTACACAAGGCAGTGGAAGTGAAAAGTGACAACTAGAACTCTTTAGAAGTTAATTGTACTAATAGCGTGATAGACGAACTCAAGTACAATACATAACCCCTACACAAGGGAGTGGAAGTGAAAAGTGACAACTAGAACTCTTTAGAAGTTAATTGTACTAATGGCGTGATAGACGAACTCAAGTACAATACCTAACCCCTATACAAGGGAGTGGAAGTGAAAAGTGACAACTAGAACTCTTTAGAAGTTAATTGTACTAATAGCCTGATATACGAACTCAAGTACAATACATAACCCCTATACAAGGGAGTGGAAGTGAAAAGTGACAACTAGAACTCTTTAGAAGTTAATTGTACTAATAGCGTGATAGACGAACTCAAGTACAATACATAACCCCTACACAAGGGAGTGGAAGTGAAAAGTGACAACTAGAACTCTTTAGAAGTTAATTGTACTAATGGCGTGATAGACGAACTCAAGTACAATACATAACCCCTATACAAGGGAGTGGAAGTGAAAAGTGACAACTAGAACTCTTTAGAAGTTAATTGTACTAATAGCGTGATAGACGAACTCAAGTACATTACATAACCCCTATACAAGGGAGTGGAAGTGAAAAGTGACAACTATAACTCTTTAGAAGTTAATTGTACTAATGGCGTGATAGACGAACTCAAGTACAATACCTAACCCCTATACAAGGGAGTGGAAGTGAAAAGTGACAACTAGAACTCTTTAGAAGTTAATTGTACTAATAGCGTGATAGACGAACTCAAGTACAATACATAACCCCTATACAAGGGAGTGGAAGTGAAAAGTGACAACTAGAACTCTTTAGAAGTTAATTGTACTAATAGCGTGATAGACGAACTCAAGTACAATACATAACCCCTATACAAGGGAGTGGAAGTGAAAAGTGACAACTAGAACTCTTTAGAAGTTAATTGTACTAATGGCGTGATAGCCGAACTCAAGTACAATACATAACCCCTACACAAGGGAGTGGAAGTGAAAAGTGACAACTAGAACTCTTTAGAAGTTAATTGTACTAATAGCGTGATAGACGAACTCAAGTACAATACCTAACCCCTATACAAGGGAGTGGAAGTGAAAAGTGACAACTAGAACTCTTTAGAAGTTAATTGTACTAATGGCGTGATAGACGAGCTCAAGTACAATACATAACCCCTACACAAGGGAGTGGAAGTGAAAAGTGACAACTAGAACTCTTTAGAAGTTAATTGTACTAATGGCGTGATAGACGAACTCAAGTACAATACCTAACCCCTCTTCAAGGGAGTGGAAGTGAAAAGTGACAACTAGAACTCTTTAGAAGTTAATTGTACTAATGGCGTGATAGACGAACTCAAGTACAATACCTAACCCCTATACAAGGGAGTGGAAGTGAAAAGTGACAACTAGAACTCTTTAGAAGTTAATTGTACTAATGGCGTGATAGACGAACTCAAGTACAATACATAACCCCTATACAAGGGAGTGGAAGTGAAAAGTGACAACTAGAACTCTTTAGAAGTTAATTGTACTAATGGCGTGATAGACGAACTCAAGTACAATACCTAACCCCTATACAAGGGAGTGGAAGTGAAAAGTGACAACTAGAACTCTTTAGAAGTTAATTGTACTAATGGCGTGATAGACGAACTCAAGTACAATACCTAATCCCTATACAAGGGAGTGGAAGTGAAAAGTGACAACTGGAACTCTTTAGAAGTTAATTGTACTAATGGCGTGATAGACGAACTCAAGTACAATACCTAACCCCTATACAAGGGAGTGGAAGTGAAAAGTGACAACTAGAACTCTTTAGAAGTTAATTGTACTAATGGCGTGATAGACGAACTCAAGTACAATACATAACCCCTATACAAGTTAGTGGAAGTGAAAAGTGACAACTAGAACTCTTTAGAAGTTAATTGTACTAATGGCGTGTTAGACGAACTCAAGTACAATACCTAACCCCTATACAAGGGAGTGGAAGTGAAAAGTGACAACTAGAACTCTTTAGAAGTTAATTGTACTAATAGCGTGATAGACGAACTCAAGTACAATACATAACCCCTATACAAGGGAGTGGAAGTGAAAAGTTACAACTAGAACTCTTTAGAAGTTAATTGTACTAATGGCGTGATAGCCGAACTCAAGTACAATACATAACCCCTACACAAGGGAGTGGAAGTGAAAAGTGACAACTAGAACTCTTTAGAAGTTAATTGTACTAATAGCGTGATAGACGAACTCAAGTACAATACCTAACCCCTATACAAGGGAGTGGAAGTGAAAAGTGACAACTAGAACTCTTTAGAAGTTAATTGTACTAATGGCGTGATAGACGAACTCAAGTACAATACCTAACCCCTATACAAGGGAGTGGAAGTGAAAAGTGACAACTAGAACTCTTTAGACGTTAATTGTACTAATAGCGTGATAGACGAACTCAAGTACAATACCTAACCCCTATACAAGGGAGTGGAAGTGAAAAGTGACAACTAGAACTCTTTAGAAGTTAATTGTACTAATGGCGTGATAGACGAACTCAAGTACAATACCTAACCCCTATACAAGGGAGTGGAAGTGAAAAGTGACAACTAAAACTCTTTAGAAGTTAATTGTACTAATAGCCTGATATACGAACTCAAGTACAATACATAACCCCTATACAAGGGAGTGGAAGTGAAAAGTGACAACTAGAACTCTTTAGAAGTTAATTGTACTAATAGCGTGATAGACGAACTCAAGTACAATACATAACCCCTACACAAGGGAGTGGAAGTGAAAAGTGACAACTAGAACTCTTTAGAAGTTAATTGTACTAATGGCGTGATAGACGAACTCAAGTACAATACCTAACCCCTATACAAGGGAGTGGAAGTGAAAAGTGACAACTAGAACTCATTAGAAGTTAATTGTACTAATAGCCTGATATACGAACTCAAGTACAATACATAACTCGTATACAAGGGAGTGGAAGTGAAAAGTGACAACTAGAACTCTTTAGAAGTTAATTGTACTAATAGCGTGATAGACGAACTCAAGTACAATACATAACCCCTACACAAGGGAGTGGAAGTGAAAAGTGACAACTAGAACTCTTTAGAAGTTAATTGTACTAATGGCGTGATAGACGAACTCAAGTACAATACATAACCCCTATACAAGGGAGTGGAAGTGAAAAGTGACAACTAGAACTCTTTAGAAGTTAATTGTACTAATAGCGTGATAGACGAACTCAAGTACATTACATAACCCCTATACAAGGGAGTGGAAGTGAAAAGTGACAACTATAACTCTTTAGAAGTTAATTGTACTAATGGCGTGATAGACGAACTCAAGTACAATACCTAACCCCTACACAAGGGAGTGGAAGTGAAAAGTGACAACTAGAACTCTTTATAAGTTAATTGTACTAATGGCGTGATAGACGAACTCAAGTACAATACCTAACCCCTACACAAGGGAGTGGAAGTGAAAAGTGACAACTAGAACTCTTTAGAAGTTAATTGTACTAATGGCGTGATAGACGAACTCAAGTACAATACATAACCCCTACACAAGGGAGTGGAAGTGAAAAGTGACAACTAGAACTCTTTAGAAGTTAATTGTACTAATAGCGTGATAGACGAACTCAAGTACAATACCTAACCCCTACACAAGGGAGTGGAAGTGAAAAGTGACAACTAGAACTCTTTAGAAGTTAATTGTACTAATAGCGTGATAGACGAACTCAAGTACAATACCTAACCCCTACACAAGGGAGTGGAAGTGAAACGTGACAACTAGAACTCTTTAGAAGTTAATTGTACTAATAGCTTGATAGACGAACTCAAGTACAATACATAACCCCTACACAAGGGAGTGGAAGTGAAAAGTGACAACTAGAACTCTTTAGAAGGTAATTGTACTAATGGCGTGATAGACGAACTCAAGTACAATACATAACCCCTACACAAGGGAGTGGAAGTGAAAAGTGACAACTAGAACTCTTTAGAAGTTAATTGTACTAATGGCGTGATAGACGAACTCAAGTACAATACATAACCCCTACACAAGGGAGTGGAAGTGAAAAGTGATAACTAGAACTCTTTAGAAGTTAATTGTACTAATGGCGTGATAGACGAACTCAAGTACAATACATAACCCCTACACAAGGGAGTGGAAGTGAAAAGTGACAACTAGAACTCTTTAGAAGTTAATTGTACTAATGGCGTGATAGACGAACTCAAGTACAATACCTAACCCCTATACAAGGGAGTGGAAGTGAAAAGTGACAACTAGAACTCTTTAGAAGTTAATTGTACTAATGGCGTGATAGCCGAACTCAAGTACAATACATAACCCCTATACAAGGGAGTGGAAGTGAAAAGTGACAACTAGAACTCTTTAGAAGTTAATTGTACTAATAGCGTGATAGACGAACTCAAGTACAATACATAACCCCTATACAAGGGAGTGGAAGTGAAAAGTGACAACTAGAACTCTTTAGAAGTTAATTGTACTAATAGCGTGATAGACGAACTCAAGTACAATACATAACCCCTATACAAGGGAGTGGAAGTGAAAAGTGACAACTAGAACTCTTTAGAAGTTAATTGTACTAATAGCGTGATAGACGAACTCAAGTACAATACATAACCCCTATACAAGGGAGTGGAAGTGAAAAGTGACAACTAGAACTCTTTAGAAGTTAATTGTACTAATGGCGTGATAGACGAACTCAAGTACAATACATAACCCCTACACAAGGGAGTGGAAGTGAAAAGTGACAACTAGAACTCGTTAGAAGTTAATTGTACTAATGGCGTGATAGACGAACTCAAGTACAATACATAACCCCTACACAAGGGAGTGGAAGTGAAAAGTGACAACTAGAACTCTTTAGAAGTTAATTGTACTAATGGCGTGATAGACGAACTCAAGTACAATACATAACCCCTACACAAGGGAGTGGAAGTGAAAAGTGACAACTAGAACTCTTTAGAAGTTAATTGTACTAATGGCGTGATAGACGAACTCAAGTACAATACATAACCCCTACACAAGGGAGTGGAAGTGAAAAGTGACAACTAGAACTCTTTAGAAGTTAATTGTACTAATGGCGTGATAGACGAACTCAAGTACAATACCTAACCCCTATACAAGGGAGTGGAAGTGAAAAGTGACAACTAGAACTCTTTAGAAGTTAATTGTACTAATGGCGTGATAGACGAACTCAAGAACAATACATAACCCCTACACAAGGGAGTGGAAGTGAAAAGTGACAACTAGAACTCTTTAGAAGTTAATTGTACTAATGGCGTGATAGACGAACTCAAGTACAATACCTAACCCCTATACAAGGGAGTGGAAGTGAAAAGTGACAACTAGAACTCTTTAGAAGTTAATTGTACTAATAGCGTGATAGACGAACTCAAGTACAATACATAACCCCTATACAAGGGAGTGGAAGTGAAAAGTGACAACTAGAACTCTTTAGAAGTTAATTGTACTAATGGCGTGATAGCCGAACTCAAGTACAATACATAACCCCTACACAAGGGAGTGGAAGTGAAAAGTGACAACTAGAACTCTTTAGAAGTTAATTGTACTAATGGCGTGATAGACGAACTCAAGTACAATACCTAACCCCTATACAAGGGAGTGGAAGTGAAAAGTGTTAACTAGAACTCTTTAGAAGTTAATTGTACTAATGGCGTGATAGACGAACTCAAGTACAATACCTAACCCCTATACAAGGGAGTGGAAGTGAAAAGTGACAACTAGAACTCTTTAGAAGTTAATTGTACTAATGGCGTGATAGCCGAACTCAAGTACAATACATAACCCCTATACAAGGGAGTGGAAGTGAAAAGTGACAACTAGAACTCTTTAGAAGTTAATTGTACTAATAGCGTGATAGACGAACTCAAGTACAATACATAACCCCTACACAAGGGAGTGGAAGTGAAAAGTGACAACTAGAACTCTTTAGAAGTTAATTGTACTAATGGCGTGATAGACGAACTCAAGTACAATACATAACCCCTACACAAGGGAGTGGAAGTGAAAAGTGACAACTAGAACTCTTTAGAAGTTAATTGTACTAATGGCGTGATAGACGAACTCAAGTACAATACATAACCCCTACACAAGGGAGTGGAAGTGAAAAGTGACAACTAGAACTCTTTAGAAGTTAATTGTACTAATGGCGTGATAGACGAACTCAAGTACAATACCTAACCCCTATACAAGGGAGTGGAAGTGAAAAGTGACAACTAGAACTCTTTAGAAGTTAATTGTACTAATGGCGTGATAGACGAACTCAAGAACAATACATAACCCCTACACAAGGGAGTGGAAGTGAAAAGTGACAACTAGAACTCTTTAGAAGTTAATTGTACTAATGGCGTGATAGACGAACTCAAGTACAATACCTAACCCCTATACAAGGGAGTGGAAGTGAAAAGTGACAACTAGAACTCTTTAGAAGTTAATTGTACTAATAGCGTGATAGACGAACTCAAGTACAATACATAACCCCTATACAAGGGAGTGGAAGTGAAAAGTGACAACTAGAACTCTTTAGAAGTTAATTGTACTAATGGCGTGATAGCCGAACTCAAGTACAATACATAACCCCTACACAAGGGAGTGGAAGTGAAAAGTGACAACTAGAACTCTTTAGAAGTTAATTGTACTAATGGCGTGATAGACGAACTCAAGTACAATACCTAACCCCTATACAAGGGAGTGGAAGTGAAAAGTGTTAACTAGAACTCTTTAGAAGTTAATTGTACTAATGGCGTGATAGACGAACTCAAGTACAATACCTAACCCCTATACAAGGGAGTGGAAGTGAAAAGTGACAACTAGAACTCTTTAGAAGTTAATTGTACTAATGGCGTGATAGCCGAACTCAAGTACAATACATAACCCCTATACAAGGGAGTGGAAGTGAAAAGTGACAACTAGAACTCTTTAGAAGTTAATTGTACTAATAGCGTGATAGACGAACTCAAGTACAATACATAACCCCTATACAAGGGAGTGGAAGTGAAAAGTGACAACTAGAACTCTTTAGAAGTTAATTGTACTAATAGCGTGATAGACGAACTCAAGTACAATACCTAACCCCTACACAAGGGAGTGGAAGTGAAAAGTGACAACTAGAACTCTTTAGAAGTTAATTGTACTAATAGCGTGATAGACGAACTCAAGTACAATACATAACCCCTATACAAGGGAGTGGAAGTGAAAAGTGACAACTAGAACTCTTTAGAAGTTAATTGTACTAATGGCGTGATAGCCGAACTCAAGTACAATACCTAACCCCTACACAAGGGAGTGGAAGTGAAAAGTGACAACTAGAACTCTTTAGAAGTTAATTGTACTAATAGCGTGATAGACGAACTCAAGTACAATACCTAACCCCTACACAAGGGAGTGGAAGTGAAAAGTGACAACTAGAACTCTTTAGAAGTTAATTGTACTAATGGCGTGATAGACGAACTCAAGTACAATACCTAACCCCTACACAAGGAAGTGGAAGTGAAAAGTGACAACTAGAACTCTTTAGAAGTTAATTGTACTAATAGCGTGATAGACGAACTCAAGTACAATACCTAACCCCTACACAAGGGAGTGGAAGTGAAAAGTGACAACTAGAACTCTTTAGAAGTTAATTGTACTAATGGCGTGATAGACGAACTCAAGTACAATACATAACCCCTACACAAGGGAGTGGAAGTAAAAAGTGACAACTAGAACTCTTTAGAAGTTAATTGTACTAATAGCGTGATAGACGAACTCAAGTACAATACCTAACCCCTATACAAGGGAGTGGAAGTGAAAAGTGACAACTAGAACTCTTTAGAAGTTAATTGTACTAATGGCGTGATAGACGAACTCAAGTACAATACCTAACCCCTATACAAGGGAGTGGAAGTGAAAAGTGACAACTAGAACTCTTTAGAAGTTAATTGTACTAATGGCGTGATAGCCGAACTCAAGTACAATACATAACCCCTATACAAGGGAGTGGAAGTGAAAAGTGACAACTAGAACTCTTTAGAAGTTAATTGTACTAATGGCGTGATAGACGAACTCAAGTACAATACATAACCACTACACAAGGGAGTGGAAGTGAAAAGTGACAACTAGAACTCGTTAGAAGTTAATTGTACTAATGGCGTGATAGACGAACTCAAGTACAATACCTAACCCCTATACAAGGGAGTGGAAGTGAAAAGTGACAACTAGAACTCTTTAGAAGTTAATTGTACTAATGGCGTGATAGCCGAACTCAAGTACAATACATAACCCCTATACAAGGGAGTGGAAGTGAAAAGTGACAACTAGAACTCTTTAGAAGTTAATTGTACTAATAGCGTGATAGACGAACTCAAGTACAATACATAACCCCTATACAAGGGAGTGGAAGTGAAAAGTGACAACTAGAACTCTTTAGAAGTTAATTGTACTAATAGCGTGATAGACGAACTCAAGTACAATACATAACCCCTATACAAGGGAGTGGAAGTGAAAAGTGACAACTAGAACTCTTTAGAAGTTAATTGTACTAATGGCGTGATAGACGAACTCAAGTACAATACATAACCCCTACACAAGGGAGTGGAAGTGAAAAGTGACAACTAGAACTCGTTAGAAGTTAATTGTACTAATGGCGTGATAGACGAACTCAAGTACAATACATAACCCCTACACAAGGGAGTGGAAGTGAAAAGTGACAACTAGAACTCTTTAGAAGTTAATTGTACTAATGGCGTGATAGACGAACTCAAGTACAATACATAACCCCTACACAAGGGAGTGGAAGTGAAAAGTGACAACTAGAACTCTTTAGAAGTTAATTGTACTAATGGCGTGATAGACGAACTCAAGTACAATACATAACCCCTACACAAGGGAGTGGAAGTGAAAAGTGACAACTAGAACTCTTTAGAAGTTAATTGTACTAATGGCGTGATAGACGAACTCAAGTACAATACCTAACCCCTATACAAGGGAGTGGAAGTGAAAAGTGACAACTAGAACTCTTTAGAAGTTAATTGTACTAATGGCGTGATAGACGAACTCAAGAACAATACATAACCCCTACACAAGGGAGTGGAAGTGAAAAGTGACAACTAGAACTCTTTAGAAGTTAATTGTACTAATGGCGTGATAGACGAACTCAAGTACAATACCTAACCCCTATACAAGGGAGTGGAAGTGAAAAGTGACAACTAGAACTCTTTAGAAGTTAATTGTACTAATGGCGTGATAGACGAACTCAAGTACAATACCTAACCCCTATACAAGGGAGTGGAAGTGAAAAGTGACAACTAGAACTCTTTAGAAGTTAATTGTACTAATGGCGTGATAGCCGAACTCAAGTACAATACATAACCCCTATACAAGGGAGTGGAAGTGAAAAGTGACAACTAGAACTCTTTAGAAGGTTATTGTACTAATAGCGTGATAGACGAACTCAAGTACAATACATAACCCCTATACAAGGGAGTGGAAGTGAAAAGTGACAACTAGAACTCTTTAGAAGTTAATTGTACTAATAGCGTGATAGACGAACTCAAGTACAATACATAACCCCTATACAAGGGAGTGGAAGTGAAAAGTGACAACTAGAACTCTTTAGAAGTTAATTGTTCTAATAGCGTGATAGACGAACTCAAGTACAATACATAACTCCTATACAAGGGAGTGGAAGTAAAAAGTGACAACTAGAACTCTTTAGAAGTTAATTGTACTAATGGCGTGATAGCCGAACTCAAGTACAATACATAAACCCTACACAAGGGAGTGGAAGTAAAAAGTGACAACTAGAACTCTTTAGAATTTAATTGTACTAATAGCGTGATAGACGAACTCAAGTACAATACATAACCCCTACACAAGGGAGTGGAAGTGAAAAGTGACAACTAGAACTCTTTAGAAGTTAATTGTACTAATGGCGTGATAGACGAACTCAAGTACAATACCTAACCCCTATACAAGGGAGTGGAAGTGAAAAGTGACAACTAGAACTCTTTAGAAGTTAATTGTACTAATAGCCTGATATACGAACTCAAGTACAATACATAACCCCTACACAAGGCAGTGGAAGTGAAAAGTGACAACTAGAACTCTTTAGAAGTTAATTGTTCTAATGGCGTGATAGCCGAACTCAAGTACAATACATAACCCCTATACAAGGGAGTGGAAGTGAAAAGTGACAACTAGAACTCTTTAGAAGTTAATTGTACTAATAGCGTGATAGACGAACTCAAGTACAATACATAGCCCCTACACAAGGGAGTGGAAGTGAAAAGTGACAACTAGAACTCTTTAGAAGTTAATTGTACTAATGGCGTGATAGACGAACTCAAGTACAATACCTAACCCCTATACAAGGGAGTGGAAGTGAAAAGGGACAACTAGAACTCTTTAGAAGTTAATTGTACTAATAGCGTGATAGACGAACTCAAGTACAATACATAACCCCTACACAAGGGAGTGGAAGTGAAAAGTGACAACTAGAACTCTTTAGAAGTTAATTGTACTAATGGCGTGATAGACGAACTCAAGTACAATACATAACCCCTATACAAGGGAGTGGAAGTGAAAAGTGACAACTAGAACTCTTTAGAAGTTAATTGTACTAATAGCGTGATAGACGAACTCAAGTACATTACATAACCCCTATACAAGGGAGTGGAAGTGAAAAGTGACAACTAGAACTCTTTAGAAGTTAATTGTACTAATGGCGTGATAGACGAACTCAAGTACAATACCTAACCCCTATACAAGGGAGTGGAAGTGAAAAGTGACAACTAGAACTCTTTAGAAGTTAATTGTACTAATAGCGTGATAGACGAACTCAAGTACAATACATAACCCCTATACAAGGGAGTGGAAGTGAAAAGTGACAACTAGAACTCTTTAGAAGTTAATTGTACTAATAGCGTGATAGACGAACTCAAGTACAATACATAACCCCTATACAAGGGAGTGGAAGTGAAAAGTGACAACTAGAACTCTTTAGAAGTTAATTGTACTAATGGCGTGATAGCCGAACTCAAGTACAATACATAACCCCTACACAAGGGAGTGGAAGTGAAAAGTGACAACTAGAACTCTTTAGAAGTTAATTGTACTAATAGCGTGATAGACGAACTCAAGTACAATACCTAACCCCTATACAAGGGAGTGGAAGTGAAAAGTGACAACTAGAACTCTTTAGAAGTTAATTGTACTAATGGCGTGATAGACGAGCTCAAGTACAATACATAACCCCTACACAAGGGAGTGGAAGTGAAAAGTGACAACTAGAACTCTTTAGAAGTTAATTGTACTAATGGCGTGATAGACGAACTCAAGTACAATACCTAACCCCTCTACAAGGGAGTGGAAGTGAAAAGTGACAACTAGAACTCTTTAGAAGTTAATTGTACTAATGGCGTGATAGACGAACTCAAGTACAATACCTAACCCCTATACAAGGGAGTGGAAGTGAAAAGTGACAACTAGAACTCTTTAGAAGTTAATTGTACTAATGGCGTGATAGACGAACTCAAGTACAATACATAACCCCTATACAAGAAAGTGGAAGTGAAAATTGACAACTAGAACTCTTTAGAAGTTAATTGTACTAATGGCGTGATAGACGAACTCAAGTACAATACCTAACCCCTATACAAGGGAGTGGAAGTGAAAAGTGACAACTAGAACTCTTTAGAAGTTAATTGTACTAATGGCGTGATAGACGAACTCAAGTACAATACCTAATCCCTATACAAGGGAGTGGAAGTGAAAAGTGACAACTAGAACTCTTTAGAAGTTAATTGTACTAATGGCGTGATAGACGAACTCAAGTACAATACCTAACCCCTATACAAGGGAGTGGAAGTGAAAAGTGACAACTAGAACTCTTTAGAAGTTAATTGTACTAATGGCGTGATAGACGAACTCAAGTACAATACATAACCCCTATACAAGGGAGTGGAAGTGAAAAGTGACAACTAGAACTCTTTAGAAGTTAATTGTACTAATAGCGTGATAGACGAACTCAAGTACAATACATAACCCCTATACAAGGGAGTGGAAGTGAAAAGTGTTAACTAGAACTCTTTAGAAGTTAATTGTACTAATGGCGTGATAGACGAACTCAAGTACAATACCTAACCCCTATACAAGGGAGTGGAAGTGAAAAGTGACAACTAGAACTCTTTAGAAGTTAATTGTACTAATGGCGTGATAGCCGAACTCAAGTACAATACATAACCCCTATACAAGGGAGTGGAAGTGAAAAGTTACAACTAGAACTCTTTAGAAGTTAATTGTACTAATAGCGTGATAGACGAACTCAAGTACAATACATAACCCCTATACAAGGGAGTGGAAGTGAAAAGTGACAACTAGAACTCTTTAGAAGTTAATTGTACTAATAGCGTGATAGACGAACTCAAGTACAATACATAACCCCTATACAAGGGAGTGGAAGTGAAAAGTGACAACTAGAACTCTTTAGAAGTTAATTGTACTAATAGCGTGATAGACGAACTCAAGTACAATACATAACCCCTATACAAGGGAGTGGAAGTGAAAAGTGACAACTAGAACTCTTTAGAAGTTAATTGTACTAATGGCGTGATAGACGAACTCAAGTACAATACATAACCCCTACACAAGGGAGTGGAAGTGAAAAGTGACAACTAGAACTCGTTAGAAGTTAATTGTACTAATGGCGTGATAGACGAACTCAAGTACAATACATAACCCCTACACAAGGGAGTGGAAGTGAAAAGTGACAACTAGAACTCTTTAGAAGTTAATTGTACTAATGGCGTGATAGACGAACTCAAGTACAATACATAACCCCTACACAAGGGAGTGGAAGTGAAAAGTGACAACTAGAACTCTTTAGAAGTTAATTGTACTAATGGCGTGATAGACGAACTCAAGTACAATACATAACCCCTACACAAGCGAGTGGAAGTGAAAAGTGACAACTAGAACTCTTTAGAAGTTAATTGTACTAATGGCGTGATAGACGAACTCAAGTACAATACCTAACCCCTATACAAGGGAGTGGAAGTGAAAAGTGACAACTAGAACTCTTTAGAAGTTAATTGTACTAATGGCGTGATAGACGAACTCAAGTACAATACATAACCCCTATACAAGGGAGTGGAAGTGAAAAGTGACAACTAGAACTCTTTAGAAGTTAATTGTACTAATAGCGTGATAGACGAACTCAAGTACATTACATAACCCCTATACAAGGGAGTGGAAGTGAAAAGTGACAACTATAACTCTTTAGAAGTTAATTGTACTAATGGCGTGATAGACGAACTCAAGTACAATACCTAACCCCTATACAAGGGAGTGGAAGTGAAAAGTGACAACTAGAACTCTTTAGAAGTTAATTGTACTAATAGCGTGATAGACGAACTCAAGTACAATACATAACCCCTATACAAGGGAGTGGAAGTGAAAAGTGACAACTAGAACTCTTTAGAAGTTAATTGTACTAATAGCGTGATAGACGAACTCAAGTACAATACATAACCCCTATACAAGGGAGTGGAAGTGAAAAGTGACAACTAGAACTCTTTAGAAGTTAATTGTACTAATAGCGTGATAGACGAACTCAAGTACAATACATAACCCCTATACAAGGGAGTGGAAGTGAAAAGTGACAACTAGAACTCTTTAGAAGTTAATTGTACTAATAGCGTGATAGACGAACTCAAGTACAATACATAACTCCTATACAAGGGAGTGGAAGTAAAAAGTGACAACTAGAACTCTTTAGAAGTTAATTGTACTAATGGCGTGATAGCCGAACTCAAGTACAATACATAAACCCTACACAAGGGAGAGGAAGTGAAAAGTGACAACTAGAACGCTTTAGAATTTAATTGTACTAATAGCGTGATAGACGAACTCAAGTACAATACATAACCCCTACACAAGGGAGTGGAAGTGAAAAGTGACAACTAGAACTCTTTAGAAGTTAATTGTACTAATGGCGTGATAGACGAACTCAAGTACAATACCTAACCCCTATACAAGGGAGTGGAAGTGAAAAGTGACAACTAGAACTCTTTAGAAGTTAATTGTACTAATAGCCTGATATACGAACTCAAGTACAATACATAACCCCTACACAAGGCAGTGGAAGTGAAAAGTGACAACTAGAACTCTTTAGAAGTTAATTGTACTAATGGCGTGATAGCCGAACTCAAGTACAATACATAAACCCTACACAAGGGAGTGGAAGTGAAAAGTGACAACTAGAACGCTTTAGAATTTAATTGTACTAATAGCGTGATAGACGAACTCAAGTACAATACATAACCCCTACACAAGGGAGTGGAAGTGAAAAGTGACAACTAGAACTCTTTAGAAGTTAATTGTACTAATGGCGTGGTAGACGAACTCAAGTACAATACCTAACCCCTATACAAGGGAGTGGAAGTGAAAAGTGACAACTAGAACTCTTTAGAAGTTACTTGTACTAATAGCCTGATATACGAACTCAAGTACAATACATAACCCCTACACAAGGCAGTGGAAGTGAAAAGTGACAACTAGAACTCTTTAGAAGTTAATTGTACTAATAGCGTGATAGACGAACTCAAGTACAATACATAACCCCTACACAAGGGAGTGGAAGTGAAAAGTGACAACTAGAACTCTTTAGAAGTTAATTGTACTAATGGCGTGATAGACGAACTCAAGTACAATACCTAACCCCTATACAAGGGAGTGGAAGTGAAAAGTGACAACTAGAACTCTTTAGAAGTTAATTGTACTAATAGCCTGATATACGAACTCAAGTACAATACATAACCCCTATACAAGGGAGTGGAAGTGAAAAGTGACAACTAGAACTCTTTAGAAGTTAATTGTACTAATAGCGTGATAGACGAACTCAAGTACAATACATAACCCCTACACAAGGGAGTGGAAGTGAAAAGTGACAACTAGAACTCTTTAGAAGTTAATTGTACTAATGGCGTGATAGACGAACTCAAGTACAATACATAACCCCTATACAAGGGAGTGGAAGTGAAAAGTGACAACTAGAACTCTTTAGAAGTTAATTGTACTAATAGCGTGATAGACGAACTCAAGTACATTACATAACCCCTATACAAGGGAGTGGAAGTGAAAAGTGACAACTATAACTCTTTAGAAGTTAATTGTACTAATGGCGTGATAGACGAACTCAAGTACAATACCTAACCCCTATACAAGGGAGTGGAAGTGAAAAGTGACAACTAGAACTCTTTAGAAGTTAATTGTACTAATAGCGTGATAGACGAACTCAAGTACAATACATAACCCCTATACAAGGGAGTGGAAGTGAAAAGTGACAACTAGAACTCTTTAGAAGTTAATTGTACTAATAGCGTGATAGACGAACTCAAGTACAATACATAACCCCTATACAAGGGAGTGGAAGTGAAAAGTGACAACTAGAACTCTTTAGAAGTTAATTGTACTAATGGCGTGATAGCCGAACTCAAGTACAATACATAACCCCTACACAAGGGAATGGAAGTGAAAAGTGACAACTAGAACTCTTTAGAAGTTAATTGTACTAATAGCGTGATAGACGAACTCAAGTACAATACCTAACCCCTATACAAGGGAGTGGAAGTGAAAAGTGACAACTAGAACTCTTTAGAAGTTAATTGTACTAATGGCGTGATAGACGAGCTCAAGTACAATACATAACCCCTACACAAGGGAGTGGAAGTGAAAAGTGACAACTAGAACTCTTTAGAAGTTAATTGTACTAATGGCGTGATAGACGAACTCAAGTACAATACCTAACCCCTCTTCAAGGGAGTGGAAGTGAAAAGTGACAACTAGAACTCTTTAGAAGTTAATTGTACTAATGGCGTGATAGACGAACTCAAGTACAATACCTAACCCCTATACAAGGGAGTGGAAGTGAAAAGTGACAACTAGAACTCTTTAGAAGTTAATTGTACTAATGGCGTGATAGACGAACTCAAGTACAATACATAACCCCTATACAAGGGAGTGGAAGTGAAAAGTGACAACTAGAACTCTTTAGAAGTTAATTGTACTAATGGCGTGATAGACGAACTCAAGTACAATACCTAACCCCTATATAAGGGAGTGGAAGTGAAAAGTGACAACTAGAACTCTTTAGAAGTTAATTGTACTAATGGCGTGATAGACGAACTCAAGTACAATACCTAATCCCTATACAAGGGAGTGGAAGTGAAAAGTGACAACTGGAACTCTTTAGAAGTTAATTGTACTAATGGCGTGATAGACGAACTCAAGTACAATACCTAACCCCTATACAAGGGAGTGGAAGTGAAAAGTGACAACTAGAACTCTTTAGAAGTTAATTGTACTAATGGCGTGATAGACGAACTCAAGTACAATACATAACCCCTATACAAGTTAGTGGAAGTGAAAAGTGACAACTAGAACTCTTTAGAAGTTAATTGTACTAATGGCGTGATAGACGAACTCAAGTACAATACCTAACCCCTATACAAGGGAGTGGAAGTGAAAAGTGACAACTAGAACTCTTTAGAAGTTAATTGTACTAATAGCGTGATAGACGAACTCAAGTACAATACATAACCCCTATACAAGGGAGTGGAAGTGAAAAGTGACAACTAGAACTCTTTAGAAGTTAATTGTACTAATGGCGTGATAGCCGAACTCAAGTACAATACATAACCCCTACACAAGGGAGTGGAAGTGAAAAGTGACAACTAGAACTCTTTAGAAGTTAATTGTACTAATAGCGTGATAGACGAACTCAAGTACAATACCTAACCCCTATACAAGGGAGTGGAAGTGAAAAGTGACAACTAGAACTCTTTAGAAGTTAATTGTACTAATGGCGTGATAGACGAACTCAAGTACAATACCTAACCCCTATACAAGGGAGTGGAAGTGAAAAGTGACAACTAGAACTCTTTAGACGTTAATTGTACTAATAGCGTGATAGACGAACTCAAGTACAATACCTAACCCCTATACAAGGCAGTGGAAGTGAAAAGTGACAACTAGAACTCTTTAGAAGTTAATTGTACTAATGGCGTGATAGACGAACTCAAGTACAATACCTAACCCCTATACAAGGGAGTGGAAGTGAAAAGTGACAACTAAAACTCTTTAGAAGTTAATTGTACTAATAGCCTGATATACGAACTCAAGTACAATACATAACCCCTATACAAGGGAGTGGAAGTGAAAAGTGACAACTAGAACTCTTTAGAAGTTAATTGTACTAATAGCGTGATAGACGAACTCAAGTACAATACATAACCCCTACACAAGGGAGTGGAAGTGAAAAGTGACAACTAGAACTCTTTAGAAGTTAATTGTACTAATGGCGTGATAGACGAACTCAAGTACAATACCTAACCCCTATACAAGGGAGTGGAAGTGAAAAGTGACAACTAGAACTCTTTAGAAGTTAATTGTACTAATAGCCTGATATACGAACTCAAGTACAATACATAACCCCTATACAAGGGAGTGGAAGTGAAAAGTGACAACTAGAACTCTTTAGAAGTTAATTGTACTAATAGCGTGATAGACGAACTCAAGTACAATACATAACCCCTACACAAGGGATTGGAAGTGAAAAGTGACAACTAGAACTCTTTAGAAGTTAATTGTACTAATGGCGTGATAGACGAACTCAAGTACAATACATAACCCCTATACAAGGGAGTGGAAGTGAAAAGTGACAACTAGAACTCTTTAGAAGTTAATTGTACTAATAGCGTGATAGACGAACTCAAGTACATTACATAACCCCTATACAAGGGAGTGGAAGTGAAAAGTGACAACTATAACTCTTTAGAAGTTAATTGTACTAATGGCGTGATAGACGAACTCAAGTACAATACCTAACCCCTATACAAGGGAGTGGAAGTGAAAAGTGACAACTAGAACTCTTTAGAAGTTAATTGTACTAATAGCGTGATAGACGAACTCAAGTACAATACCTAACCCCTATACAAGGGAGTGGAAGTGAAAAGTGACAACTAGAACTCTTTAGAAGTTAATTGTACTAATGGCGTGATAGACGAACTCAAGTACAATACCTAACCCCTATACAAGGGAGTGGAAGTGAAAAGTGACAACTAAAACTCTTTAGAAGTTAATTGTACTAATGGCGTGATAGACGAACTCAAGTACAATACCTAACCCCTATACAAGGGAGTGGAAGTGAAAAGTGACAACTAGAACTCTTTAGAAGTTAATTGTACTAATGGCGTGATAGACGAACTCAAGTACAATACCTAACCCCTATACAAGGGAGTGGAAGTGAAAAGTGACAACTAGAACTCTTTAGAAGTTAATTGTACTAATGGCGTGATAGACGAACTCAAGTACAATACCTAACCCCTACACAAGGGAGTGGAAGTGAAAAGTGACAACTAGAACTCTTTAGAAGTTATTTGTACTAATGGCGTGATAGACGAACTCAAGTACAATACCTAACCCCTATACAAGGGAGTGGAAGTGAAAAGTGACAACTAGAACTCTTTAGAAGTTAATTGTACTAATGGCGTGATAGACGAACTCAAGTACAATACCTAACCCCTACACAAGGGAGTGGAAGTGAAAAGTGACAACTAGAACTCTTTAGAAGTTAATTGTACTAATGGCGTGATAGACGAACTCAAGTACAATACCTAACCCCTATACAAGGGAGTGGAAGTGAAAAGTGACAACTAGAACTCTTTAGAAGTTAATTGTACTAATGGCGTGATAGACGAACTCAAGTACAATACCTAACCCCTCGCAAGGGAGTGGAAGTGAAAAGTGACAACTAGAACTCTTTAGAAGTTAATTGT
Source organism: Aphrophora alni (assembly GCA_963513935.1). Classification (NCBI taxonomy): domain Eukaryota; kingdom Metazoa; phylum Arthropoda; class Insecta; order Hemiptera; family Aphrophoridae; genus Aphrophora; species Aphrophora alni. The sequence continues at coordinate 48,913,702 of OY740774.1, forward strand.
ACTAATGGCGTGATAGACGAACTCAAGTACAATACCTAACCCCTATACAAGGGAGTGGAAGTGAAAAGTGACAACTAGAACTCTTTAGAAGTTAATTGTACTAATGGCGTGATAGACGAACTCAAGTACAATACCTAACCCCTATACAAGGGAGTGGAAGTGAAAAGTGACAACTAGAACTCTTTAGAAGTTAATTGTACTAATGGCGTGATAGACGAACTCAAGTACAATACCTAACCCCTATACAAGGGAGTGGAAGTGAAAAGTGACAACTAGAACTCTTTAGAAGTTAATTGTACTAATGGCGTGATAGCCGAACTCAAGTACAATACCTAACCCCTATACAAGGGAGTGGAAGTGAAAAGTGACAACTACAACTCTTTAGAAGTTAATTGTACTAATGGCGTGATAGACGAACTCAAGTACAATACCTAACCCCTATACAAGGGAGTGGAAGTGAAAAGTGACAACTAGAACTCTTTAGAAGTTAATTGTACTAATGGCGTGATAGACGAACTCAAGTACAATACCTAACCCCTATACAAGGGAGTGGAAGTGAAAAGTGACAACTAGAACTCTTTAGAAGTTAATTGTACTAATGGCGTGATAGACGAACTCAAGTACAATACCTAACCCCTATACAAGGGAGTGGAAGTGAAAAGTGACAACTAGAACTCTTTAGAAGTTAATTGTACTAATGGCGTGATAGACGAACTCAAGTACAATACCTAACCCCTACACAAGGGAGTGGAAGTGAAAAGTGACAACTAGAACTCTTTAGAAGTTGATTGTACTAATGGCGTGATAAACGAAATCAGAGACACTACATAACGATTTAGTTATTGAAACGTAGGAAGGCAGTTACAGGATATTGTCTCACTTAAAGTATAAAATGGTTTAACAAACAATTTTTTTTCTTTCTTCCTACACTCTCCAAATAATCTTCTGAAATACACAAGCCAGTTCCTTTATATTGATTTTATATGCAATATTAAATGTGGTTTCGCTTTAGCCTCTTGCGCAAATAGTACAGCATTGTTCTACTATTTTGTATCCACCATAATAGAAGATAAATTGTAAGTATTTTTATATATAAGCAACTGTGTTTACGACATAATTCACAAAAGGAACTGCGATTTTTAAAAAAACAATTTTAGAATAACTGCTATTATTAATGTAACAATTGTATACATTAACAATTAGTCGCCAATCATGAATATTGGTTCAGTTATTTCGTGTACAAATTTCAATTACTTCAACAATGATATTAAATGAATTTCAAGTGCCTTGAATGTAATGTGCAGACTTATTTTATGAAACTTCTTAGTATCAGGCGTACTAAAAATTATGTTTGAGTTAGTTTTGAAAAGAATTTTATTAGTACTCATTCAATAATCTATTGATCTTTAAATTTTTTATTTAAGTAAATATTAGTTTGATTTTAAATATATATCTACGGGATGTGAGGAGGGGAAGGTATGGCGTTGACTCAACGGTATGTTAATTAAAATATTTACTTCAAAATAACCATACATGAGGGAGCAGCCTCATACAGACTGTAAAACTAATAATATTATGTTTTACGTTATTAAAATGATGCTTGATATTAAAGTTATAAAATATTAAACATCCGAGATCAAGAGGACTCTCTTTGACTATATTTATGTAAACATTATTTCCGGTTGTTAGTTATTGAAACACAATTTTATAATGTTTTTGACAAATATCTTGTGTGTATCAACCTTGTATCATGTGTGTATATTTTAACCATTAATATTTTATCATTGTAGACTAAAATAAAAACCAATTATTAAATCTACACCTACGAGTATGTTCATATTATTCAATAAATATTTGAGTTTAAACACCCAATCCTTTTTTTGTGTGATATAAATGTTATTATATTTTGTATGAATGGAAATTAAAATAATTTTACTAAAATGATGTTCCATAGAGTTTTGTTTTATATTTAAATATACACGACCTTTAAATTTACAATTAAAGCACCGACTGGGAATGAAAAGTAGACATAGGGAATATAAAATTCCCTGACAGACAATGCCTTTATATTTCCCGATCATTTTATATTCCACATGTCCTATGTAGTAACGGCTTCTTTGTTCCAGGTATGAATAATTCAACGTAATTCAACTGGTGTGTTTTCCTCTTTATTATGAATACAGTGTTAAATGAAAAGCCTATTTATTACCTAACCTAACTTAATTATTGTACTATGTATTTAAGTCGTAAGTTATACGCTGTTATGGATTTGGTGTTATTATTATCTTATTACATATAAAATATAAAAAGAAAAGTTATTTTTTAATACTGACGTTCCACTACGGCACTTTAACGTTTACTGAGAGAGACCGAACTTCTTCTTAATTTCCGTTTTGGGTATTTGCTTTGGGGAAGCTGGAAGCCTCTACTTTGACATGGCCTGCTCCTACTTTAGAGACATGAAGAAAAAAAAGACAAATGTTTCTATATCAGAATGATTTTCATATGTTGAACATGATATCCAAGAAATAATTATTTACAAAAATGGACTATATATTTTACGCTAACCAATTGTGATATATTGATCAAGTTATTTTTACGAGATATTTAAGTAGAGTGTGGGACAGTTGAGATCCAACATGGCGGCCGTACCACGTGACCACCCCCTCCCACTTTGCCCTCCCCTTCCCCTCCCCTCCCCTTCCCCTCCCCTTTTGCCCCTCCCCTTTAGGCCCTCCCCTTTGCCCCTCCCCTTTTGCCCCTCCCCCTCCCCTGCCCGCCATTTTGTTACCCGACGCCATTTTGTTCCCCCTCCCCCTCCCCCTCCTTTTTGCCCCTCTCCTTTTGGCCCTCCCCTTTTGCCCCTCCCCTTTAGGCCCCTTACACCCCCTTGCCCCTCCCCTGTAGGCCCCTCCCAACCCTTGCCCCTTCCCTTTTGGCCCCTTCCCTTCCCCCATTGGTTCCCACCCGTGACGTATTGTTGTCGAGACACACACCAGACGCCATACACACATGACGTCATACACTTAACTTTTTTAATACTAGTGGGATTCGAACCTGTGAAGTTTGGATTTGAAGGCGGACACGCTACCGACTGAGCTATCGTGCATAGTATTACAAGTCGGATATTTAACGCAGTGCCGCGAACGCCAGAACATTTCGTAGAAGTTCGGACACGAACCCCTTACCGTAAGACGTACCGAGTTTTTCGCGACAGCGAAAAACTCGCGTACGTCTTACGGTATGGGTCTGAGTCCACGGCCTATCAGCTGGTTCATTTAATGTGTTATATATTTATATAATGTGTTAAGATAGTTAAACTAACCTATAAGTTTTTGCCCACCACGGCCTATCAGCTTGTACAATTAATGTGTATTTATATAATGTGTTAAGATAGTTAACCTAACCTAAAGTTTCCTACTTTTGCCCACCACAGCCTATCAGCTGGTACAATAATGTGTTATATATATATATATATATATATAATGTGTTATATATTTATATAATGTGTTAAGATAGTTAACCTAACCTATAAGTTTCCTACTTTTGCCCACCACAGCCAATCAGCTGGTACAATTAATGTGTATTTATATAATGTGTTATATATTTATATAATGTGTTATATAATGTGTTAAGATAGTTAACCTAACCTAAAGTTTCCAACTTTTGCCCACCACAGCCAATCAGCTGGTACAATTAATGTGTATTTATATAATGTGTTATAGTGTTATATATGTATATAATGTGTTAAGATAGTTAACCTATGTCTGAAAAGTTTTTGCCCACCACGGCCTATCAGCTGGTAAATTTAATGTGTTATATATTTATATAACGTGTTAAGATAGTTAACCTAACCTATAAGTTTTTGCCCACCACGGCCTATCAGCTGGTACAATTAATGTGTTATATATTTATATAATGTGTTAAGATAGTTAACCTAACCTATTAAAGTTTCCTACTTTTGCCCACCACGGCCTATCAGCAGGTACATTTAATGTGTATTTATATAATGTGTTAAACGTAATTTCCTCCGTTGTCTACCAGGGTGTAGCACATGTGTTTATGTATCGTGTTAAAATATTGTTAACCTAGACTTAATTCCTACTTTTGCCTAAACCTATGCTTACCACAGTCCACACGGGTGTTAGTCTGGCCACTATTTAACCGAACCGAAATTACCAACCGATTTACCAACCGAAATATACTTTTACCAACCGATGTACCAACCAAAACCAACCGATTTACCAACCAAAACCAACCGATGTACCAACCAAAACCAACCGATTTACCAACCAAAACCAACCGATTTACCAACCAAAACCAACCGATTTACCAACCAAAACCAACCAATTTACCAACCAAAACCAACCGATTTACCAACCAAAACCAACCGATTTACCAACCAAAACCAACCGATTTACCAACCGAAATATACTTTTAGCAACCGATTTACCAACCGAAATATACTTTTACCAACCGATTTACCAACCAAAATACACATTTAGCAACCGATTTGTCAACATCCAACCGATATACCTGTTGGCGACCCGCGGCCACAGATTTTGCTCCCCCCACTGGCTGCGGGAACCCCCCACTACCACCTCCCAGCGCGTGTGTGAGTGTGCGTTGAAGTGACAGCATTGGACGAGAAGCGGTCACGTGACCAAATGGACTATTGGTCGAACTCAGCCCATGTTGGGGCCAAATCCCTGCGATGTATATCTAGGTAAAAAATACGCGTACGGTGGCAGCTATCTTTTCTCTACATAGGCCGCAATGCTTTAATTTGAGTGAACAAGTCGTACAAGCCAATAAATGGCCACAAGGCAACAAACAAACTTCTATATCCGATTCGTGGCATATTTTACATAGCCTACACTCGCAGGTCGAACTGTTGCTGCTGTTATGTAAAGTGTTACTTCGTTTCATTGCTCTCAGTGCTCTTATATATCTACATCTATTAAATGACCATTTGTAATGCTCGACAATAGGGTCCTCGCTCGGCTCCCAATCTTTGAGACCCAAACCACAAGCATAACAGCATACACGATCTTCCAAGCCTAGATAAAAAAGCCAGCTTCGGACAATTTGATCGGTGACAATGGATGTTTCCAATTTGAATAGGTACTCAACCGCGCAGCGTACGTAGAGTATGCACTATGACGTACATTCACTAGAGCGATACAATCCGTCCACATGTTCCTTGCTGGCGTCTTCGCTCGATACTGAAACAAGACTTGTCCTCTGTGTTTTCACGGGGTTGGAACCGTCATATCGGTAAGAAAGTTGGGTCGCGTCGCTTTCGGCTATCTCGTTTCGGCTACCATTCCAAGGTCAGGTGTGTTTAGATTAGACAGACAGGTTCTGACTGGTCTATGTCAGCCGGATTGTACAACAGTGCGTAACAATGTTACTGCGCATGCGTACTACTAGCGATTAACTGTGTAAGAAAGGAGATTAGATGGAGATAGCTCAGTTTACGTTAGTAGCTTGAATAGTGAACGTGGCCCCTTCCAAGATGTATAATGTCTCCGAGCTCTTGGGTAGCAGGATTAAACCAACCAACGAACGATTTGGACTTTGGCTTCTGGAAGAAAATCTGCACAACAACAACCTGGTAACAGATATTGGAAATATTAATTATTCGCAAGGAGAAGAGTTGCTGTCTGGAGTTAATATAAAACCACTAACTCCGCTTACAAAACCATTCTGCGACAACATAATGCTTGTTAAAATAACCGACAGTTCGGATTGCGAACAAGGGAAGAGCCTCGTAAAGAAGAATATCTGTGGAGCATTTAACAGTTATCCTCGTGGCAAATTTACGGATTTTGTTTCCGCAAGACATGGCGTAAAAGTAAAATTACCATTCCCTTTAAATGGAAAGAGACCTATGACGAAACGTGTATGCAATATTATTGGAGTAGATGGGATGCAATCCATTGCAAAGAAATTTATAAATCCCATTGCAATCCCCTACAAGGTAGAGTTAGCGGATGTTGAGTTGGCTACTATACAGGAAAAAATGCCCGAAATACTATTGGAGCTGCAAACCCACGACTTCTACCTTATGGATTTGGACATTACACAAGATTTTGTGGGGATCTTTAACAAGCGAGAGATGTGTGACCATTTAGTACAGGACCATGACTTTCGTTACCAAGGCGACCAGTACAAAGAAAACTACAATACAATTGTTAACAACGACAAGTCTGTTGGGATAGATTGCCTAACCTGGATTACTCCTACTGGTGCAAGAGTAAAAATCTACAACAAGTTTGTGTGCCAGATTACGAGTCCTGGCGTTAACAAACAAATTGGTATTCACATTGTGGATTTTGTCAACTGTCCAGACTCCAGATTAAGACAGACGTTTCTGTCCCCACTGGGTAAGGAGCATGGCATTACAAGATTGGAGGCTACGATCTACAACGGTAGCGGCGACCATCCTCTGGACAGCTGTGTAACGCTCCTGGAAGACAGCAAAATTTATTTCCAGGAAGCCCCGTTTTACTCTGTTGCCATCCCTAAAATGTGGACGAAATTAGCTGACAGTCTCCAGAACAGTTGCTGTGTAGTGTACAATAATCTTTTACAATATGCCTACTGGGGAAACAGTAACACGAGGAAGTTAACCGGGGTGCAACTTACTTTACCAAGCGACCAAGACCAGAGGAAAAAAATAATTAATTACGTACTCTCTGCATATAGTTTTAACTATTTGCCTGTAAATTACTTGGAGATAGTGGAAGATGTCGCTAATAGAGAGCATGTTAGTGTGGTGCAAAAGTGCTACATTAAGAGTGGCGAGACATTCTTCTCGAAATCTAGTACTGCTTTCTCGGCAATTTGTAAAGATGTAAGCCTCGAGAACTGTGGGATGGTTCCAACGAGTAATATTATTCCACAGATTTTAAAGAAGAGAACGAATATTACAAACAGGTTACAACCCTACAATATAAAGGAAACAGAACCGTTCTCCACCGTTTACCTACTGTCTGCGAAGAAATGAAAACTGGAACTGGAAGAAATTGACTTAAAACGGAGAAAATTGGAATACATGGAACATGCTGCTTCCTTAAAAGAGGAATACAAAGAAATGCAGGAGAAAGAGAAAATTATTAGAGAGACAAGAGAGCGGATGGGCTCGTATTTTAACAAGACTTGGAAGAATTTAGATATACATGCAGACTACCAGGTTTCCGCATTTACCGTTAACACTAAAGCGAAATATGCCTTTGTTGGAATACTTGCAGAAAGAGATGGGAATAAAAGTGTTTACTTCTTTAAAGGAAAGTACAAATCGTGGCTAATAGATGTCTACAACGACAAACAAAATAAACACTTTCCACTATCTCCAAGTAATTTACAGGCAAATAGTTAAAACTATATGCAGAGAGTACGTAATTAATTATTTTTTTTCCTCTGGTCTTGGTCGCTTGGTAAAGTAAGTTGCACCCCGGATAACTTCCTCGTGTTACTGTTTCCCCAGTAGGCATATTGTAAAAGATTATTGTACACTACACAGCAACTGTTCTGGAGACTGTCAGCTAATTTCGTCCACATTTTAGGGATGGCAACAGAGTAAAACGGGGCTTCCTGGAAATAAATTTTGCTGTCTTCCAGGAGCGTTACACAGCTGTCCAGAGGATGGTCGCCGCTACCGTTGTAGATCGTAGCCTCCAATCTTGTAATGCCATGCTCCTTACCCAGTGGGGACAGAAACGTCTGTCTTAATCTGGAGTCTGGACAGCTGACAAAATCCACAATGTGAATACCAATTTGTTTGTTAACGCCAGGACTCGTAATCTGGCACACAAACTTGTTGTAGATTTTTACTCTTGCACCAGTAGGAGTAATCCAGGTTAGGCAATCTATCCCAACAGACTTGTCGTTGTTAACAATTGTATTGTAGTTTTCTTTGTACTGGTCGCCTTGGTAACGAAAGTCATGGTCCTGTACTAAATGGTCACACATCTCTCGCTTGTTAAAGATCCCCACAAAATCTTGTGTAATGTCCAAATCCATAAGGTAGAAGTCGTGGGTTTGCAGCTCCAATAGTATTTCGGGCATTTTTTCCTGTATAGTAGCCAACTCAACATCCGCTAACTCTACCTTGTAGGGGATTGCAATGGGATTTTTAAATTTCTTTGCAATGGCTTGCATCCCATCTGCTCCAATAATATTGCATACACGTTTCGCCATAGGTCTCTTTCCATTCAAAGGGAATGGTAATTTTACTTTTACGCCATGTCTTGCGGAAACAAAATCAATAAATTTGCCACGAAGATAACTGTTAAATACTCCACAGATATTCTTCTTTACGAGGCTCTTCCCTTGTTCGCAATCCGAACTGTCGGTTATTTTAACAAGCATTATGTTGTCGCAGAATGGTTTTGTAAGCGGAGTTAGTGGTTTTATATTAACTCCGGACAGCAACTCTTCTCCTTGCGAATAATTAATATTTCCAATATCTGTTACCAGGTTGTTGTTGTGCAGATTTTCTTCCAGAAGCCAAAGTCCAAATGGTTCGTTGGTTGGTTTAATCCTGCTACCCAAGAGCTCGGAGACCTTATACATCTTGGAAGGGGCCACGTTCACTATTCAAGCCACTAACGTAAACTGAGCTATCTCCATCTAATCTCCTTTGTTAAACAATTAAGTAATCGCGAGTAGTATGCATGCGCAGTAACATTGTTACGCACTGTTGTACAATCCGGCTGACATAGACCAGTCAGAACCTGTCTGTCTAATCTAAACACACCTGACCTTGGAATGGTAACCGAAACGAGGTAGCAGAAAGCGACGCGACCCCCCCCCTTTCTTACCTATATGACCGGGTACTGTTGTGCTAACAAATGTTTTAAAGCAACCGAATGTCAAGTTGACGGCCTGGCATGTACAAAGTGTCAGGCATTCAGCTTTTGCCATTGTAGGTGCAGGTATTGGAACGTAACGGTAATGGATCTGTACAGCTTATCTACGACAACCACTGTTGGCACAGGAACTGTATCGACATCGGACCAGTGTTATAGTTGTTGTGTACTGAACTGTCAAAAGTTTTATATTAAAGACTTATTATTTTGTAAACAGTCAGACTGTCATGGTGACTTGTGCAGGTGTATGTTTCGGAGATGTAAATATAGGAATGTAATGTTGTAAGTTTGTGTGTGACTCTATGTAAAAACCCGTAAAAAAATAATCTGGGGACCGTGGATTGGTTGGGTAGTTGACTCAACTCTGTGTTTATTCTCACAATCGTTATTATTATAGTACTCTTTAATGTAACTTTTTTAAACTTATTGAGAGAGAATACATTATAAAACATCTACACGTTTTCATATTATTTACCAACCGTGTGAGTCACCTTGTTTTAACTTTGGGTGGTTGACCGGTGCTACACTCTGGTAGTCGATGGAGTAACCTGTGGACACTACAATATTGTTGGGGAGAGTAGAGGGCAGGGATTTGGCCCCGGGCTGAGACCGATATGCTGTCTCTTCAACGCACACACACACGCGCTGGGAGGTGGTAGTGGGGGGTTCCCCCAGCCAGTGGGGGAAGCAAAGGCCAGGCATCGGTCGCTAACAGACGCGCTGGGAGGTGGTGGTGGGGGGTTCCCGCAGCCAGTGGGGGGAGCAAAGTCTGTGGCCGCGGGTCGCCAACAGGTATATCGGTTGGATGTTGACAAATCGGTTGCTAAAAGTGTATTTTGGTTGGTAAATCGGTTGGTAAAAGTATATTTCGGTTGGTAAATCGGTTGGTAAATCGGTTGCTAAAAGTATATTTCGGTTGGTAAATCGGTTGGTTTTGGTTGGTAAATCGGTTGGTTTTGGTTGGTAAATCGGTTGGTTTTGGTTGGTAAATCGGTTGGTAAATCGGTTGGTTTTGGTTGGTAAATCGGTTGGTAAATCGGTTGGTTTTGGTTGGTAAATCGGTTGGTTTTGGTTGGTACATCGGTTGGTAAAAGTATATTTCGGTTGGTAAATCGGTTGGTAATTTCGGTTCGGTTAAATAGTGGCCAGACTAACACCCGTGTGGACTGTGGTAAGCATAGGTTTAGGCAAAAGTAGGAATTAAGTCTAGGTTAACAATATTTTAACACGATACATAAACACATGTGCTACACCCTGGTAGACAACGGAGGAAACTACGTTTAACACATTATATAAATACACATTAAATGTACCTGCTGATAGGCCGTGGTGGGCAAAAGTAGGAAACTTTAATAGGTTAGGTTAACTATCTTAACACATTATATAAATATATAACACATTTATTGTACCAGCTGATAGGCCGTGGTGGGCAAAAACTTATAGGTTAGGTTCCCTATCTTAACACGTTATATAAATATATAACACATTAAATTTACCAGCTGATAGGCCGTGGTGGGCAAAAACTTTTCAGACATAGGTTAACTATCTTAACACATTATATAAATATATAACACATTATATAAATACACATTAATTGTACCAGATGATTGGCTGTGGTGGGCAAAAGTAGGAAACTTATAGGTTAGGTTAACTATCTTAACACATTATATAAATATATAACACATTATATATATAACATTATTGTACCAGCTGATAGGCTGTGGTGGGCAAAAGTAGGAAACTTTAGGTTAACTATCTTAACACATTATATAAATACACATTAATTGTACCAGCTGATAGGCCGTGGTGGGCAAAAACTTATAGGTTAGAACTTCTACGAAATGTTCTGGCGTTCGCGGCACTGCGTTAAATATCCGACTTGTAATACTATGCACGATAGCTCAGTCGGTAGCGTGTCCGCCTTCAAATCCAAACTGCACAGGTTCGAATCCCACTAGTATTAAAAAAGTTAAGTGTATGACGTCATGTGTGTATGGCGTCTGGTGTGTGTCTCGACAACAATACGTCACGGGTGGGGACCAATGGGGGAAGGGAAGGGGCCTAAAGGGAAGGGGCAAGGGGTGGGAGGGGCCTACAGGGGAGGGGCAAGGGGGTGGGAGGGGCCTAAAGGGGAGAGGCAAGGGGAGGGGCAATGGGAGGGGCAAAAGGGGAGGGCCAAAAGGAGAGGGGCAAAAGGAGGGGGAGGGGAACAAAATGGCGGGCAGGGGAGGGGGAGGGGCAAAGGGGGAGGGCCTAAAGGGGAGGGGCAAAAGGGGAGGGGAAGGGGGAGCAGAGGGGAAGGGGGAGGGGGAGGGAAGGGGGAGGGGAGGGGAAGGGAAGGGGGAAGGGGGGAGGGGAGGGACATAGGGGGAGGGGGGTGGTCACGTGGTACGGCCGCCATGTTGGATCTCAACTGTCCCACACTCTATTTATTTAATCTACAAATATCAGAAAATGTAGATTTAAATTAAAAAAAATTCTGCATTATTATGTAAAAATTATTTTATTGCTTCTAAAATATATAGGATTTTTTTTTTCTATTTAAGCAAAATATTTGATATGAAATTACAAATACAGTTTTATAATCATCTATTACTGAAGAAAATCGATTCATAGGAAATAAAGACTCATAGATGAAGTGAATGGTGAGTTCTGGATTTCTTTGAAAGTCATTTAGACAAAAATAGTAAGACGAACTCAAAATCATTATTTAGAACCAGAAGGGAGCATAACCGTTGTTAAATTATACAAAGCTAACAGAAAAAACATTCTGTGTGTGCTTGTGGAGGGTAAGCGGAGATGATGGAAAACTACTGATGTGTTCTTCATTCCGTAAATGAAATGACGACTGGGTTCAAGCATACCACTTTTAATGGCATATATAAGTTATTATATATATATATATATATATATATAAATTTTTAAAACTTAAATTATTTATGATGAGGCAAAAAATATGACGAGAAATTATTGCAATTGGTAGACTCGGTGGATTTTCATTTGAGTATCGGAGTTTCCATATGAGATAACGCGAGAACAAATAAATATGTTTAATGCATTAGCTAATATAGTTACTTAAGAAATAAAAGAAAGAGATTATTTTTTATGAATCATTGTATTGCAAAGTGGTTTGACTGTGGTAAATAAAGCGTGTTACTCAATCGTGCGTTTAGTACATTAGAAGAGAAGTGCAAACAAAATGGAAGGTGTCCATTACTAATTGCTTTTTATTAAAGTGTCAAACAGTCGAAAAAACTTATTAAGTCGAAAGTTGCCTGACTTAAAGTAAAATTCTAAAGTTAATATATTTTGAATTAGATGTGTCACGCTCCTACATCCTAGAAGTAATGACGTTTGTAACTGAACAAACATTTAATGCACAAAGAAGATCGATAGCGACATTTGTAGGCAGACTTGGGAAGAGACAGTATTTCTCTTCGAAGAAAGTTTATTGTTCATCTTTAGTGTCAGAGTTAGTAATTATGTATAACAATTGTAAATACATTTTATACAATTTTCTTATGCAATCGGTTTTGATACTCTGAAGACTTAAATATTTGTCTTTTGTGGAAATCAATGGAATTATTGATTTACTGTTAGCGTAGTTTTTTCGTCAAGTCAAAAAAAATTAATAAAGTTGTAATTTCGTATTTGAGGTGGTATATTAGGTTTCTGTTACTACTTGTATTTTTTATTTATTTTATTATTATTTATAATTATAACTTCATTAATAATCCCAAAAATGACGCATTTAAATAAATTACTTTTTACATATACAGTACTAAAATATTCAAAAACGTCAGTCTTCTACATACTGCCGAAAACGCACAACCTCTCTAGACCTTGAACAGGAAGACCAACGGATTCCAACACTGGAACACCAAATGAAAATATTTCTGCATTTGTTAATGACAACCTTCAACCATTACTAAAACTTTACCTTCTAACAAGATTCAATTCATTTTATATACAGACTTCATAATATTAATTAACCATTACTTGATAACTTTCTACTAGTGTTAGTTGATCCTGAGTCTCTATACACTAATATTTCACATGATGAAAGTACAGAATCTGTGTAACAATTTTTAAAGCCTTCAAATTCTAAACCAGGTATAAATTTTTACTTGCTGTCGAAAATATAATTTTACCCATAAACAAATTAAAATTTCGTGAAAACAAAACAATATCTGCAAATAAAAGTACAGCCCTGTACATGACAAATTAATATGTTAATTTATTTATGACCCCATTTGAATGAAAATTCCTTTCCTCTCAAAACCATTTATCATTAGGTTGATTTCGTTATACTAATGATATTTTATTCATTTAGCAACATGGCATAGACAACCTGAATGAGTTTTACTATCTTGTATCCTACAGAAAAATTCGATATTAACGTACACATGTTTTATCACAACTTTTTATTACTTTTACTACATCGTAAATCGTGTCACATTGTTGACATTTTAAGAGCTAGAATTACATTCGAGGCATTTTAAGAGGTTTTATTTTGAATCAGATATTCTAGATATTGACATTACAGAGCACTGTGCAATGAGAAGTGCTATCGTTCTTAGAAGTTTATAAATTTCAACCTCAAACTATTGACTATGACATGCTTAACAAATACTTTGCTTCGACTGATTGGTCAAAGGTATACAATGGTAGGAATGCAAATTCTACTTTTGAAATATTTTTTGACGAATTGAAAATCATTATAGATTTATGTGTATGTTACAAAATCATGACCGTTTATAACAAAAAAATAAAATCCTGGATTACAGACTACTTATGTTTTAAAATAATAAAAGAAACCAGCTTTATATACGAAAAAGGAAACATCCCAATGACCGAAACCTCAAGGAAAGGTTTATAAAATGAAAAGTGGAGATACAGAATGACATAAAGGAGGCTAAATCTTATTATTATAGTAATGTGTTAAAAAATATGAAGGAAGTTCAAGGTTGTAATGGAAGATTCTAAAAGAAGTTACGGGTCAAAGGCAAGAGTCTTCAAGAAATCTACATCTGCAAAGGGAAAATGGAACTGTTACTGATCCATTGATAATAGCTAGTGATTTCAATTCTTATTTTTTTAAATTCAGTAAATGTTATTAGGACACAATTTCTAACAAATTGTTCTACAATTTCAATGTACGATAGTCATTTTAAGAACCATGAAACGAAAAATTCTAAATTATTAATACTGTACGAAATTGATAAAACAATCCGTGGGCTAAAAACAGTCAAATCTCCAGGAATTGATGGTGTAATTGCAACTTTGTTAAAGGCTATTGACATTCATATAACGGATATCGTAACTTTCGTGGTTGTAACATTTTTCAAAAAAAAGTGACAGGAAATTTGTTGCAAATTATCAAATTATATATAAAATTTGTGTTTAGTATATATATATATATATATATATATATATATATATATATATATACTAAACACAAATTTTAAATACGTTTTAAAAGAAGAAAATTCAAAACAACACACAGAAACAAACACAATCTAACATACAATAGTCCCAAAAACATTGTACACATGTTATGTTGTAATGTTTAAAATGAACGTTGTATCGTCTAAAACGAGTAACTATCGCCTCAAATAGGTTTTACAATTCGTATATATTTAATAATTCAGGTATATTGTTAAAAGTTTAGGTGCGACGAATGAATATTCGTAAACAAAGTCTTATTTGGCTTTGGTACAGGATGTTGCGCACCACACCTAGGTCTCATTTTATCAGGATTATGTACTAATGCTGTATTTCCACTCCGTATGTAAAACATCTTTAGTAACTTTTGCAGTAAAAGTACTTTCAAATATCTGAAAAGTTGCATTGAACGAACCATTACAGATTTATGACATATTAGCCTCATACGTTGTTTTTTAATACTCAAAATCGGTTTAAGATTGGAAATATAAGTACCTTCATAACAGGACAAACCATAAGTTAGACTAATGTGTATTAACAAGTAATATATATTTTCAACACGTAAATAGGTGCCAGGTTTTTCAGTATGTAATATACGCGCAATATTTGGTTTAATTTTTTTGTAAATTTCTTATATGTGGTTTCCAAGACACTCTATAATCCAAAGTCATCCACAAATACTTTATACTTTGCTACTGTTCAATTGAATTACATTGGTATGAGCCTGTAGTATTATTATAAACACATTGTAAACATTTATACGTCAGAGGTGTGCAACTAATTACTTCGTTTTTTAAATGAAAAAGTATAAACTTAGTTTTGTCAGTATTAAATATCATGTAATGTTTAGAAAACCAAACTTGTAATGCATTTAAATCGTATTCCATATCTTCTCGCACATTTTTCCAGGACTCCGCCAGGTAACATATGGCTGTATCATCTGCGAAGGAGATTATTTATATACGAGGTTTATATATATATATATATATATATGTTGTACTAAAATTTATGTTTTCTTCTTTTTCTTTCAAAGTTTTTAACAGACTCCACCTTTTGGGCTAATTTTTGTCATTATTATATTGTTAATTTTATAAGTTACAAGTTTTCACAGTCTAATTTTTCTTACCCACGAAGTATATAATATTAATAATAATAACGATAATGTAATAAATGTTATGTGTGTTTATTTTTTTTCCAATGAGGGTAGCTTCAAAACAGGCTAATAGCCTAAATGAAATGCCTACATCTTCTTTGTAAAATTATCCCACAAAGGTTTATAATTATTGTTTTTCTTTGTTAGTTGCTCAATAGTGTTTAGGTTATATTTCGAATTATTTTTCTGTAAATTGTATTTCAGTTTCTATGTAGTATCTATTATTATTATTTGTTATTATAGTTATGTTGATTGAAAACATGTCTTCTAATAATGTACAAAGATTATAAATAAATAAAAATATATAAGCGGGGAACAGTTGTGTAGTCAGTAAATAGGAATAGAGTTTAATTAGTTTTGTGTAAGTTGTTAGCATAGGATGTTTACGATGACATGATTAGGTAAAATTTGTGTAGTCAGTAAATAGGAACAGATTTTTATTAGGTTGTTGAAGATTGTTTATTTTAAAAGACATTAATTAGATTAGCTTAGGTTATTTATGCTAATCTGAATAGTTAACATTTGTGTAGGGCGTAAATAGGAATTTGAATGACATTTGGTAAGCGTAGATTGGTTATTGGAAAAAAAAAAGTAGGGAAAAGACGTGTAGGACGTAAATGCGAACAGAGATTTATTAGGTCAGTGTAGGTTATTTAAAGGGTTATAAGCGAGGAAGGGGAGGAAGAATTGTATAGTCCTTAATAGGAACAGATATTATTAGTTTACGTTAGACTGTTTATTGTGATTTGAGTGGGAAACCGGTAGCATCAAAGTGTAAGTAGTAAGAGTATCTTGTTTTTATAGTAATAGGACTAGAGAAAAGTTGTATAGTCCGGTTATAGGAAGAGAGTTTAATTATATTAGTCTAAGTTTTATATAATTATATGAGTGTATCAGTTTGTAGACTGTAAACAGCAACGGAGAGCAATTATTAAACTATAATTAATAGTTTATAGTAACATGAGAGGGTAACAATTTTGTAGTAGATAAATAGGAACAGAGTTTTATTAGGTAGGTTGTTGTTACAAAAATAAGTGACAAAACTGTTTTGAGACCGTCAATAGGAACAGTATTCTTGGAAATAAGTGTAGGAAGTTATTTTATGGATGAGTGGAGAAAATTTGTTTAGGGCGTATAAAAGAAAGGACATTTTATACGATAGAGTAGGATGTTAGAGAGTTGAGTCGGGAAATGTTGTATATGCAGTAAATTGAAAGATTGGATCTTCACTTTAGTAAAGGATATATGTTCACGAGATGAATTACGAATTGTTGGATATCTGAAATTTGTGTTTAAGCTAAATATCAGATAGTTTAATTTAGATACTGGTATAGATACTGGTGAAGGTAGTGTGCTTAACGTCATCCTGTTAAAAATCACTTTTTTAGTCTTAGGGAAACTCTAAACGTATATGTTCGTTAACAACTCAGGATTGTTTTTTTAATCCATCATATAATTTACTCTCCCAGTGACGTGTATGTGAGAAATTAAAAGCAATAAATTAAGCGCTTGAACCAGATCCCATGCTATCGAGTAAATTATTAGTCGGATTTAATTTTTCCAATACTCTTGAACTATAATGACTTAAAGCAGCTCATTTATATATAGAAAATTTACACACACACGCATGCGTAGCCTATATAAATACACGCATGCTTGTTTGTGTAAGTTATCTAGAGTTGTAATTGTGGTTAGATTATGCTGAAATGTATTATTCATACTCCTTCTTGAGAATAGTTTTAATTCTTAGTTCGGTTACAACTAAAATAGGTAAAACGTTAAAAGTGAGATATTTTCAGTATTTATTTATGATTTTTTTTTTATCGTTGGTCAATATCTCATTTTCTTCAGTTTTATAATTTGCGTCCGATAAAGACTACTTAATATGTTTTATACTGTAAATTATAAGAAACCTACAACTAGAAATCATAATTTTTAAAATTACAAAATCTCAATCGTAGCCTAGTATCTAACTAGAATTCTATTTTATTTTCTTATTAGATTTTGATAAATATTTGCATATTCTCACCAGTATAAAGTTAGCTGTTACAGAATGATCTAGAACCTAAGTAAGATGAATTGCAAAATTATTTTTAAATATGTATTTTTTAATTTGACCATTATATATTTTTACTAATAATTAAATTGGGGAATAGATCAACTGTTATTTATTCGTCGACATGATCGTTATATAAAATAAAATACGAGGAAATAAATCATTTTTCGGTTTTTCCTATAGGCCTAAATCAGCCTGTGAATGATAATTTAATGCAGATTCCAATATGCAAAAAATTATATGAAGATCAAATTAGAGAAAATACGAGAATCTCTTCAATAATTTTACTTTCTTTCAATTCAGAGTATTGTTACGTCAGAGTTAAATTTTACTATAATGTGACTTCATCCAAGTAAATTAGTATAATATTTTACCATACTAATTTCCCGTTAAGTACACTGTTAAATCTTAAATGCCTAAATTAAATATTAACATACCATAAACATACAAATGCCTATCTTTGGTATTTTATCTCTTATTATTTCCAAGAATATTTGATCCTATTTACAAGATTTTAGTTTGTGATTAAAAGGCAAGTTTGACTTATTTATATCCTTTAATCCCGTAGAAGATGTAAGACCACAATAAAAGACTTCCACTTCACTTTAGTCTTGTCCAGCTGCTTTATTTCCCTCCCGTTCTTGCCTTCCGCCATACAGAAGAAAAAAAACTGTATAATTGTCATATATGGCCTATTCAGAGTTTACACGAAATTTGATTTTAATTTTTTTTATATATAGGCTATTTAAGGAATTATTGAATAATTTAAAGTTGAACTTGAAATATATAGTAGATATAATGATGTTTTTGGAAATCTATGATATTTAGTTTAAATAGTATATGATCAGGCAGATTAGGCAGCATCCAAAACTAAATCTAAATAAAGACAAAATGTTCATTATGTTAATAATTTAAAAATTAAATGCAACTAAAATATAAACATATGTGATATGTAAACAAGTTTTACTTCTTTTTGATTGTTAGAAAAATATTGTTGTCAGCTGAAGATAAAATGCATTTGGTTTTAAAAATGAAATAGTAAACCATATTATGACTAATTAGATATTAGAATATTTTTCCTTCTTATACACAGGGATTAGCAAAATTGTGTAAACCATTTTAAAATGTGATGATTTTAATAGCACAATAAAGTTGGAACTCGCTGAAACTAGACCGAAATGTGCATATTTTAACTACAAAAACTGCACATATATAAACTGCACTGAACTTTAAATAAATGGTAAATAGAATAAAGCAAACAAAAAAATATCAGCAAACAAAACAAATAAACATAATAGGGAAATGCGGGAGTCTAATATGTGTTGAGAAAATTTGCAAAGTAGTGAAAACAGAAAACCCAGTATTTAGTGAGTTCGTTGTGGAGTTCTCAGTTTTGGTGTTCAGTATAACCATAACTTTACTTGTAAACACAAGAAAAGGAGATCAACTTCGAGAAGCAATAACCTAATTTATTGATTACGATTTTCCGTAGAACTTTTATTTATAATAAAAACATTTTTTTTATTAAATTGTCTGTCAGAGTTTCATTTGTGATGAAAACATTTAATTTTAAACTTCTCTAATCGGAGGCAAAGTTTTGCAAGTGTAACTTGAATACATTACCACGAATACAAAGGCGTGATTTAATAAAAAACTTTTGTTGTTTTAATATATTTTATCATTAGAACAAGGTAAAACTTTAAAACAAAGGTGCAACAAAGAATAACAAATAATGAAATTTAATTAAAACCCCATTAATTCATTCCAAAAATGTCTTAATGCAAACAAATATACATTTGTATATTCATTAATATTGTATTGCCAAAGGATCAAAACCATAGTACCTGTGTGCATGGTATAACCCAGGTCCCCACACCTTGAAATATGGATTGATAGAATGTATTTAAATAGTGATTTATAATGGTTTATTATTTATTTTTAATACAGTATATGAAATAAGCAACTAAAGTCTCACAAAAACTTCTATACAGTTTTCCTTTCGGAGATAACCGAATTCTATTTATTAATTCCATTTTTGCATATATGAGTTAAATAATAAAAGTACTGTTTTTGGTAACTGTACTGGAGAATCGGAGTTTGGGCAAGCTTACAATTTAAAATTTGGTCTTCAGTTTAAAGTTATGAGTTCAGACGGGTATAGTTGAGATTAAGAGTGGTGTGTGAGCCGCTCCACGTCCATCTTACTCGGCTCCATGGTCTCGACTGAACTGTGAGCACACTGTTCTCTCACTACTACCACTTCCACTCCCACCACAACGTAAGATTTTTTGTTGAAATGTTTGCGTAATTTTATTTAAATCGTCGTCCAATTCCGGATCGATTTGTACAAGAGGACACTCGTGTAATCGCGGTTCGTCGTCAAATCGAATTGATAGTATATCACGTCATCAATCTCGTCATCTTCACAAGCTTCACAATATCGGGAGCGAAAAACCACCCCTACAGCACCCATTAAAACGTATACGGAATCTGCAAAACCCCCGATTTCACCCGAAGAAAGCAGGCTCTTTAACGCTGCATAGACGTGTCTCGATATTTGCGTCTCATCGACTTGAAACTTACTTTTGTTGTGAAGCAGACCGTCTTCGAATAATGTTTCGTTCAACACTTCGTCGATCAGACGACAATCGAATGAATAGATATTATCCTCGTCTGTTTCGTCATCTAAATCGGATAACCTATCCTTAGGCACAAGCCTGAGGAAAGCGTGAACGACTCCTGGGTTGTGGTGCACATGATGTCTCTCCCGCGAATGATAGGCTCCCAGTGTATCGATACTATTATACCTATACAGTTTGTGCGTGCGAATCTATTCCTCAACCTTTTTCATTGTGCCCGTAAGGAGATTGTACACAATATGCCAGTCGTGTAAAATCAGACAATAAGTAATATATTCTAGAAGAAGTTTCTATTTCTAGTCTTACATCCACGGGGCCTGATTTAATAGAATCGTTCTGTTTGGAACAATATATTACGAAGAGAGGAAAGTTATCTTTAATAGATTGTAAATCTAGACTGGGATAGGACTCGTGCGTGTAATACGATTCTTGGAATCTATGGTACATTTCGTACATCGTGGAAATATCGCCGTTAATATTATCGTAAGGAAAATACTGTAAATTTAGATATAGTTTTAAATTTGAAAGGCCGCACATGTCAAACAGAGAGACATCCTTTTTGATCTGATTTTTTTTTCTATCTGTTTGGAAGGCTAGAATAACGTATAGCGGTTTTTCTACCTCATTAGTGGTTTTAGCTGTCATCGAAATCTGATTAGTTTGCGGCACTATTGGTTACTCGTGTAATTCCCAACTACGAAAAGGAACATTGACAGGTTCGTCTCTTTCGATCATTTCAAAAGAATCAATCGGTGTGAGTCTGAAACCGTCACGTACGGAACTCTCAAGTGTACTTACTAGTTATTTTCAGTTTACGTTTGCAGCATGATCACTGTTTATAGCGTTAAAATCGGAGGCCGATCGTAAGAGCACGACTTCCTGTTTTACGTTCATTACAATCCGTTGGTAGTCTTCGAAAAATCCCATCAACTGCTTCAACGGAACAGAGAAGGAAAAGTTTGAAACAGTAGACATCCCACCGGTCCCCAACCATCCTACGTTGCTGAATTTATTCTTTTCACTCTCTCGCAACGGCAATAGATTTTTAAAGGAATAGTGGGGTTCGGGGCAAGAATAGGAGGTGCGGTGTAAGGAGCGGGGCAAGAGTGGCGGGGGGCAATATGCGGGGCAAGAGTGGAGGGGCGCTGTATGGTGCGGGGCACAAGTGGAGGGTCGGAGTAGGAGAGGAGGGGCGGGGCAATAGTAGAGAGTTCGTGGTAAGGGGCGGGGCAAGAGTTGAGGGTTGGTGCAAGGGGAAGTGTAAGAATGGAGGGGCGGGGCAAGAGTGGAGGAGCGGTGTAAGGGGCTAGGCAAGATTAGAGGGGCGAGGCAAGAGTAGAGGGGCGGTGTACGGAGTGGGGCAAGAGTTGAAGGAGCATGGAAAACGGCAGGGCAAGTGTAGAGGGGTTGGGGCAAGTGTCGAGGGGACGTGCAAGGGGTGGGGTTAGAGTGGAGTGGCGATGCATGGGTGGAGGGGTGGTGCAAGGGGCAGTGTAAGAGTGGAGGGGAGGGCAAGAGTGGAGGAGCGGTGTAAGGTTCGAGGCAAGAGTAGAGGGGCGGAAAAAGAGTGGTGGGGCAATAGTCGAAGGAGCGTGGAAAGGGGCGGGGCAAGAGTAGAGGGGCGGGTAAGAGTGGAAGGGACGGGAAAGTGGCAGGGCAAGAGTAGAGTGGCGGTGCAAGGGTAGAGGGGTGGGGCAAGGGGCGGGATTTAAGTCACGTGGTCACCCCCACCACTCTTGTTCACAAGTATCCCCGTCTCTACTGATATGAATACAAGTTAAAAAATGAATTTAGATATTGGCTTCCATACAAATTTGTATGTACCAAATTTGCATTTGTATGTGTTTGTCATAATTTTACAAATCCTAATATTTGCCAGTACTAAGAGTACCTATTTAGTATTTATAAGTATGTTTACAAAAATCTTAAAACAGTTTTTTAGCAATAGAATATATCAAACAGTTACGAAAGTTGGTTGTTTAATATTGTTTGCCTATATTTTTCCAATAATTAAAAAAAAAAAAAAAAGAAAAACAGTATGGTCAGTCATATTATGCAAATTTTAATTATGTCTTAATGATACTAAGTCTTGTGACAAAGCCTTCTTGTTAGGCCTGCTGAGACATAGAACTTGGAAATAATAAAAATTAGAAGTGACTGAAACCTGGAAATACTGGAAGAAATACTGGTACTGTAGGTAAAGATAATATTAGAAGGAACGCTTAGATATATGTACATTTTGTAGGCTAGTCGAAAGAAATATTGTAAAAGACCCGAAATAGATGTAGTAGTTCACGTAAGGTGTATGAATGGCTCCACGATGAATAATGGAGTTAGAAAGTGTATGTGTATGTAGGGTATCAAAGGCTCTTTGATTCTCAGTGTTAAAGTTTTAAGCCAAGGTTGTTACTATAGATCTCTCCCATAGATATTAATTCGTAGGCATTGAGTAGCTAAAATCTACTTACATATAGGTAAGTCGTTAAAAGCATTAAAATTTTTCATTATTTAAAATAAATTGGTTTTGGACTGTTTTAAAGTAGTGAATAATATCTCAAAGCCCTGTAAAGACATACTTAAGTGGATGCCTGGTCATGCATATATTGGCTGGAACGAAGTTACTGTTAGCGTTGCACTAACTACCTCAGAACCTTTGACTGGGTGTTCCTCATATCATCTGAGATATGACTTTGAAATTTGGACTGATAAATGTAAGTCACTCCTTTTGAAAGGGAATATACGGTTTTCACATGAAACGCTTAATCATGTTCTGCAAGTCTAAAGCAATAAAGTAGTTCTCACTGACTAGGCAGGAATTGTGACTAGTAAGAAGCCTCCTAACTAGACTTGTAAGTGAAAATAATGAGGTTGGTAGAACGAAACTTGTTAGTTCAGATACGAGACAGTAGTCTCGGCAGTAGGCTCAGTAAATTATTCAAAGAAAATTTCATAAATTAATTTCTAATATTACTTATTTCCACTAAATTACTGTGCGCTATTTAATGTACTCCTCTATCTACTTCAACTTTAATCCCAGGAAAATATCTCTTTCATTCATCTGAAAATATCGTAATTCCTCAATCAGGACTCAAAATTTATTACAATTATATTCAATTACTATAAATCTTCAATTTATAACAGATGTTTACTTACTTGACATATTTTCCTAAAGGTGTTTGTTACCTCTCTGTAGCTACGAGATTCAAAACCATACCTAATGCTATTTAAAATACTTTCTATTATCATTCATATCTTTTTCAATATTCAATATTGATTTTGAAGAACTACTTTAATTCAACTTAAGATTCTTAAGATTCAACTACCTTAAAGATGAATTTCTACCACTAGTTTAATTGATGAGGTTTATCATATGTATTTTTAGTAATAAGGTGTAGTTTTAAGGCATATGTAGGGAACCATCAAAAACAAAATGTCTTACAATTTTAAGCAATGTTGGTTGTTTACTGTATGATCCAAGCTCTCATAGTCTCATAAACAAAATAAACCATTTTGTAGTTTTTGTTATTATTTAAAGGCGAAAAATCTCTCGGACATCGTTGCCTTGAAAAAGAAGAACAAAATATGGCTATAAATTATTCATGAAACTGTAATAGCGTCAAGGTTGTAAATAAACAAATGTTGATCAATAGATATATTTAGTAGTTCTCTACTAGTAGAATTAGTTTTACACCATAATAATAAATATTAAATATATATAAAATGCAAAATAGTGCTTGAATAATGTTTTGGTGCTTGAACTTGAGGATTTATGTATATTTGGATACTTATTTTACCTCAGCAGCTTTAATGTATGTTTTTAAAGGATAAGGTGTATTTGATTTTTGTTTATAAAGTGTCATTGAAACCATCATCTAACACATTTCTATCCCTATTGATCTTCTGTGATCTCACGTTGACTATTTGAACGACATAGTATCTAGATGGTAGATTCTTGGTTTTATGATAATGGAACTATCAAGTATTGTTTTGATATTGATAGATGTTATTAAATCTCTTGTGTATTTTAACTATAAGAATAAATTATCATAACAAAAGTGTGAGAAATGACAAGCAATTATATGCAATAATAATGTTGTATCTTATTCGGAAAAACTCTTACAAGAATTTAACTACTTTAGGTTAACCTGGTTTACCCTAATTTTCTGAATTTCTGTTCCTATTAATCTTCTGGTAAAAACCTTTTACGTAAAATAGAAGAGGAACACCGATCTGAGTTCTAAACAAATATTGCAGATGCGCAGCACACTGTAATGGTTTACACGAGTACCGGGTGAAAATGGAGGGTTTCGGCCGCATTTCATTGGTTCTAGTGAACAGAGACAGAACAGAAACGGAATATAAACGGGATAACCCTGAAACCGGAAATATTTGACTTAGATGTCAAAATTGATTTAAAATATAAAATATGCATCAAGCGCAACATTTAACTTTATATGTTACTTAATTCTTATTGTTTTTAAATTTGTTGCATACAACTTGGTGTGAATTAAATACTGCATGAGTGAGACATTTTTATTTATATCAATTAATTATATCAATACTATTATACTTAACGGCACTAGTTCTCGACAAAACTGTAGGTTCGTTAATTTGATACAAGGATTTCAAAAAAAATTTTGGTAACGGTTTTGTTTCTCCTTTTGTAATAATTGTATAATATTATTAATGATTAACTTTTTATGAAACTAAAGTTTAAAAACTTTTCTTATCCTTCTGTTTTTGCATTACGTTTCAGTGGGTTTACTGAATGCTCTATATCTTTTACGTTGAACTGAAGCAATTATTATTTTAAAACTTATGTTATACTTTAAAACAGTTTAAATATGTAAACAGAAGATACCAATTTTACTTTACATTTACGCAAACGGAATTAAATTATAGAATGATCAATTGGAGTATAACATTACTCACATTACCAATAAAATTGTAACATTATTATGGATTCTATCCTCACAAGGTATGTCTGGTCCGGCTGTCTGTACATCCCACAGACATTTGTTGGACCATTTATCTGTATAATCTTTGTATATCGCAGCCAGTCATTGAAATGTGATTCAAAGTACGTTCAAACAATTTTATATTTAATTTACTTTGCATTATCTTTGAACCAAATTGAGAAAGCAGCTTTCACTAAATGCTGAACATATCAAATTAGCACTACCGTATTTTATGAAATATTGTTGCAATATGAAAACTAACAAAGATAGGTAAATACACCAAAAATTAAATTGATATAATTATACCATACCATTGTTTATTGTAACAACAAATATCACTAACATCGCATGAATAACATAATTTATAGTTTTTCCTCAATTTTATAAATTTCTTTCACTTATTTGTTGCTTTACCAACTACAAAGCAGGGTTCTTTCCATAAGATGTTTATTTATAATTATAAAATTATTATTTACATTAATGATAAAACGATACATTATATATCCATTTGTTAAATTCACTTAGATGAGGTAAAATATTTGCAAAACTCAATCAACAAATGAAAGAAACAAACATATTATTTTCACCAACACGATATTTTAAAGAAGGTGTGTTTTGCCTTACAACAACACAAGTGGGTGTACAAAATCTACAGATAATTACATAGGCTATTACTTCAGATAATTATAACTGAAACGTCCTCAAGTTGCAAACAATTTTTTTTTTGTGTGTTTCGTTGATAAACCTAACTCACGCGATTGTTTCAATAAATTTTTGTAAGTTCAATAATAATTACTGTAAACGTGGAATCTTTCCGGCAAGCAAAAAAATAAACCTAGTCCCTTTAAAAAAAAAGACTTTGACGAAGATAATCACACCCTTTACAAATTTTATTTTACTTGAATGAAGTTTAATATATCCAGAACATGTATGTTTATAGCCGAAAGCACAAATAATTTCGTAAGAGATAAACTTTCTTCAACTCAATTGAAAACTATGCCATTTTATAGTGAGTGTTTTCAAAAAAAAAAAATTCTTTAATTAGCCTATAACGCATTTTATAATTATTTTAGTAATAATGTTTCATAACTTACAATATGCTGTGATCGTTGGACACTCACCTCATAAGTCCTTGCACTTTAATTTATTATTTTTTAAAGTTTAAAATGTCAGTAAGATTAAGAAATGATAAGAACTTATTTGTTTCCTTATTAGAATCGAAACAAATTTCAACTCAAACCGTGAATAAGCAATATAAAAGCAATAACCGTGAATATAAGTATATATACTTTTTGCACTTCTCGACGAACTCTTCAAACACCTCTCTAAATCCAGTAAACTTATCATTTTCCTGCCGATCTCTTCGTGTTCTGTAGTCATCAAAACGCAACGCTGTCAACAAAAATCTAAACGTTCGTTCAGACAAGGTTGTGCGAAAAAATTCAACAACAGTCCCATCTTTTGTGTATAGATCTTTTAGGTTTGTGTGCGATGACTTCAATACTCCGGCCAGGTACAAAAGGCCTATTACTGCTTTTAACTCTGCCCTGTTGGTTTCAGCTGCGTCACGAGGTCTTTTGAAGTTTTCCCTCTTTTTTGATATCCACAGATTGGTGAATTCAACTATTTTGTCCGGAAAATAAAGCTCCCATGCATCAAGAGGGTTTGAAACCTGCTTAGCGTCACGTAATGGGCCCAGCAAATGAGTAACAATGTTGTGACTTCGGGTTCGTCCATGGTAATGAGTTTTGTTCATGTTCCATTTTGTCTCATTATCTTTTCCAGTAAACTGTGACAAAGGAACTTGATATGGCACAGGTTGGCTACAATCAAAAACTTGTTCGTCCAAATCACTCGCGGACTCCTCACTTTCGTGTTTACTAACTTCAACATTATCTTTCTCATCATCGTCTTCAGACAAATATTCCACATACTCCTCGTGGTTGTTGATATCTTCAAAAAGCCTTTTCCTAACTTTTTCCTGTCTCCTTTCAAGCTGTTAGTTCCTACTTTCTTCTATTTCCACACTGTCTAGTTACGAAGCCTTTCTACCTCTCTTTTGTCCATTATGTACACAATTTACTAAAACCGAAACTGTAAAAAAACATAAACGCCAATAGTCGAGCGCGGTAAAGTACCGCAATAAAGTTACACAGTTCGTCACGCTGTGGTCGAAAGCACCGCACAGTCACTGAAACAACTACTATTACAAAAGGTGGACAACTGGTGTCAGACCAAGTCTCCAGGGCTAACGGCAAGGTGGTGAGGGTAGAGTAGATGAAGCGCTAAACCAATCTGACAGCCAGGCTGGTCACATGACAAAAAATATTTTCCCGTGGTGCTTTCGACCGCGCGCGCGACTAACCGAGGGTTAAGTGGGAAAACCAAAATAAATTAAAGAAAAAAGAAAGTAAAAAATATGATAAGGTTGGCTATAGTGTATAGAGCAATTTTTGAAGATCTGAAAAGTAGCAGATCAGATCGACAGTCTCGTACTAACATCCAGGAGGAAACCACGCTTCTAGTAAGTCTGAAAACGGAAATCGTCGTTAATAAAAATCGTTAGTATTCCAGTACTTATCGAGGTTAAGTACGATTACCAAAAGAAGGGTCGCCCTTAGAAGAAGACGACTCTATATCCAGCTACAATTAATTCAGCATGCCGAAGTGAATTTAGTACGAACTCCGGCAAATATTAAGTTCAATATTTTGTCGTTATCGCCACAAAGAAGAATTTTAGAAGAATTAACGGAACCAGGAGAAGAAAAGAAGAAAGAAGGACTTCTGAAGATTCACTGGAGGAAGACATCACTGGCCGATTTCTTCAGGGACCACAATCATACAAAGTCTAAGAGAGGATAGATCAGCTCTGCTTAACTTGAAAAGGTACCGCATAAATCAAGAATTTCAATATAAAAATTCTTTCAAAACATTAAAAAAATTTTAAATTCAAAATTTTAACAAAATCGGGAATAAATAACTTAATAAAAGGAAATAAGCGAAATGATATAATTATTAAATTAAAGTCATTGTCATTATTGGAAAACTTCAAATCTATTAAATTTAAAGAAAACAGATTGGTCAAATATAAGAGTAGAATTTCAAAATTTCATAATTATTAAAATAGGATTTATATTGTTTAGAATATAAGTTAAATTGAAGTCAAGTATTATTCAACATTCCAGTTTAAAATTTGTTTCAAAATTAATAAATATGTTATTTGTGCAAACTTGTTCTATATTCTTAAAATATCCTTATTCAGTGAATTTCAAAATATTGAAAAAGAAATCAAGTGCTCTGAAAAAACATTTAAAATTAAAATAAAGTAAAATTTTGATTTGATGAGATAACAAGAGCTCCATAAGTCACAGCTTTGAGATAGAGTCTAAGAAAACATAATTAAGTAAAGGTAAGATAGATATAGAGAATTAAAATTATCTTGTGACAATTTATTGGAATAAGAATTTTCAAAATATTTGTACTACTTGTATAAAATAGTGTACGGTATTTTTAAGAAATTGATAGGGGAGTTATTGTATAGGCTACGAAGAGACAAATCGTGTGCATTACTCGCTTATTAAATTCTTAAGTTCGTTCGGGGTAAGTTAGCACCCAGAAAAGGGGCTTCTCCTAAAACAAAATAATTACGTAAAAAATTAAGTTTAGTCTTACGCACGTCAGGCGAAAGTGGAACCCAAGAACGTGGGGCTTCTCCGCTTAAAATAAAATGTAGGTTTACGCCCCGCCCAGCGTAGTGTGTTACTCAATCACGTATAAACTACTGGACCCATTGAGCTGAAATTGTACATGGACATTCTTAGGGTCCCTGGTTAACACATAGGCCTATTTTTTTATTTAGAAATTCCATCAGGGGACCGCCCCACTGACCTTGAAAACTCCCTTAACACTCAATTATCTATACTCCATTATACAATAAAAATATACGTCAACCCCGTAAGAAAGACGGACCGTACTCTGCTAGTAATTAATATGATAGGGTTGTATATTAAAACTCCTTGAAGAGTATGAATCAACCACCTGATTTGTTTTAAAATTACATCATACTTCATTAAACATTCTGTATTACACTCGGAGCATAAATAGATTACCTCTGAAGCGAGCTATGAGACGCAGAAACTGGTTAAAGGAGAGGAACTTCCTTTATATCGCAAATATATTGAAATAAATTTCCATACAACATAGATACTACAGTATTCGTTTCAAAATGTAGTTTTTAATAACATAAGCCTTATCTAGGATTATTTGTTGATTGTAAAAATATATTTATATTTACACAATATTTAAGAAAAGAAACTTCTTTGTGATATAGAATTGTAATAGCAGTAGTAAAGCACATTCTTAGTTTTGCCAATTAGCATTGTTCTTTTCTAGGCTTAAATACATTATTTAACTATCTAATTGTTTTAATTACACATGTGGTGAAATAATAGATATATACTCTTTATATATATATATATATATATATATATATATATATATATATATATATATACTGTATATATATTTAATGATAATAGTAATTTTTAATCAACATTATAACTGTTTTGTGTTCAGGAGAAGATATTTTGGAACACCACATTATATTAAATTATTCGAAAATTATTATTTTCCTAATAAGAAGGAGGTGACTTATATTTAAACCTCAATATTCACGTAAAGCAACATGGAAAGTCAAATGGTAAAGAAACAAAATTATACTGCACGAGATTAAAACTAACCTAACCTAACCTAATGGCTTAAATTTGGTGTTTTCTTTTTTAATATTATTTATGACTTGTAATCCGTCCATTTTAAACTATAGTGTCTGTACGTTATATTTTAGTAAAATTAAAAGTTCTGATTTTTGTAAAAAAAATAAGATTTATATGACATCTATGAAAAGATCATTGTTTTACACTCTTTTCATTTATTTTAAATGCTGTTTTACACTCTTTTCATTTATTTTTAATGCTTGTAAGGTGTTATTCCAAGAAACTTATAATGTATAAACTTGTACCTATACTCAAAAATGTAACAGAATAGAGGAGGAAAACTATTGAGAAAAAAAAACTGTGATTATTAATTTTGAATAACGTTTTGAACGTTAGTTAGTTTGGTTTCTCTCTGAGAGTGTTGATGGGGCAGCGACTAATACAATTCTGTATGACTTATCTCTCAACATTTCCACTGAGTGGATCTGAATATTTTGTTCGAACAGTTGGTTTGTTGTTGTATAACTTGACAATTAATACTTAGATCATATCATACCAAAAGGTATGATATGATCATAGTATATGATCATATGATCATATCATGATCGAAAAGGATGTTCCAAACGTGGTAAATGCAAATATTAATTTTAGTTGATAATATTAGCAGGCGATGTTAATGTTTTATAAATCTGACAATTCTCTTATAACACTTAATGAATATGAATATATATTTCTAGATTACTGTAATAATTTAAAGTATGGTACCAACAATTTTTTATCAAATACAGATAAAAACCCTCAAAAATGTTTTTCATTTGAAAGGGGTTTGTACGATGATATTAATAATAATTTATTACCTGTTAAAATAGATGTTTGGATGCCCGTCTGTCTTGTATATACTTTCTATGATTCTCTAAAGCTAATATTATGCACTTGATTAGACATTTAAATTTGCATATTCTGTAGCATTCATAAAATAAATCTGCATTTTGTTATCGGCAGTCCACTCGCCGTCTCTCTTATCTTCCCTCTCTATCGCATGATTCATGCAAGCGCAAAGTCCTTTCCCTGGTTAGCCCACCTTTTTTTAAATAATCACTTAACATATTTTGATGAAATTTTTTTTACACAATTTTTTTTGATTAAATTAAATTCCTTTTTTTTTTGGGGCACATGATACACATATAAGACCTTAAGTCAAACACCACAAGCCCTGCCTTGCGCAGCAGAAATTTTTTTTGACTCCCCAACGTTTCATACTGCTTCTTTGTTTATTTTTAAAACGGATTATTTGTTTAGACCCTTCAAAATTCTTTTTTCTCACGGAAATTGTTAAGAGCCGTGAATAGTTTAATTTTCTCTTCGTATGGGAGAAGAGGAATTTAAAAAAAATAACGACGCTGAGCATGATCTGACCTAAAAGGCTTCAGGAGTTTTTGTTTTATTTTTATTTATTTTTGATATGTATATTTTAATGGTCGGTTCAGAGGATTCTCCTCCCGCTTGTGAGCTTCCTCTGAGTCCGGCCTTTTCCTGTAAGCCATGTGCTATGCACATTCCCTCCCCAGTCCCCGGAGTGGTCACCTCCACTTGGCTTCCCGAGGTGCCACTCCACCCCTTTTCCCCATGTACCGTAGTGTACAAAGTCAGTTCATGCACAGCAAAGTCGACCTTTGCGTCACCCTTCAGCTCTTTCTGTCCTGGGCTTATCCCAATCATAGGTGGGAAGAGCTGAGACGCTATAGAAATTTCAAAATTTAATAAGTAAGTGCCAAAGGAGGCTACACCCTAGAGTGGTGATTATAAAAACATTATGAAGCGTTGTTTCTATCAGGTGCCCTGTTTTCAAAATTTTGTAGGAGGCCCTTCTGGCCCCTTTCTTCAGAAGCTTGTAGGAGGCCCTTCTGGCCCCTTGCTTCAATCTGTTCTTAGAGGCCCTTCTGGCCCTTGTCCTCTTTTTCAAAATTTTGTGGGAGGCCCTTCTGGCCCCCTTTCTGACTCCACCCCAACTCCGTCTTTCGGGGGGGGAGAGCTGTAGCATTCATAAAATAAATCTGCATTTTGTTATCGGCAGTCCACTCGCCGTCTCTCTTATCTTCCCTCTCTATCGCATGATTCATGCAAGCGCAAAGTCCTTTCCCTGGTTAGCCCACCTGTTCTAAAACCTTTATCTAGTCTACCTGTAGTCACACAATGTCTGACATCTATATTTAGCTACGTTAGAGATAAATTTCCTGCTCGGACTTCAAAATTTCCACCTCAGTTTTTGGCAATGTTAATTTACAGGTTTTGTGCGTTTTAGTTCTATAATGTTTAGTAAATTTTCGTTTTCACGGCACAAGCTTACGTGAACTGCGACAGGATTTTCCAGGTCCTACTCAGCCTTACAGGTTTTATCATATTTTAAATTTTGTTAATGCTTTAAAATAATTTATTAATTATCATGTATTCTTTAAAATATGTATTTCATGTTTTATTTAATATTTAATGTTCTTTTGAAAATCAATGATTATAAAAATTTACCTTTTTAAAACATACTTTGCAAAACCTTGTAAAGGCACATTTTGAGTTTTGAACAATTATGTGAAATATGTGCAAACTAATGTTGAATTTTAAGTGATCAGAATATCTTATTGAACATGTCAAATATAAAATAACTAGAGAAATCTCTTCTAAAACAGAAAATTTCGTTTTACAGACTTTGCAGACCTTGCAAGTCTTATACAAGCTTTGTTTCAAACAAAATTAAAATATATATAAATAGATTTATAATAATCTAAGAAGCTTTTAAGTACCATCTTAACGAATTTCTGTTATACCATCAATTTTCTTTAATTTTGACAAATAACCAGATATTTACTTTAATAATGAACTTTAATGCTACAACATGTCTGATTTTGTACAGACGCTAAAAAACATGTTTTTTGCTCATAGCTAATATGCTGGTAGAAGAAACACGGCTAAAGATCTGAACATGTTTCGCCCTGTTAACAAAACACGTTTTGTTTCAACATAGATTCAGCGTTTCACGTGCACAAAAGTGATGTTACAAAAAAAAACTAACTCTATAGAACTCTAATTAAACTCATATTGTATATGTGCCTAAAACTATTTCAGCGAATATGTTTTCTTAAAAAACTATCTTTAGATGTAGACTTGTGTAATTAATTATAAAATATATAAAAAATTATTGGGTGGAGCCTGCATGCAAACTTTCGGTCCTAACAACCTCCCAGAGGTTAGTTTCTAAATTAAAACAATTGACGTCAATTTAAAAATTTAATATTCAAAATTTTCTTTTCTTTTCTTTTAAAATAAACTACTCTTTTCATAATAAATTCTTTTATCTAAAACATACATATATTTATTGGCCAATATAGCATTTAAGTAATTTATAAAATAAGTAATCTTATGTAACTGGTTTTAAAAACTTATCATTTCATAAAGTTACAAAAAAAAGGGGGGGAATAAATATCAGTATCTTTTCATCTTTTTTTTATTTTGTAATTTTTACATTTAAGGGCGTATAATCTTTTTTTTTGGATTAATGATAATCCTGTTAATTGTTAAGCTGTGCTCATTGTCTTTTGTTAAACTTTGTAACTATAACATATATAAACTAAAAAAAGGGGGGATAAATTTTCAGAATCTATTGATTAATTTTTTTGTTTAAATTATAATGTTTTGTATTAAGGGCGTATAACTATTATTAATTATAATATCTTTTTTTAATCATAAGCTGTTTATGATAATTTTGTCTCAGGATGTCTTTCTCAATTGTAAATGATAAAATCTGAAACGTTGAAATTTCTTTTCTGTTTCAATAAACTTGAGCCTTGTTAATCACTAAATTTGTTTTTGTCTTTTTTAATTTTTTTTATTTCTAAACATTGTTACCATTTTGGTTCAGCCTTTCTTAAATTTAAGTCCCCTGGTAACAATTCAATCACTACTTAAGAAATATTTACTTTGTATACTTTCACATCATGGTATAGTTTGGTCTACTACTTTGGGGAAAGACCAGAATAATAATTACATATGAAGAAAAGACAAATGATCAATTACGTTCTTAAATAATAATATATAACAAACCACTAAAACTTTTAATTGTTATTAAATTCATTACAAATCTTGTAGGGGAACCTCCAGAGAACGTAAATATTTTCAATCTATTACTGTATCACTCAATTATATTTGATGTAGGTTTTTAAGAACTGTTTTGAATCAATTTCCAAATCCTCAACAACGTTTCTTCAAAACCCTATTCACACGGAAAAATCACTTCATGCTGTAGATTTCTCATAACCAGTAAAGTTTGATGCTTCATTCTCCCCATCAGATAAATATCATATGCATCTACATTCAGCAAGCAGCCGTTGCTTGTACAACATTCCACCTACAGGATAGTTTTCGAAGAGGTTTCTCATAAGTACCATAACGTGACTTGTGAAAAAAAAATTAAACAGCCACTTAGTTAATTATTTGTCTCTTAGATTCTGGAATATTAAAACAATTTTTTTTAAATATTGAATCCGATTTAATAGATAAAATGTACAAATATGATTTCACTCATCATGTATGGGTGGATTGAAACCTTTTAGATTTAGGGTGTGAATAATTTCTATTGTATAAAAGTCCGTACACAATGACACATTTAAACAAGTGATGGTATGAAAAGGTATTGAATGCAGACATTGAAGGGAAAATAAGACATAGGTCATGTTTTAAACTTTCCAAATTTGATAAATGTTAAAATGCTCAATGCTCAATGAATCTCTAAACCGCACCAAATTTAGTCAAATAATTATTAACCCATTTACAAGTTAGTGATATATAGGGGTGGATAGACAGACAATAGAATGACATGGTACATTTATTGCATTCAATTTATGGGTGTAAAAGTTATGCTGTAATAATAAAGTAAATGTTTAATTTACTTTTCTGAATATTCAAAAGTGAATATTTTTTTATTTTTTGTAAGGTAAATAATATATTTTTCAATTTATAGGCTATATTTTGCATAGTATAAATATTTAATAATGTTTGTACTTTTTTACAAACTTTCTTCTTCCATAGTATTATAACACCTACTGCATCCTTCTTATTTAAATATAGAAAGAAAATTATATTCAATAATCTGATTACCCACTACCCACCTATTTTCTTGTAACCTTTATTTCCTTATTTGGCAACAACTTCATCTCCGCAATATTTATTTCCTATAATACGAAGAGCTATGAGTTATTCGTTTCCACTCTTGTCTCATATTACTTTTGACTTAGAATAATACATTGTTAATAACGTCAATATTTAAAAAACAGTTGTGATTCGGTTATTGTACAATTAGGGCATGTACTATGTACAGATCTACACAGTATGACAATTAGAGTCAACGCCTAACGGTTTATACATTTGTCTATTGTAATATTATACGGCACTAACATGTAAATACTTTCTTTGCCACCAGATATTTGTTACTTCGTAGAAAATATTTCGACATGATAAAGCTGTAGGGAAGAAACTAATACTTAACACATTTATAATAACCAGAATACCAAACTAAACCAACGGTATAATTCAGCCTTAAGGGTAAGGTGCTTGAATAGTTAGCCACTGATGTAACAATTAAATACGAAACATGCTACATAGTTGAGAATTCCTTACACCTCCAACTATTCTAATACGATATTATTCTGAGCAGCGTCCCAGGACCAGGTCAAGTAATTAGTGTCAACTACCATAGCTTTATACATACCAACATTCCTCCACTATGGAGTAACCATTGTTCAGTTCAACGGAAATTACAACTAGATTATCCGAAAACCTTTATTGCAGTAACACTTGTTTGACATAACAATATATTTATTAATAGCTTTTTAGTAATATTAAACATAGTTTTATAATTACATTTAACAATAAAAGTGTAACGAAATATCATTATTATTTAGATAATAATATATTAAATTGAAAGTAACTTTATATAAGCAATTAACAACTACTTCTGACTAGTAGAAATCATTTCCATGTTTTAAAATAAGTTTTAACTTTTATTACACACACACACACACACACACACACACACACACACACACACACACATATATATATATATATATATATATATATATATATATGGAATAAGACGGGGTGTTATAAGACGGGGTGGAATAAGACGACACAAAATATGCGATATTCCATTGCAGAAAATGTAGCTTGGAGAGTAGGCCCTGGGGCGCCTGCTTGGGTCGTCAATCTCTCCCAAAAAACTCGGAGAGTCCGAGGTGGCAAAGAGGAAGGCTATCGAGTAGTTCATCCAGAATGTGATGAGAAGTAGAGAATTCCAGGTGAGATAGTCTCCAGCTAATTCTGGCACCGGATTTCGGCGACGTTATGCCTAGCTGTCATGTCATAGCAAGTCGAATGGAGCTGAAAGGAGTCGAGGTGGGTTTTAGTGGGTATACCCCAGAGAGTTGAAACTAGTCTATGGGATTCTCACACTCTGTGCGTAATGATTTTCCCTCCTCGTTAAAAAAACAAAAAGAAGAAAAAGAAATGGAACTAATGAAGTGATAAAGGTGTATTTTTACTGTTACAGTATAACATATATCCGTAATTTTAGTAAAGGAAGCCAATTTAAGCAATGTGTTAGTGAAAAGTATCTTGGTTCTAAGAAGTAGAATAAATAGTACGTAGTGTATATCTAATATAAATATCATTACAGCTTTTGATTTATGTTAAGTGAAATCACAATTAACAACTTTTTGTAAATATTATATTCGTTGGCAATAATAAACTACACATCACACTCCATTTCTACTATTTACTTACCTCATTTCTATTGGTTTAAAGTAAATCGATAATGGTCTGAGATATTTTGTAAAAATTAAAATAAATGTATCCTTACAACAAACCAAGTAAAAACACAGCTCCACCGTTTTGATTTATTACTGCTTCAGTTTGTCCGTCAGACTTTCATTATTCACGGAAACATTTAATCTAAACTTCTCAATGCAGAGGCAGAGTTTGGCTGAGACAACGATCCATTGCCGTGAACCTAAAGCCATGATTTAAATGAGAGCATTTTTGTTCATCGTCCTTTTGTACCACAGAGTATAATTGAAGCTGTAAAAGAAGATAGAAGAAGGGGAATTTAATGGAAACGTTTGTACTGTCCACATTATTTCTTAAGTGAAATGTTTCAGAATGTACATTTCTTATTATTGATTTTAGTTAGTAATTACAAAGACCAATACACTTCTATTCATCTTAAGTGCATTTGTTAATAAAGTTAATGTTTTATATCATAATATGTATAACTTAATTTTGATATTATTTTTGATTTTCTAGACAAATTTCCATTAACCTATTTGTTTAGTTCATGTAAAAAATGTTTATCCGATATATTTCTGTTTTAAAATAATATGAAATATAACCAATAGAATTAAGCTCAGATCTACCAAAGTGTATAATACAATGCAATACATAAAAGAGCCGGTTTATAACATATTTTAATTGAATACTTATTATTTTGAAACGTGTAAGTAATACGGTTAATATTAAATAAAGTAAAGGTGTTATTCCTAAAACTATACACTTCAGTTATTACAAAGTGTTGAAATAAATATAATGTGCATTTAGTATAATGCAATTTTCCAGGGCGTTCTTCAGAAATCAGTCTTAGGAGCAAGACTTTTTCTCATATATATATATATATATATATATATATATATGAATTATGTACCGGTTAACATAAGGGCAATATAAGTTATTTTACTGATGATACTGTTCTTTGTTATGTGGGCAATACGTGAAATGAAAACATGAAACATGAATGATATTAAATTAGATTTATATGACTTAAGATGGTGGTTTATTGAAAGTAGTGAAGTAATGAGTTCAGATAAAATGTATTATATACATTATTTTCTAAGGGGGGGAGTTCGATTCAGATCTATAATAAAATAATAATGTCTAAATTGTTTATACAAATAAACTGACAGCATCACGGATTGTGTTGTTGTGTTAATTAAAAAACATTTTTACGTACCTAGGTATTATTTTAGACAGCGAATTTAGTTGGGAAAATACCATATATTAAATCTATGATATAAAATGCTTAAAATAATTCTAATATTATTTTTCCTCATACATTTTTGTAATGTTAAAATAATGCGCTCAGTATAGTTTTCTTTAGGTCAGAGTCGACTTCAATATGGAATTATTTGTAAAATAAAGGAAGACATAACATGTTCCAAACATATAAGGAGTTGTTTATTTACTTTTGATGACATAGAGAGCGTTTCCAGAATTTTTAATTGAGTTCACTACAAAAGTGACGAAGCACAAATTTTATTTTACATAAATGTTTAATTTTAAAGATTAAATATGACTGTATATTTTTATATGTATTTATTTTCCATTGAGATTTTTATCTAAATTGGTAACAACACTAATAATGATTTTATATTTTAAAATGGTTTATCTTAAAAAATTGTAAGAAATACGTAAGCGAAGATAAAACACTACCTCTTCTTAAAATTCATTGATTTTGTCCCTTGGTTGTGCATTCGTTTTAATTTTATTTTGAAAAAATATTTACAACTTCATCTCAGTCAATACATTTCAAGTTTTATTTCTCTTCTAAATGTTTTGCTATATATAGTATATTTTTTATGCAGGTGTGGTTTTTGTATAATTGTTGTTATATTTGAATGTGTGTTAGAGAGAGAGAGAGAGAGAGAGAGAGAGAGAGAGAGAGAGAGAGAGAGAGAGAGAGAGAGAGAGAGAGAGAGAGAGAGAGAGAGAGAGAGAGAGAGAGAGAGAGAGAGAGAGAGAGAGAGAGAGATATTTGTGTTTGAGAAAGAGAAAAAAAGAGAGAGGAACGTGTTTGGGTATGAGAGAAAGATAGGTGTGTGAGTACGAGTGTATGTGTGTGTTTGTGTAGGTGTGTGTCTGCGTGTGTGTGTGACAATTTTCCCGTTATTTATTGCATCTTTAGTTAAAAAAAACCCTGAAGTTGTATACATTTTGGTTTTTACGAGGTTCGGATCAGGTCGCTTCATCTTATAACGACTTCATTGTTGATTTAATACACTATTATAAAGTGAATTTATTACAAACGTTGCTCTTTCCGCTTATATATAGCGAGAAAGGGACGTTTCACATTATTCACAGCTGTAACAACATTTGTTGTTGTGTTATTCACTATTATACAGTTGTAGTTAAAGAAAACTTTACTGTTGCAGGTTTCTTACACCCATAGAAGGTTTCAGATTGCTCATAACTATAAAGACATCATTGTTGTAAAGAGTGAATTTATTACAAAAGTTGCTGTTGCAGGTTCCATACAACGAGGAAGGGATGTTTCGGATTGCTCAAAGCTGTAGGAACATTTGTTGATGTATTTATTACACTATAAAAGAATATAGCTGTTATAAATATTACTGTTACATTTTCAATACAGCAAGAGTAAGGTTGCCTATAACCGATTTTATCAAAATAAAAACCACCTCTATCAAATGTAATCCACCTAAAATGAAAATATGATAACTATTTAAAAAGTAATACTGTAATAACAAATAAGTTAAAAAAACATTGATCAAAGAATATAATTTTGGACCTCACCTATAAAATGCTCTAGAAACTAATTGTTGGACCAGTTTTCTTCTGATTTGGTAAGATAAATTATTTCTTTGGTGGGACAGAATGCCCTTTATTAATGATTGTTACAGCTCAAAAATAAGACTTCACTGTCCATTATGTCTATTTTTTAAAATCGTAACTAAAGTTTTTTTTATATAAATTGATGCTTAAAACAGTATAATTAAACATCGAATTTTTCACAATTTTCGAAAACTTAAGAGGTAGGTGATAAAAAATCTATTTTTAGGAAGTCAGGAGCTTTGTGTTTTGAAATTGTAGCTATTTTCGTCACTTAATTTAGGGTAAATTCACATAATAAAACAACTACATTCTATTTTTTTATTAGGCTTGTAATTTTCTGAAATTGTGATTTAAAACGTTTTGAATTATTATTAGTAAATATTATTACAAGCATTTTCATATTATTGCTTCTTGTTCCTAATCAGAACCCTTTCATCATTGTTAGTAGTATATATTCAGAAATATTCTTCTGAAGATAGAATCTACTCGAGCAACAATAATATCTAAATAAAACTCTCTAATATGTGAATAATATTTGCAGGAAGAAAGAATAATTTTGTAATAATCATGTTTTCCTTTTTCTTATAACACGTTGTCTAGTGTTATTTTTAATTATTTAACGTTTAGCCTAGTAAAACACGTGATATTTCAATAAACAATAGCCTACACTATTAAAATCCTTATCGTTCAAGCTTTCATATTCATTCAACATATAGTGCCAAAAACGGAATGAGATATTATAAAAATTCAATGAAGTTGCTTTGTTTTCCCGTTATGGAGAAGGATTCTACAGCAAGTCACACTATGACCAAAAATTAACTTATTGTGTATATAGGCTATATATACAGTACAACAAATTCACATCATCAAATAGATATTTTCATCCTCTTTCCAACTACGTATTGGAAATTTTTATACATTTATAGCTTTTAACATGTGTACAATCTACTAAGTCGGGACAAAAATTAAGTAGTTTCATATTTTGAACAGCTGTTTTATACCGTTGAAAAGACGACATGCATTTCTATCTAATGCTACAAAGCAATACTTTATGGCATATTTTTAGACAAGCTTCCTAAAGTAGAAATCTAGTTGGGTTGGCAAATGTTGTGTCTGGATGTCAAATGGCAAATACCGTGGTGAGCGTAGTTTTTCAAGCGTAGCTCGTTTTATTTCTGTTATTGTGAACGTATTTGTTATGTAGTATGATTTGTTTATTATAATTTGTATATAAAAGTTATAATATATGTGTGTTTGTTTCTAGAGTTTATTTATTTGATTTAATTTTAAGTATTTCATGATTTTCTTTCAGGTCTACCTAGTACAAAGTTCTAGGTTATGTCAAATAGGGCCTTACTTTCTTCGGACATTTCCACTCTCTCTAATGAAAATTGTTTAAATTTTTTATTTTTTTTACCCAAATTTTATCCACATCTATATTACAAAACCTACTTATATCTTTAAAAAAAAGTTTGTTTTTTTTTATTGTTGTTTGGTAAATATACACTTTTTTGTAATTTTTGCTTTGATTATGGGACTGTTTTTTGATTCCTGACATAATAAATTGTACATCTATAATTTTTAGCATTACATGTATAAAATCTGATATTAAAAAAAAATTATAATAAGAATTGCTGTTTTTAGTATTATACCTATTTTTGGTGAATTTTTGAAATTAGAGCTAACTTTTTAGCGATTTTCGACGTGTTACGTAAAAGAAAAAATTGACTAATGAAAAGTTTATAAATTGACTATTTTTTAAAACATTTATTCAAAATTCTATTACAAAACTTTTGTATATCTAGAAAGAATTAAAAAAATAAAAATTGTTCCATGTTATATACTGAGTATTTTGTGGAATTTTCACTTAATTATTTGCACATTTTTTGATTCCTGAAATACTTACCCCAAAACCGTAACATCTAACATATTTTTCTTTACACAACTAAATTGTATGCACATTTTAAAAAAATATGAAGATTTATAAGTTGAATATTGAATAAAATTACTATTTTTGTTATGATTGTTTTAAAATGATTAAAAGTGGCCAGAATTTACTACTGGCGGTTGGAGGCTGTTAAATAAGTTGCTTCAACAGGAAATGATTAAGAACAGAAATTAGGGCCTACTATAGATTGCTTTAAGAATTTCCAAATAAAGTAGTTTATTTTGTTAAGATATTCTCAGCTTCAGTATAGATAAACGTAGATAAGGAACATATTTGCCTGCTTGTGATTACCATTCAATGTTGTTAAAAAATCATTTAATAAAATCTTGAAAAGAAAAATACTATATACTCGTATACTGTCTTTATTAAAACCACGTGATTACAACAACCAAAAGATGTTATGTCGTTTAAATAGTTAGAATAGAAAAGACAAATAATCAGGATGTAATTGTATTTCTGCTGTTTTTTTAACTGATAAGAATATATATATATATATATATATATATATATATATATATATATATATATAATATGTAATAAACCATATCTATTTAACTACTATAATCCAAACGACATAATCCCAGCTAGACACAACTTCAAACCTCTGATGCTACAACAGTCATTATAATTATAATACAAAATTTTAATGTCACGCATCTTCTGTATACAAACGTTTTGCCATTACCTACACTCGTCTTGTGTTTTGTGGATGACTGACCACAATTTCAGCTTCACAAAGGCTATATTAAATTGTCAGAATTCATAAACTAAACCTTTGATAACGCTATGTCTTATACAGCAGACGGGACACAGAGTAACTTAATGTAATAAAACAGATTTTAATTGAAATTTGCTTTTTCTCGTTGGAAGATTTAGAAAACCTTATCGATATAGTGAATTGTAATTACATGATTGTGATAAAATAATAATGGTACTAAACACTGTTAAGTAAATATGGATTTTATAAAAATGGTCGTAAATTGAAATTTATTGTAATTAATTTGAAAAATCCTGAGGGACTTACCAATCTGATAAATATAGTTCAAGTTTGGTTTCCAATATTACATAATTGTCCCTGAGACACTCAGAAATGAAATATAGCTAACTGTTGGTACTTGTGAAAAAAAAACTATTGCCTTTGTGGAAAAGAAAGTATAAATTTATTAAATGCTTACACCGTTGAAGTATATTATATTTTAAAGTTACAATTGCAAGAAATAATTTATTAAAAATTGAGTTTCTATATATATATTATATATATATATATATATATATATATATATATATATATATATATATATATATATATATATATATATATATATTACTGGTCTAAGGTAACAATGCATGAGAGAATTAAACTGCACTCTCCTTTCTTTCAGATAATTGTCATTTTAAGAGATTTGAAAATTATTTATGTTTTTTTTCTATACTTTGAATTAGGGACCAATATGAATTTATTGTGTGATACTCGTGTCTCATATGGGGTTTGAGGTCTTGAAGTAAACACTTGCAGAGTGATACCTCATTATAAAAGTATACTAAATAGAAACACAATTATTTTACCCGATTCAGCCTCAACCAAAGATCGCAACAAAACTGTATGACATAATATAGTATTATGAACATACGTTTTAAATATGTTCCTACTATACACTTTATATTCTCCTATTAGATATGTCGCTGTATAGCGTAAGTTTTCATGTAAAGGGTTATGTTACATAAATAAAACTGTAACATTATTCCAAGCATAAACTGTTAAACAGACAGATAAGTGAGTGACGTTCAAACACAAGAAGTGTTTCTAACATAACTGTAAATTTCATCTTTATGCTACCAAGTAAATTCAGTAATGTACCCTTCATATTAAATATATACTTTTGATATCCGAAACAATACAAAATGTAAGAGAGTTGTGCTGACATTTGTTTCTATATTTCTTAACGAGATATCATGTTAGGACACAAATTTAAACTTGGATTCCACATTGTGATTCTTCTCATCTGATATTTAATATGAGGTATAACTTAACGGGTGTTTACGTTTGAAATATTTAACTAGCACATTTCTTCAACAAAAGAGTACAGTACAAAAATCCTGTAGTACCAGCTTATCATCAAGGAATGTAATTTTGATATTTCAAACTCGAAAACATCTACGACCGGTGTGTGTATATATTGTACTCTCATGTTT
Source organism: Aphrophora alni (assembly GCA_963513935.1). Taxonomy (NCBI): domain Eukaryota; kingdom Metazoa; phylum Arthropoda; class Insecta; order Hemiptera; family Aphrophoridae; genus Aphrophora; species Aphrophora alni. The sequence goes on from OY740774.1 coordinate 48,957,345, forward strand.
TTGTACATCCGCCTTTGTGGAAGTAGGGATTGACATTCGACTTCTACCATTTTATTCGAACAATTTTTACTTCCCACTTCTGTCCACCAAGCGAGAGATACGGGTAGCAAATTATTCTAATTTTCATACCCCTTCATTAGAGATATCGAAAGCGTTACTAAATTTAATAGCTTTCATTGGAAAATAAATGAAAATTTTAACATTAAGTAAATATTAAAAACATTAAGGATAATATAAAAATGAATGACACTAGTGTTGTTTATAAATTAACGTTTAAAAATTATGTAAATTCAACTTAACAAATTAATAAAGTTAATTAGAAGTAAGTCGATACTGTCTAATAAAAGAAAATATATAATACACAACCATTTCATATAGTAGTTAGACATACTTCATACTAAGAATAGTGTTTTGAAGAAACTTGTATTATTTTATCATAACACGTCTTGGTTATATGGTTATAACATTTTTCAATTAAAATTTATCTTCTGCATCTTTATATTTTGTAAAGAAACTGATAAATTAGGACAACTTTTTGTTTCAATTAAAAAAATGAACTACCGTCTTGATTGTACAATTAGTGTTATACCATGTACTCGTATAATTAATAGCTACATCACATTGCACTGGACGTAGCATTCAAGTTGTATAGTTCCTTTATCGTCTGAAAGACGGAATTTGATATCAAGATAAATTATTACAAGAAAAGAACTTTCAGCTATTGTAATTAGATTAAACATCAAAATGTAATGATGTAATGAAATGATCGACTCTCATCTGAAATGTAATAAAATTATAAATTTAAACTGCAATAATAATGAAACAACTTATTATGATAACATTCTGTTTACTAATATATTACTAGTTACAGGTTTACCATGGAGGGATAAAAAATGTCCATAGTCACATTTTACTTATATTGAATTTATTAATGTAAAATCAAACAAAATATTACTTTATTGACGTAAAGAAAGAATTCAGATATAATATAAACCTCTAAAATCCGTCCTTTTCCCAATTCAGGAGCTCGTTGAAAGTTCTTATATTCTAAACACAACATAGTTTTCTCATTGTGTTTACTACATAAATATTTGGAACATAAGCAAGAGAAAATCGTAGTTTTACTCAGTTTTCTTCTATTTTCACTGTCAGATTCAAAGCAGCAGACGTGGTATCTTCATTTTCCACAAGGAGGCACTGGCATAGCTTGTGCTCCTTTTAATTTTCTTTCCAGTATATTTTCCATTGCCACCACTAAATTAATTATTTGGCCTTCGATACTTGTAGCTCGGTTTTCAATATTAGGTCGAACAATTTCATGCCCAATTCTTGAAAAAAACAATCTTCTCTGATAACTTTTCTATTTGTTCCATTCTGGGAAGTTCACAATGTATAAAGAGATCAATGATCGTATAGAATACTGATAGGGGTATCTATTAGTGGATCGTTTAGCACTAGCTATCTGATCAGTAGATCAACCTCTCCTTTTGTTGAATTGTAAAACAAATTTTTGTCCTATTTGTGATTACAATTTATGTCATTATCCACTGCGTCATATTGATGTTACGTTGATAGTAACAACATGTTACTTTTAGGCTTTTCTATATACGATTCTAAAGTAACTGGGGCCATATTACACTTTGGATTACGGCTTGAATATTGTGGCCGACCAACAGTTACTTATAACTCTTTCGTATTGAGTGTAAACAAAATCGGTACTCGGTTTAATTCCAAATTAAGGTTAATAATAACTCACATGTAAAATTTCACAAATCAACATATATTATGATAGCTGTTTCGCAAATTAAGCATCTTCAGACAACTAGTTTTCCAAAATTTACCTTAATACATTTTCGGTTAGACTGCATTGTTCCAACTAAGGTCAAGTCATAGTTTTATATAGTGTTGGAAGTATGGAATCTGTCAGTAGTAACATTTCTACCTTTGTTCGCAATTGGAGCTACCAGTCTTTTCACGACTTCCACTGTTTTGTTTCCGTCTCTCTTCCCAGAGTACGGATCCATATTTAGTGCAAGACGTTGTTCACAATCAGCTAGAATTCTTATAAGTATGCCATATTTTCCGTTTTTTTTTAATACCTTGAAAGGACAGCATATTAAGTACAATGACAGCATTTCATTTATAACCACATTACGTGTTGGAGTATAGTGACTGTAAAAATTGCTATTTATAATTTCAAACAAACCATGTAATAATCGACTATATCCAAACTTATCGATAAATCTCCTGTCACCTCTCGTTTGTTTAAGTCTAATAATTCCTTATATTTCTGTAAATCTATTGAAACAAATACAATTCAGTAATACTAAATTTGTAGTACAAACATCGATAAACGTTATATCCATGTATTTTCAATGATTTCAAGTATTTGTATTGTAAGTAATCTATAATAGTTACTGTCGTGCTACTGATCGACACACTGCAGTCTGACATATTAATTATTCAACCAATTACAACCCAGGAATAGGTCAACCCTTCATATTTGTTGGTGCAGTATAGATTTTTGATTTATTATTAAAATACACAATAGGAATTTAGTACTTCATATTAATTTATATAAGTTACCGCTTTCATATTTCAGTGCTTAAGAAATGTCGACGACCAAAATATAATCTCCATATTTGTATACCACATTTGAGCTAAGACTGGAAGAAAGTAATAGCAAACATTTTATGACAAACTATTAAGCTTTAATGTTGTAAAAATAATCTCATTTAATATTGAAATTTTGAAATATATTACATTTTGTATATTGCTGTCTAAAATGCGACCGTCAAATCTTGTACGATAGCAAAATCTAAAATTTCTTTTTAAATCAAAATGGTTGATTTAAAAATATCTCTATACAAAATATTGTAACACATTTTATAAATGATAGTTTATGAATGATATTAGTATACAACTATTAAAATGAATATATTTGGATCACGTTTTTATGAAAATAAAGATTTTAAAACGATTTTTAGGAGAATAGATATCCCTGTTAAAATAATATAAATAATTAGAATAATTCATTTACCATCCTGTACCTCTAATACTGTAGTAAGAAAACAAAATGTCTGTTTAATTATATTCTCATAATATCTCAACAGATATAAAAAAAGAAACATCTCCCCGTCTCTGTCTGTAAGCTTTATAAGCCGAGAATTGCTGATCATATTTTCATGCTGCTTTCTCTCCTTTGTAAAATCTATTTGGGGTTGAGATTTGAGTTAAATTTGATTGAAATTGCTGCAGTAGGTTACAATTATTTAAAAAAATTATTACTACACCAGTAGTACGAAAACCTGTATTGTTTATAATTTCTTAAACGTTTGAGCTATAAAATATATTTTGTCATTTGGAATTAAAACTATTTAAATCCAGTCTGGTTTGTTGGGTATGTCTTGACAAACCGTATCGCTTTGTTTTAGAAACACTTTTTAAAAAAGAAGATTATTGTTGACAAATCAGGTGTGACAAAATATTTAACTCATACGACAAAAAGTAAAAAAGAAAAGATAACAGACAACTACGTTTCTCATTTAGTCTAATAAGGCGAATGGTAAATGAATTACATTTTAAGGCGAAATGGTCGTCGTTTTAGACTTTCCTTAGATTTCCCTTTTAAATTGTTAAAATCAAACTTATATGAAGTTTGTAATTTAAAGCAAAGATTTATTAATTTCAAAACCCAAGGGAATGTCTCATCTTACACATAGACAAAATGTATTAAACTTTTGGTGTGAATGATAAAAATTGTAGTAAATATCATAATAATTTTAGTTTACATATTAAATATGTCTGTAGCTACCAAATAATGATTTTAAAATGATTATTATAAATATGTTAAGTTGTAAATGGTTTATTATGTTTAAATTATTCCGTAAAAAGAAGAAAGTAAAATACTTATTTGATTAAAATATAAATCATTTAATTTTAAAGATAATTCAATCATTTATCATACAAGTTTCAAACCATATATATTTTAAAAAATTATCATGTGAGAATTTATGACTTTATTTATTAAAATTTTGTTTAAACATTATTCGAGCTCTCTACTACTTGTGACTAATTGCATAAAACTTGATTTCCTAACGTCTTTACTTTATGACCATTAGGCCTAACACAACCGACCAACTGAGTTCTAACCTGAGGATCTAACTTCACCAAGCAAAAAGTATCTTTGTCGTTTATTTGCCTTTCGCTAATTTATATACTTACCTTTATTATTCCATTATGTTTGCTTATAGCCCAACTGGATTGTTAATAATTATTTACTATTTAATTACCTTGTATTGAGGTGTTACCATCAAACAATCCTTACTTGTAGTTTACACTATCTTATATGACGCGTTTCAACTATATGTCAATCATTATCAAATATAAAAACACATAGAAACACTTAACGACACATATTAATTCACATTTAAAAAAACACGATTAAAAACATACATATACGGACGACGCGCGTTCTCGTTGACTCACGATCGTGAATTCAATTAATCCCTGGTCAGCTGATAACGATCTTCGTTATTGAGAGGGTGCACTTATACAGTCTGTACATCGTGAATCACAGGTAAGGTTCCTATATTATCGATTAAGTCAAAGATGGTATGGAAATGAAGTTAAAGCTTGTTGTTAAGTAAGTGGACGGGGTTATGTTTCTGCTCTTTGTAAATGTGGAATTCCTCTAATGCATTCATCAACGGGCCCTTCTTACAGTGGTGTAATATTTTTAAATTCTTGTTAATGTCTGTGTAACATAGTATATGTATGTTTTTAATCGTGTTTTTTAAGTGTGAATTAATATGTGCCGTTAAGTGTTTCTATGTGTTTTTATATTTGAAAATGACTGACAAATAGTTGAAACGCGTCATATAAGATAGTGTAAACTACAAGTAAGGATTGTTCCACGGTAACACCTCAACACAAGGTAATTAAATAGTAATTCCTTTATTTTTGCTTAGAATTGTATAGACTTAAACAATAATCAAGGTAAGTAAAAGTGTGTTTAAGAAAAACTTAATGATAATGATTCCTCACACGACAACTTCATTGTCTCTACAGAGGCTTCGTAATCCCTAAGGATCCTAACTGGATCTACACTTTTTAAAATTTTCTTAAATTAGATCACTTTATTTCATCATTTTTAACAGGTCTCTCTTGAGCAAATCCTGTTCTCTTCCTACTTTGAAGCTTTTAGAGTGTTTGAGTTAAGAGTCTACATTCATTTTTTCCTTTTTATACAAGACGATAATGTACCAAAGAACTTTTGTCTTTAAATAACAAGGTAAACAAAATCTAGTCATTAATATTTCATGGTCAGTTGGTATCATTGCTCCTAGTGGGTCTTTGTATCTTTATATTCTATAGTAAAGCACTTATCAGCAATGAGACAAGTAACGTGCCAAATGTCTATATTAGCAATTCGTATTAATTTGTATTTGGCATTCACTGTACTTTCCAATCTCGAGTCAAAGATTAGACCCAAATTTCTAAAATAGATATAATAAATAAATTATATTATTATTTCGAAAAAAAATCATATGTTATTTTACTCGTATCAGTTTATATAATAGACTATAAGAAATTCTATTATCACTTACTTCAGCATGAATGACCCTATAGTATCCACAGTATTCATTACAAAATCATTAAAAAAACTAGATTGTAACTGAATAAAAGTCTTATTATCAGAGGCTTATTATAGTGAGTACAGTCTTTGCAGTTCTGAAGGGACCTAGCTGGATTATAAATTTTTCATGTACTCTTGGGTTAGACTTCTCTTTTTCTTATTTCCTATCAGTCTCTCTTGACCAATTCTTGTTATTTTCCGACCCTGACGCTATTAGTGTATTCGAGGGTTAGGGTTCTTTATTCTATATTCTTATCTTCGTTCTTTCATAAAGCGATGGTGACTGAAAGGCGTTTTGCCTCTAAACAACAAAAATAGCAGTTAACATATATATTGTCATTAAGAACTCGTTGTAGTACACAAATCCCATATTTCTTTTTTGTAATTAATATATTTTTTTAGAATTTGTTATAGAAAGTTTTTTCATCAAAAAAGGACACTTATCAATAAACTTATGTTAACACGCAACTGAAATTATATTATAAAATATATATATATATATATTATATATATATATATATAAGGTAATTTTCCGTGGACCTATTTGGTTAACTTAATATTAAATTGATTTGATAGTTTTAATTAATTAATTAACTGGTAATGAATTTGAAAAATTTTGTTATGATAATCAATACTAAAATGGTTTAATATTTCAATAAAAGAACCAGCTGACATGTAACGTATTGAAAACTTTGGTCAATCAGCTGTTACATTTAAATGTCACCGTAGTCACATTGTCGAGTAGTAATTGTATGCAATAAAACGTGATGGTAGGTCAAATGAGTTTCGAGATATGCATGTGTAACATTTCGAGTTCAAACCTCTGCCAAGATAGCTCGACTCAAAGTAAAATCCATTTTAAATAACGGTGGAAATTTCGGTGTAACTATTATTTTAAAACATACCATTCTTCACAGTATTATCTATACTTTTTTTTATGTAATAAATGAATGCCCGATATCTTGAATATACACAGTCACACAAAAATTGTATGGTAAAAGTTACTTTAACGAGAGTGTTAACTGTGCTATTAGTCGTGAGGATAGTAAAAAAGTTTCCCAATATATTAATAATCATTTTCAAAATAACTGATATGTTGCCATTTGGTACAGGGTAAGTGATCGCTAAATGTAAAATAATTATAATTATGACAAAAACACTTATTTTTATTTTTGACAATAACTTCTCCGTTTTTTATTTTATAGCATTTAAGTTGAAACCATTACAACGAAAATGTAATTTTAGACTTATTAGTCAGTATTTTCAGTTACAAAAATATTTAGGATTTGTGGATTTTTGAAACTTATAAGAATATTTTGTATTTCAATGAGTCATTAGGGCTACAGAAATTCTTTTAATACTTTTAATCTAATATTTATTTTTGTGTTGCTATTGTTTTTCGCACATAACGACAGATGTATTAAAACGACAGGTGTACAGATTGTAATATTTTATATGTATTCATTATGTAATACAAGTTTAACATGAGTAAAATAAACATACGTAAAGGATATCTTTCTATTGTTATTATCATTCTGCTGCTGTGATAGTTGATTTTTTTTTTTTTTTTAGTTTTTTTTGTGAACAAATCACATCTATACAAATACTGTACCATTAAAAGCGTTGTTTCCTTCGAGGAATAATCATTAATAGGAATTGAAAGGAAACATTAAGATTAATTATTTTGTTATGAAAAATAGATTCAGTGACATGTTAACAGTTATTCAACAATTTGTAAACAAATAGTATGATCAAAGCTTATTTATCATTTTCAACCTTAGGAAAAATCACGGAAACTAATTTATAAACACCAGTGAACAAAGAAAGATAAGATATTAAAATTCCATCCACATATTCATTATGTTTTGTGTCTTAGCTCTTAACTGCTGATACAAAATAATTATTGTCAATTGAACAAATAACTGCACGACTATTTATTAAAATATTTCACTTTACTTTTTCAATATTATTCTAATCTTAACATACTTTTTACAACCTCCAATTTTTCTCCATCTTAAAATATAAATCATGAAAATTCACTTCAATGACTTTTCAACTTTTCATCACTTCAATGAAAATTAAATTTAAAGTAAGACTTTTTATGTACTTAACATATCTTCTGAGAAATATAATCGTCCAATAAAGTTTGTCTTTACATAACTATCTAAATTGATCCTCCCTATTCAACCTTTCTCCTTTATATAGAAATTAAATTTGAGTGGTTCTCATACATTAATCTACCTTGACATTGGATAATATCTCTCATGCTCTACAGGACTTAGAGGATTAGTATTAAGTTTGTCTTCAAGGAACTGATTTTTTTTTGTAATATAGCGTTTAAATGATTTATGAGTAAAATCTATAATTATATTTATTTAGTTGTTGAGGTTACCTTCTTGCAAAAGGTATATTGAATCATAAATAATATGATATTTTTGAACAATAACATTGAAGTTACTACCTACGTGGCTGTTCTAAATATGAATGAAATTTATTAAAAAGTATTTGATATTGTCAATAAATTTAGATGAATCATTTAAAACTCTACGCATTACTTACAGGACCTTTCAGAACCCATATAATATTTTATTGTTTATTCGGCTTGATTATTATAATAAAGTTATATTGTGTTATTTACGTTTACGTTTTCATTTTTAAGTGTCACATAATTATGATTTAAAAATTCAAAACATCATTTCAAAGTAAGGCTGCAACGGTTTCAGGTGTAAGTGAAACTTGGAAAAATAAGACTTGGGTGGTGGACCTTTAAAATAAAACTACAGGAAATTGCAACACGATACACTTGTAGTATTAAACGGCTTTTTTATTATAATCACAAATTACTACTTAGTGTTATTAACGATGTCTATTAACAATGTCTATTAACAATATGTCATTCAACGCTTAGCTCAGTTGATCTGCTTTACAAATTGTAAATTTATTTGCCCACATTGTGTCTCAAGTTTTACTGATTAACAGGCTCTATAAGTTCCAGTTAGTTTAACTTGCATGTATGGCTTACAAAGTCATGTTAATTTATTAGTAACATCCCTTCAAGGATCTGATTAGTGGTTACAAAAATAAATAAAATGTTTCTTAGAAAAGACTGACTGACGAAATTTAGAATTGAATTTATAATTAACCCTCATAATTAGAGGTAAATTTTGAATTATAAATGTTAGGTTTAATTAATATTAATACACATAGATACATGTAAACAGAAAATCATTTGTGGGTAACATATAATTGTTAAAGTGAAGAAAATTAATAAGGAATAAATTTAAAAACTGAGTATGTCGTTGTATCTGTTTTTCAAAGTAATTGGTATTTGCGGACAATTAAATTCCCCTTCAGACCTCAAAAGAGCTTTTTATGTAAGACGTGGTTAAATTCGAATTTTTTGTTTAAATTTTTCATTTTAATACAATATTGTAGAACTAGTTGAGAATAAACTTACTAAGGTTCAGTAATGAAATTAAAACATCAATTTTAAGATTTTAGTTCCCACGGAATTTAGAATATTGATAGAAATATATATTTTTTGAATTGGTTATACATTGAATGTGGTTCCCATACAAATATAAGTTGACATTAGATAGTATGCCTCAGGCACTATATAGTAATTACTAAGGACAAAGTTTGTATTTAATGAGCTGTTGAACTTATATCTCCAACTAATTTATTTTAAACGTTTAAATCTTTTATGAGTCAAATTTATGGTAATATTTATTTAATTACAGCAGTTACGTACTTGCAAATAAAAACAACCATAGATTTTAGTATCGAACGCATCACCGAAAAAATAAAAAAACCACTTACACTTGCTTTTTGATAATAAAATATAACTTTTGGAGAGTGTAACTGCTGGAGACAAGCCTTACCTAGTCATATATAATATTTCCATAAGTTATTTTAGGAAAATAAACATAAAAAAAGTTGTATTTTGTAAATTAATTTGTATTCCACATAGGATTATTACAATTGAACTTATGTAAAAGTTCAAAGTTACAGACTTTATCTGACGAAACCTCGACGTCCTTACAGTGCAAAATAGTGATTAAATTTATTTATTTTATTTTCTGTGTTGCGTTATTTGGTGACCGTTGTTTCAAGCCACACTGCTGCTGTCATGAAATGGGTCAAGATGCATCCACTGATGGCAATAAAAAGCTTTTTATTTATATCTCTTCAACCAACACAAGTTTATAAACCACAAAAGAACAAACCTAATTAACGTACAAATGTAATTACTCTGGGATTTACACAGATTACTAAATTTAACTATCGACAAATAGCGTTGACATTGGTTAGTTTATTTAATATTTTTGATTGAAGGTAAATTATATTTAGAAACAGTTAATTATACTATATTCATTTTTATTTTACAAACTTACTGTATATGTTAACTTAGATCGACAGTTATTAAAATTTATATTTCATCAAAAATGTTAAAACTATTATAATATTAATTTTAATGTTACTGTTATAAAAACCCAAACCGTAAAGATTACAAAATATATTTATAGTTTTACAAGTGGGAGTTTGTATTAAATAACAACCTTGTTCCTACCACTTCCCAGTTTTGAATCATCAGCTAGTGTTTAGTTTTAACATATGGTCCACACGATCTACAATCTGAAATATAACAGGTTCTTGGAATGTGAAGGGTTGTTCAATAAATAAGGGTTAATCCAAGTTTCTTATTTTTTCTCCTCTTCACTTTTTTGTTTAAAAAGAATTTACGTTTATTACTTGGTAGAGCGTTTAGTTAATTTTGTGTGTACTTAAATTTTTTTAAAGATTATGAATTTAAACCCTTGATAGAATTTATTTAAGGGTAGTAGAATACACAATATCATATTGTTATCGGAAGTCCGCTCTTTACCAAAAACCAAAATCACCTGACTGTTTAGTATAACACGTAACGTTTTATAAATGCTTATAACGTTTTAACATAAACTTTAGTTCATCACAGGAAAGACAAGCTTGATGATTATGAGGGATTAATTCATTCTGTTGTATAAATAGGATATCATTTCTCCTAAATTTAAGTATTTTAAAAAATACTCACCTTCTAGCTTTAGCAAAAGATAAATGTTTCTGTTTGTTTGTTTTTTGAAATTCTAGTAATAGCTCAGAAAAATAGGAGTCGCAATCTCACACCAAACTGCTGGTACTTAGCCATAAATATAAATCCCCAAAATGCTTATACCGATTTATAAAATTCCCATATTTGTGTAACGACCCCAATTTATAAACACGACCCATTTTGATTTTATTTTTATGAATAGTAAAAACCAGAATCACGAACTACTAATTTCCTAAACAACAAATCATGGTAGAATCAATTACGGTAAGAGAGGAAAAATAAAGAGAAATTTAATTATGCCGTTCTAAAAAATTTAAAATCACACACAAAATTCGTTATAAAAAAAGAAGTATATTAAGTTTGTGTATATTACTTGGATTAAAATAACTGTTTATTAAATACAAGTTTGTAATTAATTAAAATTAACTGAATAAATTAAACCGTAATAATTGTTTTTGTAACACTAATATATCGCAATATTATGTATAACAAAATTAATTATTTAAAATGGAGTTGACACACATAGTAGCCTACACACATAATAATAAACTATCTTGTTATGCTATGGTGAAGAACACTTTGCTTTAGAGTAATTTTAGAGTTATTGACATAAATAAGAGCCGTTAAATAATTTTAATTCTTTATATATTAATTTATTAATTTTAATTATTTTTTCAGATGAATCGTACAAGGTTTTCGTTCATTTTTAAAAGTAAGTTCAGAAAATAACCTGTAAATGTAGTATTTAAATTTTCCCTCCTAAAGAAGCTAATACCGTCAGTCTCATCCTAAAAATTAGTATAAGGCAATTATATAATTAGTTCAAATGATTTGATTTTGGTATGATTTCATTTTAAATACAGTTTTTTTAGGTTGTTTTCATGTCTTCAAAATTCATAATATAACATCATAATTGTGATTATTTGTTACTTGCTGATGCAATGAAGGTTACTATATGGAGGCGTTTGAAGACACTAATTTTTTACTTGACATTTTCAAATACTAGACGCAATGTTTTAGTGTTAAACTTCTTGACAATTCATTGTTATTGTTTTGCCGAGGAATATAATTATAACATTAGGAGATGTAGTCAGAGATAATTCACCACTTATAGAATCAAACTTATTATATTGAGTTGTTTTACGGGTCTAATAGTGTGATTTATTACATATTTTAAGTAACAATAAAATATAAGCACATTGAATATCTCCTTTTCAAACTCGGTTAATCCTACTTCGATTTCTTCGTTTTTAAAACCAAAATATTCTAGTATTGTTTTTGGTTACAATATTTACATTTTTGTACTAGAAGTATTGGTTTCGTTTTTCAATAATATAGGGACTACTCTTTAATTAATAATCTATTTTATAAATGCAACTGGACTCCAAACGCTTAAGTAGTAGATGATGTAGTAGCATAATGTAGTAGCATAATGTATATCACATTATGAAAGTTTTTGAAAGAATTTGTAATTGGAGCTAAACTTTGTATGTCTGATGTATCAATAGTTACATTTTTTCTCTTCTTATTTTGCATTTCTTCTAAAAAAAATAATCAATTTTATACTGTAGAATAGCAAATGTAACCAACTTTATGGTTATTAGATACTGGGATTTACATATTTCACTTGTTAACCAAACATCGAGGCCACCAATAACTGTTCATCTTAATAAAGAGACAACCAAATTTTTTATGAACAGGATCAATCATTGCGCTTCCTTATACGTCTTAAAAATCCTCTTCATAATGTTTACGACATGAATGACAAAATGAAATATAAAATATTTGTATTGTAAATACGAGAAATTATTATTCTATTATTTGTATATTGTAGTTTTTGGTTTCATTGGAAGCGGTAATAAAAAACTGTTGTGCAGAGTGTCTCTCATATACAAATATTGTCAGTGTCTACTTTTCAGTGTTCATTTTCACCAACTCTGAGTTTAACTTCAGTTTTGCAGCCTCGTCGTTACTGGGATTAATTAAATTAGACTGTATAGTTTCGACTTGAACTTTGTGCTGATCACAAATGCTGCAAGTATCCGATCTTGGGTATGCAAAGGATATATTGAATTTTATGTTGAATAATTCTCTGTACTTTTCATAAGACACTTTAAGTGTAGGATATGTTTCCCTAAACATTTCAAACATTTTTTTAATATTAAGTTCTTCAGGTAAGTATATGTTTTGGGATTTGGTCAAGCTGTAGTGCGATTTCCTTCCTTGAAAAGAATCAATATGCTCAATTACACTACTCACATCGGTATCTGAGAGTCTGTTAGGCCTTGAGCAATGTTTACCACGCATGTTTATAGGGGGCACTTCATGTTGATTTGAGCCCTTTTCTGCAAAGTCTGTACCCGCTTGGCTGTGGTTCCGTGAAATGACAGAAACCCTTTATAGCATATGGGAACTTCTTGTAATTGCCCATTTCTTATGATTCTAACCTTTAAAGAATAAGAGTAGGCATGAAAATCGACTTCGTTTTCAGGCTTTTTAGGGCGATGACGAGCTACAGGATGGCAATTTATTAGGCCGCATAGATACACAGATTGTTCATCATATGAGTTTATGGAATTAAACTTTGAAATCATTAAATTTCTCACTTCCAAAGTAACATTCTTAAAACATTCAAGACGTAAAAACTTACAGTCAGGACCAGGCTCATGAGTACTTAACCTTATTTTCTTGGCAACATCCTGCATGCGACCATAGGATTTCCGTTTCTTTGATAACTTGAATTCAGTGCTACAGTCATTATCCTCTTCCTCCATGTTACAAAAATACTACCAGTATTAAAACGAATAATAAAATAAAAACAAAGATTAACACTGATTCCAAATGAATGAACACACAACCTTCCACAAAACTCATATTGTATGTGCAACAGAAATAAAAGTTGACATATCAATGATTAAATCGTCTTCGTTAGCTGCTACATGCATACAAACCATACTAATAGTTGATTGAGATTCTGCTACATGAATGTGACTACTATTACAATAAAGTCATTTTTTCAGAATATTTGTCTTTTCAATAATTTGGTTACTTGTATTTAGGGATTAAAAAATTGTAAGTAAATTGAATTTACATCGAATACTGTTAATCAAATTAAGCTTAAATAATGGAGTCAGAGAAGCTATTTGAATATTCTGACTGAATTCCTTCTGAAAAGGCTTTGATTGCTGACGACGTAGTTGTACGACATTGGTGCTTCATGACTGGAACAATACTCCAATCTGTCTGGGGCATTAATTTACTGTAGAGATTAAACACAACCGTTTCTTCTTATAAATGTAATAACTTGGAACTTTGCAATTTTTAACAATATTAAATTTTAATTATTTTAATAAATTGAATTTTTAAAAACAACAAGATAATTTATACAGCTCAATTTTCAACTCCATATTGGTGTATGCATAGTAAATAGTATTAATGTAAACGAAATTTAAAGCCATATTTGTTGTTATAACACTTATTCAGCTAATTCACACACACACACACACACACACACACACACACACACACACACACACACACACACACACACACACACACACACACACACACACACACACACACACACACACACACACACACACACACACACACACACACACACACACACACACACACACCGAACAACAAACTATAATCTTTATTAAAACGAAAAACTAAAGCCACAGTTGAGACACATAAAGGTACAGGTGTTTATAAATTGATGCAACGATTGTTCTATCTTTAATATAGGTCAAACTGGACGTCCTTTTCAGAAGAGGTTCAAAGATCTTTGCCATCCAATAAAATGAAGACAATAAAATCTACATATGCCGAACATCTCAGCCATCATTCTACGCAGTCTTACCAACCAACGTGGACGTCGAAGTTCCACACAACATTGCATCATAAATTTTACGGTCTCCAAAGTGGAGTGATTTATGTGTTGTTTATAAGTTATGCTTTACTTCAGTGATTTTTTTATATGACCTGAAGATGGGCATTTAGTACGAAATTTCAATATTGTTTTAGTGTTAAAAGAAGAAAAACTAATTGACGTTAGTAAAAAATCGCTTTATAAATTAATAATTAATGAACCGATCGGTAGGCTAAAATGGCCGAAATAAATATTTATTTTATGTATTGTCTACATAAAATTTAACACGTTCACTGTTATCCACTTCAACGTTTAACGTTTTTAATTTATTAACATTGTAATACGTTACACCATCATTGTACATCTATTTGTCTATATCATGTTTGTCACAACTTATTTTCTTATTGACAGAATTTGTGTCTAATAACTCTTTAACTTCAATTTACTTTTCATCTGACTATTTTTTCTATATGACTATTATTTATAGAAGTTTCATGAGTTCTGATTAAACTATTTTCAAGAGTACAAATACTACTGTTTACTTGTCTACATTCAAATATGTACATTTGTCTAGAACGCATTTTGTGTAAACAATTTTCGGTACAATCCACTCTTAGCACTTTGGACAAACCCTACTGATCCATTAGTAAATTAATTCTATCAGGACCACCAAGATAACAAAACGAGAGGAGTACCAACGTAAATCTAAACGACTCGCGGGCCCATTGGCTGAATTAACAACACAAGTGATCACATGGGGGCCGAAATGTAAATACGACCAATTTCGATGCTCGACTGAGTTATTGGCTTATTGACAAAACGTAATGTAACTGAGATAAAATTACCAATGCCAAAATTTAAAATTTCTACAAAAATGTTAATCGAGTTTCTCATTTTTAGATTCCACTTTAGGTAATAAGATAGAAAAAAAATTCGAACACAAGATGTCACTAAAATACCGTTTATTTAATTAAATGCGTTTTAACAACAAAGTCGTTGATTTGATGATTAAATAAACGTAAATTTTGAGAGATCTTGTGTTCGAGTTTTTTTTCTATCTAATATCTCACAAGTGAAGCTTAATATTTATTTATTATGTAATGAGGATAATATTTTAATGATACAACAATTTATATATTGTTTGAATCCTTGTTAGGAAGATATTGAGACAATTTTAAAAATATTGTTCTTATGTCTCTGTTTGTATATCCGTCAGTCTGTCATTTTGCTACGAGATAACTGGATAATGAAGTCGAGTAACTCAACATGTTATGTTTGATGAGAGGATGGTGCACTGTTTTTGATAAAATCATCAAAAGGGTCGGTATGAAAAAGGATCTTCCCTAAATTTAAAGCCTCAATTTAGATGAAACTTGTATTAAGATAGAATTTCACAAAGGGTTTTTAATTTCTGTAAAATTAAAATCAAACCCATATTCATAGTTTATATGTGAAAAAAGTTAATTACATCAAACTAATATTTTATAATTTTTTTTTTCTAATTTGTTACCCGGTCTTGTTTTAAATAAGTAATTTTTTATAAGAAATTCTTTACAAAGTGACCATTTGAGTGAACATTTAACTGGTTTTAGCTATAGCATAGTGTGAATTCGAATGAGCAATTGCATAACTTACCGTAGTAAAATAAGAAATGTAACTCAAATGTACTTTTGTTTTATTAAAATAAATTTTATAATACCACTACAATTCATAAAACCACATTAAAAAAACAAAACAATAAATGGTACTAATAGACATATTTAGTGTAAAAATAGAAAAAAAAAAAACATTATATTATTGATTGGCATAAAAGTGAGAACATGCTCTAACGTTCTAAATTTTAAAGCCGAACATAGGGAAATGTTTAAAGGAACATAGGGAAATCACGTTTTTTTATTCTAAATACAATTAGTTGTCTGTAAAGTATAATATCACATATGAAAAACCTACATGATACAACTTCAATCAAAAAATGTTACTTATTTTGATGGGAATGTTTACATAACGTTGCTTTAACACTAAACTATAGTCGTCTACCATCTACAAACAGGAAGCGAGTATTGGTTGGTAGTAAAATGCTGCAACTGGTTTTTGTTTATATCTTTTTACAGTATTTATTGGATTTTCAGAACCTAGAATTGTTTGTATATTTCGTTACCGTTGTGACCAAGGTTTACAACTAGTGTCAGGAAGTGTACTATCACCAATAAGATTCCCCGTCATTGATTATAATGTGTTGTGGTATGAAAATACACAAAGCAACCAGCTGATCTTATATCAAAATTCCGATAGAAAATAGCCATAAATTTATTTCACGACTATTCGTATATTATATTGCAAACTTTTTATCTAGTTTAATGAAACATCTTTCAAACATTCTGATATTTGAATATATTATCTATATTTATTTGAATAATAAATTCACTATATTATAATGAAAGATAAAAGGTTCTTGCCAACTTGCTGAGACTAATAATCTCTTACTTGAGACCTGCCTGTCAACGGCGTTACCAACTTTCATAAATCACTCTGAGGATAATGTCTAACAGATGTTGCTAATTGCCAATAAAAGTCACAATACTATTCACGCAGCTTTATTGATTGATGTATAACTATGCTGAATCTTTCTTTTTTGTTTAAATTTTTTGAAACAATGAAATAAATCAATAGTTATTTAAGTGTCACTACTGAAAATAATAATAATAATGAATACAACCAACAATATTGTTTAAGACACTACTACTAGGGATAAATTAGCGGAACTTATGAAATAAATTACAAAACCCATCAGAACATTCTGGCAAACCTATTTTTACTTTCTCTGATATGCATGGCACGAAGAATGTTTTGTGATATTATATGTCTGATATTACAGATCTATAATACGCTCTAATATTATACACACCATGGAAAACTTAACTTTAACAAATAATATGATATTGTGTTATATTTTGTGTAAATACAAATAGAGATGTTTTTGATTACTATTTTGTAAGTTTCAACGATTGACAGTATTTATCTTTAATTTTTTTTAGTCTCCCTAGATGTGTCATCTGTTTATATAGAGTTTTTATAGGAAATAATTAATGCGAAGCAGTTGTTTTTCGGTTACTCTGATGTTCTTTCTGGTAACCTGTCTCACAAAACGGAAAAACACAAATGAAATGTATTTCATCGTTAATTAATCGTTTTAAGTCAAAAAAATTATGTTAAACAAATTTGTTCAAATCTAAAAAATAAGATGTTTGCTAATTTATCTATTTCCAATTTATCTACACTGTTGTCTCTCAAACACAAGCTGCTCAGTAGAAAACAATGTAGTTTTACATCTTCACGAAGAATATATTTCACACATAATGGTTAACATAATTATCATCATAATTTGTCTGGCTAAGTGTGTTCGAAATTATTTTTTTCTTTTGTTGTGAATTTTTACTATAAATTTCAAAAGAAAAGCGATAAGGATTAAGATAAGACATTTTTAATTATATTTTGAAATCAGTTTGATTTGATGTTTTAGTTTTACCCATTTCTCAAACCGATATAGACAGAGAATAAAGTAGTAACCAGTAGTTTGGGAGATAGTAAAAAAATTGTGAATGGAACGTTATAAGTTTCCGCTACAATTATTTATCCTACTCCCCCAAATAATGATGAACATTGACCTATAATTTTAATAAACTAATAAGTTAATAATCCAAAATATTATTATTCCAATGCGTGTGAAATACACTTCTTACTCGATTTTAAGAATTTTTCAGGATAGAGACTCAATTTTATGCAAAACGTAATTTCTCTTTCAAAGAATGAAATATCCTTTTATTAATTATAAGTTTGTTAAAACATACAATAATATTTATTTACCAATAACCTAAAATCATAGAGGTTTCTTAGAATTTTATTTTAAGTCGTCTGTATTAAAAACACAAACATATGTCTTAAATATTTGGTAACTGAGAAGAAATTTGGCAAAATAAAAACAAATTATGAGTGGAAGGGATAACCTGGTTTATTTTTAATAGGCAGCTCAAACGGTTTTATTACTATGTAAGTATTGAGTAGAGTTCATTAAGTGGAGTTAAATTAATTTTGCAAGTAACTAGATGATAATTAACTAGAATAAGTTAAATAAGTTTGCAACTAACTAGAAGATTAAACTAAGTTTTAATGATCAGTTAAAACTATGTCCCTTTATAAACTGGATATTGACGCAATTAGATCATGTTTGCACATTTGACAAGACTTAGTACTTTTAATACCTGTCAACTTGTTAGAGTTTACTATATTTTAGACATCACACATTTCGAAAGTGATAAATAACTTTGTTATAGTATATAATACTAAATCAAACCTAAAGCATTTTTTATTAGATTAAATGCAACTGATTTGTATCACAAATTATATATAATTATCCTAAAGTAGAGTTTTTCCCCCTACTAGCTCTCTATTAATGCAAAAGGTTGGTATTACATAATGCACGTGGTGGGAAATAACTTCCAATGTATGAAAAGTGTTTCTTCGACTTGAAACGGGTAAAAATTCTAAAGCCACCTTTTAATCCATGACCTTAAAAAAATAATAAAACTATTTTAGCAAATAATCCCATACAACTTGTGTCCATGTTTATACCGACTAAATTCCTTATTGTATGCGAGAACCTGACTGAAAATACAAGTTAACTTTTTTATTATTTCTGCCAATTATAAAAACACTCCCCATAAGACTAAACGTCCCTTCGTTTAGGCGAGATGGGATGTGGGATTCACCAATACGTAATTATGTAAATAAAAAAATACTAATACTAAAATGTATACAAAAATTCAAAGTGTTTGATAGGGTCAGTATACTTTCTGCGGAGGTCTATAATCCAAAAACTTGGGACATTGATTTGTGCGGTATTTTAATTACTATAATATAATATTATATTGATTGTTCACCGTATTGGGACCAAAGAATGGAAACAAATAATATTTTTATTGATTTAAACAAACATTGGGAAAAAATATCATAATACTGATCGTAGATACAAACAGATTTTATTATTTGTAATTTGAACACAAAATAGACTGGCATTACTGGTTTCAGACAAGTTGGAGTCTTAAAAAATTGTAAGTTCAAGGTGTTTTTAATTCAATTTCTTGATTTACTTATTTTAGTTTTTATAAAACTCGTGTCTTTTCACGTTTCTTGTAGTTTTTATTGTCGTTATTGTATTGAGATACAATAATCTATTATGACGTAAGACATGTGCAGCGAAGTTTGAATACTAGTACAGATTTGGTAATATTTTTAATTTTCTTTTACAGGTTTAGAATAGAAGCAAAATATTCTTAAAGAACCTAAATTTTCCAACAAACTTTACTTAACTGCAGTCTTTTATCAATTATAAGTCTATAATGAGTCAGAAATCATTCTCTGTTACTCCTGATGTCACATTTCACGGCTACATTCTTACCGTTACAATTACCTAAATGTAATATTTATGATAAGGGATACATTTATTTTCTGAGCGAATTAACAGAATAAACATTTACATAAAAATCTTCTATGCTGACTTGAATACAATAAAGTTTATATAGTTATACTTTAGTCTATCTGAAAAGTTAATTAAAATATGTCCTGAACACATTTGCATGTTTCAAAACATTTTCGTCTCTCAGGGAATTCATCTGAAATAGATATTTCCCTCCATATTTCCTTGACCCTTATTATTGTAATTATTCTCTTCATTGTCTCCCCCCCCTTCCAATTATATTGTAAATTCTCTTCCTTAGTTTTTGAACAACTTAGGACTTTGATGTTTTCTATGGGTATAATATCTTTTTATAAACTGACATTGTTTAAATACATGACAGTGAGTATCAGTTTCTTTCTTTACTTTATAATAACAGAAAATGATGATAATGGTGAAAAATATTGATGTTAAATTTCACGAAAAATTATCAGCTCTGGAGTTTTATGTATAATAGAACTGATTTTGCAATAATGTTTGTTGTCCTGTATTCCCACAATAAAAACTGGTGGGCCTATTTTAATCAAATTTAATACTTTTATATATTGTCATACCCCAGGGGGTGGGGGTTATTCATTTAATATTTAAATCACATAATGCTGTTTTAAATAATAAACAACATTTCTGGTGACCTGATTACAGTAAAGATATGAAGTGTTTTTAACACCATCCAACGAGAGTGATAATCCCACGATAGAAAACCAGAAACTTACTTGACAAAATATGTTTTAATAATTAAGAGTAAATAGAAAAAAATATATTGTTTACACTGATGACCGACGGTACTTGATAGAATTCCATTTTAACAAATAAAACACAATTTTTCTTTTGTAAAATTCTATAATTTATTTGGTCTAGCCGACCATGGTTTCGCCAGTTACTGCATTGACGAGGCTCAATGCCTCTAATTCTAAAATTATAGAATTTTACAAAAGAAAAATTGTGTTTTATTTGAAAAAATATATATTTATTACTTTTAATTTATTTTAAAGAATTCCGTAATAATTATGGTTTAATGTTAGCAATATCACGTCAGGCATGTTTAATAACAGGGGCTTACAGATTGACGCAGTAATCAGACTGTCCAGTGTTATTGCAGCTTAACGGTTATAATATTACATCGTGACTGCTTTGTGGAACATATTGTCCTGGTTGTGTGTGAGACCGGATTAAATATTATGGATCAAAACGTACATCAAATTCATTATTTACAACATTGTAGCACCTTATAATTAGTCCTGCTCCTTGACAATCCTTATTATACAATCTTTAAACTAAAACCACAGTATATACATTGTGTGAACAAAATCCACCCCCGTTCACTTTAACTTTTAAATGAACGTAAATAAATGAAATTTTGAAACACTTTTGGGACTGTTAACTGGGAAAATATGGGTTAACTGTTAACTGAAGTTTCTTTCACGATATTTTGGTTATTTACCCCTCTCCCTAAAATGGGATATTTTCGGAGGTATTAAACATTATCAAATCGTAACCCATATCTTCTGACTGGTCATATTAAAGGGCATGAAATAGTTTCCAAAAATATATACAGTAGTAGACCCCCCTACCTCTTTCTAAAATATATGAAATAAAATAATTGTATAATTCTGTTGGTATTTACATATTGGTGCGCTACATAAATATGGCGTATTTACGTTATCTAATTATTGTTAATTAACTTTTTGTTTTTATTTGAAGTAATCATAAAGTGTCTGACCAGTTTATGATTCGACGCTAAAATTATAACAATATTACAATCCTTTTGTTATTACGAATTTGGAAAGTAAAACACTTTTCTTGCTAAAAGCTCATTAAGATAACTCTCAAACCCCTAAAATGTTCACCTAATTAATTAATTTACAGATTCACTTATGAAGTTAATTAAATAAAATAATTTATCAATAGTCAAAGAATCAGTTTCCTTGAAGGAGTACACCTCTTTGCATTTGGGTTGGTCAGTAATTAGGATAGCGACTTAGTAGTTCAAACGCGATAGAGTAATTAATCTTTCTTTGAAAATTTTTGTCAATTAAGATTAGTAAAGAACATAACATGTCATAAGTAAGTACACATGCCATGCCTTGAGTACATGTGATTCAATTATTTTCTTGTATTTCCTTCACATTTTTGGTGGTTTTTGGAATGTATTGAATGCACATTGACCTTGAGTCAAGTTGAAAGTACATGTTTTGTTATCTAGTTTGTACAGGTAGAGAGATATGTAACAAAGACTATATCTAATAAATGATTGGTCTATTCCTAACCCCCACCCTCACATAGCAACATCCAAGATTATACCATTTTGAGCGTCCTACTCTGTTCCCAGCCAGCAAGAAGATTAAACCATGTTTTAATTTCAATCTAGTGTAATTATTTCTACACCCCAGTTTTTTTAGTTAGTATGTTGCGAGTACAAAATGTACCCTCAATATATTACAGTGGCGACGAGGATTAAAAGTAACTTAACGGCAGTGTGTAAAGCCACAAAATATAGAGTTTGTAACGAAAAACCACATGTGTTCAGTAAAGTGTTTAGAAAACTTTATTAACTACTTTAGAGTTGTGTACGGTAAGGCGTAACACAAAAAAATTGTTAAATATCGAGAGTGTATACGGGAAGGCGTTACACATATTTTATAAAAGTACATACGTGTGTGGAAAGGCATACATTGTTTAGTGAACGTGCTTGGTTTTGGAAAACAAAATGGCGACGGTCGGTCGCATGGTCGATTTTAACAGTGCAGAAGAAAGTTGGCAATCGTACATTGAACGGTTCGAATTGTTTATTCAATGCAACGACATTGATGAAAAAAAGAAAGTAAGTACTTTATTAACTGTGATTGGTGTAAAAACTTATAATTTATTGAGAGATTTGTGTATACCGGAAAAACCGGCGTCTAAAACATACGACGAAATAGTGAAATTACTACAGGAACAGTTATATCCGCGTCCATCTTTTATTGCAGAAAGATATAAATTTAGTTTACGAAACCAATTAGAACAAGAAAATATCGCGGAATATGTGGCTCAATTAAAAAAACTGTCTACCCATTGTGAGTTCAAAGAAAATTTGACTGATTATTTAAGGGATCGTCTAGTAAGCGGCCTACGAAGTGAAACGATTAAACAACGACTTCTGGGAGAATCGAAATTGACTTTCGATAAAGCTGTTCACATAGCTACATCGCAGGAAGCAGCAGAAAACAACGCCCTAACCTTCTCAACAGGAAACAACACAGGAAATTTTCACAAAGGACTACACCGTATGGCGAAAGGAACCAGGTACAATCATCAACCTTTCAATCGAAAAAGGGGAGAGAAAGAAGAGAGTTTTGTGAAGTGTTCGTGTTGTGGAAAAATGGGTCATTATGTCAGTGTTTGTAAATTTAAAAGTTTCAAATGTTTTGTATGTGGTAAACAAGGTCATTTAAAATCTGTGTGCAGAAATGCTGTAAGTACAAACCAAAATTCTAATAATTTTAGGAAAGCCTTTAAGTCAGATATTTCGGGCAGATATAAACAAACTTATAATAAAAATAATAAATTCAGGCCTAATGCTCAAAATTTTGTTGAAACTTCTACTATTGAAAATTATGAGAATGGATCAAAATACAATTCATTTAATAGAGATGTAAGTAACATTAATAATGATTTCGATTCAGTAGAGATTTTATATAATAATTCTAAATTTCAAATTTGTGAACCTGTTAGAGTAAAGGTTAATATAAACAATAGAGTGGTGGTCATGGAACTTGATACAGGGTCACCAGTAACAGTCATGTCAGATGTTTGCTATCAAAACAATTTTAGAAATGTTACACTAGAAGCAACTAGGTTAAGGTTACATTCTTACACGAAAACACCAATAATTCCACTTGGTATGATAAAGGTTAATGTCAATTATAAGGGTGTAAATAAAAAATTAAGTTTGTATGTTATTAAAAAAGGAGGTCCAACACTCATGGGTAGAGATTGGCTAAAAGAGTTGCAAGTAGAAATAAAAATTCCATTGAAATATGTTGAATGTGAAAATAATACTAACAGGTTAGAATTAATTAATTCTTTATGTAAGGAATTTCCAGAAGTTATGAACGATAAAATAGGGTTATATAATAAATCAAAAATCAAGCTAGAATTAAAAGAAAATGTTACTCCTAAATATTGTAAACCTAGACCTATTCCTTTTGCTATGAAGCCTAAGGTAGAGGCAGAGTTAAATCGCCTAGTGTCTGAAAATATTTTATGTCCTATTAAAAATTCAGATTGGGGAACTCCTATAGTTCCTATATTAAAGAAAAATGGACAACTAAGAATTTGTGGGGATTATAAGGTCACATTAAATCCATCTTTAAGGGTAGAAAAATATCCTTTACCTAGAATTGAAGAATTATTTTCCAGTTTACATAAAGGGGAATCTTTTACTAAATTAGATTTAAGACAAGCTTATCAACAAATAGAGTTAAGCGATGAGTCAAAAGAATTAGTAACAATCAGTACACATAAGGGATTGTTTGCATATAATAGAATTCCTTATGGAATTTCATCAGCCCCTGGCATTTTTCAGAAAATAATTGAAAAAATATTATTAGGTATAGAAGGGGTAATAGTATTTTTAGACGATATTTTAATTACCGGATGTGACACAAAGCAACATTATGATAGGCTTAGACAAGTGTTAGGTAGGTTAAAAGAAAATGGATTAACCATTGAAAGAAATAAATGTGAATTCTTTAAACCAAGTGTAGAATATTTAGGTTATGTAATTGATAAACATGGGTTGCATAAAGCCGAAAGTAAAATAAAGGCCATAGTGCAAGCTCCAATTCCGGAAAATGTATCACAATTAAAGGGTTTTCTTGGTTTAGTCAATTATTATGCAAGATTTGTAAAAAACATAACTAATATATTGTATCCGTTGTATAATTTACTAAAAGATGAAGTAGAATTTAAAATTGGTAATAAGGAAATGATAGCTTTTAAGCAAATTAAGGATGTATTAGTATCACCAAAAGTATTAGCGCATTATAACCCGGAATTGAATCTTACACTAGCATGTGATGCATCAGCTTATGGTATTGGTTGTGTTTTATCTCAGTTACAACCTGAAGGAATAGAACGTCCAATTGCGTATGTGTCAAGGACACTTAGTAAAGCCGAAACTAATTATTCCCAAGTTGATAAAGAAGCATTAGCTATTGTTTGGGGTATTAAAAAATTAAATCAGTATTTATGGGGAAGACATTTTACTTTAAAAACCGACCATAAGCCGTTGCTGAGCATTTTTGGACCAAAGAGAGGTTTACCTCTTATGGCTGCCAGTAGACTACAAAGATATGCTCTTTTCTTATCAGCATATAATTTTAATATTTGTTATGTAAGATCACAAGATCATGGAAATGCTGATGGTTTATCTAGGTTGCCTATTTCTGAACCTTTAGAATTAAGTACCCAAGTTAAAATGAAAATGATGTAATTGGTACTTACCTTCAAAATATAGTTGAAGATAATATACCTATAAATTTTAAAGATGTTAGAGAAGAAACAAAAAAAGATTCAATATTGAAGGTTATTTTAAATGTTTTAAAATACGGTTGGTCTACAGATATGTTAAATAAATGTAAAGTAGATATAAATGATTTTGTCCGTAGAAAAGATGAATTGTCAGTAGAAGGGGATATTCTGTTATGGGGTCATAGAGTAATTATTCCTAAGTCATTAAGATTGTATGTATTAAATGAACTACACGTAGGACATCTAGGAATTGTAAAGATGAAATCTTTAGCTAGGTCGTATTTTTGGTGGCCTGGTTTAGATCAAGATATTGAAAGTTTAGCAAATAGTTGTGAATCATGTATTTTAGTAAGGCAAAATCCGCCTAAGAGTGAACTCCATGTATGGAGTTATCCACAAAAACCTTGGCAACGCATTCACCTAGATTTCTTAGGGCCAATTAAAAACAAAATGTATTTAGTTGTAGTAGATGCTTTCAGTAAATGGTTAGAAGTTTTAGAAGTTAATAATACAAGTGCTAACCAAACAATTAAACATTTAAGAGATTTATTTGCAAGATTTGGTATCGTAGAACATATTTGCTCAGATAATGGTCCCCCTTTTACATCTAATGATTTTAAAAGGTTTTTAACTAATAATGGAATACAACACACATTAATTTCACCGTATCATCCTCAAACTAACGGTTTAGCTGAAAACGCTGTAAAACATGTAAAGAATAGGTTAAAAATTGCATTAAAGGAAAATATTGACTTTGATTTAGCCATAAATCAGTTTTTGTTGAATTACCGTAACTCGATCCATTTAACAACAAATGAGTCACCTGCTAAACTAATGTTTAACAGGAAATTAAGGACTAGATTAGATTTATTAAGACCAAATTTTCCAGAATTAGTACGTAAAAATCAAAAGAAACAAGTAGAATATGCTGGTGGTACGAAAACTAGAAATTTATTTCCAAA
This sequence comes from Aphrophora alni, assembly GCA_963513935.1. NCBI lineage: Eukaryota > Metazoa > Arthropoda > Insecta > Hemiptera > Aphrophoridae > Aphrophora > Aphrophora alni. The sequence continues at coordinate 48,983,934 of OY740774.1, forward strand.
TCAAACAGTAATGATAAGAGATTACAGAACTAAAAATAAATGGATCCAGGGTACAGTAATTAAACAACTGTCTAACGTGTCTTACTTAGTTAAATTAATGTCAGGCATAATATGGAAAAGACATATTGATCAGCTGATAGGTTTAAATTCAGAAATAAATGAAAAACCTGTTGAACCAGTATTACCAGTCTCACAAGAGACAGTAGGCCATACTTTAAAAATTGACAATACAGATCAACAAGGATCAGCTGTCTGTCAGACTCCCAGTCCTAACAGGGATGAGAGGGGAGGAAATGAGGGTAGGCCTAGTGTAGATAGGAAGTCATTAACACCAATTGTTAATTCTCCAATTGTTACTCGGAGATATCCTTTGAGGGAAAGGAAACCTGTAAATAAATATTGTAATCATTTGTCACAGTAGAGTTATGTATTATGTTAAAATGTATTATTTTAAGATCAGTAATAGTTTTATTTTTCTGATATAAAAGAATTGTTTCATTATTTTAAAAGTTAAATTCAGTTTATAAAAATTTTAAAAAAATGTTGTTTTTGTTCAATTAGTATTTTTTGGTATGTAAGTGTTTTGTTTACCTGGCAGGACTTATAATTATTTTATGTTGTTAAAGGATTAATGGAATAGTAAAATTTTTAATTAAAATTTGTAATTTGGATTAAATAATAAAATTTGTTATTGTAATAAAAAAAATTTTAAAAAAGGTAGATTTGTAAAATTGGAGGGAAGAGTGGAATGTATTGAATGCACATTGACCTTGAGTCAAGTTGAAAGTACATGTTTTGTTATCTAGTTTGTACAGGTAGAGAGATATGTAACAAAGACTATATCTAATAAATGATTGGTCTATTCCTAACCCCCACCCTCACATAGCAACATCCAAGATTATACCATTTTGAGCGTCCTACTCTGTTCCCAGCCAGCAAGAAGATTAAACCATGTTTTAATTTCAATCTAGTGTAATTATTTCTACACCCCAGTTTTTTTAGTTAGTATGTTGCGAGTACAAAATGTACCCTCAATATATTACAGTTTTTTTAAAGAATAAAGATGGTTTATTTACTTCAAGTGTCATGTGTAAATGATATTACAGTTATTTACTGCAATAAATTAACATATTGGCTTAGTTACATAACGTCAGCCTAATTTAATAAAAAAAACAACGCTATTACGTGACCTCTGAGGAAATCACAGCTCATAATAGTTTTGGCCATACGAGGCTTTTGATCAACGAAATTATGTGGACGTTTATTATCTCATATTCCTTTGTTGTACAGATGAACGATAGCGTTATCGGAAATATGACCACGCCTCTCAATACTTCAATAATGTTCCTCTTTGACATTCTAACGCTTACGTTGGACACTTGGTTGGATTTTGAACTACAAATGAACATTTTTACCAGTAAATAATATATAAATATTTATATTTTTTGAAAGAACTGATATTTTCCCTGCATCTTTTCGCTGTTTCATTGAACTGCGAATAAAACGGTTTTGAATGCCTTTAACCAACTCGTCTATGAACCCCGTTCTAAAATTATTTTTCTTCTTATTTCTTTCAGATCTCATCTGAACTACGGTTGTTAGTTTTTATTGTGGTTCTAGATTAAACAAACGTTGTACAAAAATAACAGATTAAAATCTTGGTTTAAAAAAAGTTACTTTCTGTTACAGCTTCACCATATTGTTTTGTCGATGCTGATCTAATTCTTGGCTCTACTTTCCTGCTATCCCTACTCACAGCAAACTTCAGACAAAATATGTTACGTTTATCTTATATTAGCTAGTGACACTTGTACACGTATATTTATGTTTAATTCCGCACAACATTTTATATCACACCATGGTTTTACTGATACACTTTATTTTTTAAAAACAACCACTCCAACTGAAAAAACAACCACCGAATTAAACACCGTCAGCCTGATTGATGTACAGCCTATATGGTCGGAACCTTATAATTTTGTCACTTATCCAAAATAAATAAATAAATGAAATTTTTCAAATTCCAAATATGTGTTCACAAAATATATTAGTGAATTATTTATATTGGTATAGATTTAACTATTTCTTGACAATAATACTAATTAATATATAAATCCCTTGAAAGCTGTTTACCTGGATTTACATTATTATATGAATTGTATTAGTTAAGCCAGCCGGATATTATCAGCCTGCGTCAATAGAATATTTGTTCTGTACTCTATATTGTGACATATGGAATAAGGGTTTAGTGCATTCGGTCCATAATTTATTGTTTTGCATTTCTCAGCTAACATAAACGTTGACAGCTATATTCACTTCCTGTGTTCCTGCTTCTGTTTCAAGTAAAATTTACAATGGAAACACAACACTACACTAGGATACTTAATGCTTATATTTTTCAACTCTAATTAAAAATGCAATGTTCTTTACACTTTTATTTAATATTTTGAGATTGTATTTAATGATTTTTTAAAAAATATGTTGGCATATTCACTTATAGTAGCCTATTATTTAAAGAAGGCTGGACTTTTCAGTTTATAGTAAAAACAATATTGTTTTTAATCGATCGTTACAGATTGGAAAGATTTTCCTTTTATCTTTTTATTTTCCTGTCTTTCATTTTAACTCGTAAACAATTTTACATTTATGCAGTTTGTGGAAGGAAATCGATCGATTCTTCATCCCTTGAGACCCTACTGGAGAAAGGAGAGAATAAGCAGAACTTAATCTGGGTCAGACGTAATAGTTTGACTTTAAGTAAAAATCCTATCTGTTAAGAGATTGTATAAGAAATATTATTTTATATTTAGAATATTTGTCCTTTTTAAATCGTCTTTAATACGTTTTATACTTATGTAGAAAAACACAACTTTACTAGATGAGTCTATTATGCCATAAAGCACAGGCATAAATCATACATACTATAAATTCAAAGCCTTCTATATTTGTGATCAGGTCTACGTAAACATGTTTTTATCACTTACTTCTCCTAATTTTTATTAGATTTAACATCACATTTGGAGCGTTCATTCCTCATTTGCTAAAATTATAATAATTAAATAAAGAAATCATGACAGAGAAATATAAAGCGTAAGAATTAAATAAATAATAATCAATGATAATATTCAAATTATCTTAGTACACGGACCCGAAATAACTACAATAATTAAGACCTAGTTGTTCCGACTCCTAACAGTAGGTTGCAGCAGGATACTGACTTACTGACTAGAACTTAGTCATCATAGACTACACTGAGCGTCACTCTAACTATTGTTAATATTTATAAGGTTTACTAGCGCTAAAGTATCTTCATCACCAGAAGAAGATGAAGACGATGAAGCCATTCTTTTTCGCATTTGGTGCCTAGTTAAAATTTGTTTTCCATATATTATTATGGTGTAATTAAAATTATAATTTTATATTATGAACTGGGGGGGGGGGGGCTTGATTAAGGATTTATATATTTCTTAAAAGATTTTTAAAAACATACCATTGACTTCTCTACTTAATTACTGAATAATAGGAAACGAATTATTATATATATATATATATATATATATATATATATATATATATATATATATATATATATATATATATATATTAATTATTATTAAGCAAAATGTTCAAAATTTTGAATAACATAACAAATAACATAATAACATTGTTTAGAACTATAATCAACCATTTGTTTAACTAAGTAGCTGTAATTCCCTTTTAGTAAATGGATTTTTCAGGAGAAGGACAAAGCAGCATTTTGGATTTTCAAAGGTCGTTCTCCTGATTATGTAGTCTCTCGTTGAATTAAGTTCATAATTCCAAAAGATCCGTGGCACGTTTCTCAAAATCAATCAAAACACATAAAAAACGTCACGAAATGTGCATCACATCTTGAATCATACTTATTTTATATAATTAAGATCCTTATAATACTCAGACTGACTTCTGGATCAACAACATCAGGGGAGCTTGACTAAGTTTATTTATTTATAACACAAACATACTACTTGTTTAACTAATATGGACGAAACTAATCTGATGTAAGCCAGTAAGGAAATATTGGACACAACAGTTACTATTTCAACTAAGATATTGTCACAAAGTGTGAAATAAATTGTGGATTATAAAACAAAATCTTATTTTGAAGGGAATTATTTATTACTGCAGATCATTTTCAAATATTTTTCAATAATCCCAACACTCGAGTTACCTTTTCTATATAACTATAACTATAACCATGATATGCTTATGTGACCAGATCCATCATAGTTAACTCACTTTAGTATTGACAAATGTTGTTCTAAGACAAGGTTAGTTCATTATCTTTCAGTAAAGTGTCAAGTTAAACCTGTCTTCTAAATAAGTCAATATAATATACATTCTGTCTATAAAGAGATGGAGATCTGTAAAATAAAGTTACCGATTGATTTTAGAGTACGACTTAACATATTTAAGGCTTCATGGGGACAAAGTAAATGTACTTTTTCAATTTGTGTCATAGTTTGCCATTTCTGCTGGTCAGATCTATCATCCCTAACCCTCCTCCAAACTTAACGTTATGGAGATCAGTAAGAATTACAACTGGAATATTAAAAGTGTTGTAATTTATAATAAATTTCTAATCATTAACCTCTGTTATTTATAACCCGTGGAACCAGAATGATGAAAACAAATCAAAATTTAACCACCCAATTACAGAAAATTAACTTTACTTCCCGATCATTTCTTATAATGTAACAGAAAGAAGGCTATCTTAAAATTAACAAACTCCTTAAAACGTATAAAAATTCATAACTACCTTATCAAATATTTTAGATTATATTATATGTTAAAAACTGTGTATAATAAAAAAATTTAGAGAACTATTTATTGGACTACGGTTAATTCAAAATTAGTATGGAGTGTTGGTATGGGGAGGTTCTTACTTAAATACAACCAAACCTCTGATTTTACATCAAAAGAACATTATTAGAATAACGTACTATAAGTCTAAATTTGAGCATCCTGCACCCCTCTTTAAATTTTTTTTTAAATACTGCTGCTTAGAAATATTTTAATGTATTACATTTTATACAGGAGTATAACAATTTTCCATATTTTATTGGAAATATGGGATAGAAAACAATTTCATTAGAAATCATAAAAATATTTCAATTTTCAAACATAACGTATGATTTATATTTAAAAGATTTTATACCTATTTAGAACCAAATTTTTTATTACCTCATTACTGCAATACTTAACGTAACGCGTTGCAAGATAAGGAAAGGTACCAACTCTGACGGTCTATACAGAAAATGTATTTTCTCTTAAGTTTCTTTACCCTATCAATTTAACTCGAGGATTGTTCCTAACATTCTATTTATTTTTCTTTACTTTTCCAAATTTACTACCTCACTTTTCTTTTGCTATTTCTATGTGAACTACTTTATCCCAAGGTCGTGCCGTATGGAAGAATTAGTTTTCCTATTTCTACATACAATTTTTAACTAAATTATCAAAATTAGATATTCTTATCCTAGAGCACAACACATACAATTATTTTTCTTCTGTAGAACTGGTATACATGCACAATTATATTTTTGAGGGATAGATCAAATAATTTTTAAAAAGCTTAGTATATGTTTTACGTATTTATTTTTTCGAATAAAACTCAATTAAAATATCTTCTTTAATTTGATATTTAAAATAATTTTGTGAAGTCAACAACCAAATACTGTAGTTTCTTTTTTTGAATGACAACACATTTATTTTCACACATACAAATAGTTTAATGACAAAAAAATTCTAAAATGACTCTAATATGCCAATAAGAGGAAATTTACAAAATTTATAAATTTTATAGTAGAATAATTCAATAGTATTGCATTCTAGGTACCTCAGATACTTCGAAGATCATACAAATGCTGAAGTCCTTATTTTTGATGATGTAACCTGCATTGTCTGCTGGCGACGTGTATAAATATAAGTTTGAAAGTTGAGTAGGTGGTTACTTGACTTCTTCTTTGACGTAAAAAATACGCCTTCTCTCCTTGGTATTTAAAAAAGTATCCTAATTTCTTAGGACAATTTGTACTCTCCCTTTTTGGGAAATGATCACTACCAAACTAACTTCATTTTCTTCGTTTAAATTTCCATTTAGTGTTTATCATATTTTGGGTAAATATCATGGTTGGTTATTTTCTCTCCGTATTATCACTATTGTCTTTGTATCCATCACAATTTAATTTTCGAAATTTTACAACCCTTTAATTAACTTCAAAACTCATTTTAATGATTTGTTGTATTTGTCTTAATATCGTTGTTTTACGATTTTTACGAAATTCACTTTTTTTAGTTTTTAGTTATTGATTTCTGATTTGTTGTTGGTTGCGCTCCTAAACGAAACTTTGTCTTCTTGGTTTCTGTCTATCTCGCTTCGTTCCTGAGATAATCGAAGTTGAAGATAGCACCTTTTCTTCCATTCAATCACCCCCATTTAATTAAATTATTCGTTTTGCTATAGTCTTTCTTCTCACATAATATCTTATTATACATATATTTTACACATTCTACATTCATTTATCCTTCATTTTAATATAACACTTTCTGAACTTTATTATTCATTAATCGTTACCTATTTACTTTATCGTTATCCATTATCACATCTATGCATTATTATCAGTTGAACATTATATCAACAAAAACCTCTTTAAGAATGGTTTTTAATTACCTCTTTCAGTATGAACCCATTTTAATTACTTTATTTCTATTTACTCTCTACGATAAGAATTTCTTCTTATCTGATAGTTTACTCTATCACCTACTGTATTTGTTTTTTTGGATTTAATTCTAATTTAGTTTTCAGTTTTTTAACTAGATTTTCGTTAATTACTAGTTATTATTAAATTCTTTTTACGTGTTCTCGTTAACTTAACCCCTTTATATGTTCTTTAATAAAACCGTTGTACAATTAGCAAAATCTTATTTTAAAACTTTCCTGTTCAACCCTGTTGGTATATGATTTTACGTCTCTCTACCTTGTAACATACACTTGGTTTGCTCTTAGAAACAAATCCTTAAAATGTAAATACTCGCATTGAATTTCATTATTTTTATATTTTTTAAAAATCTGCTTGAAACGCTCATTTCATTCAAACCGTTTCAGCACGAACTTCGTATGTAGATTTTGTTTTGAATTATTTTTCTTGGACTGAATTTTGTGTGTGTTACGCCGTTCAGGCGTAAGAATTTACGAAGCCCCAAGTTCCGGGCTCGACTTAAGCCGATCGGTGAGTAAGAATTTATTTAAGAGAGAAAAGTCCTTACGCCGTTCGGGACATAAGAAGTAATCGGAGAGAGAGAAAGGTGGTGGATTCTCAACTCCACAGCCTAAAACCTTTACTCCCCTCTTTTCTCTTAAAATTCCGTACACAATTTTATTTAAAATGGTACAAATATTTTTAGAATTCTTAATCTTATTCTAACAATTTATAACACAATTATTATAATTTTCAATTTCTACCTTACCTTATTTTTTGTTCCCTCAAACTCTGCCTTTTGGAGCTTTTGTTATCTCACCAAAATAAAAAAATTACTTTACTTTAATTTTAATTTTCTTTCGAGCACTTTATTTCTTTCTTCAATAGCGAAATTTACTGGTTATAGGATAAACTTAAAAATTCAGAATAAAATTGAACATATAATATATTTATTAATTTTTTTAAACGAAATTCAGACTGTAATTTTGAATACTACTTGACCTTATTTCTAAGAAATCATTACAACTTTATTTAATTGACTTATTCTAACATCTTAAATCTAAATCTTATTTCTATTAACAATCTGGTATAGGCTACAAGTCTATATTTATCCTACTAAATTTGAGATTCTAAACAATGTAAATTCTTTTTTAATATTTATTAAATTTTAATTTTAACTTTGACCAATCTGTTTCCTTTAAATAGCTTTTAGTTAGTTCAATATTTGTAATGGCTTTATTTTAATTAATTATTTCTTTTCGCATATTTCCTTTTATGATTTTATTAAGTCCCGATTTTACTAATTATTGAATTAATTTTTTGAAAGATTTTATTTTGAAATTCTTGATTTATGTGGTACCTTATTAGCAGGGTGAGTAATCAAGACGTGTAGGGATGATACAGGATTGGCAGCAGTGTGAGGTGTGAGTGAGAAGTGTAGTTGCGAAGGCGTGAGATGTTCACAGAGGGTCTCCAGGACGAGAAGTGATGTTTTTGGACTTTTTTCGCGGATACTTTTACAATTTCGAACCCTGCCAGCTTATAGCTTAGGATTGGCCTAATCCTAGACAAAGATCTGCTCATTGTTTAAGTTCTCCGATAAGCGAGCCAATCTCGACGTGCGAGGTGGGTGAGATTAGTTCGGAGTTTATCGCGGATTGCCATTGTTTGTGGCCGCGGAATTTTAGACGCTCGACGTGAGCTGTCGGCCAATCAAAGACAAGTGACGAGTGCGGGGTTTGTAAGTTGAGATTGGCCGAAGTAAATCCGTTTAAGGCCGGGGAATTGATGCGTGTGGGTGTTGTGTGCGTGTTGCCAGGTTTTGACGTGTGAGTGTTGGGAAACTAAGCGGGTGAACTAGTTCCCTGTTGTGGTGACGTTAACAAGTATAAACAATACTTATGGATTTATGATAACTTTTATTATTACACAATAATATAATGCACGTCTTATTACATAATCAAATTAAATTTTATGAATTACTTTATTAAAAATCAATACACGGGAAAATACAGCTTGTTTAATTGTTGAAATAAAACTGGCAGTTATTGAGTTAAAAGTAATTATTTTAAAACAATGAAGTTTTTCAGTTGATTTTGAACAGGTTGCCTAGAATTGTTGTTTTGCGTTAATTAACAAAATATTTAAATAAAATATCCCATCAATTATTTTTTTTTTACTTTGAATAAATCTGTTACTACCTGATCAAGACCGAAACTTGTTACAAAGTCGAATAGTAAAGACACTAATTTGGTTTTGTGGAAATTTGAGATATTATTACAACACATATAAATCCAGAGTGAGATATTACAACCTTTACAAAAACATAGATTTTGTTTATAAAAAGTACGTTAGAGAAGTTTGTGTCAAATATGTAAGTCTGGATAGCTTAAACTTCAGCATTCAATATTACAGAATTTTATTTCTCCAGACAACATCATTTACAATTTCCATTTACTTGAAAGCTCTGCTTCAATCTTTATTTGCAAATAGCTCAACCACTCCACACAAGACTTTAATCTAAAATTTAAATTAAATTTCTGGAAAAAAGGAAATACATCAAATATTTATAGTATGAATTTAACGAGTGACCTATATTTTCATTTAAACATCTGGAGTTAAAAGATTTTATCCTTTCAAATTATAGTGGCTTTCTCGTCATCGTTTATTAAAAGGGGAAAATATAATTAAATTAACATTTATTATCTTAATTTTAAGCTTTAACATTACCTTGACTAGATTAATTTTATTATTCCGCACTTAATTTTAAGGGACAACTATAAATATAAAAATGAAAATTGTCTCTCAAGTAAAAATTAAATTACCTTTGACAGATTATCTGACCTTTAAAATTATGTACCAACTAAAGTAAATATAATTAAATAAATGTTACTAAGAGTGCGCAGACGTAAATTAAGTGATTTGTGCTTTAGGAGACCAATTTTAAGCTTTGGTCATATTAAACAGCTTCAATATAGTTCATAATTATCTTAATTTAAAATGTATAAACGCCTTTTTGTTAATTTTCGTTTTTTCGATTAACTCTATATTGCCTAAAAGGTGAAATATATTTCGATTTTAGAAAACCAAAATGAACGATAATCTATAATTTAGCGCATTTAGTATTATGGCGTGTCTAGTGTCAGTCTTCATTATTTCTATTCAACAACTCATTTTCATGTATCTCATTGTTTAACTCCAAGAAGTCTCCAATTATAGAACCTATAATCATTTTCACTTTTCAATAAATAATTCTATTTAACTTTTGAGGAGCTAAAAGTAAAATACACACCACAATAAGAAACATAAAATTGTAATCTTTCACAGGATCGAGGACATGGCGATAAAACGGATGATGAAGCAAAGGTATTTGAGAATGTACTATTCCTTAATAGTGGTAGTTGGTCTCCACAAATTTCCTTTATATTCGAAACAAAATGAAAGCTATTTATATAATTTAATCTTCAATACACACTTTAAAAAATATATATTTAGTTATGTTATTTTATTTCTCTCCAGAAACAATACAGATACAAAATATTAACACATCTATTGCAGCTTTTTTAACAATAGTAATCATTATAAGAGAGTAAAGAGAAAGAAAAAATCAAACGAACAAAAAAATTCAAATCTCTAATAGGCATAAAGTGTACATTGACCTGTACCATATTCCTAAATATATACACTAACGCCCAATCATACTTACACACCTATACGTAAAACTAATATACATAATTTATTATATACAAAAATTAAAACAAAAATAACATAAACAAATAAAATAACATATTATTTTTTCACCCGTTTGTACTGATTAACCGACCCTTCCATCTCATTGAAAGTGACCATTTTTTATTTTTCATATTGATCATTTACTATTAGAGAAATTATAGTATAATAAAATACCATAGTCTTTGATTACTATAATAGCATCAGGGTCGGAAGTGAACAACAGTTGGTCAAGAAAGACTTGGTTGTAAAAATTAAAATAAAGGATTAACCTTAGAATATTCAAGAAAGGTTTTTGTTAACTAAGAGTACCTCAGAATTGATTATAGATACATATGTTGGTAATGATGTATTACTACAATATCTACGGTAATTCAATTATATTCGGACATTCATCATTAAAACATTTATATGTATTTGCCACTTAATTCCTAGCACTTAAAAAAAAATAATATCTATTAAATATCTATCTATTTTAATACCACTTTAAAATATTTAGTTTCATTACGATAGTAATTTTTGATTTTTTTTTAAATGAATAATACAACAGTAAGAGTCAAGAAGCTGTTTCACCTAATAAAATAACAGATGAAATAGAATGTCATATTGTTTTATTAAATGTTGGCCCATCTCATATCTAAAATATTCGTGTTTAAACATACTAGTAACTGTGAAACCTACAAAATTGTAATGTATTTTATTATAGACATATATTTTAAATGGAGATGTTGTTTATTATTTCTGTTATAAAACTATTCTACATCTTTATCAAAACTATGATTCAGTAAGTAAATAAAAAACATAGTGATCTCTTGTGTACTGATACATACCTTGTAAAATCCGCGATCTTATTCGACAGAGTGCTGCTGCAGAAATGAACGCATCCCATTATTAACACAATGAAAGCCAGTTTAAGTACACAAGTAAGACCGATAATAAGTAACACTTGGTCGGTCGTGTAGCATATCGTCCCGTTGAGAGTTATGTCCATATTATCATTCAAAGACTCCTTATAGTGCTGATGGTGTTTACCATGATGCCTGATATGATGTACTGCTAACTTCTCTATTGAAGTCTTGTTGTCTGTAAATATATCCACATATTTATCTTCAGACTCGTATTGGTCTTCCATTATGTTAACACTTGCTGATCTTGTGATCTTCATCTCTTACCTAAACAACAAAAATATTGGAATATTGATTACGGAATTAAGATTTTGTTATGTGAGTGAGGAACCGTATGTAAGAGTTAGAACACAATTGACCAGGAAGTGAAAACTTATATTGATGTATATAGATAGCTAGATAGTAATAGCTAAGAAAGAGAAACCGTAAGTATTATCAGAACACACTTGACCAGGAAGTGAAAACTTATATTGATGTATATAGATAGCTAGTCAGTAATAGCTAAGAAAGAGAAACCGTAAGTATTATCAGAACACACTTGATAAGGAAGTGAAGACTTATATGATGTATATAGATAGCTAGTCAGTAATAGCTAAGAAAGCGAACCGTAAGTATTATGAGAACACACTTGACCAGGAAGTGAAAACTTATATTGATGTATATAGATAGCTAGTCAGTAATAGCTAAGAAAGCGAACCGTAAGTATTATGAGAACACACTTGACCAGGAAGTGAAAACTTATATTGATGTATATAGATAGCTAGTCAGTAATAGCTAAGAAAGCGAACCGTAAGTATTATGAGAACACACTTGACCAGGAAGTGAAAACTTATATTGATGTATATAGATAGCTAGTCAGTAATAGCTAAGAAAGAGAAACCGTAAGTATTATGAGAACACACTTGATAAGGAAGTGAAAACTTATATTGATGTATATAGATAGCTAGTCAGTAATAGCTAAGAAAGCGAACCGTAAGTATTATGAGAACACACTTGACCAGGAAGTGAAAACTTATATTGATGTATATAGATAGCTAGTCAGTAATAGCTAAGAAAGCGAACCGTAAGTATTATGAGAACACACTTGACCAGGAAGTGAAAACTTATATTGATGTATATAGATAGCTAGTCAGTAATAGCTAAGAAAGAGAAACCGTAAGTATTATCAGAACACACTTGATAAGGAAGTGAAAACTTATATTGATGTATATAGATAGCTAGTCAGTAATAGCTAAGAAAGCGAACCGTAAGTATTATGAGAACACACTTGACCAGGAAGTGAAAACTTATATTGATGTATATAGATAGCTAGTCAGTAATAGCTAAGAAAGCGAACCGTAAGTATTATGAGAACACACTTGACCAGGAAGTGAAAACTTATATTGATGTATATAGATAGCTAGTCAGTAATAGCTAAGAAAGAGAAACCGTAAGTATTATGAGAACACACTTGATAAGGAAGTGAAAACTTATATTGATGTATATAGATAGCTAGTCAGTAATAGCTAAGAAAGCGAACCGTAAGTATTATGAGAACACACTTGACCAGGAAGTGAAAACTTATATTGATGTATATAGATAGCTAGTCAGTAATAGCTAAGAAAGCGAACCGTAAGTATTATGAGAACACACTTGACCAGGAAGTGAAAACTTATATTGATGTATATAGATAGCTAGTCAGTAATAGCTAAGAAAGCGAACCGTAAGTATTATGAGAACACACTTGATAAGGAAGTGAAAACTTATATTGATGTATATAGATAGCTAGTCAGTAATAGCTAAGAAAGCGAACCGTAAGTATTATGAGAACACACTTGACCAGGAAGTGAAAACTTATATTGATGTATATAGATAGCTAGTCAGTAATAGCTAAGAAAGCGAACCGTAAGTATTATGAGAACACACTTGACCAGGAAGTGAAAACTTATATTGATGTATATAGATAGCTAGTCAGTAATAGCTAAGAAAGCGAACCGTAAGTATTATGAGAACACACTTGACCAGGAAGTGAAAACTTATATTGATGTATATAGATAGCTAGTCAGTAATAGCTAAGAAAGAGAAACCGTAAGTATTATCAGAACACACTTGACCAGGAAGTGAAAACTTATATTGATGTATATAGATAGCTAGTCAGTAATAGCTAAGAAAGAGAAACCGTAAGTATTATCATAACACACTTGACCAGGAAGTGAAAACTTATATTGATGTATATAGATAGCCAGTCAGTAATAGCTAAGAAAGAGAAACCGTAAGTATTATCAGAACACACTTGATAAGGAAGTGAAAACTTATATTGATGTATATAGATAGCTAGTCAGTAATAGCTAAGAAAGCGAACCGTAAGTATTATGAGAACACACTTGACCAGGAAGTGAAAACTTATATTGATGTATATAGATAGCTAGTCAGTAATAGCTAAGAAAGCGAACCGTAAGTATTATGAGAACACACTTGACCAGGAAGTGAAAACTTATATTGATGTATATAGATAGCTAGTCAGTAATAGCTAAGAAAGCGAACCGTAAGTATTATGAGAACACACTTGACCAGGAAGTGAAAACTTATATTGATGTATATAGATAGCTAGTCAGTAATAGCTAAGAAAGAGAAACCGTAAGTATTATCAGAACACACTTGACCAGGAAGTGAAAACTTATATTGATGTATATAGATAGCTAGTCAGTAATAGCTAAGAAAGAGAAACCGTAAGTATTATCATAACACACTTGACCAGGAAGTGAAAACTTATATTGATGTATATAGATAGCCAGTCAGTAATAGCTAAGAAAGAGAAACCGTAAGTATTATCAGAACACACTTGACCAGGAAGTGAAAACTTATATTGATGTATATAGATAGCTAGTCAGTAATAGCTAAGAAAGAGAAACCGTAAGTATTATCATAACACACTTGACCAGGAAGTGAAAACTTATATTGATGTATATAGATAGCTAGTCAGTAATAGCTAAGAAAGAGAAACCATAAGTATTATCAGAACACACTTGACCAGGAAGTGAAAACTTATATTGATGTATATAGATAGCTAGTCAGTAATAGCTAAGAAAGAGAAACCGTAAGTATTATCATAACACACTTGACCAGGAAGTGAAAACTTATATTGATGTATATAGATAGCCAGTCAGTAATAGCTAAGAAAGAGAAACCGTAAGTATTATCAGAACACACTTGACCAGGAAGTGAAAACTTATATTGATGTATATAGATAGCTAGTCAGTAATAGCTAAGAAAGAGAAACCGTAAGTATTATCATAACACACTTGACCAGGAAGTGAAAACTTATATTGATGTATATAGATAGCTAGTCAGTAATAGCTAAGAAAGAGAAACCATAAGTATTATCAGAACACACTTGACCAGGAAGTGAAAAATTATATTGATGTATTTAGATAGCTAGTCAGTAATAGCTAATAAAGAGAAACCGTAAGTATTATCAGAACACATTTGACCAGGAAGTGAAAACTTATATTGATGTATATAGATAGCTTGTCAGTAATAGATAAGAAAGAGAAACCGTAAGTAATTATCAGAACACACTTGACCAGGAAGTGAAAACTTATATTGATGTATATAGATAGCTAGTCAGTAATAGCTAATAAAGAGAAACCGTAAGTATTATCAGAACACACTTGACCAGGAAGTGAAAAATTATATTGATGTATTTAGATAGCTAGTCAGTAATAGCTAATAAAGAGAAACCGTAAGTATTATCAGAACACATTTGACCAGGAAGTGAAAACTTATATTGATGTATATAGATAGCTATTCAGTAATAGCTAAGAAAGAGAAACCGTAAGTAATTATCAGAACACACTTGAACAGGAAGTGAAAATTTATATTGATGTATATAGATAGCTAGTCAGTAATATCTAAGAATGAGGTTTGTAACTTAATATGAGAACAGACATAACAGGGCGCTGAAGACTTAAATTTTCGCTCGTGTTCATTAGCGACTTCTATTAGTTTACGCTTCATGGATTAATGATGATGTGTGTCTCGGTTACATCTACTATATTATGGAATTTATCAGTCACGAAAGGGTAGCAACTAACATGAAATTTAGACGAATTTGAGTCTTTAAGTAGGTCATATTAACTATAATGTCTTAAACATAACAGAGTAAACTATAATGGTAATAGAGTATTAACCAATATTATGATACAGTACCAAGAAAATGTACAATTATTTGATGACTTGTTTTGTATCTTTGATAATGAACTGTAAAATTCAATATGCCAAATCTGATATAATCTTAAATTAGAAAATCTGTGAAATATTTTGTGTTGAAACATATGATACGAGGTAGCAAGCTTTACGTTGGAACTACTGCAATGTAACATCAAAGCTTTCCTATTGAATGTTTGCGTTTGGAAATATCTTCCAAGTTGTTTCTCTCAGAAGGATTGGACTAGAAAAGCCCTTTGTGTGAAACATTCCGTACATAACTTTCCTATATAGGAAACCCCAGTGTTCTCAATCTCCAACCTCTTGCTTATTATTACAGGTATGGTGTGCATATGTACAATCCATTATACATCTAGCGAATAAAAAAATCACCATCCTTGGGCAAATTACACTATAACCGAAAACAATCTGTTAATATATACTACGAAGTTTGATTTTGTTTACAACTAATTTTATTAATGATAAGAATAAACTATGAGGTAGTTCACAATTTCCATACAAGATATACTATAACTTTTAGATTTTCATGAGTATGATTTTGTACATTATATATATCATGGTTTCTGAAAGAACTGAGAAAGTTAAGAAGATAATATTTTTATTACACAATTTTTTTTCAAACTATTATTCATAACAGTTTTAAATTTAATTCTCATACCGGTGCTCAGCATTCACTCTACTTTATGGATTCTTGGACAAAGTTTTTACGGACAGTATGAGATATGTAATTATTCTAATTCTGGAAACATTTTCATCTTGTATAAACTATTTGCTATCTTTAGGCACATGAAAGACATCAGGTATAATTATTAGATAAAGGTGTTTATAAGTTAATTTTATAATTGCATGAAGGATTTCAGCATGTGTATTATTTTTCTAATATTTTTTCCACGTGAGATTTTACATATGTGGTTAAGAAAATGCACACGGATATAACGAACTGTTTTATAGTGTCCTATAATGTCATATTAATTCAACTTATTGTTTATAAGTTGCATGATTATGTTATTATGAGCAGACGTATACTCAAGAGAGAGAGGGGGGGAACGAATCGTCTTAATGTTTATTAAATTTATTGAATATGTCGCAGAAAATTTTATTTTATGATATTCGTTCCAATAGTGAATAATTAAATTTACCTGACAATTTATTTATATTAAATATATAAATTGACAATTTAATATGATAATTTAATATAGCTACAATTATGTAAGCCGATGCGAAATCGGAGCTAGCTAAAATATAAAATTATAATTCATTCTGCGAAATAATATCTGGTATTATAAGCACAAAATAATTATAGATAATAAATTAATAATCAATTAAATATGAGTAAGATGTGAGGAGGACCTATCTTCATAATATCGAGAATGTAACAAGAATACTTATATTTACATTTATATACATTTTAACATAATAATTCGATTTTTCTCAAACTGTGAGTGGTGCACAATCGTTGCTAAGGGGGTGAAAGAAAATTTTCAAAAATTAAAATACTACTCGTATTATAAATTATACTCAATTACACTTACTTTGATAAAACAAACATTATGACCAGTAAAAGGGAGCAAAGCGTTTGGCTAATGTAACATTTTGTTTATAACTATATTATAATTTAATTACTATAATAAGACATTTTTCATCACTGATAGTAAACTGGCATACTGCGTTAACATACAAGTGGTTTACTATATGGACTTCAGGAAGTACAAACTCAGTTGAGGTGTTACACACTCCCAGCTCTAAGCTTTACTGTACAGCGACAAACGACAAGATATCGGAAATACGTCAAACATCTAGTCAGTAGCATAGCTTTCAGTTTGTAATAGTCATAAGAATATATCATATTACCTAAATGCTAGATTTTAATAAGCTTATGTCTTAATGGTTGTCAATATTTACACATTTATTTCACTATACTCGTTTCGGCATTATGACATCATCAGTAGGATTTAAAACAAACTATTGCATATAACGAACACACAATACGCGTCAACAAAACATTTAATTACAAAGTTGGGTTGATTCTTTGATGAGTCACCTCTTTGAACTTTCTTAAAACCGATCACATAAATTTACTATTTCTAATGTTTAAACACCAGATGTCATGTTACTTCAGTACTTCTTCTTTTTTAGGTGGTTAAGAGTTTCATAAATTGGACTACTTTCAACTATTATTATTATTTTATATTATTTCATTAATATTATAGTTCCATTAATATTTAAAAGTTTTTCTTGCAAGTTCTTAGACTCTTTATGTATATGATATTATTTTTAATTTGTTTCTTTATACATTTTAAAATTATATACAAAAAAGAAATATGTATTACACTTATGACCTCACTGTGGCGCACTTAAAACTTAAAATCAAACACCCAATACCACAATTCAATAAAACAAGATTTATTTACTTATGTACATTTCAGTAACATAGTTACCATCTTCAGAGTATGAGTACTGAACAAACACTAATTCTATAAAAATTTAAAAATTGAGGTTCTTCCGCACTCCTTCCTGTGGCTAGTTCAAACATTAACAATTGGCCTGGTAAATGACCTAGTCCTTTACACTAGTATAGTGAGGTTGAGTTCCTTTACAATAATTAGTGAATTTAATCCATAAAACAAAGAGAATTTAAAACTATTCATGAAAAATAATTATTAATATTTTAGATACTAATTCACCGAAAAGAATCTTCTTAACTTATATATATATATATATATATATATATATATATATATATATATATATATATTATTTATAAAATCTGAACAATGCAAATTAAAATCAATTAATATAAACCTAAATTACTAAAAAATAGGAATAGGTCATTTAACTATTTTATCTCCTTTAACAATTTTTCATTTTACTTAATTTAAACTAATGAAAATAAAACGGAGTTAGGAATATTTTTATGACCTTTGTCTCCATTTAATAATTTGCCTTTTTTACATTTGGCAATAAAAATACTTTCATAATGTAGACAAATTTATTTTGTCTATATTTTAAACTAATTTAACAACTTTTAAATTTATATTATGGTTACTTTCAAGAATGTGTTCTGCTACACTAGATTTTTCTGGTCTTTGATATTTATGTGAGCAATGTGTTCTTTAAATCTAGTTATTATTTTTCTTTTTGTTTACCCTATATAAACTTTATCGCAACTATTACAATTAATTTGATAAATTCCTGATTTTTCCAAAATTGGTGTTTTGACTTTTGGATTCCCTAATATGTTCTAAGATTATGTTTGCTTTATATGATATTTTACAGTTAAATTTCCTAAATATTGGTTCTAGAAAGTACACATTTATCTTACTCAAATGAGGGAGCACACTAAGTCACGGCATGTAAGGCTAATATCACGATATTGAATGTCACTAAAATGAGACTGAATATTAAAGTTTACGTACTGCCGCGCTACGCTCGCCCTCTAGGGTTCTTCTTGCCCCACGTTGGAACGCCACTTACCTCGCTACGCTCGAGGTCGTAAGTTCGTGCCCCTAACTTTGCAGCGTCACTTACCACACTCCGCTCTCTCTTTACGAATTTAAGATTCTTTGTTCCCTTTTTTGGAACGCTATTTATCATGAACTCTTAAACTCGCTGTACGATCACCACCGACTGGGCGAACCACCTTTCTTCTCAGAGCAAGCGCGGGGCAAGGCCAAGATGCTCACTTTTACCTTTTTGAATCAAAGATTTTGCAACTCTTGGCTCTAGTAAGTATGAGCTTGTCCTCATAAACTTACTAACTTTTAATTTACGCAAAATTCCCTGAATTTTATCTCAATGCTCGATTATTTGACTCTTTCTTAAGATTAACACTCTCTCTCTCCAAGGTCGTGCCTTTTGGGAGAAATCGGCTCTTAAGTTCTGATGATAACTTTTAAAATTTTCAAATTATATTACCAGAGCACACACATAAGATTTATATTTAAACAAGGTTAATAGCATATACAGAATGGATATATATTGAAAACACAACAAAATTTAGAAATGAATTATTTATATATTCTTTTCTCTTTTGCACAGAAAAAATGTTAAATCCAAAAACTTTTTTAATAACACCAAACAATTTGATTAAACAACAACACAACTATTTATTTATTTGACAAAATTTATCAATGTAATATTTTCTATATTCTAAACAAAATAAAAACGCTTGACTTTTCAGACAGAACCACAAACAGTTTTTCCTGTACTGAAAAAGTCGTATTTAATTATTAATTATTTACTACACCAAAGCAGAAGTATTAAAATGAATTTAATTTTTAATAATTCCCCTAATGACGTTATATTTGAAATGAAGTTAATATTTGCGAATTATTCCTTAAGTATAAGATACCTTCACACTTTATTAGAAGTTCTAGTTGGATTTGGAATATGTTTTATAATTAGGCTGATGTTGATATGATGTTTTCGATCCAGAGTCTGTAAGCTGCTATGTAGTTGAATGCTGGTGTCGAATTCTTCTAAGTTGCCTTGAAGTTCGATTGGAGTAGAAATTATTCTAAGTCCAGTTAAGTAGAGTGACAGTTGACTTTTCCTCTCAGCTCAGAGTCGGTTGCAGAAGAAACGTCCACTTCGCGTCGATTCCAAATCAAAAGTATCCGTCTTTCGACAGATAAATTACGGTCTCCCTTTCAGTGGGAATTAATCCACTTTCTTGGAGCCAATTTTCCTCCCTTTTAGGGAAAAAGGTATTTTCTTCATATTATGTGTTTTCAGGCCCTTTTGGTCTGAAATATTCACACTATATATTTTATTAGTCATATTTTTTGACTAATGAACAGTTTTCTCCCTTTATTATTAATTAAAACACCTTTTAATTAATAATTTATTGTATTTATTCTTCAACGTTATCTGTGATCCAAGTTGGCAATATGATGTTCCAGACTTTAGATTCCGACTGAGGATGCGCGCGCCACTTTTCATGTTTTTGCATGAAAATTTCTACTTTGGTCGTTTTTTCGTTCAACTCGCTATAACTTTCGAACGCACGAACCGATTTTAAAGTTCCTTTCGGATTCTTCTTCCTCTCCATCTTGTGGGTCTTGTGGAACTTGATTCATCGCTCTACTGCGCTTCGTTCGCGAGTTATCGCCCTTTTCCCGAAATTCGATTTTTCTTCTTTCCAAATTTTGAGATAAGTCCTTTCTCAAAATTCTTTTGACGAAATCTTGTTCCTCTTCTACTACGACGAAAAACTCTGTTTGTACTTTTCACATAACTCGTTTGGTTCTCGAGTTATACGTCCTTGAAGTCCCAAAGTTTTTACCGTATGAGTTTTTGTTCATAAAAACCCCCCCATTATATATTATCACTTCTGCTTTGATGTTTTACAATTTTACATACTAGATAGCTATAATTACAATGTTATTTTACCCCTTTAACTTTTAATTTAACCGCTTTTGGGCTTTAAAGTTTTACGTTTTGTAATTATTATATCTCCCTTATTTTATTTTCAAATTTGATTCTAAGTACATATTATTGTGCCCTATTGTGGTCTCTTCAATAGTACTTATTATTATTTTTTAAATAATCCCCCCTTCAACTCAAAAATTCCAAAAAACTCCCCAAGAATGGCTTTCTAAGTCCATTCTCACCTGTTAATTATTATTAATTCATATTTTTTATTTATTATTATTATTAGTTCCCCTTTGAGTTATGACTCTACGTTTTTTGAATTTTGAATTTAAGTTTTTTCCAAATTTTAGGTTTTTGAGCCCCTATAAAAACTTAAATAACTTTTTTGTTTTAATTGCTTTTAAATTTATTTTTCGATATTATTAATCGGTTGATTCAACTGAACATTAATTTATTTTAATAATTTAGTATTTTAATAAAATAAGAAACAAGGCAGAGCGACTTTTCACGAATCAACATGCAGTGTTCAACACCTGTTGCCGTGACGTCATCGTCCCTCCTCGTCTCCCATCTACATGGCTTTATCGCGGGAATAAAGTTTAAACTGTTTTAAGTTTACTTGAGACTTTTGGCTTTTCCCAAACCGTCTCAGTACTAGTCATAAAATTATTAAACATCTGCGTTGAGTCGAGTTTTCTTAAGAAATGTTTAAGAGCAAATAGAGGGCTTAACAACAATAAGGTAGAGTTATACCAAACACAATTTTGTTTTCATGTAAACCCAAGATTGTGCTTAAAATATTATGACAATTTACATCGTTATTCTTAATATAAATAAAATGAACATCTTTCTTAAATCTAAAATAAAAAAATAAAAAAGAGGAAAGTATATAAACCCGTATAGACTAAATAAAAATTAATATTCATTTTAACTAATTTGAGATGAAATCATAGGTTTTGAACAAAAATTATTTTTGTTAGCTATTTATTTTTTAAATATGATAAAACAAGAACAAAAAGACCACGCAAGTATTTAATGAGTCCAAGAGGTGTCTGTACTTTTTGAAATGTAAAATTTGTCATTATGTTTATAAGTGTACAATTGATTTCGGAGAATTATATCGGAGAAGTCATTTAAAATATCAAAAAGTCTACGTTTTTTATATGAGAAAAAGTATAAATCAATCCCATATATCATTCCATTTAAAAAAGTAACTATAATAATAAATTGCTATAGAAATAAAAATTAGTATTCAAAAATATGTAGTATTGGATAAATGTACACAATCTAAATCAAGTTCATTTGTGTAAATAACAGTGTTATATTGTAATATTATTATGATATTGCCAAAAAAGATATTATATATATATATATATATATATATATATATATATATATATATATATATATATATATATATATATATAACTGTAATTCATAAGATAACATAAAAATTATTTGTTGTAATAGTTACTGAACACCACAGAGAGATCAACATTGATATCATATTAACAGTTCACATCACATATCACAGTTTACAAACTCGACATAAGCAGTATTACACAACGTAACCCACAAGGTAAACAGGAAAACAATTCTGAGTTTGTAAGACAAACAGTTTAAATAACCTGGATATAATTTTAGAATATAACATACTATGAATTTTTTGTGATTAAATAGTACCAAGTTTGACCTAAAATTATAACAAGAAAAATATATTAGTAGAGTGACGTTCCTGTCAATATTATGGTTAACAAAATGTACATGCACATGATCCATTCTAATTATTATTATATTCGTGTTTAAAAATTAAAGAGAAACTAGTTATTCATTTTTTATACATTTTAATTCCTTTTTATATTACTGTTCACAAACATTAAAAATAAACATTACTAAGTTTTGGACTTGTTCCAAACAAATTTTGAGTTGCTATTTAATGAAAAGATAATATCATTTGATATTCTTCATCTATTATGTCTAGCGAGTAGTATTGTTTTAAAAACACGATTTTTAATTGTGTACCTTTTTGTAACGAGAAACATCTACACATAGATTATTTAAACTAAAAAAACAAACAAAAATGTTAAATATTACAGTTTCAAGGCTTATGTTTTTAGATAAATTAACTTCTCTAATGTATAAAAAACAATACCAAGATATAGATTAATTTTATAGTTGTTACCAACACTTTTTTTCTCCTCACACAGTGTCGGACTATGAAGACATTACTCTTAACACCTCAAATGCAGTCAGGAGATGCAGAGATGTTATGAAACTTTTAGCAACCCACTCTACACCGTTGAATGCTATTAGGTAGGAAACTCACTAACACTACAATCTCATAATAGATGCAGCCATGTTCTGATATTTTCTGCAGTTTTATTTACACAATTAAATCCCATTTGGATGCACTCAGGGAGAAAGCGTTTCCCTGTACTTTTATAAAGAACTTAATTCTCAATAGTTGACCTATTTATACTAGTAATTGAATTGACTGTGTGTGTAAGTTTATGGGGCTTGTTTTGGAAATAGTTTTGATTGTTACATTATTTAAATTAAGTAGAATAGTTAGAGACAATATTTAGTAAAATCTATAAAATTTTGCAGTTTATCTCTCTATATGTATACAGGGTGAAGTTAGGTTAGGTTAGATTAGGTTATCGAAATAACTTCAGGAGGTGATAAGGATTCTAATAATAAGTAAAAAAAGTTCATACGAACATATCCTCAAAAAACTTAGTTTTCCGTCCGTCTGATTGCTTATAAAATAAATAATTTATAAAGAAACATTTAAGGTAGAACTATTAAATTAGGTATACATTTTTACTTTAATAAATATCATATTTATCTAAAATTTGAAAAATTGTATCTTTATCGGTTTCAAAATGGCGACCAGTAAAACGTAACGGAAAAGTAAAGTAAAAAACCGGAAGTGATACAAAATATTTATCTGAACACAATGTTATATTTCGATTTACTGTAGCACAACTAATAAAAAAGAGCTGTTTATTGTTCTTTTTAATATCAAAATTTAAAATAATAGACTTTAAATCTTCTGAAATATTTTAACTTCTTGGGTTATGTTTAGGCCCTACAACAGTTACTCTTTAGTTTGTTAGGAGTTTTGACTTTATTTTAAAGATGAAAAATGGAGTAAAATGAATTTTCAATGCATGGATGGAGCAATGCATCAATAGCTCTTATAGCTGACAAGGTATTGAACCGATTCAATTATAATTTACTACATACATGAATAAAGATTTTTCTCAAAATAACTCATAAAGAGTCTATTATTTTTAGGGGGTGTCGATGTTTGTTACTACTTTTGGATTCGAATGAAAAAAAAAATTCTAAACAAATTTTCTAAACAAACTCACTCAGGATTGCCAAGTCAGTACTGAGTATTCAGAGCTTCTGTGGATATCTCTGATAGCAATTGAAGGGAAGACTATACTGACATTATTTGTAATGAAGCAAAACCAAACATCGGCACTTTGTCTATTTCAGTTTTATGCGTAACCCCTCCTCCCAATCCATTAACCTTAGCAGGCGAAACCATTGGTCAGCTAGACTAATAAAAAGTGGAAGTTACAAAATAAAAGATTGTGTTTTATTATTTTTTCTTTAAACATTTAATTCTACCAAGAACAATTCGGTGTCACAGTAATGAAGGGAAAAAATGAATGTATTTATTTGGTTAATAAACATGTTCTTAAGATAAACATTTTTTAAATTTATAACATTGTTCAAAAAGAAAATAATAGTTTAGAACGTTTCAAATGGGTTAAGATAAACAAAGTCTGTTGGATGTTTAGTTATAATCATTATGAAACTAGATCTCTTAGTGACCGCTAGATCTCTTTGACAGTCATGTGGATTAATAAAGTCATAGACGAAATCAAAATACTAACTCAGAACCACAAGTGAGTAAACCTTTGGTGAAACTATACAAAGCTAATCGAAAACTTATTCTGTAGGAGGGGGCCATTGAAGAGTATAAAGAGTATTCTTTATTCTGTAAATTAAATAACGACCGGCCACGATGATACTACTTTGAATTGATAAATACACACACACACACACACACACACACACACACACACACACACACACACACACACACACACACACACACACACACACACAATATTGTGGATATTTCGTTAAAGGAAGTAATAGAATTCCATAGTACCAACTATATAAATAAAATGTAGAATTAAACACAAATAGTTGCGATATCCTCCATTTGTTTAATAACTTCCACGAGCGCAGTGAATTGTGACTCAATCGTCCCACTCTACTAAATATTAGAGTACATGGTACTTGACCTAATGTACTGTGAACACGATGAACGTTAGATGTTTCGTAAATGCTTTTTAATAATATAAATACACTGTTAATAATGAGCCAGGGCCTATATAACAATTTTTTGTTATTTGGAAAATGTATTTATTAATCTATGCTCATATTGTACAGGATGTGTTTAGTATATTTCACCATAAATTGTATTGTTTCATTGCAAACTTAATCTATTTTCTATTTATTTATTTTGTTTTAGGTTACATTTAATTTTTTATTATTGGATTATTTGCATATTTTAAAATTATGACACTACGATGTTATCAATAATTGTATTTTAGTGTACTCACTCTTCCAATTTGTCACCTCTATTTATAAGGAACCTCTCTTATATTTTAATAATTGTCTTTTTCAGGAGTTTGTCTGCTGATTGCCACTAAGGATGAATACTTCGACGTCTAAGCGTTGAGGTCTTTTGTGGTTGTTGGTATGTTGATTACGATTTGTTCAATATATAGAGAAGATCAACGTTCTACCAAAATATATATTTTTATCTACATACATATTACACATACCTTCAACATTCTACCTAAAATATAATATTGAATAAGCCTGCATAACATAAATGTACGTAATAAAACCCACCTCACATAGTTGACACCTGAAATACCCGGAGGTACTTTTGTCTTTAGTAGAAGTGTGCACTTTGAGATGACATGAAGGGTTTAACTGTGGAGGAGTCGAACATTCAGGTGATACGTTAGTAGCATTGATAATGTCGATACGTTAATTTCATTATTTAACTCACGTTATTGCAATATGTGGCCTAGGTCTCTTCTCATGACATTTCATTACATTAAGCCTATATAACACTAATCAAGTAGCTAAATATATAAATAGCAATGTATTATCTCTATCAATGACCTTAATGCAAGACGTACCTATGCCAAAAATTCCAAAATAGTAATTGTTCAAAAATATAGAATTTGCAAACTAAAGCAACACAAACGATTATAAAAACAACAGAGCATTGGTGACTTCTGTGTGAACAAGTGAGAAGAGTGACTTTTTGGTTTGACATTCGTTTCAAAATAAAATTTTTACATTTTAGATAGGAAATAGAAATCAGCTTTATACATTCCTAATACTCTGTTTTATTAAATTTTAGTGTTAAATTTCATGGCTACAGCTCATTGCGACTGAAGGTTCTTTCCTCTTAACAATGTATCTTTATTTCAACTGGTGCCTTTCTGACGACAAAGGACTACAAAGTTTTGAAAGCGACGTCCAGTACAATATGCTATAGCTATCGATTATATACTGAGTAAAATGGTCAGAGAAAATATCTCGCAGGTTAAAGATTCAAGACGAGACTTAATGCTTTTTTAAACATAAAATTGTCTTTTTATTTAGCTATCACTTCCTTTATGAATTATGAAGATGCAAGTTTTATATATAAAAGGTTACAAAATAATACGCTTGAATTTGATTTGTTTAATGTTAACCGGTACAAGTTGTATAGTTATTGAAAATATTCTGTAATATGAGCAACACTTATGGACACTTCAATCACCTAAATGAGTTTAAAAAAACGTTTTCCACAATAAACACTTTATTTGTGGTTTCAATCATTTAAACAATTCAAAATAACATAAAAAATGGGTAAAAGCAGTTTTATAAAATAAATTGTAAGCTGTTCTGAACTTCGAGTGTTCAAGGTCACCCTAATATAGGTAGACTACAAGCTATTCAGTCATATTTTACAAATGTTCTAAGAGAGAGATGCAATAGATTAAAAGATGTTGATTATCAAGTTATTGCAATGGTTTATCAAAATAAGTTCTAGATTTTTAGATATCAGAAAAATTCAACCAAATAACTTTTGGGGTGTTAGTTGCAATGTCTGTTAGGCCAAACTGACGATTTTCTACAAATCAGGTAGAAACCATAATTAATCAGGTAGTACATTAATTTTGTACTAGCTGAAATTTAATGAAAATGATCCATTCTTGGTTTTCTTTTATAAAATGTAGATAATAATTTTATATAATTATTTATTGAAGGATAACCCCTACACGAGCCTAAGGTTTCGTGTAGGAAATGAGTTGGCTGTATCCATGCAGTTTGCTCTAACCTATTTCTTAACAGACAATGTTTTTGTATTGCTTAGTCCCTGTATTGTGATGAAGGCAGTGAAAGCAGTAGTTTAAAGAGAAACAGGAGAGTGATTTTATTCACACCTATGAGAATACACAAATACAACATCAAAATCGTCCTAATCGTAGACTTACAAAAACCTATACATACACAATACATATAAATATTTCATTACATACATCATACTCGTGTTATACCTACACTCAAAAATACACACATTCTCATATTTTACAGTCATCAGACCTGTGGAAATTCTCGGACTCATCCCTAACAATACCAACCAGCCATTGTATCACGTGACAAAACGAAACGATTCCGCCTCTCTCAACAACAGTCGCTCATTCCAATACGGTATCTGAGCAACATATTGAGCATGTAATTTAGATCTTTTATTTGGTAATCAGGTATTACTGGACTTCTCCTGCTGTAAACATGTCTAATTGGTGTAAACAGGTTGCTTTTACACATAAAATAGAACAGATTTAATGTAAAGTCTATGTCTAATACATTCGAGATTTATTCATAATTTCTTTTAGGACTTTTTTTGCTAACTGATATTGCGTTCAATCTGTGATTTACCCGTCCCTCACCATGCAATAATTCAACTGTAGTATGAATAACGCATATGCATTATAGGCTTATTTTATTTTATTTTTACTTAACATACTACTAAAACTGTTTAAAACGTAAGTTAAATGACGTATCTTACGCCAGATAAATGAAATATGTTCATTCCACTTTAATTTATTTGTGGTTATAAAGTCACTTAAATATATTTATATTGGTCGATTATCAGTTATTGTTGATTAAGCCCCCCCCCCACACTTGTGCAATATTTATTCCTTACAAATAAGCTCCATATTGTTCTCAATAAAGTCATATACTTGGTGTTGCGGACTAAGAGTAACTGCATTGTGACCAAACAGTTTTTTTTTTTTTAAAGAGAGGGATAAAAGCCTAGAGATAAACTTCATTTCAGGAATTCCGCTATGAAAAAAATTGCTGTAACGTTAGCAAATAAAATAAACTTATCTTGCAACTGAATTTTGAAAATATTGTTAATATAAATTAGGAACAAAATATGCCCTATAGTAACGCCAAAATCTACTAAAAAGGAAAAGTTAGTTACCCCATAAATAGAAACCAATTAGTTTCTTTTATCTAAATAAGTATTGAAACCATTCAGTTCATTTGCTCTTACACCATTATAACTTATTTTATTAAGCAACTTAGACCTATCTACGAAGTCAATAGCTTTTCTTAAATCCAGAAATGTAACCAATACCTGGGCGTACCCAGCGAGGGGCAGGGGGGCAGCTGCCCCCCTGGAAGCAAAAAAATAAATCTTTATTATACATTTTGTTGCTGGAATTTAATATAATTCTTGAAATAACTATTTTAATAATCAATTAATTGTATATTGAATGACCATGGCTCCCTAGTTTTGATCCTGGGTACGCCCTTGAACAAATATTAAGTTATTTGTTTCCAATCAATCGTTAATTACTTTCGTTAAGTCAAACAATGCACAGGAAATATTCCTTTCACTTCCACTCAGCAACGCGTACTGCTGTTCACACAAGATAATATGACATTCTAAATATTTTATTAATTGCTTGTTTACCAACTTGTTAAGACTATACTGAGCAATGTATATCGGCCTGTAATCAAATATATTATCATTAATTTCCGATTTTAAATAGGAATTTAACAACTTTTAAAACTGTAGGATAAAAAGAAGATTCAGTACTGAATTTTTTTATATGAGTTAAGGGGGAGTTAAAACCTCCATATTTTCTTTCACGAACTAGGCATGAATTCCATCCTGACCAGAAGCTGAGGTTCGATGCATCCAAGAGTCACTCAATCTTAGTAACAGTGTTAAATTGAAAGTTGGTCAACAGTAAATTGTGTACCTCCGACCACTGGATGGCTAACAGGCAGAATGGCTTAAGCTAGATTTATTCCTATATTGGAATAATGATTATTAAAATTATTTGCGACTCTTATATTGTAATACACAATTATTTATATATGAACGTAGGTGAGAATGCATATTGATGGGGGGAGGGGAATAAGTGAAAAATTAAATGAAAACAAAGGAAAAATTTCTGTAAAAGTAAATTGTAAATCAGTGAATATAGACTGCGTTTAAACTAAAGACATAATATTGGGATACACAACTCTGGATTTGAAGTCAAAACAAAAACTTTCCGTTTCCCTATAAATATGTGAACAAGAAAATGTGTAGCATGATTTTTATTTCCCTAATTCATTACGATATTTTCTCAAAAAGGAGTATATACCAAATTGTGGACGGCAGAATTTAGAATTTAACACTGATGACATATCATTATTTTGTCGGAATATAATTATAAGATACATAATATTGAAATAGGTTTAATATATATGTAAAATGAAAAATATATTCTTTTTTTTTTATTTCATAAAATAGTAATGCAGATAATACAAAATATCTTGAATATGTAATAGCGATTATTGCAATTACGGATATCCACAGCTAGTATAAGGGGAAATGTAATTTGCATTTTCCTTAATCGTAGTAGGGAAAAAAGACATACTGAAACCACAACATGACTTGGATATATGTTTACTGTTTGAAAGAGTGTCGTAATGCTGCCTTTATGAGTCTTCTGATAGCCACAGCTATTCTAAGTAGATATGTAATTTACATTGTCCTTAACTGCAGTAGGGAAGAAAAAAATACTGAAAGTACAAGGTCGCTTAGATATGTTTTAGTGATTGATAAATTTCGTAATGCAGTATTTTACAAGTGTTCTTATAGCAATAGCCAGTAAATTTATAAATGGAATTTGTGTTGTATTTAACTGCAGTAGGGAAGACAGAAATCCTAAAGGTACATCG
Organism: Aphrophora alni; assembly: GCA_963513935.1. Lineage (NCBI taxonomy): Eukaryota > Metazoa > Arthropoda > Insecta > Hemiptera > Aphrophoridae > Aphrophora > Aphrophora alni. The sequence continues at coordinate 49,014,229 of OY740774.1, forward strand.
TAACTTGGATAAGTATTAAAGATCGATGATATTTCATCAACATTTTTGAGTGTTTTGTTAGCCACATCTGTTCAATGTAGAAATTAAATTTATAGTATCCTTAACAGCATCGAGTTAATCGTCTCCACTCTAAATACTTTTTATTTTGTTCTGTTAGAATACATATATTGTTTAGAACGTCAATATAGTGTATTAATTGTGATTCGGTTATTGTATACTTAGGGCTTACCCAATCTACAGAACTACACAACTTGTCAATTAGAGTCAATGTTTAATGGCTTGTCCATTTGTGTATTGTAATATATTGCAACAGTGACATATCTAAAATACGATTCTAGAGCTTCCAATGGAAGAAGAGAATCATAGTACTTTGAATAACATTTAATATTAAAAAAAAACAGTGTATTACATATGTATACAAAATATTTATGAGTAGTTCCTTTCAATCTAATTATTTGCCTTTATGTTTTATTATCAAGTGAAGTATCATCAGATCAGCTGTTAACACTTACCTACAGGGTGATAAGCATTTAGTTTTATACGAGTACACACTATAGGAAGTAGAAATTCACACTTTAAAAATGTTTCTCTCAATTTGCCTTGGAACTATGGCTTTGTGACTTATCGAAAAAGTTCATTTTTCTCAACTGTACTGCCAAAAACTTTTACTTTATGTATTGATTTTTCTGAATATTTTGAGTAAAACAAAATGTTTTTCATTTTGAAAAGTAATAATATTTGCGTATTTTATTTAGTTTGAAACAGACAAAATAAATGTTTCGAATAAAACTTTATATATTGAAAAGAGTATTGTTGGATTGTTTTAAAGTAAACAATATTGTTAATTTTGTATCAACATCTTGCTCTTCTATTCACTTCGTATGAGACACTTCATTTTATTCCTTTAAATTGTAAAATATAACACCATATTCAAATCCAAAAAGAAGTTGTTAAAACGCGTTTTGTAATTAATTGCTTTAGCACGGAACTTAAAAGTCATTGTATTTATGATAAGTTATATAGTTTTGAGAGGGTTCGTTACCTTTGATTATTTACTGAATAACATCAAGAAAGTCGTAAACATTAACATTCAAAATATTTGTAATATTGTTATAATTCACTTCATCCCTTTATCTTTTCAGTTGTCATGGAATCAAATTTACCTTGTTCAAGGTACATTCGTTATCTTTTACAAAATGAAACTTTTCATTCACGAAAGCCTATTTAACAGTATAAATTATTATTATTATTACATCAATTGAATGAATGTTGTAGGGTCTACGGAATCAGATCATTTTATCTGTCCACCCTCCTGTCGGATATATTTTTGGGCTGTCTACCCCTATATCTTGATCAATTCAATATAAAACAGACATTTAACGAAGTGTTTGACACTTTTTCGAAATTCGTCAACATATTTGAAGGTTTAGAATATAAAACTCTGCCTTTCGTATCTATCATCCAACCTGTTCCAAACCTTGTTCAATTACAAGCTTCCATGATTTCAGTTGTTTAAGGATTTCTTTATATATTTATATATAACCAAGGAGATGGTGTAACACCTCTTCGAATTTACGTATTTTAGTATATCATCACATAAATTTCATATTTTTCTATCAATAATAAAGATAATGAATCAATGTTATTTTAAAATATTTAACTCAGTGTGAATGGGTAATGAATGTAAATTCGTCACATCTTATCTCAGTTTAATTTGTTCTTCTTGTTTTTTGAATAAAGTTCGTATGGTTTATCATTAACTAGTATTTTTAACACTGATTGAAGTTTTTGACTGTAAATTTCACGGAAGAAATATTGTGGAATATTAAAAGGTTTCTAACTACACATGTAATAACATTATTCTGTCAATACCTTGTTTTATAGATTTATCACTCTGTGGTACAAATGTGTAAATAACAAATGATGTCTTCATTTTAACCGTAATATAGTGTAGTTACTCAGTGTTTAGAATAAAATTGTTTTCGTGAATAATGAAATCCTGACAGGCAAGTTACAGCAAAGTGTAAACTGACACACTGGTTGTTTTCTGTTTTGAATAGATTTTTATTTGGACGTTTACATTTTGGTGACCAAAAACCGTTTCAAGTTATAATAATAGAAGTTAGAATATTGTTAAATTTATAATTATAACATAAAATAAATGAGATAAAAGAATAATTATTTGTAGTCCCAAATAATTTTCAGGTTATTGATTTTTATTTGATTATGGTTTTCGTAAATTTTTTCAATGGGGATTATGTGGATGACGGTCACATAAAGAGGTCACATGGCACATCAAAAATTATAAGGCATTCTACTTTAACATTAATTTAAATACTACACTTTGGATGGTGAGAGGAATGCTTCAGTAACAGCTGTTGGAGCACTTTAAGCTTTCTTTACTTTAGGGTCTTTGCATAAACACGCTGACCTTACAATATCGATCAACTTTAGCACCAAGACAAATAAACTTGATGCAAAGTAAATGCGAACGTAAAGGTGTTTCTAATACTGTTTAACTTGTACTGTATTTTAATTCTCTAATACGTGCCGTTTTTGTATGCGTCATCAGATATATTTTCTTAATGAATTCATTTTTCCAGTATCCAGGTTACTAATATATATAATAAAGTACTATACCTTAATTTTCTGTCAGTGAACCTCTTTTTCTTTAATCTTGACGCGTTTCGAGATTTTTATCCCATCATCAGAAATTCCCTCTATGGATGGAGGTCGTCAAAACGTTAAGTACACAAACACATACACATAACACACAACACATTTAAAAAACACAGTCTGTAGATGCGCATCTTACGGCTCCCGGATATGCACTGGTTGTCCGTTGTTAAACAACACACAAAAACTATAATATGCCTCGGGCGTTCTGAATTATTATTTCTGCGTCATACAGGATATTCGAATCAAAGTTCAGTTGGTCGTTCAATAATCGGTGTTCATTATTTGAATTTAATATTTTAAAAGCCTTGTAGATTTCATATTCTTCTACGGCATTCATAAATTTGCCTTTACTGCAAATCTTAATAGGTTTTAAATTGCTGTCAAAGTCAGAGTAGCTATGGTCTTCGTCGATTAAATCACGCGCATAGTTGGATTTGTTGCCTGAAATAGTCTTTTCAGGCAGGTGTTCTTTAAAACGAACCTTGAAAGCTCTTCCTGTTTGGCCTATATAGAACTTGTCACAGCTATCACGCGTTAGTTTATAGACACCTGTTTGGGCTTCTAATTATTATTATTATTATTAATTTCACAACTGCACCTGGTTTTAAGACTGCCAAAAATTTGGTTGATATCTTACGTAAAAACATAGTTCTCGATAATAATCACACCGTCAAGAACAGCCAAGATTTCGTCACAAAATTAGCAAACGTAAAACACATATTATAGTTTTTGTGTGTTGTTTAACAACGGACAACCAGTGCATATCCGGGAGCCGTAAGATGCGCATCTACAGACTGTGTTTTTTAAATGTCTTGTGTGTTATGTGTATGTGTTTGTGTACTTAACGTTTTGACGACCTCCATCCATAGAGGGAATTTCTGATGATGGGATAAAAATCTCGAAACGCGTCAAGATTAAAGAAAAAGAGGTTCACTGACAGAAAATTAAGGTATAGTACTTTATTATATATTTTCTTTCAAAGTAATCTCTTAGAATCGCCATTAAATGAGGGCGTTAGCCCAGGGATCATTTACGAAAATATGTGACAAAAATAAAAGTAGATCTAAGTCAACACCAACGTGTTCTAGGGATAAAATATGACTAATTGCCACAAAATTCAAATTTATGATATATGCAATTTAACAATGAAAACCCTCAAAAATCGCTAGAAACTTAGTTTTTTTTTCACGAAATCTACCTGTAAAACATTGTTTACTACTATGAACAATGCTGAAAAAACTACAAAATTAGCTATATTATTCAATTCCGCTAATTTGTTGCTTTGATAATTTAAACAAAAGACAAGAAACAATTGTAAAACTTTCGTATTAACTGAAAACGTTGATCTTTTTATACCCTATATTATGTTCTAAAGATGGACACTGTAGCCACGGTAGTTTTTCCAAAATAAGTATTAAACCATCGGAAGCCCTTTTAAAGTGCCATATTACATTAGGGGATGGTCCGATTATCATTCAGAAAGAAGCGTTGGAACGTAAAAGAGTTGCCCTAAACACTTCTTATCTCAGTTTTCAAAATTTTGATTTTTAAAACTCTAAGAAGAAAAAGCAATCATCCTAACTTAACCTTTCCGCGGAAACTATACAACACTGGTCCAGAAATTCGTGTTGACTCAAAAACTAAAATTAGCAAGCCAAATAATTTCTTGAGCTATGAAAACAAACAAAAAAAACACAATTATTTAATATGTTAGTTTCGAAATATCCTAACCAGGATTTAGACATAAAATTCTGAAGAGGATGCAGATATAATTATTGTTAAGACTGTAATAAATTAAGCTAAATTTATAGAGATTCGACTGTTGTAGTTGTAGTAGACCGCTGAATAAACATTTTTGCTAGAAAAAATCCTCCACACACGAAATTTGGAAAGTTAGATACTTCCATAACTAAATGAGCCGTAAAACAGATTTTTTGATTTATATCAGATTACACATAACGGTAAATATTTTAAACGTAAAATCAACAGTCTACGAAATTTAAATTTCTCTCTGGATGTGGTTGTTTCCGTCACAGCAATAGAAAATTTGGTGCGCAATGATATTCTCAATACATGAAGACTGTAAAGTGTCGTGTCACAAAACACGTATGTACAATAAGTTGCCTACCTCATAGTGTAAGGCGCTTTGCCGCCATTTGATGAGGAAGTACAGCCTTTACTTTCGCAGAACCATGGTATGGCACAGAGTTCATGAATCGATTTGAACAGCAAGTTGTGATTCCGACTGTGTGATCGTAATTATATTTATGGATCTAACTCAACCAAAATGAACTATATCGTTTTGTTAAGGGTCGGACGATATATGGGTCCAACCCATTGGACGCGCGCACTCTTTTAATTTATTAAAATGTGAGTAGTAACACCAAAATGGCTGTTTAAGTCATTGGTCATAACCAATTGTAAAATGGTGAATGTGTAATCGTGTATTAATAGTAAGTCTAAATTTATAGTATTAAATATTCTTAATTAATTATTTTATAAGACTCGTCAAAATTGACGGACCAAGTGAGACAGACATAGCATGCCAATGCTGAGGGCGAGATAAGGGAATATTGCCGATCCCGGACCCACTAATAAACGGTACGAGTAAAATGGTAGCAGCGCGTCGAATATTGTATCAGAGCGTAGCAAATGGGCCCCTACGAGCCGCAAGACAACGCCAATAGTATCGTAGATTGCAGATATGTAAAAATATGCAGGTTCAATCATTTTCGTATATAAAAATGTCTCTGCAATAATTCGCTATTTCATGAATTCTGTGTATATATATATATTATATATGATATACGTGGAAACATTTTAATGGCGATATGTCTATCTCCTGTTCAAATATAGATATTAAATTTTAGAAATTTAGTTTAACAATATAACCAAGTAGGCCTAAATGTAATTTTATTATAATTAAATTGCTGTATACAAATTCGAAGATATTTTTTTAAACAGACGTTGTGTCATTAAAATTAAGTTACGTACAATTTTGAAATCCACTAAAAACGAAATCATTTAATACATTTTATTATAAAGTAAAGAAATAAAATCATTGAAAATACTTTTAAACCCTCTATACAAAATGAAGATAATTAAATTTTTATTATCAAATTTTTATAAATAAAAATACGAACCTTTTATATGCAAATTTTATTAAAGTTCACATCATGACAGCATGTAATATTACAAATATATACTGGCCTTCAGCAATTTAATTATAGAATGACATTAGTTATATACAATAACAGGATGACTCACTACACGCCTTTTCCTTGTACTGTAATTGTTATTTCCACAAATATAGTTTCCGCTGCATCTCTAGTTCCGCATAATATCCTCCATTGGACAAACATCTGCTTTAGTGGTTGTTCTATAATTCCGTTACCCTTCCACTTTTTTGATATTTTATGACAAAGTTATTAAATGTTAGCAATCCCAATATTATGTAACAATTGTTACATTGGAGTAACATAAGTATAAATATAGTATAAATTGATAAGAAATATCTAAATACTATTTTTTTATGATTTTTTAAAAAATATATCTATTTCATTATTTCAAAAACTATTGAAAAACACTTTTAAGTGTATAAGTTATCAGTTATTTCAAACACATTGTATCTCGTTGTTCTGAACGATAAAAATTATGTTCAGACAATGTAAAGGTATTCAAAATTTACAATATTCCCAATTAAGTTTAAATATTATAGAAAACTAAAGTATATATTATTAAGGACATGTTTAAAGAGACTTGGTTTATTATAAAAGTAGTTTCCAGTTTGTATTCAACCGCAAAAACACTGTAAAATAATAATAATAATAATTAAAAAACAAAACAACACGAAAACGTTTTTATGAGGAGTCTAACAGAAATATTGGAGGTATAAGGTGGACTCTTCCAAGTGTAAACATTTACCCCAAATTCAGCTTTGTAATTTGTGTAAAGAAAGCAAATTTCAATATTAGGTTTGTAAAAATTATTTTTGCTTTAAGAACTACAATTAACAGGACGCAGTGCAAATCAACTTAAATGTCATTACAGCTTTGGATTATAAGTTAATAATAAGTAAAATCATAATTTTTAAAAAAATTATTAAATTTAGTATTGGTTGGCTACAATTAACTAAATATCTCATTAGAATTATATTGTTTAATCACTCACCTCATTTCCATTAGATTAAATTAAAACACTCTTGGTCAGTAAAATGTAAACTCGTTTTTCAACTAAAAGTTACCAAAACTGTATCCTTACAACAAATCAATTGCAACGTCGTTCCTGTTTTTGTATTGCTTCAACTTGTCTGTGAGACTCTCATTATTCACGGAAACATTTAATTTAAACCACTCTATGGCAGAGTTTTGACAAAGTAACAACAATGCATTGGCGTGAACACAAAGCCATGATTTAATAGAGAACATTTTTGTTCTTTGTACTTTTGTAGCGCAGAGTATAATTAAAACTGTGAAACAAGATTGAAGAGGAATTTAGATGAAACATTTGTCCAATCCACTTTATTTCTTAAGTGGATTTTTTTTTAATGTGTAGTTTTTATTATTATGTGTAATTAAAAATATCAAAAAATCTTCTAATAAAATAGGGTAGAAAGGCATTACTTCATCTTAAGTGCAATAGTTATTACTGTTAATGTTTTTGTTGCATGTAAAACTTAGTTTTAGTATTATTACAGGTTTGTTAGATAAATTTCCATTCAACGAACAAATATTTTATAGTAAAATTTTATATTGCATGTAAATAAGTGTTGATTCAGTTTGTTTCTGTTTAGAATTATCACGAAATATCACCAATATAAAAAGCTCACATCTAACAAAATATAAAATACAAGACAATACATACAAGAGTATATTTATAACATATTTTAATTGGATATTTAATATTTCTGAACCGTGTAAGTTATACGGATAATATTAAGTAAAGGAAAGGTGTTGTACCTTAAACTATACGCTTCAGTTCTTAAAAAGTCTTAACATAAATTTAATGTGTAATCAAAATTGTGAAATTTTGCAGGGTGTTCCTCAGGAATCACTTTTAGGAGCAAAACTTTTTCTCATAGTTCTTTGCTGATTATACTCTGTTACATGGACTGAAATCATGGATAAAATGAAATCTGATTTAAACGCCTTGCGATATAGGTTACCTAAAAACATTATGATAATGAATCCATATAATGAATTACATAAACTTTTGTCTGGGGGGTGATTCATATCTGTAATTAAATACAAATGTATAAATTGATTATCCAATGATACTGACTCCATCAAGGATAATGATGTTGTCAATATTACAGAGCTAAGTATTTTATTGAAGAAAAAATTAAATTAGAAAAAAATCAAATAAAAATAAAAACATATATCAAATCTAACTAATAAGTACTGTTAAATTACTGTGAATATTTTATTTATTTAACGATTTTTTAATATTAAATAATGCGCTAATTGTACTTGTCTTTACCTCTTTGTATTTGTAGTTTTCAATGTGGTATTATTTGTTGGGGAAGAATCTATATAAATCAAATCAAAAAACCTATTACATCATTGCAAATGTAATTTATTCTTATTACTATGAACGGAACACTTCTGGCCTTTATTTAAACTCCTCACCATTTTACCTCTATGATACACTGTACAATGCTTTGAGAGTGTCACACAAAATAATAGTAATGACTATAAAATGAATGTACTAAAAAACTGAATAACGTAAACTGTATATCTAGACCAAATTTACCTTTTTGGTTGTAAGAAAGTTTATAGTCTGCCTAGTAATATAAAACGTGAATACATTCACAGGTTCCTTAAAATGTTGGTAATTTACTTTGAATGATACAGATAAGTATCATAAGAAGAGAAATGTTGTAATTAAAGAACTTAAAAGTATGCATAGTTACTCTAAAAACTAGAGTTAAAATGTTACTCTTGCATATTTAATGTGAGTAGAATAAACTCACAATATAAAAACTGTCTTTTACATAACTATGAAATGTAAAATATTATTTTATATTTTATACTTTCGAAGTTGCGGATAAATCATTGCTATCTAAATTGAATTACTGGTTGTAAGGGGTGATATGTAGTAGGCTGTGAATTATCATCTTGTTGCGTTGAGCATGAGCTAATCAATTTCAACACGTATTTAGTGTTTTTGTGGCAGTTTTCCCTTTCTGTACCAGGTTTTCAGTATGTTACAGTAATCAGAATACTCGTTTTTTGGAGTTTCTATACTTTCCTTTTCAACTGTGAGTAATAGTAATAGATTTTGTCGTTTGGTGATTTTGCTTTGTTAGATATTATTTTTAACACTTTTATTCTTTTCATATTGTTGGTTTTTATGAGCTTTAGGGATACAGTATAGGTTAGTCATCAATTCGTCCCCCCCCCCGAGCTATACCGATATCTGTGCTTTAACCTTTATTTTTTTAATAGAAGAACTCGACTATTTTTTCAATGTGGAAGTTGTATAAAATAAATATTAATATATAATTTAACAAGGAAACAAAATTGAGAAAACAATTAATTTGATTTCCAATTGAATATTTTTGCAGATTCTGGATATATTCAAATGTCTCAATATTTGGAAAATAATAAAACGTTGTACCTTAATAAATAATAGGAAATAATAATTGAGAATTTGAATGGTAAGTATGTTTTTTGTTTAACAAGTATTTAGAATTCAATCTTCAAGGCGACGTCCTTGAGTTCTCTCATCTTTATTCAATATACTATATTGTGAATGGCCTTGAAATGTTCCATCATATTTTTATTCATTGTATGTTTTTGAAAATGCAGTCATTTAGGAGATAGGGTCACTCATAACGTCTTTGTAACTACACAATTTCAGCTTTAATACATTTTGTTAGACTTCCTTTAGAATAGGTTTTGATTCTGCTTTTAAGCGTATAACAATGTAATATTTGTTTTCTATGTAATATCTGACCTAACATAAATAAATTAGTTTTGCATTATTCTAAATGCACTAAAAGATTTATCAATGAGCATTTTGCTAATTTTAATCTTCTCTTTGTGATAAAATTATGTATTTTGTATTATTGTGTCATGTTAATCTTTCATTTCTCAATCTCATCACCTATCAATCATTTAACTACTGCTATTTTATTAAGTGTAATAGCTTACCATAATGTGAGTATATTATGAAGATACATTACTTTTACATCATAACAGACAGAAAGTTGTAAATTATACAACAATACAACTAAGAGATATATGATATTACCCTACTCGTTAAATATTTGTTTACTCACATCATCATTGGTGGTGACAACACTCAGGGACTCGCTTTTACTACCATGGCAATCAATCCCAAGGGTTCTAGCTGCATCTACACCTTTTTGTGTAATGTTTGTTTAGATTCGTCTCTTAAATCCTTCCTCTCAAGTCTCTCTAAAACAGAACATATTTTACTTCAAGGGTGTTTTTCAAAGAAACAATTTTTCCATGAGGCAAAATTAATTTCACGTAATATACATTTACATAGGACATAAAACCCAGTAAATGGAATATACAAAGTTATTTTTCATTTTTTCAATTAAAATTCGTAGAATTATGTCGCAAATATTTGTGTACATGTTAATTAAATGAGTTTTTAGATATAAACTCATGCCTTAAAACTTGTAAAATCCTCAGTGAAATGACAACTTTATTAATTTGCTTAAACTCCAATTACAATTTGCTGCTTTTATTTTCTAAGATACTTACTAAGATGTGGCAATATCAGCGTCTATTACTTTGGTGAAATTATGATAATAAACCAACCACCAGAGCAAACATTTTCTAAAATATTCCTTCATTTTGAAGTTCTAGAAATAGGAAATGTTTTATGTGCGCATACAAATTTTCAAGCTCACAAACATGTAATATATATTGAAAACACAATGACCTTATTATAAATTGTAGCACACACTCCCTGATCTGGGCGTCACAAACAGGTCTCTAAATAACTATTGTTTACATTGAGAGCTTTTATATTCATAATTTTGGTACCCTTAATTTTTGTTCTCCACGAATATGTAGTAATTTTAAATTCAATCAAGTATACAATTTAAATACTGTTACTGTAAAAACTGTCCTCATTCTATTCATTAACGACCTATTCCGATATTAGTGTTGATTACAACAAACTATTTCCAATGGTAAAACCAAGTTTTGCGTTACCAAATAAACATGAATCACACAAAATATATTTTACCTTGTTATGGGTATTTATTTATAAATGAAGCAAAAGATGATGGAACTTTAATTCCATACATAGTCAAATATTTATCATTTATTTTGAACTTCAGTGTTTTTGTCTGCAAAATACTTGCTCCATTGCAATGAGTAATTAATTCTGTTCGTTAAACACCATTGAAGTATTCCAACGTTATACAAAATATTCGACTAAGATATTTTATAGTTGGAAAAGTCTATTTACATCGACATTTTTCTAATGTTTATACTTTCCTACGCGTGTTACAACTTGTATACTAAAATACTAACCTTATTTTGATGTTTTTTATAAAACAATTTACTCATTTCGGGGTTTATATTCCATCATCAGAAAAGTTTCACTCATTAGAGGTCATCAGAACAATAAGAATACTTAACACTTATATTTAACTTAACACAATACACGAGACTGGTGTTCACCATGGCATTTGAGGAAAGATAAAAGTTCGGATTATGTATCAGAGATTAGACTTTCGTAGTCCGTCCTTATCTTGTGTTTTTATGGTCGTACAAAGAGTTGGATTTAAATTTCAGTTGATTGTTCAACAAATTATCTGGACTGGTTATAAAACCCTTGTACATTTCAAATTCCTCCATTCGGACCATGGGGTACTCATATATCCCATGCGAATGCCTTTCTTGCATAGGTGTAATGGAACACAATTTTGTTCAAAATTAACGTATGCGTGATTGTTCTGCATAAGATGGTGGGCATTGTTGGATCTTGTATTAATGCAGTTACAGTAGATTTAAATAAATATTTTTTTAACGCTTTATGAAGGTTCTCCCTGTTTAACCTATATAAACACTCTCACAATCTGTCTATTTGCAATAAAATGGCAGCATATAATAATTTCATCCATAGATTTGATCACTTCACTGTACCACTTGATGCTAATTATTTTCAGGAAGAAAAATATACTATCAGACGAATAAGCTGTTATAGGGTAAGTAGACTGTAATGATTGTATAGTTGTGTAAATCAGTACATAGGAATACAACAATGGAATAAAACTGATAAATTACATTTAGAGTTATTAACAATATATTAGTCTAACATAACAATGCCAAAGTGAAAATGACGACTAGAATTTAGGTCAGTAAGTAGAAGAGACACACATCCTAAAGTAAGTAAATATTGAGGAACTGAAGCGTATAGAAGGTTAAGGAAATAAAAGTTATAAGAAAAGAGGTGTGGAGTGGGTAATAAATTTTATATATAAACCATTTATATCTATAATTATATAAGAAGGAAGCATTAGACGTTGTAATATTATAGAAACTAAAAAGTTGAAAAAAGTACAATTATTACTAAGTATCCATGTAGAGCACAATATGTTAATTTGAATATTATTTATTTTAATCAAACCAAATCATTTAAAAAATAAATCAAATGATGTAATAATTGCTTTTATATTTTAATAAAAAATATTTTCTCATAAGATTATTACTTGGCTAATTATTAATAAAACATTTGATATCAGCTTTGACAATCACAAATATTTAATTACTCACCTGCAACAGAGATTTGTTTTTGCACGACAAAGATTTTCAAAAGTTAGTTGAAGTTTTCCTTAAAGATTAATTTATTTACAAGTTATTTTATTGACACTTTCTGTGAGTATTTGGTCAACTCTGAGTTAATACACATACATTTTTTATAATTTATTTATCAAGTTCATCAATGTTTATATTCGAACAATGTAAAGTTAATTCAGGTATTTATGTTTATGTTTAAAAAGTTATAGATACTATTTATATACAATCAATTTAAAAATTAGATGAAATTGCCATAGGTCTGCAACAAATTATATTAATTTATTAAGTTCGTCTCTTCAAATTGTAAAAGGTTTGTGCAATATTTAAATTAAATTTCAATTGTTATTAGTATATATATATATATATATATATATATATATATATATAATTATGTTATATCTTGTTTCAATAGATGTATATCCCTTCTTTTTACTTGGAGATTGCTCAAATATGAATAAAATGTGGGTGTTACCTTCAGATATGCAGTTTTTCAATTATCTTATTTGTTTTACATTGTTTTACATATTTTATACAGTTATACTTGTAATTTAGCCTTTATCTTCATAAAGTCAAATGATTTACATTCACATTCATAAAAATTTGGCTTTATTTAAAAAAAAACAGAGGCGACTTTATAATAACATGCATCTAACATCTTAAGGCATTCAACTATGTTACGTTGAATCGCTGGTTGTCAAGCACACCTTCTCCGAGGAAGGTGATGTCACAATCTAGTAGGTCTCACAACCTACCAAAATAGCCCATTGTAGATTTGAAATGATCAAAGTAAAGTTTCTTGAAGAATTTAGGTTCTATGAGAGTTAAATTATTTCGCTTCGATACTAAATCTCAAATAAAAAAAAAATTAATGTATACCAGTATTCAAACTTCTCCTTATAGTCTTACTTCACATTAGTTTCTTAATCCAATGACCGTAATAAAAACAGGACTTGAACACTTCAAGTAAATAGAAAAAGACATGTTATTTAAAAAATTTAAAATAATAAAATATTTAATTTTTTTTTCTACGGAATTTGGAAATTTAAAAACATCGCGGATTATAATCGAAAGTTATCTTCGTCTCACAACCCACTACTGTGTCTTGTTACAGTTGTCTATAAAATATCAGGACCTTATTATACATTCTCTACTTAATAATATGTTAATTTATAACAGTATTACAAGCTGTCAGTATATATTATACATTTGTTCTTAACTAAGTATACCTAGTTACAAACAGAAAAACATTTGTATATATGCATTTAAAAAGTTCTAAGAAGAACTGTATATTTTAACAAGGTAAAATTATCTACTTTTTATGTTGTTCATAAAATTAAACTTAAATATTCAAGTTAGAGAAGCTATTTGAATATTCTGACGGAATTCAGTCTGAAAAGGCTTTGATTACTGACGACGTAGCTGTACGTCATTGTTGCTTCATCACTGGAACAATACTCCAATCTGTCTCAGGCAAAGAGGTTACACGCTACCGTCTCGTGTTATAAATGTAGAAGATTGGAAAGTTTTGCGGTTTTTATCAATATTAAAGTTAAATTTTGTCAGTAAATTCTATGTTTATAAATTCCAAGATATTTCATAGAGTTCAATTTAGAACTCAATATTGGTGTGTGCGTAAATAATATTATTAAATATTAATAATACTAATACTAATAATAGTATTAAATAATATTACACAAAATATAAATCAATTTTAATTGTTATATTACCCTTTATTCATCTAGTTTCCTCTTAGGTAATATATATATATATATATATATATATATATATATATATATATATATATGTTATATCTTGTTTCAATAGATGTATATCCCTTCTTTTTACTTGGAGATTGCTCAAATATGAATAAAATGTGGGTGTTACCTTCAGATATGCAGTTTTTCAATTATCTTATTTGTTTTACATTGTTTTACATATTTTATACAGTTATACTTGTAATTTAGCCTTTATCTTCATAAAGTCAAATGATTTACATTCACATTCATAAAAATTTGGCTTTCAATTGTACCTTTTATGAAAGTTAACATGAGTATTATCTTAGATATATTTTCAGCAATATTACGTCTTTCAATGTCAAACTGGAAGTCCTCAATCAAAATATCTTTACTAGGAGTTATTATGTTTTTCTTTAAAACTTTCAATTTCACTAATTCATATAACTGCATAAATTCTCGGTTGCAATGTCCTTGTAAATTATCTTGTTGACAGCCATTTTCTTTACATACTAACTCAACTGACCTACACTTTTCCATTTTAAAACACTGGCACCATTTCAAAATTTATTCCTTTTATAACGACAATACTTTCCTTTCCAAAAGATATAAAATTATTATCCTTCACTAAATATTCACATTCCTTTAATCATTTATTAATTTAGTTTAACATCACATATATTTTCATTTTATTTTTATAAAAGGATATGACCGTTACTATTCTAGGTAGGTGTAATTTAAGTTATTTATTATAAGTATCATCATTATAACAGTTATTAAGTAACTCTCTAATTATGATAATTAATGTGATATAAACATAGTTTTTCTTTCTTTATATCGATATCGAACAAGAAACAAAAGTTGAGGTTACCACAATGTTAGGTTTACATGTTGTAGCTTTTGAAATAAGTTGCATCTTATGAATTATTAAAGTAAATTATAACATCTTTTTTAGTTTATATACACTTGATAAAGAGCTTTAGGCTTATGTCATTTAATCGTAAACATATATCTCAATATTTATAGTTTCGTATATATACTATAGCTATCTAGTGTTATTGGTAGCTTAGAAAGTATTGTAACACGATACATTACGAACATTATATATCGTATATAGGTGATTATTTTTCAGTTTAAACAATTCATGAAATTAATATTTGTTAAATCAACGCATAAATTTCCAGCTTGCTTAACTTTTTATAAACTTCATTTTGAAACAAATTGTACAACTTTTTTTTTATATTGCATCATATATAAATATAAATTTTAACCAATTTGCAGGATGATTGGATATTCTTCTACTTTAACCACCTCACTTCAGTGAAATCTATCCATGCTACAGAATGTTTAGTGAAGTATGAAATCATTTTAATTCAGCTCAGCTGGTGGATTGATGCTACCCAATTAATTCCCTTAAATTTGAGATATCGTTTTAACACATTTATTTTAAAGTGTTTTTTGTTTATACAATGTACTTATAAAATGTTCCAAGTTTCGTTGTACACAGTTTTTCCTACTGTAAGAACATTTTTTGTTCTCGTATTAAAAAACTATTATATGGTATATTTATTGTAAACTTTATTGTTGCAGGTGACTAGAGGGAGAGAGGAAGGTTTCAGATTGCTCATAGTAGTAACAACATTTGTTGTTGAATTATTAGATTATTATAGATTCTCTGTTTAAACACAACATTAGTAATATAGTTATTTGCTTGTGATTACCATGCAACTTGCTAGAAAGTTTAAATAATAAAATCTTGAAGAGAACAATATAATATACTAGTTACTGTCTTTAGTATACAACCACCCGATTACGCTTACCAAGAGATGCTATATGGTTTAAATAGTTAGCATAGGTTGACAGAGAGACAATGAATTAGGGTGTAATTGTATATCTGCCAGTTATTATGATCAGAAAAAAAAAGAAAAGATTTTATACCGAAAAGTCTAAAACAAACGCTATTTTTGCAACTATTCTAATCCAAGCGACACAAATTTTATAGGCTTTGTTCCTAAACTACTGTCAATATAAGTATTATTTAAATTTGAAATGATAGGCATCTTCTCTATGCAACCTTTCTTTTCTGTTAGCTACAGTAGTGGTATGTTGTGTTCATTCGTAACCGCTTAGGGAAACATTCAGCTGTACAAAGCTATGTTTAATTGGTCTGAATTCACAAATTAAAGATTGGACAACAGTTCTAGTGAGAGTAATATAACACAGAGTAACTTAATATAGTAAAATAGAATTATATTAAAATAAAACTTTCTGGACGGAAGATAGAGAACCCCTTATAGATATAATTATCGGTAATTAAATGTCATAAGATAATTTGTAATGGTACTAAACACTGTTAATGAATTATGGAATTAATAAACAACAGTAGTAAATTGAAAACGATGGAAAATTATTGCAATTAATTTGAAAAGTCCTGAGTGAGAGAAGATGTGAAAATGCAATATTTGCAGATAAATGGAAGAGATATGTTACAGGAGTTTAACTTGATTGGAGTAATAGATAGGATACCAGTGGTGTTGGATGAAGTAATTTAGCAGTGATGAAACCTGTGAATAAGAAGACGTGTATTATGCAAAACTGATTTCAAGTTATTTGAAATTTTCCTAATTACCTAATGTCATGACAGGAATTAAAATTATTATATTTATTTATTATTTCAGACAGTGAAAAAATTACATTTTACAGAAATATAGGTGTCGTTTTACCAATCTAATAAATATGAATCAATATTGATTTAGCTTGATACTATAATTAATTACATATTGTATAATTTGTCACTGGGACATCTGAAATTGAAATGGGAATAACTGTAGTACTGATTACCATGGCCTTGGGAGTCGAGAGGTGGAGGGCAGTTCAAAATTCTCAAATGTATAAATTGTTGGAAATATTGAGTTTCAATATTAATAATTAATTAAAGATGGCGACCAACAATGTACGAGAAAGTTAAACTATACCTACACTTCTTGCAGATAATTGTCAATTTGAGAGGTTTAATCTTTTTAAAGTTTATTCCATATTTATAATTAAAAACTAACATACTATTGAATTGCGCTTGTGTCCATATGGAGTGAGTTTAAAACTATATCCAATATCCTTTTGCAGAAACTGTAAAAACCATTCATAATCAATAGGTGGCGTTCTAACACAAGAAGTATTTTAACATTACTGTAAATTTTATCTTATGGTAACAAATACAACTAGTATTGTACCTTTCATATTAAATATATTTTTTATATCCGAAATATTACACCTTGTTAGAGAGTTGTACTAAAATTTGTTTAGAGATTTCCTATATTGATCTTAAATACTTTTTTGAATATGTTACAACCATGAAAATTAGTAAAAAAGGAGGTTGTTTGTTATACTAAAAAAGCTTAGTATTTAGTAAATTAACGTTACATAACAATTCATTAACTTTCTCCCACATCTTACCTACGCCTAAACTAAAACACCTAATCAACCTTTACAGCTTTGGAGTTATTGTTTTAGAAGTGTAAATGAATCGTGGTCGCTATAATACATTCTGCACAATTAATACAATAACATATTGGGGTAACTAGAAGCTTTATGACCCAACGCATTGGCCAAGCCGCACATAAAAAACAATTATGTTCTCGAGTTTATTGAGAGAAAGCAACAAACAAAATATTGGAAAACTAACGAAGGTCAATAAGGGTTGTTTTCCTCATACCTGAACCTCGTCATATTTTTTTGTTCGTAAATCTTCACGTTTCTCCGAATTACGAAGTTGTTTGGTAGGAGTTTCAGAAATATTTGAGACGGTGTCCATATAAAATATTCGTAAGGAACAAATACTTATAAAAGAAAAATTTGAATAATTAAAAATAAGAAATTTATATGTGTAGCCAACCTTGGTTGCAATTTTTAAGATGGAAAAATTACGATGGTTTGGACATGTGCAGCAAGAAGAAGAAAGTAGGGGGTCCAAAAAGAAAAATTGAAGGATATACTGCATTAAAAATAAAGAGATGGAGCCTATGAGTTAGTTGGAAATGATCTGAGATGACAGGGTGTCTGAGGATATCCAAGAATGAAAAGGTCTGATCAAGAAAATCTATATAGAGCGTAGCACCAGATAGTTAAGTCAGTCTTTCCCAGGAGTCACAAAAATGTGCTAATGACAGTAGTTAGTGGGTCAATATTGGCAAGAAAATAAAATACACTTAACCCTTTGATGGTAGGAAAAATGAGATAATATTTAAGAACTGATGACGAGTTAATTCCTGAAAACCGAATGCAACAAATGATTTCATTGTTTCTCTAAAGTTGAGTGTGCCAGAAGTTACGGTTGTGGACAGTTTCAGCAAATACTTTGATAGCACTAACAATGAAAAATTACACAACATTAAAGATTTGCAACGAAAATGTATATATTATACTATAAGCTTCAGACAATATTTTATTTTACTGCATCAATTTTATATTTAGATGAACCCCTCACTTATAGTGAGTACAGGCATCCTGTAACATTATAGCTGAATCTAATCATTCTTTTAAGTTGTCTTGATTAGTTCCACATCTTTCATCTCTCTTGACCAATTCGTGCTCTCTTCCAACCCTATGGTTATTAGAGTTAGACTATTATTATAACTATGAAAATCATTCTAAAATGGACGATATATGTTAATTTAATTTCAGTTACCAAATATTTATGTTATACAAAGAATAATTTTTTTTTTTAATTTATATTATTACTGGATCTTACTCTATACTAAAAGAAATAAACAACTTTTAAAATAGGTATTTGAAGTACATTTTAAAAATTGTGCATATTTTTTCAACATGCGTCAATTATTTTATTTGTTTTATAAATGGTTTATACTACTGTTTATTATTACTGTTTTATTAAAAGGAAAAAATATAATTCTAAGATTTTTTTCATAAGCCAAGAATTAGTTCTTTAAAAAAAAATTAGTAATAATTTGTTTGAGATTTTTTCGAATATTATGAAGAAAAACTTGATATAGCTAAATATATAAAATTTGTTTATACTAAGCTATTCATTGGATAAACAACAAAATTGGCTATTTTTCCAACTTTCTTTGTTAGACAAATATGAAAGTTACGAAAGTAAGGAAAGTGTATATAAAGCAAATAAACACTTTTCTTAGGTCAATAGCCTTATATTTTTCAAATTGAAATTAACCAAGGGAGGAATCTGTGCGTGTTAACTACTCCATTAGATAGTGTCCATCACTTCCATTTCGTGTTCGTTCAGCCCAGAATAACAAAACAAAACGTAAGAAATTGTTTGGTGACAGAATATCTTCAAATTTATTTCGATAATTATTTGTTTGTGGTTCTAATAAAACAGAACATAACGTAGAACTTCTCGAACTTCTAAAAACGAAGGAAGGCATTGAGAGTGTAATGTAATGCTACTAAATATCAATATAAAGTTAATGAAGTTCATAACTTTGATTAAATTATTTATATAATAGTTATCAGACGACTTGAAAAACATACAAAGCCATTCTTAATGTAGTCAGTAAAAAAATGTTTTTATATAACATTTGGGACATATTTCTTATTGTTTCTGCTCCAGCATCTCCATTAAGAAAACTTACTCAAAATAGTGTTTTATGGGAATTATTGACTACACGAGCACTTAGTAAATGAGTCTAAAAGTTTAATATTTAGAGCTCCACTATTTAAATTTTATAATCCAAACAACCCTTAATAATTCAAACGTGTACATCACAGATGGATATTGAAAATTTAACATTTCATTCGATTTTGCAAACTGAAATTACAATATGAGCATACCTAATATTTATTAATTATTCCCGTGCTTATGTAAAACGTGAAACTGATCATGACATAGATATAGATGTTTATAATTTAACCACTACCTTTCAATGATAAAAAGAAACAATTGAAAACGATGGAGCTTAATATGTAAAACATTGTTATCCTAATGGTTGCCTGAAAATGTGATCCTTGAATGGGCTTCTCTGTTGTTAAACCATATTGGCATGCAATCTATATTATAGGTAATTCATTTTTTCTAGGATGGCATATTAATTATGCTAGTAGGTCTAAAAAAAATATGCTATGTTTGATAAGAAAAAGGCTTTTTGAAATATCAAAATCAATTATTAAAGATAGGGAAGTACTGAAATGGTCGCAAATATCTAAACACAGAAAATTATATTACGACTTGTAAAATTTGTGAAAATTTCAGTAATCAGAAAGATTATTAGCACATCCTATTTCAAAACCCCCATGGCAAAACCAGGAAATTATTTTTTATATATCGTTTCACGTTTATATCGTAATTTAATACTCTTCTTTTTCTAAACTACCGTAATTTATACTAATTAAGGATGAAACTGTTGATGAGATAACCAGTGTAATGAAATAATTTTTTCTCTATATTTGGAATCCTAAACTTGTTGTTTTTAACAGTTTAAAATCCAAAATTTAATTATTTTGAAGTCAATTTCAATTTTAAATTAATAACATTTAGAAAAATAATTTTTAAAAATGTTATATGTTAGTTTATAGTTGCCATAAAATTAAAATTTTCTAATTGTATACCTAGATTATTTACTTCCACAAATTATGTTAAGTTCTAGATCATGTGATAAAATACTAGTAACCCATAAATTGTTAAAAATAAACACATTTCATTAATAAAATTATATATTAACTTGTATGCTAAATTATGTTTAGTGCCAACATGATTTACAGTTGCTTAACCATGAAAGTAATGTGTCATTAAATCGTTATTCATTCATAATAATATTATGTAATATACTCACTGAACCTCACACAGCTTTTGACTGGCCACGGATACTTTCGATCAATGGGGAAGGTCGGTTCCAGGAACTGCCTATTTTGTAAGGATGAGAGAGACGACGTGAGGCACACCTATTTTGAGTGCGAACGCTTCGTGGAAAACCGGCGGAATATCAGGGACAGGATTGGGGAGTTATCTGCGGAGAGTATAGTGGAGAAGGTGCTACCATCAAAAGCTAACTGGGACGTCGTCTCAGTTTACTTTGAATCGGTGCTGCGCTGCAAGAAAGAAGAAAGATGGCTAGGAGAATAGAAATTGTGGTTCTAGAGAGGCATTAGATAGGCTCCACCCTGAAGTAATGCGAAAGTGGTCCCAGGGTGGGTATAGCCTGGAGAAGAGGAAGGTTTATTAGTCGGTAGTCCTACGTGGGGAGTCCGACACATAAGTCCCTAGGGACAAGTACGTAACAGCATTTTTTGAAAAAAATATATATACTCACTGAAAAACTTCATTCAGAAAAAAAAATTATGATAAAAATATAGACAATTTAAAACCTCTTTATTGAGTGGTATTATTAAAGCAAGGGATCTTATGTATCCCAGCCATAAAATATAAATAAAAATATAATACCAACTTCTTAAAATTTATTAAATGACAAATGTAACAGTATTAGAAGAAATAAAGATTATTTAATATTAACAGATACGAAAATTAATCAGATTTTGATATTCCTATAAATCAAAACTTAAATAAAAACAAATTTATAGGTAGATATAATCTAAACTTCCTAGCAATGAAAACTTGTGTAATATTGTCAATGAACTTAATGGTGCTGTCAACCCACCTGTTATACTCGTAACGAGATTTAGTTACACTCATTATAAATCTTAATATAGTAATTAATTAATTAATTTGCTAGATATTACAATAATAGTAATCATAAGTTTCAAGAACTTATTGATTAGTTAGGTTAGTTTTTATTAAGTAATAAAAACCAATATCATGATTTTATATACAAACTTTATTATTTTTATAATATGTAATCTTGACAACATTTTACATTCGTCAATTACAACAGTTCAAACTTTACGGGTTCAGACTGAAACTCGTTAATGTCTTTTATTCACAAAACAAACCGTCATATTGAAACCTTAGGAAGTTGTTAACTATATATATTGTTGGGTGTTCATTTGACACATTAATAATTACTTAATTTCCTACACTCGATACCAATACTTCAAAATAACGTTAAAATATATCATCATTTGAATAAAATTAAATACATTAACCATCATTTAGAAGAATTTAAATCTGATAACCAAGTTGTAGTTCAATTACCTATATTATCTCCTAACTGGAAAGAATATTTATAAGTACTAGTATCATGTTAAGGTAAAACAAGTTAATTATGTCTTGTAAATCTAATAGTATATTATTGACATGTTTTTCTAATCAATGTATATAATTCCATAATATATTTTAAAATGATAAGTAATATATTATTTTGCTCATAAACTTTTCTAACTAGGTTGGATGAGTCCGAATCAAGAGTTAAACTAACTCTACTACTCCATGATCCAATTCTACACTATTCATGATTAGGTGGTCGCAAAGTTAAACCTATCAGTAAGTCCGGATCTTTTATGTTCACCCTTCCAAGGTCGTTTTTTCCATGGAAAGTTAAAGGTGACATGCCTGTTTAAGGACCCTTTCACTTTGATTATACATTTAAGTCTCGAAGATATTATTTTGACATACGCGGCATATGTGACATATTAAAAATTATATCACAAGACCAATTCATCAAAAATCTAGTATTTTTGAGAATTATGTTAAAATGTCATAAAGTTCTCTGAGTTTTTTAATGTAATTTTTAAGGTTGATTATTTAAAAAAGCAACACCGAAGGATTTTTTGGAGGTATTGTCAAATTAATAATAAATAGTGAAATAGCATTGGGTTAAATTTAAAATTCTTTTGCTCATCTAAAATAACGTGGTTTTGTTTAAACAAACTTTAGGTATTGCTATCTTCTCTTAACATTCACACCTACATGTTTTATGTTTGAATATAATTTTATAAATTTCAGTTTTAAATTAAATTACTTTTCATAAAATAATTTCTATAGTTAGACAATCCTTATTTATTTAAACATATATTGTTGGAATTAAATAAATAATATTCTACTTTTTTTATTTTATCCATTATTTTAAACTGTGTCTTGCATTAATTTAACAAGAGTTTCCTTACAAAGATAACAATGTGAACAACTTCCGTCTCTTGGCACAGGACTCTTCATAACTCTTTATATCCTATTAAAACGCATTAAACACAAAATAACACTTAGAAGGACATGTGTATTTCACTAGCAAAACGTTAATTTTAAATAACGTGTAAGTGAATATTATACACTTGTTTTGTTATTTTAAAGTTCATCAAATTTAAACTGAGTTTATTATTATTATTATTGTGTTATATAGTGAATCGTTGGACTGATTTTTAGCAATACTTTAAAGTTTAAATTTCCACGCACTTTGTGTGTGACTGATTTTACTCCTGAAGATATTTTATATTTTGCCGGAAATGACAGTCAGAGAGGTGTATCTTACATTACTGTTCTTTTTTAAGTTTAAAGACTTGTTATATATCTTTCAATACCTGTTTACTTTTCTTATAACTATTTTTGAATTAGTTTTTCCTACGTGTACAATAAAGGTCTGTTGGTCAATCGGTACGTGTATTGATGGGGAGGGTTGTACTATAAGGTAGACTACAGCAAGTGTCACTGTGGACTAAGGTGTTTTGTTTTTGCAAAGTTCCTAAAGTGAAGACGGCTTACAGTGCTCCAACAGCTGTTACGGGAACATTCATCTCAGCATCCCAAGTTATTTTACAAATTGTTGAATAAAAGCACCTTTTCAATAAATTCAAAATAAATCAAATTATTAAAATACATTTAACGGAATCAATAAAACACTAATTATTGTTAGTTTTAAAACATAATATATATAGACTAATTGTGAGAATAATATACGGATTCAAATGGAATTGGAAATTAGAAATATTATTAAACAAGCCTACTCTGCAATAGTTGAGATCACTCTGTGTTGGAGCTAATCAATAATTTCAAAGTTAATGGGATGATGAACAGCAATAAAGTGAAGTAATATTAAAGCTTTAAAAATGACATTATTACATTTCTTGTGTTATCATTTAATGTGACAAACAACATTTTTAACAAAATATACATTTGTGGATTATAGGAATATCTTATAAGGCAAAGATGACGGAGAGGTTTCTTGCCTCTAAAGAAAATGAAAATAAAATTGTGTTGGTTGTCGTTTTTTACCAATATGGGTTGGTTATTGTTCACTTTAAGCCAGTCCAGAAAATGAACGTATGAATATCAGAATGGTTTTTCTTCCTGAAGAAATTTATCCCTTGGGATTTATGCCGGAATGGTGACCAAATCAAAAAATTCTTATCCGTTTTTACCTCCGTAACGATATAACTGTTGCTACACAAATTCATATTTACACTATGAATACAATTTATTACGTAACAACAAATACATTCGATTGTAACTAGAGTTTGTAAACTGTCAAATATATTGCCAGGAGCTCATGTCAAATATATTGCCAGGAGCTCATGTCAAATATAATGCCAGGAGCTCATGTCAAATAACATAAAAGATTTTTTGAAAAAAATTTGTCTCCTAAATTCAATACTTTAGTATTGTTAAGAATTTTTTTTTAATTTTAACTTGTTTAAAATGTTGTTCTCGTCTATTAAACTTTTAACTAGTCCTGAGTCATATAATGAAAATTGTGAAAGTATTTGTTAATTAATTGGTTTTAATTGAAATTAGAACAGTATATAATTGATTTGATGTCAGTTTTTTAGTTAATTATTATGTCCACAAAATTTTTAACATATAATAAAATATGTGCATTTTTTGTTTAACTGGTATAATGAAAGCTATAATATTTAGGCGTTAAAAGGCGCTAATTTTGAAATTTGAAATATTATAATCATGTAGCCTACCAAAATCTCAATATTCCTTAAATATATTTGATTTTATTTTTAAATATGACACACGTTTATTTAGACGTAATATTGATAATACTGTAGTGGAAAGGGTGGTGGAGAACTTTATAAGAGAAATGAAGTCATTATGCGTGATCAATATAGAACCTGACTTGTTGATTAACGATGACAAACACACAAAGATGGATTGTACCAAAGACAGAAAAGGGAACATTGACAAACGTTATATCCATATAACAGCTATATATTTATATTATTTACAATTATTTCAAGTGTATCCGTGTTCACAATGTGTGTTATATGTAATCAACAATATTTACTGACGTGTATATTTACGATCGACACAGCGTAGTCTGACATATTAATTTTATTCAATCTGGCAGTAGGTCAAATTTTTATATTTTTTGACGTAGTCTAGACCCTCGATTTAATAATACAATTTACACAATTAGGAATTAATATTCCTAATAATTATAATAATTCCTAATAATAATACCTAATATTTCATTGCCAAGAGAGTGGTGACGTTTAAAATATAAACTTTATATTATTAGGTCAAATTTAAACTAAGATAAGAAAGAAATAATAGTCAACGTAAAATTAAAATCTCTTTAGCTATATTGTAGTAATAAAAACTCAGTTAATATTGATATTTTGAGAGTAATTGCATTTTACATATTGTTATCTAAAATTTAAATGTCAAACTTTGTACCACGATCTAAAACTGTAAAGTTTCATTATATAAAAACATTTTTCATTTAAAAAGGTTTTACCTACAATATTGTGACATATTTTATGAACTGTATTTTATACCGTGTGTATATACCGAGTAATATTAATACCTTTAAAATCTATTTTACTGAAAATCAAGAGTATACAACGATTTTTAAGTTAATACATACACATGCTTTGTAACAATATTAGCAAATCAGAAACAATTTGATTCATGTGTGTTTTGCAAAATGTGTTTTAAAACATATTCTTATTTCCTCTCTACAGATGTAAAAAACAAAGCCCTTCGTCTCTCTGTTTTTAAGCTGATAACTCTGGTACTGTTCATCATATTTTAATGTTGTTTTCTTTCCTATATAGAAACCATATATGTTAAGATTTTAGTCTATTGTTGTTTGAAATGTTGCAGTAGTTTCCAAGTTATAACAAAATTTGACTGCACGGGTAATACGAAAAACCGTATTTTTTTATAATTTCTTAAATGTGAAAGCAATAACATATGTTTGGTCATCAATTGGAACTGAAAACTTTTTAATCTATGTAGTCCTAAAGTTTTAACAATATATTTTTCTCCGAAGATTATATATATATATATATATATATATATATATATATATAAAGTATATTATTAACATTTTAATAGTAACATACATCAAAAAACTTGTATGTTGCTGCACACTTATATCTTTGCTTTGAATTGAGAGTAGTTCACAGTTTTCACAATAACAGGTAGTTTTAGTTAAACGCTGCCGTTTAGAGTACACTATTGGACTTATAATCACCTGCGACCACTATATGCGTGGAGGTAATAAGTGGAGGTAATAAATAAAATAATAATATTGGTGACGGAGAGGGGGGTAACATGGTTTGTTTTGTTGGTTATGTTTTGAACAAGCGTTTCCTTTTGTTTTAAAAGCAACTATTTAAAAATAGAAAATTATTGGCTACAAATCAAGTAGGCCTAAAATAATTTAACAGATCCAACGAAAAGACTAAGGAAAAAGTAACAGACATCCACGATTGTGATTTAGTGTAATAATGGTTAATAGATTCCATTTGACGGAAACAAAACGTCCAACGATTAAGACTTTTCTTAAAATTTTAAAAGATAATGAAAGTGTCTGGATGTTAAGTGAAGTTTTAAAAATTAGAATATCAGTAGAACAAAAACATTAGATATAAAACATCTTAAAACGTCCAGAAGTTGAACTAATTGACGTTGTTGATTGACTTAGGCGTAATTATAGCTTAAAAGAACTCAGAAGTAACGCATGATTGGTTGTATTTATGGACTAATATATAAAAGCTTAGGCTGTCGTTTTCGTTTTCTTTTAAAATGTGCTTCCGTTTGGAGAAAATAAAGTTGCCGATTGTTAAGATATTTTGTTTACACTAGGCAATGGGATGGTTATAGAAATGAAGGAGAAATGTCCGTTGAAAATTTGTTCTAAGATTAAACATGTAATATAGTCTAACGTCAATTCCAATTTTGCTATTTACATTCAGTTCATAGTAATATTTCAAAGCTCAAGGCAATGTCCCATCTATCATATGGAAAAAATGTATTATACTTTTAAAGTGAAAGATGAAAATTTAAGAAAATATCACAACAATTACGTTTTGCATATTAAATTATGTGTACCAGAAAAACGACGGCTTACAAATTATAAAAAAATAACCTTTTAATTTATAAAGTTGTGTTTAAATTAATCCATTAAAAAAAAAAAAGAAGAAAATCAAAGTAAATTATACTTTTGTTAAAATTTAACAAATTTAAATTTAAAGAGAATTCAATAATTAATCATTCAAGTTTTAAAACTTGTACATCGTGTAAGAAAATATCACTTTCTTTACTTAAAAATAAAGAAAAAAAATTATAGACCTCTACTACTTATGACTAATTGCATGGAAACTTTTTATTTCGTAACGTCTCTATTTTATGACCATTAGGCGAAACACAACTGACCACCTTGTTTCAAACATGAGCAATTATGCCGTTCCGAAGATAAAACTTTCGCTAGAGTAAAGTCTTTGTCGTTTGTTGGCTTTTACAAATATACAGGGTGAGGCACACCACCCGTGCAGTGCTGTCTTACTAACTTACGTTAACACTTTTTCTTTCTCTTTTTCCCCTAATTTGGCATCACAGAATCCAATAAAATTATTTTCAATTTTGAAAAATGCCCCAAAAGAGCCTAATGGGGGTAGGGGTGCTTTTTTCAAATCTAAACATGGTTTGTGTGATACATCAATTTAAAGGTTTAATTACACTGAACATTTTGGCGAAAACAAAAGTTATTTATCTTTAACCGTATGTACAGGGTGTACCTAAACTTTTGAAATAGGACTTTAAAATAAAGTACCGTGTTACAATACCTAGAATACGGAAGAGCACCAGATTTTTTTCCAAGCTTATTATTGAGCTATTCAATAAGGAAACGTGTGGTAGGGGCATTTATCAATGGATTTTGTAAAATTTAAAAATGCTCAAACTTGAAGAATACAAAAAAGCCTAAAACTCAAAATTCTTAAATACTAAAAGAAATAAACAACTTTTAAAATAGGTATTTGAAGTACATTTTAAAAATTGTGCATATTTTTTCAACATGCGTCAATTATTTTATTTGTTTTATAAATGGTTTATACTACTGTTTATTATTACTGTTTTATTAAAAGGAAAAAATATAATTCTAAGATTTTTTTCATAAGCCAAGAATTAGTTCTTTAAAAAAAAATTAGTAATAATTTGTTTGAGATTTTTTCGAATATTATGAAGAAAAACTTGATATAGCTAAATATATAAAATTTGTTTATACTAAGCTATTCATTGGATAAACAACAAAATTGGCTATTTTTCCAACTTTCTTTGTTAGACAAATATGAAAGTTACGAAAGTAAGGAAAGTGTATATAAAGCAAATAAACACTTTTCTTAGGTCAATAGCCTTATATTTTTCAAATTGAAATTAACCAAGGGAGGAATCTGTGCGTGTTAACTACTCCATTAGATAGTGTCCATCACTTCCATTTCGTGTTCGTTCAGCCCAGAATAACAAAACAAAACGTAAGAAATTGTTTGGTGACAGAATATCTTCAAATTTATTTCGATAATTATTTGTTTGTGGTTCTAATAAAACAGAACATAACGTAGAACTTCTCGAACTTCTAAAAACGAAGGAAGGCATTGAGAGTGTAATGTAATGCTACTAAATATCAATATAAAGTTAATGAAGTTCATAACTTTGATTAAATTATTTATATAATAGTTATCAGACGACTTGAAAAACATACAAAGCCATTCTTAATGTAGTCAGTAAAAAAATGTTTTTATATAACATTTGGGACATATTTCTTATTGTTTCTGCTCCAGCATCTCCATTAAGAAAACTTACTCAAAATAGTGTTTTATGGGAATTATTGACTACACGAGCACTTAGTAAATGAGTCTAAAAGTTTAATATTTAGAGCTCCACTATTTAAATTTTATAATCCAAACAACCCTTAATAATTCAAACGTGTACATCACAGATGGATATTGAAAATTTAACATTTCATTCGATTTTGCAAACTGAAATTACAATATGAGCATACCTAATATTTATTAATTATTCCCGTGCTTATGTAAAACGTGAAACTGATCATGACATAGATATAGATGTTTATAATTTAACCACTACCTTTCAATGATAAAAAGAAACAATTGAAAACGATGGAGCTTAATATGTAAAACATTGTTATCCTAATGGTTGCCTGAAAATGTGATCCTTGAATGGGCTTCTCTGTTGTTAAACCATATTGGCATGCAATCTATATTATAGGTAATTCATTTTTTCTAGGATGGCATATTAATTATGCTAGTAGGTCTAAAAAAAATATGCTATGTTTGATAAGAAAAAGGCTTTTTGAAATATCAAAATCAATTATTAAAGATAGGGAAGTACTGAAATGGTCGCAAATATCTAAACACAGAAAATTATATTACGACTTGTAAAATTTGTGAAAATTTCAGTAATCAGAAAGATTATTAGCACATCCTATTTCAAAACCCCCATGGCAAAACCAGGAAATTATTTTTTATATATCGTTTCACGTTTATATCGTAATTTAATACTCTTCTTTTTCTAAACTACCGTAATTTATACTAATTAAGGATGAAACTGTTGATGAGATAACCAGTGTAATGAAATAATTTTTTCTCTATATTTGGAATCCTAAACTTGTTGTTTTTAACAGTTTAAAATCCAAAATTTAATTATTTTGAAGTCAATTTCAATTTTAAATTAATAACATTTAGAAAAATAATTTTTAAAAATGTTATATGTTAGTTTATAGTTGCCATAAAATTAAAATTTTCTAATTGTATACCTAGATTATTTACTTCCACAAATTATGTTAAGTTCTAGATCATGTGATAAAATACTAGTAACCCATAAATTGTTAAAAATAAACACATTTCATTAATAAAATTATATATTAACTTGTATGCTAAATTATGTTTAGTGCCAACATGATTTACAGTTGCTTAACCATGAAAGTAATGTGTCATTAAATCGTTATTCATTCATAATAATATTATGTAATATACTCACTGAACCTCACACAGCTTTTGACTGGCCACGGATACTTTCGATCAATGGGGAAGGTCGGTTCCAGGAACTGCCTATTTTGTAAGGATGAGAGAGACGACGTGAGGCACACCTATTTTGAGTGCGAACGCTTCGTGGAAAACCGGCGGAATATCAGGGACAGGATTGGGGAGTTATCTGCGGAGAGTATAGTGGAGAAGGTGCTACCATCAAAAGCTAACTGTGACGTCGTCTCAGTTTACTTTGAATCGGTGCTGCGCTGCAAGAAAGAAGAAAGATGGCTAGGAGAATAGAAATTGTGGTTCTAGAGAGGCATTAGATAGGCTCCACCCTGAAGTAATGCGAAAGTGGTCCCAGGGTGGGTATAGCCTGGAGAAGAGGAAGGTTTATTAGTCGGTAGTCCTACGTGGGGAGTCCGACACATAAGTCCCTAGGGACAAGTACGTAACAGCATTTTTTGAAAAAAATATATATACTCACTGAAAAACTTCATTCAGAAAAAAAAATTATGATAAAAATATAGACAATTTAAAACCTCTTTATTGAGTGGTATTATTAAAGCAAGGGATCTTATGTATCCCAGCCATAAAATATAAATAAAAATATAATACCAACTTCTTAAAATTTATTAAATGACAAATGTAACAGTATTAGAAGAAATAAAGATTATTTAATATTAACAGATACGAAAATTAATCAGATTTTGATATTCCTATAAATCAAAACTTAAATAAAAACAAATTTATAGGTAGATATAATCTAAACTTCCTAGCAATGAAAACTTGTGTAATATTGTCAATGAACTTAATGGTGCTGTCAACCCACCTGTTATACTCGTAACGAGATTTAGTTACACTCATTATAAATCTTAATATAGTAATTAATTAATTAATTTGCTAGATATTACAATAATAGTAATCATAAGTTTCAAGAACTTATTGATTAGTTAGGTTAGTTTTTATTAAGTAATAAAAACCAATATCATGATTTTATATACAAACTTTATTATTTTTATAATATGTAATCTTGACAACATTTTACATTCGTCAATTACAACAGTTCAAACTTTACGGGTTCAGACTGAAACTCGTTAATGTCTTTTATTCACAAAACAAACCGTCATATTGAAACCTTAGGAAGTTGTTAACTATATATATTGTTGGGTGTTCATTTGACACATTAATAATTACTTAATTTCCTACACTCGATACCAATACTTCAAAATAACGTTAAAATATATCATCATTTGAATAAAATTAAATACATTAACCATCATTTAGAAGAATTTAAATCTGATAACCAAGTTGTAGTTCAACTACCTATATTATCTCCTAACTGGAAAGAATATTTATAAGTACTAGTATCATGTTAAGGTAAAACAAGTTAATTATGTCTTGTAAATCTAATAGTATATTATTGACATGTTTTTCTAATCAATGTATATAATTCCATAATATATTTTAAAATGATAAGTAATATATTATTTTGCTCATAAACTTTTCTAACTAGGTTGGATGAGTCCGAATCAAGAGTTAAACTAACTCTACTACTCCATGATCCAATTCTACACTATTCATGATTAGGTGGTCGCAAAGTTAAACCTATCAGTAAGTCCGGATCTTTTATGTTCACCCTTCCAAGGTCGTTTTTTCCATGGAAAGTTAAAGGTGACATGCCTGTTTAAGGACCCTTTCACTTTGATTATACATTTAAGTCTCGAAGATATTATTTTGACATACGCGGCATATGTGACATATTAAAAATTATATCACAAGACCAATTCATCAAAAATCTAGTATTTTTGAGAATTATGTTAAAATGTCATAAAGTTCTCTGAGTTTTTTAATGTAATTTTTAAGGTTGATTATTTAAAAAAGCAACACCGAAGGATTTTTTGGAGGTATTGTCAAATTAATAATAAATAGTGAAATAGCATTGGGTTAAATTTAAAATTCTTTTGCTCATCTAAAATAACGTGGTTTTGTTTAAACAAACTTTAGGTATTGCTATCTTCTCTTAACATTCACACCTACATGTTTTATGTTTGAATATAATTTTATAAATTTCAGTTTTAAATTAAATTACTTTTCATAAAATAATTTCTATAGTTAGACAATCCTTATTTATTTAAACATATATTGTTGGAATTAAATAAATAATATTCTACTTTTTTTATTTTATCCATTATTTTAAACTGTGTCTTGCATTAATTTAACAAGAGTTTCCTTACAAAGATAACAATGTGAACAACTTCCGTCTCTTGGCACAGGACTCTTCATAACTCTTTATATCCTATTAAAACGCATTAAACACAAAATAACACTTAGAAGGACATGTGTATTTCACTAGCAAAACGTTAATTTTAAATAACGTGTAAGTGAATATTATACACTTGTTTTGTTATTTTAAAGTTCATCAAATTTAAACTGAGTTTATTATTATTATTATTGTGTTATATAGTGAATCGTTGGACTGATTTTTAGCAATACTTTAAAGTTTAAATTTCCACGCACTTTGTGTGTGACTGATTTTACTCCTGAAGATATTTTATATTTTGCCGGAAATGACAGTCAGAGAGGTGTATCTTACATTACTGTTCTTTTTTAAGTTTAAAGACTTGTTATATATCTTTCAATACCTGTTTACTTTTCTTATAACTATTTTTGAATTAGTTTTTCCTACGTGTACAATAAAGGTCTGTTGGTCAATCGGTACGTGTATTGATGGGGAGGGTTGTACTATAAGGTAGACTACAGCAAGTGTCACTGTGGACTAAGGTGTTTTGTTTTTGCAAAGTTCCTAAAGTGAAGACGGCTTACAGTGCTCCAACAGCTGTTACGGGAACATTCATCTCAGCATCCCAAGTTATTTTACAAATTGTTGAATAAAAGCACCTTTTCAATAAATTCAAAATAAATCAAATTATTAAAATACATTTAACGGAATCAATAAAACACTAATTATTGTTAGTTTTAAAACATAATATATATAGACTAATTGTGAGAATAATATACGGATTCAAATGGAATTGGAAATTAGAAATATTATTAAACAAGCCTACTCTGCAATAGTTGAGATCACTCTGTGTTGGAGCTAATCAATAATTTCAAAGTTAATGGGATGATGAACAGCAATAAAGTGAAGTAATATTAAAGCTTTAAAAATGACATTATTACATTTCTTGTGTTATCATTTAATGTGACAAACAACATTTTTAACAAAATATACATTTGTGGATTATAGGAATATCTTATAAGGCAAAGATGACGGAGAGGTTTCTTGCCTCTAAAGAAAATGAAAATAAAATTGTGTTGGTTGTCGTTTTTTACCAATATGGGTTGGTTATTGTTCACTTTAAGCCAGTCCAGAAAATGAACGTATGAATATCAGAATGGTTTTTCTTCCTGAAGAAATTTATCCCTTGGGATTTATGCCGGAATGGTGACCAAATCAAAAAATTCTTATCCGTTTTTACCTCCGTAACGATATAACTGTTGCTACACAAATTCATATTTACACTATGAATACAATTTATTACGTAACAACAAATACATTCGATTGTAACTAGAGTTTGTAAACTGTCAAATATATTGCCAGGAGCTCATGTCAAATATATTGCCAGGAGCTCATGTCAAATATAATGCCAGGAGCTCATGTCAAATAACATAAAAGATTTTTTGAAAAAAATTTGTCTCCTAAATTCAATACTTTAGTATTGTTAAGAATTTTTTTTTAATTTTAACTTGTTTAAAATGTTGTTCTCGTCTATTAAACTTTTAACTAGTCCTGAGTCATATAATGAAAATTGTGAAAGTATTTGTTAATTAATTGGTTTTAATTGAAATTAGAACAGTATATAATTGATTTGATGTCAGTTTTTTAGTTAATTATTATGTCCACAAAATTTTTAACATATAATAAAATATGTGCATTTTTTGTTTAACTGGTATAATGAAAGCTATAATATTTAGGCGTTAAAAGGCGCTAATTTTGAAATTTGAAATATTATAATCATGTAGCCTACCAAAATCTCAATATTCCTTAAATATATTTGATTTTATTTTTAAATATGACACACGTTTATTTAGACGTAATATTGATAATACTGTAGTGGAAAGGGTGGTGGAGAACTTTATAAGAGAAATGAAGTCATTATGCGTGATCAATATAGAACCTGACTTGTTGATTAACGATGACAAACACACAAAGATGGATTGTACCAAAGACAGAAAAGGGAACATTGACAAACGTTATATCCATATAACAGCTATATATTTATATTATTTACAATTATTTCAAGTGTATCCGTGTTCACAATGTGTGTTATATGTAATCAACAATATTTACTGACGTGTATATTTACGATCGACACAGCGTAGTCTGACATATTAATTTTATTCAATCTGGCAGTAGGTCAAATTTTTATATTTTTTGACGTAGTCTAGACCCTCGATTTAATAATACAATTTACACAATTAGGAATTAATATTCCTAATAATTATAATAATTCCTAATAATAATACCTAATATTTCATTGCCAAGAGAGTGGTGACGTTTAAAATATAAACTTTATATTATTAGGTCAAATTTAAACTAAGATAAGAAAGAAATAATAGTCAACGTAAAATTAAAATCTCTTTAGCTATATTGTAGTAATAAAAACTCAGTTAATATTGATATTTTGAGAGTAATTGCATTTTACATATTGTTATCTAAAATTTAAATGTCAAACTTTGTACCACGATCTAAAACTGTAAAGTTTCATTATATAAAAACATTTTTCATTTAAAAAGGTTTTACCTACAATATTGTGACATATTTTATGAACTGTATTTTATACCGTGTGTATATACCGAGTAATATTAATACCTTTAAAATCTATTTTACTGAAAATCAAGAGTATACAACGATTTTTAAGTTAATACATACACATGCTTTGTAACAATATTAGCAAATCAGAAACAATTTGATTCATGTGTGTTTTGCAAAATGTGTTTTAAAACATATTCTTATTTCCTCTCTACAGATGTAAAAAACAAAGCCCTTCGTCTCTCTGTTTTTAAGCTGATAACTCTGGTACTGTTCATCATATTTTAATGTTGTTTTCTTTCCTATATAGAAACCATATATGTTAAGATTTTAGTCTATTGTTGTTTGAAATGTTGCAGTAGTTTCCAAGTTATAACAAAATTTGACTGCACGGGTAATACGAAAAACCGTATTTTTTTATAATTTCTTAAATGTGAAAGCAATAACATATGTTTGGTCATCAATTGGAACTGAAAACTTTTTAATCTATGTAGTCCTAAAGTTTTAACAATATATTTTTCTCCGAAGATTATATATATATATATATATATATATATATATATATATATATATATATATATATATATATATAAAGTATATTATTAACATTTTAATAGTAACATACATCAAAAAACTTGTATGTTGCTGCACACTTATATCTTTGCTTTGAATTGAGAGTAGTTCACAGTTTTCACAATAACAGGTAGTTTTAGTTAAACGCTGCCGTTTAGAGTACACTATTGGACTTATAATCACCTGCGACCACTATATGCGTGGAGGTAATAAGTGGAGGTAATAAATAAAATAATAATATTGGTGACGGAGAGGGGGGTAACATGGTTTGTTTTGTTGGTTATGTTTTGAACAAGCGTTTCCTTTTGTTTTAAAAGCAACTATTTAAAAATAGAAAATTATTGGCTACAAATCAAGTAGGCCTAAAATAATTTAACAGATCCAACGAAAAGACTAAGGAAAAAGTAACAGACATCCACGATTGTGATTTAGTGTAATAATGGTTAATAGATTCCATTTGACGGAAACAAAACGTCCAACGATTAAGACTTTTCTTAAAATTTTAAAAGATAATGAAAGTGTCTGGATGTTAAGTGAAGTTTTAAAAATTAGAATATCAGTAGAACAAAAACATTAGATATAAAACATCTTAAAACGTCCAGAAGTTGAACTAATTGACGTTGTTGATTGACTTAGGCGTAATTATAGCTTAAAAGAACTCAGAAGTAACGCATGATTGGTTGTATTTATGGACTAATATATAAAAGCTTAGGCTGTCGTTTTCGTTTTCTTTTAAAATGTGCTTCCGTTTGGAGAAAATAAAGTTGCCGATTGTTAAGATATTTTGTTTACACTAGGCAATGGGATGGTTATAGAAATGAAGGAGAAATGTCCGTTGAAAATTTGTTCTAAGATTAAACATGTAATATAGTCTAACGTCAATTCCAATTTTGCTATTTACATTCAGTTCATAGTAATATTTCAAAGCTCAAGGCAATGTCCCATCTATCATATGGAAAAAATGTATTATACTTTTAAAGTGAAAGATGAAAATTTAAGAAAATATCACAACAATTACGTTTTGCATATTAAATTATGTGTACCAGAAAAACGACGGCTTACAAATTATAAAAAAATAACCTTTTAATTTATAAAGTTGTGTTTAAATTAATCCATTAAAAAAAAAAAAGAAGAAAATCAAAGTAAATTATACTTTTGTTAAAATTTAACAAATTTAAATTTAAAGAGAATTCAATAATTAATCATTCAAGTTTTAAAACTTGTACATCGTGTAAGAAAATATCACTTTCTTTACTTAAAAATAAAGAAAAAAAATTATAGACCTCTACTACTTATGACTAATTGCATGGAAACTTTTTATTTCGTAACGTCTCTATTTTATGACCATTAGGCGAAACACAACTGACCACCTTGTTTCAAACATGAGCAATTATGCCGTTCCGAAGATAAAACTTTCGCTAGAGTAAAGTCTTTGTCGTTTGTTGGCTTTTACAAATATACAGGGTGAGGCACACCACCCGTGCAGTGCTGTCTTACTAACTTACGTTAACACTTTTTCTTTCTCTTTTTCCCCTAATTTGGCATCACAGAATCCAATAAAATTATTTTCAATTTTGAAAAATGCCCCAAAAGAGCCTAATGGGGGTAGGGGTGCTTTTTTCAAATCTAAACATGGTTTGTGTGATACATCAATTTAAAGGTTTAATTACACTGAACATTTTGGCGAAAACAAAAGTTATTTATCTTTAACCGTATGTACAGGGTGTACCTAAACTTTTGAAATAGGACTTTAAAATAAAGTACCGTGTTACAATACCTAGAATACGGAAGAGCACCAGATTTTTTTCCAAGCTTATTATTGAGCTATTCAATAAGGAAACGTGTGGTAGGGGCATTTATCAATGGATTTTGTAAAATTTAAAAATGCTCAAACTTGAAGAATACAAAAAAGCCTAAAACTCAAAATTCTTAAATAGCAACTTCTTAAAAATTTTATATCAAATAAAAGGTCTATTCAAAACGAACATTTTTGTATTTGATCTTTTTCTATCTTTACTATTTTAAAATGGCAGCCGATAAACTTAATTACGTATGTTATTTCACAAAAAGTAACAAATTATTTTTCAATGATATTAAATCAAACATTTTCCTACAATGTTTATTTACCTCCATAGCTCTGAATGTCCTCTGAACTAGCTATAATTGTAGTAGCCTTTCTAG
Source organism: Aphrophora alni (assembly GCA_963513935.1). Taxonomy (NCBI): domain Eukaryota; kingdom Metazoa; phylum Arthropoda; class Insecta; order Hemiptera; family Aphrophoridae; genus Aphrophora; species Aphrophora alni. The sequence continues at coordinate 49,052,136 of OY740774.1, forward strand.
TGAAAGGTAAGATTATGGCTAGTTGTTGAAAAAATTAGTGTCCTGAAAAAGATGGTAATTCCTAAAATATTATCTCAGATTTTCCTTTCTCAATTTAAAACCCCTCAATTTGTACAACTTTTTTTGCTATAACTATTATTAAATAGTCGGATCAAATCTTCAAGATAAGTGTAGATAAGATTAGTGTTTGTGTTCAAAATACGAGCTACTCACACGGACAATAGTACGTAGTAAGTTCGTGTGTGCGATTTGTTGCCAACTAATAGTATAACTAAAGAGGTTTTTTACAAGTGGGCCATAGATAAAAAGATTGTTCTTCTCTGCTGCACTTATAATATGCAATAATATAAAATAAGTACAAATACAAAAAGATTTTATACACTAAAATGGACTGTACATTATCAATTTAGTTACAAAACATTAAAACAAATAAGACGCTGTCCAAAACTAAAACAAATAAGCAAACCGTGTACTCCACACTGTCAGAGCTGCGGTGACATATTTAATTTAAGTAGAAGAAAAATGTCTACATCTAAATTATTACTAAAGTAAAACATAGTTGTTTTCACACGTTAAGTTGCTTTCGTATACTTTTAGAATATTCATGTTTCTAAATATCTTACAAGGTAGTATAATATTAATTAACCGCTCCTGGTTTAGTAAGAGCTAAATGCATTTTTCAATAAATAAAGGTTTCATAGTTCTCATGAATATTCATGCATTGGATATATGACTGCAATATTTTCTGGAACCCTTTCCTCGTATAAAGGAGTAACACATTTTAACATTAATTCCACTTTTGCTATTTGCATTAATGTCCTTATAATATTTCAAAGTTGGTAATGCTTCATCTGCCACGTTTAAAAAAATTGTATTATGGGTTGTCGTGAACTCTGAAAAAAGTAGAAATAATATAATAATATCAGTTTACGTTATAACATTAAAAGCGCAAGCTTTACTATATATATAATTTACTTTTCAATTATTTATTAGCCACACTTTGTAGTGCCAATATAACAATGAAGTTGTTATCTTTCAATTAATTTAAACTCTACTAAAACACAATTTATAATTTATAACTTAAAACTCATTGACAAACAACGTTTACCTGGATAAAATCTTTCTTTTAATTTATCATGAATAAATTACAACAAAAACAATGAACATGTACATGAAATAATTCAATTCTTACTTAACTAAAAATCATTTATTCCTCATTCATTCCTTATTCTTAATTTATTTATAACAGACAATTAAAATACAAAAATTACTTTATTTTAACATTAGTTAAAACTTGAATATGCAAATTATTAGTTTCCTTTTGGGTTTTATTATTTTCTTTACAAATTTAATTATTACTTTACTTTACATTAACATTTATTATCTTTTTAAATCGGCTAGCTCAGTTTCAAATTTATTTAAACAAACACAATCTCTTAATCTCGGGTCATAGGTCTTTTAATGGCTCAATTGAAAGTGAAATAAAATTTAAAATGAATTTAATAATTAACAAAATTTTTGGTACTTATCAATTGCTGGTCCTTTTGATCGGTCGATTGCACTTTATCACTACACATAAAACTTTAATTTTACTCTTTTATATTAAAAGACACCACACTGCTCAAAACACTTTATTCCTTGGTGATAACGCTTCCTCTCGCTCCCTGGGTTGTTCCAATTTCCAGCTTCTTTCTGCGATGACGGATATTCCTTGGCTCTGGTGAATTGAACTCCTTTTCTCGATCTGCTTTTTAAAGAAAACTCCACAAAACTCCTAATCTGTAATTCCTATTGTTATTTAAATCTTCCTTTCCTTTTACTCCACTTTAAATTTAAACTTATCAAACTTTTAAATAAACAAAGAGATTTCTTGTCCCCTTTATTTACTGTTGAACAAACTCTATGGAACACAGAGCAGACTATCTGTGCCCATAACCTTGCGTCACGGCTCCCCTTGGTAGACTATCCTCTAAGAATTTATTTTTTAAGACTCCTTCTCTCGAACACGAGTTTTCGCGCCCTGTTTGCTGATTCGTGGATTTTCCCTAACTTTCTCTACATGTGTTCTTTCTCGCTTTCTAGTGGTTGTTTTTAAATCTTTCCGTTGTTTTTTAAGCTTGAGATCGTCTTCGATTGGCCGACCTACTTTCTCCTTTCCGTTTTTTGTGTTTTTTCTGAAGTACCGTTAGACTCTCTACTTGTATACCGTTAAGACGCTGTTTTTCCCTTTGATTTCTCTTTTTAGTAAAAATCTCTCCGTTACCCTAAAATTCCGTTACTGTTCCCCATGTGTTCGCTTCAAGGTTGTTGAAATCCTAGTTCTATTGTAATCTAACACGTACATTTTTTTAACTGCAGGCGACAGCTGTCGTCTCCCTTCATTTATTTAACATTGTTCTATTTTTCCATATTTATTATTTTATAAGTTATTTTAATTATTTTATTATTAGATGTCATGATTGCGATGTTTTATTTAGGTGAGATCATGATATCGTTACAACGTTATACATAAGTTTTAACTAATGAAGCGACGGTTTTTAAAATGATGAACAAATTTCTGTGTTAATTTATAGTTTTATTATTTCTGCCATTGCACCTTAAAAATATGAAGAAGAAGGAGAAAATAAATCCCCTTAAATTGAACACTTGATAAAAGAGAATTCAACAAACTACTTATCATTCAAGATTCCTAAGTTATACAATATCCTCGCATACGGTGAGTAGTGAAACACAACTGAAGAAATGGATTCTAACCTGAGCAATTACGCCATTCCCAAGATCATACTTCAACGTTCTAAAAATATTTTTAAAGAATACTAAACAAAAACGAATCCGCACATAATGTGTGTTAGGAAGTAAGGTATAGATGTGGGAATAATAGTCTAAGTTCTTATTAAGAAGCCAGAATAATAACAAGTTATTTGAGAGACTTGAAAAAAAATAGTGTAAGTGCTCGCCTTGCAAGCAACAAGAGACGTCATTGAGTAAAAACTGTATATAAGCTCTGGAGAGAGGAAGCAGGGAGGTCAGTTCATCAAAGAAGGATTGGAGGAGGTTTTGCTGGTAACTAGGGCTTATTTGGAGAGGCAGAGTCTCCAAGGTGCAGAAGGAATCACTTAATGAGAAAGGTGAGCGAACATAGAGGACATCTTGTAATTAACTGTGAAACAGTCATTAGAGACATAAAAATAAAATTAAGTCTGAAGCCTATGAAAGGTTATTCTGTATTCTTCATAAAGAATATGTATATACGATTATTGTAATAAATTGGACAAGAAAAATATATCGTTTTTTTTAGTAAAATGATTATATAAATATTGTATTAAAGTGTAGAAAATAATGTATTGTATTTTAGGTAAAAAGATAATAATTGTTATTAAAGTTTAATTGTTAGAACTGAACCACTGGTTTTGAAAATAAATTTAAGGAATAAATCCTATCATGTGATAAAGATGAATATTTATTTTGAGTCTTACGAAGTACTTGTATCTTTGCATTCTGTAGTAACGATGGGTTACTAAGTCGTCTATCAAATGACGTAGATATGAGCAGAAAAAGTTGTTTAGTTAATATATATGTTGTAAGCTTCACCACCGCCATTAAAAGATCGGTGTCCTACACAAACTTCTTACTTTTTTTTGTAATGAGTATATGTTCGTGAGGACTTGTGTCAAAGTTTTGACATATAAACGAGGAAACACACCAATATGTGACACAGCTTGTAACGTATTAAAAATTTTGATCAATCAGATTTTTTAGTTCGCATATAAATTTTAAAATATACCTTTGCCACTTTAAGTTTTAGTTATGTAAAGAAAGATTTTTTTTCAGAATTTAGAGATAGATTGTAATGATATTAATTGTTTAGTTCTACATCTCAAATGTTTTGTAACTGATGAAAATGTCTTTATGTTAATTTATTGATGTCTTCGACTTGGTTTAACAGATCTACGAACTGAAACATAGGAGTTTTTTCAGTTACAAAATTATTTTAAATTGATGCCATTTTAAAAATGGTTTTGAATATTGTGAATTTCGATAAGTTTTTATATAGGCACACAAGGTTCTATTAATAATTTCAAGCTCCTATTGAATTTTTTTTGTGGTTACTGTGCTTTGGAACTACCGGGAATCACAAGAATAATAACAGCATAAGAAACCAGATAAATCATTGAGGAGGGAACAGACTGCAGGGTTCTAGAGAATGGCCAATGGTGTGAGAGAACCGACCAGTGAACCCTACGAAGAGCTTGCAAAGGTGAGAAAACTTTATGTGTAAAAGGAACTTGTAATAGTTTGAGACTAAAATAACGTACAGTCAGAGTCTAGAGTCACAATAGTTGGAATCATTCTGAATTTATAATTTAATTTAATTAATAAAATTATTTAATTTGATAATAGGTATGTTTGTGTGAAACACTAAGAAATAAATTTTATTAATGAAAGTTAATTGAATTTAAAAGAAATTGTATAGAGAGAGAGAGAGAGAGAGAGAGAGAGAGAGAGAGAGAGAGAGAGAGAGAGAGAGAGAGAGAGAGAGAGAGAGAGAGAGAGAGAGAGAGAGAGAGAGAGAGAGAGAGAGATTAATAACAGATACATAGGCATTATAAACTGAACCACTGTCTAGTTCATTGTAACAAAAGAACCCGGTCGGGGATCAATGGTCATTTCCTAACAGATTATTTATATAAATCTCTAATCCAGTCACTCTTCATTACTTCAATTTCAAATTAATAATAATTTCAACTATCTAAGTCTTCTGTGTACTTAAATATCTTCCGTAAAATATGATTGTCCCATAAAGTTTGACTTACTTAACAATGTAAACGGGATTAAACAGTCGAGATCCCCCCCCCTCCTTACAAAATCTTTCTCTTTTATATAGCAATTTGAGTGGTTCTCATACATTAATCTACGTTGACATTGGATAATATCTCTCAGGCACTACGGGAATTAGTGACGACAAAGATTGTGTTTAAAGAACTGATCTGCTACTGCTTCCTCACTTTCGATATTTAACCTACGTATTTATGGTCATGTTTATTTATTTGAATTAGTAAAGCTCTTGAGTAAGATGATTGAATTTTAAATGTAATGATATTTTGTTATTATAACAGAGATAATATAACGAAAATTTCAAGTATATCTGTCTTAAAAATATATACCGTAAATAAATACTAATTTATACAAAGATAGAAGTTTCAGAAAGAGCGAGAAGGCAGGATTACTAATATGTTTTGAAAAGACAAAGTATATGAATATAAACAAAAAACCTCAACTGGGACAATAAGGACTAAATATGTTGATATTAAAAGTGTTCAGAATATAAAGTACTTGGATGAGATTTTGACCAAGAACATGGTCAAAAATACAGCAATCAAAGAAAGGGCGAGATAGATGGATTTACGGTAGTAAAACCAGAATGTTTATTTGCGACATTAACAATAGCCGGGAAATGACTTTAGCAAATATAAAAGTAGGGAAGGAAGTTTCTAAGGAAGATCGTGAGACACAAAAAATTATACGTTCCAAACCACGAGTTTTAAGAAAAGTTTGAGATGATCTCAACTAGGCTGAAAAAAGGATTTTTCTACATATATGTGATGAGAATAGAAAGACCCAAGTCCCATGGGTGAAAGACTTCCATCGTGCATCATAAAAGTTTGGTATTAGGAAGCAGAGTAGTAGCGGAAAGAAAATTGAAGAGGTCGAATTGGAATTAGTCGGAACCAAAATGGTATTCTTAGAAGTGAAACAAACCAAAGTGAGTCATAGAATTAGTGGTTAGTGGCAAACAAAACTTGGAGTAGAAGTAGTGTAATCGCAGTTCATAGTTACTGAAAAATTAATTTTAAAAATAAGAAAAAAGAAGTTCTAATTAATATAATGACGTATCTCTTAAATGGCCGCTAAAAAACCTATTAATCACTATTTCATTTTAAATTTATATATATATATATATATATATATATATATAACAATATATAATAGGCCTATTATATTATTAAATATTATTATTATGTGTTATATATATATATATATATATATATATATATATATATATATATATAGTTAACATGATTCTCTCTCTCTCTCTCTCTCTCTCTCTCTCTCTCTCTCTCTCTATATATATATATATATATATATATATATATATATATATATATATTTATTAGAACAAAAAGACAGTTCTTCAACACTAACTTTAATGGTTTAGATATACAAATTTATTAGACCTTTTTAATAAAATAACGACCTGAATATAGAAGAATATTAAAGATCAAAATTAATTGGCAAAGAAAATATGAAACATAACACGGCCATTAAAGTTAGACAATGAGAATTACTTTTCAAATGGAATGTTTTATAAAGAAACATATTTTGTAATCGACATATAAACTTCGATACGGCAAAGTGTATTCCAAAATACATTTTGAAACAAATACTACAAACTTTTCATTTCAATCTATGTTATACAAAATATCACTTTTAAGCCATATCAACTGTTAATCCTGATATTATCGAGCGTACCTGATCGACTATCGTCTATATATTGCCGATCAACATATTGAAACTTATTAGGTTAATAATGTAAAACATACTAATAATTGTAATAATTTAATATACTAATCTGATAATTTATAATCAATCAGCAAGTTTACTGAATGAACAATGTTTATATTAAACTGAGGCATATTGTTTTGAAGCAAAGTTTCTGTTTAAGCATGGAAACAAACAACACCGATTTTCTATTTATCTATCTATAAACCTAACCTGTCTTCGGTCTATATGATTTAAAAACCTATTGTCATGAAGATATGAGCGCAATAATTTCGAGTATTGTTTTTTTTTTTTTTTTAAATTGTGAATTATTAAATAAATATTTTAAATTTAAACTTGCAAGCAAATCTAATCTAAATCAATATGTAAATCAAATATATTTGTATCCGAATATTTTGCAAAATTAATTAATGAAAAGTCTTAAATATTGAACTATGGTTTCACATTTAACAATTCTAAAGAACCTATATAGCCTACATAATCGGGTGCTCCAAATTGCTTAAACAAATCTTGTTTTTATATAAATAAATATATATTACTATCTATATATTTAGTTTATTAATTTTAAAATCGAATTAAAAGAAACTTAAAAACATAATTGTAGTGACTCCAGTTATTTAATCTCCGTGGCATTTGACTTAATTATTTCTTCCTATAAATTTTATATTTTACTCTTTTGTCTATCGTTTATACAAAAATATTCCTTTTACCATAAGGAAATGTTTTGGAAATAATACATTTCAATAATATAATTTTAATTACGTTCTAGTAAATGAAAATAATAAATGTCTAAAGATTTTTAAACTTATTGTGATTATCTGAGGTTTTGGCTAGTTTTACATTGCTACAAAATTGTACACTACTGCTATTCAGTGTTGTGTTGAAATCATTGCAATTCAAGAAACGACTAAACTTATTATCGTATTAGAAAGTACTACTCACTTCATTACACGATAATCATGAATAATATTATTACAACAATAATATTTTGTTCATAACGGTTATAATTTATCCTTTCTTTATAAATTACCAAATTACCATAACATGAATTGTCTAGTATTGAGAAGAAAAAGATTGTTATTGTAGTTATATTTTTATTTTACTTGAGAATTTTGCAGGAAACTGTGTACATTAAACGCTTTTAACATCGTTTAAATTAGTCCATAAAATTAAATATAGTATCACATCTAGTTTTGTCGGTATATTGTGGGCGTCCAAGTTATACAAGTATGTGGAACACATTAATGTAATTTTCTTAAAAAAAAAAAAAGGCTTCTTATCCTTTTATATGAAGTGTTTCTTAACTGACGTTTGTTTTAAGACAAGTTATTAGTCGTATTTAATGAGAAAGATATCTTTTACATGTCATTAACAGCTGACCAGAAGTCTGCAAAGATACATAATAATGCAAACTATGAAGGAAATTAGTAGCTTAACGTCTTTGAAACTGAAACTTTAAATTACTTTTCAAATTGGTTACGTGGTGAAGTCTTACTAATAATCAATACGTTATTTAAAACTGTATAGGAAAACCACTAAGTAGTCTGTCACGAGTTAAAACTCGGGTGTTTTTACTTACTACAAATAGTAATAGATTTGTACTTTTAGGATATAATTTAAAATAAAAACGTTGAAACACGACAAGGAACCCATATAATGTGTCTTTCAAAACTAATATTTAAATTTCAAAATACATTAGATTATTTTTTTCAGGATATTTTCTAAATTTTTCAGTATTTCTAATTTTATTCGTATAAGCTAAAAAAAATAGATGCTTCTTACAAATTTAAAATCTGTTTACAAGTAAACACTTAATTGTAACATTTAAGAAAAGTGTTTTTTATACATTTATTTTATATACAGATTAAAATTTATTATTCAAAATCCGGGTTTCCATAATTAAATATCAAATATCTAAAATAGTAAGAAATAGTAGATTTAATTTAGAAAAGAACAGTAAAAACTTTTTGTTAATGGTAAAACACAAAAATTGAAATCATTAATCACATAGACAGTTGATTGTCCATTTTAATATAACAGTTTTTAATTTATTTAGTTTGCACATTATATTCCGTAACTATTTGCTAAGGATTGAAGAGCAATTTCTTTCTAATCTAGGTGCCTGTAGGTCATTTGGCCATATTAATAAATAGCAAATTACAAATATTTAAAGACATTGCTTGATGGTTATTAACTACATACAGGGTTAGTAATTTGTGCCTTGTATACAAATTTGCACTCTGTCATTATGACATATTTTTAATAAAATATTATAACACTTACAACACCAAGAAATAACATTCTTTGCGCGGATTTGTTATTATTGACAAATATTGGTTAAATATGATTTCCGATTTTTTTTGTCGAATACATGTCTCAATCATTTACAAACCATTGGATAAGTAAGACTGCAATAAAATTATAAAATATTTAATTAATAATTTTTCCCCAATAAAGCTAATTTGTCCAAGTCTCATAATGATGTTCTGTATACTGAATAGTCTTACACTTCAATACTAATGTTTTAAGCCAGCGTCAACACCTACCATCTCCTTCACCTTTGACGTTTTCTAATATTAAACGTAATATTTTAGTGTTAAATTCCTCCACTAATCATTGTTATTGATGTGCTGAGACATATATTAGGAGATGTAGTCAGAGAGAATTCACCACTTGTAGAACGAAACGTACTATACAGAGTTGTTTTGCCAGAAAGACATTCACTAAATAACAATAACACTTTCTGCATATTGAATAGTTGAATAATAGCTAATCCTTTTTCGGATTATTTATTATACAGTGTTGTAGTAGAGTTTATAATATGTTCGTTTTCTAGCATAATAGGGACTAATCTTGTATTAATAATTTATTTTATTAATGTTACTGGACTTTGAATTCTTAAAGTCAGTAGATGAATGCTTTTGTAATATATAGATAAATCACGATGTGAAAGTTTTAAATAATTTTTACTGGAAGTAAATTTCGAATGTCTGATGTAATTTTTTTCTTTTCTCATTTTGTAATTGTCCTTAACAAAATTTTACAATTTTACACTGAGTTTACCAAATTTAAACAACTTTATGGTTACTATATATGCTGATATTTCACATGTTAACCAAACATCGAGACCGCCAACTTTCTTTAGTTAAAAAACACTAAAATTTTCTATGGACATGACCAGACATAGCTCTTCCATATATATATATATATATATATATATATATATATATATATATATATATATATATATATATCTGAATAATTCACTTCCTTACTTTAAACCGACATAATTTACAAAATAAAAATAAATGTACTTTTAACACAATAAATTATTATCTTTTCATTATATGTAGTAGTTTAATGTATATGTACCATTTTATGATATCATTTAAATGGTAACAAAAATACATTCAGCAGACTGTGTTTTTTATACAAATATTTTCAATCAACAATTTATTATTTTTTTTTTTTACACATAAATAATATCAACATAGTTACTATGTCAAAACGTCGGAAACATTTTTCAAATTTTAGCAGAACAGTGAAACAAAGTTAAAATAATATGCAATAATTTAACGGTATTTTTATAAACTTCTTTCATTATTTACTTTTAAATTAATTATATTTACCTTGTTTGATACTTTGGAATTTCATTTAAAATACTTTAGTACACCTATCATTGCGCATTTAAGAACTATCAGTACGCCTAATGTTCAGACAGTTATTATAAATACAGTAACGACTTTAATAATTGGCAAATTTGTTATTACATGAAGAGTTGCTTATTCTACGTTCTGCTGGCCGATAAAGTGCCCCACAGTAGGCTCAGTAATAGGTACTAAGAGTTCTGAACTTGTTAACCAACTGGTGGGAGACACGTAGCTTAGTAGACTAGCATTACTGGTATCAGTACTGTAGGGATGTTTGCTTTGGAACTAAACCACTCGTTACAATTCTTAATAATAATCTGATTAACATCTGTACAGGCTAGAATTAAGTAAGTTCAAATTTATAATGGTCACTTTAAAAATAATCAGATGTAATTGTAGGGATTTTTGAAAACATTTATGGCTACATTAACCATATTAAAAGTTGAAAAATTAATTCTCTCTATTAAACCTATGTTAGTATATACAAAAGAATTTTATTTCCTAAAAAAAATCCCAAAATCTAATATCACAATGGACAACTAATTATATACCTATAGAAAATATTGTTTTGTAGAAACGTCATAGTGATTGTTTTTTTTATTTCAAATATGATTTTGTATGATTCAAATATGATCCCATATAGGTGAAAGAAAAATAGTTTAAAAGCCCATTAAAATGTTTCAGTTGTATAACCGTTACGGACATAATTTGAAAAAATAACAATATTTTATTAAATATTTAAGGAAATATATCACGTTGATTTGAATGTAATTCGTTAAATTATTCTAGTTGGCTGCAAACCTATTAGTTCTTGCTAGGTTCGTTATATTACTTCTCTTTATATGGTTATGAAGATGGGATCCACTCTAACTTTATTGGGCTACGGTGATATAACAAAGCTAGGGAAGAGATGATGTGTATTTAAACTATTTCATTTGATCGTGTAGGTACGGATAGATATATTGTATTTATTATCTAATATTCCATCCAACGTGTTACAACGCTAGCTAGATATGTTGGTCGTAATGAGGACTCGAGTAACCCCATACCATTTTTCTCCTGTTGGGAGTGAGTTTCTAAAGTAAGAAATTTAAGCAATGTTTTCAAATTTACAGTTTTAGTTTCACTTTTTCAATATAGAATATTCAAAAAATGAATATGTGTTAAATCTTATCTCTGTGTTATATTTATTACATTGCTGTTAATTAAGCCTAAACGTAAGGTCTAATTGTAGAATTTTAAGTTACATTTTGTATGTAATTAAGTGACACCCTAACAGGCATGTTGAAGCAATACACATCAGCATGCGTTTAATGATTAAATTTACTTCAAGTAAGAATTAAGCTTTGGAAACTTTTACAAGTGAGTTTGTGAGTTTCAACATTTCGACTGAGTTTTTGATTAATATGTGATATTTCCACATTAAACGTTGCCCCGTTAATATTCCGCTTCTTTTCCACTTCCGTTTAGTAATTACCCGCCTGAGGGCTGCGGCATAAACCCTACATTTCCTCCAAGTAATTGTGTAATATAATTAAGCCATTACTGTGCCCTTTCTTCTAGGAATATTTATCAACAACTTAAATCTGCTTCTTGTTCTATTTATTATTTAAGCGAAATAATTTTAAATATAGTATTGGAACGAAACGATGGTTAAATAACTTTCAACTAAATTAAGAATAGTTATGTATGTTAAGACATTATCATTCTGCATAAGTATAGAGTATAGATATATACAAGATTTGTAATCTTACTTCTTTTAAAAAACAATTAATCATGTGTCACTATATCGTGATTATTTGTTATCATTAATTAAGAATCAAATTGGTTTTAATTTAATAAAATCTTAAAAACAATGCAATATACCATCTACTGTCTTTATTACACAACCGTGCAGTTACACTTACCTCAAGATGAAAATTACAAGTTTGGACTAAGAGACAATGGGATATAGCATATTTTGTTTATAGGGTATATAAGTGAAAATTTTAAACACCTTATACAGTAAAAACTTACATTATTGGTTATTTCTGTAACTGCTCTAATCTAAGCACTTCAATCCTAGCTAGACTCAACATCAGAGTATACATGTTGTATTGAAGTATGTCATTTCCCTTGTCTCCTGCAGAAGGCACAATCTATTAATTGTATCATTAAGTTTTATATATCACTACTTCTATGATCAATCATTAAAGGAGTGAAATGATTGTAGTGTTGCATCTCCATTTGTAACATTGTTAGTCTTATGACTATATAAAGATGGTCTTTTTGGGTATTTATTTAGTAATTTTTTAGTGTTTTATTTGTATTTTTTGTACAAATAGATTTATTTTCTTTCAAAAACAATTATGAATTTTATCGTTCACAAAAGTAATAGGTCTCCTGTTTTGTAGCAATGAATTAAGTGAACTGGACTTATTTGTAAATAACTAATTTTATAATGCAATTATTATTAATGGGTTTGGAACCTATTAAGGGTTAGTACACCTACTTTTTTTATATTTTAAACATAACTTAGGTGAATATTTTACATAAAATATTTAAAAATGCAATTATTTAGATTTCATGGTTTTGAGTATTAAACTATAAAAATAATGCTATTCTTCAGTATTGACAGAGAATGTAGTTGTTACAGCACTTAATCAACGTTATTTTCTGTGCTAAAGATCTTGTTGTGAACATATAGAACTGTTAATCGTTATTCTACTGTATTTTGTCTGTAGTTCTTTTGTAGTGCCGAATTAAAGCTTCACCAAAGATAAGAGGCTTTGGGCCATAAGCGTCTCCCTCATATTTAATGCGGTTCATAATGTGTTACAACATCTAAACTCTTTTAAACTTTCGACACCAATATAGCAGAAATCTAAAAATGTTTAGATATCCAAGAATTTTGATTAAATAGCTCGGAATCCCCGTAAGTATCCTAAGTTGAAAAGTCATATCTTTTTGTTTAACACAATAGTTTATGTGGATAATTAGAATAATGTTAATCTATCGATCCTCATTAGGCACCTCTATATTATAAAGTCATTTCCTCATGACGTTCTGTAGGAGGAAAAGTAACAAATTCCATAACAACTCGTTTTTTAACGTTTACACGCTGAAAGGTTCCAGGTCTAATTCACACTGGATGAGGATTTGGGTTCCTCTGTCCATATGATTTATGGAAGCAGAACACAAATTAGATCCTAAATATTATTTTTTAGTTATGACCACTTTAAGGCAGAATATTCAAGCGATGACAATATTTTTCAACATACCCTCGTACAACTAGACTATTGTATAAACAAACACAATAGGATCAACTAATTGGCACTACACTTTCAGCTTGCGATCACGCAGGGCAGAATTATGGGCCTACAGAAATGTGACCTAGTGATAGAATCTTAATATTGTAGAGTATACAAACTTGTTCCTTTAACAACAACTACAGTAAAACAATTTAAAACATGTTTAATAGTTCATTGCGAAACGCGTGTATTGCATACGGTAAAATCTCTTTCTATTGCTAAACAAATTATCTATGGTCAGAAATAATGTTCTGTTCAATGAACAATTGTCTGCTGTTCTCTACATGACAATAACAACAAAGCTGTAGCTAATAAAAAATACATGCCGACCGAATAACGCAAAGGAAGCAACATTGACAATGCACTTTTTCTAGATGAGTGTCTATTGCAACAAATAAAATAAAATTAAAGCAACAATCCAGTAGATATTACTTACCGTATGTATTATTTCCAATAATAGTATTATTTATTTTAATAATCTTTATTCCACACCTTTACATATAGTGATTTAAAGGCGTTATATTTCAGAACACAAACACATATTTTGGAGATATTTAAAAAGGTTAACCTTCAAATTGGATTTGACACGTTTTAAATAAATTAAAAGTCATTATTGTTAAAAAAAAAAACTTCTTTTTTTAATGAGAATTTATATATGACTACATCATATATTACTATATTAAATTTTAGGTCTCAATAATACTATAATTTGTTAATACCATTGTTTAATTACGGTTGTTTTGACTTTTATCTGTTTTTACCCCGTGGTGGTTTTTGTGTCAAAACATATTTGGCGGATTTTTAATAGACCGTATATAAGCGAACACTTAAATATATAGAAATGCTTACGTGTGTTACTAATAACTTTGTTTTTAAAATTAAAAATGTTATATTTTGAGTTACTAACATCCTGAACATTCTGAAAAAAATACAAAATAAATTCTACCTAAATTTCAACAAAACTAATTGAAACAAAAACATAAATTGTCGTTATATCATTTGACGTATATAGTGTTACTAAACGATATCTCTGTACTTATGAGGAGAGTATTTAAAATAATGTTTTCAATATTGCATTTCAGTTTAGTGATTTCAATTATTTTGGCAAGGATTCTAACGTTGAGAAATGATAATCTATAATATTTAATAGTATTGTAAAAGTTTAAACGTTCAGGTCCATCATACGGAAGCGACAGTAATATATTGGTGGTTGGATATTTTTCATCACAGACTCTTGATTCTGAGTCTTTCAAGAAAAGTGGATCTACTACTAATCACAGTCTTTAATCAAGTTCTGGTTGTCCATTAAAACTTTAAATCGTGAAGGATTTTGTGGACAGGTATAACAGGACAGGATAACTTTGCTAATCCAATTTTCCCTTTTTTTACTTTCGGACATATATATTATAATATATGTAAATTCAAGTAATAGAGCGAAAAATATATGTCGAAATGTTTTGCGGATATATCTTTATTGATGATATAATTTATATTCTAAGTTATTTAGAGGAATGGAACAGTTAAACCGCAATTAAATACTTTGTATTTTAAAACACTCATTTAAAAAACAACTATTTGAATATTTAACGTTTAGGTTTTACAAACCTAACATGCAGCTACATTACAAAGTTTGTTTGGTTGAATGTTTTCTGGTTGAATGTGTTGAATTTAATTATAAATAAATGTATTCCATATCCTACAAAAAAGAAAACTAGAAGGCTATTAAATTTCAAGATACAATTAATTACAAAATAAATATTATATTCCTTTGAAATTTCTTTCATAAATTACAGTAAAATGATGGCGTAAGCATAGCAATATCACTTCAGGAATAGGTAATAACAGAGGCTTACAGCTTGACGTTGCAATGAGACTGCCCTGTGTTATTCCAGCTTAAGGTTTGCAATATTAAATGGTGACTGGTTTGTGGAAAATATCGCCCTGGTTGTGTATGGTGCTGGAATTATATATTGGGACTCAAAACATATATAAATTTCATTACAATCAGGATGTACAACTCATTACCCTACAAAACATACAAAACACCATTCCTAGATGTACTATGTTATAGAAAAAAAATTGCTCATTTCTATTGATTTATTCCAATACATTCAAAATAAATTATTAAAGTTTCGTGGTAAACATACATGAATGTAATCATAAGAATTATAACAATATATTGAAAATAATAAAATCAGTATAAACCATATTATAATTTTTTTTTTAATTATATAAGAGAGCCGGTCTAATGTTAACTATAACAAAAAATACCAAAATTACCTAAACATAGGTTCCCAAACATACCAATATGGGAATTCAGAAGTCCTATATTCACTTCTTAAAATGTATATTTAAAAGCCAAATTTAATACTAATTAATATTCAACAGTTATTTTGAACATAAAAATTACCAAAGAATATAATTTTTAACACTTAATATTGTAGTAATATCGTATGGAAACAGATTTTCATATAGTTAAATTATGTTCATATAAAAGAATAAACTTTACCTGACATGTCTTTCGAAGAGTCGAATTAGGTAAGGTAAAGTTCTTTTAAATTTTTAACATATTTTATCAATTACAGCCATCATAACATGGCAAAGTAAATGTATGGCCAAAAATTATTTCTTTATGCTCAGTTATGACTGATACACCGTCACTTTTATAATAAATTAAAAGCTTAACGTGTACACATTTATTTTGTTTTTGGAGTGTGGTGTGTTCATAAATAGTAACAAAGCTCTAAAGTCTGTATTATTTTTAGTTATTACCATTGTTTCTCTCATGTGCTAACCATACTCTGAACAAGTATTGATAACAAATTTAAAATTAGTTAAAAGAAAAAAGTTGGCAATCAATAAAATATTGCAAAAATATTTTATTAGTTATTTTCCCTAACAACGACGAATCTCCCTCAAGGCTTACTTTTTGATCGTCGTAAAGGAGGACGATATATACGTGTATGTGTAGGTGTTTAAGTGTGACCGCGCGTACTTATATATAATACTTTATTTTATATACTACGGTAACAATTCACTCAGTTGTAGATTTTATAACGATCTATCTTTTTCCAGCTTGAAAAATTGGGTTTTTGGAGAACACTTTTAGTATAGTAATGTAGAATCAACCATTACTAAGTAAAACAAAAAAAATAACGTAACAAACAGGATCCTGAAAATATAATAAAAACGTCAATCCTTTGAAATAGTATACCCCGGTCAAATTTATTGTAGTATAACCCTCAAAGTACTAATTAATACGACATTTATAAGCTTTTAAAACGTTCTAATCACTCAAAAGTTTTTTAATACAATATAAACAAGTGTTAGTTTTATTCTATATAAAGACTGTTTTTTTCTACAACTATTAAGAGGGAGACTTATCGGTCTCTGAAATAACAGAAATTAATAACATCTGTGCAAATTTGAACTGAACTGTTCTACATTTTTCACTTATATAGCCATTATTTTCCTTTTTCTGTTGCTTTTATAAAATTCTATTGTATCGTAACTTGTATACATAGTTATTCCCATAGTTCATCATTTAATTTGCACGGTTTGTTTGTTAAATTAAAAGCTGTTTTAGTGCAATCTTTAGGATGTAAAAGTACTTAAGGTATAAAGAAGACATTTTAATGTGTGGCTAGAAAGATAATAATCCTACAACCAGTATTGGCCTGACTCAATTAATTACAGCCTATTACCTCTGGACGTTTCTGTTCATTTTGTAGTCTCCATTCTAGTTTGGACTGAGTTAATGCTTTTAAATTGAATGTTTAGAAAATCTAGCAATAAAAGTAATGGATATTGTTTCTCTTTTAATAGCTTTAGTCTTAATTCTGAGGCTTAAAATCTACCTTTACGAGCTCGGTATAATAAAATAATTACATTCTATGAATTATAACCATTATATTGCAATATCTATTTAAATATGAATCTAGTTTGTTAAATGAGATAGTTCCATAACAACAAGGACTCTTCTTTGAAAGATACTGTTACATACAACAATATTTAAACATTATGGATGTTTAAGATAGAATGTGTAGTGTGATTAGTTTGCGTGGGATTCTGTATATTTTGAATTGATGTTTCTTCAGTGATTGTAAGCTAAAACTTTTATTTAATCAGATTTTGGTGTGAATTTTAAAGTTGGGAAAATATTATTTATGATTGTTGAACATGTGTATTTGTCCAATTGATCCTTTCATCAAACATAAATTGTCATCTACGTACTTATTATTATTATTATAAACAATGTTGTGTAAATGGTTTTACTCTTATTATATATTCCGATATTGTGTGGTTCAGAAAATGTCCACCATTTGTCTGTCAATGGTGCTTTTGTTTTTCCTGTATATTTAGTCTTTGAATGTGAAGTGATATTGAGCAAGACATATTTTCACAATCAGTAATATTTTCGTTTATATATATCTCAATAAGTAGAAAAATATTTAATAAAATTTACAGTGCCTCCTGAAATCTTAATAATCTACGGCTTCGTTCATAGTCGGTCATCCTTTATAGCCACAAATGCTAAAATAGGACCAATTATAAAAATATTTCACCAGATTCTTGTAAAGTTTGGAACAAACATTTTTTGCTTGTCTAATATTAATACTGTGCCAAGTATCTTCCATTACAAGGATTGATCCTTTTGATGTTTGGTACAATGTTTGTAGACTTAAAATACTACTATTGTAATTTCCAACAAAATATGAGTATTAGAAAGAAAGTTTCACATTGGATGCATAAAATCTATATTTTCATGATATTATCTGTTTTGAGGTTTTCTTGGAATGATGTTTGTTTGTCAATAGTTAAGTGCTCTACAAGCTAAATGGGTAGTCAAATTTTAATCAAATTCTGTTTGTCAGCATATTTTATCTGTATTTTATAGTTGTTTTCTCATTTTTTCCTTAACTTAACATTAGCGCGCCGTGTTGAATAAAAAATAACATTTACTCAAAAGTAATAATAACAACCCATTTCTAATAAACATCGGTTTGAGAATTTAATGGTAAAAAGTGAAACCTTGGAAGTATTTTGAGACAGCTGCATATCTCAAAATCGGTTTAAGCATTTTTTAGTCAAATATTAGTGGAAAATGAAAGTATCATTGTACATGATTTTAGGTTTCGTGAGTAAATTGTAAAAGAAAATTCGTAAATTTGTAAATAATTTAAAATTTGATCCCACTCCTATGGATTGTTTCAGAAACATTTTATGATATAGAGTCTCAGAATTTTCATCAGAAAAATGACAACCTTAAGAACTTCTATGCTGGAAATTGGTAACAAAATATTAGGACATAAACTGACATATAATACTTTAACACGAAATATTTGAATTGTATGTCTTTATAATGTCGTATCCAGTCGAACATGTTCACTTTGATTTGAAATTTGTTGTCATGAGAGGTGTGAGTTGTTATGGCACTCCATATAATGATAAAGTTACAATTTCGAATTTTGTTTCAATTGATCACTTTGTATGTTTTGTTTTATAATAAATTTTAGTGCTGTAGATCTGATCAATGATGGTTAATAAGGATTTAAAATACATTTACTTCAATTAAGAGAACTTGCGTATTAAAGTTATACCAGATGTTATGTTGTATTTAATTTTTTATTTATTTATTAATAATTACAACTAAGTTTGCCTTATCAAGTAATTAACATTTCATATTAAAGAAAGCAGTGTTTGGAACACCATCCACTGATGGAGTCCTATATTTTACACACAAAGTTCATACGGTTACTTATTTACACAATCTCGTTCACCAAATCCAGAGGTTTAGTTCGTTTCAGGCGCCTCACATCTTCTGTGTTGTTGATTACACGGAGCATTTCAGGGTTCTCGTGTTTTTGCAGTCTATTTTTATGCATGATTGCATATCTCTTAATTTCTTCTGAGACAGTACTCATCTCGAGATCACGATGGAGATCATCATTTCGCACGAATCATGGCGCGTTAACCATACTCCTCAGAGCCTTATTTTGGAATGTTTGAATACCTTTAACATTTGTTTTTTGGTACAGCCCCATAGCTGTATCCCATAAGTCCAAATTGGTTTTAATATTTGCCTATATACTAGAAGTTTATTGTGTAGATCTAATGTTGATCTCCTACCAAGCAACCAATTCATTTTCCTGAATTTAATATTCAGCTCTGTAATCTTCTTCTTAACATGCTCCTTCCAATGAATCTTTGCATCAAGTGTCAATCCTAGGTACTTGGCTGTATCTCCAGGGGCTATTAAGTGTCCATTTATTATAACCTGTGTTGGGTTTATCTTTCTGTTGGTAAAATTTACATGGCTTGATTTTGCTTCATTTAATCTTAATCTCCATTTTTGTATCCAGATACTAACTTTATCAATAGCTTTCTGGAGCTTGTGTTTTGCTTCCTTTGCACTATCCCCAACTGCCATTATTGCAGTGTCATGTGTCTGCGAAAGTGGCCATGATTGTATCAGAATCTTGAGGTATGTCATTTGTATATAAGAGATACAAAGTAGGTCCTAGGACACTTCCTTGTGGAACTCCTGCCGCTATATTCTTCATCTCAGAATATTCACAGTCTTGCTTAACCCTAAAGCATCTCTCAGACAAATATGACTTCAGTATTTTGTAGAATTGCCCTTTGCAATTTATAGAGTAAACCCTCATGACAGACCTTGTCAAACGCCTGTGATACATCCAGGAACAAGGATGAGCAAACTTGGCGTTCTTCAATTGCTTTTTCTATGACATTGGTAATACGGTGAACTTGGTCGATTGTTGAATGTTTGTCTCTAAACCCAAACTGATGCTGAGGGATTAATTTCCTTTCTTTAATTATAGGTTTAAGACGCTTTATTAAAAGTTTTTCAAAAACTTTTGAAATAGTCGGCAGAATAGAAATGGGTCGATAAGATGTTTTTTCCCTAAGATCTTTTCCTGGCTTTGGTATCGTAATGACCTCCGCAACTTTCCACTGTCTCGGGACATATTTAAGTCTGAAAGAAGCGTTTATCAAATGCAACAACTTTATCAGGGCGTTCAATGGCATGTTGTATTTAATGAACACTAAAACTTGTGATATTAAATTTCGAACCTAAAGCCCCGTAATGAAACTACCTTTGGTGTCTTTGATCTGATATTTCTTCACCATAATTCCTACAGTACGCGACGTATGGTAATACGTCTAACTGATCTATGATGTTTCATAGGTTGAAAAGCCATTACTATTTTAAATATGTTGAGCATTTCAAATTAAATATAGTTGTATAAATATACCACAGGAAAGATCTAAAACTTAACAAAACCAAAATAAAATACATATTTTGTGATTTATGTTTTCCTTATTGTACTGGTTTAATTATTGGTATAATAAACGACCTTTGGTTGAACATTTATTTTCTCTTTTAACGATGAATATTATATATATATATATATATATATATATATATATATATATATATATATATATATATTAATAACCAAGACATCGGTTAATTATTAATAACTGGCTAAGACAAATAAGAGCTTCAGTTTTAATGACATCAATTTTATTAACAAAGCTACATTCTAGCAGTCAACAAAACTAATAAATAACAGACTTCAATTTTGACAATTTAAAAAATGGAAATGATTATATTTATAAAGAATGATAAACTCTATCGCTATTTTTAGATAAAATTATAATTTCTATAATACAAAGCAATGTTCGTTCCATATGATGTGTACGTATATATGTGTTTTGTTTCGATATCTGTCGACCCAGCGTCGCTAACGGTTATAAACTCGATGGACTGTCCCCATAACACCTACTACTGGCTGTTACATCAATCAAAGCTTACGTACACTAGAACTACAGCAATGGGAATTAGAGGTGCTGGCCCCACAACAAACCACATGAAGAATTCGGAATAGATTAATAATGTAAAATTTGTGAAATCATTTAAAAAAAATTGAAAAATTCATTTGAAATATTATTAAATACACAAATTCTGTAAAAATATACTTTATTTTGCTCCTTCCAATCTCACATGGCTTCCTGTAGAAATTTACCATTATTTATCTTCCGTTGACCGAAATCCTGGACCTCCGTTAAAAATAAAAACATGTTCGCTTAAATTAAGTTATAGTAGACGTGCAGATTTATACATACATTAATCCAACTTTTTCAACCAATAAATTAACAGTACGCGTTGTGACAGTGGGCCTACTGCATCATGTTTTAAATGTTTAAAGAACTTGTGTGTTTGTTATGTGTCGTGTGTTCGTAATTTGTAACTAAATAAATTTTAAACTAAGACAACGGTAATACCCGCATAACACTTGAAAATGGCTGAATAGCCGAAACGGCCGTAGTGATATAACTACAGACAAACATAGACTATTGTGACGGTATGTCTTATAATATATCTAATAAATTAATATTAGAGATTTACCAATAAATTGAAAAATTTTCCAACAAAATATGTGACACACGCCCAAATATAACATAAGTAAGCTTACCAAACTGATAGTATACATTTTACAATATAGGCTACATTGTTTCTCTAACTTAGAGTCGACTATTCTAGTGGAGATAGATAGGGTAATTAATTAGAATTTAAGTGGAGATAGGTAATAACACTATCTGGTAAAAATATTTATATGATATTAAACGAAGGGTATGTTTATGTTTATAAAAGTTGTGACTTGTTACGTTAAATTATCCTGTAAATATATAATGCAAACAATAAGACTAGGGTAATTAATCAAATTTTATTTAAAGTATGAAATTTATTCGTATTGTAAAATTATATTCACGGAAAAAATAGTATCATATTTTAATTTGCTTAAAATAGACTATTTAATGAATTAAAATTGGTTATTTATTAACAAAAATGGTATTCGTATTTTTTTAAACAGATTTCCTAAAATTGTTTCCTAGTTTAAATTCAAATGTCTAATATCCAATTTATTTTCTTATTATTACTTTAAATAGATATAATATTAACTGATCGGTATTAATAATCTAAACTTATTCCTACGACGAATTATACAGACAGTATGTAGATTGTGTGGAAATTTGAGCTATTCCTGCTCCCTCAATAAATGGAGATATTAAAGTCTTTACTAAAAAGTACGTTCTAGATAGTTTCTGCACAATTTATAAGTTAGGGCTGCTTGAATTTCAGTATTCAACACCACATGGTTTTATTTCTTGAGGTAACGTTTATTTACAACACTGAACACCATCTGTAATTTCCATTTATTGGAAATTTTGTTCCAATCTTTGTTTGCCAATAGCTCAAACACTCAACACAAGTTATTAATCTAAAATTGATTTTCGAGAAAAAGAGAGTTCATCGAATATGTTTTATTTTAATTTAACGAGTAACATTTAACGATCTGTAATTCAATGTTTTATTTTTCTAAATTATAGCTGCTTTTTCGTTATCATTTTAAAGGGGAAAAGTTAATTGTATTACATTTATTTATCATTTTAAACTTTAATATTATTTACTAAATTAAATATACAGGACTACTTCCTGCATAGCTGAGATATAAAGGAAAACCTACAAAAACTGTCTTCAAATAAAAATTAAATGACAAAAAACATATTATATTTTAAAATCAGATACCGACTGAATACATTTTAAATGTCCATTCAAAAATCATTAATACTGTACAGTAATAGTACACGCACTTAAATTAAACGTTTACTGCAATTAATTGATAGGCCTATAGGTAGATTAATATCCTAAGTAAATATGTAAAGAACTATATCTTTAATAACAGCTTTATGAAAGATTTTTTTAATTTTTAACTACAACATACTTACTAGCATTTTTTGGACAGACATATTTGGTTAGGGTCATTTTATCAAAGTCGTTTATATAGAGCTGATTATGATTTTTTTTTTTCATTTTATGGCAGGTACCCTCAAACTATGAAATATATAATAAAAATGTTCTGAGATATGCCTTCATATCAAATTTGAATAAAATCGGTCTACTGTATTGAGCTAAATAACATTGCATAGACGACACATACATCATTCAAGAAATCACTTTCATTAACTGAGCGGATATAAAGACGGTTATTTTCGCTAATAACACAACACCGGCATTTTAATCCATAGTATAACATTCTGTATGCTACGTATAGTTGAGAAAAGTGAAAATGTTTTAAAATGCTTGGATGAACACCATCTCTTGAT
Source organism: Aphrophora alni (assembly GCA_963513935.1). Taxonomy (NCBI): domain Eukaryota; kingdom Metazoa; phylum Arthropoda; class Insecta; order Hemiptera; family Aphrophoridae; genus Aphrophora; species Aphrophora alni. The sequence continues at coordinate 49,075,831 of OY740774.1, forward strand.
ATCATAACATTGTAATTGTAGTTTAAACTGTAAAATAACTCTAAAAGTAAAACACACATAATATTTATTGGTATAAAGATTTTCAAATCATTATTCATAACAATTTCCACTGCGTTTCCACAATTCTGTAACTTATTTTCACATTTATTTCGCCTGTTGGGATGCCTGGACCTTGTTCTAAATCCATCACCCAAGCTCCCGTTTGCTAAATAGTGATAATTTTTCATTATAACTGAGTCTTCAAGACAGAGCCCACTTTTTGTGGTAAACTTCTTTTAATTTGTGTCTGTTTTTAAATTTGAACACGATGTTTAAGCCTCTGTACCTTTATATATATATATATATATATATATATATATATATATATATATTTATTTATATGTAGATTTATTTTCCATTCAAGTGACATATCCTATCATACGTTCTGGCGATTCAGTTGAAATTTATATGTTACAAGAAAATCGAAATTGAAATAATTCAATTCGAAGAAGTATGATATTGACTAGTTGAAATGTTATACAAGAGTTATCATCTTACATTAATCAATAAAGTCAAATTTCTTCCAAGAAGGAACAACAACTGGAAACAAATCTTAAGCTCATACGATTTAAACACAAAATTTATTGAGTCTTGCCTACCATGGTTTTGCCAGTTACGACATTAAGTCTGTGTTCAGCTGTCTGGTATAAACCATCTATCTAAGCAATATCTTTTGAAACCATGGTGGGCAAGACGCAATACATTTTAGAGTCTTAATAAATATAGAAGTCTAATAATGTTTCATTTAATTTCAAGAAATCAGTCAAAGTTAAAGGTAGAAAATGTAGTAGTTTCTAATGAGTAACTTACACATCTTATTCCACCGATTTAAATGAAACACAAAAACCAAGAATAATGGGTTTAAAAAGATCATATCAATAATTAAAAATATAGAAAGTAATACAGATGCATTTCTAAAATCTGTAGATGTTACAATCATCCTACTCTTGCAAATGTACGAGTATATGAAAACCAACAGTAACGGGTCTAAACTGCTAATAGGCCTATACGTATAGTAGTAGAGGCAACAATTTATCAAGAATAAAAATTTAAAGACTTATTCAACCACAGAAAAGCAATACTGATTTTTCCAACTAATGGAAACAGTTATTTTTAAAATTTTATAACAATAGTCTTAAGTCGTCTAAAAAATTTGTCTTCATATACAAAAAAACATGTATATCCATTCCAACAATGTTGTACGTTGTACTGCTTAAAATAGTTGTAAAGACTCACAAAGAAAGGAATAATTATGAAAAATATAAATTCCATTCCAGGAACTATTAGCATCCGACGAAATTACTAAACATTCGATCGATATTATTATAACCACTGAATATATAATCGACCTTTTTGACTTTAGAACATTATGACGTGTGGAAATAAATTGATGGATTTTAATCAAACCGTCAATAAGCAATAACCTATAAATAAACATAACCGTGGTTTATTTAACTAACACAATGAATAAACTCAACAAAACAATTTTCATGTGCCCTAACAAATCCATGAGTGAGTTAAACATAAATAAAAAGTGCATTCATCTATTTGCAACTTACATGAATTGAACACATTGCTTTGAATGTGTGCTAGTAGTTCAGTCTATTGGAAATACAGATAATAACAATTTGAATAGTGTCAGTTCTTAACGCTACTTTGTGTTATGTTATGTAACATATTCAGTGTTAAGAGTTGATGACAGGAAATTTACACAACTCCAAAACCATACACCTTATAAAACAACTAAAACATTTGGTGATTCTAGCCTTTTAAACATTACTTCAATAAAATTATTCACACATTTAATCACTACATGTAATAATTATATAAATGTAAAATATATATTGTGGCAAATTTTAAACTTTTTCAAGTTAATTATTAATTTAAGTGGGTGATAGAGGATCGTGGATCTTTTAAAACTTGGTTGGCACAACGGTCACAGCCCAGACCTATCGACTAAAACTAAATACAACTCAGTCAGCCAGCACGTGATGAGGGACTATTACTAATACTCTAAATAACTACTAAAATTAGATATAATATAATTAACGTACTTATCAATATACAGTTTTGAATTTTGATTGTTTTAATAGCTTAATAGAAGCAGAATTAAATTTAGAGTCGAGGGGTGCTATTGAAATTTCAAAAATTTTAATATTTTAATATATACTCCGACCTGAGAGGAAAATTCAACTGTCACTCTACTTAACTGGACTTAGAATAATTTCTACTCCTATCGAACTTCAAGGTAACTTAGAAGAATTCGAGACCAGCATTCAACTACATAGCAGTTTACAGACTCTGGACCGAAAACATCATATCAACATCAGCCTAATTATACAACAAATTCCAAAACCAACTAGAACTTCTAATAAAGTGTGAAGGTATCATATACTTAAGGAATAATTCGCAAATATTAACTTCATTTCAAATATAACGTCATTAGGGGAATTATTAAAAAATTAAATTCATTTTTATACTTCTGCTTTGGTGTTATAAATAATTAATAATTAAATACGACTTTTTCAGTACAGGAAAAACTGTTTGTGGTTCTGTCTGAAAAGTCAAGCGCTTTTTATTTTTGTTTAGAATATAGAAAATATTCCATTTGTAAATTTTGTCAAATATTTAAATCGTTGTGTTGTTGTTTAATCAATTTTGTTGTTATTAAAAATTTTATGAATTCAACATTTTTACTGTGCTAAAAAGAAAAGAATATATAAATAATTCATTTCTAAATTTTGTTGTGTTTTCTATATATATCCATTCTGTATATGCTATTAACCTTGTTTAAATATAAATATTATATGTGTGCTCTGGTAATATAATTTGAAAATTTTAAAAGTTATCATCAGAACTTAAGAGCCGATTTCTCCCAAAAGGCACGACCTCAGAGAGAGAGAGAGTGTTACTATAAAATAAAGAGTCTAAAAATCGAGCATTGAGATAAAATTCAGGGAATTTTGCGTAAATTAAAAGTTAGTAAGTTTATGAGGACAAGCTCATACTTACTAGAGCCAAGTTTTGCAATATCTTTGATTGTATAAAAGGTAAAAGTGAGCATCTTGGCCTTGCCCGCCCTTGCTCTGAGCAGAAAGGTGGTTCGCCCGATCGGTGGTGATCGTACAGCGAGTTTAAGAGTTCGTGGTAAGTGGCGTTCCAAAAAAGGGACGTAAGAATCTTAAAATCGTGAGAAGGGTAGCGAGGCAAGTGGCGTTCCAACGTGGGGTAAGAAGAACCCTACGACGTCGAGAGTAGCGTGGCAAGGTGTGTGTGTGTGTGTGTGTGTGTGTGTTTGTGTGTGTGTGTGTGTGTGTGTGTGTGTGTGTGTGTGTGTGTGTGTGTGTGTGTGTGTGTGTGTGTGTGTGTATGTGTGTGTGTGTGTGTGTGTGTGTTTAAAAACGCGTTAATTAAACAAATATTGATAGTTAATGTTAGGCGAAATTATTTACCTGGATAACACTCTACATCTGGATAATGATGGACTGAATAATTATTAGACAAATATATATATATATATATATATATATATATATATATATATATATATATATATATATATTACCTAAGAGGAAACTAGATGAATAAAGGGTAATATAACAATTAAAATTGATTTACATTTTGTTTAATACTATTATTAGTATTAGTATTATTAATATTAATATTATTAGTATTATTAGTTATTAGTTTAATATTATTATTATTATTATTATATTATTATTATAGTGTGCGTAAATAATATTAATATTTTTGGTTTAATAATATTATTTACGCACACACCAATATTGAATTCTAGATTGAACTCTATGAAATATCTTGGAATTTATAAACATAGAATTTACTGACAAAATTTAACTTTAATATTGATAAAAACCGCAAAACTTTCCAATCTTCTACATTTATAACACGAGACGGTGGCGTGTAACCTCTTTGCCTGAGACAGATTGGAGTATTGTTCCAGTGATGAAGCAACAATGCCATACAGCTACGTCGTCAGTAATCAAAGCCTTTTCAGACTGAATTCCGTCAGAATATTCAAAGAGCTTCTCTGGCTTGATTATTTAATCTTAATTTTATGAACAACATAAAAAGTAGATAATTTTACCTTGTTAAAATATACAGTTCTTCTTAGAACTTTTTAAATGCATATATACAAATGTTTTTCTGTTTGTAACTAGGTATACTTAGATAAGAACAAATGTATAAATTATACTGACAGCTTGTAATACTGTTATAAATTAACATAATATTACGTAGAGAATGTATAATAAGGTCCTGGTTTTTATAGACAACTGTACAAGACACAGTAGTGGGTTGTGAGACGAAGATAACTTTCGATTATAATCCGCTATGTTTTTAAATTTCCAAATTCTGTAGCAAAAAAAATTAAATATTTTATTATTTTAAATTTTTTAAATAACATGTCTTTTTCTATTTACTTGAAGTGTTCAAGTCCTGTTTTTATTACGGTCATTGGATTAAGAAACTAATGTGACGTAAGACTATAAGGAGAAGTTTGAATACTGGTATACATTAAATTAATTTTTTTATTTGAGATTTAGTATCGAAGCGAAATAATTTAACTCTCATTGAACCTAAATTTCTTCAAGAAACTATACTTTCATCATTTCAAATCTACAATGGGCTATTTTGGTAGGTTGTGAGACCTACTAGATTGTGACATCACCTTCCTCGGAGAAGGTGTGCTTGGCAACCAGCGATTCAACGTAACATAGTTGCATGCCTTAAGATGTTAGATGCATGTTATTATAAAGTCGCCTCTGTTTTTTTTTAATGTCTCTAACATTTTCCTTCTGTTGCAGCTTAATGTTGGTTGCGTAATGCTATAAATATATGTTGTTACCTAGGAGTTCCCTAGATGCTGCCATCGCTTTCCTCAGTGCATGTCAGTGGGGGGAGAGGGGAGGTTTTTTAGTGGTTATTACCTCTCGTCACTAGGGTGAGTCCCACAGTATCTCTATACAGAGATATATCCATAATGGCATTTTATCCTCCCTAAAAAAAGTATTCAATAATTAATTATTCCCAGTATATACCATTACAATTCACGGCTACGTTTAAAAGTAATCTTTAATAAATAAATTATTATTTAATAATTAAATAAATATAATATTTATTTAATTTTTTGACCTAAAGAGAAGCGTAAACATTTAAGTAACAAAACATTGCTTAAATAACACACTCCATTTATTACATACCAGATTACAATATAGTTTATACTTATACTTTATTTAATCTGAATAATTAATTAAATGCGTTAGATTGATTTACATTAGACCGGAACACATTTGTATATTTCAAGACGTTTTCATTTCTCAAGGAATTCATCTGACATAAATAATTTCCCTAACCCTTTGTAGTGTAAATTCTCTTTTCATATTACCTCCCCCCTCCCCCACTTCCAATTAGACTATAAATTCTATTCATTAAGTTCTTTGACTTTTTTCAATGCCTTTATTAATTTTTTTAAACTGACATTGTATGAATACATACCAATGAGTGAACTTACATGTTTGATTTTATCATAAGAGAAAATTATGATACTGGTGAAAAATATTGATTAACGAATTTTATGTCAGTTCTGGAATTTACGGAATAAAATAAACTGAATTTTGGTATGATTTTTGTCGTCCATTATTAGCTCAGAAAAAACGGGTGGACTTATGTATATAGTCATATTTTGTTTATTTATTTATAGACATAACACTATTTACATAATAAACTTCCTTTCTAGTAACCTGAATAAAATAATTTTTGTTTATACTTTGTCTTTTAAAGAATTAATTAAAAATTTTGAAAATGATTTTCCTTAGTACTGAATACATATTCATATTTCAAGATGTTTTCTTTTCTCAGGAAACGTATTTGACAAATATTTCACTTCAATGCGAGTTAGTCCTACCCCACCCTGACGTCTTCAAAGAAGGTCATCTTTCCCTCCAAGCTGCCATAGTAACGGAAGAAAGATTTTCTTTCTTCTATTCAGTGGCATGTATACTCCTCTTAGTTGGGTGGTTTTTCTATAAAGAGTTCGATACCTAATGAGTGGCCAGTTTGAGCTTTCTTTTCTAGGTTTAAAATCTTCACGTTGTTGAGGATATCTCTACGAACCGGAGGGCTACCCATGATTATAGTCATCACTGAGGGCATGCTCTATGTATCTGCAGGTTGAGATGCTGTAACATCCAGCATGTTATTTTTCATTTCTCTCCCCATGTTTTTCCCACGCGTAGCTAAGCAAATTATGGGGTACTCGGACAGGTCCCAGTTTGGGCGGTTGAAGCTAAATACTGTAAAAGGTCTCCTAGTATCCTCACAGGCTTCAAATGCGTCACCTTTAACCGGTACCATTCACCCTATCAGCACGGGTTTCATTAGGCTTTAGGGTTGGGCTGAAAACAGAAGAAAAGTGTAGGTTGAAGACTTAATAAGAAGATCATAAGGTAAAAAGGGTTGACGGAATAGATCAAGAAACATACACTTCAACGAGAAAGAATAGCAGTGTGTCTCACAGGAAAGATGGGATGATTATGGATCTGTCGAGGGTGTTTGGAGTGAACGACCTGCCAACCCCTACGTCATACAAATGCAGATATACTGTTTTTTTTTTTAGTATTTTCAAAGTTTTATCAATACTGGTACAAATATTTTGGTATGATAAAAATTATCTGCTTCGTCCGAAACTGTACTTTTATAATCGCTGCGTGTTTTAAGAGAGTTGTCGGATTTGAAATAAACTTTGCAAAAACTTCACACAACTTTCTCACACACCTATTTTGAAAAGTAATACTAATCAAACAAATCTATTCATCGCAAAATCATCATTCGGTAGTTTTCAGTAAAAAGTGAAAATGAATCATGTTTGTTTAGTTAAATGGGTGTTAAATGGTTTAGTTAAATATTGCTACGCATGTGCAATAAACGCGTTCGAAGTATAAATAGTAATTAATTAAAATCGTACTTCTATAGCGGTGGTAAAGGGTTTTTTTTTTTTTTTTTTTTTTTTCCCGAAACGTAATAGCATTTACTTGCGATTTTGCACACAGGTTTTGGTAATATTAATCTTCACATTTTACTAAAATTTTAACGATATCTGTAGAGTATTTTATAACAGCCCCATGCCCTATTTTTGGATTTTTAACCGATAAAACACAAAACATTATTAGAAAAATAAGTATAGTCTGGGTTTTTTTCAATGCCAAACACACTTACTGGGGATCAGCAAATATAACTCCAAAAGGTAGACAGTTGCTTGCAGCTGCAGAAGCAAGAAGCTGCCATTTTCAATCTACTGGCAAGCCTACGTATTGGCCCAGTGATCCGGCTAAGACTCCGAGTTTAATTGACTTTTTTGTACTGCGAGGTATTGCATCTCAATATGTCACAATTGAGGAGAATATTGATCTTGCATCTGACCACACGGCAATCGTCCTTTCATTGAGTGAATCAGTTATTAGCAGGACCCACCCACCAAAGTTAGCTAATAAACTTACGGATTGGGAGGAATTTCGTAAAGAAGTTGAGCAAAGAATCAACCTAAGTGTACCATTAAAAGCAAATGATCAGTTGGACCATGAAGTGGAAAAACTGGTTACGGATCTTCAACAATCAGTATGGAATAATACTCCAATTCTGAAACCTAAAACACCTGGGCTGAACTATATCAAAGAAGTAAGAGGCATGGTACAAGAAAAGAGAAAGGCACGTAAAAGATGGCAGCAAAGTCGTTCTCCGGAAGACAAGAGGGTATTAAATAAGCTTACTCAGCAACTTAAAGAAGAAATAAAAATCATTAAGAACGAAAGCTTTCAATCCTTTTTGAGGGAACTGACGGATGATAGAGATACTGACTATTCTCTCTGGAGAGCAGCTAAGATATTAAAAAGACCAATAAAGTATGCACCACCGATTCGCAGAGATGACGGTAAGTGGGCCAGAAGTGACAAAGAGAAGGCAGAAGTATTTGCTGAATATCTGACAAACGTGTTTCAACCTCACTCACCGACTGGTATGGAAGATATAGCACCAGTTAATAATACAGATCATACGTTGGTCAAGAAATTCACACCAGCAGAAGTCATCAATGAGATTGAAAAAAAGCTTAAAATCAACAAAGCTCCTGGTTATGACCTTATCACAGCTAAGATACTCAAGGAGCTGCCATATAAATGTATAATTAAGCTAACACATCTTTTTAATGCGGCAGTACGGCTTAGATATGTGCCTATACAGTGGAAGATTGCTGAGGTAATTATGATCCCAAAACCTGGGAAGACATTGGAAGAAAAAACATCATACCGACCAATATCATTACTACCAACTATTGGAAAACTTTTTGAAAGGCTACTTCTAAATCGACTTAAGCCAATTATTGAGGCTAGGCAAATTTTTCCAAATCATCAGTTTGGGTTCCGTAGTAGGCACTCGACTATAGACCAAGTACATCGCATAACTGATGTCATAGAGAGATCATTAGAGGAGAAAAAAATATGTGCAACTATATTCTTGGATGTGGCTCAGGCTTTTGATAAAGTGTGGCATGAGGGCTTGGAAAGTAAACTTGATCGCTATTTACCGAGGCAAATGAGTGAGATTTTAAAATCGTATATATCTGATCGATACTTCAGAGTAATACATGGTGAGGACTATTCTGGATTAAAAAGTATTGCTGCTGGAGTCCCTCAGGGTAGTGTCCTAGGGCCAACTATATATTTACTATACACAAGTGACATCCCAAAGAATGATGGGGTTTTGACAGCCACATTCGCTGACGACACCGCTCTAGTTGCTACTGGACAAGACATGCAAGCAGCTACTGCCAAGTTACAATCAGCCATCAATTGTGTTAACAGCTGGACTAGGAAATGGCGTATTAAACTAAATGAAGGAAAGTCTACTCATGTCAACTTTACCAACAAACACTATGTGTATCAGCCAGTTATGATTAATGGACAGATCGTTCCACATGCAAACGAGGCAAAATATCTGGGGATGACTCTGGATGCTAAACTTCGTTGGAAGTCACACGTGAAAAAGAAACGTGAACAACTTGGAATGAAGTACAGACAAATGTACTGGCTTATTGGAGGGAACTCTGAATTGTCCGTACATAATAAACTGCTTCTGTATAAGCAAATCCTAAAGCCCATCTGGATCTACGGCATTCAATTGTGGGGATGCACCAAAAAAGTAACATCCAAGTAATACAGACATTTCAAAACAAAGTGCTTCGTTGTATTGTCAGAGCACCATGGTATATCCGAAATGCAGACATTCATCGGGATTTGAAAGTGCCTTTAGTCGCCGAAGAGGTACAAAAGTATGCTGGAAAGCATGCAACCAGACTCCGTGATCATCAAAATTTAGAGGTGGCACATTTGATCAGCAACGTCCCACAAGTGCGGAGGCTGAAGAGAAAGAAACCTGTTGACTTGGTGCAGGATTAATACACATGATCAAGTGTAGTTGCATTGTGAAGGACGACTCTGGATGTCTTTTCACCACACAGCCAGTTTGATATGAGAAAAATATTGCTAGATAGTTCTAACTAGTTGCAATTGTATATAAATAAATAAAAAAAAAAAAAAAAAAGTCTGGGTTTTAGAGGTTACATAACAGAAAAATTTTATCAGAATCGTTAGTGCCGATTTTGAGGAAATCGTAACGTTTGTGGTTATTTCTTAGGTCAGCTACCCCCAAATATTGAGTTATCAAATAATGAAAAAATGTCCCGAGGTGTGGCTAAAAGTATACCAAGATACCCAATTTAATGAAAATTTGTCCACACGTTTGGGCTGTAGACATCATTCTAATACAACTTCTTTTACTCTAGGTTCCTCTAAATCATCTCAAAAAAATTGACGTCCATTTTTGACCCATCACATAATTCATTACTCTGCGTATATATGATAAATTAGGGCTCTATAATCTTGTTTGCACAGCCCCACCAATACAAGCAAATACTTTTAATGTAATATGCAAAATATTGAGCTTTGTAGGAAATGTGAAGTACCATTCAAGTATCAAGGGATATTATCCATTAGGGTAAGTTTACTTAAAACAGTTATTACATAAGTTTTACACCTCGCAATTGTGTATATAAATACTTTTTTAACGATGGTTAGTACCTAGTGAGCCTCGTAGCTGTGTAACTATTAAAAAATCTCCACTTGCATAGCCCTTGTTACTAACTCGGCTCCGGAGGGACTCCATGTTGTACAGGTGTGATCGCTACATTAACCCTTGGTGACTTGCCCCCTGCAGGATTTCGTAATCATACAATTACGTACTATTTTTTCTTGGGAGGTCAGGGTACAAAATTACATTTTTAACAATAACTTCGCTATTTGTTTCGTACAAAAGTGACGTAACCAGTACTTGCACAATTTGTATTTAATATAGAGTACGTTAAACATAACACGAGGTGTGAACAAAATACAAATTTAAATTACCTCTATTTTGACACTTGCAATTGGATTTTTCTGAATTTCAATAGTACTCACTATAGTCCTCTATAGCAAATTTATGTTTCCACGTATTTATATTTAAATTTGTACAGACGACAACGACAACGACAATGACGACGGACGGGTGGAAAACCACTTGTTTTTTGGTTTCCTGAAGCTATGAAATGTTAGGATCAACCAAAAAACAATTATAGAAATTTTTGACGATTAACAAACTTACTCAGTAAGTAAAAGGTGACTTTAGCTGCAAACATGGTTAACTCAGAGAAAATGTTTGGATTCAAATAATTATTGATCAAAACTTGGTATAAGAAGGACCGCACTCCTGGGGGCCACACAAAACATCTCAAAGTTTGAAGAATACTTACTTTTCAAAAACACTAAGTGCCGTCCCTCAGCAAAACACAATTCATGGAATTTTTTTCTTACCCAATAACCCCATTATAACCAATTTTTTTTTTTTTTTTTTTTTAATATCATGATCCAAGTAGTAACATATTTAAAACAGTAGTGTATTTAAATCACCCTCAAGAGCAGAATTGTACATCAATTGCTCAAAGCTCTCAATAATAAGCCTGCTGACTGTGATTTTCAAATATATTCTGGGCTAAAATCAAATTGGTTTGACAGGCCACAAACAAAACCTCTTACAGTGTCAATATTTTTTTTTGATAGCTTTCCGCTATGTTTCTGTTACATTTTTTATTTACCGGCCCAGGTTTAGACAACTAAAAATTTCCCTTCCTTAAGCTAATTCCAAAAGCTGTGAAGTGAAATTATATGTATTATCTGTTTCAGATACCTTTGGATCTGTAAGGCATAAAATTATCCACAATATTAATAATATTGCTACAAGAAAAATCCTTCCATTTGAAACGAAAATCGAAACTATATATTCGTTTAAAACTATTTTATATTCATATAAAAGATTCATTACAGCCCAGATACATGGATGCAGTTTAAAGTACAATACAATAGTTCGTGAAATCGATGATCGCATATCATAAAATTATTTTTTTAAATAAATTCTAAGGTGGAGATGAAAATTGCTTGGAAAATTGTTTACCGCTTTCCATGCACCTTTAATCTTGTCCATTGAGAATTAAATATATTATTCTTACTCTTATTATTGTTTAACAAACTCATTCATATCTCATTTTAAGGCCAGCGAAAATTCTTACTATGTTTCTTTGGTTAGTAAAAATTTCCATACACTTACAACGATTGTAAAAAGAGAGAAATTTTCAAAACCCCTACCCCAAAGATAAAGATTTTGTATAATCGATGTATTATAAACATTAATACTACAAACTCATTTCAAACTATGTTTTCAAATAATTATTACACAATTATTTTCATAAGGAATCTATATGATGAAGAAAAAATCATTCTAACCCACCTGCAAGATGATTGGAAATCCCATTCCTTTAACCACCCATTGGGCGTATAGCTCGCTCCAGTAGTAATCTATTCATGCTCCGGGTGTAATACAGAATGTTTAGTGAAGTATAAAGTCATTTTGAGTCAGTTCAGGTAGTAAATTTGTCAATATTCAATAAGTTTTCAAATACAATTCCTATTCCAAAGCTTTTTCTTTTACCTTTATTATTTTATTATTATTATTTTTGTAATGTCAACTGGGCGATTGCTTTGAATAAAAAAAATTTTAGTAGGACTAATGTAAATGTAAAGGTAAGTCTTTAAACATAATCTAAATTTTCTTTTATAAACTAATCGAGTCCATTATGATACCTTTAAACAACTTAAATGTTCGCACATATAATCCTCATATCAACATATTTTATAGGAAAACATATGAGCAGAGGTTAAGTGAAAAAGTAATAAATTAATATGACGTTACCACATATGAGTTCAGGGTTTTATGTTGGTTCATATTTTGATGACTTTAATATATAGCTGTTTTAATCTACTACCACAAAGCCACTTACTATAAGTATTCCTGTGAGATTTCATTGCTGATTCTGTGAGTAATTAAATCACTCATGAAAACTTGTTTTATGTTAACAACGAAAACTACTTTTCTATAAATAAAATAAATACAGAAATTGTTTACCTCAAGTAATCACAGTTTTTGTTTTTAAAATAAATCTCTTTCACATGATAAATTCAAATTTTGCTTCAATTCTGCTTAGGAAAGTAAACTAACAAAACCTATTTTATTTTCACGCTACCTACTAATCATTACCTAATTATTACCTAACCATTACCAAAAAATAAAATTTTCTTGAAGTTCGTACTGTTTCAGAAAGAATGTGATAGACGACAAAAAATTTTAATTTCTCGTAGCCTAGTCGGACTAAGAGTTTCAAAGGCAATCAAATTTAAGTAACGAAGCTTAAAGTTGTTCCAAATTGACGATTTCCTGAATTTGATGTTTACGGTTTTTAGTAGATAGCTTGTATTTAGGAGACTCCCATTCGGTATATAAAGCACTTCGAGGCCCTGCATGGTCAAGCAACGAATATCAGCTTAGTAAACTACACGCACGTTTTATTTAAAGATGAGATGTACAACTGATGAACCTATTTATCGTCATAGAAATACTCTTATTGGAAATCAAAACACCTTCAGTTTATCTATAGAATTCCTATTAATATGACTAACATTTGTTAAAAAGTTCTATGTTTATCTGGTAAAAAGGTCTCCTCTTCTATCCAGTAATGAGAAAGCGGTTAACTATCTAAGTCACTTTTACCAATACCGTTTATTTCGTTTCATCTACAAAGTAAGTAATCTTTACGTAATTTAAAAGGACCTATTCTTTAACAATTGAATTTTTCAGTTGCTCCCTAGTTGATAAAACGATATGGAAGATTATGACAGCGATTTAGGAAATAATAAAAAACTAAAATAAATTGAAATGTTACTCACAAGTTAATAGAATTTGTGATGGATTTTTGAATCTCTCCCTCCTATAAATTTGGTTATGTAACTCTGTTTATGTTTTCAATGAGTAGGTAATTCTAATTTAAAGGAGGTTTCTTGATCTCGGGCAATCTTTCGACATAATATTAGATACGTAATTTCAAGCGTACGATTGATATTGTGACCACGCGCTGTGTTCAAGTTTGGTGTTTTAGTTTATGGTTTACCTAGAAGGAAAAGTAAAACATTAATATTGCCCTGTTTTAATTCTTCCTGCTTAGATCATATTTTTTACTGCATACAATGATTTAAAATAATCATTATATTAAAATATACATCAGATATTTTTAAATTACTAACCCTCGAACCTCTTGGACTGATCTATTCACGTCAATTTTAATTTCACTACTACAAACATTTGAAATAACAGGGTAAATTTTAATATTTGTACACCTTCTCTTTCCATATCTTCATGTCAAATTGTATATTCTATTGCTAATAACAATTGATTTTTATAAATTAATTACATTTATGTATTTCCCAAACAACTATAAATCTTCATGAAACATTACTAATAAAATAAAAACATAAATATCACAATTAAATAAATTTAAATTTACTATGTAGCCATAATGGCATTCAATTGTTTCATGAGTTGCAATCTGTGTAAAGCTACTACAATAAGTTCGGTTTAGTTCGGTATTCCTGTTATAATGGCAATGTTAGGGATTAATTTCTTCCTACAATCTTGTCTAAACCGTTTCTAAAAAGTAATAAATTCTGGTTCTTTAAACCAAGTTGCCATACGATATACAGATTTTTTTTTTAAATTTTAAACATCTTTGTAATCGCAAGTTAGTCTCACTTCTTTGAAAATAACTTGCTTGCTGCTTGTAATATCCAACACGATGGATACGCCTAAATAATATTTTTCATCCATCTGACCAAATGTAACAAAAGTCTGTCATTCATATTATAATCGTAAATTGCAAAGAGTTTCGATTCATTGATGTAGTCAACGTAGTGTAACCAAAGGTATCGTTTTAGTTCATGATGGAAAATGAGATATAATAATGATGTTATATTGGCAACTAAGTAGTGGCAACTAGTAGTATCTACATGTATGTTTCTTCCCAACCGTAAATTAATTTGTTGTCAAGAATAAAATATGGTTATTTCTTGTTTACAAAATACTTTGTATGAAATAATATTGAGTTTGCTTTGAGAGATGTCTTAAAATTGATACTAACCTTGAACAGAGTTTCTCACACATAAGTTTATCAAACCAAACGCGTGTCCTACGACAATGTTGAGTTTTCTTCAATGATCTATAACAATCAAACTATAAATATTTCAATCTTTTTGATCAGAAATCCGTAGATTTACGATATATTACGGTTTATCGAGATTTATTAGGACCCAATGGGCCGTCCTCCACAGTATAATTTGATATGAATATAAAATGTTTTGGTTTTAATGAAGACGAGCAGTTTTGTATTTATTGTAGAAATAATAGAGATTTGTATATACTAAGTTATAAGTGGTACCTACTGATTATTCTTGTAATTCTTCTGATGGTGTGATATCATCTTGTATTGAAGAAAAGAATTACTAATAAATGTTTGTTGGTAGCATGATTAAATCCCTGAACAAACCGACACCAACACTTTGGATAAGCACAACGTAAAATTGTTATTGGTGTTTTAAACCGTTATTACATGACAGGTATTGAAGACGACAAGTGACTTGTTTCATACTTCCAAAACTTGTATGAATATTAATTTGCTTGTATTTTAGGATTTTCAAAACACTGTTTCAATCCAAATCTCACCAAATTATTATTAAATAGGGATTGGCAGACAGATAGGTGTTTGGATATGGTAGACCTTATTACAAGTTAATGGTGGGTAAAGATTGTAGTAAATAAAAACATATTTCATTACAACATTATAATTATTTTCTGAAAATTCAATACATTTTTCACTTGTTTAAGAAACAAAGATCTAAAGGAAGGGACTTTGATAACATATTTTGTTTATCTCGTAATGTATACAAATAATGCTATATTAGTGTATTACTACCTCTACTTCTTTCTTATAATTTAAAAATAGAATAATCTATATCCAATCTTTAGATTATCCACTTTACACCTTTTCCTTTATAATTTTTATTTCAATAAACTTCACTTCTCTTACGATTTCAAGTGCGTAGTATATTTTTCAGATCACCAAACTTCTTCAGTTTTTGTTGTCATACAATGATAATAACCCCCACTGTAATGTAGCAGTTGTGTTTGGTTATTGCATACATAAGTCTTGTCCTACACGACTTGACAATTAATTAGAGACTATGTCTAACCGGCTTATCCATTTGTATATTGCAATATTATGCAGCATTGACCTAACTAAATGTGATTTCTTTGTTTGGTCTTCTAAGTATTGGGTTTGAGTAACATATAAACAAAGTAATACAATTTAACTCTTAAGTAACAAGCTAATGTACAGGCAGATGAAAGTATCTTAGTTATTTTCGTTCCACCTTCAAAATATACTACTTCAACAACTAACTTGTTCATGTTCAATTAAGAGAAAATCACATTCTCTTTATTTGTCTTCTTTGATTATTTTTAATGTGTTTTTATATATTTAAAGTTTATTCTGCCCTTGCTGATGTCACATGTAGAGTCAAATTATAGATACGGTTCTTGGAACTATTGTCATGTGGTATTATCAAATAACAGTAATGTATATAAAGAAAAAGGTATGTTCTTTTTATGCAACGCAATCTTCAGTAGAAAATCTTCGTTTTTTTTCGATCTTTTGATTATATCTTGAAATAAAATTAGATTTTTCCTGCAATTTTTTGGAATATTTTAACATCAAAAATACTTATAAATTATAAATTATAAACTATTTGGCCAAACGTAAAGATAAGGCCAAACTGAAATGACAAATTAATCAACCTGATATATATTTTCTGAAAATATTGTAACTTCATCTTTCAATACACAGCTATTTATCGAACAACAGAAAATGAATATTATATTCCCGGGAGTGTCAAAATCACCAACTCTATCATTGGCAACTTCCTCTGAAACTCATAAAACTTTTTTGTGAGTTTATTTGTTATTTACCATAGTAGTTTTTGTTTTACTGTAACATGAAGCGTTTTGTTAAAATGTGGTATAATATTTTTTTTTACTATACAATTTTGTGTTCAATAATCGATTGTAAATCTCTCCAAAATCAATTATATTAAATAAAAAAAAATGTTATAATTTTAAAAAATTGGTTAAATTAAAACTGCCCATGTATTACGCTCAAACTTAATATTGTAGCAGTATAAAAAACACATAACCTACACAATGAAAACAAGAGTAGACAATCATATTTCAAAATTTAGTCAATGTATGGTTCGGTTTATGGTAAATTGTTATCATCTCTCTTTGTTACTTGTTATTAAAGCATATTACTCTTTTTTAATAATCAAAGTTAAGCCTAGTTACAATCAAAAGTAGTGACTTGATGTGCCTAATATGTATGTTAAATTTTTGTAATTTGTACATACTAACCCGTATAATTACATAGTATTTTTAATATTACATACTAACCCGACCAAATCAGATTGACTTAAAATTTGCTATGTATTTGTAGCTTGCTTCAATACAATTATGAGGGGGAAATAGTAAATTGTTGTATTAAAATTTGGAAATACATGAAATTTTATAGTCTCAAGATAAAGAAATATTTGTGTATAGTCTAGGGGTTGATATAGTCTAGCCGTCTAGTCTAGACGACTTGAAAATGTTCTACAAGTTTCGAAACCGTTTTCGGCTAAATGAAGAGACACCATCACACAAAAATAAGGGCTATTAATCTAAAAATAAGAATTAAAAAATATTACCCTAAAAGTAAAATTTATAATGAACAAATTTACTAAGAAAATAAGTTTTTTTTTGAAATTTCGTCACCAACGTGAACCTAAATGAATGTGATTAGTTGAATGTACTCTAAATATTTACATATTAATTAAATTTATTTACCTAGCTTTATGCTTAGTGAATTAATTTATAATACTTTTAATTAAACCACGCACTTGCTCAGTAAGCGTTTAAACTCCCAACCTCTCTTGTAAAAATTAAAAAAGAAAATGTTAAATGTACATTCGTGCATGAAATGTGTTGAAACACAAAGCGCTTTATAAATGGTTACGTTAATGCGTCTGTGTTAGAGATTTGTTAATTCATGGAACAAAATTTAATTAAAACTTCTACAATTGAAGTTAATGTTTGGCTAAAGCAACAACAGTATAATAAAGCGATCACAATATAAGATTTAGCATAATCATTCATTCTTTAAACATTTTAGAATAAACTTAAAACTTTTAATAGTGAGATTGAAAATTGCTTATTTTTGTTGTTTAAAGTTCATATTTTATGCTTCTCAGTCGTATGAGAAAAACTAAAATAACTCAGTACAGAGATACGAGATAAAATCAGGATTCAAACCTTCGATCCTTACCACGTCATGCACCACTCGGCTATGATAGTAACTGGAATCGATGACAGACGAATTAAACACCTATAATGTGTGATATCATGTACTTGTTCCCTTTGGTTTCGTCATATTACTGCGATCTACATCTTGTATATTTATATTTCATTTTTGAGAAACGGGTGCCAATGAATAATCGGACATAATTGAAAATATAATCTAAATGTGTCAATAAGTGAAGAAATGTTGAGAACAGACGAAAACGTGACTGATAATTTTCAAACTATTGCAATATATAGATACTTGGAAAATGAAAAGTTAGGCAAAAATAAAGAATTTCATATTATACATATCGTCTTCAATAAATAAATTTAATTCTATAATATAATTATCTCTGTCAACAATAAATTTGTTATTGCACTACAAAAAAAAAATCATCCTCATAAAGACAATACTGTCCGCCATATATCTTCTCACAAAGTTTTATTAGAGTTTTCATTGATTTAATATAACGAAATAAAACTACATTTTTATAACTTAATAAACTATAATTATTAGAACAAGTATTATGAAAACACTAATTATGTTGTACTTTAATGTAAATTATTTAAAATATTGAATGAATCTTATAAATTTAAGTGTTATTTCAATATATTATTAGTGTATGCATGTATATAGCACGTTATATTAGCAATACTTATGTTTATCTGATTAATTTAAAATATGTTTTATATAAAATCATTATTAATAATATTATTTGCTTTATTACAGTTATAGAGTTTAATAAATGCAAACTTTACTGCTATGGGTTTCAAACAGCTAGAGATGAAAGTTGCACATCGCTTATAACTATAACAAATACAAAACTGAATCTTATCAAATGAACAGAAACTTTAGCTGGAGGAGATGAATCAATCGGAACACCTATCTCTGCTAGAATCAACTACAGTATTTCATTTATAACATTTCACACAGCAGCCAACACGAAACTTAAAGCAGATTTACGTTTTCAAGTTAACGAGCAACTTTATTTATTTATTTATTTAATCTAAAAATCATCATGGTTATCATAGCTTTAGTAAACTAAAAACAATAATACAAATTTAATAACACCAAATTTATTTACCAATAGTAAACTTTATTGAGATCAACAAACAACAACTTTACTGGGCTGTAATGAGACGGTCGGTACAAACTGTTAACAATTAATGTAATCCTCGGAAATATTGGATTCTTTTTTGATTCTTTGTGTCCAAATCGTTATAGTACCAAAAAGTAGCTTTGTTTATATATAATCACTTCTAAAGCCAAGAGGTTAAAAGTAAAAATATCAATCTTTCTTGTATTACATTCCTGTCTGCTTCATTGAAGTTGTCCACTGCTTTCATTGTAATCTTATTAATTACTCCAATAGAAAATTTGGCGGTACTAAATAACCAAGAGACTTTTAACTTTTTTTAAAAGATTTTTTTTTCTTAAAGAATCTGAAAATACTCTGATTATTAATGTCTTTATAAGGAAGTCTTACAACTTCCTCGTCACAGTGACACGCTATTTATCTGATAAAATATATTTTTTATGTTCCCAGATATATTCAGATTGCCTATCTTCAGCCTAATCTGTTTCTGGAAGATAATGTTTATTGTAGAACTGATGACCAAACTCCTAAACGAGTGAAAGACAAACACTTAAGAAAAATAATTATAATACTAAAGGTTCATTAATATAGACTCCTTTTGCAATAATTAGCAACAATAAAAAAATATCCAACTCTGAAACTATGGAAAAATATTGATTTTGTATTTATTTGTAAATTCTTTTGTTATATCATGGCTGCAATTATTTACAGTAAAACGAAAAAAACCTTCCATTTATATCAAGAAATATTTTTGACCATTTTCATTCAAATAGTCGCAAATGGTGAAACAAATACAGGCAAATACAAACAAATGCTATTACAGAAGGTGATTTAATGCAAATTGTAACATAAATGAACATTTGACAAAACTAAAGCTCAAAAGTGATGGGACAAAATATCACTTACATCCACCCAATGTTGTCCACATCCGTGTAAGAGTATTGTTGAATAGAATAAGGGGCAGGGCTAAAGACAATCCCTCTCAACCACATAGCGTGTTAGTCCGCCAACAATTAAAAAAGGCCATAATGAAGAGATATTGGTGTCTCTTCAATGAAAAATTCAATGGTAAGATCGGAATCCAAATTAACCATCTGAAGAAATTGTTTACTTTTCTTCTTTTTTTAAGGTATTAATGACCGGCGAGTTTTTCGTACTTACATAACAACAAAAACTGTAAAAAATTATATTTTAATTATGAGACTAAGAGACCTTGATTACTCAGTAAAAGCCCACCATTTCTTAACTTTTTGAGACATTTTGTTTTGAGATGGTTCCCTAAAATACTGTAAAAACAATTCGTAACTAAAGAATCCATACAAGAGTTTACCTCACGGATTAAACTAGTTACACAAAATCTCATTTAAAGTAGTTTCACATCTACATCAAATTTAAATATGGAAAATAAACTACTCCTAATAGAACGACTTTTTAAATAGCGTTAAGGATGGTTTTAATCTGGTAGTTTCAGGAAGGTAACAAGTACCTACATCTTGTGTTGTAGCATATATAGATTCAGAAATAAAAGGCAACTAATAAACAATAGTTATAAATTAACGATTTATAATAATTGAAAATAATTTCAATAAATTTGGAATGTTGTTTGAGTGAGAGATGTCAAATTACAATATTTGCAGATGACTAAAAGCAATATTTTCTACAAATATGTGTAAAACTATATTTTCCTTTTATGAGTAACTGTGTTGAATGAATATATGGAATTAAACACCCAAAGTAATTTAGCGGAAATAAGATATATTCCACATGAACTTATCAAATTATGGACCAAAAGAGAAGTCCTGCTGTCTAGGAGCTGAATCACATTATTACAGGAGCCGACAGACGTTGCACCAAACACATTATTTTCACTTACAAGTCTAGTTAGGATCATTCCTCTCTCCACTGTGAGAGATATTTTATTGTTTAGACTTCCAGAATAGGATTATTCGTTTCATGTCAGAGGCGTGCAGTCCTTCCATAATGGAGAGACTTACATTAATCAGTCCACTATTAAAAGTCATTTCTCAGGTGATCTGAAGTCCACCCAGAGGAAAGTTCTTTTATTACGGGCTTACATCTCCCATGAGAGAAATAAGTAAGTGAAATTAACTTATTTAATCACTAAATTGGAATCAATTCTAAAAAATAAAGGTATAAGATAGAGAAGATGGACAAACTAAAGTGTCAACGGAGCCAAGGTGAGTCGCAAATATTTATAATATAATAATGTTTTTGCAACTCTTAGGGTGTCTGAAAGTAAAAAGCACAGTCGAATGTTCCACTATCTCAAATCATTTAAAATCTATTAAAATATATTTATATTATTCAATATTCAGATTTACTATTTTTAAGCCACACATATTTTATGAACGTTTGTGTTTTCATTACGTTTCAGCAAGTTTACTTGAACTGAAGCAAGTCTACTTCAAAGTTTCTATTATTACTTGAAAACTGTTTAAAGCGTCTAAACAGAGGGTACAGGTTTTCTATGAAATTTAGATAAAGCATTATAACTTGTCTTGCTTTTAACTATTTAATGTAATACACCCCCGAATGTATCCGTAACTCTTTTTACAATAATAACGAATATTCTTTCACTTTAGTGTGTTCTTGAAAATAGAATAAGATGTTCCGTCCATCTGCAATTCCTTACATTTTAAGGAATAATAAAGATTCATCATATTATATTTTTTGACAAATGTTTAATAGTGATATATTATTCAATTATTTTCTATAAGCAATATTCAGTTATTTATGACTCAATTATGTTCTTCCCGTGTTGTTTATTCGTATTTGAAAAAAAAAAAAGTACTTTTATGGTAAAACATAAAAACTATTTAGTGTGAACAAAATAGTTGTAATTACCATAAATTACTTCATAAATTACTATACTTCATTTCCTAAAGTATAGGCCAGATTATTCAATGGTATTAATTTATAATGGTGTTATACTGTAAAATAAAAACTAACATTAATTTTACGTCATTAATAAACTAGTGTTCAAAACGTTTCATGGAAACAAAAATATGTTGTTAAAGTTGTAATTTTTATTTTGAGAGAAGGTTTTAACACAATGTCTACATTGGACCCTATTGACAATTTATTTTGATTGTTTATTTAATCATTAAAATTAAATAAAGTAACAAATAACTTTGAGTTGGTGATTTTTTTTTTCAGTCATAACACTTCATTGTTATTATCAGCCGCAGGTTTATCTGTGCTGCCATTAATATAATTTTATTTCCGTATTTTTACAATTTGAACCATGTTTTGGGTCAAGTTATTAGGTATATCTTCCAGGTATATCTTTCTGAAGCCATTAACTTCTGCGAAGGTACTAAATTAAATAAACTATGAAGGAGCGCTTAATATCTTCAAAACTGGAAACAGTTACTTTAAATTACTTTTAAAGAATAGGTTACGTGGTGGAACTACGTATATTGTTTAAAACTTTGGCGAGAAGATTAACTGAGAGAAGTTTGTTTAAAGACAAGCACAAATAATTATATAATATTACGTCGATTTAAAATATATACATAATACATTTTGTATTTCGGAAACAATTGTAATGAACAACTTACTGTAGTGGTGTCTACTTGTGGGGTATGTTGTTCATTCTATAAAAATTGATGTTTGTATGACTGTGGAATGGGGAATGTTGTTGTATTTGTGTGTATTCCCACAGGTGTAATTAAAATAACTTTCCCGTGTCTCTTTAAACTACTCCCGACTCTGCCATCACTACAAGACAGAGACTAAACAATATAAAATTCGATGTCTGTTAAGAAATAGATTAGAGCAAATTGCATGGATACAGTAAACTCATTACCTACCGGCTTAGGCTCATGTAGAGTTTATTCTTTATTAAATAATAATTTAAATTATATATAATTATGGTCTAAATTCTATACAATAAAACCAAAAATAAATCACTTTCATTTCATATCAGCTAGTACAAAATTAATGATGCATTACCTGGTTTGTACCAAATAGACGGTTTAGCCTAAAGACTTATTGTAACAAACATGACAAAAGTTATTTGATTAAATTTTTTGATATATCAAATTTTAAACGCTTTTTAAAGGTACAATAACTTGATGATTATTCCACTCTATACATACACGCACTTTTAACTTATGTCGTTCAAAACATTTTGTATTCATAGCCTACTTGCATCTCTTTCTTACAACTGCTTGAAGCTTACCTCTAATTAAGGTTGACCTTGAACTCTCTTGTGATAACGGCAAAGTACAGAACAGATTTCAATTTATCTTATAAAAAGTTTTTTATCCCGTTCATGATTTTATTATGTATTGTTTAAATGAACTAAACTTGTTTAAATTTGTTATGGAATTGTATTTTTAATCATTTGTCAACTGAAGTTTCACTAGTGTTTCTCATTAGTGAATAAATATGTCACTCAAGCTCAGTGAGCTAATTGTGTTACAAAAACTGTAGACAAAAGTTATGGTCATTTTAGAAGATATTTAGTTTTTAACTAGATGTAAGAGTTTCATACATTCTTAAACAACTTTATTGTTGTACATTGTTTTTATTTTAGCTATTTATTTGTTCTTTTTTGGTTTGTTTGCTTTGTTTGATTTGTATGATATGTTTTCTTACTTTTTCTTTTATGTTTTGAGCTTTTTTTATGTTTATGTTTAATTTTCTATTTAATTTAATAACTGAGGATGAATATTTAGTCACTGAAATGTCTTCTTGTAAATAAAGTGTTTATTATGGGAAATTTTGTTTTAATTCATATGGTGATTGAAGTTTTTCAAGTGTTCCTCAATATACTGAATATATTCAATAAGGATAAAACTTGTACCCGTTTAATATTAAATAAATAATATTAAAATTGTATTATTTTGTAAACTTTAATATATAGTTAAAACTACTGCATCTTCGTAGTTCTTAAAGGAAGTGATAGCTAAAGAAAGAGACAATTTTACGTTTTATGTTTAAAAAAAAGAATGAACTCTCTTTGTACAACCAGCGAGATATTTTATTTGACCGTTTTATACGGTGTCTAATCGATATCTACAGTACATTCCAATGGACGTCGCTTTCAAAGCTTTGCTGTTCCTTTGTCGTCAGAAAGGCACAAGTAAGTTGATATCGAGATAAATTGTTTCGAAGACAGAGCCTTCAGCCGCAATAAGCTGTTGTCAAGACATGCAACACCAAATTGTAATAAAATAGAATATTACGAATATAAGAACCTGATGTCTCTTTCCTTAATAAAATGTATAAATGTTATTAATAACACAACAATGGGGTTTATAAGAGTTGTTCTGTTTTTTTCATAAACGTTTGTATTGCATTAGTCTGCAAATTATTATTTTTTTAAATTTGTAACAGAAAATTATTTTATTTGAAATATAAAAACATTTACAAAAATTGTATACAATAATTGAATGAAAGGAATGCAGTCATTTATCCAATACATGTAAACTAAATTTTCATATGTAAGGGCCAACATTGTACAGCACATGTAAGACCCTGCATGTCAAGTAGTAAATAGAGAATTACGGAAAAGGTAAATATGATTTGTTGAATGTCATGCATATTTATCATTTATATCCTATTATTTTAGAAACATCTTGGAGTATTATAAGGCTGAAAATATTTGATACTATAAACTGTGTGCTTTTCTTTAAAACAATAATGAAAACACTTTATGATCATACAAGGTCAAAACTTGATCAAAAATATAAAAACCGTTTAGTATACTGAATTAACGTTCTTCTCTTCGCTGCTGTAGTTTACAATTTCATTGCACAAGCTCCCAAGTTTATTTATTCTTTTAGTTTCTTCTGAAACAGGTTATTATAAATACAATTGAGGCTATCAGTTTGTATTACCTGAACAATGATTTAATAGGCCTTTATTAATACAAACTTTTTGGTCTTGCTACTTTCAGAATGAAGTATTCTTGTTAATACCATATATTCTATCGTGTTTTCTTAGTTCCCGTTTTATGACAGGTAAATCCCGGTCGAACGGCAAAAAATATGATCACGTATTGGGAAATATTGTTTATTTTCATAAATCATTTGGTAGCATTGAGGACTTGTAACAACTTTAAAATACAATGGTTTTGAGCTAAACTTTTCTTGTTTTGTTCTAAACAAATGTATGAATTGAGGTTTAATTCACAATACCTTACAGGAACTGACTCTAGGTATTACAACAGTAAGGCTCATCTTATATATCCTGCAAGAGCAAAACTGTAGCAATGTTATTTTTTTATTCATGGATACAAAATAAATTTACTGTTAACTGCCACATATAAAACAATTCTTAGCCTGGAATTTTTGTCACGTTTTGCATAAAGTTGATATGTATAACACATTGCAACTTATTGTTTTGGATACATAAGAAACGTGACCTGGGGGGGGAAATAATTTAAACTTAACTTTAAGTTCTACACAAGTTGAACACGTATCAAGTTGAGGCTGTTCAAACCTTAGATTGAAATGCTTCTAAAAACAATTTGATTAGAAAATGAGTTTGATTTCAAGGTTAGCCTTTTAAAAGTGATCATACATTTTCTTAATACTCACATATTACCTAAAATTGTATACCAAGAATATTTTCCTTGGAAATGAATTGATTTGAGTTTAAAATTAACCGTTGCATTACTTTCTTATTTTACATTTACAGAAATGTATACTATTTCTTTTGAAAAAAAAAAAATTAGTTGATATTCTGAAGTGTAGTGTGTGTCTATATATGTGAGTGTTTAAGTGTGTGAGAGTGAGTTAAGTTACGTAAGGTTAGTGATATAATCAATTAGTATCTCAATGAAATTTTAACTCTAAATATCTCAACAATGTAACACTATTTACGATGTAGTAAATGTACCTCTCACTACAAGTAAGAAGTGCAAACTCTCCTAATAAGGTTGCCAATTACTGTTTATACTTGAAACATCCTTCTATGCCAATCTCATTATATGAAGTGTCTGCTTGGCACAGTGTTGAAGAACAGAGTTCCAATTATTTACAAACAAGCTATCATCAGTTCAGATATAATTCATTCTTTAGAGTAATAGTAGTTAAACTAGGCATGTTACACTAGGGATTGGTCCAATTATTTAAACAATGTTACATAGATTTCAAATTACATACATTATTATGTTTCGTAACTCTAATTTTGTATATAGACTACATTTATCCATAAGGTTAAAAGCAAATTTTGATAGTTGTGAACCAGTAATATTGGTAAATTGTTAAAAATAGATGCAGTTTTAAATAGTTTAAGTTGTGGCACAAACGTGTATACGTTAATATCGATTTTTGTGAGGATTGCAGCACCTAAGATCAGAAATTAATAATAAAATTTGTACAACGTTTTATTAGATTTTTTACGTAATATATATATATATATATATATACACAACTTATAGTGGCAGTCAGGGATCTCGATAAATGTTGTATTGGGTTCCTGTGTTTATATGTTTCACGTTTAATTTAAAAACAATTAATAAAGAGTTAGGATTATTTCTTTTTTTGATTATACTGCTGTTTTATTTGAAGAGGGTCGTTGGAAAGAAGTAAAAACCAAATCATTGAGAGCTTACAGAAGTAGAAAAATGTTTTACGAAAATGGTTAACTCTTAATATTTCTAAAACTACATTTCTTCCTATTTAACTAACCTAACCTTACAATGTTATATAAATAAATTCTTTAACATTGATCTCTTGTGGTGATTATCCCTATAGAACATATATTGACAGTTATTTACTTCTACCTATACCTATATATACACGTTAAATGTGTAAATAATAAAACTCGAAAAATAAGTTGTGTATCAAGCAACTTAACGATATTCTTAATTTGCACTAGTTTAAACTAGCTTCCTGTGCGTATTTCCTGTCGTAGGAAGGGATATAATAGTAGGAGATGGGGTTCCTGTTAAATTTATTCTTGAACCATTAAATATAAATTTAAAATTCACACATATAATTACATCGTTCCCCATTCTATATAGTTTTGCTATCTATGTCTTATTGGATGAATTTAAATTTCCGAGCTTGAAGCAACTTTATGTATGTAAGACTCTGTAAGGCTTATTTTGACTTATTAATACTTTGCATAATTTTACAACCTTTAAAATATTATGAAATCATAAAAAATTATTATTTATGCTTGCTGTGCTTTAAGGATAGAATCGAATGAGAAGTATAATTCAGAGTTATTTTTTATGGGCTATGTTTTTATAATAACATCCTTATAAAATGCTGGTTTTATGTGACCCAACTTAGACTGACTGTTTTTGAGAATTAATAATAACTACACTTTCAAAATACATTTCAAAACTTATTTGCAAATTCTGAAAAAATAATGTATTTTTTTCTTGTGTATTACAATTATTATAATAATATTTACTAGTTTATAAATTTAATTATGTCCCTCAATTATTTTCACAAACATATGACATTAACTTTATAGATACTGGTTTACTTTTTAATACTTTTTATTTTAATAAATTTATACTTGTAAACTATTTTTACAAAATATTTTATTACTTTAATGCTTTTAGTCTAGTTGTCTGAGCCTGAAGGAAAAAAATTTATAAGAAATAAAAGTAATGTTATTACTTAAAATATGCAGCAAAATTTAGATTTTACAACATTCTGTAATATGAAATTGTTTCCAAAACTTAAAACGTAGCTAACATGAATAAATATATTTTCAATAATAAAAAATAAAGATTATATATCCTTAATCAAAATATTTACTTACGAAACTAAAAAGTGTGAATTAATTTTAGACAAAAAAATATTGTGCAAGCGAAACGAATGGAAAATAGAAAGAACTGTTTACAAGTATGACGCAAAATGAATAAAACTTATTACAACATTCTATGTTATAAATATCTATGACAGAACATCTGAATAAGGAAATTTGAACAAATAGATTTTCATTAATGATATATTTTCCTTATATCTTTACAAATTTGTAAATATCTCCTTATATTTTTTATATACTTACATGACATGCCAGACTAAACCTAGCATTCTGAATTTTAAAATAAATAGTTTTTTCAATCCTCCAGTTACTTCCAATTTGCAAAACCTAGCATACGATAGGAGAAAATATCAGAGTTAATTTGATTAGCTTGTATATTTGAGAAAACAATGTTTACAAATTTCAAGATTCTCCATATAAAAATAATATAAATTTATTCAAAATAGCTAACGGATTTTTAAACAGATTTCAATCAATATTAAGTTATAAATTTTTACATAAATCACTGTTTAATTTAAAAACCCCAACAGGGGTCCAAATGTTTAATAATATAATAAATACATTACATTATAATTAAATGTTGTTAGCAGGGTAACAACATTTATATTTGAAGTGGCAGGTTATTTATAAATATACAAAAAACAATCATCCTATTAAATTCGAAGCTAAGATTAAATATTTGGCCTGATAGACTAATAATGTTGTTTTCGATATACAATAAACCAGGGTGTCAATTACCGTATTGTCTATTCCATTTCCCTAATCGGTTTTTAAAAAGATTAATTTTTTAAGCGGAATCTTGAAGTATTCAAAACAATTAAGGGAGGTAATGTGTAAATGGATTCCTTAAAATGCCTCTAATGTAATATTTACATATCTCTGTATATTTGTGAAATAATACGAGAGTGGAATATTTTACTAAATTGGAAACATAGTTCTAAAAATAGAAGACTAATGAAACATCATTTGAAGTTTCCAAAGATTGAAACTATTACAGACTGTTACTTAGCTTTGAGAAGTATTTGATATATCATAACTTCTTCAACATATCTCAATTTATACCAAACTTACTAAACGTAAGTTAAATAGTAACAAAAGGATCTTACTAGTACTTGGTTCACAATTATCATTCAGACTAACTTGTTTTATATTTTTTAAGATATTGTACTCTATTTGAGAAGATGTAATAAAAGCCAAATTTTGTCATGTTTGCTAAGAAATTTACAAAAAGAAAAAAAGATAGAACTAACAATTTAATTTAATTACTTAGTTGATTCAACTAGCACTAAACCCAGCACTATTAAATTATAAACTTCATTAGTCTCACCAACGATATCAGCTTAGAGAAAACGGAAGGGGAAATTCTATAAAAGCAACACCATTATGTTCTGGGTTCCTTGAATGTGCGTAACAGTATGTTTTAGTAAGATAATTTTAGAAATCCAATGCCCTAATTTACCATGTTGAAGAGGATGAGAAAATAACCAAGATAGGGCATTTTATCGGTTTCTAGAGAACTATACAAAATTTTTGTGCAATACTAATGTTTGTTTATACTATGTGCAAATTATTGTTTATGATTATTTGTATATTTTCTTATAAATTGAAAGTGTAGAGTTAATGTAAATCTAGGTTAGGTTAGGAAGGTTTGGCAATATGTTAAAATAAATATTGATACAAAATTTATAGTTCTAAGGTGGGAGTTTAACATTTTAATATATTATAGAATATTTCTAAGTGTTAACCAGTTTTACTGTACCTAGCTTGTAAAACTGCAACTAATAAATAACAACAGTTTTCTTTCTACTGGATTACGAGTTCCTTAAGAATCTTTCAAAAGTACCTTGAGTCTATATTTGTGATATAGAACTGAAGTTCAAAACATACAAACTACATCCCAAAACTCCCTATGTTTATTGAAGGCTGTTACTTTAAACTCTTCACTTATTCTGTTCAATAACGAAGTGACAGATGATCACACATTACTGTCCAATCCATTGTAGACAACAAAATGTATTAAACCCTGCTCCGTTCCATCGCCATTTGTACTCTGCCTGGATTTTAAATTCCTATTACATTGAAACTCTGTGATATATTTCATATCCTGTTTAACATGCAATAATATTGTATTGTTATTCAGAATTATGATTCTATTTTTCAAACTTTATGATAATTCTACAACAATTATTAATTTAAACATATGCAAAAATCAAAATGATTGTTGGGTAATTTGGATTTAAAAGCATTTGATGTTGTGGATTTAGATCTGAATTTTAAATATAATGACCATAAACATTAGAAACTTTTTTTCAGAATCCCATTTACAATAAAAAGTTAATGTAGTTCCAGCATATTTTCCGGAAAACTAAAACTCAAAAAATCGTTTTATTCAAAACGACTTTTAATGTTGATATTTTTTTCTTAAATTTACCGTAGTAGTTACCCAAATACAAGACATTAGCTGTCTTCCACAGAAATACTGTTTCAATAATTGTTAGCCACTTAATGAGGATGGTCTTCGCAACTATCTGGATCCAGGCATGCTTTTCTTCAGTTTGGGTTAGGTTCTTCTATTTCGTCTTTGCTATCAGTTTTTTCATGACCATCTTGTTATTTTCCAACCACGACGCTATAAAGTATCCAAGGCTAGAGTCTTGGGGTTTTATTTTATGTTCTTTTCTTCTCTGTTTTTATAAAGAGAAGAAATAAATACTGGCAAATACAAACAAATGCTATTACAGAAGGTGATTTAAGGAGTTTTTTCGTCTTTAAACAAGGTAAAAAATTCAACAAATATTGGTTATAATTCAAATAAAAAAAGAACACTATCACTCAAAAGTGTAAGTGTTTTGTAATAAATGTTATTTAATTTCATATTATTATTGTCACATGTTGCAAGTATTATATTCAAGGTTGTAGATTTTATTTTATTAAGAAAGGAACGACAATCCAAAACAAAACGTTCATCTAAAAATTATATATTTAGGAAAAAATAGTTTGCATTTACTCTAATTAGGTAGCTGATTATCTTGTAATAAAGAAAATATTGATTTTTCCCTGGTAATTATTGAATAACTAAACACCATTTAGCTAAGTATTGTGATCCTAATCGGCATTGAGTTTTGGTAATTGGCTAGCTTGTCTCTTTTTGTCAAAGGATCTGGGAGACAATGGAAAACTTCTCCTAGAATAAATATTTTGAATAATTTATAATTCTAAAACAAAAGCAACTGCACTTCTCTGTATAATGATACGACATACTGTTAAATGTTGAACATTTCTTCTATTTTATATTACAGTAACAAACACTATTCTTTAACAAACACTCTTCTTCTATAGAATATGTTTCACATAGAATATAAGGTATGCAGGTACGTAGTTTTACCTAGTTACCTAGGCACATGTAATCTAGTACATCAGTAATTTAAATATTTCTTTGATTGATTTTGCCTAAAACTTAGAACAGAGAATATTTTATTATAGATGAGTAGTAAATTCATGAATAGCAAAAGAATTATTTTACATTTAAGTTATACGTTGTATTTTTTTAATATTAAGAATAAATAAAGTTGATGATTTTAAATTTTAGTAACTGAAGTAAAAGAAATTAAATGGTTAAAAAAACATATAAGTTTGCATAGTTTTAATACTTCCTTAAATAATTGTTTGTGATAAGTTACGGAACAAACTATTACTTAAAGAATTATTATTAAAGTATTGTTTGTGAATTGTTACTACTTTATTTTAACAATAATTTTATATTATTTGTGTATTTTCATTTAAATCACAAAGTTCTAGTCGTTAATTTGAGGCTAAATAATACTTTTTACATTTTTTTTTTATTTCATAGACTATAATTACTCTTTTAAAGGATGAATGAATTAATGAATTTAGTCAACCTTATATTAAAACTGGTTTTTATTTGTCAAATTAAAATATTACTTTCATTTAAGCAAACTAGTTAGATCTCTTTTTTTTAGGCTCTCAATATATTTGCATATACCACTTATTCTAACATGTATAAATTATGAAAAACATTATCATTTACATTTACAAAATTTGTTAAAATATTAAATCTACACATTTATAATTGAAATCAAATAAAGTTACAATTCAAAATTCCTTCTACTATCTATTTAAAGTTCAAAGTTCTTTCTCAAAATGAATAGTTTTAATATTTAAGTTTAAATACTTTTAAAACCATGCAAAGTAGACAAGATGTCCTTATCAAACTTATTAAAATTATTTTTGTTCTGGTGATTAAAAGAAAACTATCTGGATATTACTTTTCCTTTTGTATCTTTGGTGTAAACTGTTAGTTAGGCTTACAATGTTTATTAGATATTTCTTATTTTGAAGTTTTTAGCCTTTATTGTTTATTTGCATAAAAAATGGACTTTAGTTTCCCATAAAAAATTAACTAATTCTCTAATTTTCGATTTGATTTTCTCTGGAGTTGCAAAATATAGGTCTTATTCTAATGTCTATTAGAATGAGAATAAAATCTTATTGTTATCCAAATGGGCTTGGGTTTTAATATAATGGACTTAAGTTGTTATTCTTTATGTGAATGCACAAAACTGGATATCACTATACTTTTATATTTCAAAATTGAATCACTTTTAGTACTATGTATTCTTAAACTTATTACAGATTATATCTAAATTATGTTACATCTTACTTAATTTTACAACTTTGATTGTATTATTTTTTTATTTCTAAAAACTCTATTTTATTTAGACTATCTGATGTATGTCTTCCCTCCAATGAATTTGATTGTTTTTTTTTTATATTCCCGATTGCACGGCAGCGCTATGACGTCACAAGATGGCCGCCACTTTCCCAGCTGTGTTTAATGTTTATTCTAGTTATTAATCTCCGTATTCCACTTCCCAAATTTGTTTTGACTCTAATTTGAAGTTATTAAAGAATTAATTTATATTATTAGTGTTACTTATGTGTTTTAATAAATGTAATTTTGTGTGAAGTGAAATCTTGTGTGAGTGTTATTTCTTTTACAGGGAAAGTGCTGTACTTTGCAATCTAGGCTTATTTAGGCCTTTTTTTATTACATAAAATTTAATTTAATGACTCTACTATTTATTATTTTAATTTATCTGACTTTCTTTAAATTTGATATATTATTTAATTTTTTATCTCTCTGTCCCTTATAAATCATAATAAGATACGTTAGTTAACTTTAGCCTACTAATAATTGTTAAAGGTGGTACATTGAGCATTAATGCATATGTTTCGTTTTTTAACTTAACATGTAATAAAAATGTTAAAATACAAATTTCACATTATTAACATTTCACTTCTTGATATATTTAATTATTTAGAAACAAATTATTATCTCGTTTTGTTAATAGATTTTTGAAACCTATAATTTATGACATTTGTCACATATGTCTTTATTAATACTACTGTATTAATACTTTAATTACTACTACAGAAACGGCATACAAAGGAAAATCATTATAGATATCCCCAATTCATCTCCAAATAGTTAAGAGAAACCATACCGTAGTTATTTAACTGGTATGTACACTATTATATCTTATAAACACATATTTTATTATATGGAAATTAGTATTAAAGTAGAAATTATAAATTATTGTTATATTCTCGTAGAATATAACCTCTTGCCAACGTTACCACGAAAAACAAATGGGATTATAAAATGTGCAATGGTCCAATCATTTATATTGTAAGAACAATTATGACACTGATGTTACATATTTAAATATATACAAGTGTGTTCACGGATACTGGCTTCAGTTGAAACAACGTGGTATAAAAATGTATATCTTTTACATAATAACGCAATTCGTAAAATAGTTTGTAAGCTACTGACCCATTTAATTGGTATTATATTTTAAAAACACACTAAATTCTTTGAAAATTTCTACCTTTTGTTCTTGCACGAGTTGGTATCAAACTGAACTCTCTTTCTAGATTGTCACGCTATAAATACTATATTGACAATTATCCTTTTCAGGCCTTGAGCTTTCAAAGTATAAACTTGTTTAAACCTACAAACAAACTCCTTTATACCTAAGTAACTAAGCTTTATATTCGTTTCTAATTTTGAGATTCGATTAAATATTTGGGACCATTTTCAAACTATCGTTTTAAATGTCTCAAATTTGTGATAACTTACGCTTGAAGTAAATAAAATTGTAAAATTAATCACGGATAATAAGAAATACATTTCTAAAAGTTTAAAAAAAATAATTGAAAGAAACTCAAACATTTCTTTTTACAGCATTATGACTATCAATGACTTGAACAATCAAGAGTTTACGAGTTTTCAAACGTGCATACAGTAGAACGGTGTATTAAATATTTAAAAGTATAAACTTCCACCTGGAAAAAAAAATGAAATAACAACATTAAAAGACGTAACTGAAGTTGATTGTTGTTTGAATCAATTTTAGGTACAAAATATAATTATATTTAAATTTCCATAGTCTAAGTTTATGAATAAACAATAACCCTCTAAAGACAAGGGATATAATTTTAGATTAGGGTATTACACAGCACAACGATGTTTTCCTGAGGGAGGAAGTTCTCTTAATGAAAACAGAATTATTGAATATCTGCTTGCAATAATAAGACATTCATTTTAATCTGGATAGATGGAATTAATCCTTAAAAGGAATTATAAATTAACATTTTAGAACGTAGCTTATACTACATTTTGTAAAAACCACTACATGAAGGTTTTGTTAATGGATGTGTTCTTTTTTTTCTTATTCCTGATGATACTTGTAAAATATACATGTAACTCGTTAAAAATATTTCTAATAATTCAAAATGGACTCAATATATTTTACATCTTTAAGGTTTACATTTATTTAATGTACTTTAATCCTCAACACCTGGAAATTTATAGGGTTGAAGGTTCTGGTGCTAAGTAATCTAGTAAATACCTTAATATGCCGCCGTGTTAATTAAGTAAAATATGTAAAAAAAAAATAAGTAAAACATGCGCCTTCATATAAAATGAATATAAAAACATTAAAAAAACACCTCTTAAAGTATTAATACTATTTTTTATTTGTTTTCAATTTTAAGGAAATTCCAGTTAGTTACTCTCTTCAGAATTGTATTGACGAGATATTAGCAACTGTTACAAAACATATTTATATTTTTGCAACACACCCCAACCCCTTTCTACAGTAGGCCTACTTAATGTCTTCACGCTGTCAACGAAATATATGCAAGTTATATATTGTCCACTCCAAACATGTCAAACGTGAACATTAATATGTTATTTTTTCATATCATATTATCCATGTCTCTAAGGGATTTTTTATTATTTTGATTTACAATCTAATTTTTCAACCATCACGACTTATAAACATAAACGTATAATGAAAACAAAATTCACGTACGTCCGCAATACATTTGTATTGAAAATGGAGCTTCTAGTATTTTTTAGTTACAAGTTATATTACCACTTCAGCTTGAATTTATTTTTCAAGTGTTGATATATTCAGAAATTGAAATACTATTCTACCATACAAGATGGCAATACAAGAAGTAGCACAGTACGTTTACTTTACTAGGGAGTTATGAATGACTTCTTGCTACGTTGAAATTAAGTCTAATCATAATAATGGTGTCGTACATTGCCATCAACCCACCAACTGGAGCATGTTAAAGGTTTTATTTTCTTAGGATATTATTTTTCTCAGAAAGATGCGTAGAATTTATCTATGTAATATATAAATATGAAATGGTTTTGTAGTAAGTATGTTAGGTGTCAAAAATGAAGTTCACATTTTTCAGAAAAACCTGTATCATCCAAAATCAATAGCTTACCACCTTTTTTTAAGATATACAAAAGTTTTATATAATATTTGTGAATATATTTAGAAAAAAAATTTGTAACATTTTCAAAAAAAATTTACAATAGCCTATTAGGTACATTGTTAGGACTACTTTCAAAAATTCACCAAAAATAGTAATATTATGGAAAACACAACCTTTCGTTGTATTCATAAAGGTGCATAGAATTTAGCTGTGTACTGAAAAAAAATGTTAGCTTTAAAAATTGGAGTTATTATGTCAAATATTATGTCAAAAAATCGGAAAGTAACCAAGGCATGAATTGCACAGAAAAGAATATATATATACCATACAAAAAAATATATAATTTTTTCAAGTAGTACTAGAGATTTGTAATATATTTGTGAATATATATAAAAAAATTGTAACATTTTCAAAAAACTAAAATTTACAAAATTAGGTATATTGTTACCTATTTTCAAAAATTCACCAAAAACAGTAATATTATCGAAAACACAACTTCTATATATCATTATACTCAGATAATTGCATAGAGTTTAGCTGTGTAATGAAAAAAAAATGTTAGATGTAGAAAATTTGGAGTTATTACGTTTAATAGCAAAAAATCGGAAAGTAACCGAGGCAATAATTTCACAGAAAAAGCTATATATTCTATACAAAAAAAAATGTTTTCTAATTTTTTCAAGTAGGGTAATACTAGAGATTTGTAATATATTTGTGGATAAAAGTTGCTAAAAACAAAATCAATTTATAAAATTTTCATTAGACAAAATTATTTTTATATGTAAACAAATGGAAATTTGCTAAAACGGTTAGACCAGATATAACATAACTTATCTCTAGACAGTCTCAGTATTATATTAGTCTGACAATAACATTCACTCAAAACAATAAATTCTACAAACAATAATACAGATATTATAATTTGTGTATACAAATTATAATAAATAAATAAACATACCTAACAAAACAAGTTCACAATAACAGAAATAATCCCAAGTTACGCACTACGCCTATCACAATACGTCATTTTAATACACAAACAAGCCTGAGTAAAATGCTAACTTGCAAGTCAGAAATAATAACCAAAAATATCTCTAAGACGTAATGAGTGGTACCAACTGAAAGATCTAAATTTCATCTTCCAAATAGTGTAAAGATCGGTTACAAAATAGGCTATGAATGTAAGTAATCGATATATCATATTTAGTAAACTGCACCGAAAGAAAAATGAGTCTAGTTCGGTTTGGTTACTATTTCTTAGAGAACTATAACAGATAGAAAGATTTGGAAAAGACAGATCGAAAGAGAAAGATGTGATCTACAGAACAGCGTCAGGGTCGATCTGTTTGACAGAAAAATAGATTTGTGAACATCTGAGAAAGAATGGCGTCATTTCTGTTTACAACCGCACAGTTCAAATCTTTGATATTACGCATAAAAATATGCAAACTTTAGCAATTTTGTTAATATAATTTATAAAGTTTTGTGGTATTTTTTGTGCATGATTGTGTTTTCCAACACTATTTTTTTTATTGCGGTAGGACGATTCTAAATGGTCGAAATGTTGAATTGCAAAAAACGTGTTTATAACCTACTTGTCCGGGAAGTCTGGGTCCGTTTCGGGTCCTTGCCATTTGAAGGGTCAAGAGCCACGTCAGGAAAACTTTTCCTTAGCCCACCCCTCATAAAACTTACTACAGTATATAGTTTTATTCATTTATCTAACGATTTATTTATTTATTTAAAGATACATTTTTTGTACAGTGTTTTACTTACTAACCAGAGACTAAATACTTACTTTGTTACATTAGTACTCTAAATTTGCAATTGAGAAATTATAACGTAACATCTTCATCCTATATAATGTGAACGCACTGCATTGTAAGACTGTGAAACAACCTTGGGTAATAAGTCTAAGCAGGTTATTCAAAACATATCAACCACGTAAGGGAAGAAAGTAAGCCTAAATTCTACTTTTTTTACAATCCCATTTTAATATTGTTTTTCTTTGACTTATTGTTGTAATCTGTATGTTTCAGTTATAAAATAATAATAATAATTGCTATAGTGCACCGTGTGTTCAAAGTAATACACTAATTGTCACTATAAACAAAATGTCACTACATCTTGGTTGTTAGAATGCTAGCTAATTCAAAATCCTGTATTTAAAATACATAAAAAATATTAATAACGAAAACACTAACACAATATCTAATATTTTATTAAAATTTAGAACACTAAAGAAAGCAATATTTAATTATAATTACTCTTCTGTAAAAAAAGTAAAGTTGATTAGTATCAACAACAATAGTATATTCTCTAAAAACATTATAAAAACAAATGTTTGCTGTTTAATGGAATATATTTAAACCTCTAATAAAAATATGTACTAATGAAAATATATTTGCAAATTATTTAATGAATATTTTAAAACGACAAATATAGCTCTTTTTGTTAAAATGTACACTTTTATGTTAATTGTCGATTTTGGTACCTTGATAAATGTTTTTACTATGAAAAATAATATTAGTTGTAGTTTATACGGCATTACGTTTACGACAAATGTAGATATATTTAAATCTTTAATACTTAAGTTATTGCACCGAAGTTCATTTTTATTAATTTCAAAACTTTTGCAGTTTTTCCCTGTTTACAAATCTGGAGATGAGACTACGTTTAACTGCATTGATCTCTAGAAATAATAAATGTCATGACTTAGAGGTTATATTAAAAAGTTTATATAATATAATTCATAAAATCTTCAGTAAATGATGTCGTTTAATCATGGTAGACATGGCAAGAACTGATATTTTAATTATTGTATCACTAAAAAGAATTATTTTATTATTATGTTTAAGTTGAAAACAAACTGTAAATACATTAGATTTTCAATCATTTGTTGGTAAAAAAAAAAAAAATTGTTTAATTCAGTAAGAGGTTTTAGGTTCTTTGATAATTTTAATATATATATATATATATATATATATATATATATATATATATATATATATATTACGTTGATATCCAAATAATAACATATGTAATTGAAAATACAGACTACCCACTGTTTTTCGTCATGCACAAGAAATAAATTAGTGATAGTTTAAGTTCAAATTCAAAGTGTAGATTGTAGATCGAAAACAAACACTTAATAAAAATTTAACTGGTGTTTTGAAGTAGGGCCTCCCAAAGGATATCTCGTTTAATGTATTATGCCATTCCCAACAGTGTTTATATGTTATATTTGGTCAACGTCAAAGATGGAATTGTTATATAAATGAAATATTTGGGATTATACATAGTTAGTTGAATCAAAAACTAGAATATTTAACGACAAAGTTTGAGAAAATAACTAACCTATATCATGTATTATGAAGCTATCTAAATAAAGAGTATTTCAAATAATGACTTGCCTATTTAAACTTGCATGCCACTATGAATTTTACTTCTTAGATATTACATAATCGGTTGTGATGGTCCAATGATTTGTTGTGAACATTGTTGAATTATTTTTAATTACGTAAGAAAGCTTAAGTCATTTATTTCCTCTAATGAAATCAATCAATACTGAAATTATTAAGATATCTTTAGAAAATGTAGGGTAAATACACGATCTACAAGATTTCTATCTACAGACATACCCTACTAATGACGAAGTAAATATTATTACAGAGAGAAAGATATTAATAACGACAATTTCCTCTCTGGTATTTGATGTTTTTGTGAAACATTATTTGTGATCAAGTTTCTCTCATATCTGTTCAACGTTAATTTATACACGTCTATTAATTTCTGATATTTTATAGTTTAGTAACCAAAATATTTGGTGTTGTGTTTCTGGTAGAAATAATAAATTAATAGGATGTTTCCACAAGATATAACCTATTAATGCGACTCTTACGGAAAGGCTTGTACAAAAGATAACGAAATGTGAACTGATCCACTAAAATAGTAAAACACATCCTGATATTGATAGTGTATAATTAAATAAATATACTTGTATGCATGTTAGCAATATAGCCAGGTATATATATATTGATTCTCCTTCAAAATGCATTAAATGTGGTGATGTTAATACATTTAGTGCCGGAGATTAATAAAACTCAATAGATGAGGTAGACTACTGTTAAACAGAATAAGCCTAAATTTAAGGTGTACAATGGAGAATATATAATGAGAATTGCTGAAACAGTACAGAATATGGATCGAAACCAAAAACAATCCACGATTCTACGCTAAATGAGTAGGAGATTCCTCCATCAATCGGAAACTCAAACCTGATGAGCCATAAATGAATCATCTGCTGGAAAAGATGAAACAGCAGGTCAACGAAGTGATATTAGAGAGACTATACAAGTTAGAACGCGACATTAATAAAACAAAACAAAATTCATTAGCTGCAAATAAAGCCAAGGAAGAAAAAACACAATGTATGCATAACTCACAAAATTTACAAAACATGTATTTTTTTTTTAAACGAATTTTAATAACATCATCTGCACTTGCAATAATTGACCATACGTTTGTGTTGTTTGTTGAGGAATGTTTTACATTTTCATACAATTATTTATAAACTACAAATAAATAAAGAAGCGAAATTCTGAAAATGTTTTTACCTGAACCTGACTTTTCGAAGCCAAAATCAGTAGTAAATAAGAAAAAAAAGAAAAGAAAAAAGAAAAAAAAAGGATTTCTGAAGAACCTAATAAGATAAGAATTCACATTCAAATTATATATTTTTCCTAGAAAGACATAGCTACGTATATATCTATGTACGTTACAAACTGCATAAAAATCAATCGTGTATTTTGACATTATGAGCAGAATGCCTAAAAGAAAAAAGCAGCAGTTTATTAAAGTGTGCTGTTAATAAAACAATGGAATCTCCATTTTCCTAGACAGGTAATTCCTAAACCCTCAGCCTTTGGTAATATATATATATATATATATATATATATATATATATATATTTAAAATCATTTGTTTAAGTATATATGTACAGAAGCGAAAGATAGGTGTGCATTTAAAAAATTGGATTTCCTAATTTATTCTCGATACATATTTTTTTATTTTTTTTTTTTTTGCAGTTATTCAAAATTTTGTATTCTTGAATACGTGAAAGTAAGAGTTCTGGGGTGAGTAAATACTTAATTATTATTATTATTATTATTATTATTATTATTATTATAAATACGTCACTTTATTTTAATATAATATTGTTTTGTGGAATAAAGAACAAAACACAGTAATAAACCGTCTGAACTGTAAAGACTGGTTTTAAAATAGTTAAAGCTTTAAGAACACATTTTCTTAATATGTTGAAAGTTATAATACTAATTCCATGATGATTTCCATAATTTATGTTTATGAATAAACATGACAATCTAATGTATATGGTTAGTTATGGATTAGGTCATTACTCAACAAAGTTGTTGATAAAGAGTGTTACTTTTATCATTATTGTGATGTAAATTAAAAAACTGGACCGAAAATTCAAAATTTACGAAATTATCACAACTCCATCCATGTTTGCAAATTATTGATCCCCCTCCCTCTTCCAAAACACTACTTGCTCTTTACTTAAAGAGTCAAAGTAAATCGATAAAACGGCTGATAATGACGTCACGGTGTCACGTTTGTTGTGCATCAAATATAAATTACTATAAATGATTTCTTGCGACGCAGGATAATATATATTTTAAAGAATTCGAATACTAGTAATGTTTCCAACCATTGAAATCTTTTCTGATAGTTTGCACACAGTTGAACAATCATATCAATACAAATATATCCACTTCAGAAGTGTCAACACTTGCTCAATTATCGGGAAAATGAAACAAACCATTTTTCCCCATCACTCATTTCATTTATAAAAATCTGATAAAATCGAAACTTACCCTATGCAAAATATATATTAAAATTAATAACTAAACTAATTATTTATAAAATTTTCGTAATCATTCCCCCTTCTCTCTAAGTTCTAAACACAAATATGTTCTCATTAATTCCTGTACAGTTGCTTCTTAAAACATAGACTTACCCCCCCCCCCCTTTCTCTCTCGTTCTAAATTCTAAACACAAACATATTCTCATTAATGATAATGTTTCACTTGAAACAGCATACAGACTGTTTGAGTGGTTAAAATTGAGTTTCTACACACACAAAAGACGTCCCATAACTAATTTTGATTTCATTGGTTTTTCAAAAATTCCGTTTTGTTTTTTTCTCAAATCTCTGCTTACAACTCCATTCAGCAATATTCTAACAACAGATCTGTAACAGTTACAAAACTCCGTTTTAAGTTAGCAAAATATTCCTACCCTATCTACTCTACTTAATGTACTTCAATTCGCAAAGAAATATATGCAGTAAACATGGGCACTGCATTAACTATTTACACATTAAATATATATGGCTTTTACATTAGTTTAAACATTTTTCATATGGTGTTTGGCATATCCGTAAGTATTTGTTAGTATTTACAAAAAAATATTTTTCAAACATTAATACAACCATGTAGTAAAGTAGGCCTATACATATAAGTAAAATAAAATTAACTCGGAAAAATCTATAAGCTAAAATGCATGCAACTCCACAATATATTTGTACTTTAATGTTATTTTGTTTGAATCATAAAATAAAAAGTTTTCTAGGGTTCTTCTTAATTAAATTTAAGACCTGCTTTTATCTTGTCATAAATTATATTACCACTTCTAATATAACAATTAATAATCAAGTGTCAAAGCTTAGCTCATAGTTTAATAACAGCTCATTTTTCTTGTAATGCATTTATCACAGTAATACCAGATTACTACACTCTTGCTGTCATAATGGGATTAGGAGATGTTAAAACAAAACAAAGAAATATAGAACGTTTATCTCGCTTTAGGTTTCTAAATGACAACCTTTTGTGTAGACAAATGGTTTAATGTAGTAGTGATATTGTTGACATTGTATTTAACAATTAAACAAATTCCATAATTATTGATCATTAATAATTGAATTTATAACTTCAATGTAGATGGTATTGAACCTAACCCGAAACACAAGTTGCCCAGCTTTCTAAGTACCAAGAAATAGAGTTCATACCAATACGAAAAAGTAAAACATAGTTCCATATTGAAGAACTCCCTTACAACAAATTATTTTGTGAGTCAAAATTAGTTGCAAGTAAAAGCAACATTGAAATGGAATTTTTTATTATTTTTTTTAATATCAATCTTGAGTGATTTTACAATTAAGCCTTATAAATATAAACAAACTAATATCTAACTTATTTTAGTTAACTAGCTCTAGATGGGGGGGGGGGGGGGTTCAAGTGTATCGAGTAACTAACAGATCGTCATACTTATAGCACTATATTATAAAGTCTGAATGGTAAATACGTTTGAAATAAAAACTTATAAACACATTATTTTAAAACTGATAATTGAAAGTTATAATATTTGTTCCATGATGATTTACGTAATCTAAGTTTATGAAGATACCAAGACTCTCTAACATCAGGGGATAGATTTGTATTAGAATAATACTCAGCATGGTAAAGCTCCCCAAGGGGTAAAAGAATCTCTTAAGTGAGGACTTACTACTAATGAACACAACACGCTATTCTTCTTCCTACAATACACACTAACTACAAATAATTTTTAAAA
Organism: Aphrophora alni; assembly: GCA_963513935.1. Taxonomy (NCBI): domain Eukaryota; kingdom Metazoa; phylum Arthropoda; class Insecta; order Hemiptera; family Aphrophoridae; genus Aphrophora; species Aphrophora alni. The sequence goes on from OY740774.1 coordinate 49,119,108, forward strand.
GGAGATTAGATAGTTCTATTTTTACCTCTGAGCTCTGAAGATCAATACAAGTTAATCCATGTAGTACATTTCGTTAAAACATATATACATAGTTTTTAATAAAGGATTTATTCATATACCTCACGTTAACAATAAAATATAACGGAACACTCAATGTTGAAAAAATTAGCGCAACTCTATCTAACATTTGTTATACCTAGCTTAACACTGCCTAGTTTCATAAATATATTTATAAAATATAATTGTGGCTAATTTGAAATTGGCCATGAGTCTTAATAGGAAAACATCAGGTGCGAAAACAAAGTTGCGTTCATTTTTAAACCATAGTTCAGAAAAATAATAAATCTATAATTATCTAATTTTTAAGACATTTTATGGCTGAGTTTGAATGCCTAAAGCATATCTCTATGAGTCCATCATCTAACGCTCGGTTTTTCTCTATCTATAACGAGCATATTTCTTGTTGTTCTAAAATCGAGTTTGAGATGAAATCAAAAGATTCAATCACAATTTTATAGAATTGTTAATAATTTTTAATAAAAATAAATTATAATTAATTTAATCGAATCTATGTTTATTGCGAATCGAACGTTTGTAGTCTGTCTAATAACAGATATTCTTGTTTTTCACAGTTCATACTGGTTCTGTGATTATGACTAAATAAAATTCTTAAAATAAAATGAACAAGGAATAAAAGAGTTCTCTCGACTATCTGGGTGAAAAAATGAACCACTATAATTTATTTTAATCACATTGAAACCAAATTTATCGTTTTTACTTTAAAAAATCAAGATACATTCAGCATGTTAATTCAGCATGTTCAAATATAGTTTTTTTCATATTTATTTTAAAGGGTGGAGCAACTAGTAACCTTTTCGCTCTTTCACACAGTCCCAAAGGAACTATTTTCTAAATTGAAAAAATATATAATCTCAAATCAATTTAATATGCGCGTTCCTTTTATCGCGCCTAGTTAAATGCTTCAGTACATGGCGTTTCATAATTTTGACGGGGCTACAACCAGAACCAATGATTTTGGATTTTTATCTACTCATTAGTCTATTCTAGTTCTTTTCAAATTAATATGAAATTTGATTATATCAACTTATAACGATAACCACATTTGGCTGAAAATACATTCTTTTACAAATTAGACAAATTATATAAAAAAAAGTAGAAATTAGAATAACGGGGTCTCCTAAAAAACCTCCAAATTTGAAACACTTTCTACCTACCTACAAACTCCCTATCCTCTGCGAAGGCTGTGATAAATAACAAAAAATACATTAATTGTTATGCAACATCTTAAAACCAAATCACACGATATCTTGTCCTTCATCCTGATCCTTCATCCTGTTGTTTTATTATAAATAATCTTAATCTTGCTTCTAAAGAGATATATACATTAATACATTAGTTTGTTACAGCTCTCGCAACGTTAAATTATATAAAATTATCCCTTTTTGTGAAACTAATTATAATCTAATATAAAATTGCTTACATACTATAATATTTTTGGCTCGTTTAAAACAGCTTGTCATGTATCTCAAGATCCTTATATGAACTAATTTATAATAGAATAATTTTTAATCTTAAAATGATAATATTTTGGAAATAATTGATATTAAGTGTATTTCAGTTATTCTGATTGTGATTTTATTTAATTGGTATTTATTTGACTTTTAGTTAATTTTAGTTTTAGTTTTAATTAATTGATTTTTATTACGTGAACTCCCTTACATAAATTTGAAATTGCAAACTATTCACATAATTCTCTGAGTTTCTGCTCTTAGCACTTCAAAATTATTCCTCTCCATTCGCTTTTCTCTGTAAATAATTTTTTTATTGATTAAATTTATAAATTTCTCATTTACCACTTGATTTCAAATTACCTTTCGATATGTGTTAAAATTGAAATACAATAATTACTGTTATTTATAAAATTCTTAAATTTTTTCTTTATACAACTAATTTTCGGAATAGCTCTGTTATAATGTCTGGTTGGTTTGATGTTTGTAAATTGACTCGAAGAGAGCTTTCAATTGTCATCCCCATCTGTTTATTAACACGGAAAACTATACAGGAAGATGAATTACAATCTGTTTTGAAACAGAATTTAAAATTAAGACTGAAAATTAAACATATTTTCTGCATGTGCTTCAAATACATTTCGACATGGCTACAACCTTAAGAGAGTAGTTTTAATTTCGATTTATTTCAGTAATTTTCTTTTAATTATCGTTCGTTCAAATATCAGCCTACATCAGGCTCATTAACTGTTTTGGATTATTACTTAAAATTAGAAATTTTGTACAGAGCTTTTATATTCTGTTACTTTATACTGTATTATAAAAATTTCATTTTTATATTAAATAGGGTTAGGATAAAGACCAGAACAAAATGTTAACTGCGCTTCTACAACATCATCATTTTTACCTTAAAATAAGAACAACAAAACTTTGATGTAAAAAAAAAAAATTCTGTTGGATTTAAGGCAAAGGCAGAACTTGTTACAATAAAATTGATTTTTTTTTTTTTTATATATACAACAATTTTATTATTGTGGTAGGTAACGTTCAATATTACAAACAAGAAAAAAAATATGGCAATAATCACAATGTAATTGTCCATACATTCATTGATGTTAGTTTAAGATGATGTAACCACAGAAGGTGAATCACTATTCCGGTCTGAGTATCTGTATCGATCACTTTAGACAGTTATTTGAATACAAAATCATTATTATTCATGTTCAATACCGTAAAAAATTATTATTAAAACAATTGTAGATGACTGAAACATAGCGATCCTGCCCAACAATTCAAAAGTTACAAAAAACGTAAAGCTTGCGCATGTGTGAGACTTTGCGTCAAACTTCATAAGACATCACAGAAATAAAAAATATATATATATATATATATATATATATATATATATATATGAAGATGGTTACTTGTAACATTAGTGTAAATAACATCTCTGAACCTAATTAGCAATAATAATTTTCGCTAAGCCGAACAAATCCATCTTAATTAATCCCATAAAAACTTTTATTGTGGGTGTCTGTGATGGGGGGGGGCGAAATTATTTGAAGGATTATGCAACTTACTATAGTGAAAAATGTCTTAAGTATTAAGTTCGACACAAACACCATATATAAAATTGTGCCGCAATCTAGCACATAATGCTTTTTAAAAATTGACTTTTATCACTGGATCCGAGCAATAAGATTTATAATATAAAAGACCACCATTTATTTAGACTAGTATTACACCATATACCACGAGTTTTGTAGTACCCTTTATACCCTTATTTGTAAGAAGCTTCGTGTTATGGTTTTTGTATCATATATCCGAGGCTGTGTTACATCTCCTCTAGAGTACGAACACCAGGGTTCCAGGTAAATGGTTTTTACCATTACCCATTACCGCTTCAAGTTATCCAGCTTAAAACTATTATAGTTTTTAACTACACATCCTCAGTTCTATATAATATTCATTTTTACAACCGGAATATATTTCCCCACCCCCGTAGAAATTTGATAATATCGACTGCAATCAACAACATTTTATAACAAGGTTGATAAATGGAAATTAGGTAAATTAAAAATAAAACAACTCGTAATAATAAATAAAAACTTGTAACTAAATCAAATTATTATTACACGAAAGGATTAAATTATTCCCTAAATAACTAAATTATATAATAGTTAGAGCATATTATGAATACATTAGAAACTCAATTCTCGTACTTTGCATTTAGATTTATAACCCATATAGAAAAGACTAATCAGAAAATGTCATTTGTTTTTCATTTGGAAGAGCATTTTGGGAAAGTAACCTACTTAAAAGTCATGTAAATAAACTAAGTTAAACATTAAATAATCAAACGTTAAAACTCGAGTAAATATATGTTACTACATTTTTGTATCAGAAATAATGTGAAGAGAAACTAACAAATTATACCATATTTCCAAATATTTCTATGACACAAACTTCAACAACACTTTCATTTTTACATTATTTTTGTTATGGTCATATTATTATTTTATTTTCGCTAATTTCAAATTTGAAATACCATTTTATAGTCTTGAACCCGATACTATAACTTTATTGTATCTAAAATAAAATATATAAACAAGGTATTATAAAAAAATGTTGGCTGATTTAATATAACTTACATTTGTTATGTTTTGAGATACTGAGCTGAAATTTTACTTCGTCAAACTTTAAATCTCGATATAAAAACCACAATCGTGGCTGTGTTTTCGGGTTAATCAGCTTATGTTGACGGAAATTGTTAAAACGATGTTTTTAATTGCTTAATCATCATTACGTACTTGGTCTCTGAAACTAAAATGAAATCAACATTTAAAATAACTTGAATTAGTTTTTTTTTTATTAACCTAAGCAAACGTCAATGATACTTGATCTTTAAAAATAGAAAGAATTCATTGTTTAGAAAGACGTCTGAAGTTGAGAGGTTGTGAAACAGAGATAATATCGGCAAACCTATGTGAGGTAATCTTCGAGATTGGAAGATTAATTTTCACAAAACTAAATTTTTTTTTGTATCTGTTTAAAATTGATCAATATTGTCTAGTCTTTAAATTAGGCTATTTTATTTCCACAATCAGTTTCTCAAAATAATAAACTATAATTCTACCAAAACTTGTAATATTAATAATTACATTGTAAATATATTATTAACATATAGTGAAAGGTTGGGAATCACTAAATATATTTGCTTTGTCCGTGATATAAGCACTTTTAAAAATGCTTTAAGAATGCAAACAAATTAAATATTCATACACATATGAAAAGGTAACATGGTGGGCCTTGATTTTCTTTAAATTTTATTTATATATTATGTTACTTAACGGTTATTCAATCAAGCGTATTCTAAAATTGTTTGGTTGATATTATTGAGCAATAAACATATTAAAAGAATAGTAAAACCTACGGTATCTTACGTACCAAAATCGTCTAGAAATAACTATAACTTTGGATATTGCAATTGTTTTCTAATTCTATTTATTCATCATAAAGTTAAAACTGATTTGTATTAGATATAAATAAACGTCTTATTTTATATCCTATAAAACACATTTTATTAACATTGGAAATGTATTTCAAAGCTGTAGTGCAATTTAAAGCAACCCTCCTTTAAAAATCCTTGTCCATTACCCGTATTTCCTGACTCATATTTTGGGCACTGATTGTTATTCCCCGATATCTATAATCCTAGTTCTTCTATATTTCTGTTTTTATGGCTAATATCATAATATAGTTACGAAAATCATTCTACCGTAGTTTGCATACTACCATTTAAAAAAGCCAAATGTATAAATTTAAACAAAATATGTTGAACCGTTTGGGCTCCAATATCGATTACGGACAAACCTTTTTTTAAAACAAACTTTTGTACTCAATGGCTCTAAATCATTCTTAAAAAAAGTACGTATATCTTTTTACCCACAAAATACGGAAATTATGAATTTTTCTTAACTAAGAATAGTACAAAAAAGTAAAAAGTAATTGATATTTCAAAACTCAAAAATTGTTTTCAATATCGGATATTACTTTTGATAGACAGTGTTTCATTCATCCAATTGTATACATTGTAAATCTCTAAATAACAATACAAATAATATAAAACAATATTTAAAATTATGATTTTTATTGCATGTATGTCAACTTTAACTTAATAAGCTTATTCATATTGAACCACAACCGAATCCATTAATTGACGTCAAAAACTTAACCACAACTAATCCACAATTGGTTGTTAAATCATGGAGGTATTGTTTTGTAATTGCCATCTGTTATATTCAACCCAATGTCAATTGTTAATTCACATGAACGCGGTCAGTCTGGTCTGAACTCGGCGTAGAACTATTTTGTATCTGTTTCTGCTCAGATAGAAAGTATGTTGTTGAAACTGTTTTGTCTGGATGAATATGGTATATTTGAAATTATAAAGTATATTTTACAAACTTTATTTAACTATTAAGACAAAGTTTATTACATTATCAAATATTCTCTTAGAAAATATAGAGGATCCCAAGGCTAAGCCAGTGTTGGATCTGCCATCAGTCACAAATATTGACCAAGGTAAACAAAATAATATACATAGAATACAAAAAATTTAAAACTATCTTACTTCTGCTGAATGGTGCAACTCAAATTGTATAATACCAACAATTAATCAAATTAATATGTGCGCATACTTTCATAATATATAAATACAACTTTATTCAATTCTCCACATTTTATGACAGTTAAATAAATATACCTATAGTTTCACTTAAAGAAATATTCAAAGTTTCAAAACTAAGAAACGGTATTGAAAATTTTCTGAACATATCAAAAGATAAAATGAAATTTTCCAGGAATTTACAAAAAATTTTAAGTGATATTACTAACTTTATGTTATCAGATTATTTGATGTAGAAATTTGGAGCTGAATAAAGATAAAAATATTTAAATTCATTCTTTTACGATTATGGTATATCGCATTACAATTTAGACTTTATTTTTGCTTTATGTGAACACAAATATAACATTTTACTTCTACTTATAAACTTACAAATTTTAAATGAACTTTTAAGGACCATTTTATTGCTTTTATTTTTAGTCACGGAGCTTAATGAATTTTAGAGTTTTATAAGAAAGTGTCAGATGACAGATAACCTAATCTAACCAAACCTAAACAGTTTCATATTTCCAGTCTCGAGTTATAGTGTACCATGTAATAAATATACTATACAATTCAGAAAACACACATTCTGGGGAATTTGGAATTGCAAACGTGTAAATTTCAAATCCGGTATGCTTTTTTTCCATTACCTTCTGTTCAGCATTTAATACATGCTCTCCTTTAATAGGCCGCAACAAGAAATACCATCTCGAGAAGAATTTAAGCCCATATGAAATTCAACAGACAAGTTAATAACATCACGAAAGGACTTCACCTTTATTAGAAAGGTTGACTCGGTCATTGTAACATTGTCTTGTATTTCTATTACAGAAATAAAATGTTTTTTTTAGAAGGTTGTGTTTTCATTCATTTGATATAAAGAACAAAGGTATCAATTTATCCGATTGCAAATGATTTTTATGGAAATTTGGGGCACTGTAGGTATAGGATTTGATATGGCCAAAGATTTCATCTACAAATATTAATTTATACTTTTCTGCTGATTAATTTTCATCTTTATAAAAGACCATATTTTTCAACCTCTGTGGATTTAAATCCATCCAATATTGACAATTATGACAATTTACTAATTAGCCAATAGATTTCCCACACCCAGGAATCAGAGTTTTTGTCCTGATCATTTTCAATTCAAATCTTCTATTTACTTTAATCCCTACGTTATACCACATTTTCTTGTCAACCTCTTTTTCCTCTCCTAGAAGATTTCCTCATCATATCAACAATTAACTTTAGCACCTAATTCACAAATTCTTCTCTCACAGACTCAATAGCTTCCGTCGTATACCTAATTTTCTGATTAATTATCTGCTTTCTCATAGAAACTCCACTCTTCTCTTAATCTCGACATCCAATATGTCTCCCCTGTATTTAGTTCCGTAACTCAACAGACTCGCATATAGCCTACACCAATATATTTTTAATGTTTAAACATTATTTAATTTATTGTCTACGCTGTTCAATTCGATTTTTATCTCTTCTTCTAAGAATTTTTATATTTTACTTGTAATTGTCTTTAAGTAATATGTCTGATTGGCTTGTTTTACTTTTGATTTTTCTTTAGTTTTGATTCTACGTAATACTTAAAGTATTAGCCATGTAATTCGATTTTCTACATTTTATTTGTGTCCTTCAATGCAAGACACAAATATTTGTTATATTGTTATATTGTTCATCAATCATTTAACCATGAATGTACACTGAAACGATTCTGGGAAATAACTATATGATCAACGGCAAACTTTAAATCAAGCATAAAAGTGCTATAATCTATTTCTAAACTAATTCTTTTCTGTATCTCAAAAATATGGTCGAAAAAGATATTAAAAAGTATATGAGTGATAGGTGGTATCCTTTTCTTAAGTAATTATAGAATTATATTTTAAAATAATTCTAAGTCAAACGTATTACTTATTTTCCTAGTACATTCTTTTATAGTTGCAATAAATTCTTTTTTAATATCAATATTATTCAAAATTTAATAAAATTCATTTCTTTTGGTATTGAATCTACGCTTTTTAAATGTCTGTCAATCCCAGTGTGTATGCTACTTAATTTTTATTATAAGTCCCTACTTATTGAATCACAATTTCATTTTCTGAATGAAAATAGGTCATCTTTATTTGTGATTGTTTCATATTTCTTAAACCGTCGGGGTTTCATTTAAACAAATTCATTTTAAAGTCACGTTCTTAACAAATTCACTGCACAATTATTTTAAAGAGTGACTAGAGAGTTTGAATAATATAGAAACATTAAATGTATAACGCAAGTACTCATGAAAATTAGGTGTTTTTTTTTTAAATCTAGACTTTGGTAGTTTGATTTAAAACACCTACCCTATCATACTCGTAAATACACTATGAAACTCTTCAGTGTATGATAGCCTACGTCATGCGAAACGATCTAGTTACTATACATATTGTTACGTATAGGTGAACTTGTAACACGCATAGTTAATCATTATAACGGCATTTAATATATTGCACTACAATATTGTACATAAAACAGCTTTGACCTCTGACACATTATACTTATAAATAGGACGTACAAGGTATTTTTAATTGAAATTTAAAATGTGACAAATTTTCTATGTACGTATATTCTTACAATCTCTTACGGTGATTTTCTACTGAATATAAAAATAATCCTCGATCCCTTATTATGATCGGCTTATTCTTTCTTGCCCCAAGGGAGGAGAAGGTCATCGATTTCCCTTTACTAACTACAGAGATATCAGAACAGCCTTTAGTTGAAAATGGAAGTTGAGGATACCACGGAGATAGAAAGAAAAGTTCTAAACAAATTACACCAATTTATTAAAATAAAGTAATTTCAATCAAAAATGTATACGATTCGAAAATTCAGTCTCTTTTTTTGAATAGCTTTGTACTTGACGAAGTTGATAGATTACCAAAATATGTTGTTGTTTGGCATACATTATAAATTAAACTTGTGGTTTATTTTTAAACAAATATGAAAATATAACTCTTGGGTATTCTCAAAAATGATGGTATTTTATTGTGTATATTAAATTTTTGTTCAAAAGAGGAGCAGGATTACATTAAGTAGATATTCTACGTGTAGCTGATCAGTGCGAAACAATAAAACATTTTATAACAGAATCAATTAACGTTCATAACATATAACAATAGACAGAACAATATAAACCTTAATGGCACAACATAGACCACAGAACATATATACAATTGATGCATGTTTATTATATCCGGCTGGCTTAACTAATACAATTTATGTAAAATGATTTATTCAGTCAAACGGCTATCAGGGGGTGTTTACATTATATTGTATTATTATTAAGAATTATGTAAAGCTGTTTATATTTAATTTAAGTTTTAGCAACATGTATAATTTTTTTATAACATGTTTTAGCAACATATTTGTCGTTGCATAAATATTTATTGTGGAGTCCATTTAGGTCTCTAACCCAGCTGTAAATGAAAACAGTACTTCTTTTCTCAATTTAGAGAGTGGAAGATTATGTACTGTGGTGGTATTAGGTGAGATTTTTTTATTTTTTTTTTTTTTAATTTTATTATTTTTTTTTTATGTAAAGAGTGAAGTTGTAGTGTGGTGCCAGATTGTTGTGTTAAATGACACTTCAAACATACCTGAAACAGGTGTCACTCTCAAATATAAGAAAGACATTTTCCAGTCTACAGTTTGGAGTGACCAGTGATAGAGGTAGAAGAGGAGCAAGCCGTGGTTAATCATCAACCTCTCAAGGTGACTTGCAATAACAATCTCCGTTCAAATAAAGACTGAAAGAGATAGGATGCTAAATGTTAAACGCGTTCAGTCTTGGTTTCTCAGGGATAAGTTAGTTAAATACTATCAATACCGTTCCATTCGTAGTCCTTAGTAGAGCTGCAAAAACTACGAATTAAGAGAAAACCAAGAAAAACGATATTTTACTGGTATATACGAGTAGTATATTGATATTCCTTAATATCTGCTGTATTGCTGTATATTCAGTAAAAAACTACGAACGTTCGAAACATCTCACGTGCAAAGGTTTTAATTTCGTCTCTCCTGATATTCTGTGTATTAAGGACACACTGTATCTGTTATTTATATTAAAAATTAGGTAGAAATATTACTCCTATTAGTACATCTGAAACACTTAAAATGCAATCAAAGTTCTGTGCTGAACTTTATAAAAAAAGTAGTAAAAAACTACGATATACTCTTTCTTGCAATTGTAAATGATTCAGTTAATAAAGTTTAAATCAATAAATTTGTTTATTCAACATCTTTAGTTGTTTGGATATTTAAAAATATGAAACGTAACTAAAATGTCTTAGTTTTAAATACTCTGGTGCAGTTTCTTAACAAAATTACATTATATGAACGCATAACTCCTGATATTTCTGGTCTTTTGTCTTTGACTGACTGTTGCAATAGACATAAATTTTAATTATTTCAAAACACTTTTTTACAATGACTCATCTAAAGAAATACAAACGTCAGATATTTTTTCACTGTTGCATAAATTAAAGTAGAATTATGTTCATTTGAATAAGTAGTTAAAAAATTACTCGATTTCAAAATAACAATTGAAAACATGTAGCTTTTAGTAAATTTAAAAACAATCAGATTTTTTTTTAAAACTGTGGTATTTTGAAATCCAATAGAACTTCTTCATAAATATAATAAATTGTTAAATTATCTCGTATAGTGATTTTTTTGAGTTTCCAAGGCTACAAAACTTGTGACCATTCATCGCTTAACCAAACATTAGACCTGATCGAAAATGAAAAATAGAAGAATCCAACCCAAGATTAAATTTTAAAAGGTGTAGATCCCTCGGGATTAGCAACCGTACAAGTTGCAACTATGCTTCTATTATGAAAAGTGTAAATGCTTGGAGTGGGAGGTTAAATTTGACCCGAATATCAAACGTTAGCACACTTGAATACCCAAAGAATACTTTTAAACTATCAAATGACTCTGTAAGTCTATAGTTTCAGAACTATATTATTTTATTACAATTGTTAGAATTTTCTGTTTTAGCAATTGAGGCTAAGCAACTCAATCTGCTTTCATAAATGAACAAGTATGTATGAAATTAGTAAATAACAGTATTATCTTTCAAACACTAAAGTTAATTACACAAATCAATTCAAAATATACATAACCCTCGCAAACTAATCACACTGTAAATGCCACATTTAGCCATCCATAATCGCTTAAAATTTTAAAATTTAACACTATCGATCCCAGAGCACTAGTTATTCCTATAGAACCATCCGATTTAACTAATTAATTTCACTATAATAAACACTTAACCTATGTAATTGCTATCATTAATCCATAGTCGATAAATGTATACACAAACAGTGAAAGGAAATCAAGAAAACCCAATAAATCCTGATTTAAAAAATAAACATATCACAATGAAATTTTCTCCGTTATTTGACAATCGACTACTCAACACCTTTAAGAAACGTAGCATATACAACGCCTGGTATTTAATAAGTAAGTAAAAACAGAATCAGTGTAAATATAACAATATCGGGATATAAACATTGAACATTGATCCTAGCCTTTGAGTACTCTAAATAGTCATGGTCGGAATAAAACAAGAGTTGGTTAAAAGACATTTTACAGGAACGATGGTAGATTGGAATCTAACCCAAGACTACATAAAAAAGCCTCTGATGGGTAATTTCTATATTTAAATTTAAGTAGAACACAAGGAATTTTGTTTAAGTAGAATCAATATTGAAGTCATTGATCGATTGTTTTATAATATATATATATATTTTTTTTTTTATTTATTTATTTTATTTTTTTTTTTTTTAATAAACGAAATGCCTTAAAGAAGACAAATTTGAAATAAAATAATAGACAATTAAACGTAAGTTTTATGTACGGTAATTTTGTAATTTCATTCAAATTTAGAAAATGTACATAATAATGTACACTCTAAGAGGACGCTCAACGGTCCGTTAAGATTCCACACGGAATTAAGATTTCTCTGTGTGGAGTCTTAATTGAACATTTTAACTGATTACCAGTAATATTATTAACATATTATCATTAGCCTAAACAGGACTGATATACGAAGAGTGACTGGATTCCCGACTGATCACTGGATTTTAAGAAGCCATTTCACAAAATAAGGTTCCTTTCTGTAGGATATGTGGCGCAGCTGCGGAAAAAGGTCAACACTTAGTTTTGGACTGCCCAGTCCTGGATAGGAAATTATTTGAATCCCTAGGCACTTTATGAAATGAGAAATAGATAGGAAATCAGGAAAACATCATCCGAATCGTTTCATTGTTTTTTTTTTAAACCTGAAACTGGATTAACATAATTATAGCTGAGAGGCATATCCAGGACAGTGAATCTTGGCCCTACTATCAACAAAAAATGTGCAGAAATAGGCAAACATAATTTTTGTATTTAGTTATAAGCTTATAAAAGTTTGATGTAAATGGAACGTATCCGAGCTCGTAAAGAAAGGTTTTAAACTTCGGAATTAAGTGCAAAGCTATTAAAAGAGAGGTAATATCCATTACTTGTATTTCTTGATTTTGTAGGCATTGAATTTACAGTAGCATTAGCTCAGTCCAAACCGGAATGAACACCACAAAACGGACACGATCGACCAGACGGTAATTAATGGATGTAATCAATTGAGTTCGGCCAATGCTGTTTGTAGAATTATTATCATTCCAGGCATGTCTTCTTTATCTCTCGCGTACTTTTACTCCCTACAGATTGCGATAATACACCGTTTAATTACACGTACAAACCGTGCAAATAAAAACATGTAGTATTGAAATAACAATGTATAAAAGTTACTTTATAATGGAATTTTATAAGAGCAACAGTAGCATTATAAAGCCAAAATCATAGGATCAATTAAAATTTGCACAAATGTAAGTTTGTGTTCTTTCAGACACCGTTAAGTCTCACTTTTGATTGCAAAAAAAAAATATTAGATAAGAATAAAAAGATGAACACATGTTTAAAATCGAAAAATAACTTATTAGTTATTAGAACGTTTTAAAGCTCACAAAATGACCCACTTTTCAGTACTTTGTAGTTCATACAATATATTAGATTTCGAGTCTAAAAATCAGATATCTTTAAAATGGTTCAAACATAGATTATTGAAAATCTATAACTGAGTAAATTGTTGTTTAGATTAATCAAAATAAAATAAAATTTTATTTGGTCTATTAATATTATTCGCTAAAAGAGTTATTTCCAACATATTTATTTAAAACACACACACACACACACACACACACACACACACACACACACACACACACACACACACACACACACACACAAACACACAAACACACACACAAACACATTATAACGCACAACCTCACTACCTTGTCCTGTAGCTTATTTTCTCGTCGAATCCAGTCGAGTATTTCCCGTCCAGGTTAAGTTCAGCTTTTTGGAATTGAATTTAGACTACTTTGTTACTCGTCTTATTTTTTAATTTTAAATCACTGTGAATCTTTTAACCTTGTCGGAGAGCTTATGGGGTTGCGGAAAGAACAACCCAGACCACAGGAAGTCTAGACAGCAACCTGAACTAGATGGAATCCCCTCCCCCTATTTATTCAAATACCTTCGAGTAATTACAAAGTAAAAGACTATCTCCAACTTTAAATTACTGTTAATTTTCTACTATTATTAATCTCTGAATCGTAGAATCTTTTACCCAACTTATCTGCAGTTTACTTTAAAGGGAACTAATAATGAAATTTTATTTCTAAAACAGATCGAGTGATTTTATTGAAATTTTATGTTTTATGAAATTTGAGACTTTATGTTGTTGACCTTTCATTATTCCTATATTTTTTTTCTATTGTTTTTCTGGAAACTCCCATATCTTCCTTCAGGATTATCGGATTGCATCCAAACAACGTTCTTCGTATTTCTGATGATTTCATGCATCTTTGGTATTTAGATTGACTCCCGTGAGACTTTTTGTTCCCCAGAAAATTTACTTCTTGTCAGAACCCATTGTTCTAGTAATTATATTTTCACACCTTGATAGTTTTGATTTTGACCTTCGCTTCAGTTTGGCTATTATTGTCTCTAACAAAGTTTACACCACCACCGCTAAACTCATACGTAACATACAGTACTTTGAGGATATTCGCACCTGCACTATTGTCTTCTTTACAATCGCGATTTTTTAGATTAGTTAAATTAAAATTTGGAGTTTTAACATTTATTCTCTTCTACAAACTATTTTCATTTTACACATATTTTATTGTTACCTTATTTTAATTATTTATCTGCTTCTTTACGTAATTTATCTCCACTCCCTAAAATAATTTAAATTAACTTATTATTAGTATTTTCCCCTTATTTAACCTTACTGATTTAATTATTTTGGAATATTTTTGAAAATTAATTTTATTTTTGGTTTTATACACTTTGAAAGTTATCCTTTATCAACCAACTTTTTATTATTATTATTATTTTTTTTTTTTTCAAAAAACTTTATTGTCTATTTTATATTTGTACTGTTTTTCTGATTGTAAAACATTAAAATTTTGAAATTTTAAAACTTTAACGTTATGTAACTTATAAACGAGACAGATATAAAGAACTTATGAAGAAGCAATCAAAAGTACACTTTGAGAAGTATACTGTGGTAAACTTAAAACCAGTTTTTTCATAAATTTAAATTCACCAAATTAGTTCCAATAATTCCTATATATTCTAAGTTAGGGAAGCAGTTTGAAACGGATCACTGAGTGACGGTCACATTTAGTGATAAACCCCTACAGTTCAGAACCTAAAAAAAATCCCGACTTAGACTACTAAAGCTATGCTTATTAAGAAAAACTCAATTATTACAAATTTCGAACTTTTCCAAATCTGCAAGACTCCTGTCCGTAGCAACATACACATACATACATGTATATTGTCCCTAAAAACGATTTGCCTTCGAAGAATAAGGAGAGTGGTTTTTAACTGAAAAAATGTCATAAACATCTTTGCAAAATTTTATCGATCCCCAAAGTTTTTCTTTTAGCTAAATTTCAATTTACTACTAACACTTATAATACAGAGTAAGGTTATCATGATTATTTATACAGTACAGAAACAATTGAAATAGTTAAAAACATCAAAATAATACAAATTCTACAGCTATATTTCTATTTACAGTATGCTCTAATGATACTTCTGAACACGTCATACTCAAAAACAAAATACACTTGTACACGTTTATAGCTTTCCACTTATTCTAAAATTGTCTGTAACGATTAGTAAAAGCAAGAACTGAGTTTAAAGAAATAACTTTAGGCAATAATTTTACTTTGAAATACATTTTACAATGCATTCAAAATATCATGGCTATAATTGATCAAATATATTTGTTTCGTATGAAAAAACACAAACAAATTTTACCTTACCTAACTCTTTTACGCTAAAGACAAGTTAGGTAAAGTTGAATAATTTTATATTAACATAATGCAACATTAATTACATGAAAATCTGTTTACATACTCTATTACTACAATGAAAATCTTAGTTTTTCTTAGAACTATAACAACTCATATTACGTTCAAACGAAGCGAGAATCTTGATATTTGAGGTTTTCGTCAACTTGAGACAGTAGGTTAACTTTGGACGTTTTGTTGCTTTTTTTTATTTCGTTTACTGCTCCACTTGGTGTTGAGTTAATGAGCTTTGAAGAGTTTGAGTGTACTGTCAGTGTATTGTTAATGGTTTTTCATCACATTCTGGATTTTTAATCATCAGGTAAGTGTCATTTAGTAACTAAAACATGTGCTTCTAATCTTAACATCAAAATTAAACCTTGTACAACTTTGCTTGTACACACATTACTCTTAAATGTATTAGGTTTTGAATTGGTTCAAAACATAGCCTCAAATATGTAGTACAATTTCAATGTTTTGATTTTCCAGTGTTAACAGCTCTAGTTGACTAGTAAAAAAAAATAAAATTCCCACCGGCACAGTGTCCCAAGTTACACTACTCTGTTTTTTTTTATATGTATAAAAGTGTATAATAACTAATAATGTGTTTTATTGTTCCAGATTGACTAAAATGGATGGAAAAAAGACAGAAAAGAACTTAAAAAAGAGAAAATATAAAGACTTTGATCATGAACAAATCGACAAAGCACTTATGGAAGTTGGAAAATGCATGTCCTTTCGCAAAGCGGCTGAAAAGTTTGGTGTGTCGAAGTCAACTTTAAACCGATACAAAAATGGGAAAAACACTGGGAAGGTTGGCCGTCCATAATATGTGTTTGATCAAGAAAGTGAGGAAGTAATAGCAGAGTGTATAGCGTAGATTTGGCTGGAGATTGGGGATTTCCCTTTACTATTTTTGATATCCGACTAATTTTGAAATCATTTTCTGACAGGCAAGGTGTAAGTGAAAGACGATTTCAGAACAACATGCCAGGCAGAGATTGGGCTATGTCTTTTGTTAAAAGATATTCACATACCCTGACAAAACGCTTATGTCAAAATGTTAAAAGATCCAGAGCAGGTGTGAATGCTGAAACAGTGAATCAGCACTTTGGTGAACTTACAGCCACACTGGAAGACGTGGACCCTCATCTGATTGTAAATTATGATGAAACAAACCTGACAGATGACCCGGGAGGAAAAAATGTTATAGTACGGCGTGGAATACGCCACCCCGAGAGGATAATCGATTCGTCAAAGTCCAGTACTTCAGGTATGTTCAGTGTGGCTTCAGATGGAAGCTTACTACCACCATACATAGTGTATACATAGTATAAAGCAGAGAACTTGTATAGCTCTTGGTGTGAAAATGGGCCTAAAGGTACAGTGTACAACAGATCAAAAAGTGTTTGGTTCACTATGGAAATTTTTGAAGATTGGTTTAAAACAATACTTTTACCCTACTTCAAAAACTTAAAAGACAGTCCTAAAGTTCTGATTGGTGACAATTTGGCGAGTCATGTTTTGCCTTGGGTTATTGATGAGTGTGTCAAGAACAAAATAAGATTTGTTTTGCTACCACCTAACAGCACAGGTATTTGCCAACCGCTTGACGTAGCCTTTTTTAAAGCCCTAAAGGTGAAGTGGAGAGAAGTTTTGGATGAATGGAAAAGCAAAAATCGTGGAGGAGTTTCAAAAGATGTTTTCCCTCGTCTACTGAATAAATGTTTAGTTTCTATGGGCCAGGAAGCAACTGTCAACAATGTTAAGTCAGGTTTCAAAGCAGCAGGTGTTGTTCCTCTAAACAGAGATCAGGTTTTTAGAGAGGTTGGCTAAGAAAAAAGAGCCACAATCTAAAGACAGTGCAAGCAATGATTCTAACCACTCACTCATAGTAAACAACTTTGAAGCTTACCTTGAAGAGGCACGAAAAAGTGAAACAACTCTACTAAGAAAACAAAATAAGAAAAAAATTGATGTTGCTCCAGGAAAAAGTGTGATCCAGGATGACTTAAATAAGAACTCTAGTGAACCTGTAACAACAGAAGCCAAAACTACTAGACCAATTAAGAGGAAAAAAGCCTAAAGCCTTCTCTTCATGACATGTCTGACTAAATGCACTTTTCTTCTGAGGATGAAATTTT
Source organism: Aphrophora alni (assembly GCA_963513935.1). NCBI lineage: Eukaryota > Metazoa > Arthropoda > Insecta > Hemiptera > Aphrophoridae > Aphrophora > Aphrophora alni. Next base: position 49,136,920 of record OY740774.1, read on the forward strand.
TTTAGAACATGACAGCGAAGAAAAGCAGCTTGAAAAACCAGGTTATAGTGGTGCGCTGCCTAAGAAAACTATGCAACTGCAAGATCTCACTCTTGATTCTTTCGTAGTGGTTGAAGTGTTGTATGACAAGGGAACTAAAAAGGAAAGCGTAAAAAAGTTTATTGGCAAGGTTTTATCTGTTAAAAACTCTGATGTTGAAGTAAAGTTTTTTAGAAGATCAACCAAAGCCATGAATGTTTATGTTTTTCCAGAAATCGATGACATTATGACCGTGGATTTCTCACAGATCTTGGAGGAAGTTAAGCCCTTGAATGTGTCAAGGGTAAGATATATTTTTACATATGAAATGGACTAAGTATAGTTTTAATTCCATGTGTACTATGGAACACTTTGTTTTTCAAATTAAAATAATTCTGTATTTCACACTATTTGAGTCTTAATTTATTTTTTCCGCACATGTTCTTTGTTCGTTTCAATTTTTTTCCAACGGGAAAAAATGTACTTCATTATTTTCACCATTAACATACCGTAAAATTTGTTGAATCGATGTTATTTTAACTATGAACAATGTTTACCACAAAGTTCTCAATCCCAAGTTAGGCTACAGAGACCTTAACAACTCTTAACACTGAATTTATATGACTGTCCCAAGTTAGCCAACCTTCAAGGGTAACTTGGGACACCTTGTTTTTAATTTTTTTTAGTAACGTGGGTAATTTAGCGAAAATTTGAAAATGTTTTTTTGAAAGGACTAACTAAGACCTAAGTTTTACATGAGAAAACAAACTTTTCCCTGAATTAAGAGTAGACATAAAACGACGGGAAAGTTGAAAACTGTCCCAAGTTAGCCTGTTTGACGACTCTATTACTACAATGAAAATCTTAGTTTTTCTTAGAACTATAACAACTCATATTAGGTTCAAACGAAACGAGAATCTTGATATTTGAGGTTTTCGTCGACGGTTAAAATGAAGTCAAATTTTCGTTTAAATTTAACGATTAAACATTATATTCTTTAATTATTTTTATGTCGAAAATAACGGTTAATTATTACTTTCTTTTAAATTAGACTTTAAAATTGACATTTTTAGAAGTGACTATGGAGCAATCGAATTCCCATTACGGTACGTTTGGAAACCAGTGTTTAGATGAGTTTGCTATTTTCGTTATAGTTAACAACTGAACTGCGCTTATACATACATTTTTCCTTTTCAAAATAGGGTTTGATTTCACTATATTGTTTTTGTTCTCATGATCGCCTCAATATATCGTTACGACAAGACTTTAATCTTTTAAGTTGAATGTATTGGAATAAATTAATAAGAATCAGAAATGATTTTCGATATTTTGTACATCCACGATTTGGGTTTTGTAATATTGTATGTTTGTTAATAACTAAATGTCAAGATAGGGTCTAACATTTTTAACAATCACATTGTAATTAAATTTATTTAAGTTTTGATTCAAGCATCACAACCAGGGCAATATAGCCCACAAACCATTCACCATGTAATATTACAAGCGTTAAGCTGTAATAATACAGGGCAGTCTGATTATAACGTCAAGTTTTAAGCCTCTGTTATTAACTATTCCTAAAGTGATATTGCTACTCTTATACCATCATTACACCGTAATTTATTAAATGAACTTCAAACGAGATAATATATATTTGATAATTATTTGTGTTTAAAAATTAAAATCACCGTCTCGTTTTTTTCATATTATGATATAGGTCTATATTACTTACTACAGTCCACGGAATAACGAGCAACAGTTCTACATGTTCAGAACAAAGTCTTTAGCAAAGAATATAATGTTGATTTAATACTGTAACAACTACATTTCCTCTCTAATTATTGAAGATGAGAACTATTAATAATTAAAGATGAATGGTTCGTAGCAACACCGAAGTGTATGGAAATGTCAGTAATAAAAGCGGAAAACTGAAATAGTTATTTGATAATTAGTCTATATCAAATCGACGAGTGTTATTTTTGTGACTATAAACTAATATTTCAATACTTTAATGATATCGAAAAAATTTACTGATGAATCGACAAAATTGCTGGAAAAAATTATTTAAATAATTGATTTTAATAATTCTAACGAATGTAATTTCTCTGTTCAAAATCAGTAGTCAAGTACATAAAATATATACATGATTATAAATAACCAAATGGATACACAGGGTCATTGAAAAAAGTGTCCAATATTTAATTGTAAATGCACGACCAAGGAATCAACAATCCTTCTCAATTTCAATAACAAACATTGGGAGTTTTATTCGTTATTGTGTAGAGCATGAATCCATCACAGTGCAACACCATAATCGACACTTAGAGACATAAAGCACGTACAGATAATACAATCAACTGTTTGTTTATTCAGTTTAATGAAACTGTAAATGTGGGCATCATAAAATCGCCAGACCTACCACGCACATATTGTGCCGTGCTTGAGACAGTTACGCCATAAATGATCAATCGCTCTACACAGTTTAGAACTCTGCATTCCTAATTCAGCTGTTCAGAAAATGCTTCGTGAAAGTTTAAGATTGCATTCTAATTACATCCAGGTGAACATGAAATTAAGCAATCAAATCGCAGTAAGTGAATTGAATTTGCTGTGAATAGGCCGAACGAAAGAGCCGATTATGAAAGTTACCTCAACCAACATTTTCTTAGTGATGAAACAATTTCAACATAAATGGTTGTGTGATTACTATAGATTTTGTGAGCATCTGAATGAAATTTTTTAGTATGTTCATGTTTATTCCTAAATAAACACGAGGTATGGGAAAATGCTTGATTAGTTTTGGACTCGTTCATGTGTGCTTTAAAAACGACAGGTATCATTTACTTGGACATGCTAGAGCTTAACGTTTTTCCACATATTAATAACATAATACGAAAAAGGAAAATAAATGTAATTTTCCATGTAGATGACTATGCATTCTTCCATTCATTTTTTTACCCATTCTCAAAGACTGTGACAAGTACCATGCACCTTATAGAAAGATCTAAACATTTAGCACTAGTATATTATATTATAACAATACCATTTAAACATACATTTACATAATCTAGCAGGAAAGAACAAAAAGACTCTTATACACTGAACAACGAATATTGGGAAATCCCTCCCCCCACTCATGATTTTAGAAAAGAGAGGTGGGACGTTTTGAATCTGGATGCACTTGCAACAGACCTAAGAGAGCAGTCTGTCCAGAACCGTGAATAGGACCAGACCTCCTTGTTTTTACTATTACCGCCTAACTATTTAAGCCCGAGTTAGTAGAGCACGTGTAATAATTAAAATGGGTTGATAAAGAAAGGTTAAATAGGGACTTACCCTCTGCCGTCTCGACATCCTGACAACGTTCGAATAAGCAGCTATGAGTGCATAGGGACCTCAACAGACACCAAGAGCTACGTCACCGCAATGAAACTTGAATAAGTGAAGCCAGCAGCTATGAGTGCATAGGGACCTCAACAGACACCAGAAGATACGCCACCGCCCTGGAACTTGAATAAGTGAACAAGCAGCTATGAGTGCATAGGGACCTCAACAGACACCAGGAGATACGCCACCGCCCTGGAACTTGAATAAGTGAACAAGCAGCTATGAGTGCATAGGGACCTCAACAGACACCAGGAGATACGCCACCGCCCTGGAACTTGAATAAGTCGAAGCCAGCAGCTATGAGTGCATAGGGACCTCAACAGACACCAGGAGATACGCCACCGCCCTGGAACTTGAATAAGTCGAAGCCAGCAGCTATGAGTGCATAGGGACCTCAACAGACACCAGGAGATACGCCACCGCCCTGGAACTTGAATAAGTCGAAGCCAGCAGCTATGAGTGCATAGGGACCTCAACAGACACCAGAAGATACGCCACCGCCCTGGAACTTGAATAAGTGAACAAGCAGCTATGAGTGCATAGGGACCTCAACAGACACCAGGAGATACGCCACCGCCCTGGAACTTGAATAAGTGAACAAGCAGCTATGAGTGCATAGGGGCCTCAACAGACACCAGGAGATACGCCACCGCCCTGGAACTTGAATAAGTCGAAGCCAGCAGCTATGAGTGCATAGGGACCTCAACAGACACCAGGAGATACGCCACCGCCCTGGAACTTGAATAAGTCGAAGCCAGCAGCTATGAGTGCATAGGGACCTCAACAGACACCAGGAGATACGCCACCGCCCTGGAACTTGAATAAGTGAACAAGCAGCTATGAGTGCATAGGGACCTCAACAGACACCAGGAGATACGCCACCGCCCTGGAACTTGAATAAGTGAACAAGCAGCTATGAGTGCATAAGGACCTCAACAGACACCAGGAGATACGCCACCGCCCTGGAACTTGAATAAGTCGAAGCCAGCAGCTATGAGTGCATAGGGACCTCAACAGACACCAGGAGATACGCCACCGCCCTGGAACTTGAATAAGTCGAAACCAGCAGCTATGAGTGCATAGGGACCTCAACAGACACCAGGAGATACGCCACCGCCCTGGAACTTGAATAAGTGAACAAGCAGCTATGAGTGCATAGGGACCTCAACAGACACCAGGAGATACGCCACCGCCCTGGAACTTGAATAAGTCGAAGCCAGCAGCTATGAGTGCATAGGGACCTCAACAGACACCAGGAGATACGCCACCGCCCTGGAACTTGAATAAGTGAACAAGCAGCTATGAGTGCATAGGGACCTCAACAGACACCAGGAGATACGCCACCGCCCTGGAACTTGAATAAGTGAACAAGCAGCTATGAGTGCATAGGGACCTCAACAGACACCAGGAGATACGCCACCGCCCTGGAACTTGAATAAGTGAACAAGCAGCTATGAGTGCATAGGGACCTCAACGGACACCAGGAGATACGCCACCGCCCTGGAACTTGAATAAGTGAAGCCAGCAGCTATGAGTGCATAGGGACCTCAACAGACACCAGGAGATACGCCACCGCCCTGGAACTTGAATAAGTCGAAGCCAGCAGCTATGAGTGCATAGGGACCTCAATAGACACCAGGAGATACGTCACCGCCCTGGAACTTGAATAAGTCGAAGCCAGCAGCTATGAGTGCATAGGGACCTCAACAGACACCAGGAGATACGCCACCGCCCTGGAACTTGAATAAGTGAACAAGCAGCTATGAGTGCATAGGGACCTCAACAGACACCAGGAGATACGCCACCGCCCTGGAACTTGAATAAGTGAAGCCAGCAGCTATGAGTGCATAGGGACCTCAACAGACACCAGAAGATACGCCACCGCCCTGGAACTTGAATAAGTGAACAAGCAGCTATGAGTGCATAGGGACCTCAACAGACACCAGGAGATACGCCACCGCCCTGGAACTTGAATAAGTGAAGCCAGCAGCTATGAGTGCATAGGGACCTCAACAGACACCAGGAGATACGCCACCGCCCTGGAACTTGAATAAGTCGAAGCCAGCAGCTATGAGTGCATAGGGACCTCAACAGACACCAGGAGATACGCCACCGCCCTGGAACTTGAATAAGTCGAAGCCAGCAGCTATGAGTGCATAGGGACCTCAACAGACACCAGGAGATACGCCACCGCCCTGGAACTTGAATAAGTCGAAGCCAGCAGCTATGAGTGCATAGGGACCTCAACAGACACCAGAAGATACGCCACCGCCCTGGAACTTGAATAAGTGAACAAGCAGCTATGAGTGCATAGGGACCTCAACAGACACCAGGAGATACGCCACCGCCCTGGAACTTGAATAAGTGAACAAGCAGCTATGAGTGCATAGGGGCCTCAACAGACACCAGGAGATACGCCACCGCCCTGGAACTTGAATAAGTCGAAGCCAGCAGCTATGAGTGCATAGGGACCTCAACAGACACCAGGAGATACGCCACCGCCCTGGAACTTGAATAAGTCGAAGCCAGCAGCTATGAGTGCATAGGGACCTCAACAGACACCAGGAGATACGCCACCGCCCTGGAACTTGAATAAGTGAACAAGCAGCTATGAGTGCATAGGGACCTCAACAGACACCAGGAGATACGCCACCGCCCTGGAACTTGAATAAGTGAACAAGCAGCTATGAGTGCATAAGGACCTCAACAGACACCAGGAGATACGCCACCGCCCTGGAACTTGAATAAGTCGAAGCCAGCAGCTATGAGTGCATAGGGACCTCAACAGACACCAGGAGATACGCCACCGCCCTGGAACTTGAATAAGTCGAAACCAGCAGCTATGAGTGCATAGGGACCTCAACAGACACCAGGAGATACGCCACCGCCCTGGAACTTGAATAAGTGAACAAGCAGCTATGAGTGCATAGGGACCTCAACAGACACCAGGAGATACGCCACCGCCCTGGAACTTGAATAAGTCGAAGCCAGCAGCTATGAGTGCATAGGGACCTCAACAGACACCAGGAGATACGCCACCGCCCTGGAACTTGAATAAGTGAACAAGCAGCTATGAGTGCATAGGGACCTCAACAGACACCAGGAGATACGCCACCGCCCTGGAACTTGAATAAGTGAACAAGCAGCTATGAGTGCATAGGGACCTCAACAGACACCAGGAGATACGCCACCGCCCTGGAACTTGAATAAGTGAACAAGCAGCTATGAGTGCATAGGGACCTCAACAGACACCAGGAGATACGCCACCGCCCTGGAACTTGAATAAGTGAAGCCAGCAGCTATGAGTGCATAGGGACCTCAAGAGACACCAGGAGATACGCCACCGCCCTGGAACTTGAATAAGTCGAAACCAGCAGCTATGAGTGCATAGGGACCTCAACAGACACCAGGAGATACGCCACCGCCCTGGAACTTGAATAAGTCGAAACCAGCAGCTATGAGTGCATAGGGACCTCAACAGACACCAGGAGATACGTCACCGCCCTGGAATTTGAATAAGTCGAAGCCAGCAGCTATGAGTGCATAGGGACCTCAACAGACACCAGGAGATACGCCACCGCCCTGGAACTTGAATAAGTCGAAGCCAGCAGCTATGAGTGCATAGGGACCTCAATAGACACCAGGAGATACGTCACCGCCCTGGAACTTGAATAAGTCGAAGCCAGCAGCTATGAGTGCATAGGGACCTCAACAGACACCAGGAGATACGCCACCGCCCTGGAACTTGAATAAGTGAACAAGCAGCTATGAGTGCATAGGGACCTCAACAGACACCAGGAGATACGCCACCGCCCTGGAACTTGAATAAGTGAACAAGCAGCTATGAGTGCATAGGGACCTCAACAGACACCAGGAGATACGCCACCGCCCTGGAACTTGAATAAGTGAACAAGCAGCTATGAGTGCATAGGGACCTCAACAGACACCAGGAGATACGCCACCGCCCTGGAACTTGAATAAGTGAAGCCAGCAGCTATGAGTGCATAGGGACCTCAACAGACACCAGGTGATACGCCACCGCCCTGGAACTTGAATAAGTCGAAACCAGCAGCTATGAGTGCATAGGGACCTCAACAGACACCAGGAGATACGCCACCGCCCTGGAACTTGAATAAGTCGAAACCAGCAGCTATGAGTGCATAGGGACCTCAACAGACACCAGGAGATACGTCACCGCCCTGGAATTTGAATAAGTCGAAGCCAGCAGCTATGAGTGCATAGGGACCTCAACAGACACCAGGAGATACGCCACCGCCCTGGAACTTGAATAAGTCGAAGCCAGCAGCTATGAGTGCATAGGGACCTCAATAGACACCAGGAGATACGTCACCGCCCTGGAACTTGAATAAGTCGAAGCCAGCAGCTATGAGTGCATAGGGACCTCAACAGACACCAGGAGATACGCCACCGCCCTGGAACTTGAATAAGTGAACAAGCAGCTATGAGTGCATAGGGACCTTAACAGACACCAGGAGATACGCCACCGCCCTGGAACTTGAATAAGTGAAGCCAGCAGCTATGAGTGCATAGGGACCTCAACAGACACCAGAAGATACGCCACCGCCCTGGAACTTGAATAAGTGAACAAGCAGCTATGAGTGCATAGGGACCTCAACAGACACCAGGAGATACGCCACCGCCCTGGAACTTGAATAAGTGAAGCCAGCAGCTATGAGTGCATAGGGACCTCAACAGACACCAGGAGATACGCCACCGCCCTGGAACTTGAATAAGTCGAAGCCAGCAGCTATGAGTGCATAGGGACCTCAACAGACACCAGGAGATACGCCACCGCCCTGGAACTTGAATAAGTCGAAGCCAGCAGCTATGAGTGCATAGGGACCTCAACAGACACCAGGAGATACGCCACCGCCCTGGAACTTGAATAAGTCGAAACCAGCAGCTATGAGTGCATAGGGACCTCAACAGACACCAGGAGATACGTCACCGCCCTGGAACTTGAATAAGTCGAAACCAGCAGCTATGAGTGCATAGGGACCTCAACAGACACCAGGAGATACGTCACCGCCCTGGAACTTGAATAAGTCGAAACCAGCAGCTATGAGTGCATAGAGACCTCAACAGACACCAGGAGATACGCCACCGCCCTGGAACATGAATAAGTCGAAACCAGCAGCTATGAGTGCATAGGGACCTCAACAGACACCAGGAGATACGCCACCGCCCTGGAACATGAATAAGTCGAAACCAGCAGCTATGAGTGCATAGGGACCTCAACAGACGCCAGGAGATACGTCACCGCCCTGGAACTTGAATAAGTCGAAGCCAGCAGCTATGAGTGCATAGGGACCTCAACAGACACCAGGAGATACGTCAACGCCCTGGAACATGAATAAGTCGGAACCAGCAGCTATGAGTGCATAGGGACCTCAACAGACACCAGGAGATACGCCACCGCCCTGGAACATGAATAAGTCGAAACCAGCAGCTATGAGTGCATAGGGACCTCAACAGACACCAGGAGATACGTCACCGCCCTGGAACATGAATAAGTCGAAACCAGCAGCTATGAGTGCATAGGGACCTCAACAGACACCAGGAGATACGCCACCGCCCTGGAACATGAATAAGTCGAAACCAGCAGCTATGAGTGCATAGGGACCTCAACAGACACCAGGAGATACACCACCGCCCTGGAACATGAATAAGTCGAAACCAGCAGCTATGAGTGCATAGGTACCTCAACAGACACCAGGAGATACGCCACCGCCCTGGAACATGAATAAGTCGAAACCAGCAGCTATGAGTGCATAGGGACCTCAACAGACGCCAGGAGATAAGTCACCGCCCTGGAACTTGAATAAGTCGAAACCAGCAGCTATGAGTGCATAGGGACCTCAACAGACACCAGGAGATACGTCACCGCCCTGGAACTTGAATAAGTCGAAGCCAGCAGCTATGAGTGCATAGGGACCTCAACAGACACCAGGAGATACGCCACCGCCCTGGAACTTGAATAAGTGGAAACCAGCAGCTATGAGTGCATAGGGACCTCAACAGACACCAGGAGATACGCCACCGCCCTGGAACATGAATAAGTCGAAACCAGCAGCTATGAGTGCATAGGGACCTCAACAGACACCAGGAGATACGTCACCGCCCTGGAACATGAATAAGTCGAAACCAGCAGCTATGAGTGCATAGGGACCTCATTTTTTTTTTTTTTTTTTTTTTTTTTTTTTTTTTTTTTTTTTTTTTTTTTCATTCGGTAATTCTCCATAAATTAGGTTAACTTCGAAACCGGAGTCTCATGTAACCGTTAGCAAATTCAGGTAACACGTGGTATACACTTAAGCGGAGATTATTTCTTTCCTATTTCTTATTTCTTTCCGTCGAGGAACTCCGCCGCTATCCTAACCAACTCCACAACCGCCCTCCTAGCTTCCCTGTTCTTAATCAATGCGAAACCACCGGCGTCCAGCCGTTGCAACTCTTCCTCATCAAGTTCACAAAACCATGTCCTAAGGTCCTCAAGTAGGGGGCACTCCATCACAAGATGTATTGCCGTCTGGGGCAAACCACAACAGCACGAGGGATCCTCTCTAAGAGAAAAAGATGTCAATTTGGCGGCGAAAAACCCGTGTCCTGTTAGAAATTGAGTCATTATAGGTGTTAAGTTTAGATCTCTTATCGCAATTCTCCCCTTTACCGATGGGAACCACCATCTTGTAACTTCTCCTTTAACACTGGAGCTCCATCTTTCTTGCCAGATTTGGAAAGCCTCATCTCTGATGTGATTCTTAATAGCTCCCATAGGAATTTGTCTGTTATGGTACATCCTGCCACCATCAGCCAACTGTAGGTCGCCTCCAGATTTCCATGTCTTTCTGCTTCCTCTTTCCCACACTGCTAGATCCGCAGGTAAAACACCTGCCACCACCGGCATGGCATCAATGGACACCGTCCTGTAAGCGCCAGTGACCGCAATGAGGATGATCCTCTGAGCTCTTAATAAGGAGCGTTGTATCTCAATTCTTCTTACCCTATGGTACCAAGCCCCCGCAGCATAGGTGACTATTGCTGAATATATACCATTGTAGATTGTTCTTAGAGCCCTCCATGATAGCCCATAGTCCTTTCTCACTAATCTCTTTATTTTAAAGAACAACGACTTTACCTTTTCACCCATTGCAGTCACATGCTTGGTGAAGAACAATCCCCTTTCCAAGATCACGCCTAAATATCTAATTTCCTTAACAAACTTAACTGGACGTCCATCCAGCCGAACAGTTGGGTCTCTACGAAGAATACCTTTCACCATAAGGATGTTTGTTTTCTCAGCCGAGATCTTAAGGCGAACACTGCAGCACCAACTCTTGAGAGCAGATAAAACCTCAGAAGCCCTTAGCTCAATCTCAGCCCTAGACTTTCCTGTCACCTCCACAGCTACATCATCAGCGTAGGCCACCGCCCCGCATCCAGTTGGAAGATCCACCCGCAGCAGACCGTCAAACAGAAGATTCCACAAAAGAGGCCCCAAAACGGATCCCTGAGGGCATCCCATAGTTACATCTCTGACGAATTTCCATTCTTTCGACGCTATGGTGGCTTTCCTATCCGACAGGTAAGATTGAATGAGTCCGAAGATGTTCCTAGGGCACTTTATTTCTATTAACTTTGTTAAAATAGCAGGCCACCAAGCATTGTCGAATGCGCCTTCGATGTCAATAAATAATATTGCGCAGTATTTCTCTGTTGAGGCCTCCACGATACCAATCAACTCAATGATGGCGTCCTCAGTGCTCCTTCCGGCTCTAAACCCATATTGTCTGTTGGAGATCACCTCTCTCTCCTCAAAGAAGCTTGTCAGCCTTGTTGCAATGACCTTTTCAAGGATTTTACCCAAAGTAGGTAGAAGAGCAATCGGTCGGTATGACTTAGGCAGATCTTTCCTCTTGTCTGGTCCCTTGAGTAGGAACTTGATATTGGCGTTTTTCCATTCTCTGGGGAACGAGCCTCTTATTAGACACTGGTTAAATAGTTTGACCACTGTTGTACCCAAGGTGCTCCACAGGTTCTTCCACACATCAACTGTGATTTCATCAAGCCCAGGTGGACTCCCAGTTCTCATTCTTTCGAGGGCAGATGTTACCTCGTCCAAAGAAATCTCCCAATCGTCCTCACCAAGGTCCAAGTTCTCCGCTCTATCTCTCACCCTATCCTGTCAGCAGAGTTATCAGCAGTGTCAATGGTGATGTCGTCTTGCGGAATCAAAGAGGCAGCCAGAGCCCGTGCAGACTCCTCACCTGAAACTGTGTAAATAGGGACCTCAACAGACACCAGGAGATACGCCACCGCCCTGGAACATGAATAAGTCGAAACCAGCAGCTATGAGTGCATAGGGACCTCAACAGACGCCAGGAGATACGTCACCGCCCTGGAACTTGAATAAGTCGAAGCCAGCAGCTATGAGTGCATAGGGACCTCAACAGACAGCAGGAGATACGTCACCGCCCTGGAACATGAATAAGTCGAAACCAGCAGCTATGAGTGCATAGGGACCTCAACAGACACCAGGAGATACGCCACCGCCCTGGAACATGAATAAGTCGAAACCAGCAGCTATGAGTGCATAGGGACCTCAACAGACACCAGGAGATACGTCACCGCCCTGGAACATGAATAAGTCGAAACCAGCAGCTATGAGTGCATAGGGACCTCAACAGACGCCAGGAGATACGTCACCGCCCTGGAACTTGAATAAGTCGAAACCAGCAGCTATGAGTGCATAGGGACCTCAACAGACGCCAGGAGATACGTCACCGCCCTGGAACTTGAATAAGTCGAAACCAGCAGCTATGAGTGCATAGGGACCTCAACAGACACCAGGAGATACGTCACCGCCCTGGAACTTGAATAAGTCGAAGCCAGCAGCTATGAGTGCATAGGGACCTCAAGAGACACCAGGAGATACGCCACCGCCCTGGAACTTGAATAAGTGAAGCCAGCAGCTATGAGTGCATAGGGACCTCAACAGACACCAGGAGATACGCCACCGCCCTGGAACTTGAATAAGTGAAGCCAGCAGCTATGAGTGCATAGGGACCTCAACAGACACCAGGAGATACGCCACCGCCCTGGAACTTGAATAAGTGAACAAGCAGCTATGAGTGCATAGGGACCTCAACAGACACCAGGAGATACGCCACCGCCCTGGAACTTGAAAAAGTGAAGCTAGCAGCTATGAGTGCATTGGGACCTCAACAGACACCAGGAGATACGTCACCGCCCTGGAACTTGAATAAGTCGAAGCCAGCAGCTATGAGTGCATAGGGACCTCAACAGACACCAGGAGATACGCCACCGCCCCGGAACTTGAATAAGTGAACAAGCAGCTATGAGTGCATAGGGACCTCAACAGACACCAGGAGATACGCCACCGCCCTGGAACTTAAATAAGTGAACAAGCAGCTATGAGTGCATAGGGACCTCAACAGACACCAGGAGATACGCCACCGCCCTGGAACTTGAATAAGTGAAGCCAGCAGCTATGAGTGCATAGGGACCTCAACAGACACCAGGAGATACGCCACCGCCCTGGAACTTGAATAAGTGAAGCCAGCAGCTATGAGTGCATAGGGACCTCAACAGACACCAGGAGATACGCCACCGCCCTGGAACTTGAATAAGTGAACAAGCAGCTATGAGTGCATAGGGACCTCAACAGACGCCAGGAGATACGTCACCGCCCTGGAACTTGAATAAGTCGAAACCAGCAGCTATGAGTGCATAGGGACCTCAACAGACACCAAATGATACGTCACCGCCCTGGAACTTGAATAAGTCGAAGCCAGCAGCTATGAGTGCATAGGGACCTCAACAGACACCAGGAGATACGCCACCGCCCTGGAACTTGAATAAGTGAACAAGCAGCTGTGAGTGCATAGGGACCTCAACAGACACCAGGAGATACGCCACCGCCCTGGAACTTGAATAAGTGAAGCCAGCAGCTATGAGTGCATTGGGACCTCAACAGACACCAGGAGATACGCCACCGCCCTGGAACTTGAATAAGTGAAGCCAGCAGCTATGAGTGCATAGGGACCTCAACAGACACCAAGAGATACGCCACCGCCCTGGAACTTGAATAAGTGAACAAGCAGCTATGAGTGCATAGGGACCTCAACAGACACCAGGAGATACGCCACCGCCCTGGAACTTGAATAAGTGAAGCCAGCAGCTATGAGTGCATAGGGACCTCAACAGTTACCAGGAGATACGCCACCGCCCTGGAACTTGAATAAGTCGAAGCCAGCAGCTATGAGTGCATAGGGACCTCAACAAACACCAGGAGATACGCCACCGCCCTGGAACTTGAATAAGTGAACAAGCAGCTATGAGTGCATAGGGACCTCAACAGACACCAGGAGATACGCCACCGCCCTGGAACTTGAATAAGTGAAGCCAGCAGCTATGAGTGCATAGGGACCTCAACAGACACCAGGAGATACGCCACCGCCCTGGAACTTGAATAAGTGAACAAGCAGCTATGAGTGCATAGGGACCTCAACAGACACCAGGAGATACGCCACCGCCCTGGAACTTGAATAAGTGAAGCCAGCAGCTATGAGTGCATAGGGACCTCAACAGACACCAGGAGATACGTCACCGCCCTGGAACTTGAATAAGTCGAAGCCAGCAGCTATGAGTGCATAGGGACCTCAACAGACACCAGGAGATACGCCACCGCCCTGGAACTTGAATAAGTCGAAACCAGCAGCTATGAGTGCATAGGGACCTCAACAGACACCAGGAGATACGCCACCGCCCTGGAACATGAATAAGTCGAAACCAGCAGCTATGAGTGCATAGGGACCTCAACAGACGCCAGGAGATACGTCACCGCCCTGGAACTTGAATAAGTCGAAACCAGCAGCTATGAGTGCATAGGGACCTCAACAGACACCAGGAGATACGTCACCGCCCTGGAACTTGAATAAGTCGAAGCCAGCAGCTATGAGTGCATAGGGACCTCAACAGACACCAGGAGATACGCCACCGCCCTGGAACTTGAATAAGTCGAAACCAGCAGCTATGAGTGCATAGGGACCTCAACAGACACCAGGAGATACGCCACCGCCCTGGAACATGAATAAGTCGAAACCAGCAGCTATGAGTGCATAGGGACCTCAACAGACACCAGGAGATACGTCACCGCCCTGGAACATGAATAAGTCGAAACCAGCAGCTATGAGTGCATAGGGACCTCAACAGACACCAGGAGATACGCCACCGCCCTGGAACATGAATAAGTCGATACCAGCAGCTATGAGTGCATAGGGACCTCAACAGACGCCAGGAGATACGTCACCGCCCTGGAACTTGAATAAGTCGAAGCCAGCAGCTATGAGTGCATAGGGACCTCAACAGACACCAGGAGATACGTCACCGCCCTGGAACATGAATAAGTCGAAACCAGCAGCTATGAGTGCATAGGGACCTCAACAGACACCAGGAGATACGCCACCGCCCTGGAACATGAATAAGTCGAAACCAGCAGCTATGAGTGCATAGGGACCTCAACAGACACCAGGAGATACGTCACCGCCCTGGAACATGAATAAGTCGAAACCAGCAGCTATGAGTGCATAGGGACCTCAACAGACACCAGGAGATACGCCACCGCCCTGGAACTTGAATAAGTCGAAACCAGCAGCTATGAGTGCATAGGGACCTCAACAGACACCAGGAGATACGCCACCGCCCTGGAACATGAATAAGTCGAAACCAGCAGCTATGAGTGCATAGGGACCTCAACAGACACCAGGAGATACGCCACCGCCCTGGAACATGAATAAGTCGAAACCAGCAGCTATGAGTGCATAGGGACCTCAACAGACGCCAGGAGATACGTCACCGCCCTGGAACTTGAATAAGTCGAAACCAGCAGCTATGAGTGCATAGGGACCTCAACAGACACCAAATGATACGTCACCGCCCTGGAACTTGAATAAGTCGAAGCCAGCAGCTATGAGTGCATAGGGACCTCAACAGACACCAGGAGATACGCCACCGCCCTGGAACTTGAATAAGTCGAAACCAGCAGCTATGAGTGCATAGGGACCTCAACAGACACCAGGAGATACGCCACCGCCCTGGAACATGAATAAGTCGAAACCAGCAGCTATGAGTGCATAGGGACCTCAACAGACACCAGGAGATACGTCACCGCCCTGGAACATGAATAAGTCGAAACCAGCAGCTATGAGTGCATAGGGACCTCAACAGACACCAGGAGATACGCCACCGCCCTGGAACATGAATAAGTCGAAACCAGCAGCTATGAGTGCATAGGGACCTCAACAGACGCCAGGAGATACGTCACCGCCCTGGAACTTGAATAAGTCGAAGCCAGCAGCTATGAGTGCATAGGGACCTCAACAGACACCAGGAGATACGTCACCGCCCTGGAACATGAATAAGTCGAAACCAGCAGCTATGAGTGCATAGGGACCTCAACAGACACCAGGAGATACGCCACCGCCCTGGAACATGAATAAGTCGAAACCAGCAGCTATGAGTGCATAGGGACCTCAACAGACACCAGGAGATACGTCACCGCCCTGGAACATGAATAAGTCGAAACCAGCAGCTATGAGTGCATAGGGACCTCAACAGACGCCAGGAGATACGTCACCGCCCTGGAACTTGAATAAGTCGAAACCAGCAGCTATGAGTGCATAGGGACCTCAACAGACACCAGGAGATACGCCACCGCCCTGGAACTTGAATAAGTGAAGCCAGCAGCTATGAGTGCATAGGGACCTCAACAGACACCAGGAGATACGCCACCGCCCTGGAACTTGAATAAGTGAAGCCAGCAGCTATGAGTGCATAGGGACCTCAACAGACACCAGGAGTTACGCCACCGCCCTGGAACTTGAATAAGTGAACAAGCAGCTATGAGTGCATAGGGACCTCAACAGACACCAGGAGATACGCCACCGCCCTGGAACTTGAATAAGTGAAGCCAGCAGCTATGAGTGCATAGGGACCTCAACAGACACCAGGAGATACGTCACCGCCCTGGAACTTGAATAAGTCGAAGCCAGCAGCTTTGAGTGCATAGGGACCTCAACAGACACCAGGAGATACGCCACCGCCCTGGAACATGAATAAGTCGAAACCAGCAGCTATGAGTGCATAGGGACCTCAACAGTCACCAGGAGATACGTCACCGCCCTGGAACTTGAATAAGTGAAGCCAGCAGCTATGAGTGCATAGGGACCTCAACAGACACCAGGAGATACGCCACCGCCCTGGAACTTGAATAAGTGAAGCCAGCAGCTATGAGTGCATAGGGACCTCAACAGACACCAGGAGATACGCCACCGCCCTGGAACTTGAATAAGTGAAGCCAGCAGCTATGAGTGCATAGGGACCTCAACAGACACCAGGAGATACGCCACTGCCCTGGAACTTGAATAAGTGAAGCCAGCAGCTATGAGTGCATAGGGACCTCAACAGACACCAGAAGATACGCCACCGCCCTGGAACTTGAATAAGTCGAAGCCAGCAGCTATGAGTGCATAGGGACCTCAACAGACACCAGGAGATACGCCACCGCCCTGGAACTTGAATAAGTCGAAACCAGCAGCTATGAGTGCATAGGGACCTCAACAGACACCAGGAGATACGCCACCGCCCTGGAACATGAATAAGTCGAAACCAGCAGCTATGAGTGCATAGGGACCTCAACAGACGCCAGGAGATACGTCACCGCCCTGGAACTTGAATAAGTCGAAACCAGCAGCTATGAGTGCATAGGGACCTCAACAGACACCAGGAGATACGTCACCGCCCTGGAACTTGAATAAGTCGAAGCCAGCAGCTATGAGTGCATAGGGACCTCAACAGACACCAGGAGATACGCCACCGCCCTGGAACTTGAATAAGTCGAAACCAGCAGCTATGAGTGCATAGGGACCTCAACAGACACCAGGAGATACGCCACCGCCCTGGAACATGAATAAGTCGAAACCAGCAGCTATGAGTGCATAGGGACCTCAACAGACACCAGGAGATACGTCACCGCCCTGGAACATGAATAAGTCGAAACCAGCAGCTATGAGTGCATAGGGACCTCAACAGACACCAGGAGATACGCCACCGCCCTGGAACATGAATAAGTCGATACCAGCAGCTATGAGTGCATAGGGACCTCAACAGACGCCAGGAGATACGTCACCGCCCTGGAACTTGAATAAGTCGAAGCCAGCAGCTATGAGTGCATAGGGACCTCAACAGACACCAGGAGATACGTCACCGCCCTGGAACATGAATAAGTCGAAACCAGCAGCTATGAGTGCATAGGGACCTCAACAGACACCAGGAGATACGCCACCGCCCTGGAACATGAATAAGTCGAAACCAGCAGCTATGAGTGCATAGGGACCTCAACAGACACCAGGAGATACGTCACCGCCCTGGAACATGAATAAGTCGAAACCAGCAGCTATGAGTGCATAGGGACCTCAACAGACACCAGGAGATACGCCACCGCCCTGGAACTTGAATAAGTCGAAACCAGCAGCTATGAGTGCATAGGGACCTCAACAGACACCAGGAGATACGCCACCGCCCTGGAACATGAATAAGTCGAAACCAGCAGCTATGAGTGCATAGGGACCTCAACAGACACCAGGAGATACGCCACCGCCCTGGAACATGAATAAGTCGAAACCAGCAGCTATGAGTGCATAGGGACCTCAACAGACGCCAGGAGATACGTCACCGCCCTGGAACTTGAATAAGTCGAAACCAGCAGCTATGAGTGCATAGGGACCTCAACAGACACCAAATGATACGTCACCGCCCTGGAACTTGAATAAGTCGAAGCCAGCAGCTATGAGTGCATAGGGACCTCAACAGACACCAGGAGATACGCCACCGCCCTGGAACTTGAATAAGTCGAAACCAGCAGCTATGAGTGCATAGGGACCTCAACAGACACCAGGAGATACGCCACCGCCCTGGAACATGAATAAGTCGAAACCAGCAGCTATGAGTGCATAGGGACCTCAACAGACACCAGGAGATACGTCACCGCCCTGGAACATGAATAAGTCGAAACCAGCAGCTATGAGTGCATAGGGACCTCAACAGACACCAGGAGATACGCCACCGCCCTGGAACATGAATAAGTCGAAACCAGCAGCTATGAGTGCATAGGGACCTCAACAGACGCCAGGAGATACGTCACCGCCCTGGAACATGAATAAGTCGAAACCAGCAGCTATGAGTGCATAGGGACCTCAACAGACGCCAGGAGATAAGTCACCGCCCTGGAACTTGAATAAGTCGAAACCAGCAGCTATGAGTGCATAGGGACCTCAACAGACACCAGGAGATACGTCACCGCCCTGGAACTTGAATAAGTCGAAGCCAGCAGCTATGAGTGCATAGGGACCTCAACAGACACCAGGAGATACGCCACCGCCCTGGAACTTGAATAAGTGGAAACCAGCAGCTATGAGTGCATAGGGACCTCAACAGACACCAAGAGATACGCCACCGCCCTGGAACATGAATAAGTCGAAACCAGCAGCTATGAGTGCATAGGGACCTCAACAGACACCAGGAGATACGTCACCGCCCTGGAACATGAATAAGTCGAAACCAGCAGCTATGAGTGCATAGGGACCTCAACAGACACCAAAGATACGCCACCGCCCTGGAACATGAATAAGTCGAAACCAGCAGCTATGAGTGCATAGGGACCTCAACAGACGCCAGGAGATACGTCACCGCCCTGGAACTTGAATAAGTCGAAGCCAGCAGCTATGAGTGCATAGGGACCTCAACAGACAGCAGGAGATACGTCACCGCCCTGGAACATGAATAAGTCGAAACCAGCAGCTATGAGTGCATAGGGACCTCAACAGACACCAGGAGATACGCCACCGCCCTGGAACATGAATAAGTCGAAACCAGCAGCTATGAGTGCATAGGGACCTCAACAGACACCAGGAGATACGTCACCGCCCTGGAACATGAATAAGTCGAAACCAGCAGCTATGAGTGCATAGGGACCTCAACAGACGCCAGGAGATACGTCACCGCCCTGGAACTTGAATAAGTCGAAACCAGCAGCTATGAGTGCATAGGGACCTCAACAGACGCCAGGAGATACGTCACCGCCCTGGAACTTGAATAAGTCGAAACCAGCAGCTATGAGTGCATAGGGACCTCAACAGACACCAGGAGATACGTCACCGCCCTGGAACTTGAATAAGTCGAAGCCAGCAGCTATGAGTGCATAGGGACCTCAAGAGACACCAGGAGATACGCCACCGCCCTGGAACTTGAATAAGTGAAGCCAGCAGCTATGAGTGCATAGGGACCTCAACAGACACCAGGAGATACGCCACCGCCCTGGAACTTGAATAAGTGAAGCCAGCAGCTATGAGTGCATAGGGACCTCAACAGACACCAGGAGATACGCCACCGCCCTGGAACTTGAATAAGTGAACAAGCAGCTATGAGTGCATAGGGACCTCAACAGACACCAGGAGATACGCCACCGCCCTGGAACTTGAAAAAGTGAAGCCAGCAGCTATGAGTGCATTGGGACCTCAACAGACACCAGGAGATACGTCACCGCCCTGGAACTTGAATAAGTCGAAGCCAGCAGCTATGAGTGCATAGGGACCTCAACAGACACCAGGAGATACGCCACCGCCCCGGAACTTGAATAAGTGAACAAGCAGCTATGAGTGCATAGGGACCTCAACAGACACCAGGAGATACGCCACCGCCCTGGAACTTAAATAAGTGAACAAGCAGCTATGAGTGCATAGGGACCTCAACAGACACCAGGAGATACGCCACCGCCCTGGAACTTGAATAAGTGAAGCCAGCAGCTATGAGTGCATAGGGACCTCAACAGACACCAGGAGATACGCCACCGCCCTGGAACTTGAATAAGTGAAGCCAGCAGCTATGAGTGCATAGGGACCTCAACAGACACCAGGAGATACGCCACCGCCCTGGAACTTGAATAAGTGAACAAGCAGCTATGAGTGCATAGGGACCTCAACAGACACCAGGAGATACGCCACCGCCCTGGAACTTGAATAAGTGAAGCCAGCAGCTATGAGTGCATAGGGACCTCAACAGACACCAGGAGATACGCCACCGCCCTGGAACTTGAATAAGTGAACAAGCAGCTGTGAGTGCATAGGGACCTCAACAGACACCAGGAGATACGCCACCGCCCTGGAACTTGAATAAGTGAAGCCAGCAGCTATGAGTGCATTGGGACCTCAACAGACACCAGGAGATACGTCACCGCCCTGGAACTTGAATAAGTCGAAGCCAGCAGCTATGAGTGCTAAGGGACCTCAACAGACACCAGGAGATACGCCACCGCCCTGGAACTTGAATAAGTGAACAAGCAGCTATGATTGCATAGGGACCTCAACAGACACCAGGAGATACGCCACCGCCCTGGAACTTGAATAAGTGAACAAGCAGCTATGAGTGCATAGGGACCTCAACAGACACCAGGAGATACGCCACCGCCCTGGAACTTGAATAAGTGAAGCCAGCAGCTATGAGTGCATAGGGACCTCAACAGACACCAGGAGATACGCCACCGCCCTGGAACTTGAATAAGTGAAGCCAGCAGCTATGAGTGCATAGGGACCTCAACAGACACCAGGAGATACGCCACCGCCCTGGAACTTGAATAAGTGAACAAGCAGCTATGAGTGCATAGGGACCTCAACAGACACCAGGAGATACGCTACCGCCCTGGAACTTGAATAAGTGAAGCCAGCAGCTATGAGTGCATAGGGACCTCAACAGTTACCAGGAGATACGCCACCGCCCTGGAACTTGAATAAGTCGAAGCCAGCAGCTATGAGTGCATAGGGACCTCAACAGACACCAGGAGATACGCCACCGCCCTGGAACTTGAATAAGTGAACAAGCAGCTATGAGTGCATAGGGACCTCAACAGACACCAGGAGATACGCCACCGCCCTGGAACTTGAATAAGTGAAGCCAGCAGCTATGAGTGCATAGGGACCTCAACAGACACCAGGAGATACGCCACCGCCCTGGAACTTGAATAAGTGAAGCCAGCAGCTATGAGTGCATAGGGACCTCAACAGACACCAGGAGATACGCCACCGCCCTGGAACTTGAATAAGTGAACAAGCAGCTATGAGTGCATAGGGACCTCAACAGACACCAGGAGATACGCCACCGCCCTGGAACTTGAATAAGTGAAGCCAGCAGCTATGAGTGCATAGGGACCTCAACAGACACCAGGAGATACGTCACCGCCCTGGAACTTGAATAAGTCGAAGCCAGCAGCTTTGAGTGCATAGGGACCTCAACAGACACCAGGAGATACGCCACCGCCCTGGAACATGAATAAGTCGAAACCAGCAGCTATGAGTGCATAGGGACCTCAACAGTCACCAGGAGATACGTCACCGCCCTGGAACTTGAATAAGTGAAGCCAGCAGCTATGAGTGCATAGGGACCTCAACAGACACCAGGAGATACGCCACCGCCCTGGAACTTGAATAAGTGAAGCCAGCAGCTATGAGTGCATAGGGACCTCAACAGACACCAGGAGATACGCCACCGCCCTGGAACTTGAATAAGTGAAGCCAGCAGCTATGAGTGCATAGGGACCTCAACAGACACCAGGAGATACGCCACTGCCCTGGAACTTGAATAAGTGAAGCCAGCAGCTATGAGTGCATAGGGACCTCAACAGACACCAGAAGATACGCCACCGCCCTGGAACTTGAATAAGTCGAAGCCAGCAGCTATGAGTGCATAGGGACCTCAACAGACACCAGAAGATACGCCACCGCCCTGGAACTTGAATAAGTCGAAGCCAGCAGCTATGAGTGCATAGGGACCTCAACAGACACCAGGAGATACGCCACCGCCCTGGAACTTGAATAAGTCGAAACCAGCAGCTATGAGTGCATAGGGACCTCAACAGACACCAGGAGATACGCCACCGCCCTGGAACATGAATAAGTCGAAACCAGCAGCTATGAGTGCATAGGGACCTCAACAGACGCCAGGAGATACGTCACCGCCCTGGAACTTGAATAAGTCGAAACCAGCAGCTATGAGTGCATAGGGACCTCAACAGACACCAGGAGATACGTCACCGCCCTGGAACTTGAATAAGTCGATGCCAGCAGCTATGAGTGCATAGGGACCTCAACAGACACCAGGAGATACGCCACCGCCCTGGAACTTGAATAAGTCGAAACCAGCAGCTATGAGTGCATAGGGACCTCAACAGACACCAGGAGATACGCCACCGCCCTGGAACATGAATAAGTCGAAACCAGCAGCTATGAGTGCATAGGGACCTCAACAGACACCAGGAGATACGTCACCGCCCTGGAACATGAATAAGTCGAAACCAGCAGCTATGAGTGCATAGGGACCTCAACAGACACCAGGAGATACGCCACCGCCCTGGAACATGAATAAGTCGATACCAGCAGCTATGAGTGCATAGGGACCTCAACAGACGCCAGGAGATACGTCACCGCCCTGGAACTTGAATAAGTCGAAGCCAGCAGCTATGAGTGCATAGGGACCTCAACAGACACCAGGAGATACGTCACCGCCCTGGAACATGAATAAGTCGAAACCAGCAGCTATGAGTGCATAGGGACCTCAACAGACACCAGGAGATACGCCACCGCCCTGGAACATGAATAAGTCGAAACCAGCAGCTATGAGTGCATAGGGACCTCAACAGACACCAGGAGATACGTCACCGCCCTGGAACATGAATAAGTCGAAACCAGCAGCTATGAGTGCATAGGGACCTCAACAGACACCAGGAGATACGCCACCGCCCTGGAACTTGAATAAGTCGAAACCAGCAGCTATGAGTGCATAGGGACCTCAACAGACACCAGGAGATACGCCACCGCCCTGGAACATGAATAAGTCGAAACCAGCAGCTATGAGTGCATAGGGACCTCAACAGACACCAGGAGATACGCCACCGCCCTGGAACATGAATAAGTCGAAACCAGCAGCTATGAGTGCATAGGGACCTCAACAGACGCCAGGAGATACGTCACCGCCCTGGAACTTGAATAAGTCGAAACCAGCAGCTATGAGTGCATAGGGACCTCAACAGACACCAAATGATACGTCACCGCCCTGGAACTTGAATAAGTCGAAGCCAGCAGCTATGAGTGCATAGGGACCTCAACAGACACCAGGAGATACGCCACCGCCCTGGAACTTGAATAAGTCGAAACCAGCAGCTATGAGTGCATAGGGACCTCAACAGACACCAGGAGATACGCCACCGCCCTGGAACATGAATAAGTCGAAACCAGCAGCTATGAGTGCATAGGGACCTCAACAGACACCAGGAGATACGTCACCGCCCTGGAACATGAATAAGTCGAAACCAGCAGCTATGAGTGCATAGGGACCTCAACAGACACCAGGAGATACGCCACCGCCCTGGAACATGAATAAGTCGAAACCAGCAGCTATGAGTGCATAGGGACCTCAACAGACGCCAGGAGATACGTCACCGCCCTGGAACTTGAATAAGTCGAAGCCAGCAGCTATGAGTGCATAGGGACCTCAACAGACACCAGGAGATACGTCACCGCCCTGGAACATGAATAAGTCGAAACCAGCAGCTATGAGTGCATAGGGACCTCAACAGACACCAGGAGATACGCCACCGCCCTGGAACATGAATAAGTCGAAACCAGCAGCTATGAGTGCATAGGGACCTCAACAGACACCAGGAGATACGTCACCGCCCTGGAACATGAATAAGTCGAAACCAGCAGCTATGAGTGCATAGGGACCTCAACAGACGCCAGGAGATACGTCACCGCCCTGGAACTTGAATAAGTCGAAACCAGCAGCTATGAGTGCATAGGGACCTCAACAGACACCAGGAGATACGCCACCGCCCTGGAACTTGAATAAGTGAAGCCAGCAGCTATGAGTGCATAGGGACCTCAACAGACACCAGGAGATACGCCACCGCCCTGGAACTTGAATAAGTGAAGCCAGCAGCTATGAGTGCATAGGGACCTCAACAGACACCAGGAGATACGCCACCGCCCTGGAACTTGAATAAGTGAACAAGCAGCTATGAGTGCATAGGGACCTCAACAGACACCAGGAGATACGCCACCGCCCTGGAACTTGAATAAGTGAAGCCAGCAGCTATGAGTGCATAGGGACCTCAACAGACACCAGGAGATACGTCACCGCCCTGGAACTTGAATAAGTCGAAGCCAGCAGCTTTGAGTGCATAGGGACCTCAACAGACACCAGGAGATACGCCACCGCCCTGGAACATGAATAAGTCGAAACCAGCAGCTATGAGTGCATAGGGACCTCAACAGTCACCAGGAGATACGTCACCGCCCTGGAACTTGAATAAGTGAAGCCAGCAGCTATGAGTGCATAGGGACCTCAACAGACACCAGGAGATACGCCACCGCCCTGGAACTTGAATAAGTGAAGCCAGCAGCTATGAGTGCATAGGGACCTCAACAGACACCAGGAGATACGCCACCGCCCTGGAACTTGAATAAGTGAAGCCAGCAGCTATGAGTGCATAGGGACCTCAACAGACACCAGGAGATACGCCACTGCCCTGGAACT
The DNA here is from genome assembly GCA_963513935.1 of Aphrophora alni. Lineage (NCBI taxonomy): Eukaryota > Metazoa > Arthropoda > Insecta > Hemiptera > Aphrophoridae > Aphrophora > Aphrophora alni. The sequence continues at coordinate 49,162,006 of OY740774.1, forward strand.
TGAATAAGTGAAGCCAGCAGCTATGAGTGCATAGGGACCTCAACAGACACCAGAAGATACGCCACCGCCCTGGAACTTGAATAAGTCGAAGCCAGCAGCTATGAGTGCATAGGGACCTCAACAGACACCAGGAGATACGCCACCGCCCTGGAACTTGAATAAGTCGAAACCAGCAGCTATGAGTGCATAGGGACCTCAACAGACACCAGGAGATACGCCACCGCCCTGGAACATGAATAAGTCGAAACCAGCAGCTATGAGTGCATAGGGACCTCAACAGACGCCAGGAGATACGTCACCGCCCTGGAACTTGAATAAGTCGAAACCAGCAGCTATGAGTGCATAGGGACCTCAACAGACACCAGGAGATACGTCACCGCCCTGGAACTTGAATAAGTCGAAGCCAGGAGCTATGAGTGCATAGGGACCTCAACAGACACCAGGAGATACGCCACCGCCCTGGAACTTGAATAAGTCGAAACCAGCAGCTATGAGTGCATAGGGACCTCAACAGACACCAGGAGATACGCCACCGCCCTGGAACATGAATAAGTCGAAACCAGCAGCTATGAGTGCATAGGGACCTCAACAGACACCAGGAGATACGTCACCGCCCTGGAACATGAATAAGTCGAAACCAGCAGCTATGAGTGCATAGGGACCTCAACAGACACCAGGAGATACGCCACCGCCCTGGAACATGAATAAGTCGATACCAGCAGCTATGAGTGCATAGGGACCTCAACAGACGCCAGGAGATACGTCACCGCCCTGGAACTTGAATAAGTCGAAGCCAGCAGCTATGAGTGCATAGGGACCTCAACAGACACCAGGAGATACGTCACCGCCCTGGAACATGAATAAGTCGAAACCAGCAGCTATGAGTGCATAGGGACCTCAACAGACACCAGGAGATACGCCACCGCCCTGGAACATGAATAAGTCGAAACCAGCAGCTATGAGTGCATAGGGACCTCAACAGACACCAGGAGATACGTCACCGCCCTGGAACATGAATAAGTCGAAACCAGCAGCTATGAGTGCATAGGGACCTCAACAGACACCAGGAGATACGCCACCGCCCTGGAACTTGAATAAGTCGAAACCAGCAGCTATGAGTGCATAGGGACCTTAACAGACACCAGGAGATACGCCACCGCCCTGGAACATGAATAAGTCGAAACCAGCAGCTATGAGTGCATAGGGACCTCAACAGACACCAGGAGATACGCCACCGCCCTGGAACATGAATAAGTCGAAACCAGCAGCTATGAGTGCATAGGGACCTCAACAGACGCCAGGAGATACGTCACCGCCCTGGAACTTGAATAAGTCGAAACCAGCAGCTATGAGTGCATAGGGACCTCAACAGACACCAAATGATACGTCACCGCCCTGGAACTTGAATAAGTCGAAGCCAGCAGCTATGAGTGCATAGGGACCTCAACAGACACCAGGAGATACGCCACCGCCCTGGAACTTGAATAAGTCGAAACCAGCAGCTATGAGTGCATAGGGACCTCAACAGACACCAGGAGATACGCCACCGCCCTGGAACATGAATAAGTCGAAACCAGCAGCTATGAGTGCATAGGGACCTCAACAGACACCAGGAGATACGTCACCGCCCTGGAACATGAATAAGTCGAAACCAGCAGCTATGAGTGCATAGGGACCTCAACAGACACCAGGAGATACGCCACCGCCCTGGAACATGAATAAGTCGAAACCAGCAGCTATGAGTGCATAGGGACCTCAACAGACGCCAGGAGATACGTCACCGCCCTGGAACTTGAATAAGTCGAAGCCAGCAGCTATGAGTGCATAGGGACCTCAACAGACACCAGGAGATACGTCACCGCCCTGGAACATGAATAAGTCGAAACCAGCAGCTATGAGTGCATAGGGACCTCAACAGACACCAGGAGATACGCCACCGCCCTGGAACATGAATAAGTCGAAACCAGCAGCTATGAGTGCATAGGGACCTCAACAGACACCAGGAGATACGTCACCGCCCTGGAACATGAATAAGTCGAAACCAGCAGCTATGAGTGCATAGGGACCTCAACAGACGCCAGGAGATACGTCACCGCCCTGGAACTTGAATAAGTCGAAACCAGCAGCTATGAGTGCATAGGGACCTCAACAGACACCAGGAGATACGCCACCGCCCTGGAACATGAATAAGTCGAAACCAGCAGCTATGAGTGCATAGGGACCTCAACAGACGCCAGGAGATACGTCACCGCCCTGGAACTTGAATAAGTCGAAACCAGCAGCTATGAGTGCATAGGGACCTCAACAGACACCAGGAGATACGTCACCGCCCTGGAACTTGAATAAGTCGAAGCCAGCAGCTATGAGTGCATAGGGACCTCAACAGACACCAGGAGATACGCCACCGCCCTGGAACTTGAATAAGTGAAGCCAGCAGCTATGAGTGCATAGGGACCTCAACAGACACCAGGAGATACGCCACCGCCCTGGAACTTGAATAAGTGAAACCAGCAGCTATGAGTGCATAGGGACCTCAACAGACACCAGGAGATACGTCACCGCCCTGGAACTTGAATAAGTCGAAACCAGCAGCTATGAGTGCATAGGGACCTCAACAGACACCAGGAGATACGTCACCGCCCTGGAACTTGAATAAGTCGAAGCCAGCAGCTATGAGTGCATAGGGACCTCAACAGACACCAGGAGATACGCCACCGCCCTGGAACTTGAATAAGTCGAAGCCAGCAGCTATGAGTGCATAGGGACCTCAAGAGACACCAGGAGATACGCCACCGCCCTGGAACTTGAATAAGTGAAGCCAGCAGCTATGAGTGCATAGGGACCTCAACAGACACCAGGAGATACGCCACCGCCCTGGAACTTGAATAAGTGAAGCCAGCAGCTATGAGTGCATAGGGACCTCAACAGACACCAGGAGATACGCCACCGCCCTGGAACATGAATAAGTCGAAACCAGCAGCTATGAGTGCATAGGGACCTCAACAGACGCCAGGAGATACGTCACCGCCCTGGAACTTGAATAAGTCGAAACCAGCAGCTATGAGTGCATAGGGACCTCAACAGACACCAGGAGATACGCCACCGCCCTGGAACATGAATAAGTCGATACCAGCAGCTATGAGTGCATAGGGACCTCAACAGACGCCAGGAGATACGTCACCGCCCTGGAACTTGAATAAGTCGAAACCAGCAGCTATGAGTGCATAGGGACCTCAACAGACGCCAGGAGATACGTCACCGCCCTGGAACTTGAATAAGTCGAAACCAGCAGCTATGAGTGCATAGGGACCTCAACAGACGCCAGGAGATACGTCACCGCCCTGGAACTTGAATAAGTCGAAACCAGCAGCTATGAGTGCATAGGGACCTCAACAGACACCAGGAGATACGTCACCGCCCTGGAACTTGAATAAGTCGAAGCCAGCAGCTATGAGTGCATAGGGACCTCAACAGACGCCAGGAGATACGCCACCGCCCTGGAACTTGAATAAGTGAAGCCAGCAGCTATGAGTGCATAGGGACCTCAACAGACGCCAGGAGATACGTCACCGCCCTGGAACTTGAATAAGTCGAAACCAGCAGCTATGAGTGCATAGGGACCTCAACAGACACCAGGAGATACGTCACCGCCCTGGAACTTGAATAAGTCGAAGCCAGCAGCTATGAGTGCATAGGGACCTCAAGAGACACCAGGAGATACGCCACCGCCCTGGAACTTGAATAAGTGAAGCCAGCAGCTATGAGTGCATAGGGACCTCAACAGACACCAGGAGATACGCCACCGCCCTGGAACTTGAATAAGTGAAGCCAGCAGCTATGAGTGCATAGGGACCTCAACAGACACCAGGAGATACGCCACTGCCCTGGAACTTGAATAAGTGAAACCAGCAGCTATGAGTGCATAGGGACCTCAACAGACACCAGGAGATACGTCACCGCCCTGGAACTTGAATAAGTCGAAACCAGCAGCTATGAGTGCATAGGGACCTCAACAGACACCAGGAGATACGTCACCGCCCTGGAACTTGAATAAGTCGAAGCCAGCAGCTATGAGTGCATAGGGACCTCAACAGACACCAGGAGATACGCCACCGCCCTGGAACTTGAATAAGTCGAAGCCAGCAGCTATGAGTGCATAGGGACCTCAAGAGACACCAGGAGATACGCCACCGCCCTGGAACTTGAATAAGTGAAGCCAGCAGCTATGAGTGCATAGGGACCTCAACAGACACCAGGAGATACGCCACCGCCCTGGAACTTGAATAAGTGAAGCCAGCAGCTATGAGTGCATAGGGACCTCAACAGACACCAGGAGATACGCCACCGCCCTGGAACTTGAATAAGTGAAACCAGCAGCTATGAGTGCATAGGGACCTCAACAGACACCAGAAGATACGCCACCGCCCTGGAACTTGAATAAGTCGAAGCCAGCAGCTATGAGTGCATAGGGACCTCAACAGACACCAGGAGATACGCCACCGCCCTGGAACTTGAATAAGTGAAGCCAGCAGCTATGAGTGCATAGGGACCTCAACAGACACCAGGAGATACGCCACCGCCCTGGAACTTGAATAAGTGAAGCCAGCAGCTATGAGTGCATAGGGACCTCAACAGACACCAGGAGATACGCCACCGCCCTGGAACTTGAATAAGTGAAGCCAGCAGCTATGAGTGCATAGGGACCTCAACAGACACCAGAAGATACGCCACCGCCCTGGAACTTGAATAAGTCGAAGCCAGCAGCTATGAGTGCATAGGGACCTCAACAGACACCAGGAGATACGCCACCGCCCTGGAACTTGAATAAGTCGAAGCCAGCAGCGATGACCCCGTCACAAGACTATCCATTTTCAAAGACCTCCAACACAATCTCAATATACTAAAAGACTCATAACACAGGTTTCCTGGCTTTTTGATTGGAAAAGAATAGTAAGTTCTGTTTTGTGTATACCTAAAACTCCCTCTGATCCCCATTAAAATTTTCTATGTAAGAACATTGTTAAACCTGATAAAATCGTTGGTCTACGTCATGTAAGAGAGACAATCACACCTACGGTAGCAACTGTTGGTCCTGTTATTATCGAGCGTGTTTGGTCGAAGATTGATTGACATATACGTCCTGCAGTCTGTATTAATCTGGCCGAGGATTATTTGCTTATCTTTCAACCATGTAATTAAAGCTGTCGTATTTATGAAACGATAAAGAAAAACTACCTTGTTTGTGTTCTCTTCATAGCCCCGCCCGTTTTTTGAAAAATTTATGTTACCAAAATTTCAGATACTTTGTTTACACTTCGACATGGGATACTTACAAAAAATGAAAGCGAAGTGTCCGTTGAATATTATTAAGAAGGCACAGTGAAGAGACGTGACAAGTTTTGGTCAATGTATTATATACGGATAATCGTCTGGTTACACATAATCCGCTGAGATGGTAACATTAGCCTATCAATACACTCTGCAGTACGTATATGTCTGACAACCAAAGACACTTCTACTTCATCAGCTCGAGTTCCGCGTGCTAAACAAACAATATAAATCTGGTCTACTTCTGGACGTCTGTATTTTTATAAGCTGTTCTATACTCAATATTTTTCTATGACTAAAATTCTAATGTCTTAAGACGCCCAGGCACTTGTATTACTGTACAATGTATTTAACAAACACTTTAAGAAGAGCCTTTGTTTATTTGGTGGGCGTGTTCAATTTTTTTAAGCTTACCAATAATGACCAATAATTTTCCTCATTTAAAATGTGTTTCCAAATAAAGCTATAGTTTTGTTCAAAACATAGCCAATAATCCAAACCATATAACCCCTCCCCCACCATTAATAATATAGACTTATTACCTCGATGCATTTAGTGGTCACATAGTACACTTTTACGAGACTCTAAAACCTCCTGTAACTGTAAAAACTGTGAAGTACTCTCAATTCAAAATAAAAATTTAAGAATGGACAAAATAAGATAAATGAAATTTATGTCGTAACTAAAATATCAAAAATATAGTGTATAATATAGATTTCTCGTAATCGGTGACCAAAAAAATTTAGGTCTACACCGATTTAAAAAAAAAAATGTTTTCAGTTTCAATTGACAAAACACAAGTAACTTGGAAACTAATCTAGGAATTTCAATAAACAGAGTAAAATTTAAACAGGCATTGTTTTTGTGTAGGAAAGAAAACACATAATAATATGATCAGCAGCTGTCAAGTTATAAGCTTAAAGACATAGAGATGGAACTTTTTATATCTGTACAGATAATATTTATATACCAATATAATTAAATAGACATTTTGTTGTGATACTATTAAGCGTACAGGATTTTTTTATTAACTGGTATTTGATTTTATAATATTATTTAAAAGGCTGTATATGTATTCTCTTAACAATAGTTATGTTTTTGATTTTTAGTAAAGTATGTTTGAAATATATTTATTTTATCTGGGAATAGCTATGGTGCAAACTGTGATTCATGAAATGTGTTACAATAATGTGGATATTTTTTAATCAGCAATTTTTGTTTCTAAGACACGATCATGGTACGAGACTTTGACGTTTACATTTTAGGAACAATATAAAAAATGCAATAACTATCAAAATATCAATCGTATCTGAAATTTTGTTACTAAAATATAGTTTAAAAGATTGATATAATACGTTCACCAAATTTGGCATACAGATATGGAGTTTATATATTGATTATCACCACAACTTTAGTATTGAAATAGTAGACGGTAACTTATATAAATTACTATCAATACTTAATTCCTTATTGCCTAGTTGTGTATTTTAATAATAAAGTCTACACTACGCCAACAAATATGAAGGACTGACCTATTGACAGGGTATAATTGGTTGAATATAATCAATATGTCAGGCTGCGGTGTGTCGATCAATAGCACGACAGTAATTATTGTCAAATACGTACAACACACATACTGTGAAGATGGTTACACCTAAAATCATAGTAAATATGTGGACATATCGTTTATCGATGTTTGTTCTTCGGCCTTTGGTTCAAACCATCCTTATTAATAGAGTTCTACATCAATGTCATTTAATCAGTTTGTTTGTACCACAAAGTTTCCACTAAACCTTACACTTCAGTATCACCAATATTACATATTTCTATAATAGTTTCTCAAATTTTAAAATAAAAATATACTAAATTCATAACTAACCAAAGCACATCGGCAACTTTTTCTGCATTTTATTGAAAAATTTTAAAATGATTTTTAGAGTTTTCTTTGTATATATTTTTTAAAAAAATTATCTTATTGAGTTTCTCTGTATTATAAAATGTATTGTCTGGAACGTTAGCAGGCACTATTTTTAATATATTTAAGAAATATTGAGATTTTAGAATCAGATTTTAAAATTGTCAATTTAAAAATTAGCTATTTAAATACTTCTATAACATAACATTCATTACACCAGTTAATAAAAAGTCACAATTTGTATGTTAAATTAAGAATTTAGTGGACATAACTTGAACTATTTTAATTGGAACTATAAAAATTTACATCAAAAGTGAAATTATAGTTTTAAACAAATTACTTAAATTGTTATCATTGTCAATTAGACCAATTAATTAACAAATACTTAACAATTAATTATGATTTTATGAACCACATCTAGATAACAGTTGAAGAGATGGGAGCAACATTTTAATCCATTAAGCTTAAACAAATTTCTTAACGACTCTATGTATTGAAATATTGACTTACAAATAAAAATCATTATTCCACTTTTTTTTTAATGAGTTCCTAGCAAAATGTATTTGACAGTTTAAAAACTCTGATTGTAATAAAAGATATTTTTTTATGTGATCTGTATGCATACACATATGTACGTGTAAATATGAATTTGTACAGTAGCAATAATATCGTTAAGGGGGTTTTAAAACTGATAAGAAACTTGTCTTCTTTCAAACTTCCAAGATAAATCTCATGGGACAACTTTAGGAAAGAAAACACATCAACATTACATTCGTAGGAAGATTTCGTGACTTACTTAGAGTTAACGATATCCAACCCACATTGATCTAAAACATAACAAACTCCTGTACATTAAGCGAGAAACCTCTGTTATCATCGCCAACATAGCTTACTCGTGTAATATTTATCAAACTCACATTTTTTTAAATTTTTTATTTAGAATGTTGATTTTACTACGGTCATAATAATGAACTTTATTCAAAACAAGAAATTGAATAAAATAATAATTGCATCTTATAATTACTTCCCTTCATGGCTGTTCATTGCCTCATTAATAATTATTGTAATTACCAATTTAATTTCAATCCGTATATTAATATTAAATTTAGAATATATTATTGCTATATTTTAGTGTTACAAACTAACACTAATTAGCGTTTTATTGATTCACTTTAATTTAATCTAATTGAAGAACTGAATTTATTGAACAGGTATTTTTATCCAAGTAATATATACCAATATTTAATTTTTTGTTTTGAGTTTTCTCCGATTTCAATTATGACATAAAAAGCATATATTTGTTTTAGAAGTTATTTTTCTAAATTTTATAAACGTTAGCTACTTTTTGTACAGTTTTAAGAAGTCTAATTTTATATTAAGTTAGTTATTAAATTAAAGCACATTAATTTATTCCTAAAGATTTAATTACTATAGTTAACCTCAGTATTTGTTTACAAACTTGTATACAATATATTAATCATATGTTGAAGCAATTAGTGAACAAAAAATATATTATATATTATTTTTTTCCCGTCTATGTCACTATATGCGCGTATACTTTTACTTTATAATATGTACTATATACTTTTATTGACGCGTTTCGGAAATTATTCCATCATCAGAATTTTCTTCTTTGTTCCATAAATGAAGCCGTCAGAACATTAAACAATAAAACTGTACAAAACAAATACATATTTACATCAAACAATACATATACTGAATACTGTATTTCGATGTGCGCACATCACCGATCCAACATTCCCACTCTTGACTCCATCAATCACCATATCAATGTTGGATTGTTGGATCGGTGATGTGCGCAAATCGAAATACAGTCTTCAGTATATGTATTGTGTTTGATGTAAATGTGTATTTGTTTTGTACAGTTTTATTATTTAATGTTCCACTTCGATTCCACTCCTACTGGAATCACCAGAAATAACCGGTTCTTTGTCTTAGACAAAATTAGACAATCTCTGAGATGCCCCTTGTTACTCCCCTGTCCACTGCAACCGCTTACTGTCAACTTTTTTTTCTTTTTTGTGTGTTAAATTATTTAAGAATTTAGCGATATCGCTAAATTTGTGTAAGAATTTTCCCCATGAAGCTCCTCACATCCTTTGTTGTATGTTTAAGGAATTAATATTTTTTAACTAACGGTCGAATGCCCTATGCTTAAATATAGTGGTCTAACACGTTGAAATTTCTTCTTGTTTTGAATGACAATTTGTTGTTTTTAATTTTAACTTTGCTGAATCTAATCCTTTAAATTTTTTCTAGTGATTAAAATTGGTGCTTGAAATGTCTCCACATAAGCTACCAAGTCATCCACATATATTATCATCCCTCGATATAGCAAACCTGGAGATAGTCAGTACATGACCTGTTGGAAAGAATTCAAAAATTGCTCATTCCCAATGGGAACCTGTATACTAATACAGCCCCTTTGTGTAACAAGTGCAGTATATCCACTATCCTGTGGCTTAATCGGGTGGTAAAAAAAAACACTTGGCTGATGTCCATTAACAAGAAATAAGTAGTACCTTCAGATTTTCGAATAAGGTATGATGGCGAGGCAGTGGAAATCGATCTGGCTCCGCGTACACATTCATCCACCACCAGTAGTCCACCACCATCCGCCACTGATTTCCTGGTCTTCTTTATCAAGAAATCTGGTGCTGCATCAACACTTTGCGAATGTTCTATGACCCCTGCCGACTTCAAATCTTGCACCAGCCGATCCAACTCTGTTATCTCTGTTAGACTTAATATGTATGTCGGCACTTCCTATCATGTCTCACGCCTATGGAGTACACCGGCATGTTCGTCTCTTGTAAATCTTCAGGCCATTGTGGAATAAGTGAATATGTTTATTTATTAAATCCAGCGCTACCTTATTGATGCCGACTGTATCTCCCTTCAAATCAGGAAAACACTCCTATTTATTATCACTCAATGCACCGACACCTTTTTTAGAGTTTTCAATCCCACAAAAAATGTCCCTTTTCAGTTGATCTGAAAACATTTGTGTCATTGTAATGTGATTGTATGGATACTTCCCCCAAAATCGTAGACGTCAAAGATCTTCTAGACAATGATATAAGAATTGATTACTGTCCATCTTACAGGCGTCCGTCGTGTAGCCGCACCACCCTTTTTGCGTTCTCATCAAATTGATAACCCCCTTTCCTAAAATTGATAGGACAATCTCTCAGGAAGTTATGGTCTAACCTTGTCAATAATCGCTACCAGATTCGGCATTCTAAATAAATTTCCTATATTTTTTCAGCCTCCAAATATTTTCCTTAACATGGGCACCGTCTTAAAAATATCAGCAATCATGACCCAATAATTTACAAATATGCAGATATCTGAACATTTATGACCCAAAAAATGTTGCAAGGTTCAGGAATAGTAGACGTTGTGAGTAAATTAGAAAATAATCCGCGGTAATTTTTAAATATTTTATTTGTCCCAATTTACTCACGAACGTAATTGTTTTTTACATGCGGCGTAGCCCATGGATTTAGTCATAAAGCTTCAAATTACACCAAAATATTACTGTGACAAGGTGGACTATTAATTTGTAGATTTTATTATATTCGAACTACTAAGATAGTGTTTACGATTCATTTTCAATTCTTAAACAATAACATCCAAATCTGCTTTGGGGGGGGGGCAGATTACGTGCTTTTTGTTTAGGCGTAGGGTATGAATGTGGGAGAAAATTAATGAAATGGTTATGTAACGTTAATTTAGTAATTTAATAAACTCTATTTCTTACTAATTTTCATGATATTCGAAAGAGTGTTTGCTTTATTTATATCTTACTTAATATCATCACAATACCTTATTTTATTGTTTTTTACAGTTTATATTTATAATTTTATTTCATTTCAATGAGAGAACAAGCCGAGCATGTCATTATTTCATTAAATTATCAGGTTTAATCTAATCAAAAGTAGATTGCAGCTGAAGGTTCTTTTCTTGTAATAAATTATCTCGATATAAACTGGTGTATAAAGCTTTGAAAGTGCAAAGCTTTAGCTACAGATTACACACCGAGTACAATGTCTCACTGGTCGTACAATCAAGACGGGAGTTTCCCTTTTCTTTAATTAAAACATGAAATTTTCCAAATTTATCAGTTTCTTTACAAACTATAAAGATTTAGAAACTAAATAACCATATAATAAACCCTACTTGTGTCTAGCTTGGTGGACGGAAGTGGAAAGTAAACACTGGTCGAATTTCATCCTTCCACAATTACGGAGAAAAAACGTGAGAGTAAATACATGTATTTTCGAGTATGTAATACCCGATACTAAGTATTTTCGAGTTTGAAAGATCAAAAATATTTCCCTTCTTTTAATATTCGTGATAAGGTGCTACAAAATTATAGGGTTTTTTTTACTGTGCTTTTTTGTGAAAAGAAGTGCTAGCTAAATATTTTCAAACTTAAACATCCGCCAATGTCTACATTATCTTAAAGATCAAGTAAGAATAAACACAATGGTGGAAACCCAGTTTAAATTTATGTCCTAATATAAGATCACGTTAAGAAATCTATAAACAAATGCAGCTCAACTCTCTTACATTTTGTTTTATTTTGGATATCAATAATATATATTTTACATGGAGAATACTGGAGGTATTAAGTCCATTAAGATAAAATTTACAGTAATTTTAAAACACTTCTTGTGTTGGAACGCCACTTAATGATCTGTCTGATTAACAGTTTATGCTTAAGGATAATGTTAAACATCCAACTCCCTCCCCATGGGGAGACATGTAACACATATCGAAGACCCACTCTACACAATTGTATATCTAATACCGAATAGAAATTGTAAAGTTGGAACATATTTAGGTGTTCATTCTTTTTAATTATTTCATGCACATTTGCCCGCAATCTTTGGTTCAGGCTGAATCGAAAACCGGTTACCACAATTGTGTTTCTTTGTAGTATACTTTTATAATCCATTATCACTCTATAAGTGTTTACATCTAGACCCCATATATGACACAAGTACCAAACAATCAATAGTATATTAGTCCTTAATTATAAATATACGGTAAATAAACTTTAAAATATTTTAAATATCTCAAAATGACAATTTTTTGATTGGTTTGTGCATAGAATATAATTCTATCGTACATTTTAGGCCGCCATCTCATATTGACTACAAACTAAATATATGTTTATTATGTATTATTATAAATATTTAAATTCAGTTTTCCACATTTTTTCTTATAATTTGTAATTCTGTTAACTGGCTGATATAATAAATTAATACAATAATTATAAATCCTCAGATAATCTCTATAACTTTTTAACAACTTGAAACCATTTTTGTATAATAGACGCCTTCGTATTCACAGGTTTCATCACTGCTAAATCACTTCGCATTATCCAACACCGCTCCTCACCAATCTATTACCCCTGTAAAATATATCTTCCATTTATCTACAATATTGTAATTTCACATCTTCTCTCACTCAAATGAATTGCAATATTTTAAAACGTTTTCAATTTACAACCGTTGTTTATTGTTTGCATATTTCCTTAACTTTGTTTAGAATCATTACAAATCATCATATCGGTAATGTTTTCTAAATCTTCCGACCAGAAAGCTTCATTTGAATTTAAATCTGTTTTATTATATTATGATTCACTGTGTTATATTTTCTTCTGTTTTCCTCTCACAAGAACTTTTGTGGAAGTTTCAGTTTATGAGTTCTGACCAATTAGTAGCCTTTGTGAAGCCGAGATTGTGGTCATCTATAGACACAACACAGGACGACTGTCGGTATAGAACAAAATTTGTGTAGAGGAGATGCGTGGAATTTAAAATGTATAATCAGTATTGTAGGAACAGAGCTTTAAAGTTGTGTCTAACGGCATTTGTGGCGCTTGGATTAGAGCAATTACACACATTTTTATACTGAAAAAAAAGGTTTTTCTTTTTTTTCGCTGTTTATAAAAACGAGCTGAAACACAATTATATCAAAAGTATTGTCTTTCTCTCGACCTATGCCAACATAACATCTCGTGGTAAGTTTAATCGCTTGGTTTTGTAATAAAGACATTAAGAGTATGAAGTATTGTCTCTAAAAGATTTTAGATTTTATTAAATGAATTTTCTACCACATTGAATTACTTATGTTGTGCTTAAGCAGAGAATTTCTTATCAGAATTTATTTGAAAATTGTTAAACCAATTTACGTTAATTTTTGTTCCCAATCATCACAGTTACAAATTATGTTACTTAAATGAGAAGAAGAACACAATTCAGATCTAGATTCAAATCATATATTGCGTGAACAGAGCATACGCAACTATAACTGTAATGATTTAATTACATTATACAAGTTTTATGTGGAAATAGCGGGTTTTTGGCACATTCCTTCAAAGGGCTAATTACTGAACGAAAAATTAAAAGAAGCGTAATATTAACTGGGTAAATTTGAATTCAGAAATATTTGGCATAGACATATGTGTATAAACAAACACGTAGACTACGTTTATGTATGTACTTTTTCTAAAAACGTATAACAATACTTTTTGTTTTCGTATATACTATAAAAGGACATCAATTAGACACTATTGACTATAGTAATATCTTCATTAACTTTTTAAAGTTCATAAGAAAGTATTACAGAAAATCATTTCAGCTTATTTTTAACATTACTCTTATTTATACATTTCATAAACTTACATCATCCGTATTGTAATTTGAGTTCCTATAATACGGTATAGTAATTTGTTAGATTTGTGCTAATTATTCAAAGACAACATTGTTCTTGGTTTTTTGCGAGATTGATTTTCAATTAAAACTTTTGCTGGATTTATTTAGTTTTTTGCTATTACTAATATTGGAAATGAAATCCGTCATGGCTTTGCAACACTCTCGAAACAAAGTCAGATAAGCCTACACTCAATTTAAGGTTGATATAACTCAATTTTAAGGTAGTGTTTTCTGCTGTGAACCTTTCTTTCTCATTTAAAGCGATTGAAAGCAATACAAACAAAATGTAAAATGTTTATCAATGAAAGCATTATACATAAAGTGATCAAGTGAATGGAAACTAACATATCTAATGACGTAATTGAAAACTTGACGTTTTCACTTGAAAATGTCAATAAAAGAATTGAGGAGCTTAAGGAGGTTAGTTTAAATCTAAATATAGTTTGGAGATTTAGTTGATAGGCTTGACGGTTTAGAGTTTAGAACAATATGACTGTAGGAATAACTTAAGAGTGTTTAATGTGTCTAAGACAAGGGGGGAAATACGGACTAATCTCGTAATAAATTTATTTTTAAAAAAACATATAGTAGACTACATTTTCAGCAACTAGATCGATAACACAAAGTAGGCAATAAAGACGGAACCAACCCCGATGGTACAACAAAAACACGAGCATTATAGTTACGTAAAGAAAGCAAGTCATATTATGAAATTAATCAAATTTTTAGTGAGATCAATATTTGTATTATTAGTATTTACAATATTAAACATTGATTTGAAATACTAATCGTTCAATGTATATTTCACTAACATTTTGCAATAAAGCAAATTCTGTAGTTTTGTCCATTACAAAATGTTCGTTTCTCATATTGTAATGAATCTATATATACATGCATAGACCTGATGTAACCTTTATGAATTCCAAATCCGCTTTGTGCAACAAATCATAACAACATTACAATGCTTTGTGTATTGGCGATGTTGATAAATATTGTCAAAAATGAGCAAGGGTAAACTTGTACTTTTTCAAAAATGTTTTGCAAAAAGTAATACAATACAGAATTGTTCATGTCGAAATTTAAATTGAAAGGGATTAAAATGAAATACGTTCGTTTCTAAAATATAAATAGATTGAATAGAAAGGAATTTAAAACGGGTTACTAATTGATAATTTCAATGAAAAATAAATTTAAAAGAAAAGTATTAAAACAATATCTCAAATTTAAGGGTTGTATCTTGGAACTCATTGAGTAGCATCAATCCACCAGCAGAGCTGAATTAAAGTGATTTAATACTTCACTAAACATTTTGTATTACACCCGAAGCATGAATAGATTACTACTGGAGCGAGCTACGCAACAGGTGGTTAAACTGGAAGAATTTTCAATCATCCTCCAAATTGGTTGAAAATTAAATTTTTTATGATAAACATTCTACGAAAAATAATTTTGTAGAATACGTTTCAAAATGTAGTACATAATAAGAGTTACAAAATCCTAATTTTATGAACTATTCAAACTGAAAAATAATCTTGTCACCTTTGCGTGACAATAAAAGTACATAATTTAACATATTGTATCATTTTATATACTAGCAATAGCCTAGATTGGTATATTCTATGTGAAATAATAAGTAATTAAATATTTTATGCAAATAAAATATATAGCATAACGCTCTTTATCAAGTGTATTCAGACTAAATAGAAGTTACAATTTACTTTAATTTGGAGTTATGTAACTTTATAAATATTTTGAAAACCATAGTTGTACACCGATAAAACTAAATGACCTCAACATTTATTTCTTGCTAAATAAAGGTAATTAAAAAGAAAGGTTATATTCATATCAAATTAATTTATAAAGAGTTACTTAAAAACTGTTATAATGATGTAACTGAAATTATAATAGTGTAACTCAAATTACACATATCTAGAAAAGTAAGAGTACATATCCTATACTAAAAATAAAACAAAATAATATGAAATGTTAGACTAAATTAATAAATGGGTAAAGAAATGTGAATATTAGTGAATGGTAATAATTTCATATCTTTTTGTAAAAGAAAGTGTTGTGTTTATAAAAGGAATAATTTTTTAAATGGTGCCAGTGTTTTAAAATGAAAAAGTGTAGGTCAGTTGAGTTAGCATGTAAGGGGACGTAGTTGTCGATTACGTCACCAAATAAACAGAAAAGCTAGAATTTATACAGTTATATGAATGAGTGAAATTGAAAATTTTAAAAGAGGAACATAGTAACACTTAATAAACTTATTTTGATTTGGGGACTTCCAGATAGACTTTGAACGAGGCACATAATTAAATTCTTGTCATTGATAAAGCTGACATCAAATGTATTATTAGTAATAAGCCAAGTAACAATGTCATGAGGAAATACCTCTTATTAAAAGTTGAAGACGATTTTAATTTATAAACCATTTGTCTTGATTAAAACAAATAATATTCAAATCAACATATTGTTCTTAACATGGATATATAGTAACATTGTACTATTTTCATCTTTTTTCTTCTATAATATTAAAACACTAAATGCTAATTTCTCATGTAAAAGTAAATAAAAATACTTACATACATTAATCCGATTACCCACTCCACTCCTCTTTTCTTATAATGTTTTGGTTATTATGTGGCAGCGTATTCCGAATTTATTCTACCTAAACTGGAATGGGATACTGTCCCATATGAAAATTTCGGGGATAGGTTATGAAGAAATTCTTGACTCAGTTCTAGGGTGTTCTGGAGTAAACCAAAAGTTTACACTCTACCCTAAACAGTTCATCATTGCCAAAAGGACCTTTCCGGAGAGGTTGTTGTGAAGAGTGTCCGAACCCTACGGCTACCAATCGGATCCATTTCGGACTAGAATGGTTGAATCTCTAATCGGAAACTGTCTTCTCATAAGGACGACCGAACTATCTACGGTCCACGTTTTATGCAAAGGGTAGTTAGTTTGAATACCCTATGAAAAATTATCTTTATAGGAATGATGGTATATTATTCTTCTGTCTAGGAAGGAAATAGGCTGAATATTATCCAGCTAGGAACGAGGTACATTGAATATTTTCCAGCTAATGAAGAGGTAACCGAATATTGTCCAGCTAAAAACGAGGTGGCCGGATATTCTCCAGCTAAGAAGGGATAGGCTAAATATTATCCAGCTAGGACGGAATAGACAGCAAAAAAAAACTAAATGTACTTCATAATCGAGTTTACCCCAAATTCCTCTTTGAACTCCAGAGAAATTTTCCACTTTATCTCTTACAATGTAAACTTAACAACGTTAAGATAGGACAGTATTATTTCTTATATCCAGTATCCTATTTATAAGCATTCAGTTAGTCAGAGTATCTTAGTATCTATTAATTACGCAATGTATCTAAAAGTTTCTTTGGTCGTATCATCAATCTTCTCTCGATGAATCTGTGGAAGCCTGCTCTAGAGTTACAATACTTGCTGGTAACAAATCAATAAATTTAAAAAAATATTTAAGTATAGATTATTTGTTGGGGATTTTTGCATTGAATAGCTTAAAATCTATAATTAGAAAACAAACTAGTTTAGCACACATGACGGTCATTGTTTTATATTGTTACGTGTTAATTGATAAATTTTGATCTTACCTTTGTCGATGGCACTTACTGGTACATTACTAAAGAACTTATTGTAAAATTACAACTTTAATAGTCATTTTCTGTTGCTAGTCCCTTTATCTCGCCATTGTCGGCGTATTGTCCAGTCGAAGTCTGCGTCAGACCGTCTGTCGTCTTTGCTGTCTTGTGCTTAATTTTTAATAAATGCCTATTTTATGCACCATATATTGTTGTGTTGTTGTCTGTGCCTGCAAAGGTTAAACAATAATCAAATCATACAAGATGGCTTGATAAGTTGATTGATGGTCATAGTGTCCAACCATATTTCTTTAATGACGGATGTGCTATGGTAATTATTAGGATTTGGAAAATTAAGATAATTTTGTAAAAGGATTACCTCGAGGATTATATATATTTAAATTATTTTCAAAACCAACAGGATATAAAACTGTATATCTATAGCGACAATATAGTCCCTCACGAAGTCAGAACAATCAGAAAAAAATGCTCTAAACAATCCAAAACACAACTGAGCACATCACAATTACAACATTTAAAAAACACTATCAATAAATACCACAGAATAATACTGTTTAAACTTTAATATGAAAACATAAATACTGTATCGTTAACAAGTAATACAGTAAGATTAACATTAAAACAAAATTATTTAAGTTACAGAGCTACGACAACATAACAAATCAAAACCTGGATACATACATGTACACACATAAGTCACTGGACACAAGAACACTGTACAAAACCACACCTAACATTGATCCAATGTTAACAAATTCATCATAAAGTCAATCTGTTACAATTTTCTTATGTGTGTCAATCTTATACAGGCAAGGATATTTGATATTACTTTGTATAATGATGTCGTTGTGTTGATAGTTTTAACGACTCTTGGTGTGAGAATTTATTAATATAATGAGCATCAGACTTAGATAGTTATGAGTGTCATAATAAGGACAGCAATAAACATCACAATTGGAAAATAATAAAAATTTAAAACTCATCAAATAATATTTCAGTATAATAAGTATTATTTTCATTATCGTATTATGCATAATTTGTAATAACAGGAGAACTGTTTTAAATGCAGCCTCCTCCAATGATTATGTCATATTCTTATATTGACTGACCGTAGTACACATGTTTCAGTAATTTTTAGTGAGAGGTGTCTGCATAAGATAGGAAAAATTAAAAGTTCACTAAATTTTATTTTTCTTATACAGTGAACATAAACACACATGTACTTATCTTCCGCGACTTGTTCCACACGTATTAAGACCACCACAAGTATAAGTTGATTTTAAATTGATTGTAATGCTCTAAGTGACATTGCCATATATTTTTTTTCACCATTTATTGTGAGCCGATTTTGATCAAATCACCGCTTAACAGTGGACAATCCGCACTCCGCAGAGCCGTAAACCATCCCCCCAATACCAATAGCTTGTCTATGTAAATTCTATGTAAATTAACTTTATCCTAACTATTCGTATAAATTAAAAATTGAAGTGCTCCCAATGTACTACCTTGAATAACTCTATAATTAATTTTCACCTAAATGCAATACAAACTGATGTCTTTCTTTAAAATAGTCACAAAACCAGTTCAAAGTTTCTCCCTGGACCCCAATGTATTTGAGTTTTTTAGTAAGTAATTTCCTATCCGTTGTATCAAAAGCTTTGGAAAAATCAATATAAAACTAATAGAATTTTATTATTTCTCCCACCTGACTCGTGAATCTCTTTTGCAAGTTAAAATAAATAGCATTTAAAATTGTATCACTTCTGAAGCTCAATATATTTCTTAAAAAAAGTATTGCCAATTATATATGTAAGAATCGTCATCCGCCACGCACTGGATGAATATCACTGACTAATTAAGAACCATGTGCATATAATAATCATTCAGTGTCCGCCACCAAACGTACATCATCAATACTCACTCTGTCTTTTCTACTTAGAAACACATCAACGAGAAACCTCTCTTTTCTCTTTTTTTTTTTAACTCATATAATTGTCCAAATGACGTTTACAATTATTTCTCTCCACGTACATTTTAAATTGATAGTACCTCAATTTATCACATAATGAGAAAATAGATTTTTGTAGTTTATAAATCGAGTTAGTAATTTCAAATTAATAGGTTGTTTTTCGATAGCTTGCTTAATTTATCTCTGTGCCTAATGTCAGATACTTACAACATCAGATGATAGGTACATTCATTTATATTTTTAAACTCTTAGTAAAAGACAAATTCACATGAACTTAAACATTTAAATTAAGGCAAATCTATCCTAGCTCCAATATCCTTCTTCACCCCCCCCCTCCATTCCATTGTTGTATTCCTCTCTTATATATTATTCTAGAACAATATCGCGTTTGTCTTCTTTACGGATATTAATGCTGCTAACGTACAAAAAATAATTTCTACATTATGAATTACAGCTTGTATTTCTCCAGAGCGCATTTAATGAAGGAAAATATATTTCCTTTAATTTAACAATGGTATAGTTGTTTCTACAAGACGGAGAAGCTTGTAGCCTTGTCAGAATCAGGACGAGACGTTTCCTTTGTCTCTTGTTCATGTTATATTAGTCTGACATAGTCTACAGTTGCATTGCATTTTAACAGTAAACTATGTTATAGGACTGTCATACTATTATTTTTTTATAATTTATTTGTTATAAGAACACGAGTAAGAAAGTATGAACGTTAGAAAAAATGACGATGTAATTAGCTACATGATACATTTCAATGGATGTTTATATTTTAATGATATAATCCCTTTGTCTAATGTTTTATATAATGTTTCACTACATCTATTACGTTTAATGTATGAAAATAACATCCACCAACGCATATCGAAGAAAAAAACACTGAACTTCAAATAAATTATAAATAGTTTACTTTATATGGTATTAAAGTTCACATCACCCTTTGTTTCATTTATAAATAAATACCCATAACAAGGTAAAATATATTTTGTGTGATTCATGTTTATTTGGAAACACAAAACTTGGTTTTACCATTGGAAATAGTTTGTTGTAATGAACACTAATGTCAGAATAGATTGTTAATGAATAGAATGAGGACAGTTTTTACAGTAACAGTATTTAAATTGTATACTTGATTGAATTTAAAATTACTATATATTCGTGGAGAACAAAAATTAAGGGTACCAAAATTATGAATATAAAAGCTCTCAATGTAAACAATAGTAAAGTTATTTAGAGACCTGTTTGTGACGCCCAGATCAGGGAGTGTGTGCTACAATTTATAATAAGGTCATTGTGTTTTCAATATATATTACATGTTTGTGAGCTTGACAAATTTGTATGCGCACATAAAACATTTCCTAGTTCGTTAAACAACTTCAAAATGGAGGAATATTTTAGAAAATGTTTGCTCTGGTGGTTGCTTTTTTATCAGAATTTCACCAAAATTATAGACACTGAGATTTCCACATGTCAGTAAATATTTTATAAAATAAAAGCAGAAAATGAAATTGCAGTTTAAGCAATTTATTAAAGTTGTCATTTTCTGAGGAATTTACAAGTTTAAGACATGCGTTTACATCTGAAAGCGAATTCAAAAAACCTGTACACAAATATTTCCAACAAAATTCTATGACTTTTTTATTTAAAAAAATGAAAACTAACTTTGTATATTACATTGTCTAGAATTTATTATCCTATACCTTTGAATATTATGTGAAATTATTTTCGTCTTGTGGTAAAATTATTTCTTTGAAAAACACCCTTGAAGTTAAGTACGCTATACACTGTTATTTAAAGAATTAACAGTAAATTACATATTTTAATCAATAACTTGCTACATCTTTTGGCCCTGTATCGCCATTTTTCCCGTTTTTTTAAGGCAAAGAACCTCTCGATCATAATCGCCTTATAAAAAAATTATGAGAAGAACACGAAATCCTCTCAACCTTGATAGCGCCCAGGTAGAAAGAGAACAAGATTAGGATTTGAACAAGGTAGGATTAAAATAGACGTGATAAGAAAGATGAAAGAACGGGAAATAATCAAAGACTACATGAAAAAAAGGCGTAGATCCAGTTAGGACCCTCGGGATTGATTGCCACGCTGTACTCTCTATATGTGTGTGCTTGAGTGTTGTCCCCAGTCAAATTCTCCATTGATGGTTTGAGTAAAAAAATATCTAATGACTAGAGTAATAAATAAATTTCTAATTAGTATTTAGTTGTATTGTTATACAATTAACAACTTTCTCTCTATTATGAATTAAAATTAATGTATCTTCATCATAGACTCACATTATGATAAGCTATTACACTTATAAAAATAGTTGTAGTTAAAAGAATGATGATTGAGAAATGGTGGATTAAAGTGACACAATAACTCAACATACAGAATTTGTATTACAAATAAATGAATACAATTAGTTAATGCTCAAAGCTAATATTTTTGTGAATTTAGAATCGAAATCACATAAACATTAAAAAAAACAATTTTTTTTTTTTAAAGTTTAAATGCTGAATCAAAACCTATTCTAAAGAAAGTCTAGCAAAATGTGTTAAAGCTGAAATTTTATAATACCAAATTCGTTATGAAAGACGTTATTTCTTAAATGATTGTATATTCAAGAATATACAATTAATAAAAGTAAAATGGAACTTTTCATATCCATTTACAATACAGTATATTGTATAGTGAGGAAAGCACTCTAGGACATCAACGCAGACTGTAGGTCTAAATGCTTATTAAACATAAGTATATTCATCATTCAAATACTCTTTTCTTATTTCCGATTCTATAAATACTTATAACTTCATCTTAATTTCCAAATATAGAGATATAGAGGAATTTCAATATATCCAGAAACTGCTAAAATATTCAAATAGGAATTAAAAAAATTGTTTCCTTAATTCTATTTTACAAGCTTCCTTGTTAAATTATGTATTAAGGTTTATTTTATCCAAACAATGTTCGAGTTATTCTATAAACAAATAAAGCTTTAGTAATTAAAGCACAGATATCGGCAACGCCCGAATGGAAGGGAAGGGGGAACGACGTAACGACGCAGTGGTGACTAAGACTTCTACTTTCTTGAAGCATACCAACAAGTTGGAAAGACCATAAGTGTCAAAACTAATTTCAACTAGCAAGATGTATTCCTAATACTCACAGTTAAAAATAAAAACAAACAAACTCCAAAAACCGAGTATTCTTATTACGGGAACATACTGTAAACCTGATACAGTGAGGGAAAACACAAAACGCATATTGAAATCGATTAGCTCGTGCTCAACTCAGTTAGATGATAATTCACAACTCTCTACATATCATCCTTTAAAACCAGTATTTCATTTTAGATAGCAATGATTTATTCATAAACCTCGAATGTATAAAATATAATATATATTTTACATTTCAAAGTTAGATAACAGAGATTTTTTATATTTTGAATTTATTCAATGACATTTGCTATGAAAATGTTATGTTTTTGTATTAACTAGGTATAGTTGTTTTATTTTTTTAATTCCTTTCTTTCTTTTCATATAATTAATAAAAAAATAATAATAAATTAACTATTTTTTTTTAACGATTAAATAAAATCATTCTCTGAAGTAACTACTATAAAAAATACAAGGATAAAACTTAAAAATATACTCACTTTATTGACGCAAATAAAGCTATTGTCGAAAAGAGTTTCACAGAATTATAAGAAATGAGACAAGTTAATTGTTAGTTTTATGGTAGCTTATCTAACATACTTATGTATCTACCCTGTAACGTATTACCCCTTCCCTCTTCCTACAAGTACACCCCCCTAACTCAAAGAAATCTTTATAACTGGATTTTTCTGTTATTTTACCCAAGATATTTCATTTTCAGGTGTAAGACGTTCACTCACTTATACCATGCTTGTTGCTGAGAAGACTGGAGTTACCTCCTTGGCTGGATCATCCTAAATCCCACTATTTGGAGTCGCGGCCCTATCGATCATTGAACTGTACAATAATTGATGGTGTTCTTCGTTTATAGTAGGCTGGCACTCGTTGTGACGCACTTACCAAGCTCTTGTCCACCTCTGCCACTAGAAACGTCCCCAGATCCATAATAAAATCCAAGATGCTTTCGTTAGCAGTGACAGAAACTCAGCTGACTGCAATGTCATTTCTTCTTTTACACTGTTCTACTTAACGCATTCTGATCTTCATATACTTACACTCTTCTATCATGTTATTAGATTCGCGAAGCGCTTCGTTTTCTTTTTTCATCAGTTTAAATTCTTATTGAATATCCTTCATAAAAGTATTGGCTGTCAGTCAAGACTATTGTACAACTGTAGTAGTCTTCAAGGCTGTCAGAGACATATTTAATTGATGTTCTAATTCCTGCAACCTCCTATGTGTATTTAGTGACCTAAGGAAAAATCATAATTGAATTCGTTTCGAAGCAGCAGTAGTAAAATCCTTCATGGCAATTTCAGAACTAGAATCTCCTAATTCCACACTTGCTGCTGACATTTTATCGCCATCCTTAGAATTTTCATAAATCATTTTTCCCTTATATGTTCCCAATTTTCTTACATTTTCTGAATTTTTAAAAGCCCTACACTTAGACAGAATTAGTCTAGCTGCGACACGACGCAAACCAGCGACACAGAGATAATTAGAGATTAGCGATGAAATAACCACACTGAACGACTGCTGAGAGTAAACTGAAAAGGCGTAATGAAAAAAACTTTAAAATAATAATGGAAAATAAATAAATATATATGTTGCAGAAATATATATGTTGCATAATATATATATATATATATATATATATATATATATATAACTATGCTTAAAAATTATTTTTAAAAAATTACAAAAAATAAAATTGCTTCCTTATAACTTGTTTTAAAAACTAAAGTACCACTTCTCGAAAAGTTCTCTACATCATTGAAACCAGCCTCTTAGAAGTTTGAGAAACCCATTAATGTGTTCACAATGTTTTATTTTATTAGACTATTGAACAATTTTGGAGCCCATAATCTTTACTTTTTGTAAAAAGGGTAAATTATTTTGTTCCAAGTATAAATCAGATTTCATTTCATCCATGTTTTCAGTTCACGTATTCCCACATAACAGATAGCAGTATCATCAGAAAAAGAACTTATATTTCCCTTAAGTTTACCGTTACATAAGTTATATGACAAAAAGTGTTGCTCCAAAAACCGATCCCTGAGGAACACAGTGCAAAATTTCAATCTTCTTTCTTCACATTGAGTTTTCTTTTATACTTCGTAAAAACTATAAAGCGTATAGTTTAAGGTACAATCACTTTTAATTATTTATTATTAACCGCGTAACTTACACGCTTCAGAAAAAAATAAATATACAATTAAAATAAACATGTTCTTGTATATATTGTATTACTTTATACACTTTGATAGATCTGTGCTTATCTGAGATCTATTATTTCTCAAAAATATATTTGATTAAAATTTATTTATATGAAATGTAAGATTTTACTATAAAACATTTGTTTACTCAATGAAAATTTTTCTATCAAACAAAAAATAATACTAAAAAAACTTTTACATGTAATAAAACATTAACACTATTAACAATTGCACTTAAGATGAACAGAAGAGACTTTTGTCATTGTAATCACTAACTAAAAACAGTAATAAAACCTATATATTTTGAAAAATTCACTTAAGAATTAATGTGGACAGGACAAATGTTTCGACTACATTTCTCGTCTGATATCTTATTTTACAGTTTTAATTATACTATATGCTACAAAAGTACAAAGAACAAAAATGTTCGCTATTAAATCATGGCTTTGTGTTCACGGCAATGGATCGTTGTTACTGAGGCAAAACCCTGCCTCTGGATAGAGTGGTTTAGATTAAATGTTTCCGTGAATGATGAAAGTCTAACAGACAAGTTGAAGTAATATATAAGCAGAAGCAAAGACGCTTTGTCTTTTTAATTGATTAGTTGTAAGTTGTGTCAACTTTTTCAAGGTGAACAGGAGTTTACATTTTCCTAACCAAGAGCGTTTTAATATAAACTAATAGAAATGAGGTATTTAAACATTAGATTCTAGCGAGATTTGTAGTTAGTTAATTGTATCCAACCAATATAAAATTTTAAAAGTTGTTAATTGTGAACTCACTAAGAGGATTCGCTACTGAAAATGGGTAAAATCATAAAAAAATCAATTTTTTTTTTGTAGATTGGATATTAATCATGATTGAACATTATTTTCATTAAAATAAATATATTTTCTGTGTTACTGCACTCTCGCGAAATTTAATGATTTCATGTCATGGCAATAATTGTGTTGCTCTGCAGCTTATATAGGCCTGTAGGCTATTTACAAATAGTCAGATCTATAAAAGCTTCAAATAAATCACATTTTGACAATTTTACTTCCTTTTATATATACTTATTTATACTTAAAGAAAATATATAATCAAAAGCTGTAATGATATTTAATTTATATTTGGACTGTATACTATTTATTGTAATTTTTAGAACAAAGGTAAAGCATCACAAACGCAATGCTGAAATTTTCTGTCTTTCTACAAATTAGAAAGCCGAATTTTGGGTAAATGTTGACACCTGGAAGAGTCCACCTTATGGTTTCAATAGTTCTTTTAGCCTTATTTCAAACGTTTTCGTGGTTTTAGATTATTATTATACAGTGTGTTTGCAAAGTAGAAACGACAAAGATAATAAACCCATCTTTAAACATGTCTTTAATGTAAACATTTGTTTTCTATAATTTTTAATGTTAGTCGAGATTATCGTATGGCTGAACATTTGTTAACTATCAGATCACCGAACTATACTAGTATATCACTAGTTATTATTGACTATTCGAGATCTCGTGTCCACATAAAACAAACAGAAGTATAATTTAGTGTATTTTCACTGGAAATGAAAAATAATTTATAAAACTGAAGAGCAAAGAAAAATGAATGTTTGAAATAATGTATAACTTCCACACTAAAGAGTAAGTGCTTTTTAAATAGTTTTTGAAATAACGAAATGATTGCCAATATATATATTATATATATATATATATATATATATATATATATATATATATATTATTATACTTATGTACCTTATGTATATCTTATCAATGAATAGTTTTAGTTGATTGGTGAAGAAAAACTTTTTTAATCAGCGTCTAAACACCTAGCCACTTAGAGATCTCTATGTCTTTTTTCTTATGAAAGATAGATAATGTTCTAAGTAGTAATACAGAGTGTTTATAAAGAACTCCTTGATTTAAAGTTTTATTAGTACACAGTAAAGTTAAATTAATAGTTATTAAACGTATATATTATTAAAGAGAATGTTCTCAAGTTTTTTTTCATACCTAATAAAGTTCTATATGGGCACCATTTGTTGCCCTGGCCACGTCTAAACGATATTCAGTTTCTTTCCAGGTATTCAGCAGCATATCAGGCGGACGGATGCTACAGCTTCAACAATCCTCTCCCTCAGATGAGCAATGTCACGGATCTTCTCGGAATACACAATGTTTTTTACATGTCCCCAAAGGAAAAAAAATCTAGTGGAGTCAGATCTGGGCTCCTTGGTGGCCATGCAAGTGGCCCACATCTACCAATCCACCTATTAGGAAAACGCAAGTTCAACGCATCACAGACACGGTTGCTGTAGTGAGGTGGTGCGCCATCTTGCTGGAAGAAAATTGGTCCCTTTTCTTGTTCAATATAATCTATTTGTGGGAAAACGTATAGTTCTAATATATCACAATAAATATTCCCATTAATTGTCTTCTCTGTGAAGATGAAAGGTCCGACGATACAATCATGCATCAATCCACACCAAACATTGACTTTGGGCGAGTCTCGCTGATGTTCTATGAATTCATAGTGGCTCTGACCCCAGAAAACATGACATTTTCCAGGAAGTTCTCATTTTTTTCAATGAAGACTGTGAAATCGACTCTTTTCACTTTGTCAGTTATCTTGATTTCATGCAGAAGTTGAATCTTATACACACGTAATTTAAGCCTCTTTTGCACCACTTTATACACGGTAGACTTAGGTATTCCCAACTCCAAACTTCGTCTTGCCAATGACTTTTTACGGCTACGAGTACAAGACGTACGGTTTCGTTCCACATTCTGTTCAGAGACTGAAGGCCTACCCGGTGACTTCCCTTTTAAGACACTACCTGTTTCCCGAAACTGATTATACCAATTGAGAATAGTTTTGTTAGTAGGTGCAACACCGCCATATTCACGTCTATAATTACGCTGAACTGTGATCACTGAACTTGATTTAATAAACCAAATCTCACATTGAGCTTTTTCCTGTGGCGTAGCCATGACTGTTGAATAGTGACTGGCCGGCGCTCTTCCTCCACCTCGCTCGCTCCAAGGTCATGCACGGGTGCCAACTGTGATCGAATATTAGCCAAAAAATCTTGACAATATACTGAACTCAAGTTCGAAAACCGAAAGTTTATTGCTGGTTTCGTTTTTTAATTATGATTTTTTTAAATCAAGGAGTTCTTTTATAAACACCCTGTACTGAGAAACCAATACTGTACCAAATCCACAGTTATAGCCTATTGTGCTTTCTTCTGACAGAGATGGTTTCACTTGCGGTGCACATTGCTAAATGAAGTACTGAAGCTGTATAAAACAGAGTAGATTTGTAACACGCAATAAGTAAACACTTCATTCCTCATACATAACGCATTACTAATAATTTTTTGAACCTTAATTTGGTGTTTAAATTTGATGAGCAATGTTACTTTTTATCTATGGTTTTAAACATTGACACTCAAACTACAGACGTTTCTGCCATTTATGTTAAAGAGTGTACTAGTGTCATTCAAATACGAGACCTACCAATGATATAAGAAAACATTTATAACCCTAAAATTTATTAATTTCAAGTTTGTCACTTTCATGCTAATATTTCATCGATTTATGGAGAATGAGTTTTTAAAGTGCTATTGACAAAGTAGTTTTTAGACAATGATGACTAAACTCTGGCCAAACTTATTTTCTTTGTATTACTTCAATGCAAGACATTAATCAACTTAAATGTACCTGACCGTGCTTGTTCGTCTAACTTCCAAACGACAACGTAAATTTTATCAAAGTTTAGTAAAATATAAAAGATTAAGGAAAGGACCTACAATAAAAAACACGTAATAAAAATACTCAATATCGTGAAACCACATCTAACTACAGTATGATGTTGCTCAACCGTAGTTGTAAAGATACATTTCCAAAACAATCTTCATGCCCACAATATCTTAAACATAACAGTTACGTAGTATTGCGATTACTAACATTGAATTACTCTGCCATAAAATAATAAAAAAGGAGTAGGATAACTGGAGTATAGAACAATAACTAAAGGAGATTTGATCTGAGAGATCATATTATGCAGAAATAGAGCTGCGCTGAAACGATATTTGTTGAAATAACAGTTACAAGTAAAAGACGTGGAGTGGGTTATCCCCTTATTGTATATAACCTACTCCACTCTATATTTATATTGCTGAAGGCCAATATATATTGTAATATTACATGCTGTCATGATGTGTGTGAACTTTATTAAAATTTGCATATAAAAGGTTTGTATCTTTTATAACAAATGTTAAAATTATGTTCATTTAAAAAAGTGGAGTTTTTAAAATATTTCGAATGATTTAATTTCTTTACTTCTAATGAAATTTAATTATTATATCACTTCCTTTTTAGTGGATTTAAAAGTTTAAGTAATTTTATTTTATTGGCATAATGTTAACTTCAAAAATTATCTCACTAGTTCCCATACATCAATCTAATTACAGTATAATAAAATTAGACAAATTTGGATATATAGTTAAACCATATTTTTAAAATTTAAGCTCAAAAGGCGAGAAACATAGTTTTTAAGACGTTTCTCGTATTATATCATGGTTTATATACTCACACAAAAAAGACTCATAAGTATATCTTAAATGGTAACATACGGAATTCATAAAGAGACTAATATTTATGATGTTGTGTGTGTGAGTATTATATGTTTGGAGTGTATTTATGTACGTGAGTGTGAGTTTTTACAGTGTATGAAACGAGCTAGTTTTCACGTACGCACTGTACGTTACGAGCAAGCTTTGCATGTTTTTTTCACTTGTATGTTACTTGTACGTGTATAAGGAGCAAGAATATATATTTATTTCATACTTCCTCGTTTTACAGGTTTTTCACATACACAATTATACACAGTAGATTAGGATTTCTATTTCCAGGCAGCGCTGTCATCGTTTCAAACACGGCATACTCGTTTCCTACGATAGGCATGGTACCATACACATCACCAAAGTCACTTCCTCGTTTCTTACAGTAAGTTCGAATTAGATTATAGACAGTGATGGAGTCTGATGATCGTTACAGAAAGTGTGACTTCCTGCTCTTTATGTGCTAAGTAAGGTTCTTATACACTTGCCATATTGGTATTTAATTCACATTTTAAAATATCTCACCCTCAAATATTCTTTAATTTCATCACTATTGGATTATTATTAGAACATCATATTGTTGGTGTAGATTTTTAATTGGACAATGTAAAGCACATATAAATACAAAATGCAAAATTGTTTCCAAGTTTAAATTAATTTGTTACGTTATTGAATAGACGTAAACTATTATAAGCTATTTTCTTTATCCTCGCTTTTAACAATAAGTAAACGGGGGAAAACTACATTAAACCTTGATCCGTTTTTAGAAATAAACTAAGGATACCCAAAAGTAGGACTCCTCAGGATATAAATTCTTGTTAATAATAACAAGTAACGAACTTATCCTTTTTAAGTAAAACTTAACTTAAATATTTATTAATATCATATAGTAGTTTTTTTTTCCTGTTATGCTTACAACTGGAACAAAAGTAAGCACAAATGTTTATAACAAAAGTGTTTTAAAATATAAAAATAAATACATGCTTTCCTTAAATGTTGCAGAGATTTATTTTTCTTTCTCTATAGTACCAAGTTACAATCTTTATCTTGATTTCCCGAAAGTTGACTTTATTTGTGTTTTTCAGCATAAAATATATTATTCTCTGTAAAACATAAAAGTAAAACAACTCTGTGCTAAAACCTACAGATCTGAAATTTTTATCACAACTTCCTAGTATTATAATTTATAAACAACTTCCACAGTATATCAGCCCTCCTAAAGGTATAATTTTTTTAAATAACATGGAACAAATTTTTTTCAATATACAATTTTCACTATACTAAATAGTATAAAGATAAAATCACAAGTATACCACAGTTTACTTAACCCTTAACTGGTACCATCTTTTTTCTATCTCAACTTGTAATTTGTGGACTCTCAGACCGCTGCATAAGCATGGATGACATAATTTTCAAATTAGACAATTTTATTGTTCTCAGCTGCATAACTTTTTTAAATATTTTTAAACAAATTAAATAGAAATAAAATTTAATAATTTATTTTAAATCTTTTTGTTCAGTCACATGAAAACTAAAATAAGTCAGAAAAATTACATATTTTTACTTTTATTTAAAAACTAAAAAACTAAAATAAATGAATAATGTTGTTTTACTTAAAATGTATGTACTTCTAAGATACATAAAATAAAATAAATTGTAAAAACTGGAAGATAACAAACTACAATATTAAATAACAACATATAGAATAACAGTAACGTAATGGTATTATCGGTTTTAAGAGATAGCTTTACAGTTATACAATAAGATAAAATATAATAGCAGAATGCAAACACAATATGAACTTGAAATATTAGAATGTAATTTATAATATAACTCATAGGTACAAGAATGGTATATGTACTAAGTTAGAGTAGAGAGGGTTGGTAGTGGAAGAATTTTGTGAACAGTGTTAGGAATTAAATATTAGGATTAGGTTAGATAGATAGTCTGAGTATAAAAAATAGTTTAGACAATATGTAAAAAATGAGGAAACCACTGAACTTGCAACTACCAACACATTGCTGAAAGACCAAGGTAGGGAGGAAATCGAGGTCGGGCATAGAAGGGATTGATTGACAGTTAGTTGTCGGCGATCGGAGTTTCCCATAGGAGTCAATCTGGATCGTTGTATTATAAAAGAGACCACATTGGGAGAACAAGGAGTACAAATGATCACGGTAGAGCTTAAATTATAGAGGTGAGCAAGCTTCGTGTGTATTTTGTATCTTATTGTTTTGATTTGGATGAAAGATAAGAAATTAAAGTATTATTATTATTATTATTATTATTATTATTATTATTATTATTATTAAGTGATTGACTCACTGATTGCATTAAAAAATAATAAATTGTAATAATAGATATTGACATGGTTATATTAAAAGCATATAGCAGTAGAGATCCGGTCAGTTGAGATCCAACATGGCGGCTGTACCACGTAACCCCCCCTCCCCTCCCCCTGCCCCCTCACCTTTGCCCCTCCCCCTCCCCCCTCCCCCTCCCCCTCC
This sequence comes from Aphrophora alni, assembly GCA_963513935.1. Taxonomy (NCBI): domain Eukaryota; kingdom Metazoa; phylum Arthropoda; class Insecta; order Hemiptera; family Aphrophoridae; genus Aphrophora; species Aphrophora alni. Next base: position 49,194,109 of record OY740774.1, read on the forward strand.
CCCTGCCCGCCATTTTGTTGCCCGACGCCATTTTGACACCCCTCCCCCTCGCCCCTCCCCTTTAGGCCCTCCCCCTTTGCCCCTCCCCTTGCCCCTCCCCTTTAGGCCCCTCCCACCCCTCCCCCTTTGCCCCTCCCCTGTAGGCCCCTCCCACCCCTCCCACCCCTTCCCTTTAGGCCCCTTCCCTTCCCCCATTGGTCCCCCCACCTGTGACGTATTGTTGTCGAGACACACACACACACATGACGTCATACACACATGACGTCATACACCTAACTTTTTTAATACCGGTGGGATTCGAACCTGTGAAGTTTGGATTTGAAGGCGGACACGCTACCGACTGAGCTACCGTGCATAGTATTACAAGTCGGATATTTAACGCAGTATATAAGCCGCGAACGCCAGAACCTTTCGTAGAAGTTCGGACACGAACCCCTTACCGTAAGACGTACCGAGTTTTTCGCGACCGCGAAAAACTCGCGTACGTCTTACGGTATGGGTTCTGAGTCGTACCTCTAGGATACTCTGACAACAAATAGTAGTGTCCAAATTGTAATGTGCTTGTGTTAACCTAACCTATAAGTTTTCCTACTTTTGCCTATGTTCACCACAGCCTATTTGTATCATATACCATACTTAAAAAAACCTATCACCAACCTAACCTATTATAATGTATGAAAAGTTACTACTTTTGCTCGTCCACCAATTACAACGTGGACAGATTAGGTTAAACTAGAAGGTGTAACCTAGGGTAAATATCTACCAACTCTATAGAAGGTGTAACCTGATGAACATATTTACCAATTTTATAAATGGTGTAACCTAGAACACCTATTTACCAACCCAATAGAAGATGTAACCTGATGTAAATATTTACCAAATTCGCAAAATTGTTTTGAGATTTACAATGTTTTGAGGGTGCTAAAGGAAGGTTATATCTGAGTTGACATAAGTGTTTATTAGTATATATTAATATAATGTGTTAAGATAGTTAAACTAACCTATTAAAGTTTCCTACGTTTTGGATATGTTCACCACGGCCTACTTGTATCTGCTGGTACATTTATTGTGTTATATAATGTGTTAAGATAGTTAAACTAACCTATGTATGAAAAGTTTTTGCCCATGTTCACCACGGCCTATCAGCTGGTAAAATTAATGTGTTATATATTTATATAATGTGTTAAGATAGTTAACCTAACCTATGTATGAAAAGTTTTTACCTATGTTCACCACAGCCTACTTGTATCAGCTGGTACAATTAATGTGTATTTATATAATGTGTTATATATTTATATAATGTGATAAGATAGTTAACCTAACCTATAAGTTTCCTACTTTTGCCTATATTCACCACAGCCAATCAAATCAGCTGGTACAATTAATGTGTTATATATTTATATAATGTGTTATATATGTATATAATGTGTTAAGATAGTTAACCTAACCTATAAGTTTCCTACTATTGCCTATGTTCACCACAGCCTACTTGTAACAGCTGGTACAATAATGTGTTATATATTTATATAATGTGTTATATATGTATATAATGTGTTAAGATAGTTAATCTAACCTATGTATGAAAAGTTTTTACCTATGTTCACCACAGCCTACTTGTAACAGTTGGTACAATCAATGTGTATTTATATAATGTGTTATATATTTATATAATGTGTTGAGATAGTTAACCTAACCTATAAGTTTCCCAACTTTTGCCTATGTTCACCACAGCCTACTTGTAACAGCTGGTACAATAATGTGTTATATATGTAATGTGTTATATATTTATATAATGTGTTATATAGTTATATAATGTGTTAAGATAGTTAACCTAACCTAAAGTTTCCTACTTTTGCCTATGTTTACCACAAGTTTCCTACTTTTGCCCATCCACAGCCAATCAGCTGTTACAATAATGTGTTATATATGTAATGTGTTATATATTTATATAATGTGTTATATAGTTATATAATGTGTTAAGATAGTTAACCTAACCTAAAGTTTCCTACTTTTGCCTATGTTTACCACAAGTTTCCTACTTTTGCCCATCCACAGCCAATCAGCTGTTACAATAATGTGTTATATATATATATAATGTGTTATATATTTATATAATGTGTTATATAATGTGTTAAGATAGTTAACCTAACCTATTAGAGTTTCCTACTTTTGCCCACCACGGCCTAGGTACATTTAATGTGTATAATGTGTTAAACGTAGTTTCCTCCGTTGCCTACCAGGGTGTAGCACATGTGTTTATGTATCGTGTTAAAATATTGTTAACCTAGACTTAATTCCTACTTTTGCCTATTAACCTAACCTATAAGTGTCCTACTTTTACCCATCCACAGCCAATCAGCTGTTACAATAATGTGTTATATAATTATATAATGTGTTAAGATAGTTAACCTAAAGTTTCCTACCTTTGCTCATCCACAGCCAATCAGCTGGTACAATTAATGTGTTATATATATATATATATATATATATATATAATGTGTTATATATTTATATAATGTGTTAAGATAGTTAACCTAACCTATAAGTTTCCTACTTTTACTCATCCACAGCCAATCAGCTGTTACAATAATGTGTTATATATATATATATATATATATATAATGTGTTATATATTTATATAATGTGTTAAGATAGTTAACCTAACCTATAAGTGTCCTACTTTTACCCATCCACAGCCAATCAGCTGTTACAATAATGTGTTATATATATATATATACTATGTGTTATATATTTATATAATGTGTTAAGATAGTTAACCTAACCTATAAGTGTCCTACTTTTACCCATCCACAGCCTATCAGCTGTTACAATAATGTGTTATATAATTATATAATGTGTTAAGATAGTTAACCTAACCTATAAGTTTCCTACTTTTACCCATCCACAGCCAATCAGCTGTTACAATAATGTGTTATATATTTATATAATGTGTTAAGATAGTTAACCTAACCTATAAGTGTCCTACTTTTACCCATCCACAGCCAATCAGCTGTTACAATAATGTGTTATATATATATATATACAATGTGTTATATATTTATATAATGTGTTAAGATAGTTAACCTAACCTATAAGTGTCCTACTTTTACCCATCCACAGCCAATCAGCTGTTACAATAATGTGTTATATATATATACAATGTGTTATATATTTATATAATGTGTTAAGATAGTTAACCTAACCTATAAGTGTCCTACTTTTACCCATCCACAGCCTATCAGCTGTTACAATAATGTGTTATATAATTATATAATGTGTTAAGATAGTTAACCTAACCTATAAGTTTCCTACATTTGCCCATCCACAGCCTATCAGCTGGTACAATTAATGTGTTATATATAATGTGTTAAGATATAATGTGTTAAGATAGTTAACCTAACCTATAAGTTTCCTACTTTTGCCCATCCACAGCCAATCAGCTGTTACAATAATGTGTTATATATATATATATATATATATATATATATATATATATATATATATATATAATGTGTTATATATATATATATATAATGTGTTATATAATGTGTTAAGATAGTTAACCTAACCTATTAGAGTTTCCTACTTTTGCCCACCACGGCCTAGGTACATTTAATGTGTATAATCTGTTAAACGTAGTTTCCTCCGTTGTCTACCAGGGTGTAGCACATGTTTTTATGTATCGTGTTAAAATATTGTTAACCTAGACTTAATTCCTACTTTTGCCTAAACCTATGCTTACCACAGTCCAAACGGGTGTTAGTCTGGCCACTATTTAACCGAACCGAAATTACCAACCGATTTACCAACCAAATCCAACCGATTTACCAACCAAAACCAACCGATTTACCAACCGAAATATACTTTTACCAACCGATTTACCAACCACAATATACTTTTACCAACCGATTTACCAACCAAAACCAACCGATTTACCAACCAAAACCAACCGATTTACCAACCAAAACCAACCGATTTACTAACCAAAACCAACCGATTTACTGTCTGGAGTTAATATAAAACCACTAACTCCGCTTACAAAACCATTCCGCGACAACATAATGCTTGTTAAAATAACCGACAGTTCGGATTGCGAACAAGGGAAGAGCCTCGTAAAGAAGAATATCCGTGGAGTATTTAACAGTTATCTTCGTGGGAAATTTACGGATTTTGTTTCCGCAAGACATGGCGTAAAAGTAAAATTACCATTCCCTTTGAATGGAAAGAGACCTATGGCGAAACGTGTATGCAATATTATTGGAGCAGATGGGATGCAAGCCATTGCAAAGAAATTTAAAAATCCCATTGCAATCCCCTACAAGGTAGAGTTAGCGGATGTTGAGTTGGCTACTCTACAGGAAAAAATGCCCGAAATACTATTGGCTTCTACCTTATGGATTTGGACATTACACAAGATTTTGTGGGGATCTTTAACAAGCGAGAGATGGGTGAGCATTTAGTACGTCATTAAAAATAAATAAATAAATGTTTTAAAATAATATTCTTTGTAATTTGTTACCTCCATTCCACCAAAACTCTTTTTAGTAGAGATGAAGATATTTTATGTGACCTTGGAATTGTAGCCGAAAACGACACGACCCCCCAACCCCCATTTTTCCTTTTTAAATATATATAGTCGTAACGTTTGTTAGGAACCGATTTACCAAACCGTAGATAAAATTACCAAGATTTGGTTGGTAAATTGGTTGCAAAAAGTATATTTTGGTTGGTAAATCGGTTGGTATTGGTTAGGTTAGGTTAGGTTAGGTCTGGTTAGGATAGGTTAGGATAGGTTAGGTTAGGTTAGGTCTGGTTAGGATAGGTTAGGTTATGTTAGGTTAGGTTAGGATAGGATAGGTTAGGTTAGGTTAGGTTAGGATAGGTTAGGTTAGGTTAGGATAGGTTATGTTAGGTGAGGTTAGGTTAGGTTAGGATAGGTTAGGTTAGGTTAGGTTTTTAGGAGAATGGTTGTTAGGTTAAGTTAGGATAGGATAGGTTAGGTTAAGTTAGGTTTGGTTAGGATAGGTTAGGTTAGGTTAGGTCTGGTTAGGATAGGTTAGGTTATGTTAGGTTAGGTTAGGATAGGATAGGTTAGGTTAGGTTAGGTTAGGATAGGTTAGGTTAGGATAGGTTATGTTAGGTGAGGTTAGGTTAGGTTAGGTTAGGTTAGGTTAGGTTAGGTTAGGTTAGGTTAGGTTAGGTTTTGGTTTTGGTTGGTAAATCGGTTGGTAAAAGTATATTGTGGTTGGTAAATCGGTTGGTAAAAGTATATTTCGGTTGGTAAATCGGTTGGTTTTGGTTGGTAAATCGGTTGGATTTGGTTGGTAAATCGGTTGGTAAATCGGTTGGTAATTTCGGTTCGGTTAAATAGTGGCCAGACTAACACCCGTTTGGACTGTGGTAAGCATAGGTTTAGGCAAAAGTAGGAATTAAGTCTAGGTTAACAATATTTTAACACGATACATAAAAACATGTGCTACACCCTGGTAGACAACGGAGGAAACTACGTTTAACAGATTATACACATTAAATGTACCTAGGCCGTGGTGGGCAAAAGTAGGAAACTCTAATAGGTTAGGTTAACTATCTTAACACATTATATAACACATTATATATATATATATATATATATATATATAACACATTATATATATATATATATATATATATATATATATATAACACATTATTGTAACAGCTGATTGGCTGTGGATGGGCAAAAGTAGGAAACTTATAGGTTAGGTTAACTATCTTAACACATTATATATAACACATTAATTGTACCAGCTGATAGGCTGTGGATGGGCAAATGTAGGAAACTTATAGGTTAGGTTAACTATCTTAACACATTATATAATTATATAACACATTATTGTAACAGCTGATAGGCTGTGGATGGGTAAAAGTAGGACACTTATAGGTTAGGTTAACTATCTTAACACATTATATAAATATATAACACATTGTATATATATATATATAACACATTATTGTAACAGCTGATTGGCTGTGGATGGGTAAAAGTAGGACACTTATAGGTTAGGTTAACTATCTTAACACATTATATAAATATATAACACATTATATATATATATATATATATATATATATATATATATATATAACACATTATTGTAACAGCTGATTGGCTGTGGATGGGTAAAAGTAGGAAACTTATAGGTTAGGTTAACTATCTTAACACATTATATAACACATTATATAAATATATAACACATTATATATATATATATAAAACACATTAATTGTACCAGCTGATTGGCTGTGGATGGGCAAAGGTAGGAAACTTATAGGTTAGGTTAACAGCTATCTTAACACATTATATAATTATATAACACATTATTGTAACAGCTGATAGGCTGTGGATGGGTAAAAGTAGGACACTTATAGGTTAACTATCTTAACACATTATATAAATATATAACACAATATATATATATAACACATTATTGTAACAGCTGATTGGCTTTGGATGGGTAAAAGTAGGACACTTATAGGTTAGGTTAACTATCTTAACACATTATATAAATATATAACACATTATATATATATATAACACATTATTGTAACAGCTGATTGGCTGTGGATGGGTAAAAGTAGGAAACTTATAGGTTAGGTTAACTATCTTAACACATTATATAAATATATAACACATTATTGTAACAGCTGATTGGCTGTGGATGGGTAAAAGTAGGAAACTTATAGGTTAGGTTAACTATCTTAACACATTATATAATTATATAACACATTATTGTAACAGCTGATAGGCTGTGGATGGGTAAAAGTAGGACACTTATAGGTTAGGTTAATAGGCAAAAGTAGGAATTAAGTCTAGGTTAACAATATTTTAACACGATACATAAACACATGTGCTACACCCTGGTAGGCAACGGAGGAAACTACGTTTAACACATTATACACATTAAATGTACCTAGGCCGTGGTGGGCAAAAGTAGGAAACTCTAATAGGTTAGGTTAACTATCTTAACACATTATATAACACATTATATAAATATATAACACATTATATATATATATATAACACAATATTGTAACAGCTGATTGGCTGTGGATGGGCAAAAGTAGGAAACTTGTGGTAAACATAGGCAAAAGTAGGAAACTTTAGGTTAGGTTAACTATCTTAACACATTATATAACTATATAACACATTATATAAATATATAACACATTACATATATAACACATTATTGTAACAGCTGATTGGCTGTGGATGGGCAAAAGTAGGAAACTTTAGGTTAGGTTAACTATCTTAACACATTATATAACTATATAACACATTATATAAATATATAACACATTACATATATAACACATTATTGTACCAGCTGTTACAAGTAGGCTGTGGTGAACATAGGCAAAAGTGGGAAACTTATAGGTTAGGTTAACTATCTTAACACATTATATACATATATAACACATTATATAAATATATAACACAATAATTGTACCAGCTGATTCAAGTAGGCTGTGGTGAACAGAGGCAAAAGTAGGAAACTTATAGGTTAGGTTAACTATCTCAACACATTATATAAATATATAACACATTATATAAATACACATTGATTGTACCAACTGTTACAAGTAGGCTGTGGTGAACATAGGTAAAAACTTTTCATACATAGGTTAGATTAACTATCTTAACACATTATATACATATATAACACATTATATAAATATATAACACATTATTGTACCAGCTGTTACAAGTAGGCTGTGGTGAACATAGGCAATAGTAGGAAACTTATAGGTTAGGTTAACTATCTTAACACATTATATACATATATAACACATTATATAAATATATAACACATTAATTGTACCAGCTGATTTGATTGGCTGTGGTGAACATAGGCAAAAGTAGGAAACTTATAGGTTAGGTTAACTATCTTATCACATTATATAAATATATAACACATTATATAAATACACATTAATTGTACCAGCTGATACAAGTAGGCTGTGGTGAACATAGGTAAAAACTTTTCATACATAGGTTAGGTTAACTATCTTAACACATTATATAAATATATAACACATTAATTTTACCAGCTGATAGGCCGTGGTGAACATGGGCAAAAACTTTTCATACATAGGTTAGTTTAACTATCTTAACACATTATATAACACATTAAATGTACCAGCAGATACAAGTAGGCCGTGGTGAACATATCCAAAACGTAGGAAACTTTAATAGGTTAGTTTAACTATCTTAACACATTATATTAATATATACTAATAAACACTTATGTCAACTCAGATATAACCTTCCTTTAGCACCCTCAAAACATTGTAAATCTCAAAACAATTTTGCGAATTTGGTAAATATTTACATCAGGTTACATCTTCTATTGGGTTGGTAAATAAGTGTTCTAGGTTACACCATTTATAAAATTGGTAAATATGTACATCAGGTTACACCTTCTATAGAGTTGGTAGATATTTACCCTAGGTTACACCTTCTAGTTTAACCTAATCTGTCCACGTTGTAATTGGTGGACGAGCAAAAGTAGTAACTTTTCATACATTATAATAGGTTAGGTTGGTGATAGGTTTTTTTAAGTATGGTATATGATACAAATAGGCTGTGGTGAACATAGGCAAAAGTAGGAAAACTTATAGGTTAGGTTAACACAAGCACATTACAATTTGGACACTACTATTTGTTGTCAGAGTATCCTAGAGGTACGACTCAGAACCCATACCGTAAGACGTACGCGAGTTTTTCGCGGTCGCGAAAAACTCGGTACGTCTTACGGTAAGGGGTTCGTGTCCGAACTTCTACGAAAGGTTCTGGCGTTCGCGGCTTATATACTGCGTTAAATATCCGACTTGTAATACTATGCACGGTAGCTCAGTCGGTAGCGTGTCCGCCTTCAAATCCAAACTTCACAGGTTCGAATCCCACCGGTATTAAAAAAGTTAGGTGTATGACGTCATGTGTGTATGACGTCATGTGTGTGTGTGTGTGTCTCGACAACAATACGTCACAGGTGGGGGGACCAATGGGGGAAGGGAAGGGGCCTAAAGGGAAGGGGTGGGAGGGGTGGGAGGGGCCTACAGGGGAGGGGCAAAGGGGGAGGGGCAAAGGGGGGTGGGAGGGGCCTCAAGGGGAGGGGCAAAGGGGGAGGGCCTAAATGGGAGGGGCGAGGGGGAGGGGTGTCAAAATGGCGTCGGGCAACAAAATGGCGGGCAGGGGAGGGGGAGGGGAGGGGGAGGGGGGGTCACGTGGTACAGCCGCCATGTTGGATCTCAACTGACCGGATCTCTACTTATAGCTATTTATACATCATCCTATTTATAGTAAACAATCGAAGATTTATATACATTTTTTTTTAATATGGAAATTAAAATGAAATGATTACTTAAAATTAGATTCAAATTCACACCAACGAAACAATATTGAGTTTGGTCTCTATGGTTTTAAAGCCGTAATACATTTTACAACCTTTACAAATGGGTTTTTTTACATTTATTAGAGCCCGTAAGTATTTATTATAATGAATTAATAAATTATTGTAGTATAACTTTACACCACTAATGACTGTAATCAGTTTATTAAAGTAGCTTTCAATATGTAAGCCTCATAAAAATAAACATGGTCAGTTTGAAACAAATATATCTATAGGCTGAATGGTGGGCTGTCATTTATATTACCAAAACCGATAATAACTAATAATATTATGAATAATAATTACTTTCTTCAGTGCTAAATGTAATGGTTATTGAAGTAGAAGCGAATTTTTAGTCACTTTTACTATCTTTTATTCTGTCCTTGTATCCATTTATTGTAATATCTGCCCTGCAAGTTCCATTATCAAATCATTATAGTTTTAGATAACTGTTAGCTTATTTGATTTAATCTCTAATTAGGAATCACCATATTTAAATATTTTTCTCAGAATTTATTCTATCCACTTCTCGACCTAAATTCTATGTTTCGTACTTCACAGTGTTTTCTTTGCACTTTTATAGGTTAATACCATATTTTTAAATTTTGCTCATTACTGCTAATTTGGAACTAATGACGTTATTACCTAATATCATCTGTTGTATTGTTTCTGTTAAACAACTTTATTTAGTTTATCTCTGTTATTTTTTAAATACAACTGGCTGAAAGTTTTGTGTCAGATATTTATTATGTATTTTTTTTATCTGGACAAACATATTGCCACCTTCTGTATTGTGTCATTAGCTAATAGGTCTACATAAATTCTGTTTCTTGTATCTTTATATAACTTATGGTGTTTTATCTACACTTTTGTAGTTTATTACCTTGTTTTTTACATTTAACTGCTAATTACGAACTAAAGATTTTGTTATTACATAATTTTGTCTCCTATATTATATCTGTTGAATAAGATAATCTAGTTTGTTTGTATTTTCTTATCAGGAATTCTCAACGACCATACAACTGACATCTATATTATTTCATTAGCTAATAGATCTATATACATACTTTGTCTTGTACCTTCATCTAACTCATGGTGTTTTCTCTACACTTTCCTTCTTATTACCTTGTTTTTACATGTAGTTACTAATTTTGAACTAAAGAAGATGTTATTAATTAATGTCATCAACTACGATGCATCAATTGGATATTTTTTTAGTTTACCTCCTATGCGTACTGTCTGACCATCACAAGAATGAATGCAACGTATGAGTGGTGAAGAGGGAACTGCACATGCGCTGATCACATTTAGACTACAATACTAGTAAAGTCCCTTTAACTATTACCGTACTAATCGGTTAGAAATTATCAGGTTGGGATTTTTAATTTTATTTATTTTATGACATACCTAGGATTAATAAAAAAGAGAAAGTCATTTATAGTGAATCACGATATATAATTAGTGAAGTAATTAAAGTTTGCGACGAAGAAGCTAAAAATAATCAACTGTCAATTTCGCTAGCTAAAGCGACTGAAAGGCCTGCTAATTATACACAAGTTTCAATAATTAGGCCTGCTAATTATTAAAAAAGAAAGACAAAAGATCGACTAAATCCTGGTACGAGTATGACTACTCCGGAAAAAAATTGAATGATCAAAAAAAGGTATTTTTGATGATTTCAATAGATCAGTGATTCGAAACACAATGATTTTTATGTTCTAGACAAAAAAGTACCAACTTGTCAGAAACTTCTTTCACGCATCCGTGAAACAATTAATTGTGCTTGGAAGCGGGACAGTCTTCGTAAAGTTATGAAGGAAATAGGTTTCAGATGGGGAAAATTTTAATTAAACAACCTGACGTAGTGAACTGACGAATCCTATATCTACAGAAAATAAAACATTTAAGAGACGAGAGTAGAGAGTTATTTTATAGTGACGAAACCTGGGTGGACAGTGATTTGACATTTAGGAAGTGTTGGTAAAATGACGATGTGACCGGTGTTACAGTTACTAATCGTGGAACGAACAGATTAGTTATTTTTCACGTTGGAAGCTAAAATGGTGTTTAAAATAGGTGAAATACATTTTTTTAGGGCAAATACATCAACAGGCGATTATCATGGGCAGATGAATGGAGAAATTTTTGATTAATAGTTCCTCCGGCTTCTATTCGACAATATACATATAAACAAAATTCCCAGTAAATACGCAAGATATGATTGCATCTCGTGACATTAACATTCACTATGACCCTATAAGTGAACACAACCCAAAACAAATTTCTTTTAAAATTGACTAAATTTTAGAACAAAATGGTGACAAAGTGTTAAGATTACCACTTTATATGTGTGAGCTAAATCCCATCGAGTTAGCAAGGTAACTTGTAAGAAATGCCAAGGTTACAAGTACCAAAATAGAAAGTGTTACTTAGCGGAAACAAAATAGTTAAAGTAGGTTACCCAAAAACCGTTACAGATCAAAAGGGCAGACTCTTATAACATCCTAAGACAATGAAAACTCATTTTCTTAAAAAATGTATTTTTTATAAAGCTATGTCCCGTTCTTACGATGCAATCATGTAAAATAAATTATTCCTTAAAATAAATAATAAGGTATAAGCCATAAAAGGTCATAACCAAAATTTAAATTTTATATCAGTTATTAAAGTTAGTAAATAGTTCATTATACTTTAGAATGTCACTAAAGTTTTGGTACAAACCAATTAGAGAAAATAACTTAAAGAAATGAGTAAATTAAATAATTAGTGATATTCTAGGGCAGTTTTTGTAATTTGGATAATATAATTATTATCAAGATTCAAGATTGAAAATACTTTACATGATTATTATGGGGCTCTTCAAGCTCGATAATATAGCAAAGTTTGAACAACGTGGGGCATAGGGCTTGTGAGATATGATGGTTATATGGAAGGGAAAACACAATCTTTTCATATAACCAAAATATAATGTTATTTCACAATAAAGTAGTTATTATAATTGTTTAAATGCACGTTATTAACCAATGCCCATGAGAAGTAAGTATAATTCCCACATAAATAAATCAAAAACTGTCATGATGATTTCGACGAGAACTCGAAAACTTTGAAGGCCCATGACTCAGGAACCATAAGACATAAGAAGACAAGGAAAACACTAAAGTGCTTTTTAGGACCTGAGGAACTATAGTGTATCAAGAAAGAAGACGAATCCGGGGAAAACGGGACCATAAGAAAATCGGGAACACGCCGAAACCGACAAACCACGATAAGTCAAGGAAGAAGAGGAGTACAGCCACCATTTGAAGTGGAGAAGAAACGTTAGAGCATCTGGCCTAAAATTCACTTTACAGAATCCCGAAATCTCGTCTGGAACAGGAATTATGAGACTTCAAAGAAAAACCATGCAAAATTATAAAATATTACAAGCGAGCATCTTCTCTTGTCTGCAGAATATTGTGCAATACTTGTGAATATAAGTTTTAAAAATCTCTAACAAAAACATTTATGAAAATTGTCCATTAAATATAAAAATCCTCTTGCTTTCACAATAATATTTGCAACAGAAATAGCTTCTGAAAACTCACAGTGCTCACTTTGGCAATCCCGATGCACAACATAATATAGGGTCCTATAAGTACGCGTATTATAACCGCCCAAATAAATACTAATCTCATCATAAAACCTTAATTATTTATCGAAAAACTGAAAGTAAGATTGTAGTCCTAGTGATTCGTAACAAAAATCAGTAATAATCAAACCTGTTATCTAACTGCCACGGTTCCATTCACATTTATTTGTATACTGTCTCTTGAAGAAAGGAATTAATAATGGAGTAATAATCTTTAAGTCAATTCCAAAAAGTATATAATAATTGTTTAAATTATTAATTTTTAAAAAATTGTGTCCAACATATTTATTAAAATCATAAGTCAAAAACCAATTTGAACCCAACTTTTATAAAATGCAACGTCTGTCTGTATGCCGACTTAGTTTATTTGTAAATTAGGTTAGGTTATCTGGTCTGTTTGATTAAACTTGATTTGGTATTGCCATTGTAAGAGAATATTTGTTTCTATGGATATTTTCTGAGACAACCATGTTTTGTTATGACTAAGTTAGCATTTGATTTTGAACACTAATAGGACCTGGAAACGTTTTTAAATAAATGCAGTAGTTCCAGAATTTTAATAATTTTTGTCTGGTGATTTTGAGAAAATACATATCTCAAATCTTGTAGTACATTTTTGACATTTTAGCGTCAACATACATCGATAAATAACAAACTTTGTACATAATTATAAATTGATTTAAAATTGAATGACTTAAATCTTTTCAAAGGTTTCAAATTTACAGATCATTTTAATTTAAATGTCACTGTGCGACACAGACGCGGTTAGTTTGTAATATATCTTTAAAATAACACAAAGCTAAAACTTTCTTTTCAACAGAATATGTTAAATTTTTGCATGTAGGAGTCGAAAAGGTAGATTGTAGAAACCCAGTCTTTTATTAAATCATTTCTTTCAAAGTAGCATAAATAAATAAATTTCTAACTTTGTACAGATCATTATAAAACAAACTAACAAAAATAATGTCTTTGTTTTAAAGTCTACAGAGGTTGTAGATTGTATAGGATGTTGTACAAAATGTATTGTAAGTATTATGTAAAGTTAGTGGTACTATTTATACTCTATATATATGGAATATTAATAAGTGAAATTAAATTGAACAGTATAACATATTCTTTCTGCTATGTTCAAGCACACATCAAACATTCACATTTTTCGAAATAATGTCAAAAATTTTGTTTCGCAATAATAATTGTTATAACAATTAATGATATTTTTACAAAAAATAATATGACAATTGTTATTATTTCATTGTACCCATATTAGAAATAAAATAAAAACTGTCTATACATACAGAGAAACGACGAATTTTTCATCAAGATGAATTTGAACATGCCAAGTAAATTTCTAAAATAGTAAAACCAAAAAAGTTTTGTTTTTTAAGAAAACATTTTAATTTAGCAAAATATGTAGTTGTAAAGTAGTTTTTATAAAGTAAATGAGGAAAGAACAACATAAATAAATTCAAAATTATTAAATTTATTTGATTTATGGTGAAAAATTTACATAAACAATAATAACTTGTCTCACTTTTCATTATTTAGTGTAATACACCATTATTCATAATCCGTTTTACAATTATAACGAATATTGTTTCATTTTTATATGTTCTTCAAAATAGAATACGTTGGATCGTCTGTCTATAATCCTTGCATTAGTTTGCAAGAATCTTTAAAAGAAAAATATCACTCAGTTGGTTTCTCTAAGTAATTTTCATTTAGTTTATGATTCAATGATATTCCTCCCACGTTGATAACAAGTAGTAAGTCATAAAGACTATTTAATGTGAACGTGAGGTATTTGGACGTTACATTTCTATATAATTGTAACCACCTCTTACTCAATGTCAATAATAAATATTCTCTGTTCCTAAATTATGGCCCAAATTATTCAATGGTAATTAACTGTAATGGTTTTATGTAGTAAAATAAAAACTAACAATAATTTTATGTCATTATTACACGAATGTTTAAAACTAGCCTAGTGTTTTACCTTGTCATAACTTAAGGATGTTTAGTTTATGGAAAGAAAAATGTATTATTAAAATTCTGATTTTTATTTTAAGAGAAAAGTTGTAACAAAATGTGTACCCTTTTGACATTGCTAGTATGATTCTTATTTTAATCAATAAAATTAAGTAAAGTAACAAATCACATCCAGCGATTTTTGATGTAGAAGCAACTCGCTGTCGTTATCAACCAGAGGTTTTATCTGTGGTTCACGTTAATATAATTTTACAGTATTCAAAAAAACCTTTTAACTTTTGACTTGTTTGGTCAGTCCATGTTTATTATCGTTAAAAGAAAACTTTCTGTAGCAATTAATTTCTGCGAATGCACTAAATTATCTAACTATGAAATAGCGCTTAATATCTTCAAAACTGGGGGAGAGTTACTTTAAATTACTTTTCAAGAATATGTTACGTGGTTAAGTCTCTTCTAAACTCCGTATATTGTTTAAAACTTTATAAAAGATTTTTTAACCAAGATTATTAATCGAAAGGAGTTTTTTTAAAGACTAGGAAAAATAATTGTACGTAATACTTTGATTTAAAATCTATTATATTACATTTCCTTATATCGGAAACAAATGTAATGAAAGACAATAGTGACCACTCCTTTATTTCTTTTTTTGTAGTTAACATTTACTACCTAGTATAGATAAGAAAGTATTTCAAAATACATTAACTTGTTTTCCTTTAGAAATTTTAACAAAGAAGACGTAGAATATTCTTATTTGTATTTATAAAATCTTTGAAAAAAATCATAAATTTTAACTGACAGAAATCTCTTTATAAACGAATACTAAAATTTGTTTGATACATATTAAATAATTAATACGTTTATCAAGGGTTATAATAATATTTTGTTTTCAAACGGGTACCTCAAATATGTCCTTAGTATTCTCTATTTAAATAATAAATTTGTAAACTATTCGTACATTATGTTTTTACCCACTTCATAAGGACTGAAGAACAATTTCTTTCTTCTCAAGGATTATAGGTCAATATTATACACGGATTCCATTAATCCTTTAACTCTTTTATCATACAAACAAGATTCCGAATTTAAAGATATTTGATATATCCCAAAATTAAAAGATATTTTACCTATGCCAAATTTAAAGATAATGGACTGAAGCTAAATTTAAAGATTATTGTTAACCCTAAACATACTAAATACTAATTCGTGATGAACACATGCATGTAAAATTATAATACTAAAGCATCCAGATTTGATTAGCAAGTTGTTAACTCTGTTCCTAGCAGAATGTTTTTGGCTTTACTATGCAATGAATCAACATTTATCATGCTGTTGTGTGTGGGTTTTGAAAGTGAATAAATTAAGCTAAAAAATATTTTCATATTTAATTGAATACTATTTTTCTATCAAAAAACACTATGTGCAAGTAATTTTAATACAGTTTCTTTTGGCAATGCTTTCATTGTAAAGTCACAAAACAAGTTTCTACATCTTTAACTTCGTTATTAAAATTAGATATTATTTAATTTACAGAAGAATCACTGTTATACAAGCTATGAGTCTTGAATGACTAAGTTAAAACAGTATCATTAGAACAACAAATTGATTTATTTTTATCTTTATCAAGTAACAAATGTAAACCTTTGTTAATTGATTAAACAATTAATAAATTCCATTTTAATAAATGTTAATTTATTTAAAAAGCTATTACATACTGTACTATTAATTAATTTCTTATCTTCATAAAATCTTAGTCATAACCAGTATTAACGATGAGAACTTTATGAACATTACTGTAAGGTATTAACGATAGCGTGATTTATACGTTAACATCCCTTACATCCCAAATTCAAAATATCGCTTCATAATGCGTACAAGAGAAATCGATTACCCATAACAACCTTAAAATCCGTTCAATACTTTAAACATTTTTAAACATCACCATATTTTATTTTTAATAGATCAGGTAACACAAGGCTAAATAAATATAGGCAATCTCACTACACGTCTCCTCTAAAACTTCAACAAATGTAGGGAATGTTGCCAAGCGGTTTAGAAGCATTCTCATATAGACATAGACAATATTCTCTACACGCACACACATGGAAATATGTTCATGTGACATAAAAAATGTTGCAACCCCCACACGAGCTACACCAAACTAAAGTTATAGTTTGATTGTTCGAGGACGACCTTGTCGTTAAAACGCGTCTGATACTTAGGCGTATTTTTTGTGAGAATTGTGTTCTGTGTTTGTTATACTGTATAATGTTTCTCATAAGTCAAGCTCAACATTTAATATACCCATAAAGTTATTTTAGTTATATTATTAAAAATAGTATTGAAAAAAAAAATATTGGTAAATATTCTTTTTTAGGAAAACACTTCTTAAATTTTATCGACTACCTAAACTGAAAATTCAACCAATTCTAGATTTTACATGTCAAGTTTTATTTTAAGAAAGTTGAGATCTGCAAAGATCTGTAAAGCTATATGTTTTTCTGTATCATTGCGCACAGATATACAATCTACATAACATGATTGAATTAAGAAACATTTATGATGAACTCTTATAGAAATGTGAACAATCAAACCCTTTGGCCAATCTCACTGATTATTAAAACAGTTATATTGTAACAAAATATATTATACAAAGTAATTATGAATTCTAAATTCTATATGTTTTTTTTCAATAAATTGCTGCCTGTAATAATTGGGTAATAACACACTGTGAGATTTAGCGCACAATATTTATAATTATGTGTAAGGTATATTGAAAACCCATTCTAATGATTTAAAAATTTTGGGATCGATCTTACCATGCATATTCTGAAATATTATATTTAATATGGCAATAGAATAATGAATAATGATATTCGGGGAATGATTATATATATTCAGTTAATTTTATAAGTACATTAATGGTTTTATTTAAATTTAATGATTTTATTATAGTTTTATTATTCCCTTTCTCATAGTTTTAAATATATTCTACCAGTAAAAAATGTTGAAAGGACAAATGGTTATTATTAAATCTGGTCTTTGTGTTAGTGATGATGGATTGACGTTGCTCTTGCAAAACTCTGCCTCCGATTACAGAAGTATAAGTTTAAATGTTTTGCTGAATATTGAAACTCTAACAGACATTTAAAGCAATATCCTGCCTGACGTCCTAGAATTTTGTGTTTAAATATATGTGTTGTAAGAATTAACCTTTATTTGTTAACTGTTGCAAGTTAGACAGGGAGTTTTAATTTTCTAGAACTACTTTAATTTAATTTAGTAAAACTCCACTAAGAATTAGAATTTTAAAATTAATTAAGTATGACCTGCAAGTTTTTT
The DNA here is from genome assembly GCA_963513935.1 of Aphrophora alni. Taxonomy (NCBI): domain Eukaryota; kingdom Metazoa; phylum Arthropoda; class Insecta; order Hemiptera; family Aphrophoridae; genus Aphrophora; species Aphrophora alni. The sequence continues at coordinate 49,212,490 of OY740774.1, forward strand.
TACCGTATTTCCTGTAAACTGATAGGTTTGCCGTATTTTTATTGAATACCAAATCTGTAATGAACCGATTAGATTACAGTATTTTTTGTGTTTTTTCACTAATCATTAACATTTAGCAACACATTTCATAATACCGAACGAATTATATTTGATTGGTTTTGTTAGTTAGTTTTTACTTATTAAAAATTTGTATTTCATAATTAAAGCTTTTAACTTAGTGAGATGCAGTAATAGTAATAGAAAACTTGGAGCAAAAAAAAAGTATGAAATTACTAATTTTTAAATAGTTTAGACAATTAATTGAATTAAGACTAAGATAATCCGACTGTAATATTACAATCCTTGTGGCCACATTCATTTATGTATTTTTAAAAAAATAATTAGTATGATAACAATTTTTTTCAACAATAGAACATATTTACCACTATAACAAGTGGTTTTCCCTCTAAAAAGTATACCGTAAGAACTCCAACTTTCCCAATAGGGTTGACAATAACAGTGTAGATGTCATGCACAGTTCTCTGCCAATATTATTATAGCAAGTGCCTTTATGTCACCATGTCATTGTTCTATAACAGAACAGTTGTTTTAATCCTTAGCGTACAATTGTAGGAAAATATAATTTGCTTTCTATATTCCATATCTTGGAACTTTGAATTTTCCCTTATTTAATTTCAATTTAAGCACATATGCATAACTTAAAACAAAACAGGAAAAAATATTGAATATTTAGTTATAAAAGACTAGTCGGGCATAAAATAATTAACGTGTTAATAGCAACTTCGTAAATCTATTGAAACACGATCAATATAACAAAGTAGCAGACACATGCACTAACTAATAATATTGAATATAATATTTGTTCATGATATATAAATTGATAAATGATAATAAAATAATACATATATATATATATATATACATAAAAAAATCTTTATGTTTATAAAGAAAAAATAATCTTTTTGTTTATCTTTTTTGTTTTGTTTTTTTATAAAAAATTTTAAACAAAAATCTTTTAAAAAGTTAAAGCTTTAGAAACAATTAACACTAGCAAGTAGAACAACAACCTGTGGACACCCTGTAAAATCATTAAAAAATCTCTGTATTTATTACAACTAATTCACTTTATAATACCTAAAGCACAAACAAACAGAAAAAAATACTTTTAAAGATTTTATATTTCTGAAGGTTATAAAACACACAAACATTTAATTGGTTGAAATAAACCTTACAGAATCTATAAAGTCTTTCATATAGAAGTTACCTCTGAGCTTTCTATTCATCAAATGTGACACACATAGAAAAACTACAGCATACGGTATAATGCATTATTACGTATGAATTTTTGAATTATATTTAATGGTTTAAGAATAAATTTAAAAGCAACCCCATTTCCTACTATTTTATCTCCTCCCATGAATAATGGCTCCCAATATACACAGCAATATAGTTTAAACTAGTGCAAATTAGGAATATCGTTAAACTGCTTGAATACATAAATCAGTTTTGAGTTTTATGATTTACATATTTAACGTGTTTATATTATACCTGTGTATAAGAGTATAACACTGTTACTTTGTGTGTTACTGATATAATCACGACAAGATTGCAATGTTAAAGTATTTAGTTATATATCAGTATTAGGTTAGGTTAGTTAAATAGGCAGAAATTTAGTTTTAGAAATATTAAGTTAACCATTTTGGTCAAACATTTGTTCTACTTGTGTAAGCTCTCAATGATTTGCTTTGTACGTCTTTCCAACCAAATAAAATAGCAGTATCATCAGGAAATAAAATAATCTGAACTCTTTATTGAGTGTATTTAAATTAAACGTGCAACATAGAACCCCAATACAACGTTATTCGTGATCCCTGACTGACCTCTATAAACTGTGTATAATTAACGTACAAAATCAAAAATAACGTGTTTAAATATAACAAATTTACAGTATAAATTTTGCCAAGTCTGGATCTTAGCTGCTGCATAGCTCATTTTCTTAGATAAATATCGATATTAACGTACACACGATTGTACCACAACTTAGCTATTTAAGACTGAAACTATTTTTAACATTTTGCCAATTTTACTAGCTTAAAAAACAATCAAAATATCTTTTCAACTTATTATAAAATGCATAATTATATATTTGTTTTGAAATCCATGTAACAGTGTTAAAAGAGTGGACCTATCCTTAGTTTGAATTGCTACGTTTAGTATTTATTAATTTAAAGAAATATTTATACCTGAACTGATGTTAGCTTGTTTGTAAATAATTGAAACACTATCTTCAACACTGTGCCAAGCAGACACTTCATATAATGAGATTGGCATTGAAAGATGTTTCAAGTATAAACAGTAATTGGCAACCTTATTAGGAGAGTTTGCACCTCTTACTTGTAGTGAGAGGTATTTTTATTACATCGTAAATCGTGTCACATTGTAAAGTTTTTAAGAGCTAAAATCACATTAATGACACTGCTGATTATATCTCACACACACACACACACAAGTGGATCCTACATTAGTATAAATTTCAGTAAATATAAAATTAAGAAATAATACAACTTTTAAAGAGAACTAATGTTATTGTTCAGTAAAAGGGCTTCGTATAGGCGTGTAGGACATCGAAAGGTGCCCTCGGTGAATCGCTATGGCTTATGGCTGGTTGTGAATGCAACTATTGATTATATAGTGAGATTTATATAACTATGCTATTGAAGATGTATGAAGGTGTTTTCGATTTACGATTTCCTTTTGTGTCTTTTTTACAACACTCCCTTTTATAAATAAATATATGCTTGACGTGTGAGATAGTATACTTAATAGAATAAAACTTTAACACAAATCCTTTAAGCAATCTTTGAACTCCTACCATTTCCAGAATGGCATTTACTCTACTAATAAATATATATATATATATATATATATCAACCTATGCTTAATTTACGATTTCCTTTTGATTCCTTGAGGGCCCGTCCCCCATTGGAGGTAATGAGCCATTGAACAGTCTAAAAATAGTTTTTTAAACCAGATATTGATTTGCAAAGCTTTCATTTCATAACCTCTACCTAGTAAACATTATTAAGCTGCTTTTAACATACCCGATGTTGTAACTAGTATGAACTTAAAACCCACACTATTTTAGCTAGGGTGAACCTTTTGAGTTCAGATTGCAGCATTGTGTTCTATTCATAATTCAATGTACGACCTATGCTCTCATTTAAAATTTCTTACTTACTCATTTTAGGCCATCTCCCTGGAAAGGTAGCAATCCACTGAATACATAATAAAATAGATTTTTGTCTCCATTAACAATGTGCAAAGCTTTGTAGCTCTATCTATAATGGTTAAAAAATATATTTAGCTGTCCCAGGACTTATTTAACATATGTACTGTGTAATTAGTAATAACAAGTTTTTTATTTTATAATTACTTTTGACATTTATCCTATCATGAATTTTTCTCAAAAAGTTTAAATTAGACTTTTTGTTTACATTCATTATAATTTATCTATGTGTAACCTTATTTTTAAATAATTATTGAGGTTATTATTTAATTTCCTTTATTATGATGTCTCCTGTTTATTTTTCTTATGTTTATATACTACTATAAATATGTGAATCTAAAAATATATCTTATTGTTTTTTATTTAAAGTGGTCCAGTATCTAGTTTAGGCGATCCAGCATTAATTCAATTTAAGCTTAGGGCTATATCGTATTTTACCTTCTCTATCCTTAATTGTTTTCATTACAGTACTTAAGTGGTAGTGATATGTATTTGTTTGTGGTATGTACATCTGTTTAGTGCTGTATTGGTTAAGAGCTAAGTAACTAATAACTTAAAAGTTATTTCTTAATTATTTATTTTAATAATTAAATACATTACTATTAAGAACATAATAAATAGTGAAGAAAACAATGGAAGAAGTGTAAAAAATACAAGACTTAAGTAACTCCCAGAGAAGTTTAAAGACATCGAACCAGTTAAGTATCTCCTAAACAATAAAGATATACCCATTACCTAAATATCTCTAGGAGGGTTTTAAAGACATCCTACCAATTAAGTATATCCCAAAGAATTTTAAAGAAATCACACCACTTAAGAATCTTTTAAATAATATTAAGACATATCACCACTTGAGAAACTCCCATAGAATTTTACAGGCATACTACCAAGTAACTCCCAGAACATTTTAAATACATCCTACCCCTTAAGTAACTTCCAGAGAATTTTAAAGATACCCCACATCTAAGGTAACTTCTAGATAATTTTAAAGATATCTCACTCCTTATAAGTAACTCCCAACTTTTTAATATTTTTTTAAATATCACTCAGGTATGGCACAGATGATTTTTTTTAAATGTCATTTTTTGTCTATAGCTAAAATGAATTATTTAGATAAAATGAGAAACTGTTCTATGTGTGGTTTGTTTAATGATGTCCCTTGTAATCGACTATTGATTACACATTAAATAAAATGGGTATATTTCTTAGCACTTGTAATCTTCTTAATGGAACAGTTATTATGTTAAATAAATTAATAGCATATATATTAACTCATTTTAAGCAAATAACAGATTTTTCATTAGCCATTCCCATTACTCAAAGAAGTCAGGTACTACAGTATTAAACGTATTAATTGAGTTTACAACAATATTAGTGAAGAATTCGTTTACCTATATATTTCTCGTCATATTAATGGAAAAGAAATTTATAAATTTCAATAGAAACAATAAATTGATATTATCTGTTTTTAAAACGTTTTTTATTTTTTATAAATATACGAAATCCTATTTGTGTTTAACATTATATTGAGTACAATATTCTATCATTCCTAGCTTCTTCACCTTACACACTATTTAAAGTAATTCCATTAACAAAACTTCCTGTTTACTCCAGGAAGTGATTTTTTAGATTCAATAATGGAAACACTACAAAACAAATTAACTGAAATAAAAATTTTAAAGGAGCAAGAAATAGCAGAAAATGTACTAAAAATTATTTTTAAGTCTTGGCAGACATATAATAGTTTATAATATTTGTATTTCTTGTGTAAAAACACAAACAAATAAACAATTATATAACATGAAGTATGTAAAAATGTTGACTTTTATCTAGAGTACTTTGTAGGATACTTGAATTATAATAAGTACGCCTAAATTGTATCAGTCATCAAGGTAACTCACTTCAGCCAGAATATACTAAGATTAGAGTTCATTGTAATTATTAAAATACCTTATCTCAAAAATGTTACTGCTTTGTTAGAGTTATGCCTTTGTAGATGAATTGCTTAGCGATGCTTTAAACCCAGGACTATATTTCCTTTGATGTAACGAAATATCCCCCTGAATAAAACTTTTACATCTTACCTTTTCAAACAAATAAAATTAACACAAAATTAATACTACATCGTTTTCAATTTGCTTTGTATTTAACTTTTAAAAGTTCTACTTGTATAATTGGCATTACTATAAACATTTTGTATTATTGAATTATTATTTTAGTTTAACATGTTTTAGAAGTAGAAACTTAAATTGAATATTCTATTTTTATTAGGCTTTGTTAGTATTTAAAACACTCACACAAGCACACAAACACCCAATCATAAATAAAGACACAAACAGAAAAAGAAATCTAAATTTAAAAACTATTAATAGCCAAATGATAAATTGACAAATCTACGCCACAAGGAACTCACTGAATGTTTCAATCCATAAAAGATTATTAGATTCCACAAAACCTATGCATTGGTGTCTTGGACTGTAGGAAGCTTATTTAATTTTAAAATATACCTCCATGAGTGCAATATTTATGGTTCATAGCAACAAGTTCAATAATTTTATATTTTTATGGTTTAAACAGATATTTTGCTGTTGTACAATTAATTAAAAAGATTCTAACAGCTTTTATTTTAGATGATTAAAACTGTAACAAATTTAATCACTAATTCTGAGGTTATGTTTACAGCGTTGCACAAATGAAATAAAGATATTATTTTTGCAAATGCAGTAGTCGAATTATGTGGATAAATGTGACAAATATACAATAAGCAGTCATTATGTAGAAATGTTTTTTAATGATCTCCAAGTTTAGAATTCAACCGAATCTAAAAATTGTTTTCCCAAAATGGTTGTTTATATGTAGGTGTCTGTCTGTATATTTAAAAATGACAAATCAAAACGCCTTTATGGGATGATTTAAAATTTTGAATAAATGTACTTACTGCCTTATAAATACAAACGTTGAACAGATTTTTGTGTTAATTTCACACTAGGATTGAAACAGTGGTCAATTTAGTGAAACAGTGGTCGATTTTTTGGTGGTCGTGCAATCTTAGCAGGAAGTTTCATTTTATGATTTTGAAAATTTTGTGTGTCCGCCAAAAATGGGGGATTTTGGGGGCAACTCAAAAATTTTTAATGTAAACCCCCTTCAAGTGACACCTCATTTTGAAGTGTTTACAAAAATTAAAGAATGGTGAAAACCAGAGTTCGCCATCTCTTCTCTATCAAAAATGGTAGCCCGTCAAAAGTTATTGAAGTCTACACAAAATTTCATCCTTATAAAATTCAGCTTGTCCATGAGTTGAATGAAGATGATCCAGACCGTCGTCTTCAATTTTGTGAGGAAATAGAAGCTCTAATTTTAGCTCATCCATTGTTTATTCAATTTAATTTGTTAAGGGACTTTCCTCATCTACTTTTCTATCATATATATATATATATATATATATATATATATATATATATATATATAATAAATGGTACACCCATGATTATTGAGTCCTTGGAAAAATATTTGACATTTTTTTACTGATTATATATAAAATTTTGATTACAAAAGAAATTAGTCATAATGGAAATTGCAGACTAGGTGCTTCAACATGACTTTTGTTATTATTTAACTTAACAAACCAATGAGACATGTTGAAGAAGTTATGTAGCAGATACTTCGCAAACAGTACCTATACTCAGCAAAGTTTGCCTGTAGCAGTTTCAAACTTTGCTAACTTCATAAGATGTTTAATTAATTTTCTATTCTCAGAACTCTGTTTGGAATTTAGTAACGTATTCCACTCCTTTAGTATGCCATATTATTATATATTCAGAGGTAAGTGTTCATCAGCATTTGAAACTTTTTCTTTACTTAATTTTTAAGTAATTTGAAAAAATGCTGAAATGAATCTTGACTCTTGTCATTTGGCACATGGGTTCAGGTTACAAATCATTTTGTTTCAACAAAGTTTGATCTTATATTAGTTTGCACCAATTCGATTTAGTTCATTTTTAAAATACTGCCTACAGTTATTTTCCCCTTTATATCCAATAACTCTCCAGCTGGCATTTTTGGTTAGATGGCGACCAATATGTTTTCTTTTCACTATTAGAAGTTATAATTTAGCTAAATTTTAATAAAATTATTAAAATTTGTATGTTGAAATCAGAATTTTGGTTTTATAAGGTAAATTCCTCTAAATTTTGAGCATTGTGGTATTTTTGTTTGTTTTATATGTATATGAGAAAGTTTGTGCACCGTTTATTACTGCTTGTAGCATGTTTGAGTTTAAAGCAATTACTTATTAATTATTCGTATAGTTTATTTGGACATTTGTCATCATTTGTGTATATAAAAACTAATACAAGTTTTGAGATATGGATCAAATCCTATAATCAAGTGATACGCCTAGAACACAAAAAATATGAGAAGAGCCTATGGCCATGTTGGAAACTAAAACCAACATTAGTAATCTAAGAAAAGAAGTAAAAACTAAAGCTAGGCTTGAGCAGTGAAAATAGCTGGATTTCAATTATTATACATTATAATTTTATAAAAACTTTCACCTCATTATGAGTGATTACATCCATCAAATTATGGTCAGGTACACTTCTTTTTATTTTACATGTTCCAAGATAGTGTATTAGTGCTGTCAGAGTTGCGCTCAGTATAAGCTGTGATGACTAAATGTTTGTTCGTACCCTGCTGCAACCTACTGTTAAGAGTCAGAACTACTAGGACTTTATTATCTTAATGTAATCTGATTATTACTTATTTAGTTCTTATGGTCCATACTTCTTTGTCATGTTTCCTTTATTTAATTATTATATTTTTAGCAAATGAGATATGAACAGTACAGCTCTCACCCCACCCCCCCACCCCACAAACGACTGAGTCGGGATTTCAGGAAGTACGAAAGAAGTTTTTTTTATCAACATGAAACACTGGGATGTCATCTCAAATGAATGCAACAATACACTTTCACCAAGAACTATATATCTAAGTTCAGTATATACCGGCACACCGATTGATAGCACAAAGAATATGACATTAAATTTACTAGACTTAACCTAGAGTATGGACTCACTGTGTCAGCATCCACAGAGGATGAGACCAATAAGTAATGGGAGTTCATAACGCTCCCTACTCTATCACAACAGTCACACCTGCAGATGTGCCGTTTTGTGATTTCATTGACTCATTTATGAGTTTGAAGGGTTTCATCTTTTTGGATGATGAATTTGTTTGTCAATTGTTTCTTCAGTGAGAGCGAGAGTGTGTCTGTAGCTGGTCAGCCTATAGGAACTTCAAGGACACTTCCGTGAGTGTCCATATTATACTAGATACATATTATATCGCCAAGGCAATATGGATGCTCAGTAAGGACCATGGAAACCTGGTTTACCAATACCTCAGGTGCTGTTTCAAGTGGGATGTAAGAGATGCGAGGATTTTAAAATTGGAGATGGTCTTGAAGTAATGGAATTTTTGTGGTTGGGTAGGGAGTAGTGAACCTTTAGCTGTTTAACGTGTACCTTTTCTTGATATAAGTTACAGAGTTAGTGAAGCAAAGTGCAACAGTTACTGGAGTAAGAAATTCAATTATTTTAAAAGTACCTGAACACTTGAGCAAAAGTTTAGCAGTCCTTTTATCCGTGGCTGAACATAGATAGTTGGCCTTCACCATACAAGATCACCTACCTGAAAAGATGTGGTTTGCGGGTCTTGTTGTAGTAGCTCTCTACTTTCAGATGTTATGTTTGGCCTGGTGCAAAAATTTATAAGGTTAAAATTTGCTTTAGGAAGAAGATTGTTTATATCCCATCTGAGACTTAATGGAGTAGATGGTCAAAAAATGAAAAGCACTTTAAAAGGGGTAGTCTTAAGTGTCTCATGACGGGCGAAATTAAAAGCCAATTGGAGCCAGGAAATGCTGTAAGAGTTCTGTTTACTAGAATGGAAAGCAATAAGGTCCGCTTATAGTTTTTGGTTTAAGCGTCCTGCATTAGAATGTTGTAGATGGTATGTAGACAATGGTGCATGCTTGAGGCTATGGGGAAATATGAAATTGCGGAAGTCATGAGATACGAAGGATTGATCATTGTCAGAGATATGACTTTAGGAAAACTGAAATTTTGAAAAATTACTTGACTTGCTTTGATGGTGGTGTTAGAAGTTGCATCTCTGACAGGGATGAGCCAAGTAAAATTGGAAAACTCATCCACTGCGATCAATAGCATGGTGTTGCCCTTTTTGGTATACCCACGAAATCAATATGGAGTTTCTGGAAGCAAGATACCTCTGCCTGGTATTCTGCACTGGTTTGCTGACCACACAAGTAGAACATGCGAGTACCTTACTAAATACATCTGTATTAAATTAGGGTTAGCAGAAGAAAATTTCCTTGATTTTAAATTTAGATTTAGAAGGACCCAGATGACCACCGATGACTGAGTCATGATAATAGGTGAAGACAATGTCCACCAATGACTTGGGGAGGTAAATTCTGATGAAATTTTTGTAATGGTCTTAACAGACATTTGAAATCTTCTATTTTAGACCTTTCTTTTATTCAAAAAAGAGTAAAAGAAAACAAAAACGATCCCTTAACAGTAACTTCAGTGAAAATGAAAATTAATTGTTTGTGGACATTATTTGTTATAGAATCGATGGACAAATGATTTGTCTAAATTGATGACAACTAAGAAATTTGTTATTTCATAATACTTTTGTTTTATTTTTATTGGCTACTTTGATATAAGGAAATCGGACAATTTTTTCCTTTCGACTACGAAACTTATACGCGTAATTCTACAAAACTAACGAGTTTCAGTGAATTAGAAACAAAGGTGCAAAAAGTAGGATTACGAAATTACACAAAATTAGTATCAATGATGTCAGAAGAATAGTAATACCTAGAATCACAAATCAAGATCGTCAGGAAAGCCACGATCAAGAGCAACAAGATGCAAGAATCAAAAAGTAAAAATTACAGAAAATTAGCAAGTTATACAAGTTTAAAATAAAACAAAAGGATTTCAGCCCAGTGCAAGTTTAATTTTCCAGGACAATAAAGTGTGGGAAACCGTGATGTTGCAAGGGGCAGAGCCATGAAGCCAACTGACAGCAACAGTTAAAATATAAACTAATTAATGGAAAAGGTAATTAAAAAAGAGTTTAGAAGAGAAAAATTAATATGCTAAGATTCACAATAAATAGTACAACACAGTAGAAGACAGAAAAAATTAATTAAACGTATTAATAAGAAAGAAAAGGCAAATATCGTACCTCGCCAAGAAGGGAAGAAAACTGATATGAGAATACAATGTATTTCAGCTATAAATAGAGCCGCTGATCCTCTCGAGGACTCTCTTGTAAAATTTTTTCAAAGATGAAGATCACCTTACTTCACGACAGTTTGTATCAGATTCTTGAATTAAATTTGTAAAGTAAAGACAGTAGTATAAAATAAAGTAAATAGTAGAACCAACTAAGTATTAGAGTAAAATAGAAGGACAGATTTATATCACATGTAAAGGGACGATAAAACCAGGACTGCCATATTGGACTTGACCTAGCTGTGCAAATGGACTGAAGCTTATAGCAGACTAACAACACAGATCTACTGGAGTAGAACATCAACACTACCAGAAAATTCCAGGAACATCAACACATCGGTCAAGGTTTGAAATTTTTATAACATTTGATAAAATAGGGAGTTGCTACTAAGTGCAATAAAAAATAATTTCTATTTTTTTAATAGTTTTTCCTGGGATAATTTTGTTGTTGTGAATAAATTGATATGTTATGTTTAATAAGTATTTAATGTGTGTGGAAATTTTAATTTTAATATAAAAAGAATTGTTGAAAAGAAATTCTCAAATTAGAAATAAATAAGTAATCAAATTTAGAAAAGTTTTATTATTTTTAATTTTGGTAAAATACCAACCTGCTCTTAATTTTATGAATTTATTTGTTTTAATTCTAATATAGAAGATGAATTTATAAAAGAAAATAATTTTGTAAAAGAGTTGATAAAAAATAATTAATTGTTTAAATATAAATGAATTTGTTGCAAAAAGTGATACTATATAAAAATTAATTTCATAACTAAGAATTGTGCTTGCAATTACTTTAATAATCCACATACAGGTTAACAACTACATCTCTTGAGATAAGTAATAAAAAAAGATAAAATTTGCTCATGAGCTCCCTCAACTAAGGGAAAATTAATAATAATTACTTGAAGCATTAAATAAAGGGGGGTACCAATAGTTTAGGCCTAATAGCCAATAGAGTACCAATAGTTTAGGGGAGTTGGGCCTAAACTGTTGAAGGGATTAAGAGGTTCAGGTGAAACATGAAAAATCCTATACTTCCAGCGAACCGTCTAAATCCATTCAATACTCTCGAAAACAAAGCCTATAATAAATATTACAGGGTTTGAGGTAAGTGCGTTTAATAAAAGGGGGAAGGAACACAGCCTAGCTCAGTGTACAACAGAATAGCTGAGTTATTAAATTAAAAATTAAATCAACCCAGACCCAGATAGTAAAAAACCAAATTCCGAAGAACACCGATTGAGATAAATAAAAAGTAATCATGATATCTGAGTTGGTAGAATTTAAAAGCCCTCTAGAAATGGAAACGGAGCTATAGAGAGCTGCTGAAGCTACAAGTAATAATTGTCAATTCCTTTGAAAGTAGTTATCCTATTAGGGAAAGAAGAGTTAAAAGCTGTAGCACACAAATTCTTTAATAGGGCAAAGCTTAATGGGAAACTAGGAGGCTTATAAAACAGCTCTCACAGAATATAATAGAGAGTTGAGAAATTCTAAAAGAAGAATATGGAAGACCTTCTGTGAAGGTATAAATAATACCCCAATAGTGGCTAAACTCCAAAAAGTCTTAAGCAAAAATCACTCGAAGCCTATGGTTTCTTAAAGAAAGAAGATGGATCGCATACAGAGAGTGTGAGAGAAACTATGAGTATATTGTTAGATACTCATTTCCCCGGCTTTACTGTGTTTAATCCCACACAAACTAAATTGAGGTTCATCTGGTGTCTCTCCCTTAGTTGGACATAGCATCTATGATCTTTAATAAAAACAAGGTTAGGTGGACAGTGGAGATGGGGTTTTTCCAGCCCTATTGCAGCAGAGCTTGGAGGAGCTACTGCCACTATTGGTAACACTGTTTAGGGGTAGCTTTTCCCTAGCATACATTCCAAAAATATGGAGGGAGGTAAAGGTGGTTTTTATACCTAAGGCCGGCTAACGGAAGAGACACTGCGGAGCCTAGATCATACAGACCAATCAGCCTGACATCCTTCTTTCTTAAAACAATTGAAAATATACTAGACAAGTACATACGGAGTATAATCCTTGAAAAGTCTCTACTCCATGATGCTCAGTATACCTATCAAACGGGCAAATCGACTTCAAATGCACTACAATATCTGGTTGCGGAGGTTGGTAAGTCAATAAAGTAGAAGGATATATCTCTATGTACCTTTTTGAGCATTGTAGGAGCTTTTGATATAACTCTATTAAAAGAGTGTTTAGGGTTAAAGAAATTGAACCCCCGATAATTAAATAATTAAATCTATGTTAATGACTCGTAGGATGACAGTCTGCATGGGTGGGGAATCCAAAACAGTGTCGGAAGTCGTTAACTACCCGCAGGGAGGGGCACAGTCCTCTCTCTTATGGACGCTGTGATGGATGAACTACTTGGGTTGCTGAAATCTAGCGGCTTTAAAGCAATAACATATGCTGACAATCTGGTAATTATCGTTAAAGGTAAGCATGGTCAGGCAGTGTCTGATCTCATTCAGAGGACCTTTCTATTGGTCTGGAGGTGATGTCAAAAATAGGGTCTTACCATTAGCCTTAAAAAGACAACTATTATTCCTTACACAAGTAAGAGGAAGTTCACTCTTCATCCTTTGATGATAGATGGTGTAGAAATCACTCACTCAAGGGAAACAAAATATCTGGATGTAGTTCTGAATCAAATACTCACCTTGAGTAAACACACTGATAAGGTCATTAAAAGAGTGAGCATAGCTATGTAGGCATGCAGACGCCTATATGGTAAAACTTGGGGACTAAAGCCACAGTTGGAATACTGGTCATATCTGGCTATAATTAGACCCATGGTAACCTATGCTTCAGAAATATGGTAGCCAAAGACGGAACGAAAATCTAAGACAAAAAAGCATCAAAAGCTTCAAAGGCAGGGTTGCCTAGGAATTAAAGGTGCTATTGAGTACTTGTCCAACCGCTTTTAAGTAAACGGCTCTGGATTTCCTGCCTTTGAACTTACAGGTGAAAAGGTGTACATACAGTCCTGTTCTCAGGCAGTGGGGGACTTACATCACAATGTCAAAAATATTGGCTGGTAAACTGGGAAACCTGCAAAAAACAGGATACTAGTCAGTTAGCCAAAACAGTATCTGACATAATGATTAAGATGACAAATTTTGAAAAGAATTTCAAAACCTTTTTCCCAGAATGACATGTTTGGAAGGAAGGTAGACCGAAACTATAGGAGGGATCCCTCCAATAGTACAATGATGGATCCAAAATGAAATGTAGGGTGGGAGTGGGGATAAAGGCCCAAATTTTAGCCTTAGTAAATCCCTAGGTAAAATTTCATCTATATTTCAAGCTGAGATACACGAAATAGAGACAATATCAAAAATAGGTCTCTAAGGTGCAGAGATCTAGATCATGTCAGACAGTCAGGCAGCTCTTAAAGCTCTAAGTTCATACACTTTTCAGTTGATGAATTTACATTAGTCTAAGAATGTCTTCAAATAATTAATCAACTGGCAACAAATAACAAAGTCTCCTAACTTTGGGTGCCAGGAGATAAAGGAATATCAGGAAAGCGAAGAGGCTGATGATTTTGTTGGACCTGAACCATTCTTTGGCGACCCTAAAACATATCTTCATAATATCATGGAAACCTAGGAACAAGATCAAAAGATCAAGTATTGGAGCACCAACCATGGTCTAAGACAAGCCATAAAGTTTATAGTCTACTCTAAGACAAAAAATATTACTGGATCTTAGTAGAAGGGAGCTTACGCTGATTATTAGCCTACTGTCCGGACACTGACCAGTGAATTACCATCTACAACATATGGGAAACACAGCAGTAGATTCATGCCATTTCTGCCTGACACATAAAGAAACAGCCGAACACTGGTTGTTTGAATGTGAATCTCTAACCTACAAAAGGCTACTTTACCTCAGCACTCTTTTCCCCACCACTACAGAGGTTAACGATTATATCACACAGAACTATATTGAGACTCTTAGGAAGCTTAAATCTTGGCTGGGACTAAAAAACATAATTAGTTGAATGGTCACAAAAGATCCATTTGGGTCGCAATGACAAGAGGTTAAAAATAGCGTTGGACCCTAACTACTTCCTTTCTTTTCTATTAATGAATCATTGAACTTTTAGTACCTAAAAATATCTTTTGTATTTTGTAAAAAAGTAAACATTTGGTTTAACTATTCATTAACGCTAACAAATGTTGGAAAAACAGAAACAAATATTTAATGTACCATTAAAGAGATTAACACATAGTTAAATACTTAACAAATACTGATCAAAATGGGTTTAAACCCACCAAACCACTTTAAAGGTGAAAAAAAATATGGATTACTTAAAACTAATATCACATGTATCCTTTTCAATAGAAGCTTATGTTTTCTATTTATTTGAAGATTTTGATAAAAATTCAAATATAATATAACACATTTTGTTTAATATTTTTTAACAATAACTGGTAGTAACATGACAATGTGGCGATATAACAGAAGGGGTTTATAAGTATGTTGGGGGAGTTGGACTCGTGGTCCCTGTACTTCAGAGAGAGGTTATTGTGGTGCTCTCATAAAGTGGATGGTTTACTATATTATTTAAACTCTTCTGAGAGAGGGAAAGTTTGTTAACCCTTAAACCGGCACAACTGGCGCATGTTAAAGGTTTATTTTTCTTAAAAAATTCATAAAATATACTAACTTAAAATTTTTATACATATCCTAACTTATAAGACATCATTTTTTTCAGAAAGATGCATAGAATTCATCTGTGTAAAAAAAAAAAAAAAAAAAAAAAAAAAAACAGTTTTAGAGTAAGTATGTTACATGTCAAAAACGAAGTTATCATTTTTCAGGAAAAACCTGTATCATCCAAAATCAAAACCTTACCACGTTTTTCTAAGACATACAAAAGTTTTGTGTAATATTTGTGAATATATTTAGAAGAAAATATAACAAATTTGTTACATTTTCAAAATTTAAAAAAATATTTTACGAAAAAAGGCAATTTGTTCATTTTTTTTTCAAAAATTCACTAAAAATAGTAATATATATCTTTTACAAAACTGCTATATATCATTATATTCAGAAAGGTGCATAGAATTTAGCTGTGTAGTTAATAAAATGATAGATGTAAAAAAATTAGGGTTACTATGTAAAATATTCAAAAATCGGATAGTAACGTAGGCAAGAATTTCACAGAAATGGTAATGTACACCATACTAAATTTTTTTTTGAAGTATTACTAGAGATTTGTAATATATTTGTGGATAAAAGTTGCTAAAAAGAAAAATCAATTTTTAAAATTTTCATTGGACGTGGTACATTTTTACGTAAAAAGTGAATATTGGCCAACTATTTTCAAAAAATCACAAAAAATAAAGTAATAATCAATAACCGAATTTTTATTACCTATGTTCTCACAAAGATACATAGATTTTATGTGTGTTATGCAAAAACTTTTAGATTTAAAAATTTTTGAGTTATAAGGTCATATATCAAAAAATCTGAAAGTAACGGAGGCAAAATTCCACAGAAATAGGTATATAAACCAATATAAAAAAAAATTATAGATAGGCCTATATAATTTTATAAACATTTTGCATAAATTTTTGTAAAAACATAATCAATTTATAAAATTTTAATTAGACAAAATTATTCTGATATATAAAACTAATGGAAACTTGCTAATATTGGTCACACCAGATATATCATAACCTTTCTCTATTTATAGATATGCTTATATAAATTTATAGACATTTTGCATACATTTTGCATATATTTTGGTGAAAACAATCAATTTATAAAATGTTCATTAGACAAAATTATTTGTATTAGTAAACACATGTGTTTTGCTACAAATTTGCTATGAAGGTAGACCAATTTCCAACATAACCTCTATTTCTAGTAGCCTCAATATTTGATGTCTGACAATAACATTCACTCAGAACAATAAATTCTACAAACAATAATACTGATATTGTAATTTGTATACACAATTTATAATAAATAAATAAAACAAACCTTCAAAATAAGAGAAATATAATCCCAAATCAATAACCGCTGGACGGTTTCACGGCTTTCATACGTCATTCTACTCACAAACTTAGGCTTCATTCCAAGCTAAAAACAATAACATGGAAGTATATTTTGCCTATATTAAGTGCTACCAACTTATAGAATGAAATCTCGTCTACAACATACTATAAAGTTCGATTACAAAAAATCGATTCAGTAATCGATAATCTTATTTAGTAAACTGTACCAAATGTAAAGTGAATTCGTTCCGTTCGGTTACTACTTTCGTCAAGCAGAAATATCTTTCGATCTATGAGTCACAGAACAATTTGTAAACTACGGTTATAAAGAGAAAGACGTGATCTATAGAACAGTGTTTTGTTCGACCTGTTTGACAGAAAAATAGATTTGTGATCATATGTGAAAAAATGGCGCCGCTTTTACTAAAAGGTGCACGGTTCAAATCTTTGATGTTACGTATTAAAAATACGTGAACTTCAGCAATTTTTGGAATATTATTTATATCGTTTTGTGGTATTTTTTTTTTGCATGATTATGTATCTACGGAACATTAGCTTTCCAACACTATTTTTTTTATTGCGATAGGACGATCCTAAGTGGGTGAAATGTTGAATTGCAAAAAACGTGTTTTATAGGTGAAACATGAGGGTTAATAAAGTTTGAAATAAAATGTAATCATAATTTGACAACTACTATTAAAATTACTTCTGATTTTACACCATTTTGGTATGAAAAGAACCTAGTTTTTCATTACACACATATATTTGATAGTATACAAAATTTTGGTAAACAAAAAGATACTGGAATTCACATAAAAATCTTTTGATATATTAATTGTAATGCTCTTTTAGATGGTGATTAGTGAAATCTTATCTTCCAAAAATAATAACATATTTAATGTCTTAATAGAATGTTTACAGAATTACTGCCCGAGCTCCAACTTATATAAAAGTAACTAATTTTAAAATAAAATGATGACCATCTTATATTCTAAAATATTACCACATTTTCTTATCCTTACCCCAAATTAGTAAGCATAATATATTTTAGAATAGCTCTTGCTCGATTACCAGATAAAGATGAATTCCAACCTGGTCTTCTTCATAAATTCATGAATAGAAATGTGAGTATATAAGATTAAAAACACAACAAATATGTTTCTTAAAATATTTATTACAAAATTATTTAGTCAAATCTTATATTATACAACAAAACCAGATTTTTAAAAGTTGTGGGTCATTAAAAAGGCTATAATTTTGCAACCCATTAGTAACATCTTTATTAATAAAACTTATCAAAATGTATCAAACATTAAACTCAACACATAACAATTACAATTTGGCACAATGAACACACATGGCTCATAACTCTGATCTGCATTTTAAAGAAAGACTTTTTTCACCTGAACACAAGGAAATAACTAACAACCACCTTTTTATACAGCAAATATACACTTCTTCAAAGAAACAGTATTTTGATAAAAGTACAACACTGAAGTAAAACAAAATTTAATCCAGTTCATAATTTTGTCCAGATATAACATTAATTCCAGTAAACTTTTTTTAAACTGTATCCATCATTCTCACAGTCTATCTTAATTGATAGTCCCAAGGATTTCAGTAATTTGTCTGTTGAAAATTGACCAAACAAAGCTGCCAACAAAGCAACTCCATATCCAGTAGCTCTTTCACCCTGTGGAAATAAAACATTCTACTAAATCTTTTTTATTGAATTAAAATATATTATATAGGTCAATACAAAGTAAACAAATAGTGTATAAAAAGTTTCTAAGGCTAAGTATGTTTTATGATAGCATTCAGAGAACCCAGTATTTTAGTTTAATCAATAATAACCGTTGCCAACTGTTACGAAAAAATATATATTTGTTGTTTTAAGGAGAGTAGCCAAAACGTTGACTTAAAAGAATTTTAGCAGAATACTAATTATTACAAGTTAATTTTGACTCCCATAATTCAGTTGAAATCAAATTAATTGATTACAAGAGGTTTATAATATTATAAAATAAAACACCTACATAATTACACAATGATAGTAAAGCTTTTAAAAATAATGCAATGTAATATCTACCTATAAATGCATATACGAGGGGAACCCAAAAAAAACGGGAATTTGGTCATAACTACTTTATTTTTCAATATTTTTATACCAAATTTTGGTCACCTTCAAAGTAATTACCATTGACTGCAATGCACTTCTCTAATCGTTTCTTCCATTGTTCAAAAAATTGTTGATATTCACATAATGGAATGTACTTTAGTCCATCCAGCGATTTTTGTTCCACAGTCTCAAAACGTTTACCATTCATATCCCTTTTGAGTCGGGGGAACAAAAAAAAATTGCAGGGTGTGAGATCTGGTGAATAGGGGGGTGAGCAATCGCTGTCATACCATTTTTCGCCAAAAACTGCATCACAGACATGGCAGTGTGGGCAGGTGTGTTGTCATAATGGAAGAACCAATCCCCTGTGTGCCACAAATGCGCCCTTTTTCTTCGAATGCCCTACCTTAGTTATTTTCTGTTTTTTCACAAATCAGAGTGATGATTTTCTCAACGTTGTCGTCAGTTCTTGGGCACCCAGAACGAGGCTGGTCTTCAGTTGACATTTATCCATTTTTAAAATGCTGAAACCACTCGTAGAAACGTGTTTTACTTAAAGTTTCGCCGAAACGGAAAAAGGTCTTTCACAAAAAAAGTTCTCACGGAAGAACTGATCCACTTACAGCGAACAAACGTCCCACACTGACATATAGCAATGTGACTCGAGATGCCCTCTCCGGCTGACTGGCCACGCCCACCCACTCTCCTCACCAGCCTGATTCCTGTTACTTTTGGTTCCCCCCTCGTATTTGTCATCTTTAGAAAAATAAGCTAAGAATTCTTCCAAATGTTAACATAAAACTCTGTATTAAAATGTAGAGCTGTAGTAAAATCAAGATCATTAATCACATTTTTGGTATTAATAATCACTCAATATTGCCATTGGTAACAGTTCAGTGAAAGTAACATTCTTTTTTGTTATTGAGAACATGACTACCAAAATTATTTCTTCAAATCATGTACAAAATAATATTTTATATATAAAATAATTATAAAACAGGTAAAGAATCAAATTTCCTATTATATGAAAACTTATATTAGGAAGTTGGTTTTCTAAACTTTAAAACAAATTCACCAATTAGATTTGTCCCCCAAACCTTTATACACCAAATTCACCTATTACATTTGTTCACTTTCATATTTCTTCCTTCAAACATGGAAAATAATTTTCTCTCTATAATTCAATTCCATAGCATTTAGGAATAAAAATATATTCCCTGATATGTCTGGCCAATCAACGATGCATCTTATTTTTTACTGATGATTTTGTTGGTAATTTATCAATATATCTATTATGATATGGAACATTGTCCATGACCATTGTGGATTTTGGTGGCAGATTAAGATAACTTTTTCATTTATCCATTTTTCAAAAATATGACGAATTCATAGAGCCATGATAATCCAACATCATCAATCTCGCCTGAAAAACTAACTCTGCACCAGACAGGAAACTGTTTTCTGATCCTATAAGTCTGTAGGAAGCATTTTCCACTGTCAGAATTCCATCTATGGTTTTATTGTTGCCAATATTTTGAATATTTTAAGTAGCTATCAACTCCAGTTTCTCGAGGAAAAATATTTCTCTGCCCTCGGACCGGTTTTCCCTTATTGACTCCCGATAATTAAATCTCCATTTTACAGGCCTTTCTACTAAAATTTTTCTTTGGAGTTAAACTTTTTTCACAAACACTCCAAACTCCTTGCCACATTCCTTAGTGATCTTTCACCCCAAGTGAAGTTTATCTTTTCTTTTAAAACTGGAAGGAGCAATCCAATTGTTAGAACAGTTTTTTTTTTAAATTAAAATAAAAATCTTTCATAACGTCAAGTAAAACTCATCAATCAAAGTTATACACTACATAGTTTCATATTTGTGGCTTTTTTCAATGTTTACATTGAGTAACAATATATTCATCTGGATTCTAATTGTTTTCACTTAAGACTGTGAAATTCTGCAGTATTTAGTACTCTTTTTGTTACTTGGTTTAAATGAGAAATGATACTTTTCTCCTTTGCCTCGTTGTCATAGAATTTTATTACATTTTAAATGACACACCTATGAATAGTTTTCTTTTTTACCTAGCATTATTCATTTTAATTATAATAAACTTAACTAAAAACTAACAATTAAACAATTACACTAACTGTTAGGCCTCGTAAAATGGTGGCTTTGAACTTATACCATTGATTCCTAATAAAACAGGTTATATGTTAAGATTTTGTATGGATAGAAGACTGATTTTTTATACTCTCAACTGATTGAGAAAGTGAATAGTTTACGAAATATTTCAGAATTTTAGTCGTTTATTGTATTCTTATTCGTGTACTATTAGGTAATACCAAGGACCACTTTTCAAGGTAAGCCTGTGTCTCCTATCCGTACAAAATCTAAACTAATGAGCTATGTGCCTTGTTAAACTCTAACCTAAAAGAGGTAATACTAAATTCATAAGTATCTCTTCCGAAATA
Source organism: Aphrophora alni (assembly GCA_963513935.1). Classification (NCBI taxonomy): domain Eukaryota; kingdom Metazoa; phylum Arthropoda; class Insecta; order Hemiptera; family Aphrophoridae; genus Aphrophora; species Aphrophora alni. Next base: position 49,233,733 of record OY740774.1, read on the forward strand.
AATATAACTTTTAACAGCTCCTGTGTCTAATAGAGCATTAAATGGTTTATTTCTTATAATTAACTGAAGGAATAGTCTTGAGTCTTTTCCTGCGTTCCTTGAAGTCATAACTGGTTTCTGAATTGTGCTCAGAGTGTTTAGTAATTTCTGTTTTAGGGTTTTGGAACCCCCCCCCCCTTTCTCCAAGACCCTCGATAATTTACAACACAAATTGTAATTAAACTAAAATTTTATACACTGCTTCGCTTCAGTAACAATAAAAAATAACGATATTAACACTTCCATTGTCAGACAAGCAATGCAAATACAGCACAGTAACTTGGACTTGAGCCAACAAAGGTGGAAAAATGTTTCCAGGTTAGGAATATAATAACAGCACATGCTCACAAGGAAGCTGCTGCCACTGTAATCCAAGAAATCATGTCTATTCTTATATTTATACCAGTCACAGAATATTCTAATAGTGTCAATGTCGAAAAAGAATAAGAGTTGGTCAAGAGAGATCTACTATGAGAAATGATAGAAAATGATCTCACCAAAGACAACATGAAAAAGGTGTAGACCCAGTTAGGCTCCTTCAGGATTACCAAGCCCGTACTCACTAAGTGAGCCTCTAAGGCTACGGCTCCACTAGCTGTAATTTTCCACGCATAAAGCAATATTTTATGGCTACGGATTGTACTGTTTGCAGGTGGTTACACTAGCAGTGAGATTGTGCTTGGTGGAAACAGTATTTTACTGCTCTTCTCTACGATATAGTAGTTCCACTAGTGTTAATTTTAACCAATTTATTTATCACTTTGTAATGAAGCAAATCATCATTAACAAAATTTTAACCTTTCTAAAAGCAATAAACAGCTGATAGGAAGTAATTCTTCTAAAAGCAGTCACTGCAAATGCTAATGTAAACACAAAAGATAGTTTCCCTACCCGTCCCCACCCTCCAAAAGCCACGCCTTACTTCTCCCCACCCTGAAATTTTTTTCAAAATTTTGTTTTTTAGCTATAACTCCATTATCATTCTGCTGCCTCAGACTAATTTTCCAACCATAGTATTATGATGAGATGATGTGATGCAAGAGGATTTTAAGTTATGACTAGTACAAGTGGCAGATAGTTTTTTTGGGCCCTGTGTTTGTAGTGTATTTATTGTGGAAGAAGGTTGATGTTCGATTTGTGATTGGTATCATGTACATTATATCTTTCTTTGGACTAATTAAAAACTCTGATCTTTGAACTGTTGTATCTGAATGTCTAATAATCTTCTTATATGGTTACTTAGTGACAAAATAAACATTTGTTTATTGACAATATTCATCCCAATAACACATGTCTAAATAGTGTACCTTGTTAATTTACCTATATTATGTAAGTGTGTATTCATTTACTGCTTCTTTTATTGACATTTCTTTATCATTATTAGTTCAAAATCATAATTTACTTTATTACAATTAATGTCTTCTACAATAAATAAAAACCACTTGTGTGTTCTATAAAACACACAAGTTCTGGCACACAATAAATGGCACACAAGAAGTGAGAAGTTCTGGCATCCTGTACTGTAACTGCCAAAAATGGTCTCATTTCAAATGACAAGAATTAAAAACGAAGTGTGTGCAAGCCCAAATTATTTAATTCGTGCCGAGCTTGAGCAGAGTCTCGGATACATCAAGCCAAGCTCCAGTTTTACAAAGCTCGAGCTTTTAATGAGCTCAAGCTTTAATTGAGCTTTTAATGAGCTCAACTTTAATCGAGCTTTAACGAGCTCAAACTTTTATCAAGCCTTTTAATGACCCCAAGTTTTTTAAAGCTTCTGATAAATTTTTGATTGAATAATAATTGATATAATGTCGATCTTTTGTTTTGGAATGGAAAAACCTGTATAAAGGGAAAGGCGAAGTAGCTGTAATTGACGGGAAATAAACACTTTCAAATTAACTAAAGGATAAAACCTCCTTTTGGTATGAAATTATATTAGAAACATTTTTCATTTCTAATAATACATGTAACTTTCTAACAATTACATATTTTATTACAGACAAATAATTATGGATTGGTAGGTAAAGAATTTTTAGTTCGTGTCAAGAAAAATCAAAACCATTGCCAAACAAAAGAAAAACCTTTGGGTTTCGTAAATAAAAGTAATAAAATTCAAATATGTGAACTTACTGAGTGCGAATTTTGGTTAAGTATTTTACGCAAAATTAAGTACTGTATTTAATAAACATAAATAAGAAAGTTTTATCACAATAACTAGCATTAAGCCTAGTAGAAATGAGGTGGCAGAACTAGTCTGAATGGGTGTTTGTAACATGTTTATTACATCGTTTTTAGTATTATTGTACACCTGTTATACAATATGTAATTATTGTCCATAACAGGAGGAATAAAATAAATCAAAAATAAAATGATCATATGATCATTACCAATTTCCAGTTCACTAGGTTACAGTTCAAGTTTTCCTTACCATAAGAAAACCCCTTAGACTTAAGTTACTAATCTCCTTCATCTATTTTGACTTTCTTCTTGGTTTTGAAAATATTATGATACATATGTTATATGTATCAAGTATCAGTAATATACACATCCAAAAAGTCTATGGATATTTATAAATATAAAAGTCCCGTTCGATTGAACTAAATTAATATACTTATTTTTCATTCAGACACTTAAATATGCATTGAATTAATGTAATTTGATTAAGCAATAAAGTTTATTTTAAAAAAATTATTCAGTCTGATTAATTTTACATTAATAAATATTTTTCAAACTTTTATCATTCATTAAACTTAATAAAAAATTACACTGGGCAAGTAAAGGGTACCTCAGTTCAGAGTAGGTCCTCCTCTACTATTGATGACTGCCCGCATCCTTCTCCACATGCTCTGGCGAATGTGGTCAATCTGGTGTTAGGGAGTGTGTGCCACTGCTATTGGAGAAACTTGCTGAAGTTTGCAGCATTGTGGACATGTTCCATATAAGGCTAAAACTTCTTTGAAGCACGTACCACACATGTTCGATGGGATTTAAGTCTGAAGACTATGATAACCAGCAAAATTTCAATCCCAACCCTATCAATCCGCAATATGTGGAATGATTTAGTCATGCATAAATAAGAAATGAGGAACCATCACACCCACATAAGGACACACCACAAATTCAACAATGGTTTCTCTGTATTTCATGCATTTATATGCATAAAAAGGAAATGAGGAACAATCGCACCAACATAAGAACGCACCATAAGTTCAACATTGGTTTCTTGGTACATTCTTACATTTATGAATCTGTCCGGGAAAATGAGGTCAACTTTTGATGTTGTTGCCCGCCTTACAATGGTACTGTCACTGAACGGGAGAACCTCCTAAGGGACTCTTAGCCCTTTCTCTGTTTCAACACACTCTTATTCGACAACTGTCAGAGTGAAATCAATGATTCATCTGTTAATAATATATTAGACCAATTTCCGAGCTTCTAACTCTGTCTGGTGTTAAAAGCCTCAGCAATCTGTACTTAACACATTCAAGTAGGAGCTTGAAGCATCCCCACAGACCGATTCATTTCATCTAAGGTGTCGTTTCACTTCATACCAGAAAACAAACAAAAACTACGAGATAATGTGTATAACTTGAATAATGAGAGTGACCACTGGAATCGCAAATCCTCCCAACTGATCATCAGTACAATAAAGTGATAATAAAGACCTGAAATTACCAAGAACACCAAAGGCTCCACAGCAGCAACTGATAAAATCCAAGTATAGAAATCTATGGCAAGCCGATCATTATAAAGAGTAGAGAAAATTTTATTTTTACCTGTTCCAAAGCGAAGTAACTCTCACAATTAAAATTAATTATAAGTCAAATCCGAATCCTTTCTATCCATTCATGCTATATTTATTATACTGTTTTTAGGGTTTTTTTTTAATGTGTGAGGAGTTGGGCTACAGTATAAACCAAATTGGAGTACAAAATTATTTTTAATTGAGGATATCTCTCCCTAGTCTTTTTTGAGTCAATGCCTTAGTGTAAACAACATTAATCCTTACAAAATATTAATAATGATACTTACAGAATTTACAAGTGCTAACATATCAATATGTATCCAAGAACCAGGAAAGTCAAAACCTAAATGAGATAATATAAAAAGTCCTGCACATGAAGATTGTGCATTATTACGATCCTGAAATGAAAAATTCAAGCATTAATAATTGAAATTTACACTTCTTTTAGTAAAATTAAAATCATCTCTAGTATTGAATTCAAAAAGATAGTAACTATACATCATATTGGACAAATATTTTTATGAATTTAACTTTTCGAGATACTTATTGGAAGTCCTTAAATTTCTGGATCAAAATTTCACTTTATTTGTTCATAGATCTACTTACAAGAGCTAAAAAGAATATTTACAGTCCATCTTGTTTCAATAATGTTGTGATCTTAAATTTTAACACTTTGAAGCCTAACTCTCTTACGCGATGCTTTCCTATTGTGCCTGGGCGTTTTGGACAAGTTTTAAAAAAATTGTGGTATTTGTTATATTTATTATATATGACTTATTATATATAATTTTAAACCCAAAAAATCACCTTTTTAAATATATATATATATATACATGTAAATACATATTTTGCTTATTGTAAACACTCCTTAGTCTTGAAAAAGGGTAAAATACACACACTAACAAAAATAGCTACACAGCACTAATAGGCCTAAGGTTGTCACTAAAAAGTCTGGATCGTTATTTTCATCGATTTCGCCCTCAGAATCAGAATCAAAAATCGGTTCATTCATTTTCTCTCAAAATGTCACTAATTGAATTATTTCCATCAATTTGGCCAATTATATGCCAACATTGCGATCGTATAGAATTATTTTGCGCGGCCCGATGTATACTAGGGGTTCGGCGGCGAGCCCAGCTTCGTAATATTTTTATTTACTTCAAATCAACAGCACAGACTATTCGAAAATCAAAGACAAACAAAGATAAATAACCAATTACCTATACGAAAGTGCCGAAACCCGATTATATGCTGACATCACGATCGTATAGACTTATTTAGCGCGGCCCGATGTATACTAGGGGTTCGGCGGCGAGCCCAGCTTCGTAATATTTTTATTTACTCCAAATCAACAGCACAGACTATTCGAAAATCAAAGACAAACAAAGATAAATAACCAATTAGCTATATGAAAGTGCCGAAACCCGATTATATGCTGACATCGCGATCGTATAGACTTATTTAGCACGGCCTGATGTATTCTTGGGGTTCGGCGGCGAGCCCAGCTTCGTAATATTTTTATTTAGTCCAAATCAACACGACAGACTATTCGAAGATCAAAGACCATACAAAGATAAATAACCAATTAGCTATATGAAAGTGCCGAAACCCGATTATATGCAGACATCACGATCGTATAGAATTATTTAGCACGGCCCTATGTATACTTGGGGTTCGATGGTGAGCCCAGCTTCGTTATATTTTTATTTAGTCCAAATCAACAGCACAGACTATTCAAAAATCAAAGACATACAAAGATAAATAACCAATTAGCTATACGAAAGTGCTGAAACCCGATTATATGCCGACATCGCGATTGTATAGAATTATTTAGCGTAGCCCGACGCATATTCGGAGTTCGGCGGCGAGCGCTGGCGCGACTGCCCGACCTATACTCGGACTTAGGCTTCAATGTGTTAATAAATTATTTCTTATTTTAATTAATATTATTTATAAAATATCCATCTAACAATGACAGTACTGTCATACCAAAGCACTTTGAAATATAATTATGAAAACTCATTACAAGTTTGTGAATTTGTTACAAGTATATTTCAAACAAGTGCTGATTTGTTCTTGTAAAACATGTGTTTTTGTTGTTTTTTACTTTAACACATATACAAGATTAAAAAAAAATTACAGAAATATCCATTTAAATTTTTTTTAAAAGTGGTATTTTAGGAAATGTCTTTCCGTTATCTGTATAGAGATCTATAGCTCAAATGAGTAGGCCAATTTTAATTAAATTTTATGTGTAGACACATTTTTGCCATTTCATAGGAATTTTTATTTTTATTTTTATTTTATTTTTTTCTAGACCATGACCTATTACCGGATCAATTTCGGCAGTAACATTAAATTCAGGAAAAATTATATTATTTAATTATAATAGTTTCATTTTAATTAATTTAGGATTATTAATTATTACTTTTACTATATTTCAATGATGACGCGATATTTTCGAGATGACACAATTTTGTGGTTATTTCAAAATTTTGCCCCAACAATTTTGATAAAATTGTACTAAAATTTATTCTGTAAGTAAACACAAAATTTATTGGTTGCATTCTCTCTAAAAATCGAGATTCAAGAGTTATCAGTAAAAGCCAAAAAATCGGTCATGTAACTGAGTATTGTACCGCAGCAGTAATCACTTTTTCAATTTAACATTTCACCCACTAAAAATCTTCCTACATCAATAATGTATATACCGTTGTAAAGGTAATTGATCCAACTATTTATATTCATATAACCAAAAGTCCATAAAATGTTATAAATGATATTTAATTAATTGGTAAAGTTTGTGTATTTCATAATGTGGCAACATTCTTAACAGTAAAACATAAAATTACCCCATTCATTGACTAATTTATACATGTCCTTATTTGTGTTCAATACTACAATAACAGTACTGTATAGAAGATTTCTTCATCTTTCGATCTTGTGCTTTCTAACTGTTTGATCTAACTGTTTAGGATGTATAAAAATTATACTAAGTCGAAAATTCTTAACAAGTTTTTTCACCATAAAAATCATATTTTTTCAATCCAACTTATAGCCTAGTAAAAAAGATGGTATCGTAATAATTTAAATATCATTGTAAAGCACATGTTTCAACCATTCATAGTTATATAACCTAAATGCCATATGACAAAATGTATAAATTATATAATAATTCGATAAAGTTGTTGGTGTGTTTTGCCGCTAAGGAGAAGCTGTGACGAAATGTCGCAAAACAAGAAAATTTAACCTAATTGTTCAAATAGTTTTTGTAAATGTAATACTTGTCTAAATACCACATAATAATAATATTTTATAGAATATTTCTTCCTCTTTCGAACCACATATTCAAAATTATAGTAGCTCTCATAGTTTATGAGATATATACATGCTACGACATGTTACAAAGATGAACCGCTCCCATTTGTCTTTTCTAGTCTCTAACGAACTGTGAAGAATTGATCTTTTATATTAATATTTTTCAACAGCTCTGCATATCGTTGCAAAGACGAAATTCCGATCTTTGATGTGATACAAACCAACACGTTATAGGCCTAAAGTTAGGTAAGCACTGGGTTGTCCAAATTCCATTTCATACAACACAAATCATACCACCTGCCACATTCTCTCTTGTGGAATCTTTGTGAATGTCTATATATATATATATATATATTTTTATATATATATATATATATTTTTTTTTTTTTTTTTTTTTTTTTGTAGAGTTTTAGTGTTGTGTAGAGTAATTTATTTATTATAATTTGTTTATAAACAAAAAACTAGTTTATTTATTATACTAGTTATATTATGTGTGTTAGTGTATCTAGAGTTTTTTTTTTTTTGAGGTTAATTTAATATTTTCAGTATAGTTGTTTATAGGCATATCCTACAAGTTCCAAAAATGTTTTGAAATAAATTAGTGGAGTTTTAGTGTTGTGCAGTGATTTATTTATTATAATATGTGTATTAGTGTATCTAGAGTTTATTTTTTTCAGTGAATTTTAATATTTTCAGTGTATTTATTCCTATTACCCTACACTTTTTAGCTAATTTCCACTTTGTATGTAAAAATTTATTTTTTCCAATGAATATTTTATAAATTGATTTATTTTTTGATCATCATTTATTCACAACTACATTACAAAACATTTATAAAACTTGAAAAAAATTGTTGTATGGTTTATATGGGCAATAAAAATCGTGCAATAACCAAAACAAAAATGCCACAAAAAAAGCTTATATAAACCATATATTTAAAAGATGTTTTATGAAAATATACAAAAGTTTTGTAATATAGTAGTGAATATATTTTATTAAAAATTAATTAAATTTTCAAAATGGGCCTAACTTTTTGGCTATTTTCCACTTTTTACTTATAAATTTACTTTTTCTAATGAAAATTTTATAAATTGAATTTTGTTTTTATAAACATTTATTCACAACTATTTTACAAAAATTTTGTATATCTTGAAAAATACATAGTCTTTTCTGTGACATTTTCACTTCATTTTTTACACATATTTTTTTATTCCAAATTCCACATACTTGCTCCAAAATCTTTACATTTAGCATTTTTTCATTTCACAAATAAATTCTATGTAGCTTTCTGAAAATAATGACATAACACAAGTTGTGTTTTGTATAATATTACTAATTTTTATAAATTTTTAAAAAATGGTTAAAAAAAGACCAAAATGGCCAAACTTTATAGAAGTCTGTAAGAGAGTTAGAAGATGTAATTTCTAAAAAAATTAATCTATCGTGATGGTAAAATGTGAAGATTAATAACCTAAACTGGTGTATATGTACAAATAATAGAAATTGACTGTTAAAGAATAATTTCTAGAAAACGAACCATGCCATTTAAACTTCATTTCATTTCATAATATATATGTTTAAGACGAATTTATGAGACAAGTGAAACCAAGTTTAAACCATATTTACATAGGTTTTTATTGTTTAAAATAATCCACAAAATCTAAAACAGCAGCTTCAAGGTCAATTTTCACTTTTTTTACTGACAATTACCTAGGTTAACTGACAATTTTGATGACGAACAGTTTTGTTTGGTTAGTATTTCGATTGTAAATAACTGTGTGAGAAAGATTGTACAATGTTTATGCACCGTTTATTTTTTTTTGTGTAAAGAATGAAGAAAAATATGGTAGAAAGTTAATTAAAGTTAACAGATAGAGATACTCATAATAATAAGCTACACTTACAGCAACAGAATTCTTCATATCAGCAACTACAGAAGCAAATTCAGAGAAATGTAATTCTGGACAATACACCATAGGGAAGACCAGGTCACCTGAGATTCTGCCAGCTTTACAAGTGATTTCCTCCCACTCAGAACTGTTGGTCAACAATCCACCATGGTATTTTCCAGTGGTCATAGCCTAAATCAATATAATCAAATTGAAGAAAAGGAATTATTAAATTTACATATTCAATATATTATTTTCAAACACCTTCTATATTTAATTTTTGGTTATGACTACTTAATAATTAAGAATATTGAAAAATCTAGAATAATTGTAAAATATTAGGATGTAAATTATGCTTTTCATGTCACTTGGAATTAAAATCATGTATGACTGTGAACTGATCTATTAATACATACTAAGTATATAAAAACAGTAGAGCCTAGCTGATCTAGGTTATCTAGATGGTAGTCCAGTAGGAAGCAGGAAGTATAGTTATCTCGATGGTTTAAATTTCAGTAAATATGCATCCTAAGTGAATATGCAGCTCTTGTACTGCTTTTAACATTACCTCGTGCTACATGCATTTTCTTTGAGCGAGTTATTTTAACACAAGTGAATGAATTCAAAGATATATTTTTTGAAAAATTATTATCACAAATATTTTAAGAAGTGTAAATCTTATCTGACTGAAATCTGGTTTTTAATTGTGATAAAGTTTCATTTTTTGTCAATTTTTCCTTAATCATAATTTCTTTTTACTCTCGATTTATAACACTAGTCTGGGGCATAAATCTTCACATTTCACCATAATTATAACAAAACTCGTAGGGCTGATTTTGATAAATTAGCTATTTTAAAATAGTTCCATAAACCCTTCTTTAGTTTTTACCGATAACTCCCAAAATAGCATTTTTGGGGAGATGGAAAACCATACTTTTTATTTTACTCTTAAAAAGCTGTAAATATCAAATTCAAGTTAAATATTTCCAATTTGATCAAAATCAATTGAGCTAATTTTGATAACATCTTTTTTTTTCTTCTTATGGCAGCTACCCTGAAAGTTTGAGTTACTGAAAGGTCTTATCTGATGGTGGAACTATTCCAATATACCATACTTGATCAATTTGTTCACTCTTTTGGGCTGCAGAGAACTGCACAGACAACTATCATTCAAAACACCACTTTTTTGTGTTCAGTGGAATTCTAAACTGAACTATTTCCACAAAAAACATGGATTAAATTTGTTGATCGATCACAAAACTTTCTCTATACTGTGTATAGGTGAGAAAATAAAATAAATAAAACAAGCACTTGAACCGTGAACATGCACACTTCATACTAAGCTACCATCCAAACTCCAATGTGTAGCCACCCTAATATAGGTTTAGTCACTTGTCAAACCAATTTTAATATAAATTTTGTGAAAGAAAATAACAAATATGATGCATTTGTTTCTATAAGATGATTTTTACCTTTTGTAAATTGTTAGTTAAATATATAGAGATGTTATTTATTTAATGTCTCACTTAATTCTACTTTAGATTTGATCAGATTCTGATTAGGCATTCAAATAAAACATTATATGATATTATTTCTGATTTGGAAAGAGATTTCAGAAATTTTGTTAAAATTTTACTTATTATACAAAAATAATATAAGTAATTTGTATAGAAAACCTAAAATTGTAATTGGATATACCTGAGCATAAGTTAATGTTGCCATATCAAGAATGATAGATGCATTTAGATCTCGAGAAGCATATACTACTCCTTCAGCAAGGATTAATCTACCTTCTGCATCCGTGTTGTTGATCTCCACGGATCTGTGACAAACATAATGTATGTTTAAGTAAACAAACTGCTAAATGCATAGGTAATTAAGAATGCTATATTTTCTTGCAGATCAAAATATTTAATACTGAATTTTCATTCAAGGACTAAATAATCATTTAAATGCTGAGTTTTATCAAAATAAGGAAAACAAAAAATAATTTATTTTAAATTTACACACATTAAATTTTTTTTGAGAGTTTATTGTTTTTCAGAATAAATTTTGGTTTTGTAGTGCACAACTATACCACTAAAATTGATCAATAAAAATCTATCCAGCCATTTAAACTGTAGAGATTATCCATAGGAAATCCTCTGATTTTTGTGCTATAGTCTTAGATAATCTGACAAAAAAAGTGTTTTTCAACATTTTGTCATCTACTACAGTAGAGTCTCGCAAACTCGGCACTCGATAACCCGGCAGTCCGGATTACTCGGCGACCCCGACGGGGAAAAAAATATATTTCTAAAAACAGCGATGTTCGTAAAAGTTCGGCAGATCCCAAAGCGGACATTAACTTTGATCGCTCGAATCGTTGATGGTACTTTTCCCACGTTAAACTCGTCACAAAGCTTTTTTACAGATTCCCCTCTGTCAAGTATTTTTAACACATTTAACCGCGTCTCAAACGAAATCAACACACACTTCCGTTTTTGTAACTCGCTCATTTTTATTTACTGTATATACTGTGCGTACCAGTCAAAGAAAACTGAAAAGAAATGTTATATATTCCATAATGTATACTAAATTGATTCGTGGAAAAAAAGCGGCCCATCAAACGTTTTTGCAGGTGTATGTGTCTGCTATATTGACGGGTGCCAATGCCGCGGTGTTATTATGCCGCCGACAATAGGATACCGCTATCGAAAAAGTCGTTTGATATTGCCGCCGCGGTGTTTTTACACTGCCGACAATGGGATACCGCTATCGACAAAGTCGTTTGATATCGCCGCCGCTTTGGTGCCGCGGTGTTTTTACACTGCCGACAATGGGATACCACTATTGACAAAATCGTTTGATATCGCCGCCGCTTTGGGTTTAAATTACAATTTATTTTTTGCCCTTATTCCCGATAACTCGGCATTTCACAAACTCGGCACACTTCCGGTCCACATTACGCTGAGTTTGCGGGACTCTACTGTATCTTTAAACAGCCTAAAAATAGGATGTTAGGATAAAGGTTTATAATTTAGGATAAAAATATTGTTATTTATTTATTATTTAGTAATTATTTGTAAAGCGCATTAGAGATATTAAGTAGTATTAACACCAGTTACATCTTCAATACCAGACTTATGGCAACCATTGGGAAAGAAAATAAAAAGTGTTGAAACACCATGGCTTACAGCCTATTAATAAGACATGGATAGTGAAGTTCTATATAAACTGCTGATAACCTACAAACGAGGAGATGCTGCCTACCAACCTAGAGATGTGGCTCAGAGACATTTCAATAGAGAAAGATTCGGCTAGCATTAAGAAAGGTGAGTATGAAAAATATAAGCTATTAAATTCCAAAGTATTATCATTGTTCTGGATTGAAGATTTAATGGTCTGACTATAACAGATCATATATAATATAGATAGGAGACAGGCTTACCATGGAAAGTGATTCTTGGTATTACCTAGTAGTACACAAATAGACTTCATATACTCTCTACTGAATGAGAAAGTGAACAGTGTTTACAAAATATTTCAGAACTTTAGTGTTTTATTGTATGATTTCCTATTTGTGTACTACTATTGATGTAATATCGAGGATTACTTTCCAAATTAAGCCTGTGTGTTTCCTATCCATACGAAATATAAACTAATAGACTATGTGCGCTATTAAATTCTAACCTAAAACATGTATGATTTTAGATTGAAAGAGTTAACCATTTTGAAAGAGTTATTAAACGAGTCAAGAATTTATTAAGAATAGTAAGTAAGAGTAATCCTGGAAAGAGATTGTTATTCATGTGAGGGTAAGAGAAATTTAATAAGAAGGAGCATTTGTAAGAAAAGGGTAGTCTATGTTATACTGGTTTCAGTAATAAATCATCATTAATTATCTTGAACCACATAGCTAGTTATTTATTTTAATTATCCATTTTGAACCCGTGGAACTTAGGTACAGGAAAAACCTATGCCTAACAGATGATAACATTTTATCACGCAAAAGCACCACAAAATTAAAAATTAAACAATATAAAGTAGCAACACACTCACATCATACTTAAGTTCATAATAAATTAGATGAGTGAACAAAGTAATGAAAACAAAATAAATGGTTAAACCCTGGAAATTGTATTCGGACTTGATACCAGATTACACATGGAATATAACTAATGTTTTTTTTTGTTTTTTTTTTTTTAATTTATCTTGATGGTCATTTTCACAGACTATACACTTCTAATGTATAAAACAATGCAATAAATATAGTTTTATTATATTTTTGTTATTGTTGTTTAACCCTACAACTGGCAATGTTAAAGGTATTATTTTCTTTAAAAATTCATAAAAAATAATTTTTTTTTTGCAAAACCTAACTTGTAGGATATCATTTTTCTCAGAAAAATGCATAGAATTTATCTATGTAAAAAAATATATATATATATATATATATATATATATATATATATATGAAACGGTTTTGGAGTAAGTATGTTAGGTGTCAAAAAATGAAGTTAACATTTTTCAGAAAAACCTGTATCATTCAAAATCAATAGCTTACCACCTTTTTTCAAGATATACAAAACAGTTTTGTATAATATTTGTGAATATATTTAGAAAAATAAAATTAATTTGTTACATTTTCAAAACAAAAAAAAATTGTTTTACGAAAAAAGGGAAAATGTTTTGCCTAATTTGAAAAAAAAAATCACCAAAAATAGTAATATTATGGAAAACACAACTTCTATATATCATTATATTCAGAAAGGTGCATAGATTTTAGTTTTGTAGTGGAAAAAAAAATAGATATAATACTTTTGAAGTTATTACATCTGAAATCAAAATCAGCATAATAACTGAAGGCAAAATTCCATAATATACTCTACATTTCCTATTCAAAATTTTTTTAATATTTTTTTATAATACATAAAAAAGTTTTGTAATATAGTTGTGAATAGAACTTGTTAAAAAAATAATAATAAAAAAAATAAATATCTAAAATTTACATTAGGAAAATATTTTTTATGTAAAAAGTTGAAAATCGCTATAAACCTAGGTTGTCTATTTTCTGAAATTCATCAAAACAAGTAATAAAATAGCTGAAAATTTATTTTAGAATATTTGAATTAAAATTCACTCTAAAAAATTAACTTTAGAAACACTAAGACACTTACAAAAACTTGTATAAATAAATTATAATAAATGAATCACATTAACCTCAAAACACACTTTTTAGGTTAGGCCTACCTAGGACCTACATGGAAAACTCTGTAAATATTACATTCACTCAAAGAAAAACAAAACTCTAGAACAACAACACACTTATTGTAAATTGTATCAAAAAATTATAATTAATAAATCGTATTACAATACTAAAACTCGACACGTAAACATATAATTGACTCACTACAAAACAGAACAGTCACACCCTAATAAGACAGACTGCCTTGGAAAATGACCGTTGAAAGAAGCAAACTCCTCGTAAATGATTTGGTCTATGCCGTATTGACTTATACCAATAGAAAGATAAGAATTTCGTCTTTCCAATGGTATGACATCTGTCTTACAAAATATGAACTATACTGAGTTATTATGATCTTGTTCTTCGGGGTTCGACCGCGTCAATATTGTCTGCACGTTGAGTACAGCCGACGTTTCGGGCACTTTGCAGATGTCCATTCCCAAGGCTTAACAAATGTCAAGTGAAACGAGCCATCCTAGGCCTGAGCTTATATAGTCCTGGGAATGGACCCTTGTCGGGCCGTTGCCCTTTGTCGGGCCGTGGACCTTTGTTGGGCTGCAGTTTGACTACCAATAATTCTATTGTTTTATTGTGACAGTTGTCGTTTCTGGAAGATTCTAAGCTGCATTGTGTATTTATTTTTTAAATAACGGGTTTCCAAGTGTTACTGATTTCATAGCCTTGGTCTTTATTAAAGTTGTCTTTATGTTTTCTTATTTCTATTGCTTCTAGAATTTTCCTCTCGTAATAATTTGAAGAACTAGCTAATATCTTAACTTTATCGAATTCTATTGCGTGTGTTGTTGTAGTAGAATGGTCTGCTATTGCTGAAATGTCTGTTTCTGATCTTTTTGTACATCTTATGTGTTCCTTTACCCTTGGTGAAACTAATCTCCCTGTTTCTCCTACGTAGCACCTACCGCAACTGCAAGGAACATGGTACACTCCTGAGGTGTATAAACGGAGCCTATCTTTTATAGGTTTTAAGAGCTGCTGGATTTTGGTGGGTGGTTTAAAGATTGTTTTACAACTGTATTTTCTTAGTATACTGAGTTATTCTATCTGCGGTAAAGTTATCAGCAATTCTGGTCAAGATTTCGAAGAATGTATATCTCAAAAACTATTACAGTTAGAAAAATTTTGAATACGTAGTTCGAAAGAAGAAGAAAAAATCTATAAGATATTGTGAACTTATGGTATTTGGCATAGTATTAACATTTGAAAAAATATATAAAAAACACGAATTATATTTCGTCATATTTTGTCATGCCGTAACCTGCTTCTCCCTGACGGAAAATAGAGCAACTTCATCAAATTTTTGATAATTCTAATTTTGCTTTTGGCACATTCTGTTGAATGAATGTTGAAGCTTGAATGATAACACTTCCCAAAGTGTAGGGTTTTTTATGATTGCATGTGTTTTACTAAGCTAAACAATTAATTGAATAAAAAGTAATATTTTAGATGAATAAAGCGTACAAAATTCTTGGTTTGGTTTTGATTTTATAGATTTAAAACTATAACAGATAGAATAATTTGGAAAGCACAGTAAGAAAGAAGAAGAAAAATACTATAAAATAGTATCACTCTAAAGTTGTCAGACAGTTATACCGGCTTGTGAAAATTAGACAATAGGATGCCATAATTTGAAGGTCTGTGTGACGCGTAACTTTAAGCGTTCTCGATGTGCGTAATATACAAACTTTACCAATTTATTAAATATAATTGTTAACATTTTATGAACTTTTGTTTATATGGTAATAATATATGGAAAATTAGCTTGAAAACAGTATAAACATTATTTCCGTAGGATGATTTGTACTAGGGTAAATGTTGAATTACAAAAAGAGTGATTTCTTGTCACATAAACACTAGAATGGTAACGGAATAGCGGGATATCTGATACAGAGTTAAAGGCAATAAACCTTTAGATCATTATCACCTTATACAAATAATAATAATGATGAAATAACATAAAATAAAGACTCCTAGCCCTCAAACAGAGTTGGTCAAGAAAGACCTGTTAGAAGATATGAAAGAGAGGGATCTAACCAAAGACTACATTCAAAAAAGTGTAAAACCAGGTAGGATCTGTTGGGATTGCCAAACATGTGCTCACTAAAGTGGATATTATGAAAAGAGATGGTAGAAAAAACTTCTGAGATCCACAGGTGTAATGGTACTGACAAGTGAAAGGTGTGAAAGGGTGAAAGGACTCTTGGATTTGAATACGATGATGATTCATCAAGAGAAAGAAACATCACCATTTTAGGATTATAAGGTAAGGACTATCTAGGTCATGATGAAGATAAATAGGTATCATCTAATGCTAGATTTGTCAAGTAAAAAAGTTTACCCAAGAGATGACCTGTTTCTATTAGGACCCCAAGTTACGTCCGGTGGACTTGTACTGGAGCTTTAGAAATGGTACATAAAACTTGATTAACACCAAGAAAACTAAATAAGTCCAGGCAAAACAAGGAGAATATCAAGTTGAGTAGAAGATGAAAAAAGCAGGATTTTTCGGAAGATAATGAGGTATAAGCTACTCAACATGTGCCTTTTAGTTACAAAATCAGAGGAGTGGAAGAAAGATGGTGCTACGATCACAGGAATTAAGAACTTTATGATGCTGAAAGGACCAAACCACCTGGGCAAGTTTGACTGTCCTTTTCTTCACTGCAGAACTTAGATTATGGGTCTTGGTCACACAAGATTACCAATCTTAAAGGGATGAGGCTTACAAGATTTATTTAAAATGTGTTCTGACCTATTGTGGGTTCTGAGGATATTGTGTTTGGCTTGGTGCCAAATATCAGAAGGATTACTTTTATTTCGGAGTATGAGGTAGTTGATGTTCCAAGATAGGCTGAGTAGGGTATCCAGGAGAAAGTTAAAGAGAATTTTAAAAGGGTATAGTTGGAGCCAGCAAAGGGAATTGTCAAAAAAAATTTGATTGTTAGAATGGTAGGCAATATTCAATTACAATAATTAGGTTAGAATGTAATAGATAAATATTCCAAGTATACTTGATAGACACCAGCGTATAAAAACAATAACAATCATTATGATAGAGTATAAAAAATTATTTAATTGCTAGGCTTGCAACCTACTAACACATAACAAATGACCAAGAGTATATAAGCCAAGGTAGGTGAAAAATCGAAACACAGCAGAGAATTGTCGAACGTCATTTCTCGGCAGCTGGAAATTGGCACCAGATTGCCAGGAGGTTGGTTGGTAACAGAAAAGACTGGACCAGTGGAAGACTCTGCCAGAATGTGACCAGGGTGATGTCACGAGAAAAGGTCACTAATTAATGAGAATTTGATACGAGAGATCAATAAGGACATGGAACCATGAAAGGTCAACAACAGGAAACACTGTACGCAAGGTTCAAGTGTACAGCAAATAAATAAATTCTTGGAGCTCATATTTAAACAAATATATATAATCATTGTCATAATCATTGGGATAGCTCTGGAACAAAAACTCAGCCTGTTCGTAGCCTTCTTGAAGTCACAGTGAAGATTTTTTTAGTAGTCTTTGCCTAATAGATGGTGTTAGGAATTAGAAAATAATTAAGTTGGAGTAATAATATAAATTCTTTTGAAAAGTCAGAATGATAAACAATTATTGTGATAAAGCTGGAAAACTGACGAAATAGCTTGACTTGCACGTGTGGTGTGGACGTTACAAGTCATAAGAGATATATAAACTCTTGTACGAAAAGAAACCAGGACAATCGTCGAGGAGAGGACCGACTGCAGGGTTCTAGAAGATAGCCAAGATGAACTTGGCGTCAAAGAACTTCTGAGTATATCAGACCAGACCAGTGAACCATACGGTCACCTTGGAAAGATGAGCAAACATTATGTGTAAAAGAACTTGTAGTTGTTTGAGACTAAAATAACATAGAGCTAGAGTCTAGAGTCACAATAGTTGGTATCATTCTGAGTTTTTTGGACTGATAATAGATTTTTTGGTTTGAAATGTTAAGAAATAAATTTTATAAATAAAAGAGATTAGTATTTAAAAAAGAAATTATACAACGCATATAATATTTATATAAATAAAGAGAAATAAAAATTACTTAATAATTTATAGTGAACTAAAACTTCATTTGTTGGTTTCACATACAAATTCTTCAAAATATTAACACCATCATTAAATGTTCCACAGGTACTATTATGCTGATATATCGAGGGTAACAACTAATTTATGAGAAATTCCAATTTTTCTGAATCTATAGTTTGTATATGGATGATAAAGTTTTGAAATGTCTTTAGCCAATGTTGAAATTGTTGGGAAGCTGCAATGAATTAGAATTCACATTTAATCTTTCCGGTCTAAGAAAACGATCCATTTTACAGATGTTTAATAAATTCTAGTTTACTGAAAAGAGAAAAAAGAAAAAAAAAGAAAAAAAAACTTTTAGATTTGAATAATGCTTTAATAAACAAAAAACTAGAATCTCAAAAAAAGCATGGAAAATTAGACAATCAATAAATGTGTAACAATCATACATGTTATTAACTAAATACAGCTGATAATTTATATCATGACGATTCATTAAATTAGTATTTTTAATCAAAATGATAATTTACAAAGTGAAAAGTGAAATTTTATAAATCACTAATCATTTGCAACCTTTTAATAAACTCCCAAGAAATTCATTTTGAATAATTTTTTGAAAATAAACATTTATCTATTATTAAGAAACCAATAAAAGAAAACCAATAAAAGAAAAAAATTCAACATTTTACAATACACTAGCCTTGTGTGTGCAAGATAAAACATATTCAGACAAAGCTCCCACAAGCACATAATGAAAAAAGAACTATAATAACTACAAACTTTTAAATTCATCTAAAAACTAAATTCTGAGTATAGCTAATACAATATTAATGGTGCATTACCTGTAGAAAATGGATGGTTTGGCCTAACACGAATTATTAAAAACTATTATTTAGACAGCTTTTTCTCATTGGAAGAAACTTTTTAAACATAAACATTTTTCACCTTACACTACATAATGAAGTATAAAGGTGAAGCCTCTTTTTTTGTCGAACACTTTTAATTTTTGTTTAAGACATTGAATATAGACAGCCTACTTGTGTTTATCTCTCTCAGCTGTAAAGTATGACTCTACTGCCTGAAGCCTACCGCTAATTTTAGAAAGTCGACTTTACACTCACTTGTGATACCATCAAAGTTCAGAACAGAATACAAATTCATAAAATTGCTTTCACGTATTTTTTAAAAAAATTTATTATAAATTGTTATTAAATTAAACGCAACAATATATCCAAATAAACTGTTTACAAACATTGTAAAACTTTCTCACACTTACTGTCAAGCACAAACATAAACCTACATTAAAATAGCCGTAGATAAATAAAAATATTTAATAAGTGAGAATATATGGTTCCAGAATTACTATAATGGCTTCTCTACAAAAATAAGAGATTAAAAATTATAACAAGTTGATAACTCTACTGTATTTTGTGTCCTAATGAATACAGGAGAGTAGGTGACACAAACAAAAAATGCAATGTCACCTTCGTAGACCTTGTTCACTAATTCAAACTGCAACGAAATTGTACGCCTTGACTGGCTACACTACCCATGGCATTCTATTATCCTTCATCACACCATATTGAATTTCAGGAATCATTCAAACTAATAAGATAATAATAAATAATAAGATATCCTTGATTTTCCTTTTGAATCTTTATCATAATTACAACAGAAAATTTCATTATTCTATAAAACAGTAAATTGTTAAACCAAAAAAGTGTAAGACAACTGCTTTTACATAAAAACATAACCAAATTTTACCAACAAATTACTACTATTAACTGTTCACATACTAGTTTCACTGCTACCAAGGTACATTGAAAATATATATCTGCATATGATTCTTTTTTTCACAGGCAGTTAGCGGCTATATCAACATAATCATTATGCTTATATTAAATGGTTATATATACCAAAACTTATAGTTATCCCCCAATTTGTTGGACAATTGCTTTTTAGTGATGCATAGGTATCATAGATATCAATGTTATTGTTGTTGTTATTTTCTGATGGCAGGGAGGTGATCTACAGAGGGGATCTAAAATGTTATTGTAGGTATTTTCCTGCTCATTTGGTGCAACACAATCTGTTGGCTGCATAGTTCAGCATCACTATCATTTATCCTATTAGACCTTTCAGTCATCGCCTCTTAAAAAAGAAAGAGTATAAAAATGAAGACCCCCTAGCCTTCGAATAATCTAATAGCATCAGGGTTGGAAGAGAACAAGAGTTGGTCAGGGGAGACCTGATAGAAAAGATGAAAGAGAGGGATCTAACCCAAGCCTACAAACATGGAGAACCAGCTAGGATCCCTTGGGTCTGCCACACAAGTACTCACTATGAATGAGTCCCTGAGGAGAGGTTCTGGTTTATAGTGGCAGTAATACCAGTGTATTATAATTTCAATATTGTATTGTTCTTGACAAGATTATTGTCGCCTGAGAAGTCAAGACATTTAAAGAAAATGATGAAAATTATTATTTTGTTTTCAACTCTGAATAATAAACCAGTTACTCACCTCCCTGAGTAGAAGGTCTGAATGTCATCATTACGAGTTGCATCAGGACCAATAGCATTCTCTGCCAAACAGAACACAGCGTGCAGATTTTGCGTAAACCCTTGTTTGACTACAGTATAAAATGCTCCAAGAATACCTGCAGCTCCTCCACACTCACGTTTCATTCCTGGCATCTCAGTCTATGAGAAATAATTAATGAAATCATATCATAAAAAGTAAAAATCATATAAATAATAAGTTGTCCAAACAGTTTTATCAATATAACTATACCAAACTTTGTTGCTGTTGTTGCTAAAATTACAACAAGAATAATTCATTTGAAAAAGAATGGCAGTTCTGTTAAGCTATTGTACATTTACATGATATGAATTTTTGTGTGTGTGTGTGTGTGTGTGTGTGTGTGTGTGTGTGTGTGTGTGTGTATATATATATATATATATATATATATATATATATATTTATATATATATATATATATATATATATTTATTTATTATCAACTAAATAGGTTGATCTAACCATGAATTTAGATAGCCTTGATACCTTAAGTTTAGAGTAACATGTTCAATTTCTAACCTAAATTATAAGAAAGAAAATGTATCATTACCTTAGACTTGATACTAAGACCACCAGAGTCATAGACAACACCTTTGCCAACCCAAGCAATGGTTTGTGTGGCACCAGGAGGAGTATGTGATAAAACTGCTAGTGCCGGAGGACAACTAGCTGCCTTTCCCACATGGTAAATACCATTTAAACCTTTATCTTTCAGTTCTTCTCCTCTTATTATTGTCTGACTCACACCAAGTTCATTTGCTACATTGTTTATTTCCTGCAAAAGTAATTATTCATAAGTTTCATAAATATCAGAATTATTATTGACAAACACAAATACATAAAGATTAAGTTTAAAAATATGCTCAATTCATTTATTACATATCTTATATTGAAAATCCATAAAGTTTCAACATAAATAATATTTAAGAATCTTATTTTTAACTTCAAACATATTACATTAATGAGACTTTGACTTATTTTAACCATAAAGGTAAACAACATCCATAGATAAAAACCTAAAAGACAATAACTAATTTAAAGATTCATGTATTGTATGACACATGCACATCGAATGTCATGAGTCATTAATAGTTTGAAATCCCAACAACTCCATTGAATTGGAGAAGTGGAAAAAAAATGTTAAATAGTAGCATGTATGCATGCTTAAGTCAATGCCATGAAACAAGTGGAAGAACAAGGTAGTACCTGGCCTGTGGAAAATGCCAATTATTGGCTGGATAAATGTGGCATTGGATAATAAGATATGGAGGAGGATTGTACTCACTCCAACCTAGTACAATATATATGAGGACTAGATTCACTCCAACCTGTAGAGCCGAATGAAGAAGAATATGTTGTATTATATAAATTAAAATAAATCCTTACCTATCCTAACCTGCCACTGACAAAAAAGACAAGTAAGGTAAGGTTAAATTATATTTCTTTCATATGACAAAACATCTCTTACCATCATAACATTTCTATTTTAAACCATGTAAAATGCATAGATAATTAGTCTGATCGATAGTCAATACCCACTTTTTTGTGTAATATCTAGTACCTCATTCATCTTCTATAATTATTACTTCAGTTGGACAGCAATTGTCGTTTCTGTAATTAGACAGCAATTCCCAAGACATGACTTAACCTAATTTTGAATTTGGTACTTTTAATATCCTGAATGTAAAAAAAGAAGAGAATCTGTCATCAGGTTGGTTTGTTTTGCTTTTTTCAAATTACTTAGCACATTGGTTTGGACAATATTTAAATGACACTGATTACATCCATTTAAATAAAATTAGAATTTTGAAACTTTCCCCCTACTTTAGATCTGAATGTTATTTGGTTTTGTATACGACAATCTGTCCAGTTTATTAATCCTTACAGGACTACTATATCACTACTGTATGTACTTTGGAAATGGTAAGATTTACAGGAAACTTTAAATGGGGAACTTCACCTTATTTTTATGCCCATTAAAAATATGAATTTATAATTTTTAATTTTGGCCGCTATTTTTCAAGATGATCGCCAATTTTAAAACTTCTTATGGAACACCCTATATATATATATATATATATTATATTATATTATATATATATATATTATATTATATTATATTTGCATATATGAATAGCATACAATTTTTCATACTCAATGCTTTAGGAGCTAGAGCCTGCAAATTTTGAAACATACCATATTTTACCAAGTTTGGAAAGCATTTATAAGTAATTTTAACTGTTCTCAAAAGTTTAATCATGTTATTGTTAAGCAGATTATTAGTTTTGTATCAAATATTAATGAAAAAAGTTGTGAAGTTAGTGAATCACTGACATGAATTAATAAAATAAAATTAATACTAAAGATATGATGACCACGATATAGGTAGCTGACAAACAAGTCAACAGTTAAAGGCTCTTTCTTATTGTTAACAGCTATTTGATTGCTAACAAATAGCAGGCTTAATTCTTTCCATTGTTGTAATAGAGTTAGAGTGGGGTTAATTGTTAATGTAAAGTTCAATAATATTTCAAGTGAAAAATATACGACCTAGACTGGGAATCGAACCCAGGACCTTTGGCTTATTTCACTTGAAATGTTATTGTATTTTCAATACCTGTTAAGTAAAAAATCGTATAAGCGGAAAAATTAATAAATTAAATTTAATGTAAAGTTGTTTAATATTTTCTCAACATTTTAAATACTTTAAGGTTATTCACAATAGTTTAAAATCTAAAATGGCATTTACAAACAATGAAAAAGTGGATATGTTAGAAGTTTACTTTCTCTGCAAAAAAATTGTTCCTTAGCTGCATCTACGTATGAAGAAAGATTTACTGACCGACAAGCTCCTAATACAATATTTCTTAACAAACTTTAAAAAAAATCTCAGTAACTATGGATCATTTACAAAGAAAAAGGATTGTCCAAAGATTGTGCTAACAGAAGAAATGAAAACTCTAGTCCTTACATATTTTGAGGCAAATCCAAAGTCTAGCTTAAGAGAAGTAGCAGGATTGTGTGGTGTTTCAAGATGTTCAGTTTGTAATGTGGTTAAATCTTACAAATATCACCATACTTCAAGTTATGCTTCCTGGTGATGAAGCGAGAAGATTGAAATTTTGCTGTTTGTTTTTCGATTTAGCTATGAGTGATCCAGACTTTATATCAAGTATAATTTGGAGAGACGAAACAAATTTTTCAAATAAAGGAATGATGAATAGACATAACAATCACTTTTTATTATGGACAGTTGAAAATTAAAACAATGTAAAAAGATTTATTATTAATTATTACGAATATAAAAATTAAACTTAATTACACAGAAATAAGATGGTTATATGAAAAGAGTGTAAATAGCTCTTAAGACAAAGAAGTATGCCTACCCTTAGTTGCAAAAAGAAACAACAAAGTTCAGTTCGTTTTTGATATATAAGTTGAGAACTATTAAAATTTTAACCATCTAACGAAATTTGAATGGATTATATAAAAAGGAATCAATGAATATAATATATGAAGAAAAGGACATTAAGGATATTGCTGGGAATAAATAAACGTATAAAATTCAAACCAGGAAAATAATAGAAGCAAAATAATTCACATTCAAATTTGATGAGGTAATATGGTAGCCTAACAAAACTAAGAAAAGAACTTATAAAATTTGATCAATCCTTTTAAATAAAAAAAAAACCAAATGCATTTATAAAACTATCATATGAAACCATTTTTTAAAAGATAAGATACTAATTAGAATTATACTTAAGTCTATACTAAATTAGAACTGATATATAATTATATTGGTATATTGCTATAATTCGATTGGTTGCTACGTTGGGTAGGATGAACTTAGAGACCTCTGGTTTGCGCCATTATTCTTATTTTGAAAAGACCTTTAAAATGAGGTATCACTCAATAGGGGTTGCTATTTAAAATTCTTGACTTACCCCCAAACTACCCCATTTTGGGGGTAAGGGTTGAAAATTTTGATACTTCAAAAACTCCTCCTTTGGTTATCTAAACTTTCCCCAAAGCAAATCTGTCTATTTCCATTAATAAAAAAAATAGGAGGGGGGTGGGACTTTATGGACACATGGTATATATATAATTATTATTGTTAAGATAGAGAAACTTTGTAAAATTTAAACTGAAATATATACAAACCCTGAGAATTTGTCATGATATACTAACTTGTAATAATTTGTTATAGGCTATAATATGAGATATTATTTTGATAATAAAAAAATTGTTAAATTATAAAATTCTTTTGTTGTTTATAATAAAAACATTACAAATTGGCGCAACGTGAGACCTGAGAAAATAAATAGGCTTGAGAAAATAGCCTCAATATTAAAAAAAAAGAAATATATATTTATTTAGGGTTTGAATAAGAGAGGTTATATATATATATATATATATATATATATATATATATATATATATATATGTGTGTGTGTAGAATAGTTAATTATCACTGAAGATAAGTAAAATAATAGATATATTTAATATAAGAAATATCTCTTGTGGAATTTAATTATTAGTACAGTAGTTGTAAAATAATAAAAAAGATGGAATTTAAAAAAAAAAACTTGAAAACAAACATCAAAGAGACAGAGAAGAAAAGGGAGATAGAAGAACAGAAAAGAATGAAAAAATAGAAAAGACATCAAATAGAAGTAGAAGAAACTTTAGTTAGCTTTGAGGAGGTGGAGGACAATGAAATTGAAATGTTGCTAGACAGTGAGGATATGATGGGACAGAATATAGAGAAAAAAGAAGGAGATTTTAATAACATACATCAAGCACAAGAGAAAGAGCTAATATAATTGAAGAAGGAATAGAAGTAAGGAGACAGACAATATCTACTACTGAGGAGACCAATCCAATTATAATTATGATGTAGATGATAAAAAATATGGATAAAAATTTGAATAAGAGAATGGATATTATGGAAGAAAATAGTAAGAAAGAGATGCAAAGGCTGAAAGAGAGCTTACAGCAAAATATGGGTAAGAATTGGATATTAATGGAAGAAAAGTTAAATAAAAGGTTAGAAGACAATAGGAAAGACATAAAAGAGATGAAAACAGAGATTAGAAAAGTAGAAGAGCATATTAGGGATGAACTATTTGAGAAGATAGAGAAAAATAGAGTGGAGAACACAGAAGAGATGGGTCTTATTAAAAACAAATTGCAGAGTGAAGTGTTGGAGGTACAATGTAATGCAAATGCAATAAAAAGGACATGTGAAGATAAAATATATATTCAGGAAGAAAGCATTATAGAAAATAGGGGACATTACTAATAGGATATATAAATTTGAATGAAATATCAATGAAGGAGAAAAGAAATTTAAAGAAATAAGAGAGAAAATTGAAGAAAATGGAAAGGAGAAAAAACTATTAAGCTTAGTAAATATTCCTATTATTTATTTCAGAAATGATGAAATAAATTTTGAACAAAATGCACCAAAATTCAATGGGAAATCCAACAACCCAAATAAAATACAATCAGATCATGGTACCCAGTTTAATAATAATAGGTGGATCGCATATTGAAGAGATAAAAATATAATAGCAGTATTCTCGCCATAGCAACATGGTGGAGAAGGTGCACAGAGAAATTGGTACCTAGAAGAGTTCACCTAGATTTTGGCATAAGATATTAAATTTACAATATTTATAAGACAATAATTTAGAATATCAAATTAAAATTGAAATAACCAAACAGAGGATTAGAAAGAAAGGAAAAATTAGAAATGATAAATTTAATAATAGGCATAAGTTAATAGAATTTGATGAAGGAGAGGAAGTATTGCTAAAAGAAATAGGTTATTCGAATCAGATGAAAGGGAAAATGGCAAAATTATTTACAATAAACAAAGGACCATATAATGTTACAAAGAAGTTAGGTAAGTCGACATATATAATACCTCCCACGAACAGGTCAGATAAAGTAAAAAGAATGTTCCATACCACAAGTTTAAAGAAATATTATAGAGACAACCCGAATGTGACAGAATAGGAGAATATGAAAATAATAAATGAACAAAAGATAATTTATAAAGGGGAGATTTTAACAGGGAGTTTATAATTAAAAGATACTTATCTTAAATATAATTAAAAATAAAATTAAAACAACAATTTTTTTAGTATCAACCACAATGTTTTTGGTTGTTGGTAAAACATTGTGGTTGATACTAAAAAAATTGTTGTTTTAATTTTATTTAAAATGGAATACCACCAAGTACCTACGGTCTCTAGCATAAATAGTTTATAATTAAAAATAGATATTATAGATAAATATTTGTTCATTTTATATATTAATAATAAAAATTTGTTATTGTTTGTTATAGATTTATTAAAAATAATGATAATAATAATTTTTTTAAGAAATCTAAGGGAATATTTATAACAAATTTAAAGGATAGGTATTAATAGGGGTGGCATAAACAATTATCAGTACGAATTTTAGGCCTAACCAGTTAGAAAATTATTAATACAATTCAAATGTTAATAAAAGTAAAAAAGATTAAAAGAACTATACTAATGTTATTATATATATTTTGGCAGCTAAAGTAAAATTAATGTTGTATTATAGGAGTAATAATTATAGCTTATCTTTGAGGTTAGATTGATACAGAAATATGTCAATTGACATTATAGAAAATTAAATGATGAAAGATAGATACATACAAAATCAATGATAATAAAAGTAATAAAGGTAAATAACGTAAAATAATGATTAAATAATAATAAAGTCTGAACTTACATCACTTAAACTACTTACTAAACCGTTATAGCTAAGAAACTTAACCCTAGAAGCGGCACCGGGTTAGTAATGCATGGCTTAGTTCAGCAACTCTAAAACACGTAATTTGCAATTCAACATTACGCCCACTTAAAATCGTCCTATCACAATAAATAAAATACCGTTGGAAAGCTAATGTTCCTTAGATGCATAATCATGCAAAAAAATACCACAAAACGTTATAAATAATATTCCAAAAATTGGTGAAGTTCGCATATTTTTGATGCGTAAAATCGTAAATTTCAACTCTGCTGTTTTTAGTAAACGTGATGTCATTTTTCCCCATATGATTACAAATCTATTTATCTGTCAACTAAGTCAACCAAAACACTGTTCTATAGATCACATGTTTCTCTTTCTAACCGTAGATTACAAATTTTTCTGCGTCTCACAGATCCAGAGATATTTCTACTTGACCATAGTACAAACTTGACGGACGAAATTCATTTGGTATTCGGTGCAGTTTACGAAATGACGTAATTCATTTTTCTATGTCAGAAAAACGTATTCGTTCTTTACAGTATGTTGTAGAGGGAATTTCATTCTATAAGTTGGTACCACTTGATATAGGCAAATACTTACTTAGAAGGTTTTATTTTGATCTCGGAACATACGCAAATGTGCGACGTAAAAACTGTAATATTATGCGTGGCGCATATTGTTTTGGGGTTAGATATTAGTTATTTTGAAGGTTTGTGTATACAAATTGTATATAAATTTTGTATACAAGTTACAATATATGTGTTTTTATTTCTAAAGTTTATGTTTTTGAGTGAATTTCTAGTTTGTGAAAGGTTTATATTTCGG
The DNA here is from genome assembly GCA_963513935.1 of Aphrophora alni. Lineage (NCBI taxonomy): Eukaryota > Metazoa > Arthropoda > Insecta > Hemiptera > Aphrophoridae > Aphrophora > Aphrophora alni. The sequence continues at coordinate 49,262,220 of OY740774.1, forward strand.
ATAACCTAAAGGGAAATTGTAAATCTAGGCTATAACCAAATTTTCTTATATTGAGTGTTTTACTTGATTATACAAGTGAATATGTGTGTTATTCTTTGTAAAGTATATTGTTTTAGTGAAATCTAATGATTTTGTCTTAGGCCTAGCTTTAGAAAGTTAGTAATTACGCCTAAATTGTTGAGATGTCTAACCTAACCTCAACCGTCAGAGTATCACTTTTTAGGGAAAAACGTTTTTATTTTGAAAATGTAACAAATTATTATTTTTTCCCCCTAAATATATTCAAAAATATATTACAAATCTCTAGTAAATAAATAAAACAAACCTTCAAAATAAGAGAAATATAATCCCAAATCAATAACCGCTAGACGGTTTCACAGGTTTCATACGTCATTCTACTCACAAACTTAGGCTTCATTCCAAGCTAAAAACAATAACATGGAAGTATATTTTGCCTATATCAAGTGCTACCAACCTGTAGAATGAAATCTCGTCTACAACATACTATAAAGTTCGATTACAAAATATCGATTCAGTAATCGATAATCTTATTTAGTAAACAGCACCAAATGTCAGGTGAATTTCGTTCCGTTAGGTTACTACTTTCGTCAAGTAGAAATATCTTTCGATATATATAAAGAGAAAGACGTGATCTATAGAACAGTGTTTTGTTCGACCTGTTTGACAGAAAAATAGATTTGTGATCATATGTGAAAAAGTGGCGCTGCTTTTACTAAAAGGCGCACGGTTCAAATCTTTGACGTTACGTATTAAAAATACGTGAACTTCAGCAATTTTTGGAATATTATTTATATCGTTTTGTGGTATTTTTTTTGCATGATTATGTATCTACGGAACATTAGCTTTCCAACACTATTTTTTTTATTGCGATAGGACGATCCTAAGTGGGTGAAATGTTGAATTGCAAAAAACATGTTTTATAGGTGAAACATGAGGGTTAATAAAGTTTGAAATAAAATGTAATCATAATTTTACAACTACTATTAAAATTACTTCTGATTTTACACCATTTTGGTATGAAAAGAACCTAGTTTTTCATTACACACATATATTTGATAGTATACAAAAATTTGGTAAACAAAAAGATACTGGAATTCACATAAAAATCTTTTGATATATTAATTTTAATGCTCTTTTAGATGGTGATTAGTGAAATCTTATCTTCCAAAAATAATAACATATTTAATGTCTTAATAGAATGTTTACAGAATTACTGCCCGAGCTCCAACTTATATAAAAGTAACTAAGTAACTAATTTTAAAATAAAATGATGACCATCTTATATTCTAAAATATTAGCACATTTTCTTATCCTTACCCCAAATTAGTAAGCATAATATATTTTAGAATAGCTCTTGCTCGATTACCAGACAAAGATGAATTCCAACCTGGTCTTCGTCATGAATTCATGAATAGAAATGTGAGTATATAAGATTAAAACACAACAAATATATTTCTTAAAATATTTATTACTATTTATTACTCACTGGTAAATTACTATTTTCAATTAACTCATCTCTTTAGTGTACACAAATATGGTGGGGATTTTATGTAGCAATGTTGTATGTGATGATCAAATGTGTTTTGTTGAAAAATAGTGAATCTGATTTTGAAAATGTTTCAGATATTATTGTTTGTTCTAATGTAAATAAATTTGAAATAAAATCAGAGGATTTATAATCTAAAGATGAAGAAATAAGGTACTGTTACCGAATCCACTGGCATAAACATCCGTGAAATACTTCAGTAAAATAGTTAAATAATTTATCTATTATATACAATTTGTACTATTTATTTCCGAATGTGGGCGTAAAGTCGATGTAGCAGATTAAAAATATAGAATATTCTTTTAGTGAGAGACAATTTATTCAACAACTGATAAAAAATACTAAAAAGTTTGTAATGTAGCACAAAAAGCTTTTTTTGTGTTTTCTAATTCATATAACAATGTTTGTTTTATCTATTTTGGTGTGTATAATAATTTTATTGTTTACATGAATTATAACAGTTGATTGAAAATTATGTTTTTATCAGTGGGAAAATTTTTCAGCCACAACTAGGAAAATAACCATAAACTGTATTGTAATTTGTAGACATGGTAATATTATTTATAATATGTGTACAATAAAAATTCTCTAATCCGGATTAATGTGGCGCCGGCCGATCCGGATATCGAAAAATCCGGATCTCGGGGTGGCTATTTTTATATATTTAAAGTGGTTTTAAACGTGAACAAAACATAGCGCTAAAACATGTTGCGCTTACGATAAATTGTAGCTTTACCACAGTATTCTAAAAATTAACTATAGTTTTTTCAATTTACTGTAATATATAGACGTTACGTTTTAACTGTAATATTATGTAATTTGCCGTAGTTTGCCGGTACGGTAACCGGTAACAAAATTACCAAAAACAACAAAAGGTAGGTTAATTAAATAAATATTACAATAGCTATGTTTAAAATTCTATTTATTTTAAGCTGAATGAGGCTCAGCATAAAGTACACAAACAACAATTAATTAAGTCTACAGTGTTAACTAAAAATATCAAACGAAAAATGAAGATTAGAAAATAAAACAGTACAATAAATACGTACAGGATTGTACACGTGAAATTTTGATGAACGTACATAAATGTTAGTTTTCATTACAGTACAGTAATTTGTACTCACGTCAGTTTTTATTTTAAAAAAGATGTAATGGTAGCTTGCTTGGCTTGTTGAAGAACACGCTTCTTAGATGTAATATCTCTCCATCTACGAAAAAGAAGGAGATCGGCCGGTGAGGATTCTTCTTATTCTTCCATGTAGTCTATCAGCTGTTCAAGTGCTTGAAAAGCTTCGCAATGTGTCATGATTTGTTTTTGTTGTTCATCTTCGACAGGTGCTGGCTCTGTGTTCACCAAGTCAATGATGTCACTGTCAGTAAACTCATCTTCCTTCATCCACTCATTCACACCATTACTGTTTATTTTGTCACAACCGGGAACGTTTCTTAGAATCAGAACCGCACTACTGACCAGTGCCCAGCTCAAAAACATCGTTCACTACTATTCGGCCCGAAAATATTATTTTTGTATAGAAAATTGTATTGTATTTATTTGTTATGCGGTGGAATACGACGGCCGGATATCAGAGATCCGGATCAGAGAGTGTTTACTGTATTGTTATTTGTTTGTTTATGCTGTGTTTATTTAATACTGCATATCTTTATTATTATGTGTATTATTAAAAAGATAAATAAACAAGTAATTTTTAAGACTGGAAATTTTAATATTATGAGGATTGTTGTAGGATGTTGTTTGAACATATTTTAAAGCAATAGTAATTTATGTGCGGAAATGTCTTGTGTTGTTTAAATGTAAGAAAAAATCGTTTTTATATTTTAAATGTTAACATTTGACTATTATTTGTAAAGATATGTTTGTTAAAAAACAATAGTAAAATAAGTACAGTTTATTATAAATGTACATTTTTAAATTCCTTGTTTAAAAAGCACAATTATTTTAAAATTATAATTAAAGATAAAAATTAAAAAAGTTTAACAAATCTAACATTTATCTTATTTTAGAATGTTATAATGACAGTAATTTTAGTATAACTCTACAATAGAATACCAAACTACAAGGGAAATGTGGTTGAAACCCAGCTAAGTATGAACAGTAAAGGTATGTAGGAAAGGATTAATATGCCTTACACTTAAAAATTTCAAAGAAATTGAGTATAGTGATTTTTAGATTGACAGAAATTTTACATAGGAAAATAGAGTATTTATTTGTGACTAAGCTTTTCATGGCTTTTTGGATTATACATAGTCCAACCTGTATATTATATATAACTGTACTACTAAACCAATTTTACATTATGTAATATATAAAGCAATTTCCAGAAACCAAGGGCAAAATCATTAGAATGTTTCTAATTATTGACATTTATTTTACCATATTTGCAAACACAGTCCTACAATTCAGATCTCACAAACACAACGAAAATAAATACAGTGAATCATCAAAAAAAGAAAATGTGAACAAGCTGTTTTAAGCAATATCATAGATAATTTAAGTCTTTTGTGATGTTTGAATTTTTTTTTTTTATAGGCCTAAACCTATAATTTTTAAAAAATATAAGGCAAATGGTCCAACAGATACCTAGCGTAGTACCTCAATTAGACGTTACATAGAATGTTTAGACAACTATTACTTACTTTCCACTGAATTTGCACATCATCAACATATTCCTATTCAAAATGGTTAAATAGATCTTTTGATTAAAATTTCTTGTCAAAGACTAATTTAGGTCCAAAGATAGAATGAGTGAGTGAGTGCATGTGTGTGTTTGTTTGTATGTATTCGTGTTTTATTTAACAGAGTAGTCATAATAAAACTAGTTTTATTAATTTTTGTTCATATAAAATAATAATTAATATTTGTGATAATACAAAATATATACAATAGACTAACTTTTAAGAAGCTTGATACATTCATTTCATTACAAGGTGTATCAACAATTCGAGCAGCCAACCTAATTCCAGTAGTAGCAGCTTGTAAAGCAGGTGCTTCATGTTCTGATAGTGTTGTTGTTTTGCTGTTGTCTCCAACGATGATGAATTCCACAGTTATAGTGATGGAATTAGGGCTTCCACGAAGTGCACTACGATGTGTTTTGCGTGAATACTGTGGAAATGCTCTTGCAATTGCACAACCTGAAGGAAAAATGTCATCTTTTTCACAAATAACCTAAGGAAACAAAATTTTATTAGATTTACTAATATCTCATGAGGATTAATGGTTATAATAAAGTGAAGCATTTAACATCCTCCTTCCCCTTCATCAAAATGTCTCCTATGAGTAACACTGACTGTGCCCTCATATTTCTCAAATCCAGAAACTTCAATATTAATTTATTAAGAAGCTATGTTAATAACATAAGAAAAATATATAAATATAACAATTTGAAGAAGGAAAAAAAAGGGGGGAAAAATGGGTAAAAATAAAAGATTCATTGCTCCACGATGTTTTAATAATTTAGGTTTCCAAATTGTAAAACAATATAATAAATGAATAAATTTGAAAGTAAAAATGGGCGAAGAATCATTTTTAATAACATTTCATAACTTCTTATTCTAGAACTGTGTAACTAAACTTGATGTAAGTCATGTTTTCAACTATGTCTAGGCATAACTTGGGTTATTGAAAAAGAGCAGTATGAGATGGTAGTATTCATCCACCAAAACTACAACACAAAAAATGTTTTAACAATCCCTCTATTGTAAAATCGTTTACAGTTCCCTGACATATACATTCTGCAAAGTTGTCAAAAAAGCACACTTTTATAAATAGATTAAACTCTCTATTTCATATCCCTCTATAGCAGCCATAGGTGTTAGTCCCTACACATTTCTATAGCAAAACAACGTATTTTAAATTATTATCCTCTATTATGGTAATTAAATTCCAAGAATCTCTCTATAATGGCAACACTTATAAATGGTGAATTACCCTCATTGTTCTTTAGGTCCCAGCATTTAAAACAAAGAACTTCAAGATGCTGTGACAGGCTGATTAACGTCCGGGCTGCATAATTTTATGTACAAGGGATTTCCAAACTAGTCCAACAATATTATAAATCCCTAAATTTAAATAGTGAGTAAGTAGAAGAAAAATAATGGAAAACTGTAGCTTCGTGATTTATAAAATATAGTTAAGTGTGTAGAAAAATAAAAGAAAACTGTAGTTTTAAAATTTATATATAATATAGTTTAAGTATGTAGAAAAATAATGGAAAACTATAGTTTTAAGATGTATATAATACAGTTTTTGTATTTTCATCTCTGTTTTATATGGACAACCGTTCAGGGTGATATGTGCAAGGTTACTCGGATGACATGGTCATCATGGTAAAAGGCAAGTTCCCAACTTCATTTGAGGAGCTGGTTAACTACTATCTGAAACTCACCGGTGACTGGTGTCAGAGCGAAGGACTTCGAGTTCCCAATCCAAGACAGTCCCATTTATTGAGAAGAAGGATACAGGTGATGGAAAGTATGGCTTGAGGGAAAGATCTGGGAGTAATCCAAGATAAAAAACTGATGTGGAACGCTCATCTGGACCATGCCATATTAAGGGCAAAGTCATCTTTGATGGTGACGAGACGACATATAGGATATGAATTGGGATTGAAACCGAAGGTCGCCCTCCGGATTTTCAAGGCAATTGTCAGACCTCAACTGACATACGGTTCCCTGGTATGGTGGACAAAAGCAGCACAAGCCACAGCAGGGAGCAAACTTGCAAGCTTGCAGCAACTATGATGCATACTGGTCACAGGGTGCCTTTACGAGTACACCAACGCTGCCTTAGAGGTGCTTCTAAGCCTACCGCCTCATAATGTTGCAGGCAAGAATGGCTTCCTATAAGCTACCCAACCATGACGAAGAAGGTATTGAAGAACTCTGTGTTGGAAATGCCATCTGATGGCATTCAAACCAAGTTTGTCTCTACTCGACCTTTCAATGTTCTCTCAAACACAAGAGAGGACTGGAAAGATGGCAAGCTACCGAGGCATCCAAGACAGATTGTTTGGTATACAGATGGATCACTACATAATCAACACTCTGGATATGGAGGAAACTGTCAAACCATTGGAGCAACTTTCGAAGATAGCCTAGGTAGGTATTGTACAGTATTCCAAGCTAAGATTTGTGCAATCAGAGCATGTGTACATCAAGGATTAGAAGAAGGCCTTAAAGTACATTCTAATTCTATCAGATAGACAAGCGGCAATCAAAGCCCTCAGCTCCAATTTGGAGAAGTCTCATCCAATTTGGTATGGGATTCTCTCCGTTCCCTATGCGTGCTGTCAACTGTCAACATGGTACACCTAGAATGGATACCTGGGCATTGCGAGATCTTAAATGAGAGGGCGGATCTGTTGGTCAAAAAGGAGGCCGCTGTCTGCCATGTGGTACCAGAAATTGTTTGCAGGATCAGTCATTCACCGGCATCAAGACCGGTAATAAAAGGGGGCCAGGAAACAGCACATCGAACGATGGAAACAATTTCCTGGCCAGAATTTGGGGAAACGTCTTTTTTGGGACCAGATCCTGCGCTGACAAAGGTGCTGGTTCAGTATGACAGGAAGTCTTTGAGACAGATTGTGGCCATGATTACCGGACATGGCCATATCCAGAGCCACTTAAATAGGGTGGGATAACTACAAGTCTCACCTGTCATCTTTGCAGTCTCATACCTGACATTTGCATCTTTACTGTCGCAGTACATACCTTGTTTGATTGTCATGGAGTCCAAAAGAAGGAGAATCTTTGGACTTCAGCTACCAGATATAAATTTTGATAAGAACACCCTACACAAGATTCTAGAGCTTTTCAGAGGCTAAAAAGAAAGGGGAGCATAATAGAGGCTCATAGCTGAAGTTCCGAAGGCCAACAATATATCCCCAAGAAAAAATATATATAGTCAACAGGAAGTTACTTTCGATCAGCCCCCGTACTTCAAGTCCAACAACAATTTCCTCGACTTTACATAATCTATTTGCATGTACATTTGGTTGTTTTCCATTTCAATTTTTATGTTGAAAAATTGAACAGTGTGGTAAAATAATAATTTTCCTTTTCAATTATTGTAATTTGTACTAAATTAATTTTGCAAAATTTGTTACTTCTTCTTACCCCTGCCAGTCAATATTTTTATCTTTTTTTTTCTCTCCCACTGTAAATCCTCGAACTCCCATGTGTCTCCTAAATTGTAATATGTCACTACAATAGAATTTTGACATTCTTTGGTTTTGACAATAACCCGTTTGACATTAACCGAATTCTACGATCCCATTAATCTAGTATAGAAGTGCATCTTCTTTGTACTAGACTGATGGTTTATCATTAGTAACAGTATCCCATCAGGTTAAGTTATGCAAGTTGAAAAAACTATCTACTCCACAGATAAAAAGACCTAACGAATATCTCATTTTTTTTAGTATTAAATTAAAACCATTATAAAATTTCTTCTGAACCATAAGAGAGTGTGCCAAACTGAAGTGGCAAAATAAAAATATGTTACTTTTTAGTTACCCCAATGCCACTTCCTTCTACACTATCGCCATAGCTCTATTCAAGTCAAATGTAAATAAGATATTATACAAACCAGGTTATTGTAAAACAGTACTAGACCCATCAACAAATTCTTTAACATGTTTAAAAAAATATCTTAAATGGCCTATCTTCTACTAGTCTTATAAATAAGATAAAAATTAACTTGATATGATATACCAGAAAATTATTCAGAATATTGATTAATTTTATATCACTACGCCTATATTATACATTACGAATGAAAAGAATAAAATATGAACTTATGAGCTCAGAATTAGGATTGGACTAAAATAAATTAACCAAATTTGACACAAATTATCTTAAATTAATTATTAAAAAAGAATACAACTTAATTTGAAACATATTAACATACTAATAATACTAATTATTCTAGTATTAATATAATTGTGTGTACCTAAAAAATGTCTTTTATTTTAATTTGATTGTGTATTTTGCAATGATACTATTGTGAAATATTAGAAGGAACAGCTCTGTAACATTCCATTTTCTGTGTTATTTCAAAGAAGAAGTGTAAGAAAAAACTTTGTTTAATGTCTATATTTTGTGTGCCCTAGAGACATCATACAATATCATGTATGATGAAATATTGTTTATGGGCCCTCAGACACACTTTCTTGCTGACATTAGAAATAGGTAAACTAGTACTTGAACTCATTTCAGTGAACATCACCTACACTTTGCACTGAAGCCTAGGCCTATCATAAAACAAAGTTAATCACATTTTATTTCCAGTAAATACTATTTTTTAATACATGTTTAAAGAAGTTTTTCTTCTTTTGATGTGGAAAAACAATTAATATCAACACTCCCTACTTACTAATATCAAACAACTTTTATACATTAAGTTCATGTTAGTTTTCTTCTTTTTTTTTAACTGGCCATAGCCAAATTTTAAAGTGTTCACTTAAAAACTTCCATTAAATGCCGATTTCTCAGACTTTTTTTATCTAACAATAAATAAGAACAACAACAGCTAAGTTTACTAATGAATCTCCATCACATCAAGCACTTTTCAACATTACATTAACACTAAAAAAAACAAAATTAATCATACATATTTGTCACTTACTAAACACATACAATTATAATGGCATTACACAACACAAACTAATCTAAGTACTAGACAGGAACAGAGATGTTATAGTACAGTAGAACTCCAATTATCCGGATTAATTGGGACCAGACCCGATCCGGATAATCAAAAATCCAGATACAGTAATTGGATTTTCTCGTAAAAAAGCCATTTTTAGGGGGGAAATGTAAACAAAACACAATAGAGAACATTTACGGTATTTATTAATAAAAAACAATATCAATGACAATGTTTACATTAAATATATATATATATTTTTTTTAATGTCCGATATTGTTGATGTTCCCACTTTGTACACCTCGGCTAAATGTTTACCCGAGACACCTTTGTCCAACTGTTCGATAATTTTAATTTTATCGGCCAACGATAACACCACACGTTTCCTCTTAGAACTCATCGCACACGATAATCAAAACACTAAGGAACACAAAAATTCAACTTATCAATTCACCTGGCAGGTTGAAGAAGCACTGACCGACTGACTATTAATAGACTGTAGTGAATGACAGTAGCAGGGTGGTGAGACAGTGTGAGTCATCGCTCCCCTCCCCCCCCCCCCATGCCCTTCGCTATCGTTATACTATGTTCGCAGTTAGAAAGGTCAACTACTACACGCGATTCGTGCATATTCATTGCTCGCAGGACAATGTGCCTTAAAAAACCCGATTTTTTAAAAATTTTCTCAATCTGATCCGGATAATTGAAGTCCAGATCTTCTGGACATTATAGTAAATTAGTATATGTTATAATACTTACAACAAATTGTTGCAATATTATCTTAAACCAGGAATAAATTGGCCAATGACTATTAAATATTGTTTGACATGGAGTACTGCAAAATATTTCAATATCCCGACAAGATTTTAGAAATAGGTCATAGATACGGTGATGTAATGATTGAAAAAGCATCTAATGAGCACTGTACAAGCCTCTAGTAGCAATGTATTCCAATACAGGTTTGAATTGTGGCAGGAAATAAACACTTTTCATAAAGAGGAAAGACTATTTAGTTTAGTTTTTTTTGTAAAACTAAACAACTTTTGCAGTAAATAAATATTGAGCTTGAGTTGTGAGATGTTTTTAAATTAAAAATAAAACTTGAACACAATTTTTCACAAATGTATTTCATTAAATCAAACGCGTTTCAATGACAATGTTGCCACTTTCAGTTATGAGTGAGCTACAATGACCAAATTATAACTGTTATTATAAACATTAACTAGTTTAACATTAACGAGTTATAGCTTGGTTATTATTGCTCGACCATCTTTAAAATGACAATATAGTCACTGAAACACAACAATTTGTGACAAATTGTGTTCAAGTTTTATTTTTAACTTGAGCAATATTTTTGAATAATTAAATATATTGAATCTCTGTGCAGGGATGCAATATGTACATATTGAAATTAGTCCAGAAGATTTTAGCTAATATATATATGGAGAAGAAAATGAATAAAGATTGTATTACATAACATTTGTGCAAAACTGGCTATCAGCAATCACTATCATTGAAAACATATATCATGCAAAAATTAACATGGAATAGAAACTGCGAAGTAGCTGTGCCCAGATTGATTCAAAAATTTAATAAACAACAGCCTCATCCATACCACTAAATACAATTAATTTATTCAATGGTATTATTCGTCAAAATAAGTATTTTATAATACATTTCATAAAATTTGATTGTGAATTTGACCTTTGATTATTTTTCTAAATATAACCAACCCAACCGCACCACCTAACCTAACTTACACACATAGGCCTTTTTTCCAACTTCGGATGCCATAGAAAAAACATAACATACTAAAGGCGCTGTCAACTAAAAAAGAATGAAAACCCTTACTCTAGAAGATCCTATCTACAATAAATATAAGATATAGATTAGAAAAGGTGAGGTGAATAGTATCTTTCACCAATACCTATATTTGTAATAATTTGTCTTATGTTTGATCAAGAATGTAGTCAATAATCATAATAAAATCTACTGTTTGCTGATTCTTGAAAATAAATTATACACATCGCTGTAGAACCTATTTTAAAATTAAAATTCGAACATCCTATTTTATACATTTATTATAGGTTAGAGTACACTAAAAACCATAATAATATAGTTTATTATTTAAAAATAACATAACTGCAGAAGCAAGATTTTTTATTTGTTAATTGGTATTATTACCAGGGATAAGCTTAGAAATTGAGTTGTTATTCCTACTTCTCTAAACAGAGGATGTGATAGATCACCAAGTCAAATTCAAGATTCAAATCTCAGTGGAAGAACATACCTTAGACTCGTCTTGAAATATTCTCAACAAAGAATTTACGGTTTCTAAATTAGATTGTACCAACACAAGAAAATTAGGTGATTTTATTATAATCACATCTCACTAACCAAAGAAACACTAACCGAATAAACACCAACTGAAGATGGACACATTAAATTTTCTGTCTCTTCTTGTCTAGTGATATCAAATAAAATTGAATTAGACCATCAGGTAGCCTGATTCTGTTTTATACTCTAATGGTAGCTGTCATAAAATTAAACCATTTTTAGATGGTATAGAGGGATAGTATTTTACATAAAGAATATATTGAGTAAAACCATATTCTCTTGCAGAGACTCATACTATGATTTTGTTTTAGTGATCTATCAACATCACCAATGTTAGCAGAAATAGAAGCATCATCTTAACTACTATCATAAAGATGAACCCTCTAATTTTCAATATATTGTTCTAACCTATAACGAAGGTTCTGTATTTTGAATCACTGGACAAATCGTATTCACTGGCATTGGTTGTGTGACCTCATTCTTGATGTTTTCTTTCAACTTGACTAATGCTTGTAATGGATTTACTTAAACTTTGTTCTTCAGATAACCTCACTCAAAAGAGTCACAAGCAAGCCTTTGTAATAACAAAGATGAAAGGCGATAGGAATCTGGAAAAGAAAAGTAATCTGGATGATCTATGGCCCAGATAGGGAAGGATAGGTACAAATGAGAATTTAGAAAGGCTATTCAGGAGCTGGATACTATGAATATAATAAAGACAAGAAGAATTCATCAGTTACGGCAACTAATTTAAACCTATTCATTATAGTAACCATGGAAGTCAAATATGGGCATGAAATTGTATCATGATCTGTAAAAAACAAGGAGCTGTACAGAATTTCTTCTATTTTTTTGGTTAATCTAGGCGTGACCTAGGAGAAATTTCAATTTTAATATAGGCCAGTCATAAACTTAAAAGAAAATACAAGAATTTTTCGAACATTACAAGAAAAGTCATAATGAACTATTTTCTTATTTTAATAAGTCAATGTTTCCACTTTGAACTCTAGACTTATACCAAAGTTTCATCAAGTTTGATCAAAAGACTGTTGAAAGTATTAAACTGTGAGGCTGGGTTCTAAGCAGTGACGATCAAGAATTAATGTAGAGATAAAATGTTCTGTTTTGCAGTACAAGTCTTGTTTTATGGATATTTAATCATTAATAAAATATATCACTGGACATTTCCCAGAGAAATCAAAATGTTGGTAAGAAACTACTGTATCTGTGCTACTTTTTTAGTACTAAAAGTTTTACAAAAATACACTTTGTGGTAATATTTTTGTATTTTAGTATAATTTATTTACAGATTGTCCAATAAAGTAGAAATTAAAATATATTTGATTTTTCCCTTAATTTATGAAAAACATCCTTTATGTACTAATGACACATGATTTTTAAAAGTTATTACAAAGCTCTCCCACTAGAGGAAAAATAAACATGTGTAAAAATCTTGTGAGAAATTTTACCAAGCACACTGCAAAGAGTATTTGGTCTTGTGAGCTATGAACTTTAAAATGTTAACAAATGTTGAGTTACTGCACTAAGAGAATAAAGGAAGATAGTAGATCAAACACAACTGAAACAAAAAATTTTGAACAAGTTGGGTAATGTGTAGAAAGTTATTACTAATATTGTAATGGAAATTTGTAGACAAAGTACAGTTGACAGAAGAGTATAATGGTATATAGAGTATTGGAAAAAACTAAGTTGTTAGAATATTTATAGACAAAGGACATGGTAAGGTAAATTATATTTTAATTGAACTTAACAAGTTCTATAAAACTATCTTCATTTGATATTCTATAAGTTTAGGCTAAACATACTTACAACAATGTATTCATCACTTCCAGTTGCAATAGACTTTACAATTTTAGTTAAAGCATGGGGTCGGGAAGGAGCATTATGACGAGAGCATTTTGAAGGTAGTGCTGCCAAAGTTGCAAAATTCAAATATAAATTAACTGCATCTGTTGGTGTTGGATGTAGGTTGGTCAGAGCATAATGATACACCTGAAAAAGAATAAAAATTGAAATATACTGGAGAAAATAATGTATGAACTAATTTAAATTTTTTAGGCATGTTTATTTCTGCAAAATATTAATTGTGATATAACAAATTATTTTATTATCCTCCAACCAATAAATTTTCAGGACATATTAGAAAAGTATTGTTTAGGTTACTAAATAAGAGCTGGTACAAATAAAGGTCGCAACTACGGCTCAATTTACAATTTCTACGGCAATAAATTTCCTTCTACAATTTATAGTGTTACATAAATAACATTACATATGTTTTCTACATTCCAGACTAAAAAAACAAAAAAATTTCCTTAGTTGTACAGTTTAAAAAATTATACATAAGTCTGAAGAAAAAATTATTTTTTAAATTCCTTCGATAGTGATAAGTATCCCTGATTTTTTATATTTTGTTTACAATTTTTTTTAATATACTTGCATCATCCACCAAAAATCCTCAACATTTAAAAAATAATAATTACCAGTTCTAGGGTGAAACATATTTCATAAATATATATTATTATATATCATAAATCCTATTCTTGAACTTTGTAAACAGAAACAGTAGTTAATTTAAATGAAATGGGATTAAAATAAATATATTGACCAACATGTTATTAACACTTCAAAATATTCCATGAAGATACAGACATTACTCATCTTTTTAAAGCGTAGCTGTACTTATCCTCATTGAGGAGGTTTTATATTTAACCTGGATGCACTGTATTTAAGGTTTGTGTATTTAGTTTCCAGTACAACATTTTCTCTCCTCAATACTACAAGAACATGACAATGTTGAAGGAATGTATACCTGTTAACACAACGCTTCATGCTCAAAAGAACATAAATTTGGTGTGTATATTATTTTTTTATAATGAGTAAATTTGTTCATGGTATAAATTTAAAGAAATAACACATATATATATATATATATATATATAAACTTTTTTGTTATTTTCAAAGTTTCGTTTGATACATTTTCAAAATTTGTTTATTTCTATGTAATATCTAGCTGGCACTGCACAGATGTTCTGGATATTCATTTTAAGCAATAATGTAAACACAACCTCAAAATAAGCAAATCAATTTATAACAATTGATTACCTAAAAACATCTGTTAGAATTTTAACTATTTCATGGTAAAAATATCAATTTGAATATTGTTGAAAATTTCAAAGTATAACGGTTGCTAAAAGCCATTAACATTGTGTTTAAAATTAAGTAAACTTCCTACAGTTGTAAGAAACCAACAGGTAGTTTTTATAAAGTATATGAATATAGAATTATAATTTGGATTTTTTTTTCCCTCGTGGTTTGGAGTAGTCAATTTATTTCTTACAACTTCTATATATAAACCAGCACAATAGTTTTGTACAGAATCTCAAAATTAGCTGATATATTTATAACACCTGATCAGAAAAAAAAATATATCTTTTAGAATCATTGAATGTGTAGATCTACTATAGTGAAAAACATTAGTTTGAATTGTTGTAAAACTGAAGAGTTGTTTATGATTACTATGAACCGTTAACATTACATTTATAAAGATGACTTTAAAATTCAAATTAAATAAACTTTGTACAATGTAAGACACCAACCTCTTTTGTGTCTATCATTTCCAACATTCATTCCTAGTGTAGATTTGTCATTTTCATCTTTAAGCTACTAACCATTTCTATATATAGAATATGTTATTATAATGTTCAACATTCTGAATATTTTAGGCCTAACAAAGATTTTAAAATTAATCACATGTTTAAAAATTTATATTTCACATGTTTACTATATTTATTATATACATTTATACATATTGCATATATATTTATACATGCATTTTATTTTTTATGCCTGACGAGTTTATATCGAAATAATAATATACCAAATTAAATATATGTTTCAATTATTTTTTCATAAAATAATTAATAATAATTAATTATTAATTATTTAAATAAATAATTATTATTTTTAAATGTATTAAGGTCCATCAAGTTTTTTTAAAAGTAAGTAATAGCCTGTACGCAAAAAGCTTTATATTAATGGAAGCTATTATTCTTAGAAACCTGAAGATATCTAGTTTGTATAGTAAAATCCAAACTTCAATAACTAAAATCAGAAACTGTTATGTGAACAAATTAAGAGAATATTATATTCAAAACTATTATATTAAATCACAAATTCTATTTTAGCAACATGAGCTAATTGAGTACAGCACCGTTTAAACAATTAATTATAGTAAATTTACAAAAACAAACTTCTCAATTATTTTATTAAATTTAAATATATTTTTCAGCTTACCTCTTCAGTTACTCTGGGCTCGAGCTTCACTTTAATTGTATCATATTTTACTTTGTTTAAATTCTTAAGTTGGCCAATGATAAGTACAGGAGTTTTATGTGGATCACTTGTTTCCAATCCAGTACTGAACTTTATTTTAATATCCATCTTTCACTGAAACATAATCATATACAATAACATAACATGAGATGTGTTGTTTATCGGTATAGTTTTTAAATAATATGTTCTATTATTTAAATTGTTAAAAAGACAATTTAAATATTAATGTTCATATTGGGAAATACAAAAATAGTATTAACTACACATAAAGTAGCCACATATGTAACATATATTGGAGGACCAAACAGCAATTCTACAAAACTATACTATTAGCATAGCATTCTATGAGATATGAGTATAAAATAATTACTTATTAGACAATCAGTTAAACTTTGACCTTGGATTGGGACTGGGTCAATAGAACTGTCTGTTAAGACTATTTTATAAAATAAACTCATATTACTTGTGAACAAAAAAAGTATGCTTTTAAAAGAAATTTCCTAGATTAAGAAGACTTTTTAGTCTACACATGAGCAAAACAAATCCATAATTGAGTCATTTTTTTTTTTTTTTTTTTTTTTTTTTAATAAATGTCTAATATTGATTAATTATCTAGATTATAAATATGAATTATTTACGGTCATACATTTGTAAATATACTTCTACTTGAAGCTCAATATCAATCAAGTTTAGCATCCACCGCAACACACTGGAATAAAATATAATTTTATCAGTTTATTTTTTCTATTTTATACAAATATGAACTAATCACATTTGTAGCATGTGACATATGAATGACTTATTGAGTGTTTGTTTGCTTATATTCTAACACTGGTACTGATTGATTAATACAACAGTTAGATTGTGGCTTGATACTTAACAGTACTTTGTTACTCTCGAGAAGTTTGTTTTGTTTCTGTAATTATATAAACAACCTAATCATTTGAGATAAAAAAGTGAGAACAAACCTTAGTTACAAAGATTTTATTCACACATATTCACACTCAGTTTAAGTATTACCACACTCGCTTAAATTCTGGAGTATCTTTGGACAAATTAAAATTGGAGTTAAAAATCAAATTAATTATGCAATGAGCTTTGATATTTTTTCACCAAAAGAGGTAACACTTAAACTTATTATGTATTTAAGTGTTAAAGTACAAAGCCGAAACTACTCAGTACTTTGTACTAGTCTGGTTTATTTACAATGCCATTAAGTTGTGACATATGAAAGAAAGTGTTTAGTTTTTACAAACTGAAAAATTTGGATTCTAATACAATGGTAACCGAAATATATATATATATATATATATATATATATATATTGTGAAATGTGGTTTTAATTTCGAAAATGGATGGAAACATCTTGGTGAAGCTGCATATATAAAAAAAATGCAAGTTGGAGGAAAAAAAAAAAAAAAAAAAAAAAAGAAGAAGAAGAAAAATTCTTGAACGAATACAAAAGTTAGATACATTTGTTAGGTTCCGTATTGTTTTCATCTTTAACTACTTAATGCAAGTTTGAGGTTAGATACTATGGTATTTCCAAGATTTATCTTCCGAACAACTGAAAACAAACATTTCTGTAGTTAGTTTAACAGAGCAATTTCAATTTAACTTTTTATAAACATAATTCTGATTCTTTCTTTTGGGGGGGGGGGGGAATCAACTACATGGTAATAACTGGATTTGACCAAAACAAAGATGTTGTTTTTGATAAATCAATACAATAAGTGCATATATACAAACAAACATGGGTTAGGTTAATTCCAAAGAAAATTACTGAATAGATACATAATAATTAGATAATGATAAGGGTTGTTTCTCTTTACCACTTTTGATAAAAATTCTGAAAACAAAAAACCTGCAAAACAAATTTTAAAATTAATAAACTTTGACCTTGACAAGTAGGAAGGAGTAATTAATTATAACAATAATAAACTAACATACATTCTCACAGATAAATTTAATGATCAAACCTATTTCAACAACACAGTCACCATCTTCAGTTATAATCTGATCATTGTAGCTCAGAGATCACTGATGATGGCAACTGTGATGTTGAAACACGTTTGATCAATAAACATATGTGTGTGAGAATTTGTGTTAATTTATTATTCCTATAATTAAATATAACCAAATGTTTGTCTGCTTTTAAAATTTACTTAAATTTCCTCAAACTCCTCAGCAAATATGTCTTTTTCTGCTCTTCAAAATGTAAAACATTATTTATAGTCATCTCAGACTCAGCAACAATTTATCAATACTTGCAGTAGAAAATTACATTATAGTAAATCTGGACTAAAAAAAACATGATTCATTCATTTACCTGTAAATCTAGAAGAAAACTCTTGAACTGAAAATCTGAATAGTAGAGGGAAATTATTTCAAAAAATTGATGAGAAGTGATATACCAGGGAAGTTGATTTCTTTTTTTGTACATGCAAGTGAGTGGGAAACCGAAAAAAAAATAGCAAAATCGGATTGGAGCTTCGCTAGAAAAGTGCATTTTTGATTGCATTTAAGTGCATCACTACGCTAGTTTTTAAATATCCCCTGCTATATTGGTTGTTGGGCATTTTCGAAAAGTGGTCATATAGTACTTCTTGCATTATGTTCACTAGAAAGTAGGTAAAAAAACTGACAATTAAAAAAAGAAAAGTTTATTATCTGTATACAGTAACTTGGCATCTGGACCCTTGGCTACCTGCGAGCTGCCCAGACCGTCCCCCCCCCCCGTCGCCCGCTTCCTTACCCAGCTGTTTCAGTGATGAGTCACTTACTAGCGTTAACACTGCACTGTTTAACTTTTTTATGAGAGACACAATTTTAAATTTTTCTAGCATATTTGAAATGTTTAGGAAAATATAAGAAAATTGATACCAAACATGACACTATTCCGTTTGTAAAAGCCATTACTGTATTCTCACATATTTAGTCAACCCCTATGTCTCACCAGTGTTGTTATGTAACAACAGTTACTAAATATATAAACAATACTGAGACTTTGAACTATTGGATGACTCACAATAGTGATTAATGTTTTCTCCCGGGATGTAAACGATTCACATCCTAATATTTGTTCTGTTTGCCAGGGATGTTTTATAATACACTATATATATATATAGTGTATTATTAATCGCTCAGTAATTCTAAGTTTTAAATTTATAATATTATTACTACTTTTTAAGTGTTTCGCTGGTAACATGTAGAAGTGTTTAATGTGACGTTCTGTGATTACGTGACGTTAAATGAATAATTAAGACTGCTTTATTTCATCGCCAAACATGCCGCCATTAACAGAAAAATGAACAACTCCTTACAACTCTCAGGCAAGAACAATAATAGCATCGGTTTTGCAGTATTTTGAGAGGGAGCATGACAATAAAGGACCTTTGATAGATGTAAACAAAGTTTCTGAAAGAGTGGCCGCAGCATGTAATGTTTCACCACGAACCCTGTGTAGGATAAAGTTACAGTTGAAACATGCAATGGCAGATGAAGCAAATGCAAGCAATGTCGACCTCAACATCGAAGATAATCAACACCCAAATCACGGAACCGTAGTAGGGAACAATGAAGCAGACGTAAGTGAAACCAATCAGGTACCAAAGCTTCGCATTCCAAGACGTAAGAAACCATTTAAATCTGTCATAACAGAGCTTGATGATTTTGTAAAAACTGCCATTCGTAACCATGTTGTAGATTATTATAGGTGCAAAGAAGTACCAACTCTTAGCAAACTGAAAATAACATTACGTGAAGCAAGTTTATTTAATAGTTACATACGGACTTTGGCAAAGGTTTTGAAAAACATGGGATTCAAGTGGAAGAAACTAGATAATAGAAAAATCCTAATGGAGATGCTATCAGTGGCTCTATCAAGGTGTCGCTTCTTACGAAAAATTCGTGATGTTGACATAAATAAAGTAATATTTCTAGATGAAACGTGGGTCAACGCAAACATTTCCAAAGAAATTGGGTGGACCGATGGAAGCATAAAGTGCTCCATGAATGCGCCTTTAGGAAAAGGTAAGAGGCTGATAATTTGCCACACAGGAGAGTACAGCGGTTGGATTTGTGCACCGCCCAATTTTCGTAAAGATTTGATGATTTTTACCCCATTTGTGTGCATCATTAATGAAAAAATCTTAAATCCAAAAATTCTAATTTTATGAGGTTAGGAAGTACTCTTAATGTTCCTATTCACTACCATTCAATAGTCTCTTCATTTCGGAATATTTGCATTTTTTGTTTTTATTTTTCTACGACCCATAGAGCCGGAGATATTTAAAAACTAGTGTAGTGATGCACTCAAAATGCATCAAAAATGCATTTATCTAGCAAAGCTTCAGTCCGATTATGCTAATTTTTTCGGTTTCCCGCTCAGTTGGATGTATAAAAAGAAAAGAAGCAAAAATTCAACTTCCCAGTTACATCACTTTTATATTCTAATTTCCCTAAGCTAGGAGTAATTGATACACAAAATAACATGAAATAAACTGAAGTAACTTTAATATGTAGGGGGCAGAAGGGGAAAATTTTTCAGTTTTACTTATTCTAATTTTTTATTTAAGTCTTTTAATTATATCTCATTCGCTCTAGGTTATTTCCAGTTATTAATTTTGCTCTATAATAAAAACAAGCTCATTTTAAAAACATAAATACAGTATTTATAAAATAACTAAACCGTACATATTGTCTATAACTGCGCTATAACAGGGTAGTTGTGAAGAGCACCAAATTTATTTGGGGGAGATATATGGACAAGAAAAAATAATTACTCTGAAATGTAGAAAATTTAATTTTGTATATAATGATAGAATACATTAAGTCTATATAAAAAATTAAGTATTACCATGAAATATAATTGCTAAAATATAACAAAAGTACAAAATCACACTATTTTAGTTATATATTGTAAGAACACTTTTTTATCTACAAAAATAATTTTTCTTCACAGCCTGGGTTGTAAAATAATAATGTGTACAGGGGTCACATTAAATATTAAACATACCTTTAATTAATATATTACATACCTTTAAAATCAAACTTAAATGTAAAGACAGTAAGTGCTCATTTAGGCCTATGCAATAACTGTCTTCTAACAACAGGTAGGTTAATTATTACTACGGTGTATGATTTCATAATCATGTGAACTAGGTCTCAGCAGGTCAATACATGCATACATGCATATATATATATATATATATATATTGACCTAGTCAGACCTAGTAAAGGAACTAAAGGTCTGATAAGGTAACTAGGCCTATATCATGACCTTCCCAGGACATGCACTAGTTCCTTTACTAGGTCTGGTTAAGTAACCATATATCTATTTGTGCGGTTGAACATTTGTGCGGAAACATTGAGCGATGAGATACTCAATATACTCACCATCGTTGCCATACGAATTAACGTAGACACAGACCTAAACCTCATAAACCTAAGATGTCTTACTTTTAAATTGCTTATTTTAGACATAAATATTGGATTTTGATACTTCAAAAAGGTCCTTCCAGCTAAAGGATGATCCAATTGTTTCAAAATTAGGTATGTATAAACCAATTTTATTAAATTTCAATACTAAATAGCTATAGGAGGTACACTAGACATTTACCATAAAAACTATACTAGCCTATATTTTATTTAGGCCTATTGAAGAATTAATTATTAATGTATTTGTTTTCTTTTATATACATCTCTTCTACAAGGTAATCAAATCCAATCCCCCTCCTTGTAAGTAAACAAATCTGATCATAAATGAATAGCTCTAACAAATGTCAACAATTTATATTAAATGTTTTGTTGTAGTTTAAAATAGGCTTATTATGTACTAAATCAAGTTTAGGGTGGGTTTTTGCAACAGATGATCTTCAGGCAAGCTACACTGTACTAACAGATTTCAATCATAAAAGGTGCCTTGAAAGGGTAATATTTAATTTTAATCTAGCCTGTGAAAGATAGAAAGGCTAGAGTGTGGAGGTTAGGTTATATGAAATTATTTGTTTATCTTACAATAACTAATAGGCTTTAAATTCCCCTTTCCGTCCAAGTGAAATTTAAACTGAAAACAATTATATAATAGTTTCAAGCCTTAAAAATAACTGTTAAAACAATAGAGTATTAAAAATTTACTTACATGATAATTCAACAAATTAAAAAGATATTAACGAAAACCGTACACGTAACCACTAAAACCTTAAAAGACAAAAAAAAACAAATAAGACAGACACAAAAATAACATCACTTAAACTTATACTCCTTTTGACATGAGATTAAAAATACACCAATCAAATGTCATCAATAATAATGTTTACCATAAACTTCAAGTTACAAGACAGTCTTCATAGAAATGTACATACTTATAAAGTTTTAAGATCAGCTATTTACAATCACTGCTAGGATCAAGATTCTGGTTCTCAGGTGGCATTATAGACAGACAATTTATATGCGTTAATTAAGTTAAACTGTCCGTGAGTGTACCATTATTGCACTTTTATTTATTTAGATATTATTATAGTGTTTAGATGTTATTATATTATCACATATAATATCTCAAAGTGTATTATCTCTCAATAATAATACACTCGTGAATAGGCTAATTCAAGATTACAATTCAATAAAATTTAGAATTTTTCTCAACTTTATAGAGCTTGATTTGCTTTACCACCCTTTCACTTTTCTTTCCACAAAAGCGAGACTTTCACTTTTTGGTATATTGTCTCTGCTAAGAGGGTTTTTTTATATTAAAAGCGTAAATACTAATTTTATTACTACAATGAGTACAGGTACGACAATCCCGAAGGACCAAGCTGGATTTACACACTTTTCATGTAGTTTCTTATTCACTTTCGAACTTAACTCCAAGTATTCGAGTATAACTAAGGGTAATTTATTTTGAGTTCATTATAGGATAATGTCAGAGAGGTTTTTCGCCTTTTAAACAAGAAAAATACAAGTGTAAAAATGTTACTCTTTCAGTTACAGTACAGTAGTGTCAAAGACATGCAAACAGTGATTGAAATGGAACAAGAATTAAATATTCACCAATAACTATTTTAGTAAGTACTACATCAGTGTTTATGAACGTGAAAAAGGTATTAATATTTTTTTTATTATTTTTTTTTCAGGGATATGAACACGGTAGGTATTATTATATTAGTACATTAGTAACCTTCATTAGTAGGTATTAGAATATTTTGGTTATGAATACACAAAGGCAGTGAGGTGGTTAACAAAAAGTATGCATCATGCAATTACACTTCCAGACTTCCACAGTACCAATGTGTAATAGACATGAATAAGTACATGAAGGTAAGTTTATAAATAGCCGCCATTTCTTGCTATATATATATATATATATATATATATATATATATATATATATATATATATAATATTAATAATTATTTATATATATATATATATATAATATTATTAATTTCGGAATGAATTGAGGAATTATTTTGAAATAATTTGGTATGGATGTTAATTGACTAATCCTATAATTTTACAAACAATAATGATTTTGCCTTTTACCGTTTTAAAATGGCGGATATTTTAAAATATGCATGTTTATTAAAGTTGTGCAGTAAAACATTTGCCATTTTGAAACGGCATTTTAAAATCATAATAGCATGTAAAATTATAGGATTTGCCATATAGATTGATATGGAAATATATATATATATATATAAATGTAAAAGAAAATGGCGGTTAGATGTAGGCCTATAACGGAACATTTTAGGACTTTTGTTTATAGGAACTTTTAAACTTATTTTGGCCCAAATATCCAAATTATTAAGTTTGGTGAGATCTTTACAGACTATTTTAAAAGTTATTCTTTAAGTTAGACCTACTCCAAAATCTAAAATGGTTATAAATAGGTAGTTTTTTTTAAAATAAAAAAATTTATTTATGTAGTTCAACATAGGTAATTCTGAAGTAGTCACTACTGGTGGATTTTAACTTTTTTCCCAAAACAGAGTAAAACAGCGTTTTTAATGTGAAAACAATTTTTTTTCGAAAAGCCGGTAACAAGTAATTTAAAAAAAAAATTCCATTATATTTTTTGATGGATTTGAAGACCTTTTTCCTCTAAATATTTTAACCTATCTTTGCCTATCCCTTACCTAACCTAGCCTAATCAACCTATCCTAGCCTAATCTAACCTATCCTAGCCTAATATAACCTATCCTAGCCTAATCTAACCTATACTAGACTAATCTAACCTATCCAGCCCAATCTGACCTATCATAGCCTAATTTAACATATTCTAGCCTACTCTACCCTATCTTAGCCTAATGTTACCTATCCTAGCCTTATCTATTCCACTATAACTCACCCTAACCTATTTTCAATATATCTAAAACGAAAGTAAGCATATTTCGCGCCGCGGCAGTTAGGTTAGGTTGGTTGTAGATATATTGAAAATATGTAAGGGTTAGTTAGACTGTGATAGATTAGGATAGAATAGGTTAGATTAGGCTAGAATAGGTTAGATTAGGCTTAGATCGGTTAGATTAGGATAGAGTAAGTTACATTAGGCTAGGTTAGGTTAGGATAGGTTAAAATTTGTAGAAGAATATTAAATAACTCTTAGAATATTAAAAATAACAATGTTTTCTCACTAAAAGAAGTGAGTTTACACAGTTTAAAAAAAAAAGTGAAAATCCACCAGTAGTGGCTACTTCAGAATTATCCCAACCTGTTATGTATGTTTGGCACATCTGTTATTTTCAGGTGACGCTGTAATGAACAAATGGAACAACGTAAGAGATGCGTTTCTGCAATCCCTATGGACCAAAAGTGGTCAAGCAGCAAAGAAAACATATATGTATGCTGAAGATATGCAATTCTTAATGAAATCAGCAAAGAAGAGTAACACAACAAGCAATTTATCTCAAGACAATGATGAAGAAATAGATGATGAAATTCAAGCACCATCTCCAGCACAGTCCGAACAAGAATTAGTGGAAACCGCAGAACCGCCATTTGAAACGGAGGCAAGTGCTAGCAAACAATCATCCCATCAAACTACCATACAAAACAAAAAGACAGAAAAAAGAGAGAACTAGATATAGTTGAATGAGAAATTTTATCTGAAATAAAAAGACAAAAGCCTGTTACTGAACGGACCGAACATGAAATGATGATGCTATCATTTATACATTATATATGTGACATGAATGATTCTGAGGTTCTCGAATTACATATGGAAGTTCTAACGAGCATAAACAATATCAAACAAAAACGAAACTCAAATATACGTTCATCAGGAATGGACACGTTTGACTACCCTAGAGGAAGTGCTTTGATATCCATTCCATCACCATCACATACTAGTTCTAGTATCAACTCTTACCAAAGAGACAGTGAACATACATCTTTTTCACGGCACTCTGAATCCAGTCATCGCCCATGAGTCTACGAACAACCTGTGTATCAATCTACCAAACATTCGGATTTAAATGAGTCTGCAATGGGTTTTGATCTACTCTAAAAAAATGATTAATTTTTATCCTAAAAGCACTTAATGCCACTAAGGAAATTATATGTATGTTAAAAAGAATAACTGTACTTTAGTTTGTAATAAAACATGGTTGTTCAAATTTATATGTATGAGTTTAACCTACCTTATTGTGACCGAGAGCATTTCTTCTGGTGGAATTGCCATTCGTGTGTCTTCTTTCTTGATTACTTCATACATATTCACTACGATATAATCGAAGGTATCTTTACTCATCCGAAAGTAATTAAAAAACTTATTTGGATCAGAAGTGAACTTGTCAATTAAGTTGTAATATGCACCTTCTAAATACCGCACTTTTATAATTGGGTGAATCAAATGCTTCCTTTCCACATTTCGTCGTTTACGCCTTAGGTATAGCAAATATAATAGATACAGTCTTCTATTGAAATCAGCCATGGTTAAACAACTATCGTCGACAGACCGATCGACACTCCGACAATGTCGTCACATGTGAAACATGTAGTAACTTTATCGTGTCGTGTCGGTAGATGTGAAAACGGCCATTAACATTTGTTTTCTTTGCACATCGCCACAGCTGTACTCCATAAGTCCATACTGGTTTCAATATGTGCACATAGAGAAGCAGTTTGTTGTGTAGATCTAATTCTGAGTTTCTCCATGAAACCAGTACATCTTCCTAAATTGAATGTTAATTTCTGCCTTCTTCTTTTTAACAAGCTTCTTCCAGTGTAGCTTAGCATCAAGTGTCATTCCCAAGTATTTATCAGTATTGGTTTTAATTACTAAATGGTAATTTATTTTATAAAAGTTGGATTGAATTTTCTAGTTGTAAAACTTACATAAGTTGATTTCGATTCATTTAATCTATTTCTTCATCCAAATTTTCAGTTTCTAATTGATTCTGAAAAGCTAGGTCATTTTTTTTCAGTTATAGTTATTATCAGTATATTAAATTTGGTTGTAATGTATTGAAGTTAAGAACTTTTACTAATTATACACGTTAATCAGCATAATTATACTGTAATAGAATGAATAGCAATATTTATAAAAAATGTGTATATTAATAGGTTAATAATGCAGGAGTACAACAATTCATTTGACTAAACTCCGTGGCACATAGGCCAAAAAGAGACTAAGCCTGCTAGACGGTTTTCAGTCAGGTAATGTGGGGTTAACACATTGAAATTTTCCACTCCATTATTCTAGCTTTCTCAACTAGAGTTTGCTTCCTAAGTTTCCTCATAATCAAACTTGGAACTTATCACTCGTGAAGCCAGAGCACTAACCACGAAACCAGCTGAGGGCTCAACAGTTTATTTGAGTAATGTGTTTATTCTAAATCATATAGTTTTATGCAAGAAGCTTAAAGTTCTTATAAGATGATTGAGTAATATTAGTACATTTATTTCAGTTGACTTCCTTGGAGAAGGAGAACTCATTACTTTTATTACACACCATATTAGATTTAACTGTTTTTCTTTTCTCCAAATTTAAGTCTACTTCTGATGCAAGAATCTTTGAATTAGGGCAGGTGTTCTAATCTCAAACAATAACGATCCTCCAACCATTGGCCAACATTTTAGCATGGTAGTCTCTAAATGGAAGATCTACAGGATTATTTTCCACAATTACATGATGTAAATCCTTAAAATCACTCTAAATTTTATATCAAACACTACACGGAAATGTTATAGAACTCATATTTTTTTATTTTTTTGTCTTTCCACTATAAGTATCTCAAACATCATTAAAAATCAAACTTTAGGTTTTGTCTCCTTTTTGGGCGTAGAATATAACGCTGTATCTCAAAATTAAGGGGCATTCACTTAGGTGGAAAAGCACAAAAACTAGATTTACCTAGAAAATGGGCTCTGCTGATTTTGATAAAAATTTCTTCATCAAGAATAACAACTACCGCCCCTAACAAAACTTATTTGTTCTACCGATTTTGATAAAATATTGGGAAATAAATGCCCAAACAAATATGTCAAATATAGCTAAGTAAATCAACTCAACTAAACCGCTGTGACTAATTGTATTTGTTCAGTGCCAAAACTAAATATAGTTTTTCATACTCTGCTTAAAGTTTGTGTAGTCCTACAATTTAAATCAAAATAATGAATTACAGAGGAGGACTGTTGATCGTTTGAAATTTGTTATTGAAATATAAACTCTACTTACAAAATATACGTTTATGTATTTGAGCATCTGTCATGAAGTCTGGTAGTATGATAACTCATAACCGAAATATCGTAAAAGGTTCATGTGAAGTTTATGTATTTTCACGGGAAAACAAAATACAATCCCCCCCAAACAAAGAAGAAAAATGGAGAAAAGTGAATTAAAAGTATAACAAAATAAAGATTGATGTGTTAAATTTAAAGGTAAAACTCAAAGAAAAAGCTAAGAGTAATCTATTCATAATTTAGTGGCCAACATAAATAGCAAGTAAAATATAAAAATAATAGCTGCTCTAGATACATACTACTTCACTCAATATTTGTAATTAATTATTCCTTTACAATTTTAAACTGTATTAAGTTTTTTAAAACATAAAATGACTAATAATATTTTTAAATAAATCCTATTACAAGGTTAACTCTTGAAAAACAATAATTATTTATTTCAATTTAACAATTACCAATGTTATGTTGACATTTCAAAAAATATTTTTGTGAAGAATAAAAATTTGCTCTTGTAATTAATTAGTTGACATGATTGGGAAAGCTCTCTGGCCAGACTGCATAAAGGTCATCATCATTATGACATGGACATTGTAACCTGCACCTTGTGGGACTTCTTCCTCTTGTACAAGAAGAGTCCTTTTTATTGTAAGTTCTTACTTCTCTATATTGAGCACAAGGTACATTTGGTTGTGGAATTCCAAACAACTCCTTCAGTAATCTGAAATTTCACTATATTAAGTAATTTTTAACATTCTTTTTTCTTTTAAACTATTGTGTTTGGAATAGTTATTAATCTAAATAACAGCTAGGAATTATACCAAAAATAGTAGATAACTGTAAATATGGCTATTTTTTCAATATAACTTAGTTGTCCATTCACAAGCAAAGGTATTTTTACTGTTTAATTTTTCAAAGTTTGAGATTTATTTTGACTTAACTATCTTCAACTGTTTTTCCTAAACAAGGTTTAGGCTGGGTTGAAAATAGCTGTTAACATTTTAGTCTCTATAACAAACATAAGTTATTGTAATTATGCTTTTCTTCTATAATGAGTCAGAAAATAATCTTCTTTATTGTTTATATTGACTTTTTATTAAAAAGTAACACAAAGGTTAACCAAAATATTGCCGAACAGTTGCAACCATAAACATTACAATTTTTATTATAAAACTTTATAATGAAAAATTACAACTACTATAATTTTTCATCAAACATAAGGAAAGGACAAGGTTAGCAAAGAAATTCTGTTTGTTTTAAAACCCATTTCCCCCACTTTTGTTTTCAGTAGTACTGCATAGTAAATGGTCCAATAATACTTCAGCAAACATAATTAAATATTGCACAAACCTTTTTACTTACCCATCCTCAAAATTAGATAAAAAGTCACTGAAACTGATTGTCAACAAAAATTACTTTGATAATAGAATATAATTTCCTTGGGGAGGGTGGCAATAATCTAATTAATTAATAATGTATATTTATACTCTCTTTTAACATGGCGGATCAATTTCGCAGTAGTTGGAGGTTGTAAAAAAAATAACATATTTCCCAACTACTTTTTGAGGAAAGACTTTTCCATAAAACGTGACCCTAACAAGCTATTCTATAAAAACATTTTCTAAACTCCAAAAATGCTACAATTTTTAATTTGTGTACAAGGATGCACACTCCTAATAGTCAGGTCATGAATGGGTTATTTATTCTACTAGTTATATATAACACACAACCAATAAACTAGCTACTGGTATTTATTTCCAAACTTTTTCTGTAATAAATGGAGCAAAAACATTGCACAAACTATATCAGTCACCCATTCGCAATCAAAATACAACAAAAGAAAACCATTTGCCGCCAAAGATATCATTTCGTAAGTCAGCCAAAATGTGAAAATCAATCATGGACCCCATCTTAGATTTTATAGATTATTTAAAACAATATTTATGTGTTTAAATAAGTCTACCCTTTTGTAATTGTGGCATAAACTTGTCTTATATATAGTCTAAATATTAATCAAGTTGCAATAACAGAGGTCATAGTTTGTATTTGTTCATTAAAAATAATTCTTGAATGGTAAATCCCTATTATTTGCAAAAGGGGTTTGGGTTATAAATGTCACCAAAATGTTAATGAAATTTGTAGTCGATTTTTTTAAATCGGAATTGTGAATTTTTCCCTTATGACAGTTGCTCTCAAATTTTGAGTGAAAAAAAATAATAAAATTCATTCCCAGATATGGTCAAAATATACCCTACCTACTAAATTTGATAAAAATCGGTTCACTTGTTTTTGACTGTAGTGCACTGCACAGACAGACAGAAATCATTTCCAAAACCACTTTTTTGGACTTAGAGAACCTAAAAACTCATTGTTCTGCAAAAAACTCAACATCTGATTTTGACTCTTTACACAACTTTCTCTATAGACTATACATATTTGTGAGAAAGTACAATGACTAAACTAAAAAAATTAGAATAGTTGTGTACAGTAATATTAATAAGAAAACAATTAATATTATAAACTCAAGAGTTAAATAAGTTTAATTTTTTTCAACTTCAATAAAAACAAGTTAATCTTGCACATTTTCCATGTTGCATCAATGGTGAATATATTAAAGGAAATACATCATTCATATTACAGTTTCTGTAAAATTAACTATCAATACAATATTATCCCATAATCAGAATATAACGTCACAAAAATAAATAAATACTGTACCTGTAACAACACTTTGGACTTGCTGCTAATAGGACTGCATAGTACAGAAATAACACTGCTTCTATACCCAAACACACGTTGATGGTCGTTTCTTCCTTTAAAAAAGCAAAGTAGTCAGAAAGACCAGCTTTACTAGTGAGGAATGAAATCTGTGGGAGAAAAATCTTATAAAATAGGTTTTCTAAGAATGAAATTATACTATATTAGTTAAGCTACAAAAACAGAACTATCCTGAGTGATATAAACTATTTTGAATGTCTAACTTGTCAATTTACAACTATATAAATTTTTAAACACAAATTATAGAATTCTAATCATGCATAAGAAAATGTTTAATGCCTTTGTTTTCTGTATTCATATACTCTACAAGGGCACGGTCATACGTAGAAAAAAGTTGAAACTAATGGATCATTGTTATGTCAATGTATCTTCTTGCAACAATTGTAACAACTAGTTTTGTTTATTAATTTATTGATTACTGATCTTAATTGTAACCCTATATATAACTTCAATTCACTTAAGAATTAAAGGAATAGTGGAAGTGTGAGAACGCTGAAACTTTTGTAGTAACTGGGAAGAATCATTTGGAACTCAACCACCATCCAGATTTGCAATTTACAAATTGCAAAATAAGTTTGAAGAACAGGATCAGTTCATAATCCAAAGAAATATAGTAGATCAGTTACTATTACAACTGAGCGTAACCCACTATTGGTAAGAAAGAGTTTCGATTAAGCTTGAAATCTCAAGAAGACCTTCACACTGGTTGTAGGATGATCCAGACTGGTGACTCCAGTTTTGTGAAATTTTATTAAAAGAACAGAGAGAAGGAAAGAGTCTTGATAGAGGTATTGTGATCTGATGATGCTGTTTTCTAGTTAAGTGAAGCTATAAGCTGTCACAACTGCATTTAATATTCACAAGATAACCTGCATGAAACCATTGAAATAGCCTACAGCTTAACTAACTGTGATTCACGGTTAAGGATATACTGACCTGCAACAGTCTTTTAAGGCCCAGTATTTTTTTATGGCACAGTCAATGCCAATTAGCACTAAAAGATGTTGGAGAACACGGTTATCCTTCAAATTAGACAGCACTGTGATAATGATTTAATTTTTTAACAATTTGATGCCCCATCCGACTACACCACATATATATTCAATAATCACTGGATCCGGAAATTTCACATTAAATGGTTTGGCTGTTTAAATCCCATCAACTGGCCTCCATGTTCAACTGATTTGACACCTTTACATTTTTTTTTCCTAGGGGTTTGTCAAGGAGTTAGTGTTTTCTAAGGAAGCCAAGCACAATAAACAACATAAAACAATTTATCTATGACGTGTTTCATGAAATCGACAATAATAAAGATCTTTGTCATCTTATGTGAAGCTCTGTTCCAAGGAAGACTTCTAGATTACAATTATGTCAATCAAAATGGTCTTAATAATATATTTGAAGTTAAATTTTTACCCAGATTATGTTACTTGTTTTTTAAAATTTTATTTATTTATATATTTTTTTTACAATTAGTATAGATTAACTGCCATTTAAATTAGAAAAATAAATAACATACAAGATTGAAAAATTACTTATTTCGACCGATAGCCTACATATGACCACCACCTGTGTTATATATGTTTGAGTTTGTAGTATCAACAAATAAAATTTCATGTATAACAGTTGATTAAAGAAAAGCTAGAAATTTACATAAAAAATAATAATTTAAGCAAAATTGTAACTACAGTTTAATAATGTGCACTATAGTATATTAATATAGTGTATCTGTAACACTTTAATATTTTTAAATAACCATAACAATTGATAAATCACCAACACAAGGTTGCAGAAGCAATAACTTCAATAAATGGTACAAAAACATTCTCAGTCACCCATCCCCAAAATTAAACTAATCATCACTAAAATGCAGTTACTCCCAAATTTTGAGTTATGGGGGATACAAAAATAAAATCCCTAAGGTATGGCCAAAATTCGCCTACATATGAAATTTGATTAAATCCGGTTCAACCATTCGGGTTATAGTCACATCAGGCAACAAATGCCAAAAGACGGACATCATTCCAAAAAACACTTTTTTGGAGACAGGAGACCTCAAAAAACAAATACTCAACATCAATTATTTGACCCATACATTACTTTCTCTTTACTACATATTTATGTGAATAACTAAAAACACATTAATTTTACAGTTTATTTTATACCCATTTTAATATAGGTTTGATTG
Source organism: Aphrophora alni (assembly GCA_963513935.1). Taxonomy (NCBI): domain Eukaryota; kingdom Metazoa; phylum Arthropoda; class Insecta; order Hemiptera; family Aphrophoridae; genus Aphrophora; species Aphrophora alni. The sequence goes on from OY740774.1 coordinate 49,294,791, forward strand.
TGTTTGTGCATGAATACATTCATTAGTATGCGTTTGTGTGACAGTTTTTATTTAACTAGGGTCTTTTTTCAAGAATACTCAGGCCCTCATTTACATTGAGTGCAGGTAAGGCAGATGCAAAACCAATGGGGGTTTGAGCCAAAGCGAGTCTATGAAAGTTGACATAGTTTTGAGATTCCCAAAATTAAATCTTCATATAATTTATTTTAATCATTTATGCTGTTTCTTTTTTCCTGTGTGATTCTACAAACGGCCATTATTTTCTTTTCTTTAATTTTTAGTGATTATCCTAAAGTATTTGTTTAAATGTGGCGAAAATAAACTTGCTAGTTCAAAACTACATTATCTCACCATATTTTAAAAGGTACAGCATAAAATACTTAATCATAAAAATGAATATATTAGTTTGATAAGTCAAAAGATCAAAACTTACACCCAAATGCAGTTGCTCTAAGATTTTATTAGTATAACGCACCATCTGCGTCCATATATATTCCTGTGCCAATTGTGTAAGAAATATTGTGGCAAATATCTATAAAAACAAACAAAACAATCATAGATAAACTGTGGAACTATTCTTCATCAAAAATATTAGTTCATTAGTTATCGTCAAAAAGTGAAAATGAACTGTGGACACTGTCTTAAAAAAATATTTACATATTTAAACAATCCTAGTCTTGCTATTTTGCACAAGGGTTCGGGCCATTAAGGTACCATCTACAACATGGCAATTTCGAAACGACATGCTTCCACAATAAAGCCGATTTTTTCTCCATATTGTATCCAAAATTATTTAAAATATTTTCTTTGAAAGGTAATTAAATGCTTAATTACATCCTGTTTTATATTTATGATACAATAATATAATAAAAATTAACAACTTTATTTTTTAATCTAATTGAAAAATAAACCACAACTGCATTGTTCCAAGGTTTAAAAAAATATTTCGCATATAATTTTCTTAGCATTATTATCCTTTAACCTTCTCATATGTTTAACATTGTTTTTATAGACTTTATATCTATGTTGGAAGTTGGAATCACTGCAAAATCTTTAATGTTTTTGGTACTGCTGTACACCTGTCGAAATCCAATGAGGAACATCCTAAATGTGTGAAGCAATGTTGATTAAATTTGGAATATGGATATATTTTGGAATAAAGAAATTATAATTTTTAAGTTAACTCAACATCACTGAGGCCCTTGTCAAAAGACCTAAATGCAAAATTTCTGTTTTCTTAAAACTAATGATTTTGATCTAAAATCCCCACATAAATCGTATTGGACATTATCTCCTCAATGAAAAAATTCGTTAGAGAGTTATTGATTAAAAGGTGAAAATGAAGGATGGGGTCTTAGAAGGTTGAACAGAATTTGTATAAAACAGAATTATATACAATTTTTAGTGAGGTAAACAATATTTTACATTAAAACAAACTTACATTGTATAGCCTGTTGGCCGCACAATGACACGCTAGCTGCTTTGGAACCAAATGCCAAGTTTTGGTCAAAATTGCAAATCCAAGTACAAACACTAATGGTTGAAATATCAAATTATTCTCTTCACACTTTGTGAACAAACATACTTTAAAATAGTTAAGTGCAAGAACGGCAGCTATACTTAAAAAATAAGAAATTAAATCCCAGTTCAGCTTAAACATTTCAAATTTAAAAATTAATTTATGATTAATCAAAATACTGAAAATTTTATATTACTAAAAAGTTAACTTATTAGAAATTTTGAAACTATGGTAATAAATATGACCTCCAATTGTTGTGAATAATTTAAAGTAGTGTTTAACACATTCACTGCTAAGGCAAATTGATATTATATAACCCAGATAACTAAAAATTAATAAGTGTGTTTTTACATACCTTTACATGAAGAAAAGCCAAATAATATGTACAAAAGTTGATTTTAGTTCAGGTAATTAAGTTTTATGATGTAATAAAGTGTGGGTCGGATCCGAGTCATCAGCTCCCTGGGACACAATATTTGTACATCATTTCAATAGGAAATCACTAAAAAAATTTCAAAATATTCATTATACTGATCTATAATATTTATATAGGCCTAACGTAAAATAATAATTATCAATATTATTTTATATTTACAATATTTACAGCCCGGCCCTAATTCCCTATAAACAGAGTTCGGGTTTGACTGGGCAATCGATACAAACATAAATAGTCTGTTTATACTCTCTTCCCCTCTTTGAAACACTCTTTGCATATTTTTTGCTTTGTTCTACCCCTGACATCAGATTCTTCACTTTTAGCGATACTATAAAGAGTGCATAGTGGCTGTGGAGTTGCCGAAGTTAGAAGGCCTTCTAAGACTTGAAGTCTAAAATCATATAGATTCATTTTGAACCTGCCCTGTGTATCATTGTGCATATTATGAGGATGGTAGGCATTGATCATTAGCATTTGTAGGATGTGAACAAAAATTTGTTTTTACCATCGCAGAGTCTTTGGGTCACAAGGGTAGTAGGCCAGCATCTGATCTATCCGGTGTACTCCTTTCATGTGGTACAATTACTGTACTATTGGTAATTGTTTACATCTGGGTTGTTTTCGCTTGTTAGTCACAGATACCATGTTATTTTTCATAATAGACATTTCTCTTGTCCCTCCACCACCCAACAAGCACTCCCTTTTGCATACTGTACAATTATCTCATCTTTTCTAAGGTTAGCTGACTTACCAATGTAGGTAGGGTCTATATGCTTTCTGTCTGGCCGAAGGCGAAGAGTACCAGTACAGTATGTGTCTTTGCTGAGTAGTTTGGAAGCCAATTCAAAACTATTATAAAAATTGTCCATTTACAATGAATGGCCACATTGAAGCATTCCCTGCATCAAGAACATGAGAACTTATGAACATTGTTCTATATCAGCTAGCTCGTCTTGTCCTCCATCATAAACTTTGAAGCGGATAGTTAGACCTATTAGGATAGTTAGACCTTAGGATAGTTAGGTTAATTGACAGAGTACAGCTTTATGCCATACTTGTATCTCTTTCCTTTGATATATTGCCTGAAAACCAGATGACCTCTCCATAAGACTCATCGATAGATAGTTGCTGATTCGGGTAGTAAATAGCAGTCATCTTGTTGTTAAAATAATCAACAAGGAACTGTACTTTTTCAGTATGATACGTTGGCTGGTGATCAGGCATAGCCTTAGAAAAATGCAGATATCTTTAATTAAAAATCGGTTACGGCTCATAAATTTTCGGAAAGGTGACAAGTCAAAAAGATAGTATTTTTTTCCAATAATCTTGTAGTCGATTTAGGCGGATTGTTCCTGTGTGAAGAAGAAGGCATAAAAATATCTTCAACTCCTATAATAGTGTACATTTTTAGTTTGGTGATCTTAGATTGAATGAAGAATACCTTCAACTCAATGCAACAAACAGGAAACGTATTTGTTTTTTGAATAAAATGAATAAAGAATAAAATAAATAAAGAAAGTAATTAGTACAAAATGATAAGAGAAATTTATTATATGTATGTTAATATTTAGAATAGGTATAATTTCAGTTATAAGAAAATTGGTACATTAACATTTTGAAACATAAAGGGAATGCTGTTGCCAACCGGGTGGAAGTTAGTCAGATCTGGACATTCAGAGAGAGAAAATGTAAGAAAAAATAAGTAGCCTATGTTTGCTGAGACAATGTCGAATCGTTGAAAGAAAGTGTTTTTTTCTAAGAAACTAAAAGTTACATTTAAAGAAGTATTATGTAATTAATTAAGTGAAATAGTTTAAACCAGAGAGAAATAAACGTTTAAAGTTAAAAGACGTGATTGTATAATATGATGCAATAGACAAAGAGTACTATTTTATGTAAGCAGGAAAACGTGTATAAAAGGACAAGTAGTATCTGAGTTTTCAAGAAAAACTATATGATTTGAATAAATTGTTTTGAACTAACGACAAAGTATATAATTGTGACTGTTACAAAAGGGGAAAGTAAATAAATCTAAAAAAGTTATTTTTAAAAACGAGAGAAGATATTTTGATAAAACAACTCCATCTGGTTTCAACCCGGAAAAGAAGTGAAATAATTAAAAGTTTATGTAAAACATTCAACTTCTGTGAAAAAGTGCATGTCTTGTAGAACATGCTTAAACTATTTTTTATAGAAATTTAAAAATGAAAATAGTTAGAATTTGTAATTTATTGTTGAAAGTTGAATGAAATGTTTGTAGAATCCTCACACGTTTTTTCAAAGAAAGAAAATGTTTTATTTGAATATAATTATTGAAATCTTTTGTAACTAAAATATTTTCATTGTTTAATTTTTTGAATTAGATATTTTAAATTTTAAAAAAAGAATGAATATTTTATAAAAGTAATTGTGAAAGGTAAAAAATATTAGCTTTCGTATAATTAGAAATTTCATTTTGAAATTAGGTTGCAACCATAATAATATTAACAAATAAAGTTTTAATGAAATATAATTTTGATTAGTATAAAGTGTAGTATGTTAAGTGTAATTTTGTCTTTTCAGGTAATATTTTGATTTGTATGAAATTTTATGTTAGATGTTTATTAATAATAAAATGTGCATTTCAGAAAAAAAAGGATTCTGTATTTTATTTAATATTCTGCAAAGTACAATATTTTCTAGGAATGGTTCGTCAATTAAAAGGTTAAACCAATTAATTGGTCTGTTATTTTCAGGCAAAGGAACAAGTAATTTGTTTTCTTTTTTAAAAACTATTTGTTTTAGTTCAGCAGTTTGATTAGACCATACAGGGTTTTAAATTGTTTCATCTGCACTTTCTTCACTCTCCATATCAGAATCTTTAGAACTACTACTAAGTGTAATTGTCATCACTCAAGTTAAGGTCATCAGCAACATTTGCCATGTCTAATGACCTAAAATCTAATATTATATACAATAAACAAACTTATTTACACGAATAATAACTACAAGATCAGTAACTGCAATAGTCATAAAAGTGGTAACTGAAAACACAAAAAAGAAATCACATTGACACTCAAAAAGCGGACGATGTAAAGATCCTTCCACCACAAGTTCTAAGCACATACTAAAAGTAAAAACAAACAAATAAAAGTAAAAACACTGTAGTTCGACTCGGATCCGAGTAACATGCTAGGAGCCTCACTATTACTCAGATCCGAGTCACCCGCACTTAACGTGTTACCGGTTTAATCGATAAATGTAACAATTTCGACAATATTGTTTATATACATATAGTAATATACTGTATTAATCTTAGAGCATTTAGTTTTGGTAAAAAGATAATTTCATATTAGGCCTATATAACTAATAATTGCAAATAATCTAACTAATGCCAGTTTTAATATTAATATTGTGCAAATAAACGAATCTTATTGTTTTGCATTAAAATATTTTTTAAACACATTTTCAATACTTAAATTAAATATTCAAAAAATTAGACACTTCCTATTTTAAAATCAGATTAAACTTGTTTGTCAGACTTTATATATATATATATATATATATATATATATATTTACTATTTTTTAAGAAACTTTTTACTGACGGTAGAGTGAGCGAATCGAATATCTGCGTCTGAACATGTAATGAAACCCAGCACCCCCCACTCCTCTGAAATTCAATGTGAATAGATCCCACTATATTAATACTGTTTCTATAAATAGCACATAATCAGTCAGAGAGATATGTCTGCTCAGTCATCTCGGATTGTCCATCATTTTTAGTTGTTCTTGTAATTGTAAATTTTGCTTAAAAAGAGACACAACCCTTGTTTGATTTATTTAGACCGAAATCTTCATGTAAAATTGAATAATGTATCCACTACTAAATAGGGAAATGGAATTGACGCTGCATTTGATAGATATTTTGGATATATTGCAATCAAAAATATTTGTTTCATACTGTAGTTATCATAAATCAATTGTTTCTTTTCTGGAATAAGAATCTATTAAACTTCGTAATAATGAATCAAAATAATAAATAAATTGTGTGTACTCATTGAGAATTACCTCACAGACGTAACCAGGTGTGCATGAAGACTGTGTGTGCGATTTTACTCCTCACTTTAGTATATTATATAGTATATATATTATATGTATATATATATATATATATATATATATATATATAAATATATATGTGTGTGTGTGTATATATACCCCACTCTAAAAGATAATGAAAACACTATTGTTATACAAAATATAAGTCCAGCTGTAAAAGCGGAAAATTGATAAATATTGGCTAAAAATATTTCTATTTTTCTGCCTGAAAAACAGATCTACACACATTATACAAACAATATGTGCAAAGAATTAAATTAAATTTAAAATTGCGTCATGTATTCATTATAGGATCACAAGAAAATACTTTGTATTTATAGATAACCACAGTTTAAAAAAACAACTGGACCTTGTTCAGAAAATAAAATCAGAAAAATTGGAAGAATCCTACAAATTGGCATCTTGTGACATTCTAAATCCCACCAATATTCCTATCCAACATACAATAAAATTTTTTTTAAAGAATATTCTCACCTCTCCGCAACATAAATTTGCCAACTAATTTCCTTTCTCAATTCCGCTCTTAACCAAAATTATTTCCAATTCAATAATCAATATTTCGCTCAAAATGATGGGCTAAGTATGGGTTCTCCATTTTCTAGCATACTTTCAGAATTAGCCTTGAACCATATTGAAAACACTTTCCTGGCATCTGATTCGAATTCGTACATACACAACATCATTTTCTTTTACAGTTACATGGATGATGCCATCTTTTTATTTAACGGTAGTACAATAAAACCGTATATCTGAAATAACTATCATAACATTCTTTACCATCGAATTTTAAAATAATAATAAATTAAACTTTCTTGTACTAACCATATCCAAAGTCAATAACGATTTTACGTTCAAAATTTACTGAAAAAAAGACATCAACTGATCCACCTATATACGCCTTTTCCCACTAACCACCGGAATAAAAGTTAGCCACCTATAATACTTTCACACACCGCTTCTTAACCATTCACATGGCAATAATATTTATTTCAATCAAGAACTACAGATTATTGCTGTGGCAAATGGTTATAGAAACAGGATTATTGACAAAATAGTATGTAGACTCAAGAACAAATTTAGATTACAAACAACAAATAATCCTCAACCTATATACGTCTTTTGAGAGTTTGGCAATATGGTAAATCATGATACAACAAACTGGAGTGATTTCTAACATATAGAGCATGGAATTGCGTTTCTTACCGGGATATTATAAAGTGATGTGTGATGATTGTCCCAATTTTCCCTAGAGCAAACTGAACGTCTCTTGTACATAAAGTTTAAATAACTATTAAGAAAGTTAAACACAACTATATCTATAACAGCCATCGCAAACACAAATTTTAATGTAAATTTGGACGTAATGCATGTATTCAGAAATGCTTTTGAAGAATTTGAAATTTATAAAGCTCAGAAGTATGATTATTGTGTTTTAATGTATTATACTTTTATTCCAATCAAACTTATTGTTCGATTTTATAATTACAATACAAAGTCCATCTGCTCCGATTGAAGATAACAAATAAGAAGACACAACCAGTCTCAGTGTCGTCTCCCCGATCTGACATACAAGTAGCAGATTATATCATATAGCCTAAGTGCTTTTGTTTTTTTCAACTTATAATGATCTCTGCAAGGAGTGTGTAGAAGATTTTTTACTTATGTTATGTTTTTTTAATTAGCCTGATGATGAGCCTTTGTTCGAAACTGTAGTCAGTATCACTGTAGAAAGAAATGTACCTTCTTATTAAGAGGATTAGTAGACATATTATCTACAGATAAATTAGAAATTAATGTTTCACTAATCCAGGGTCTTTCTCTGTGACTTTTAAGTTTAACAGATTCTTGAATACTTATGGCAAGGTATCTACACACAATAACTAACTCTGTTTTCTTGTACATCATCAATAAAATTATACAAAATCCGCATGGTCATAGTTCTCAGTTTTCCAACCAAAAAAGCCCTTCTATAGAAAATGTAAAGAACTGAATCACTCCATAATTTTTATTAACCGAATTTATATTTTTATTTCTTTGTTGGAGCTATGGCGTGTATCAATTCAATTTTAACAATAAAACAACTCATAACTAGTCGAAGTGTGTGAAAGTTAACCGAGATGAATTACTAGTGTTATTATTATTATAAACTCTTAACGGTTATATATAAATATGTGCAATCTAAGTTTGAACTTTTAAACTATTAAATCTATCTATTGTTGAATTCCCTGTACATAAATTCAGGATGTTTTCCAATTCAATTCTCACTTCCTCAAACTCAAGTCAAACACCAAACATTGGTCTTTTCGGGACATATTTATAATCTCAGTCATAATGAAGTATCAAACCTTCATATGCACTTCCGCTTTAATTAAAGACTATTAATGAAAAGTCAAAGGTTAGTAGAGGAATTTTTCTGTTCATTCATTGCGTATTCAATACTTTTGTTCTAACCCATGAAAGTACAGCTGAATCGGTTAAAAATAATGGTTTGCAGTTAAATATATTCAGAACTTTTTTAACCTGTTGTCATTAAAGAGCACTTATAAGTGCTTCTAAAAGTTCAAGTCTTGGTATTGTTAAAGGTTTTATAGCTAGAATCCTAAAATTACTTTGCACAAGTTTTATAAACATTTCTATGCTATTTTTTAGCCGCGCAAGCTGCATATGACATTTTATTTGCATCACTTAATACGTGCAAGGTTATTTCACAATCATTAAGAGAGCCAATAATCAGTCTACTTGGAATTCGGTAGTTATTTAATGTGATCAGTTTCAACTATATTTTAAATTCTTTAACTCAGGTAACTCTTTATCCCATCCAAAGGTCATTTTCCAATTTTCTTGTGGAATTATTTTGATAATAAACTTGTAGGACATAATAAAACCAACAGGATCAAAAATCCTGTATGGTAATGATAATGTTCTTCTGGTAATTTTATTCTCAGTACAAAATATTTTCATTGACATCACAAAAGTGCTCAACAAGTTTCTTGTCCCAACACAATCCTAAAACTGATATAATATCTTATTGAACTTTACTTCACTTTACTTAAACAGGTGCCTTAACTCAAGCTCACAGTTCAAATCTGGTACAATATCACTACAATTACATAGTAGGCACAATAAACTTGTCATTGAATCATAGCCTTTAGAAATTGGTCCTTGAAGGGTCCATCCTAATTTTGTTTCTGTAGCTACCACATCTTTATCTAGTACAATGGACCCTGTTAAGAATTGCCCTTAAACATTTGCTCCTAATAAACAACCTATATCAATATAATTAGTGCTTACATCAGTTAAAATATTATTATTTTCATTCTGCAATGGGTGAACATTCTCAGCCTTTATACTTTGAAGGTTTCCATATATTTTCAACTCATCTAACACGCACATATTAAAATAAAAATCACACGTAATACTCATTAAATCATTATTATAAATTCTGAATATTTTTTTATTTGTTTTCCATCACCAATGAACAGGCTGCGGCACAAAGACTCTTGGGAAGCGGTTGTGGCACAAAGACAGTTTTAATAACAAGCTCAGTATTTAAAAATTTACCTTTTACTTCCTTATAGACCGTCGCGTCGTAAAAAACGACGTAATTGAGTTAATTCTTTTCTCTCACTCTAATTTTTCCATATTACAATCATGGTATGCTTGCCAAATATTTGAAATCTTCGTATATATGGAATAAAATTTATAAAAAACAAAATTAATTCAGTTAGCCCAATCTTAAACTGACTTGTTATTATTCACGTTTATAATTAATTATATTATTAGTTATTTGTAACAATTAATTGCTATAGCTTACCAACACCAAAACCTACAACTAGTACGTAAATACTTGTGGTAAATTGGAGGCTTATAATTTGGAACTTATAATACTTGAATACATAAAATTCAACTATGTATTATATAATTCAGAAAAGAAAACATAATAATCTTATTAAAACATAAAATTTATCAGCAATCATTTAATTTAAACTATATTTAAACATGAACAGTATGGATAAATATATATAATAAAATTCAGGTGCTGGAAAACCACAAGGGTTTCTTATTTACACCTTCGTCATTCAAATATCTGTTTTAAGCTGATCAGGGAATCATAAATTTTAAACGAAAATATATAGAAATTAATAAAATACCTAAATAAATATTAAACGATAATTTGACCAAATGTAGAATGTTAAGGTATCTGAAAAACTATCATACCAAATTCATTGAGGTAAAATAATATCATATTAAAAGAAATTGTGAGTGGCTTCTGGACACCTAAAACCAATGGAGCTTTAATAACAACAGCTGTGAGCTGACGGAAAAAAGAGCTTTATTGTTGTTTTGATTTGTGGTTTTTTAAGGTTAAGTTGTTTGTATTTTATTCTACCGTTTTTTTTTTTAAAATGTATAATGTTTTAAATATTGAATAATGACGTCTAACCAAAAACGTACAGTATATGTTGGTAAGAATATTGTCACGAAGTTGAACGATCTGATATAAAATATTTACAATAGTTTTTTGTTATATGAAGTGCCTTTAGGACATAACCTAAAAATTTCCATAACCGCTGTTGAAGTTTTAGATTTATATATTGTCTTTTCCTAAATAGTTTGCAGATATATATATTGTCTTTTCCTAAATAGTAGGTGAAAAGAATTCTGGTCTTTTGTTATATCTTAACAGTAGAATGACAAATTCAGAATGGCTATGTATTTTCTGAATTTCAGTAGGCTCTGCAATAATTGTTTACAAAGAAAGTCAGGCTTTTTATTGCATTTATTTAACATGATCTACATACCTGATTTTTTAATAATAAAATAAGTTTTCAACGAGGAGCTAATTTTTTCACGGGAAAAAACATAATTTCAACTTTTCTAGGTTACGGTCCATTAAGTGAGTTACACCTTAAAATATATATGTACGGGAATTTTTACCTTACAAAGTTAAGTAAGGTGGCAATATATTACCAATATATATAAATATAAATTACATAAGCGTAAATTAAAAAAAAAGAAGAAATTGTGCGTTATTTCCCAAGAACACCCATCCAAGTATTAATCGCGCTCGATGTTGCTTGACTTCTTTGACATACAAATAGATTGAATTTTGTAGTTTTGAAATTGCGATTTTTCGGTGAAAAAATTAGTTCCGGATTGAAAATTAATTTTATTAAGAAATAAGGTATGTAGAACATGTTAATAAAATTGCAAAAAAAAGCTGTGGCTATCTTTGTAAATAATTACTGGCTCTGCCAACATTAACATGTTATATTATCGGGTGTTTACAGAAAGTTCCATAGAATATAATCGTCTGTATATACCAATCTAGATAATTATTTACAAAGATATATACTGATACTTTTGGTGATTTAAAAAATAATCATATTCTATATACCTTATTTCTAAGGTAAATATGTATTGTTTTTGTCGTTGCTGTTTTCTCACAAAATTTCGTCAATTTGTGTTGTAAATACCTTCTGATATAACAATTTCATCACCCTCTATTGCGCCATACACTTTTTATGTTTCACAATACCTTATTTGCTCTATTGCGTCTAGATTTAATAGATTACGCATATTGAAATCATTCGTGGGGTGCATGCACACTTCAATAATTACAGGTTCATATTACTACGCTTCAATGATTTAATATTTATGAAAACTAGGTCTCTGAAGGATTGTATACATATACTTTCCTTGACCTGCATTTACTTAAGTATGACATGTAATTGAATTGTTGCTACACTTCAGCTACTACTTTTTTAAGGAGGAGTAAATAAATTAAATTACAGTGAATCTCATTTCCGATTCACTGAAATTAGCTGTGAATTCATCCGGATTGTCAATTTGTATTATTTACTGGCAGGCTGCGCCCCACGTTTTTTTCTCCATGTATTCCAAATATATCCGTAGCCACTAACAATCCTCCTTCAAAATTGTAAAGGGTCATGAAAAATTATTTTATACTTTTTAGTCCGTTTTAAAAACGTGGTTGTTAAAAAAAAAAAAAAAAAAATTTGATTTATCATTTTCTGTTTTTTAGTCTTATGTCCGGGTGAAAGATTTCAATTGGTTTTGTATATATTGATGAGACTCTGACAGGGACATATATAGGAAATTCCGAATGAATTTCACATCCTGTTTATGCGTCTCGGGAGTTACGCATGTTTGTTTTTCAGAATGGCGGCGTGCATCACTAGCTAGACGGGTGGTATGCGCTTCAGGAGTCTCACAAATTCTTTTTTTAGAATGGCGGCATGCTAACTAGGCGAGCGGTTTGCGTCTCTGGAGTGTTGCACGTTCGTTTTTCAGAATGGCGGCATGCATTCCGAGCAGCACACGTTTCGGGAGCCTCGTTTGCTCTTGCTTGAGCATGTCAATGCACATCATCGGCAAGTCAAGATGAATTTGTGTCCCCCGTTTCAGGCGACCTTGCTAAAGCTTTTCGTTTCTTATCATTTTCAAGTTCGATCTTGCGCTGTTTTTCAGGACTTCTGTAGCTCGCTTACGGCGTTTGGCTAATCTGGCCAACTTGTCTGCTTCAGATTCCTGTTGTATCCAAACTTGCCATGTTTGCTTCTTCTTCTCTAATCGGCCATACCGTTGAGTAGCCGTCTCTTTAACCATTGTAACGATTGTCAGAAATGTAATATTCACATATACGCTTAGCACATTATTGAATGCACATTTGACGACGAAAACCTAGCGCACTATTCACTATCACCAAACGCGCGTGAAGCGGGATGTTTCCACTGGAAAATACAATTACACTTAAAACTATGGGGCGAACCGCGACACGCTCATACAGGTATTTACACACTTGAAACACAAGTTCTGCTGTTACAGCAACGCGAGAGAGCAGAAACGAAAGTGCTGATGCTGTATACTACGTTGCAGTATATGCAAAGCAGACGCTGCTCTCATTAAATATTGTTTAACCAATCTTGCAGACAAGGAACAGAGTGAAAATTGCATTGTTATCCATCCTCGACCCATGTTTAAAATTTCAATTCTATATCTCATTGGCCAATTTTTATTTCTTTAAACAAATGTAGAGACAAGAAACCAACTGAATATTGTATTGTCATCCATTTCTGACCTATGTTCAAAATTTCAGGTCTCTAGCTTATCGAGAAGTTAGTTTAAACTCAATTGCAAAATTCCACCCGGACAGACAGACAGATATGACGGAAACCGAACTAATAAAAACGTGGTAAAAAACCATCAAGGCATTCGAGCGAGTCTTAGCAAAGACATTTGGATCAAGTCTGAGGTGTACTCAAATGTGTGTAATCTATTCTGTATTATTGTACGCATCCTCGATAGGGGACATTTCTATGTAATACAGCAATTATGAGGCTCTAATGATAAAACTTCAAAGGAGAATGACACACAGATGTATAAGTGGTAAATACAGCCATAGCCTTGGTGAGAGTCTCACTAATAGACCTGCTGATGGAAGAAAGAAGCAGGATGTTTTGGAGGATTGGTGCTCCTCTTGTATGTATGTACGAAAGAAGGCACTGAAAAAGTAACAACAGAGATTGCCCATGGATGATAGGACTGGAATATGGACTTAAAGGTTTATTTCCGGAGCTGAGGAAATGGGGATTCACTTAATATAGGAAAGTGGACTACTACATCACCCAAGCTCTTACTGGCCATGGAGCATTTGCATAAGTACAATATCAAAGATGATTATGCTTGTAGGTACTGTGGAGAATTGGATTCTACAGACCACACAACCTTTTATTGCTTAAGATGACAATCTGATAGATATGAGGAATGTGTGGGATGGGCCGATTAACCCTTCCGGTTTGGTAAGCAGAGCAATGAATTCTGCTGTGCTAGATCTAAGTTTATAAAATCCGTAATGACCCACAAGATTGATGAGTAAAAAATTTTTAGCTACAAACCAGATAGACAGTGAATAATAAAGAAAACCTAACACATAATCTGTTAAGGACAATTAATTAATTGTTATATAAGTTTACATGGTTCAGCCAGTTGGAATCATCACAACTTACATATATGCAATATTCAACCAATAGAAGACAATATATAATACATATGCAAAAGTCATATACAATATCATGCAAAATGCATTAATATAAAGATATGATTTGACTTGGAGACGTAATGTTGTCCTGAATTGGAAATCTGATATGAATTGGATATTTGTATCCAGATTTAATGCTTTTCCAAGTGGTCCCGGGATGAGAAAAAGTATCATGGGAGGTCTCTGCTGGAGTGTGTTCTACTGACGTCCCCCCCCCAAATAAAGGGAAGGGACTATGTTCAGATATTTATAGTGACAAGAGTTTACTAGCAATCTATAAATTATGTAATTAAAATAGCCTGTAATCTAAAAATATTCAAACAAAATAAATCTGATTTTAAATTATTCAAATATAAATGTGTCACATAGTATTTTAATCCAGGATTTTTTCTGTTATAGAATTACAAAAGTCTAACTATTTTCTATTGATAAATAAATTCAGAAGTTGTTTCTATTATGAGAGTAGACCATGACTGAAAACCATAATCAACATGTTAAGGCCTGTTATCAGTGATCATTTTTGTGATGTGTAGTAGCTGATCTTGGAGATTAGTCACTTGCTCTAATGATACGATTAGACACTCTATCTAATATGATTAAAAGATGTACATATTCATTAGTGTAGTACTAGTTATACTTTTCTAGATTCCTATTTCTGGAGTTTATGTGGTGATAGGCAACTGTTATAAAGATTCATTTGAGCAGATATTAGCTTTCACCTATTACATGTATTTGGATTAAAAACTTTCTATAATATAATAATAATTTAACCTAACCTAATAATGCTTGTAGTCCTGTAAGAGAAAAGATCCTTAATTCACTTTCTGCTACTTATACAAGAGCTTGTTATATCAATTAAATGATACTATCTTGGAATAATTTTATGACAATTTCTAAACTATGAAGAATTGTTTACAGTTTTGTGACATATTTGAGGTAGATTTTAATTTTAGACCACTTGTAAACTCTTCACTTATCTGAATGAAGTATTTTTTCTAACCCCAGAATACTTTTTTCTAACCCACAGAATGGGTGACCCATCATTACATCTCTTTTACTCGATTTTAACACCTATGAAAATCTATTGCATCATTCACAATGGCATTTGGTACAATAAAAGCAAATAACATTTTTGAAAAAGTTTGAATGCCGAGTTCCTACATACTTTCTGGCAGATTAAAATGGAGTTTACACGCTCCCAATATTAAAATAGGAAACATTATTTTATTGAAGGTCATAATTTACTGACTATGCGATGGTTATTAGGAAGAATAACATCTTTACCTCCAGGTATGAGTAGTTATTCTATTTACTTCATCAGGGTCTCTAACGTCCCATTATGAAATTATGTACTCTCCCAATTGAGACATAATTTTTAAAATGAAATTTGATTTAAAAAAGAAAATCTTTTATTTAATCAATCTTTTTACCCCATTTTTTCTGAACCACCTTGTGTCTTTTTTTAAATTGTTTATGAGAGAAACATGCCATTAATTATTTTAATATTTCTTTGTTTTTATCTTCTGTGTTGTCTATTGATTAATATTCTCCAGTATCAGGGCCTTGGATCTATAATTTTGACAATACTTATTCTTTTTCCATCTGTAGCTACTTTTCCCCTGTACTTGGGTAACATGAGTTTATTAGTTTTTTTTCTGTCAACTGTGATTAATTTCACTTTTATATTTACTATAATACAATTATTTTATTCCTAGATAATAAAAAAAAAAGTTAACTGATATTATACCTAAACACTATACTATACCGGGTGTTTAAGTTGAGACAACTAAATATCTCGAAAAATACACAATGTACGAAAAAATGTATGACATGAAAAGTTAATATTTCCAAAGGGGACATATGTCTGTGTCATCATTAACCACCTTCCACCGCTCTTTATGGGTGGAGTGGGGGTAACCTAATTAAATTAGAACCTCTATTTTTCTTTAGAGATTTTGGTAGTATGTTAGAAAATAAGTAACTTTTACTTGAAATTTTTTTTCTTCGTTTCGTGGCAGATGGCGCTGTAATCAGCAAAATTTAATTTTGTTGATTTTGCAAATTTGTTAACCAAGTTATTCGATCAACAATACATTTTTTATTTAAATGTACACCTTTCTATACTAAAAACTCGATATTCTTGTTAAAAATTTGATTTAGTTTTCTACATTTGAATTTAGTTGTACATTTTTACATGGTCCTTGATTGTTGCAAAATTTTTGGCACATTGTTTACCATTCACTCTGTATACCGATACTCATACATGATTTGTAAAGGAAAAAAGTCTTTAAACACTAATATATCATTTTGAACTTAAAAACCCACATTTGTAGTGTTTATAGATCACCCTTGTATTAACACCTTCTACGTTCATTATTAGAATTTGTTCATCCCAAAGCCACAAGTACTTATAATCTTTTTTCTGTTTGATCCTCACAGTTTCAATAAATAAATTCCTATACAATTTGTATCTAACTTACTATCTAATAGTCTTATTTCTCATCTTCATCATATCGGCTGTTTCGGCTATTGAGCCATTTCCAAGTTTTTATTTCGGATATTTATTATCCTTTGTCACATGAACAACAGTCCGTATGGCAATTACAAAGAATAAATTCCTCTTCGCTGGACTCAAGCTCTCATTTATATAGATTTAGTTGCTGATAGGCAAATTCATGTGATTGATTAACAAATATCTTTTCTATCTTATTTTCGCCATAAATATATATTTATCTATTTGTTTCTGTAATTTAAAATGATACCTAGGACTTTCATTTGAGCTTGCTCTCTTTCCTAACCTGTGGCACACATCTTCTATTTCTTCTGAAATGGAAAAGTCAAGTACCGCATAGTCTTTTTTACAAACTTTTATAACTTATTTATTAGGGTCTCGAGGAAAACCAATCAAATATCTCAACCATACTCAACTGATCTTCTAATTTGACTGTACATTTTCAAGTCAATGTAAAATATTTTTAACACTCATAATTCTTTGTTGTTCAATAACTTTGTAATTAAACAATTTATGCTAACGACTGAAAGTACTTATGTTTGGTATAAGTAACAGTATTTTTCTAATATGTATAAATTGTTTGCTTTCTAATATTCATCGTCTTTGTTAAGCTGCCTTGTAAATATTGTAACTTCCAGCAAAACCATGGGCGGCAAGACTCAATAAATTAAAATTTTTATAAAATATTGTGTTTGTCTTTCATTTAACTTTATAATTGTTATAAATCTGTATAACTTCTTCTTGTCTCCTTCAGCTTTCTCATCTATCCTTGCAGTTCTCAATTCAGAACCGTTGTACTCTTTCTTCTTTCCTTAGAACAAGGATGACAGCACCAAATTTGTTTATCATTACTAACCCACTCATTGTCATTCTTGAATATTTGTATACATTTTGCTCTACTAAAATTGTCCGATTGTTTCAGGTGGTTTAGCAGAGGAAGTGGATGAAAAAGTTTTACATGCTGCTTTCATTCCTTTTGGTGATGTTGTGGATGTACAGATTCCCCTAGACTATGAAACAGAGAAACATAGGGGATTTGCTTTTGTTGAATTTGAATTAGCTGAAGATGCTGCAGCTGCAATTGATAATATGGTAATCTTAATAACTTCCACATTTTATTTATGACTTTTAAATTCATTAGGATATGTATGCCATGTATGTTATATTTTATTATTTTAGAAATGGGTATATTTGAGATATATTGCAACCCTACATTGTTGTCTTCTTTTTTTATTTATTTTTATTAAATCTGCATACAAATTAAATTTTTCTTATTATTTCGAAAAGTAAGGAAGCTATAAATAGAGCTCATACTTCCTCACTTTTCTACTCATGTAGTATGTAATAAGAAATAATACTAATTGTTTTAAAGAAACGTAAAATTACTGAAATACAATTTTGTATTTTTTTCTTTTCATTAATGTACTCGACTATTGAGATTTTCAAAGTAGTCTACAATTTAAAGAAATTCATGTGTTTTACTAGATAATATAAACTTAAATTATTACATAAGATCCGGCTAGGTGATGATCTCTAAAAATACAATTTTTGCTATTAACATAAAATATTACTGTAATTATAACAGGATGAAATAGGTAGGCTAATGCAAGATTTAATATCTGTATGAAATTCTTCATCAATTCATAATGTAAGTATTACAAATAGTTCTTAGATACAAATTAATCAAAATATATAAATACTAATCTTACTCACTAGATAGGTGATTGGGTGGGTGAAAATATGCAATAATTGATTTATGTTTTAATTAATTCTTGGTCTTTGACTTACACAATATTATTATGCATTGCATAATTGTGGTACCATTATTAACAATATTATTAGTTCATTAAAATTTTATAACAAGTTCTGGTTTGTAAGGATGTATCAAGGTTCCAAGGTTTTTTTGATTATAAATTTATTAGGAAATAAATTTACCAATTGTTTTCTTCTTTTTTTATCATTACCATATGTATAAACCTTTCTCTTGTCTTTAAATCTTGGGTTATTGATTCAGTACTATATTGAAATATATTAAGCACAACAATTATATTAAACTATTTGTAGTGTTGTCCTGAGTCAAGTGATTGTTAATTATTGTTGTGGCTCCTCTGCCTGCTTAGGTCATTCTTATTCTATTCTTATTTAAATTCACTTTAACTTTGATGCACTTTATTTTCTTATTTATTAGATGATTGAATTGGCTTGTGTTGTGAAATGGTATATGTGATGGATTTCTTTAATCATGACTGTTTTCATTGAGGTCAGGGTTTGAAATGTATGATATGAGCCCTGAGGTGATTTTCATATGTCCATTTACAGAATTGAAATTCCATGTCATTATAAATAATAATAGTGATAATAGTATTTATTTAGTTCACATTCTTTAAATAAAAAATAAAAAAAACATTCTCTACTTTGTAAATAAAAAGCTTATAACTAAAAAAAATCTTAATTGCTAATTGAAACTTGTAAATAACATGAATGAAATTAACAATGATGAACAGTTTGTAGATTGTATAATTTTTCATGTTTCAGGAGATATTCATAGTAGAACACAATATAAGAATTTGGGTTAATAATGTCCCCATGTATTTATTAATATGTGGTGTGTTCTGGCTAGAGATTATGTGATTGGTTCGTTTATCCTTGTGGAAGCCATATTGAACCGGACAACTATCTTAGCATTTATAAATCTGTTTATCTTACCCAAAATCTAAAGTGACAATGTGATCTTCGAACAAGTTGGTGTTTCTGCTAATATGTAAACATTGTTAGGGACTACTGTACATTGATAAGACATTTTCACAGCACTGGATTGAGAGGAGTGAATGGCAGCCATTGTTCTCCAGGTTTAATACCTAAGAGTTTTTATTTCTGGAGTTTTGTAAAGCAAAATGTGTTTACTGAAGCAATTGATAGCATTAAAGCCTTAAATCATCAAATAATTGAATCATTAGAGTTCTGATGTTCTTTGTTGTTTGTAGCGGGAAATTAGTCAGCAATTGAATGTCTGCAGGGTCTCATGGCAATCATCATACATTGTGGCAACTAATGCTAAGAAGTTCTTAAAATTGAGTCATGTTTAAGTAATATAATATATGTATAAAACATCTTAATTAGGCTCCTTCAACAATTAGAATATTGAATTAAAATTATATGTTCAGAAAAAAAAGGTAACAAAAGTATAATTAACAATAATGATCAGTAATTGGAAGTTAGTACAAAATAAGAACAAGGTATGACTTTACTGACAGTCTAATTTATTATGTATAAACTAAAAAAATTAAATAAATGTATGTTAAATCTATTTTCTTATTCACCCTTAACAGTCGGAACTTATTAATTCAACGAATTATTATAAACATTTGATAAGTCATAATCTGGCTATGCAACTCACTTTTATGATATTGATAACTAGCTTTTAATGATAACAACTTCATTTTATTTTTTCAATATCCAGGTAGTTCAAGTGCAATATTACTCCGGTTGGTGTATATTACTTGACTTTTATGTGCATAAATATTCTCCTCATCTAGTTAAACATTATCTCTGATAGTTAAAAACTGAAGTGTAAATTTACTGTGCTTTTTCTTCATCGGGATGAACGTAGTCATTCAGTGTCTATGTCATCTGACTTTTTATCTATAGTAAAACATTTTATACATTAATGTGGGAATCCACGGCAAAGGTATTTTTTTGTTGAGCTTAAATTACTGTTTAAACACATTTTTATTGGATGTGTGAGGGTAAAAAAGTAAGCATAGGATTTAGGCTTATTTAATTAGATTTAGACGATCTTGTAGGATGATGGTTTGGTCTTTGAATGGTTGTTGGACATCTTTTAAACTAATTTGTTGTTAATGATGAAAGGTCAAGTTATATGTTGATTTGGTTTCTTGTTAAATTTGGTCATAATTAACTTTTTTAGGCTAAATTTAGTGTTGTGTTTTGTTTTTTAGATTTTTATATATATTTTAAACAATTTTTAGTTTGTTTACAACTTTTACATTTTGTAAGAATTTTTGTTCCACAATACACAGGTGATAATGTTAACGTACATAATATATATTTTAATTAACAACACAACACTATTAATGTCTGATGTGAAAACAACAAATATGTAATTACTTCTCTTTAATTTATTTACAAATCTCTGGGCTTATTGGTTCTGCTCAAATTCAATATGTATTAATTTCTAATAGTTTATCAAAATTAATCTATGATTATATTAAACAACTTAAAATTAATTTAAAAATTTCAATTTATGTTTGAAAAATTATATATTATTAAATGCAATCAATTAGGTTAAACTAAGTAAAATTGTATTAGGTAGGCTATCAGGATTAGGGTAATTTATTAAGTTTAATATTTTCTAATTATGTAAGTCTACAAAAACTTAATTTGATATAAATTGTCAACAGTTTATATATCAATCACTTCTTTTACTTTATGAGTTGGTTAATAACTTCAACTCTATAGTCTCACACTTGGCTTAAATATTTTACAATTTGAATCTACTTATGCTTGGAATTTAGCCTTTATTTTGTTCAAAAACACAATATTTAAGTTCACTTTTACAAAACTCTCACTTCCAACAGTATTTTTTCTGTAAATTAATATTATATTCTCTCGGATATACTTTTAGCGATCTTACCTTGTTTAAAATTAATTTGGAAGTTTCCATCTCAATAGGATTTCATTAGCATCAGTTTTTCAAGAATAGGCCAGCCTGATATTTTCTTTTCCATAGATTCTGTTAGCTTAGAGTTAACTAGTATTAAATCCAGTAACATAAAAATATGTTATATTTTGAAATCGCTATTAATTCAGCATAGGTTACGCAGATATAATTTTATTGTTATTGTTATACTTTCTTTTTATGTTGTATGTAATGTTCAAAAGAATTTGTGTTTGCTATTAATTCAGCATACGGTAGTTTACGCAGATATAATTTTCTTGTTACTGTTTTAACTTTCTTTATATGTTGTATATAATGTTCAAAAGAATTTGTGTTATATTTAAATAACAAAATATACCTCGTGTTGGATATTATTTTTAAAGTATAACAAATTTCTTAAAACGGTGATTGCTCAGGGTTATTTAAAAACTTTAATTTAAGATATTACCATTTTATAGAAAACCTCAATAATTATTTTAACAAAAGTTACAATACAACATTTTCTCATTTATTAAGATCAATAATTATTCAATTCTTCTCAATTTACAAATTAACAAGTCTTTCTTCTATAAAATCTTTAAAAAATTATATATATATATATATATATATAATTCTTTAAAACATATATATTTTCTATTTCATTCTTTTAAATACAAAATTTATTTAACCACATTGTCTAAGTCCTTTTACTCAAATTTTTATATTAAACTAAATAACTTATAACTAACATCCTAAAACTAAACAACAAACTATATGCAAATCACATATTACTATATACAAGTATTCCATTACTCTACTATCATATATTTAAAATAACAATATTAAATAACCAAATACGAATCCAAGCGTTTTGTATGTGTAAAAAAACATATTTTCGAAGAAACCTCGGTTCGCCATGTTCTGCTGACGTCATGAACCATGCATCTGTTTTCACGCTACAACTTAGCAATGATAACCTAGTATTTCACTGAGTGTTTTATCTCTTTACACTTATATATTCTTACATTAAAATCGGTCTCTTAAAATTAATTAACAATATGCTTATTATAACTAATTTGCTTAACTATTTATATTTTAATATTTTTTAACTTCTCTATATTTTCAACACCAGTTAAATACTCCTATAATATATGTTCAATTTGACCTAGTTTTAGAGCTGTCTATCTGGGATAAACACTGTTTACGTATTTCAACTTTTAACTACATAAATTGTATTAAATGTGATTAGATTATATATCTAATATTCCCATCTTTTGTCTACAATACTGTTTTCAACTAGATCAGTGTCTCAAGTGTTTGTGAAGCTTATTTGAATCCATTAACTAAATCAGTTCTTACCGTGTAATTTAAACTAGGCTAATCTTCAATTCTTTTGTGTTTGTTATTTAAAAAGTGATTTATTGTTTAATAAAGTGAAAGTGAACTGTTACATTTTATGTTAATTATACTCATAGTTCATTAATATTCTAACTTTATACTTTAATTCTTACCTGTATTTATTTTAAGCCTAAATTTGCCTACTCCCTCTACTTCATTAATTTATTTACTAATTCTCATAAAACTTTACCCATTTACTTAAAAAAATTTATTAATCCTATAGAGTTAAAAAAAAACTAATTCTCTAGTCAGAAACTAATACCTTTCTTAGTTCAGATAGTCTACTTTACTATTAATGTGTTTTTCTAAACTATTCTTCTCAGTTAAATTGTTACAGTATTAAATTTCTATTATAAAATATTTAATTTTCACTAGTTCATATAACTGTTCAGATTTGCGATTGCACAATCCTTGTCTCTGTTTGGTTTCCTTTAGAACACATTTAATCTATCCATTCCATTTTAGAACACTAACACCATCTAAAATTACAGTAATTCTTTTTATAATCATAACAAATATCCTTTCCAAATATATACAAATATTCTCCTTCCCTACATATTCACATTTCCTTATTCATTTATTTAATAGATATTTATTTTTACTTTTTTAGCCAAATATTTATTCTATATTCTATCATGATAGTGATTTTTATTATAACTATTAATGATTATTAGGTAACTCCTTGTAATATATTCTTTCTTTATTTAACAAGCAACAAATTTTGAAGTTATCACAATCTCTAGTACAACTTGGCTTTGAAAAATATTTAGAAAATCATAAAATTGTGTTTTCAATTATAACTTTTTTTTATATTTCAAATACGTTAAATACAGGTATATAGTAATAAATTTATATTTTAATTGAAAAACAAATTTTTTATTATTTACAGTTCCATAAAGCTTACAGCAATCTAGGCTATAGGTAGCTATTGAAAATATTCCATTTTATTATATATATATATATATATATATATATATACAAATTTGATTTGCTGAATCATAGAATAATAAATATAAGCATTAAATGATAAATACAATATAATCATATTAAATTAGAGTTACTTATATGCAACTTTTGGACTTATAACTTTTATACTTGACTGAATTTACTCATGTTCTTTTATCTGTTTGTTGAAAATATTGTTGTATTCATTTTTCAAAATTTTGTTTATAATCCTTAATTAATGAATGAAACTTCTTTATGTTTAGAATGATTGTGAATTGTTTGGACGAACGATACGAGTAAACCTAGCAAAGCCACAAAGGATAAAAGAAGGATCATCTCGACCAGTGTGGTCAGAAGATACTTGGCTTCAAGAACATGCTGGTGAAACTCTAACCAATGAAGACGGTTCTGCTGTTAAAGCTACAGAAGTTGTAAATATTAAAAATATAAATAGTCATTTCTGTTTATTTTCTTATTATAAGTAGTATAGAAATAGAGAAAGTATTGTTGATAGAATTTCCTAATATGGAAATATTCCCTCACATGACTTCATTGTTGAAGTTTTAAATCTGATTAACTGGTCCAACAACCTAAGTTTCACATTTCTCTTAATCGAGCGAAGCACACTCTTATTTTCATTTAATCATTTCCTATGTCATCTTTATGTTTATTTATTTATATTTTTTCTTGTTTCTTAAAGGCAAAAAGTTCTCAGTCATCATTGCTTTTAAAAAAAAGGAAGAAAAGAGCATAAAATAAAGTCCCCCAGCCCATGATTACTCTAATAACATAAGGTTTGGGAAAGAACAAGAGTTTGTTGAGAGAGACCTGGTAGGAAAGATGAAAGAGAGGGTACATGAAAAAAATTCTAGATCCAGCTAGGTTCTATTGGGATTGCAAGCCTGTAGTCACTAAAATGAGCCCCTGAGAGTGTATGTTTATTTAAACGCATGCACTAATCATTGTAAAATTTAAGAATAATGTTTTTAGTAACTAGGCCAAATGATGTATTTAGAAAGTTTATAAATTTTATTATGTGTTTTACAATTGTGATCACTTAAAACAGTTTCTACGTAGTTCCAAACAATGAACACAGTTTCTCCAACTAGGAATAAAATATGCACTCCGAACTATAATAATGGTATAAACATGGCATAACAAGCTGTTGTGCAAAAAAATTTCAAACGAACATGTAATTTGGAGTTTTTATCTAACCAAAACACAAAAACCTTTCTTACTACGTTTTTTGATATTTTCATTTTTATGAATTAATACCTTTTCAAATTTCATAGGGTTACAAAATAATCAAATAAATTATTATTTACATCATGTTTAACTGTTTTATTCTCTGTAATTTCCTCTAAAATTGATATTACAACTCGTGCGTATGCATCAATATGAATTATCTGCGTATGCATCAATATAAACAGTAATCTGTTATTTTATTCATTTTTAGAGATCTTAGCCACTGGAACTGAATTTTCAATGATTGTTAGGTTATGTAGCTTTATAGTCTTGTTATGGATGTCGGATAACTAATTTCAGCCTTTACTTCAAGGTCATCTTCAGATCCTTGTTAACACATATCACACATACAATGTACTTTCGCGATAAAATAATTTACATTAAAAATATTAAAATTATTTGACAAATGCGTATGGTCAGGAGACATGTCTTGCACTCCAAGCATTTATTAAATGTTTAAATATTAAATATTAATTATTTTATCGTGTGTGATATGTGTTAACAATGTTCATATGAATGAATATGTTTTAAGGATCGGAAGATGACCTTGAAGTAAAGGTTGAAACTAGTAATCCAACATCAAAAAAAGGAATTGAAAAAAGACTGTAAAGTTACATAACCTAATAATCACTGTTCATTTATCCACTGTGACAGTGTAAAAAGTCAGATTTTAATAGACTCATTTAAAAGACGCGGTTAAGCCAAAGAGATAAGAGATTCAAATAATAATTTAAATTTAGTAACGTCATTAATAAAAGAAAAATGGATTTTCAAGACAACAGTATGAATTATTATGTTTAATTTTAATGTAATTTAGTTTGTTTGTTATGTTAAGTAAATCATTTGTATTTTACGGCAGTGTGGTAAAATGTGTGAACAGTAACCGGAAGGAACGCTTTCGGAAGTAAGAATTTGCCTCATGGCAACAGCAGTTGAAGTCCAGAGCTTGGGGGGACTAGATGTGTTTTAAAAAGTCTAAGTCCGGCGATTGAAGGGACAAGATGTGTTTTTTAAGAGTTGAGTTTACCGCTTAAAATGAACAGGTTGTGCTTTTCAAAGTCAAAATACAGTGTTTGGAGAGTTAAGATCGTAGAAAGAGTTTCTAGGTTCTGTTAGAACAATGTGCATTTGATTTTTTATCTCAAATAGTGTTCGAAAGTATTTAAAAATCCATATTTAGCGTGTTTCAATGACAATAACGTGGGAACATAAATGATAATAGTTTATGTACGCGAGTTATGAATATTCTCAACAACTGGAGGAAACAATTTCTGAACGAGGGAGAATCCTCTACAAGCCGTAGAACTTCAACTTGTAGGACATCAGTTTTCCATTCGGACACAGACAATGTTTTTTATTTAAATCGGCGTTGTGGTATAGACGCTATATATTATCTGTTTGATTAATAACCTGTATTATGTTTTAAATTAATTTTTTGTAAATGTTTATCTATTTAAAGAAAATTTAGTAGATTATTACTAGAAGAGATACTAGTAAAAAATGAAACTTTTAAATAATGAAAATAGAATCTTTTTATTTTTCTTTTAGAGCTACAAAGTTACTAAAAAATTCATAGATTAAATTCCTGTTGCAACAATTTTATTTGTAGAAGCATTTTTGAAGATAAAATTAATTAAGTTGAAAGAAAGAAATAAAGGAAATATAAATTCATAATTAGTTATTGAAACTAAAAGGATAACTAGTATTTATAATATGATTTTGTGGTTAATAATATTTGTAGGATGTTTCTTTGAATGTTTAATAAATGTTTTCTTTGTAACATTTCAGCCAAAGTGTTCTCATTTAAAACCAAAATCCACTGTAAGTACACTGTAAAAAGAGCCTACGACCCCAGAGATCTTATAAATAATTAAATTAATTCTTTTTTCTAAATTGGTATGCTAAAGCAAACCTGGCGCCCTAAAGTCGAGCAAATTAACAAATTATTAACACTAAAAGTAACTTCAGCTAATTTTTGAATTGTTACAAATGTCGCCGCAACTGTGGGCCTTTTTAGTCGAAATAAACAGTGATTTTGGTAATGCGAACATTTAATCAAGGTAAGGACTCTCTAAATAAAATAAGAAAGATTCTTTTTAAAAATTTTTTGTGTTAAATATAGTAAGGTAAAAATGGAGTCAGAAATTGTAAATGTTAATAATAATGATGAACAGGTAGGGTTAGGAAATCAAAATTCTTTAAATAATATAGAGTCATTGGAATTTACGGGGGATATTTTTGATAATTTACAGAAGGAATTACAAAGTAATGAGCAAACAAATGAACAATTTGCACAAAATATTTTAGACCAGGATGTAGATTTAGATAATAGCAGTAGTAGATGTTCAAGTGTGAACGGAAATAGTAATTCAGGTTCAGATTTTAAGGGATATAGCAGTGATGGGATTCTAAATAGTAAACAGCAGTGTGAAGATATGAATAAAAAATTAGTAGAAACACTAGGGGTAGAAATTGTAGAAGAAAATTCAGATAGGGAATTAAGAGCTGAAGAGGTTAGGGTAATTGAGCAGGTTAGTGTAACCGAAGAGGTTAGGGTAGGTAAGAGTGGGGAAAATAATGATCAGGATTTAGAGATTAAGAGTATGTTAAAAGTAATGATGGAAAAAATGGAACAAAATAGCTTAGAAACAAAACAAAATAATGTAGTTTTAAACAATAAAATTGATCAAGGTAGTTTAGAATTAAAAGAAATAAGTAACAAGTTTGATCAAAACAAGATAGAAATCAATGCTAAACTGGAGGTTTTTAATGTTAGACTTGAACAGAATAATGTTAAACTGGATAAAATAAATAATGACTTGAAACTGAGTAAATTAGAGCTAAGACAAGATAATTTAGATTTAAAAGAAGCAATGTGTAAAAAATTTGAAGAAATGAGGGTTGAATTAAAACCAAATTATATAAAATTAGATCAGAATCTTAAATTGAAAGTTAAACAAATGGAAATTAATGTAATGGAAACTAATAATAAAGTAGAATTTGAATTAAGCTATTGTGAGAAAAAAGTAGAATTTGAACAGATTAATAGTGTAGAAGGTGTTTTGGTAGAAAAAATTAATAATTTAGATAACAATTTAGATCAAGTAGTAGCTGAAGTAGAAATTAACAGTTTTAATGAAACAAAAGAGATGTCAGATGATTTGATAATAATAGAGGACAATTGTGTGAATGACTGTGTTCAAGAAATTTCTAAAATAATGAATAATGGGTTAGGTAACAAGGTAAATCTAGAAATAACAAGTAATGTTGAAGTGAATAAGTT
This sequence comes from Aphrophora alni, assembly GCA_963513935.1. Lineage (NCBI taxonomy): Eukaryota > Metazoa > Arthropoda > Insecta > Hemiptera > Aphrophoridae > Aphrophora > Aphrophora alni. The sequence continues at coordinate 49,322,948 of OY740774.1, forward strand.
TGGTGGGGTTGGAATAGGTATAATTAATTCAAAAAACAAAGTAAAAGTAAATAATGTGATAATAAAAGAATTAATTGTATTTGTAAGGAAACAAAGCTATTGTAGGACGATAGGTTTTGAAAGTAACATAATGTTAAAATTTAGAAATGTTTTTAGAATCCAAGAGCAAGAAATTAAAAGTTTTTATGAAAAGAGTAGCTTTGAATACAAGTTTAAAAAGGAAATATTAAAAGAAGACTTTACAGTAATATACGATAATGGTGGGGTGAGGATTCCCAAGCTGACAGCTGACAAATGTAGGTCAGTAGATTCTGAGTTGTTTGAGAGAAGGAGGGGTGATGGTATGCCTGAGAAAGAGAAAGAGAAAAGGTTTTCGTCAACACAAAAGTGTAATGTCAACAAAGGGGAATCTTTTGTTAGGAATGGGTCTGTTGTAAAGACTAGCCTAGAAAAACTATCTAAGCTAGAAGCGGTATTTAACATTAAAAGTGTGTTAAAAAATTCAATCATGTACTTTAAAATTTTTCACCAATCGGGGAACCATCGAAAGAAATAGATAATTTATAATTGTTGTAATCAATTGAAATTTGGAACGACGGATATAAATGTAAAGACATTTTTATAGACACACGGACTTGATTTTGAAGAATAATTAATAAAAAGTAGTTAAGATTCTGTTAATAAGTAGTTTTAAAATTGAATAATGTATAGTCTATAGTTTGAAATAACAATAGTATGAGTATTAATAAATAATAATATAAGCCAAGCTAGTATGATTAAGAGTTTAGTTTTAGAAAACGTTTAGGTATTTGCTAAGTGAAAGACGCTAGGTTTATATCAGTAGATAACTCTGAATGTTGTTTATTCCAAAATAAATAATTATGAAACGTGACATAGATAAGATAGTTAGTTCGAAGCAAGGATTTAGTGTAGTGTTGAAGAAATAATATTCAATATTAAGTAGGTGGATTCAATATTAAATATTCAATAAAATGTGACGAGAGAGTTGAGATTCATCTGTAGACCGTATTGGAACCGAAAAGTTCACTTCTTATCAGTAGTAAACAGATAAAGAATTGCGTCTCTATATACAAAGGGGAAATTGTTTATTCCTTAGTCAGGTATAAGTTCTTTGCATGACATTGAGACTGAAATACAGCGTGTTACGAAATTGCTGTTCTGAAAATAAAAAACTTTTGACTTATAATCGGAAATTAACTTGCGTTTTCAAATAAAGAGTATTTAAATAGAGGATAATTGGTTTTAAATAAAGTAAATAAGAACAAAAGTAGATTACATAAATAACTTTAATAGAATTAAAAGTAAATTTCTAAGGAAAGAACTTAGAATAAGTTTTAAAAAATAAAAAATTCTTATTGAATTTGAATAATAACATCTAGAAAGGATTACATAAACAGAAAATTGACGATGCTAATAATAAGATTGGTAAAATAAACATTATTTCAACTTCGGATGATACGATTTGAATGAAATTTTTTATGAATTTTAAAATTTTCTTCGTGTAGATGCATTTAAGGAGTACATGAACGATTGGGAGGAGGTAGGAGTTTATGTAGTAATAATAGAATGTTTTATTCGCAAGAATAAGGCATTCTGGGACTACATGGAGGGCGTGTTGTGGAATAGGGATGTGTTTTGGGCTTTATCTTGAATTTAGTAGGGATATTGCATTCAACCACTGCACATTTCAACGTCACAACATGTTACTTTGTGTAAGAGTCCAAAGAGCAATTTGAAGTATGCACGGTAAAAAGTAGGCGGTCAGAAGGACTGTAGTGGGGAAAGTAGGAGGTCATATGCATAAAATAAACAGAAAATTCATAAAAAATCAAATAAAAAAGGTATAAATAAAAAACAAAATAAAAATGGAACGTTGGAGGGTTTTATTAATCGACGTTCGACAGGGCTTTATTATCAGAATAGAGGAGTATAATTCAATTACTGTTACGATAATAAATCCCGGTCGAGTTTTGAAAAATAAAATAAGAAAAAACAAAAAACAAAAACAAAAAATTGTCATACGACTCGTGTAAATGAAATATAGTTAAAACTTTGACAATTTTGAGAGGTTTAAAGAACAAAGAGTTCTTATTTTGTGTTGAGAAATACAGAAATTTAGTAGAAAAAGTTCAAGAGAGAACCTAGAGTTCTTGATTATATTGTAAAATATAAAGTTTGGTAGGCGAACTGTCTTTCGAGACAGGATGTAGCTATGTTCAAGAAGTGATATGATCAAGGCCTAAGATATCATTTCTAGAAGGTAGTGATTTAGAGTTAATTGGAAAACTTATCAAAAAATCCAACGTAGTTGTTTAAAGTTCTGTCACATGTAATTTTGGGCAAAAAACATAAACAATGACTTCTGTTTGTAAGTGTCATAAACTTTCATAGATATAGGAAAGGTTTTTTTTTTTGAGTCTATTATAACAAGTAGAAACAGATGTTGAGGGAAGTTGTCAAGGGACAATAGGACAATGCTTACATGGTGAAAGGAGGGGGTTTGTTAAGAAACAAAGCCTAGAAATAAACCGGACGTGACAAAAGGAGAGTTTTTATAAAATAAATTAAAAAGTTTGTAAAATTGTGAAGAATGTTGATTAATTAGAATACGGTATGTAACTAGATATTAAGTGGTAAAAGATAAGTTGTATGTTTGACACTGATAAATATTAAGGATTATTAGATAATATGAGATAAAAGTTGTTAGTCTTAAGTGATTTATGGCGTGGAAAATTAAAAAATAATTGGTTAAAGTTTGAGAATCTATGTGAGTTTTGCCAAGACAGATAATAATAAAGTTTTTAAGTTTTTTTTTTTGATGTTAAATAATGAATGAGGGAGGTTAAGTTTTTGTTTTTTAAAGGAAGGAGTAATAAATAATATAATATGAAGAGATTTTGATGAAATTTATAAATGAAATAAATAATTAATGATTTTTAATAAATAATGTTTGAATTTAAAGCAATAGATGATAGTGAGAAGTTATTTGATAAAGATGTCTAAAGATTTTGATGAAATACGGTGTTAGCTGGGAAAACAATGTAAATTTTATTTTTTTTTGAGTTTTTATATACAAGTAATAGATGATTAAGAAGATTTTAATAAGAAGTAGTTTAAATGAGAGATTTTTGAGTTTTATATGAAGATGATGACTTTACAGAATTGTTGAGTAAAGTGGTATTTAAAATGAAGTTGTTCTGTTAAGAAACTTTTATAAAGAAGGTAGTTAGGTTGCATTAATGGTAATTTTTTAGTTTTTAAGAGGTTTTTTGAATACTACGATGAAATACAGGAAATATGCGACGATTTTAATGAAATAAAGGAAATATGCGACGATTTTAATGAAACACGAGGAGATTTGAGGAAGTCTACGAAATACGGCGATTATTATGATTTTTGAAGGAAGCTACGTTGAAATAAGGAGATTATTTATGAAATAATATATGGGTAAATAATAAGGAGTTTTTTTTTTATTTATGAAGAATTTTGTTTGGTGATTAATGCAACTTAGATTATTAAAATATGAAAGATAAGATGGAAATAATTTCAAGATAGGATACTGAGAGACAATACAATTGTAGAGAGGTAGTTTTGAAATAAATAGATGAGTTTTGTAAGTAAATTTATATTTTTTTGTAATAATGATGTTATATTTTGAATTTTAGTTGAAGAAAAGAGTTTTTTTTGTAATTATAAAATCAGTAGTTAATATGTTATCCCAGCAAGACAAAGGAGAATAGAGATTTTAAGTAAGAATAAATAGTTATTGGATTTAAACTAAAATAAATAATAATGTAAAGTCTGAATTGAAAAGTTTTAAGGTGAATTGAAGCAATGTTGAGTAATAAGTAAATAATTTTCGTAAAAATGTTAATTAATAATGAGAAGTTTTAAAATTTTAATTGCGTTTAGTTGAAAAATGATTTAGATTGATAGTGAAAGATGGGTGTAGATTTTTATAAAAGATGTAGAAATTTCGTCTTGGCAGAAAAATAAAGTGTGGGAAAGGAAATGCTAGATGGCAGGAAAATATACAGACGGCTGTCTGGGAGATAAGCTTTGAGTGACGGGATCCTGTCAACAAAAAATGTTGATGGAAAGTTTCAGCCAACAAGGTTGGAAAGGAAACTGATGATGGGTTTTATTGTATAAATAGAGATAAGGCTTAGCACTAATTGATTTGTGTATTATTTTTTTACAATGAGTTATTATAACGCTAACAAATTAAAATAATGAAATAGGATTTTAGCAAATAGATTTTTATTTTTATAAGAAAAGAGAATCTTTCTTAAATTAAGTATACTAGGGATACTTATTTTCTTTCATGAGGTCCTTAGCTTCTGAAATGAAATGTCTTGAACATCCATTAATATTTTTTTTCGATTTGAAATATATATATATAAAAGCTTTGTATTCCAATACCTGTATTGAAATACAAACCTTGTGGGGTTTTGTGACAGTGTAAAAATTCAGATTTTAATAGACTCATTTAAAAGACGCGGTTAAGCCAAAGAGATAAGAGATTCAAATAATAATTTAAATTTAGTAACGTCATTAATAAAAGAAAAATGGATTTTCAAGACAACAGTATGAATTATTATGTTTAATTTTAATGTAATTTAGTTTGTTTGTTATGTTAAGTAAATCATTTGTATTTTACGGCAGTGTGGTAAAATGTGTGAACAGTAACCGGAAGGAACGCTTTCGGAAGTAAGAATTTGCCTCATGGCAACAGCAGTTGAAGTCCAGAGCTTGGGGGGACTAGATGTGTTTTAAAAAGTCTAAGTCCGGCGATTGAAGGGACAAGATGTGTTTTTTAAGAGTTGAGTTTACCGCTTAAAATGAACAGGTTGTGCTTTTCAAAGTCAAAATACAGTGTTTGGAGAGTTAAGATCGTAGAAAGAGTTTCTAGGTTCTGTTAGAACAATGTGCATTTGATTTTTTATCTCAAATAGTGTTCGAAAGTATTTAAAAATCCATATTTAGCGTGTTTCAATGACAATAACGTGGGAACATAAATGATAATAGTTTATGTACGCGAGTTATGAATATTCTCAACAACTGGAGGAAACAATTTCTGAACGAGGGAGAATCCTCTACAAGCCGTAGAACTTCAACTTGTAGGACATCAGTTTTCCATTCGGACACAGACAATGTTTTTTATTTAAATCGGCGTTGTGGTATAGACGCTATATATTATCTGTTTGATTAATAACCTGTATTATGTTTTAAATTAATTTTTTGTAAATGTTTATCTATTTAAAGAAAATTTAGTAGATTATTACTAGAAGAGATACTAGTAAAAAATGAAACTTTTAAATAATGAAAATAGAATCTTTTTATTTTTCTTTTAGAGCTACAAAGTTACTAAAAAATTCATAGATTAAATTCCTGTTGCAACAATTTTATTTGTAGAAGCATTTTTGAAGATAAAATTAATTAAGTTGAAAGAAAGAAATAAAGGAAATATAAATTCATAATTAGTTATTGAAACTAAAGGGATAACTAGTATTTATAATATGATTTTGTGGTTAATAATATTTGTAGGATGTTTCTTTGAATGTTTAATAAATGTTTTCTTTGTAACATTTCAGCCAAAGTGTTCTCATTTAAAACCAAAATCCACTGTAAGTACACTGTAAAAAGAGCCTACGACCCCAGAGATCTTATAAATAATTAAATTAATTCTTTTTTCTAAATTGGTATGCTAAAGCAAACCTGGCGCCCTAAAGTCGAGCAAATTAACAAATTATTAACACTAAAAGTAACTTCAGCTAATTTTTGAATTGTTACACCACCACTGAGACCTTTCAGGTTTGTTTTTCAATTATAGCAGTCTAAATTTCAAGGTTTATAAACAGCGATAAATACAGCATAATAATAATCACTATAATTCCAATGAATGATAAATCACAATTACAATGAAAAAAGTAAATCACACATAAAGCATTTAACTTTATTATTTATCTTTTCGAGTAGTGGTATTTTGTAAGGATATTGTTGGATGTTATATCACATATTAGGCCGTTTTGGGTTACAAGCATGATTTATTGAAAGTATTAAAACTTTCAACGAGCATAGTGAACTGTTCACTGAACCATTGGTTAATTTTTTCAAATATAAACTAATATCTTATGTCTTATTGCAATCATAATTTTAGTATTTATAAAAAATTATAATATACAAGATAAAAAGTTTTAAATGAGAATGTTTATTTTTGGTTAAACAAACTTCACAATTTTCTCATTCGAACTAATTTTCATGTTTAGTCAATAATGGGCACATGAGGCGCACTACGGAAAAATCCCAATAAATCATTAATGGCAGCAAGAAAACCAGTAGGCAGAACCTGATGACTAAAACCAGCAATAATGAGATACATCTATACTCGTATTATCAACCTATAATGTGGTATGGGACGGTAATGTGGTGGGTTGGGACCGAGCTGGGACAGGCCAAAATCACTCTGACTAAAGTTCAGAGGATGGCATGTCTATTACACCAACCGCTAGAATGAAAATATTACTAGGGCTTCTACCCATTGACCTGTTTATAATGGCAGTAACAAGAAAAGCAGCCTACAGGCTGAAGTGCAGTGGCGTCTGGAGAAGCTCACATATGGGGCATGCAAGAATTACGGAAAAAATAGGCCACCCAATTCTAAATATGGGTACTAATACTCGTTTTCAAGACCTTTTGAACTTAATATGACCTATGGGGACGAAAATTGAGTTCTAGGAACTATGCAAAACCTGGTGTGGTATACCGATGGTTCAAAAACTACACCATGTACTGGTGCTGAGGTATATGAGCTGAGACCGGGGTTGAAACGTTCTTTTTCCTTGGGACAGAATTATATATAACATCCTACATATTAAATTAATCAAAGATTACGTTCATTAAAATTTAGTTTATTATTATTATTTATGGTTGCACTTATATAATTATTTTCACAAAACTTTATTTCTTTTTCAAATTTAAAACATCAAAACCATAATTTTAAACAAGGAAAATCTTTTATTTATAAAAGATTTAGAAAATTACTCTCCAATAACATATCATCTTTTCTTATAAAAAACATGAGACAATTTTATAAACACAATATTCAATTTTCAAGTTTTAATCAATTATAATTCTTAGTTTATACAAAAGAATAGTTTAGGCATGTTATACCAGACATGCATAAACATATTAATATAGAACTTTTAATTTAAAACACATCTTTTCCGGGTTGAAGTCACATGGGGTCTTTTCACTGAAATCACGTCTCCCATTTTAAAATTAACTTTTTTAGTTTTCAATTTCACTTTCAAGAACGTATCAATTGTTTACTTCATTGTTGGATCAAAACATTCTATTCAAGTTAATTAGTTTTTGTTTAAAAAACAATTACTTATTCTTTTTTGTACACGTTTTCCGGCTTACGTAATGCACATTGTCCATTGCACAATATTACAAAGTCTTAACTTTTCACTTTTGAAAGTTTATATTTAGTCAATACATACCAACTCACATTATCATATAACAGTACTTGTAAAATAACTCTTAGTTTCTCAAGAAAACACTTTTTTTCATTTCCACTTTGTCTCGACGAACATATCTATCGACTGAGCGTACATCTTCCTTTCAAGGTTCAGCTTAGACAGGCTTGCCTCCGGTTTGTGCGGTTGGTTACAGCTTTCGTTCTTTGTGTTCAAGACGTTAACGTTGCAATGTTCTTATAATTAAATATTAACATACATATAATAAATTTCTCTGATAATTTTGTACTAATTATTTTCTTTATTTACTTATTCTTTATTGATTTTATTCAAAAAACAAAATACGTTTCCTGTTTGCTGCATTGAGTCCAAGATATACCCCATTCTATTTAAAGATCAATAAACTGAAAATGTACACTATTACAATGGTAAAACAAAATATTGATCTGTTGATAGAATTATAAGTTTGCTCAAACTCAACTTTAGCTGGGTTTGAGCCGGTACTAATGGTTAGATAGGGGACTTGTAATATGGGGTCCGTTCTTTGGATTGTCGGTAAGTTTCGTAGATCGGATAAAAGGTCAGAGTCATGTACTTCTTCCATGTATGCTATTATCAACTCTTGGTCAGGTTGAAGATTGATAGAGGGATACTCTATGTTATGCTTGGAGTAGTTTATACGACTCAAGGCATCGCCAACGGGATTTTCTGCTCCTTTACAATGCTGTATGTCAAAATGGTAGTCTTGGATGGCTAGTATCCATCTAGTGAGGCGTGCGTTCAGTAACCGACATGTTCTCAGAACGTAATAGCATGATTGTCTGTAATAACAGTTAATTTGGCTCCTAAAATAATATGTCTCAATTTAGTTAAACAGTGGACTACGGCAAGTAGTTCTTTCTCGGTTGTTGTGTAGCGATGTTCAGCTGATGATAAAGCTCTGGATATGAATACTATCGCGGCTTTGTCGCCATTGTCCTTTAATTGGTATAGATGTCCACCGATTGCTGCATTCGAAGCATCTGTTTGCAGATAATATCGTTTGAACGGGTTGGGGGTATTCTAAGATGTTAGTCTTTATAAAAAGTTGCTTGATTTTCTCGAAAGTTTTCGTATCTTCAGGTTGCCAATTAAATTTTACATTTTTCTATGTCAGTCTAAGTACGGGTTGAATCGTCTCAGAAAATTTATCCAAAAATTTATTATAGTAATTAATGCATCCTAAAAAAGATTTAAGTTGTTTTCTGGATTTTGGTAAAGGGAAATCTAATATGGCTTGAACTCTTTCCTGATTCATTTCTAATCCCGATGAGGTTAGTTAGTAGCCGAGGAACGGGACTTTGTCTCTGCAAAAACACGATTTAGACAGCTTGATTGTCATATTGGCTTCGGCGAGTTTGCTGAATACTTTTTTCAAATGTTGTAGGTGGGTTGGGAAGTCTGGTGACATAACGCATATGTCGTCTATATATATAAGGGTGAAGTCTTCTACTTCATTTTCGATACTTGGTCTAATGCACGTACTAAAGCCGCTTGCGAAGTTGAAATTCCAAATGGAGTGACGGTAAATTGGTAAGTTTTACCTCTAAATTGAAAAGCGGTATATTGTCTTGATTCTGGGGTCAGTCGTATCTGCCAATAAGATGACGTTAAGTCGATAGTGCTCAGCCACTGGGAAGTTTTCCCTTTCACCAACAGTTCATTTACGCTTCGGTTACAGTCAAAATCGGGAACTATAATCTCATTAGATCTGCGCGCATCTAGGCACAGTCGAATATCACCAGATTTTTTAACTACTGTAACGATTGGGTTTATAAAAGTGCTATAACACCTCTCGATTATTCCAAGGTTTTCCATGCGGGTAATTTCCTGAGTGACAGCGTCCTGATAATGTAACGGTACAGGGTATGAGTTGCATTTAAAATTTTCTGGGTTGCGGACTTTGATTTCGTGGGCATATTTGTTACAAATGCCGGGTTCTTCTGAGAAAATTGATTCATATTCTAACATTAATCTGGTTAACTTTTCTTTCTGTTCCCTATTCAATCTTGGATTTTCCTTTAAATTATCACGAATAGTCTTTTCATTAGTATTCGATGTATGTGTTCATATTTGTTAGAAATTTATTTGTATCATTGTACTTATTATTTTCGTTATCTTTTCTACTATTATCGTTTGTAATATGGCATAACACTCCGTCTGTATCTGCACTTCCAAACTTCATTGAAATATCTTTATTATTAATATTAATATGTAATTTGTTTTCTTTGAAGTCTATAACCATCTCATAATTCTGCATCGTATCCGTTCCAATAATGATAGGCCTGATTAAATTAGGTATAAGAACACATTGTAAGTTAATTACTGTCTCACCAGCTTCTGCATTTATCATGATTATTCTCCTGACTCTTTGTGATTTATTTCCAAGGGTAGTTTTAATGAACATATTGGTGACTGGTAACTCTTCATATCTTCCTAACCGTTGTTTGTTATTGTTGAACCATTCTTCAGATATACATGAAATGTTTGATCCGCTGTCGATCAAAGTGGGTACTACTAGATCGTCCATTTTCAGGTGTATTTCGGGGCATTTCCTTTTTATAGATTGTGTGGGAATGGTGACATCTTCTTCCTCGCGTAGTAAAAATTCACGATCACAATAAATGTTGCTGATGTAATGTCCGATTTCATTATTTGTGTTGCCGTTATTTTTATTGAGTAGTTTCGGTCCATGATTTCCGATTTCTTTATTTTGCACTGACAAATCAGATTTTGGCAATTGGTGTTTTGACATTCCCTTTCTGTTCCAGTATATACAATTTGGACCTGGGACTAATTTCTCAGTGCTTATTGGTTTAAACGTTCTTGTTGGATTTTGCTATTAGGTGAGGGAGTACTTATGTTACTCGTCCTTCCATCTTCCTTGTGCATTTCTACAGCTACGGTATGACACACCTGCTTCTGTTCTGCTGTGGGGTATGGTTGTTTCCTTGGGTGGTCTAGGTTTGATGGTCTTTCTTCATGCGGGGTTCTTTGGTAGGAGTGGTTTTGTTGGTTGTACGGAGGTTTACTTCTCCCTCAGTTGGGTCGAGAGTGATAGTCCCTGTGCTCAAATGACGGCTGGTATGCTCGATGGTTAATCCTCTCGTTGTCTGGAAAGGTTACTCTGTGTTGCCTAGGTGAAATGGGTGGTGGTCTCTGGAAATCAGCTCTTTCTTGCCGTGGGTTGTTTTGTGGAGTGATGGGTTGGTCGTTCCTGCGTGATCTCTGGTGGTGTTGCAGGTTTCTCGCTGTAGTAATGCTTCGAACTCTTCTATTGTGGTTAAGTTCTATACTCTGCAGGCGTCTTGTACTAAAGAATCGAAGTGTTCCACAAGTATTGCAACAATCTCATCGTCAGAGGGTCTTCGTTGTATTGATCTGAGTGTGATCACACGTTCTATAAAATACTCATTCCGCGTCAGCCTTCCATCTGGGCGGTATTTTTCATTTTCCATCTTTCTTTTGATGTCCTTTTGTACCTCTTTGCTCCACTATTTTTCAAGGAATCTTTGCTCCAAGATGGTCCTGTCATGGATATCGGTCTTGATCATCTCCCACCAGCGAGATGCGTGGGATTCGAAGCTGTTATCGATAACTTCGTGTAATATCTCGACGTCATCTTCTCCTGTGGTATTGGTTCTTCGGGTTAGGTTCCTGAGGTAGTATCGTTTTAATTTTGCTAAGTACTCGCACGGGTTATGGATTCTTCCGTTGAATTTCGGTAGTATTTGGCCGTTGCCAGGATAGTTGCTACCGGGACAAGTAATGTGGATCTGTGGTGCTGTCGTGTTTATTTGTGGGTTAGTGTTACATTTAGTCTCGATTTGGTTAAGTCGTTGGTGTTGGGTTTCTAAGTCACGATTTAAGCTGTTTATTTTTTCGTTAGTTTTTCCTTGTTCCTCGTAGAAGATAGTCTTGGTTACTTGATTTTCTTTGTAAATCAAGGCACTAACATTATTTTCTGTGATGGTTATTTTTTGACTTTGATTGATTTCTAACGTTTGTATGTCTTGTTTGAAATTACATTTTGTTGTTCAAATTGGTTTCGCGCTTCTTTTTGAAAGATAATTTGGCATTTTCCGAATTCGTTGAGGTTTTCGTCTATACTGTCTTGAAATTGTTTAAGAGTTGTGTTTACTAAGTCTAAGACGTCAGTTTTTACTTGTTCTTTGTATTGTTGGAAATCGTTTTTCAATTGTTCAATGGATTGATGGAGTTGGTTGTTGGAGGTGGTGATTTTGTTTTCTATGGTCTGTTTAGATGTGGTGACTTCGGTTCTTAGATTTTCTAAGTTTGTATTGCATGTGGTGACTTCTGTTTTTACGGTCGTGATAAGTTGCATTATTTGTTGTAATAAGTCGTCTGTTGATTTATTTTGCGGGGTGGTGATTTCAGTGTTGCCTAAGTGGTGTTCTGTTCCCTGGAGATGTTCTGTCAACTATATAGATGAAAATTTGTTCGGTCAGTATGTCAGGTTCCCAATCCCATCAGGTGGTGATTGGGAGTCTGTCAGGGGTTTGGATCGGATGGCTCGACCGGGGTCCCTAACTCTTGTCCCAGCTCTAAACGAGTCTCTGCGATCGCGTCTTCTAGTCCGCTTGTAGTTATGATTATAGGAACTTGCGTCCTTTCCCGCATCTCGGTTTCATCTGCGACCGCGTCTTGCTGTCGAGGGATTTGTCGTTGGGTTACTGCTTTAATATCTCGTGTTTTCTGCGTCGGTTTGGGGTTCGTCCTAAAGTTATAACGTTGTTCTCCTTCTATAATGAATTGTCAAACTTCGGTTAACTGGTAGATGGTTATTAATTATTATCAGTTACGTTAGCTATTTCCTATAAGATTTTTTTTTTTTGAAATAAAATATGAAAGAAGTTTTTTTTTTAAAAAAAAAATATTTTTTGGAAAGTGCCATACGTTGGTGCGCCAAAATTACACTCTCACAAATCTCTAAGGTATCGCAAATTACAATTATTTATTTATTTTTTTTTTAAAGCTCTACTCGTAAACAACCTGAGATTATATTAATATTATATTTTATCAGAAATATTGAATTAAATACTTTTAATCATTGTGAAATCAAATAACAGGGTTTTTTAAATTTTATTTACTAGGTATAATATGAATACAATAGATAACATTCAATGATGATATATTAATCTTTGACTGTATATACATAGGTTAAATTTATTATCTTATCTCGGGGAGGGGATTAAGCGTGCCGGCACTTTCCAAGGTCACTAACATAATCATATGATATGATCCTTAATTATAATGTACACAGTTTATAAATGTTTAAAAATCAATTTGTTGATGAAGAAATTCAACTAAATGTCTTAGGTTATTTAAATGGTGAAAATGGAATGAGGACATGTGAAGTTCATCATTTGGATGGACGTTTATGATTCACTAAATATTGTCTTATTGATTACTAAGTTTATATTTAATCTTTGCACTATGTCTTATTCAGTTTATTTATCAAATATATATATATATATATATATATATATATATATATATATATTTATAGTTCAAGTTCATAGTAGGAACTGGTTAAATTGCTTAAGCTAGGCTTATGGTAAAATATAGTGTTGGATTGGTCTCACCAATTAGTAGGATTATTGGATTAGGTTTCAGGTAATATTGGTTAGAAATCTTCAATCTTCCCTTGGAATAGGTCGGTTTTGGTTATTTTATAGATTCATTTTATCTGGTTCCAAAATAACTCGCCTTTCTGCAGAATATCTTCGGATAATTTATACGTCTGGATGCTTCCACACTTCTCTAACAATGGCTATCTTAAAAAACCAAAATGCTCTTGGGTTAGGATCCGGACGACAATGCCTTGACGATTTCACTTTTCACTGCACTTTCACTGATTTAGTTCATGAAAGGTGATGTTTATAATGATAAATGGAAAATGGCGAATTTGGATTTAAACGTTATTTCTGTCTAATGATAATTTTTGAATACTTTAATTCCTTTCAAACGATCAAAACAAACTGTTGCCGAATTTTCTAGGATATTCGAGGTGAGAATTTCTCTAGGAAATTTAGTTGGGAATCTGACGGTACTTCTCAAATTTTGCTTAGTGGTCTCGTTGATTTGTAATTTCCGATAAGCCGAAGCTATGTCGAGGTTTCTTTGTGAACAGAAACTGATATATTATTGGTTTTAATATTGGATATCTTTTGTTTACAGTTGAATTATAATTTGAGTTTTTTTAATATAGCATTGCCTGTTAAGTTGTGAATAATTTTTAGTTTGGCCTAGATTTGGTAGATGTAGGATATTTGTTTACTTGTCTCAGTTGTCTGTAAAAATGGTTTTATTCAGTCGTTTGTAGGCCGAATGACGTCATCTACGTTTGAGCTTCGTATTCTTGCCAATAGATGTCGGGAGCGATAGTTTTCTTGCATTTTTGTTTTATTTGAATAATTATGATAATTGTGAATTATTACAGAATTAAAGCAATGTTCAGCTCTACATATCTGTGTGAGGTTTCTTTTTTTAGTATGAAGTTTATAAAAAACCAGTACAGAAACAGATTGACTGATAACAATTTGGACACCTACATTCAAATGGCAGCTACCCAATATTTAAAAAAGTGATGATAAAAAAGAGTACCATCTTTCTCATTAATCATAATTAGTCAGATGAAAAAAATTGCTCTTCAGTTCTTACTGAATTCTTTACAATGTAAATATGAATAGTTTTATTCAATTGGATTCAATATTTACTACAACTGTATGTTTATAAGTAATAAATACATGTGTGATTTAGAAAAACAATTTTATTTTAGCCTTTGTTTATTGCACATAGAAAGATTGTTCAGTGGCTTCAAAGTTTGGTGACACTGGTATAGAAGTATACGTGTTTGAAATATTACAGTTTTAAATACTGTACTAGATTGAAATTAAATTTGTGAAATAAAAACAAAAAACTTATCTTTTAAATTTTCTATTTTTTCATCAAAGTAAAATTGTCCCTAACTTTGAGTTCTGTATCAGAATCATTGTGCAGTATCTCTAAAACTTGATCAGTCGAGAGAACAGAGTATATGCTTTATAACTTAATTAGTTCTAGCAGCAATAACACACTTTAATTAAATTATTCCTCATGGGAAATATAAACTATTTTGAACATTACACTGTCTTAGTTTATAAATTCATATTATATATATATATATATATATATAAATTTCAATCACAACTAACAAGACTGTGTATGTAACTTTATTTCATCATCAGGTAAATACCAATCTCTATTTGGTTTCATTCATTCAATAAACGATCAAAACTCTCATAAGACACATTTTCCCCTCAGGGCCTTACTTCTATTGAGTACGGGTGTGGCAATCACTGAGATCCTATAGCTGGATCTATACCTTCCTTCATGTAGTCTTAGATAATATATTTTTTTCACCTTCATTACCAGGTCTCTCTTGATCTCATTATTTTCCAATCTTTATGCTGTTAGAGTTTTCGGGGGCTAGGAGTCTCTATTTTATGATCTTTTCTTCCGTTTTTTAAGTCATTGATAACCGAAAGATTTTTTCCTCAACAAAAAAACAAGTGTTTAATTTTTCCTTAGAACCATTTTTAATAAAACTGAACACTTTCTTCTGGGAAATTGTTTGAATACGTTCATTAATCATATAATTTGTTCTTCAGTTTAAATATGGTTTCCATCTAATAGTTGGTTTAAGTCACAGAAGAAAACATGTGGTCAGTTAAAAATACCATATTACTATCATGTTTAGATTTTAGATATCTAAAATATTAGATATCATAATATAATTTATTGGAAAAGTTCTGATTTACACATAATAATTTATTATTATTATCTATTAAAAAAAAGTTTTTGTTTTTAATATTTTAATTTTTGTAATTTTATGATGTTTTAATGAAAACATATCAGATTAACTTTAATTTGCTTTTAATTTGTGTCAACAAATGTCTGGAATTAAAAGAATAAAAACTGTTTTTAAAGTTAAGTAAAGAGGTTTTACGTGTTCAATAATAAGAAAACACTTTTCCATTTTGTTGGTAACTGAATTAACTTCTTTAATATAATTATAATCACTTATAAATATGTTGTTATTTTAAAACACTTCACTGAACTGCACACAAACAATGACAGAGTGAGAAAATCTCAATGTAGTAATCATAATTAGATATGTATTATTAATACTTTCCTTTCATTAAGAAATTTGGAAGAATTATTTTAATGTTACTGTAAGTCTAGTTGACTACTAAAACATTATTTAATCTTGTCATTTGTCTTAAATTTAACCATAAATAAAACCGTATCAATACGGTCCAATTGGACATTGTTTTTTTTGCTAGGGCAAGCAAGAATTTTAAACAATTAGGTGATATACTATCAAAAATCTAATAAAATCTTTATTAATTGTGTATAGTACATTGTCTGAATTAGCACTTCAACAAAGTTATAAATATATTTTTAAAAAATTACATATTTCGTTTGAAATTAAGTAGTTTATTCTTATTTCCCCACTATTTTGCCCATCTATGTAAACAGCCATATTATACTAATTGGATACACATAAATGTTGCTCAAGTATAGCTTCTAAAGACCCAAACAAAACTTAGTCATCATCACTACAAAATGTAGATGCTGAATCTACTTATTTTGTTTTAATTTTAGTGAAATGTGAAGATTATGACCCAACCCCATTTAAAAAAATATATAGTTTAGGAATAATTAGCAAAAAACAAAAATGAATCATGAACATAATATATACACACACATTATTGATGTTTGTAGTGTTAGTGACCAAAAAAAGAATTATCAAATTTAAATAATAATTTTCAAAATTACAAATTTTTAACGTGGAATATTGTAAAAACTGCTGACTTTACAAAAAAAATTATACGAGACAAAATATTTTTCTTTTTTAATGACAGACAAAATTTTCTTTATCGTTTTTCTAGGTCAAAGGATAACAGAATTATCTGCAAAAACTGAAAACATAATTTTTTGATAATTGTCTACCAACATCCAAAATTAGTCTAAAAACAAACAACCTTTTTTGAATTCTAATAGTATTAATAAATAAGATAAAATCAATTGCTCTGAAATGCATTAGAAATTCATATGTGGCTCTTAACCATTTCAAAATGGTGACTGATAATATGCTTCCATTAATGCTAAAAACAAAATTATCTAAATCTGTTTCTTGGATTTGTTCTGTAAAGTGTAATTTTAGAAAGTAATACAAATGACCACATACAAAAAAAAATGTGAATACATTTCTGATAAAATTTAGCTAATCTATCCAAATATATACTTTACATAGTTAATTTTACATTATTGCAGTCAATATCAAGAAACCTTTTCTATCAATCCCTTGGGTAACTTTTACCCTATGATTTAAACAAATCCTTTATTTATTGTTATAAGACAAAAGGAAAAATATTGCTTGCCAATTGGTTATATAGTTTACATAATATATTTTAACGAATTCATTTTTGCATATCCAGGTCTCCAATTATAAAATAATAGTACAATACCTTATATTTTCTGTCAGTAACCTCTTGTTTTCATTAATTTACTTGATGCGTTTTGGGATGTCTATCCTGTCATCAGAAATCTCTTGTTGAATGGACGTCATCAAAACATTAACTATAAATACAAACGCACAAAATCATAAAATCACAACACATTTAAAACATTTGATAAGTATGCACCTTTTAGCTATTAGATGTTGACTCATGACATCTATCAAATGTTTAAAAAAATGTGTTGTGTGTTTGTGTATTTATACTTAATGTTTTGAGGATGTAAAGAAGAAGTCATTGACAGAAAATATACTTGTATTGCACTATTATTTTAAATAACCACTGTTTTGAAATTTGAAATGGTTATGTATTTAATTAATTTTAAATTTTTGGTATGATCTTAATATTCTACAAGATAAAACATGTGTATCAAATTGTAGAACTTATCTTACCTCTGTCATGGATTTTATAGTGACAATCCCAAGGTAACTTAGCTAGATCTATACTTAGGTTAGATCCTTCTTATATCAGGTCTCTCTTGTTCTCTTTTGACCTTGATACTGTTAGAGTATTTGAGTGGTAGGGGTCTTAATTTTATGTTCTTTTTATACAAGCAAATTTTAAGAGCTTTGTTTTGTATTTTTGTCCAGGAAGAAGACGCAGATGGTAAATCTAAAAAATCAAAGAATCCTCAAGTTTATTTTGATGTAAACATTGGAAAAGTCAGTATTGGAAGAATAACTATTATGTTACGATCTGACATTGTACCAAAAACAGCAGAAAACTTTAGATGTTTGTGCACACATGAAAAGGGCTACGGATACCAGGGGAGTACCTTCCATAGGATTATTCCAGATTTTGTATCCTTTTTGTTACATTTGAGGTTTATCCTCTACTCATTTATATTTATTCTATATTTTATGCTAGAAATTTATTAGCTCACCGATTATGACTAAAAAATTTTTGCTTTGAAAAAAAAAAAAAAAGAATTAATTGTTATTTAACCCTTTCAGTGCCAGACATTTTTCTTCAAGTGCTATCCAACAGTGCCGGACATTTTTTCACAGGTACTGTCCAGAATTGCTGGACGATTTTTGACATTTTCGCAAGTTCAAAAGAATCATAATTTTGTAGTTTACAGGCTGCTTAATTTTTTAATTTTTTTTATTCTGTTGCAAAATGCTTGAATTAAAAACTATTGTAAAATAGAAAATTGTATAAATAAACTAAAAATTAAAAAAATACATAGCTAAAAATGTTTTTTGAATATTTTCTAAATTTTATGCAAAATAAAGGACAGAATTAAAAATAAGTAAGTCAATAAATTCTATATCGCAAAAAAGACAATTTTATTTTGTACAAAAACTGAAAGTTTCATTAAATGTAAATAAGAAAAAAAAATGTATTGTTTTTTTTCTGGATTTCTTGATGCACAGGTTGAGGTGAAGAGGGCTAGGAGCAGCCGACATAATATTTTCATCAAACAAATTTAGAACTATGCCTGAATAAAATATTATCAAGTCTCCTGCAATTATTTAGAACATTGTCATTAGGATTAAAATCAGGGTCACTTCAATCAAATAGCAATAGTACTGAGTTTATTACCCATGACATGATTATGGGTAATCATTTAACTCAATGCTATCACTATCCGATTCAGAATCTATGTCGGGCACATCACTCACAAAATTGACATTCTTCAAGCACTCTCGTAATAGTGTCCATTATTAATATGTATTCACAAATTATTCATAAAACAACTATACAATACAAAACTGAACTTATATTACACAACAGAACAGCAAATAATGTCAGCTGTATGCTGTACTTAGCAGCCAACTCGATCTTGAAGTTTCGTCGTTGCTCCTGCTAAACTAATTATTGATATGCATTATATAATATTTTTAAATGAAAGAACAATTTTATTCATTCTAGTTCGAATGAATATAAAATATGATTGGAAAAATGTATTTGTCATATTCTAACAATTTATTTTCCGAACATCTGGTAAACCAGAGGTTGGCAATTCTTGCATGAACCTAAAATTGGTTCACCAGACATTGGCACTGAAAAGGTTAAAACACACGGTTTATGTTTACATTCTGTTCTGAAATGGTGTTTTGATTTGTACCATGCCTTATGATATTTATGTCTACCACCAAAATGCCATATTTATGTATATCAATAGCCAAACAGATAATTTAAATTTTTTTATAAATTTCTATAGCTTTAAAGTTCCATAAACTCATACTATACAGAGTGTCTTTTTTAACTGTGCCACCATTGGTACTTTGGAAACGGTAAGATTTGCAGGAAACTTTAAATGAAGGACTTCACCTTATTTTGTATGCCCATTCAAATATGAATTTAGAATTTTTAAATTCTGCCGCCATTTTCCAATATGACGGCCAACTTTGAAATTTGTTATAAAACACCCTCTATTTAATAGTTTTTTTAGGTATAAAACAATATTTTAAGAATGTTTTGTTCTTGAATATTTTTCAAAATCTTTAGCCATTTAGGAATTACAGGCATTTAAATTTCAGAAAAATAAACGTTTGATATGCCTACAAATTATTGATTCCCACCTAAAATGTTACAATAGCTAACTGTTGAACCATCGGGGGTATAAGTTTTAATGGGGAACTCCCCTTATTTTTGTAAGCTCCCCTTATTTTTGTAAAATGATATGGAAATCAATTTGAAAAAAAATGCTAAATTTCATTAAAAATAGGGATTTGATTTATAACATAAGAAATATTATGAGCTTTCGGTAATTGCCAACTTAATTACGTGTTAAATACAGGCCATAAAAATTAAAACAAATACAGCAAATGTTTTCCAGGTCTGTTATTATTAGGATTTTTGATAAAGTGCCAATTTAATAAATCTCAAATTTTACCAAAAAATAACTTTCCATTATAAAAAATGGGGATTACCAATTAAAAAAAAAAAAAAAATCAAATCCCTATTTTTAATGAAATTTAGCACTTTTTTCAAAATTGATTTCCATATAATTTTAGACCTTAAAGAAATAAGGGGAGTCCCTATTAAAACTTATTTGTACCCCCAACGGTTCAAAGTTAGCTATTGTAACATTATAGGTGGGAATCAATAATTCGTAAGCCTATCAAACATTTATGTTTCTGAAATTAAGTCCCTGTATTTCCTAAACGACTAAAGATTTTAAAAAATACCCAAGAATAAAACATTCTTAAAATATTTTTTTTACACCTGAAAAAAACACCATACAATTCAGGGTGTTCCATAACAAATTTCAAAGTTGGTGCCATATTGTAAAATGGCAGCAATTTTTAACATTTTACTAAATGGAATTTTAAACTTCATTGAAAAGAAAGGAAGGTTCCTTATTTGTACTTTATCATATTTAATAATCAAAAGTTAGGTATTGTAACATTTTAGGTGGGACACCCAGTATATATTTAAATATGATATATTTAATAATTCTATAAAAATCCTAAATAAATAATTGTGTAATGTTATAAGTTTAAATAATTTTTAATAAAAATAAATTTTAAACAAAAATCCAATTGATTTAAATCAATGATCAACTTAATAAAACTGATTGTTTTTCTAGTTGTTAAATATTTAGCTTGTAATAAATATAAAACTTAAGGTTTTTATATTAAATTACTTAATTATAAAAAATAAATTTTATTTTATTTTATTTATAACTTCAATGAGTTTAAAATCTTGCTCAGCATTTATGGGCGCCAGGAAGCATTACGCTTACCAATTTTGAAAAAGTTAAATAGCTTAATTATTATAAAGATCTTGGGCATGGCTTCTTTTAAAAGTGTACTCACAGTGATTTTTTGGTATTGAATGAATAACTCCTGTGTAAACTGAAATTTTAACATACATTTATTGAAATTAAAGATTAGTACATGTACAAATATCAATTTAAACTTTATAAATTCTATAAAATATACATCCAAGCTTATTCATCATGTTTTATTCCTTTAAAAAAGATTTGAATCTTGAATTTATTTATTGTGTTGCAACTTTAGAAAACTTGTTTATTAAAAGAAACAGATTAAAATTATCTGTATAGATTGAAGTTACGTTAAAATATATGTGAATACATCAGTAGACGTTTACTCTTCTTTAGACATGAAAAATATAATTATTAAAAAGTGTAAAATTCATAATAGAAACAAAAACAGTATATTAAATATCATAATTTTTACAGAAATAACATTGTTTAAATTTCAGTGTTAATTAACACTGATTACCAGTATTTTGTCCAAACAGTTCACTCATATAGTTGATGTAGAGTGGTCTTTTTTGTGAAGCTCCCGCCATTACGTACACGTGATAAGCTGCCCCCAAGTTTATATCAATCACACCTTCCAAGTCTTTCATTATTCTCAAATAAGTTCGTGTTTAAACTGTTTATAAATCTTTTTGTCTATTAAACACCGCACAAATGTTCATGCACACAAGACATAGTCCGCTTTCACCATTTCCGTGAATTTAAGTATGAACCGCATAACTGTCTTTTTCATAAAGAAAATACGATCTTGTCTCTTCTATTAACCTTTTTAAAAACTCACTACTATCACTAAACTGTTTCTTAGACTCACTCCTTTAAACTCAAAACTAAAACTGTTCTTTAGTACTTGATCTACATTGTTATAAAACTGTTTCTAAGATTCTCATTTATACAACCTCTCCTATCAAATACGTCCATCCTATTCAACACTCCCAACTAGACTAGCAAGACCTCATGGTGCAATCTATCTTCCGGTTTTTTCTGGATTTTTTCCAATTTCACTACCTCAGCGCTATATCATCGAGCGTTCTATTCAATACTACGCAAATCAATAACTAGCCCTTTTTACAAATTTATTCACACACAAAATTATTAAGTTTCTTATAACTAAATTTTCTTAAAACCTATACACATTATTTATTTGTGTTTGGAAATCTATATTAATTGAATTTACTTCGTTTTAACTTTAAAAGACATAAGTCACATTTTTTACTTATTTGCCCCCTCCCAATTTCTTTTTATACAATTTCCCGCTATATGTTATTATTCAAATTACACCTTTTTTAGGTGTTACAAGCTCTGATGTTACAACCTCCAGAATCCAAATTTGAGGTGAAGTGAATTGGCACTTCTTTGTAATCATGTGTACAGATAGTTTTTTCTTAAAATAGGTTGTCAGATAGGTTAATTTCCAAGTTTAGGAAATATTTTCCTTAACAGATAATTTCACAGATGTGCCAAGGTGGTGATTTTACAAACCATAATGGAACTGGTGGTAGATCAATTTATGGGAAAAAATTTGAGGATGAAAATTTTACTTTAAAACATACTGGTCCTGGAATATTGTCAATGGCTAATTCAGGCCCCAATAGTAATGGATCACAATTTTTTATATCCACTACTCGTACTGACTGGTAAGTTTAGTAATTATTTTAAAACTTGTTCGCTGAAATTAATATAAGATTATTTAATCATAGTAGATATGAACTAATAGCGTATGCCAAAGAAAGAAAAGAGGTTGCAGATTTGCCATAATAAACTCTGTAACTGACGATCAAATTTCAAATTAATTTTTAAAGCCCCCTTCCCTCCTTACATTACATCTTTCTACAAACATTTGATGGTACTGTGTATTATATACGCTTCCTCCACCAATGTTCACTAGGTTTTGTTTTGTAGTATATTGTTAAAGATTTACTGTTAACCTTTTCTTAATCCTAAGCATGTCTCTTGTGCTCAACCTCTTCCAGTCTAATGTATGTAAGGGTCTCATCTTCCTGCTTGCAAACTGTATTTTGACTCGCTTGTCAAATTTAGTCAATACAGATAAACCCCCATGACAATATGGCCAAGTCTTGCCCGAGTAGCGAATGACGCTATAGATTATTGTACATTTTGGTAATAGGATAGAGTCAGTTGGCACTTTCGGAATTTTTGGAAGAGTTTATGTTCTGAGGCTCTCTTTTCATTCCAAACCAAATGCTTCACATCTCCTGAACTCAGGTATTTAGAGATTGCTTGATTTTAGGCCTCAGAAAGGAAACATTTTTCTTGTTTTACCCACATTGTCATTTCCCTGACGTTGCAGTAGTTTGTCACCCATAGAAACAATAAGTTATTGTTCTTGATACAGTAGAACCCCTCAAACTCGACCCCCTCAAACTCGACATCCCGTCAAACTCGACAGGGCCAGTGACAAGGAGCATGGGATTTCCAAGGTCATTCACTGCATTGTTTTACGCCATGTGCGCCTGCCAGATGCCCGGAGGTTGAGGCTTGTTACTTTTGTTTATACAGCTGTGAGGGATGCTCCTTTGTCTAGCCACTTTCTAATCCTACTGTAGGCCTATAGTAGAGGCCAAAGTTAAAGATAAAGGGTCCAGGTAGACCGGGACAGCCCTAAATATTTGTTGTCAAAACATTCATATTGTTGTGAACCCAAGCGCCTAACCACCCGGATGCTACCGGTCATTAGCACCGATTCCATTAAAGTAAGCGGCAAGTCTTTTGTCATAACAATTCAACGGAGCGTCGTAGAACTATGATTCAAGTTTTGTAATAAAGGTCTTAACCATGTGAGAAAAATGACCTTAATTATATGCGATCAGCAGTTCAATTTATAGCATTTGTATTGGACCGTGTTTGGTATGGACATTCTTTTTCTTCGGTGACTTCGAGATGAAGCTGCCAGACGTCCAGTCGAAAATGAAAAACAAATATCAATCAAAAGTTTTTTCAAACAATGCTAACTTTGCTCTAATGTTTTTTTTTTTTATCTAAAATTGTTTTAATCTTTAAAAATATTTAATGGACTGTCTGTTTTTTACTGTAAATTTTATTACAGCATATTAGGATAGGTCTTTTTAGTTTACTAAACCTATTGTACAAGGCCAACACTTTTTAAATCTCATTTGACCGATCGATAAATTTAATTTTAATGTGTGATTGAACACACTATTTTTTTGTTGTCAGGCAGGGACTTTTTTGCAATAAACGTTTAATCATTGATAATCAATAAATGTACAGTTATTTAAAATTTTTGAGTATTTGTTGCAAACCTAACCATGAAATACCAAAGTTCCCTAAAACTCGACAACCCCCAAACTCGACAAACTTAAAGTCCACATTATGTCGAGTTTGAGGGGTTCTACTGTAGTTTGAAGTATGTTTAAAATTCCAGTTATCCGAAACAAATAATCAGAAAGCTTAATTGCCCTCATTACCGACAGAGCTGATTTAGAATCTGCGAGGATAGATATTTTATCAGAAGCATTCTGTAAGACATCGCAATGCAGAGATTATGGTCAACAGTTTCGTATCCACATTTAAAGTGGGACAGCAGCATACATAATAACCTCCTCAAATCCCTAACCACAGAATTCTGCTTCCAACTTTCAATTTTTTAAGTTGACAGAGCAAGGAATTTATAAAGCCTTGGTTATTCATCATTTGACACATTCAAAGCTATTGCTTTCAAGTAATGAGATAAATTATCTTATTTATGGGGGCCATTCAGAAAGTAACCCCCATTTGACTATAAATCAAACATAAACTTATATACAGAAAATTTATTATATACATCTTTAAACTACAGCTTTCCACTATTTTTTTTACATAATCACCATTTAAATTATGTATTTTATCATAGCGATGGACCAGTTTCAAGGTAAACCACCAGACCAGGGAAACCAGGAAATAGCCGAGAATTTTACAAACCAGGAAAAACTGGGAATGAGTCATGAATTTAACTAGATAATTTGAATTAAAAAAAAATTAATGAATACTAAGATAAAAACATTGCAGGTTTAATATTCACTCTGAAAGGTTCAGGTATCTATCAGTTGTCAGCTATTTAGAATTGTCACGAAACGGGGTAGAACTTTGACAATACCGTGATGCTAGAAACATTAACAGCAGTATTAATGTCTGTGTCTTGTTTTAATATTAACAACATGTACATGTGAAAAGTCATTTCTACAGATCAACAAGAATGTTATCCATCTTCAATCTACAATAATCAGGTGTCAGTATGTGTATTTGAAATACTGCTATTATTGTTTTATAATTAAACTACTTAGTTTATATTGTGAACAAATTAAGCCATGTTCATTGTTCATTATCCACCGTAACATTTTACCAACTTCATGCTACGGCTTGATGTATCATCATAGATCTTCACTAAGTTTGGTCTAAACATTTGGAAGTTTGTTTTCTGATCAAATTTTACTGATTTCACAATCTAACATTAGCAATTTTTGTCCATTTTTGACTAAATTTAGTATCATATGAACTATGATTTTGTATGATTAATTATTCAATTGATAAAGTTTGTTATTCTGGACTTATCGAAAGTTTGCTTTTAAACGCAAACTTCCGATAATACTTGATTTTTCAGTTGTTGTATTTTTACCAAATCAGTACAAAAATTGACATTTACATAATATGTCTAATATCAATTTAGTATAAAATAAATCGGTAGTTTAGTTTTAATTGATTTTATTGTGTTTTATATAAGAACCGTTGTTTTTGCCTTTACATTAACAATTGTCATTATTGGTAATTTTTTTTTTTTTTAATTATCGATATTATAAGGAAAATAATATAAATTAGAGAAACAACAGCTTTTACTCATAAGCTGTCATGATCTGTATAGATTTTTTGTTTGTTTAAAATATGTTATTTGTGCAGTCATGAACGAAATGAAAATGCAAAGTCAGGAGATGTGTGCCAAAATAAAGTACAATAAAGCAATTGATTAATTTTGATGCATCATTATCTCCTTTCGAGTATGTACGGATTGAATGAAATAAATGTATAAAACAACCCAACAAGAATGTTGCTTTAATAACATATTAACAGGAGTAAGAAATTGCCTAATATCATCACTACTGTGCGTATTCATGTTCTATGTCACTCTCCACACAATTCTTTCTGCAGGCAAAACCTTTTCTCCTTTTTTCATTCCTGTTTGAGCAATAATCTTGTTAATACGTACATATCAATATAATTATTAATCTGTGTGTTCTAGTATTATAATGATTCAATAATTTCAACTTTATCTTCTCATAGTTTATAATCACTTAAATGCTTGTATGCACACACACTCATTGCAGCAGTGGATTCAGCCAATGCGAAATATTCCTTGCCATTTGGTATAAATTTTTGTTAATATTGCCAACTATTTCAATTTTATATATACATTAGTAACTACTACAATTTAAGGAAGATCGTGTTACAAAAACATCTGCTCTTTGTGCGTGGTGTAAAACGCCTATTAATATTAGTAGTATGGGAAAAACTACTCTTAAAAGTCAAGCGAATTCAACAAAACACAAATGCTCTGACCCTAAAAAAGTGTCTTCCGATTGGAATTATTTTTTAAATCCTGTCTGATAAAATAAAAAGATATTCTGGTAGCTACAATAGCTGTCTCAGCCAGCTCTCTCTACTAGCAACAGCCAGGCAGTACTTAGTAGATTTATATCTGCATTCGACAATGACTCGTCATCATAACATCACCACTAAATGCTACCGTTTACTTTAATTTTATGAACAAGTTCATCAATGCCTACAGATAGCCTTCCACTCCTTTGCTTATCGTGAAATGTTTGTTCTCCCAATTTTAACACCATTCATTATTGTGAGGTCTTATACAGCATACAGTTTATGATGTATGCCTGGTACTAACTTTTTGACATCAGAAATCTTATCACAGCACACACTTCTCATTTCCCGGGCTTTTCTATTCAGCACTCTTTTTGAAAGGCTATTATAGGCGAATGAATTGCAGCACAACCTTTCCACTAGTGAAGGTGGGCACGTCATCCAGGGGTGCTGCCACTACCCCCACTACTTCTTTTGATGCAAGAAAACTACTTTCCAAATGGTCTTCATAATAATGCTCCAGGCAGCTCAATTATTATTGTGGCCACTATCACAATTCATGGTGTAATGCTGTCAACAAGGAGGATTTCTCAAACTTCAGACTAGTATTCTGTTCACAATCCTACTGAAAGACTGTTTCATCTTATGGACAGATATTGACAAATGGCTAAGGTGATAATCAATGGTAGTTGCGGCGAATGTCTCGGCTACCGACTGAGGCGAACGTCAGCCCTCGTTATTCGATATGACCAGACGTTCGAACCGCTTAAGGTTCCGGAAGGAGTGTTTGGAAAAACGTGTTAGGACTTACCCAGTAAATATATTGGATCGTTAATTAACCCTTAGTCTCAAACCCAACTAATCACTATGCTCACAGCCAGCTTGTGATGAGATATAAGTTTTTTACTAAACTAACTAATTAATTATTATAATTACTTAACTTATCTTTAAGAACTTACGGTTAGGGACAGGCGTGCTGGGAGAATTACGGTAACCCTTTATGTCATAATAATTCCTTCTCAATTTTAGTCGGATGACTACGTAACACCCGGGGGTCGATCAGACCCCGCGATTAAGGGTTTAGGTAGCCATTTAGGTTTATTACTAAAAGGTTAAATTGTAACAACGCGCAACTTACATCCGCTGACTTCGGCGCACTGTGAACGACTGTGGTTTGTCTTGACTACCATGCGCGCGCATTGCATATCTATGCTGTGATCTAGATACGGTAATCCCCGAATACCCGTGGAATTACCACATAGTGAACAAGCGTTCAGATTTCTCCTCCAACATCTACTTTTGATATGTAGAGCGAGGAACTGCACAAACAGCTCAATCTTCATTGCATTAACACTGGTAGTTTTAGGACAATCTAAACATATTTTCAATGCAGTATTTTGTACATCCTCACCGTTCAACATCCCAAACCTCAAACGATAAGTGATTTTAGTTCTGAGATATGAACTACCTCATTATTGATGTATCAGCTCCCAATGTTTTATTAGCAAAAATTTTCATCATATTAGATCGGCTCATAATTTGCTCAAAAACAGTGTCAAAATGAGTTCTCTGTAATAGTTTTAGGTCTAATTTTATACCTAGTTGTTGAAGTTACCTTTTGTAATAATAAAATAGTATTGATATTATCATACATTGCATATAAAATCACTCAATTTATATTTACACAATAATATAATAAATAATTGTTTTCATTATAACAATAATGCTACTTGTTAAATTGTTACCACAGGAATAAGTTTGATACCCATTACCAATTTGGTTCAGGATTCAAATCAAACTTATTTGGTTGTACAACTTTAGTTAGGTGTTCTTTTTTTATTTTTTTTAATCAATTTCCAGCGTTTTATTGAACATGCCAGAAATTTCACAGCAGATTAGAGGTAATTTTGTATCTGTTATGATTTTAATTTAAGAGATGGACCGTGCAATATGTGTGCTTATCAGAAACAGGTTTAAAAGTAATTTTGTACCTATTATGGTTTAAGAGATGGGTTGTAATTTGTGTGCCTATCAAAAATCCGATTAAGGTAGTTTAGTACCTGTTATGGTTTAAGAAATGGGTTGCAATTTGTGTGTCATCAGAAACAGGATTAAAGTAGTTTCATACCTGTTAGGGTTTAAGAGATGTGTTGAAATTTGTGTGCCTATCAGATTTTCACAATATTGAAGGATGATTTGTGTTGATGAAGTTTTATAAGAAACACATGTTTTAGAAAATGTACCCTGCAAAATTTAGTTTCTATTTCAATTGAAAGATTTTATTTAGAGATTTTACTAAGCTATTTCATTTTACTCTCTTATCATAGCTCAAATTCAGTTTATGTAAGGATGGCTTGGCTAATTTATTGGACTAACAAAGCATACTTATATCTAAATGACATCATCGACACTTTCAGTTGTAATATATGGTCTTTATCAAACCTTCAAAAAATAGTTGTTGAACACTTATTCTGTAACATAAAATTATAATAGTTAAGTTTCTTATTTTATTTTATAATAGAATAATATATATATATATTGTTTTTATTTTATGAAATTCAAAATGTTGTTATAAAAACTATTACAATTATGGGAGAGTATTATGTGAATATGTTTAGTAATAATATTGTACCAAAATTACAAGAACATAATATAAAAAATGTATTCATACACAGTATAGCAAATTTACACATTTTACATCCTGTAAAAACATTTTCAATACATAATCTTTAAAACCGAATCACTAAAAGGCACCTGCCTCCTATGCTTACATCTAAGATTTTCTTCTGACTCCTTGTGGCCCGTCCCCCATTAGAGATGGTGACTGAGCACCCTTAAAAATAGTTTTTTAAGTTCAATACTTCTTTGCGAAGTTTTAATTTTCCAACCAGTGGCGGCGATAAGAACCCGTGCCCCCCCCCCTGCAAATTTGTTCATCGGGCCCCCTCTCCCAATAATCTTTTCCCAGATGTTTATCTTTTCGCCGGCCGGTGCCGGCGAGTCACCGCGATGCACAACGTAGCGATAGTTGCATTACTTATCGGCCAACGGTAAACAATACACAAACTTCCTATCATGACATTAAATAATAAATACTTCTCTCTAAAAAATAATGGTTAATGCCGGTTTGGATGCACGATGTACAATCTTGTCTGAAGACATTTTAACTTATTTTAGTAATTTCTTGATAATACTCATAAATATATTGTTATGATAGGGGGGCCCGTGTGGCAGGGCCCGTCGCGGTTCCGGGTCCCGGTAAAATTTCCCGAAAAATTCCGGTCAAGGCTCGCGGGCCCTCCCAACTCGTGGGCCCTGCGGGCCCGCTATCGCCGCCACTGTTTCCAACCCATGTCTATTAACAAGTATTCAGCAATACTGTGGCTATTTTACACCTCATTTTTAAAATCTTTGAACTGTTGCCATTTTTTAAGGAATACTGCTTTGGAAGTATGGTTTGTATCATTTATCTCTGCTTGATAGGACCTCCTTTAAAATGATGTACATATTATTGGTGGGCCGAAAAAAATCATTTATTTTTTACGAAGTTGTAATAGCGCGGAAAAGTTGCGAATTAGGAAGACAAACAAATGGGGAAAAAAAATATATATATATCAAAATCGGTCCACATCTTCCAGTCGTGCACAGGCCCTAAAGTTTTACAAATTATGGAAAAACGTCATTATTGCGACTAAAAAAAAAATTGTTATTCTAGTCGTTTTTGTAATGTAATAGTTTTAAACGTCTTCAACTATAGCCTAAAAACATTGTGTTTTAATTTGATTTGGATCAGCTGATATCTTTCGGTCGCGCATAAGCCCCAACATCTGTCAAAATTTTGAAAAAGTCACATATTTACGCATTTTTTTGGTATTTGATAAATAATTAATATTTAATTGTAATAGCCGTATTGGTTTTTCAAACGACCTGATAATGAGATACAACAAAAACTGTTAAGTTCAGCCAATGTTTTCTGGCTGCGCAATGGCTTAGAATCTCTTGTGCACAAAGGGCAGGCAGCAATGCAAGGAATGCAGCAATGCAACTTCCAGAGTATTGATTGTCAGATCCCAGAAGTAGACAGAAACGTGCTTAGTAAAGATCAGCAATATCTATTTGATATTTTCGTTGCAATAAAATCAAGATCCTGTAAAGAAGATTTGGCTGTTCGAGATTCTGGGCACTTATCACATTCGAGGTGGTTGACAAAAGCAAATAGAACACTCAGATTGTACATAAGTGAAGAAAGCCCCACACCTGAACTTCAAGAACTAGTTTTGTTAATATTGAAAGCATATACGCCAATGTGGTTTACTATCAAAATAAAAAGAAGTCAACTCTTTACAGACAGCCCGAAACTTGTTTACCATGCAATATAATCTACCAGGTATTTGCCAAAACCTTTGCTTGATATTGTCGAACCTGTGATCGAACGTAATGGTTTTTTTGCCCACCCTGAACACTTACGGTGTTTAGCCATGACGCAAGATGACAAGAAACACATAAGAGAGCTCGGACTTCGAAGAATTCTAAAGGCAAGGCAGGTAGATGCAAGAAGGAAAACCATACGAAAGGTACCATTGCTCAGCTAAAGGGCGCCAGGTAGCTTTCGCTTACCAATTTAGAAAATGAATTTAAATATTTTTTAATCTCAGGGTGTAGGCTCTTTTTTAAGGGTACTTACAGTGATTTCTGGTTGTGAATGAGAAACTCTTGAAACTGAAATTTTAACATGAGTTTATTAAAATAATATTAATACATGACATTTATCATTATAAGAAATATCAAACAAATTAACTAAAACTAACATCCTATCCAGATTAATTTTTTTATTTGCCTTAGAAGAAGGACTATTTTTAGAAAACTTGAATTTAACTTTATGTTGCAACTAAAAAAAATATTTAAGAACAAAACAGATTAAAACATCCGTTTTTTAATATTTAATTTACTTTACTTTAAAAAAAAATATGTCAATCGACATTTATTATTTATTTAGTTAAAAAATGTAATTACTAAGGTATCAAATTATAAATTTTTAGAACATAAAACATTTTAAATTTCACATAATACATAAATTAAGTTCTTTGTGTTAAATAACACATTTTTACCAGACCGTTGTCGCAAAACCCTTTGTGCCGTAGTGGTGTCTGAAACGTGGCATCAATGATAAGTCCTTTGTGCAGTCCGCGTAAAACGAGGTCTGTTGAAATTACTCCAATTACACTTTGCATATTTGTTTTAAGAATGTCTTTCAGCGTAATTAGTTCATTTTTTTACACTTTATGAATGTTCATCATTCG
The DNA here is from genome assembly GCA_963513935.1 of Aphrophora alni. Lineage (NCBI taxonomy): Eukaryota > Metazoa > Arthropoda > Insecta > Hemiptera > Aphrophoridae > Aphrophora > Aphrophora alni. The sequence continues at coordinate 49,354,713 of OY740774.1, forward strand.
ACCGTTTTAATACTGCGCACGCGACCGTCTATTGTCCTAATTTGCAACACGCTATTTTTTAATAAACACTTTGTCTGTTCAAATCAATCTAATCATTTTAACACACTCGACTGTACTGTTCAGATTACTCTGCATATCGACTAATTCGATACAAGTTATTGTCTTAAAACTTCAAAATCGAATCAAACTTTACACTACATTGTCCTGTCCAACTCTGACACAAAAACACCTTCATCTACCAACTCCCAACTAAGACTTTACTAAACACATCTTACAGCTCAAACCGCTGCCTTAAGAGTGAACAAAACGCATGGTGAATTTTAATTTCCTGTTGGTCCAGGGTTCACAGCCCTAGCAACAAAGATTGTCCCACAATTACCGCTGACGCCGTGATAAAGTTTCTCGCAATTCACTGCATACACTGTTCATATTACTGATATGCCAACGAGTTCCTTTAACTAATTTTTTACAACACACACAATCTATTTTATTTATTTATTAATTACAGCTAATATTTTATACATTGTTTATTTTTATAGTTTGGAAATCTAGTTAATTTAATTTCCCTTACTTTAAATTATTATTACAAGTCATGTTTTCGACTCATTTACCCACTCCCAAATTAATTTTAAACGATTCCCAGTTAATTTTACTATTCAATTTAAATTAACACTTTTTTAGGTGTTACATTTGATTGGTGTAGCTCGTGTATCACTGAAGATACTTGGGCTTATTTTTTGTGAGAATTGTGTTCTGTGTGTTTGTTATACTATATAATTTTTCTCATAAGTCAAGCTCAACATTTAATATAAAAGTAGCCTATGTTTATTGTTAAAACTATACAGTAACTCTAATAATTAAGCTTTCTAAATATAAAACAAGTCAAAAAGAACCATGCCCGTTGTTACTGTTATCATCCATCATGTCATAGGCCTACCTATCCTTTATAGGCACAGTTTGTCTGTGGCATTGGGGTCATTGCGCGACCGGAAGTTGTTGATTTAATCACTCCATAGTAAAATACTATGTTCTTATGTTGTAAAATATAAATACTTGAGCTATTATGTGTTAAAATAAAAGACTTTAAAAAAATACATAAAAATGTAAAATTTGCAATATTTTAGCAAATTTTAGACCTTATGCGCGACCGAAAAATATCAACTGATCTAAACCTAATTAAACCATAATGTGTTTAGGCTCTAGTCGAAGACGTTTTAAACTATTACATTACAAAAACAGCTAAAATAAAATTTTTTTTAAATAATCGCAATAATGACTTTTTTCCATATTTTATAAAAGTTTAGGGCCTCTGCACGACCGGAAGATGTCAACCGATTTTGATAATTTTTTTTTCACTTGTTTGTCTTCCTAATTTGCAACTTTTCCACTTTTACAACTTTGAAAAAAAATAATGAGTTTTTTCGGCACACCCTAGTACATATCAACATATGCTTACACTTAAGATGCTCTACTGACTCCTTGTGGACTGTCTCCCATTGGAGGTGAAGATCGGTAAGAGCCTTAGAATATAGTTATTGTTAGCTCTCAAATGGATTTGCAGTTTTACTCTCCTTGCCAAATTAAAATAAAATATATTAAGCCATCTCCAGACTTTTCAACATCCTTGTATATGTGTAATGTGACGTTATATTTTATGCTAGAAGAAATAATAAAGTTTCAATTAAAAAAAAAATGAGAGAATCTATCACTCTAAAATTTATCAGAAATAATTACAGCCAAAAATCATAAAAATGCTGGTTATACTGTAAAAGATAAGGTTTGCTTCAAGAAGTAAATGGTAGCCATATTGAACCCCTGCACTAATAATGTGTAGGATTTTATTTTTTAACCGGTAGGTATTAAATATCATTCATTTTTGAAGAAAACTACATATTTAGTTTTTCAATATGTTATTAAATCCAGAAACTGTGAGCATTTGACTTTAAATTGTAAGTTACTTTTGAAAGACCTTGTACATTGTGAAAGATACTTAAGTTCTATGTTTTATTATTAAAATATTGAGTTCTATGTTTAATTATTAAAATATTGAGTTCTATGTTTAATTATTAAAATATTGAGTTCTATGTTTAATTATTAAAATATTGTTCTAACTTTCCAGGCTTGATGCGAAACATGTTGTATTTGGCCATGTTATGAGTGGAATGGATGTAATAAAGAAAATGGAGGTAAGAACTTGATAGTCTAGTTAGCAGGAAAAATAATCAAATAATTTTATTATGATTTGTATTTAATCCATATGAACACAGTATACAAAAATATAACATGACAAAAAAGTGATAGTTGATTTAAACTGTAAATGCTCCTATAGTCAAAATTTGCTATATAAAAAAAAAATTCTGTTACAAATAATGCTACTACTACTACAGTGCAAATGTAGTACTAAGGATATATAGTAACTTTATCTAATTTATTTATTTATTTATTACAAAAACACTGTAAGGTGCATAGCAACATCATTACAACTTACTCCTAGCTCACTGGATTCAAGCAATTCAATCAGATATAACAAACAAATAAAAAAAAAAAATTATAAATACATAATTATTACAACGGGTGTCATTAAATACAAATAAATAATAATACAAAATTAAAATAATTACAAATAAACAATAATTGACATAAACTTAATAATAGCAAATTTGACATCTAAAATTAATCATAAAACTCTAAAACAATAATAAAAATAGTATAAATCAACAAGACAAAGAAATATACAAACATGATTAAATTCAATAACATAAAACACACAAAAGTATCACTGTCACCACCCCCAGACAATGGTTCCATAAGTCAAATGACAGTGAATATGTGAAAAATAAACCATTTTCAAGACTTTTAAGTCAACCACAGTACACTTTTTTCATCATAAACAAACCCTTTGAAAATTTTTTAGAAGTAAGATTTATATGCTTCTCCCACTTTAACCCTGCAACCGGCGTATGTTAAAGGTTTTGTAAAAGTTTTGTTTTCTTAAAATATTCATAAAAAAAATTATTTTTATACAAAACCTAACATATAAGACATCATTTTTCTCAGAAAGATGCATAGAATTCATCTATGTAATAAAAATGTTTTTTTTTTTAAACGATTTTGGAGTAAGTATGTTAGATGTCAAAAAATGAAGATAACATTTTTCAGAAAAACCTGTATCATCCAAAACAATAGCTTACCACCTTTTTCCAAGATATACAAAAGTTTTGTGTAATATTTGTGAATATATTTATAAAAAAAAAAAAAATTGTTACATTTTTAAAAAAAAATTACGAAAAAGGGGATTTTGTTAGGCTTATTTTCAAAAATTCACCAAAAATAGTTATATTTATGGAAAACACAACTTCTATATATCATTATATTCAGAAAGGTGCATAGAATTTAGCTGTGTAGTGAAAAAAAATGTTAGATGTCAAAAAATGAAGTTAACATTTTTCAGAAAAACCTGTATCATCCAAAATCAATAGCTTACCACCTTTTTCCAAGATATACAAAAGTTTTGTGTAATATTTGTGAATATATTTAGAAAGAAAAAAATAATAAATTTGTTACATTTTCAAAATTAAAAAAAATATTTTACGAAAAAAGGTAAATTGATCATTTTTTTTTTTAAATTCACAAAAAATAGTAATATATATTTTATACACAACTTCTATATATTCAGAAAGGTGCATAGAATTTAGCTGTGTAGTGAAAAAAAAGTTAGATGTAAAAACTGTAGAGTTACTATGTAAAATAGCCAAAAATCGGAAAGTAACGTAGGCAAGAATTTCACAGAAATGGTAATGTACACCATACTAATTTTTTTTTGAATATTTTCAACTATTACTACAGATTTGTCATATATTTGTGGATAAAAGTTGCTAGAAAGAAAAATCAATTTATTAAATTTTCATTAGACATGGATCATTTTTACATAAAAAGTGAATATTTGGTAACTATTTTCAAAAATTCACAAAAAATATAATTATTATTCAAAACCCAAGTATTTATTACCTATGTTCTCACAAAGATACATAGATTTTGTGTGTGTAATGCAAAAAATTTTAGATTGAAACATTTTGGAATTATTATGTACGGAATCAACAAATTTACCCTGTAACCGAGGCAAAATTCCACAGAAATAGGTATATAAACCATATAAAAAATGTTTAAGAATTTTTTTCAAAATATACAAAAGTTTTGCAATATAGTTGTGAATTAATGTTGGTAAAAGTCTAAATCAGTTTATACGATTTTTATAAGGAAATATCTTTGTTTTTATAAAAACAAGTGGTAAACCAAGGTTAGGTCATTTTCCTGGATGCCATTATTTATATTTTGAATAAAAGCACAACACTTGATAGGCCTAGAAAAAAATACCGATAATGTGATAAATCACTCCGAAAACACACTCTACGAACAATAGCACATTTATTACAACTTGTATATACAACTTATAAATAAATAATTTGATAAAAATCTACCTTCACAATAGCCTACACGTTGAGGTTAGGCTAAGCTAGGCCTGTGGAAAAAAAAACAATAATATGAAATATCACTCTAATAAATACACTCTACAAACATTGACACATTTATTATAAGTTGTATATACATTTATATATTATGTATATATATATATTATAATAAATAAATGGCTTCTTGAAACAATAAATTCACAAAACACATGGCTTGACTAGGCCTTAAAATAAGTCGATAATATGAATTATCACTCAAATAAATACACTACAAACATTGACACATTTATTTTAAGTTGTATAAACAAATTAAAATTTAAAAAATTGCTTCATGAAACTATATTCACTATAAAAACACAAGAGGTGTTACATTTAATACTTTCCACGTCGGCAAAAAGGTTGCGATCGAAAAACAAAATGATGATATCTCTACGTTTTCTAACGTACCACAGCCTTTGTATTTTTTCTTCTACAGATGTGTTTCAAATACAAGGTTAAACATTGAAACCTTCTCTTTACAGTTATATCAAAAACGACAAGATTCTATAAAAATGAAGATCGGATTCTTCAAAACGTGTCTAGACACCACAAAGCGCAAACCGGTCAGAAAATTCAGAGGATCATTTCCTAAAATGGTTATAACTCTTAACCTATATAACTTAGGATAATTTCGACTTCATAGTTCGAAAGAGAAAGAAAAACACTATATAATATTGTCAACTTGTAACATTTGGACAAATATTACCATTTCGTTAACTCATATGAACACATAAGTTACAATTTCTAAAAAACGTCGACGTGACAGACTGAGACGAACCTAGCGCAATGAATGCCTACTTGAGTCAAGTAGTGTTTTTCTACTGTTAGCAACAAAATTTTTTCTAAACTTGGTTATGAAAGATTGAAACATCACCTTTAAAGTGATATATAATTCATTTCGATAAAATAATATTTACTAGGATAAAAGTTGAATTGAAAAAAATGTAATTTTAAGCGTGTAGAAATGCTTTAAAATTCTTGATTTTGTTTAATTTTTATATAATAAAAACTATAACACGTAGAAGCATTTGAAAACCACAGATTGGAAGATAAAGATGCGATCTATTGAACAGTGTTATGTTCGATCTGTTTGACAGAAATGTCGAATTGGGAATATTAGACAAACATGACATAAGTTTTGTTTACAAGTTGTCTGCGCAAATCTTTGATGTTACATATAAAAAATATGCGAACTTCAGCAATTTTTGGAATATTATTTATAACGTTTTGTGGTATTTTTTGCATGATTATGCATCTACGGAACATTAGCTTTTCAACGGTATTTTATTTATTGCGATAGGATGATTCTTAATGGGCGAAATGTTGAATTGCAAAATACGTGTTTTAGAGTCGGTGAACTAAACCATGCGTCAAGACTCGACCCGAACTCGGGTTGAGTGATGGTTCTAGGGTTAAATCACAGACTTTATCTTCATTAACATTTAATGAGTTGACTGGACACCAGTAATTTATTGCATTATTCATATCAACTATATTTTTAGTTTTTCCCAAATTTTAATTTTCAACTATTAGAGCTACTATTTAGGTACTTGGTGGTATTCCATTTTAAATAAATTAAAACAACAATTTTTTAGTATAAACCTCAATATTTTAATTGAAACTTGCCGACCATGGTTTCGCTAATTAAAGCATTGTCAAGGACTTTTACAAGAATGAAACAAAAAGGTTCAGTACACAATATAACAACACAGTATAACAATAGCTGGGTATTTCCCTTATAACCTAAATGAGAAAGATAGACGAGGGGAGTGGAGAGGAGGGTCAATGACTTGACTTGGTTAATGGTTTTAAACGTGGGGAATTACTTAATCATCCCTTACAAATCTCATAGACAATCCCTATATATCAGGAAAAACATCAAATAACAGTTCAAACTAATGTTATTCAATGAGTACAAATTCAACCAATTTACTTTACTTACAAAGGAAATGAAGATATTGACTTCCAATGATATTTATAGGTCTGAACAATATTCCTCTTATTAAATTAATCCCTTTTGTTATTTTAATCATTACATAGGCCTCGGAAACAATAGCATTATGATCAGAGACCACAGTTGGTATAACATAAGCAGCCCACGTATTCGTTATAACATTGTGTTATGTTCGGGTTTATAAATTATTTAAATAAATGTATACATTACATTTAGAAGTACCAGTTTTATTATTAAACGATCTACTTCAGTCGCTGTTCATTGTAAGACTGCTGGCTGCGCATCGTAGCCAGGACATGTTGCTACAATGTTGACTTAATATTACTAATACAGATTACATAACAATTTCCTTCTTTTTTTTTTTTTAACTAAGAATAGATCAAATAATAGTAAAATATTTTTATAACCTTATAATTTTTTTTTAAAGAAATTAAAATTATATTCTAATACAAAACAATATTTTTTTTTTTAAAGAAATTCAAAACTAGACGTTACAAATAATACTCAAATTAATAAATATGTATTTTTTTTTTTTTTTCAAATTAAAACTATCTTCTAACCATTTACAAATCAAAAAATTTTTTTATTTTTAATTTTAAGAACAACAACATTAATAACAATTACAATAATAATAACAATATTACTTTTTTAAAATTTTTTTTTTTTTTTAACCAACTTAAAATTTATCTTCTAATCGACAACTGCTTTTGACTACTCTACCATATCTGGTTTTGTAATTATCAAGATCTTTTAAAAAATCACTTTCTGGACTAACCTTTTGCCCTGAATTAACACTTTCACTTATTCTTCTATTAGATTGATTTAATGGGCTTATTTCATTCTTTTGACGAGACATGGAAGGACATTTTGGAGGCGACAATCTTTCAACCGCAGGACTAATATGTATTCTATTACGTCTATATGATTTACCGTTTTGATCTATGACTATATATGATCGAGGTTCTTCTGTTTCTCGAATTATGTTACCGCTAGACCAATTGGAATTAGGTTTTTTCTGAAAGAGAACATCTTGACCATTACATAAACTCTGCAGTGGTTTAGAATGTCGGTCAAAATGTCCCTTCATTCTCTGTTTGTTAACATACAGTTGATTTCTGGTTCTATTATAATTAAGTTTAGGTTTAAGACATTTGTAATGCATTGGTACTAAGGTACGCAATTTCCTTGACATGAGAAGTTGAGCAGGTGATTCCACATTATTTTTATTAGTGTTTCTAAAACTTAAAAGTGCAAGATAAATATCTTCTCCTGCATCAGCTGTTTTTTTAATAATGATTTCATCGTTTTTACAGCACTCTCAGCCATGCCATTTGATTGAGGAAAATGAGGGCTTGAAATCACATGCTCAATATCCCAATTTTTACAAAACATTCTAAATTCTTCACATTTAAAATAAGTCGCCCCATCAGAATAAACTTTTAGAGGTATCCCATGTCTTGAAAAAAAACTTTTTAATTTTGATATTATAGTTACACTTTTAGTATTTGAAATACTTGCTATTTCAATATAGTTTGAATAATAATCAACAGCAACAATATACAACATTTGTCCCCATTCAAACACGTCTATTCCCACTTCTGACCATGGTAATTTTGGTACTCTATGTGGCAATAGAGGCATTTTACTTTGATTTCTTTTAAATTTACTACAGGTTCGACAAGATTCAACATAATTCTTAATATCATTAGACATGTTAGGCCAATAAAGTGCTAACCTAGCCCTTGATTTACATCTATTTATTCCCATATGACCTTGATGAACAATTTCCATCATTTGTGTTCTTAGATTTTTTGGTACAATAATTGTGTCACCTTTAAATATTAAATTTTTTATAATACTTAATTCATCTTTAAAATCAAAATAACATTTTAATTTATCATTTACATTACTTTTATATTTTGGCCAGCCATGATTAATATAGTCTTTTAATTTATTTAATTCTTCATCATTTTTAGATTCTTTCTCAAACAATAACCACTTAGCATGTGAAATTGGTAAATTATCAATTAATAAATTAACCTGTAATTCTATTTCGTCAAAAACCTCATCTTCAACCTTGTCATTTACATTAAAATGTCTTGACAAAGTGTCAGCAATAACTAACTCTTTACCCGGTTTGTACACTACATTAAGTTTATACTGTTGAAGGCGTAACAACATTCTTTGTAATCTACTTGAGATTTTTGATAAGGGTTTTTTAAATATTGCTATTAAAGGTTTATGATCAGTTTCAACAGTAACATTTTTTGAGAAAATATACTGATGGAACCTTGTACAACCAAAAACTATTCCTAAGAGCTCTTTTTCAATTTGAGCATAGTTAATTTGAGTTTCTGTTAAGGCTTTAGAAGCATAACATACAGGTTTATTATCTTGCAATAAACAAGCACCTATCCCCGTCGAACTTGCATCGACAGACAACAATATTGGCTTAGATTGATCAAAATAGCTTAATACTGGGGCTTGTGTTATTATTTTTTTCAATTTGTTAAACACCTCATTAAGATATTTATTCCAAGTAAACTCTACATCTTTTTTTAGCAAAGCTCTAAGAGGTTGTGATATTTCCGAAAAATTTTCTATGAATTTTGAGACATAATTAAACATTCCTAAAATTCTTGCAAGTTCTTTTTTATCCTTAGATATTGGTAAGTCAATTATAGCTTTTATTTTGTTTTCATCTACCGAAATACCATCAGAACTAATTTTGTGCCCAAGAAAATTTATTTCTTTAACATTAAATTTACATTTGTTAATATTGAATTTAAATCCATTAGTTTGAGCTTTATCTAACACTGCATTAACTCTTTCAGTTAATTGTTTTTCTGTTTCACCCCAAATTAATATATCATCTTGAAATGACTGAACCCCATCGATTTTTTCAAAAATTGGAGACACTACTCTATGAAATATTTCTGGAGCACAACTCAATCCAAATGGTAATCTTTTAAAATAAAATCTGCCAAAAGGCGTTTGAAAAGTAGTTATTTTGGCACATTCCTCATCTAATGGAAGCATCCAAAACCCTGATTTTGCATCTAACACTGTGAATAACTTTGCACCTTTAATTTTATGAATAATTTCCTCAAAAGTAGGAAATTGATAGTGCGATCTCTTAATACATTCATTTAAAGGTTTTGGATCTAAACATAACCTTATATTACCATCTTTCTTTTGGACAATTACTAGCGAATTAACCCAATCAGTAGGCTCATTAATAGTTTCAATGATACCTAGCTTTAACATTCTATCCAATTCAGCTTTCAATTTATTTTCTAGTGCAAAAGGAATTTTTCTAGGAGCACTAATTACAGGACATGAATTTTCATTTAACTCTATCCTAACTTTAACTGGTACACACCCTATTTCATTATTAAACAAATCTTTGTACTTTTTATCTATTTGGTCTAACTTTAAGGTATTGATATGCTTAACAATTCCTAAATTAAGACATGTATCAAGTCCTATCAAATTTTCACAGTTTGATTTAACAATATAAAAAGTCAATGCATAGTTTGAGCCTATAAACTTGCTTTGTAATGTACAAGTCCCTACAACAGGTAATCTGTTGTTTGTAAATGAAGTAATTTTAGCATTTGTTTTATTAATTAAATTAACATTAATTCCTAACTTAAGAAAGGAATTATACGATAAAATGTTTACTTGGGCTCCCGTGTCTACTTTAAAAGATTGGTGCACTTTATTTATTATAATTGTCTCATACCATTGAGTTACGTTTACCTTATAATTTTGCAGGTTAGGTTTAGCTAAAGTGTTTATCACAAAGTTTTTATTTTCATTATCACATAATAAACTTTCATTACCTGTTTCTGTCAGTTGGTTAACTGAAAACCTACACATGTTTCTAAAATGGTTCAATTTACCACACTGTGAACATACTTGATTCCATGCTGGACACTTTCCAAAAAGATGAAATCGGCCACATCTACCGCACGGATTATTATGCATGTTTGCCTTTGCTTTGTGTGCCTGGAAGGATGATCTTGACCTTGTAGTTGACCCTTGATGCATAGCATTTGACATTGTATTTGATGTATTGTGCTTCACTTGGTTTCCTGTTGAATTCTGTCCACGATTACCGGTTCCAGCTTGAAACTTGTTTAAATTAAAGTTTAAAGTTTTGTTTCTTGGTTTACTATTTTTAAAAACTCTATCTACCGTAGAATCTAATAACTCTTTTTTTACATTTAGTTTATGAGCCCTATCATAAGCTAATTCTTTAGATTTACACATTTCTAAGGCTTGTTCTAAAGTCAAATTATGTGTTTTTAACAAAGAAACTTTAATATCGGAATCATGAATACCACTAACAAAAATGTCTCGAACTAAACTATCACGTAAACCACCGAAGTCACAAGAAGCACTTAGGTTTTTTAATATTGCCACATATTGTTCATAAGATTCATTATGTAATTGTTTACGATTAAAGAATATATGTCTCTCATATGTTACATTAGCCAAAGGAATAAAATAATTTTCAAAACTTTGAATTACAGTTTCTAACTTGTCTGAATCCACTGCACTAAGATTAAACGATTTTAAAATGTCTTGTCCTTCTTCACCCATGTAATGAAGTAATAAAGCTACTTTTCTTTTGTCTTTTGTAGACTCTGGTACAAATGCTTCAATAAAAATTTCATACCTGTTTTTAAATTTTCTCCAGTTAGTTGCCAAATAACCTTGAAATTCCATCGGAGAGACGCCATTTCCTGTGTTTCTAAAATCCATTTTTCCGTAGTAAAATAGAAACTATTTTTTTTTTTGCAAACTAGTTAACACTTTATCTGAATTCTTATTAAATCTGGTACACCGCTGCCACCACGTTATGTTCGGGTTTATAAATTATTTAAATAAATGTATACATTACATTTAGAAGTACCAGTTTTATTATTAAGCGATCTACTTCAGTCGCTGTTCATTGTAAGACTGCTGGCTGCGCATCGTAGCCAGGACATGTTGCTACAATGTTGACTTAATATTACTAATACAGATTACATAACACATTGTCAATACACCTGCCCAACTTAACTGCTCCTAGGCATGTTATACAAAAACAATTTGTTGTAGACCAGATTCCTTCAGCAAATTATAAAAATCAATTACATATTTATCATTAAACCAATCTCTTAAATCAACATTGGAATATCCACCCATTCCAACACATCCATAACCTCTACACAGCAATGTCAATATTTCATGTAGCCACTCCACAAATACCATAAAGATGTCATCATTGGGTGGAGACAAACACCAGATCCATGCCATTAATCATCCCAGCTGAAACTTTACAGACTTGCTCAATGGAGAGTGAATTCATATATTCTAAAGAATTACACTTCATTTCATTCCTAACCATTACAGCCGAGCCTCTGCACCACAAATTAGACCTACCATATGTATTAAACCCTGGCACAGATAAAATACCAATTGCATCAGAACTTAGCCAATGTTCTGTTAACCCTTTCAGTGCCGGACATTTTTCTTGAGGCACTACCCAAAAATGCCAGACATTTTTTTTACAGTATTGTCCAGGATTGCCGGATGATATTTCGAGATTTCGAAAAGTTTTTTTAAAACTACCATAACTTTTTAGTTAAAGTTTGGTGCTGAATGAAGCCCACAAAAAAAATAGTAGAGTCAATAAATTTTATATCACCAAAAAGACAATTTTATGTTGAACAAACATTGAAAGTTTCACTTAAAAAATATACAGTTTATAGAGTTTTTTTTTTCAAAAACCGTTCTCGGCACATTTCACAGAACTATAGTCCAACAATTATTTAAATGTATAACTTGGAGTTTAAATGTTTAGCATATCATACAAGTTCATATTAGAAATTAATACAAAAAAATTAAAATATTAGAAAGAACACTATTATATATGCATGAATAAATCTTCGTTAAAAAAAATATATAACTTTTTTTTAACAGTCGTGTTTAGGAATACATTTATGGTGCAGTCCTTTTTTGCACCTAATGCACATAAATGGAGATTTTTTTCTCTTTTTCCTCCTTGCTGGGTACTAGTTTTGCTGCTGCATACAGAGCACTTCTTTTCTCTGTTTTCTAGATTTTTTTCTACAATTTGAGGGCTATCTGCATCCCCACCACCTTGTGATACTCTAGTCGGAGTTATATTTGCCATGTCTGCTGTGTTTGGTCTTTTTTCTTGAATTACAAACCATTCTCTAGAGATATCCTCAACAATAGCAATAGTGTAGTCCAGTCTACTTAGTGGTTTGTCTGTATTGATTTTATAAAGTAAATAAGAATTAAGAATCATCCGAGCAAAGATGTTGAAAGTCACTTTCTTCCAAAATTTGAGGGATTTTTGATCGTCCAAATACTGGTAAAGCATTTGATCACTACCATCAACTCCACCCATGAAATCATTATAATTCCTTATTACTTTGGGTTTATTTGTAACACGAAGCGATGTGCCTCTAACTTTAGACTCCATTTCACTCTCTGCCTTTCCATTGGTAGTCAGTAGTAGTACCTGATTTTTTGGGACATTTTTTGCCGGTATCCAACCATAAGCCAGTGGTCTTTTCTAAGATATTTTTTTGATCCACGTCAAACTTTTCTTTCATTGGTCCTGGTATTCCTTTTCTTATTTTACGTAATGTACCAGTCAAAAATGTTGACACGCTGTACAGAAATTTTGCCAGTTTCAGTGAAGTAAAAAAGTTATCAACAAACACATGATATCCTTTGCCGAGCCTATTTGTCATTACCAATAGTCTTTCCACAACATAATAACCTAGGCCTTTTTGTTTTATCTCTATTTTGTCTGCCCCTTTAGCACCCTGATATACAAAGAATGACAAATAGTAATGCAAAACAGCATCACATACAGACCAAAGCTTGACACCCCATCAATGTCTTTTTTTCGGGATGTACTGCAATAATTGAAAGTGGGCTTTGGTGCTTACCATACTTTCATCAATTGATAAGTTCTCACTAGGAATAAAATGAAACTTAGACACCATGTTCATATAATCTACAAGATTTTTTGAATCTAGAACATGGATCATAACCAGGTTGGCCTGGACGTGGTAATTCAGTAGTATCAACCATGTTTAAAAATTGGAGGATAGCCTGAAATCTGTTCCGATTAAACATCCTTGAAAACCAAGGTATAAATTGGCTTGATGATCTAGACCAGTAACCATACATTGTTGGTTTTTTATTTATGCCCATATTTATTAACACCGAAATAAACGCCTGAATTTCGTGTCTAGTAACAGGTCTCCAATACTTAGACCGACTGTATTCTTTTAGCCGATGCACATTATTTGCAATAAAGTTATTAGCATATGTATTAGTACGTTTCACAAATAGATTAATAAGAATAGTAGTGAAAAATAGTCTGTAATAATCAATTGGGGGTGAATTTTTAGGCGGGCCATGTTTTATTCCAGATTGCTCACAGTATGAAAAAGTATGAGTATAGCCAGGGTCAGTACCTTCAGTTACCTCATTCCAATCTAGTCCATCTTCAGAGCCATTGTCAGATTCTTCAACATTTGCACTGACTCTTGGTCTACCTCTAGGCCGAGGTTGATCCTGAGCCACAGGTTGAGTTGAAGTAGGGCTAGTAGCAGCTGGCATAACCTCTTCATCAGATGAGTCTGACGAATAATTACACCTAGGCCTATGACTCAGTAAAATACTATCAAGTCTGCTGCGATTATTTAGTACATCGTCATTAGGAGTAAAATCAGGATCACTTTCAGCATCATCAAATTCACTACTGTTACCACTAGATTCAGAAATTATGTCAGAAACATCACTCACAAAGTTGTCATTCAAATAGTCTTCTTCAAGCACTCTTTCAATAGTGTTTTCACTTATTGGTGATCTAGAACAATCCATTATAAATATTTATTCAAAAAGTAATTCATAAAACAACACTACAACACAATGATGAACTTATTTTACACAACAAAACAAATACGTGATAAACAAATACGGCAAATCTGACAGCTATACTATACTTTCATCGTCCTACTTGATCAAGAAGTTTCACCACTGCCACTGCCAATGTAATTATTGATGTGTATTATATAATATTTTTAAATGAAAGAACATTCAATTCTAGTTCACATGAATATAAAATATGTGTAAAAAAAATATATTTGTCGTATTCTAAGAAATTATTTTCCGAACGTCTGGTAAACCAGCCGTTGGCACTTATTGCACATACTAAAAACCCGGACGTTGGCAATTCTTGCATGAACCTAAAACGTCCGGTTAACCGGTTGTTGGCACTGAAAGGGTTAAACATAAACATCAAACTTATACTCTGTATCAAGCAATATAATCTCATCACTCTTACCTTGCACATTCCAGGACAGTATCCTGAGCCCATTAAAATAAGTTATGTCTACATAAATTGTTGTAAATAAGATATTTACATTTAATTGAATCAGTTGATTATTATCGAAAAGCATACTATACTTGTGCGGTTACACAATACTAGCACTACTACTCACAGAACTAAATCAGATAGTTTCACTCTTTTGAGTTGTTGCACTAGTTCACTGTTATTGAGTAACTGAATAACTTCATTATGCATATGCTTATGTAAACATTTCTCATGCTTCATATCAATTTTGTTCAGCAGTGTCTACCTTAAAGTTTCAGTGAATGTTATCATTTCGAATGTACCACAGTGTGTTCCGGGATACTTTAATACATTAATATTATTTACTTGGTAATTAACGAGCCCCTATGCTGAATACCACAGGGTTAAATAAGTTTCAGAATTTGCTTATATAAGAGCAGTTTGTTGTAGACAGTGTCAGCTCTAACTATCTACCAAGCAGCCAATATATTTTACTACAGTTGTATTCTCTTCTTTTTTGTGCGCTCCATCTAATGAAGTTTGGCATCTGATGTCATACTTAGATACTTTGCAGTGCTCATATAAAAGAATTATTTGTGAATTTTTTAATACTGGTACTGTGACTATGTTTCTACTAGTGAAATTGATTCGAGTTGATTTTGTCTTGTTTAATTTAATTCACCCTTTCTTAAATATAAAACACAATTTTTTATTATTTTTTTTGTAATATCCACTTTATTACACCCTTTCTTGTTTAAAATATTGATTTTGCCTATAATTGCTTAAATTATTGTTCATTTCTCTATACTGTCACTTGAGGCCTTTATATTGCTGTATCATCAATAACTGTATTCTGTCTTTATAATTTTACGCGCATGTCTGTCCGTCTATCTATCTATAAGTCGCACCCGTCAACACAGGTAGACGGTAAACATATATATTTCAAACTTTGCATTTATATTCTTTGTATTATCCCACATATAGGAAAAATATAGCGGTAACAAAAAATAACCTTTGGGAAGTTAGAGGGTAAAAATTATCAAGTGGAAAAATTTATTGTGCGAAATATTATGTGTGGGGTATTAAATAAAACTAGAAGTTATTCTGAACTATAACTGATCTTTCACACTTTATCAAATATATCTCGAGTGTACAAAAGATATGATTGGCCTTATTACATTTCTTTTAGGTACTCCAACAGATATTTTTTTTTAGTTAATAGTGTCTATAGTCTTATTTTTACTCTGAAGTATCGACCTGAGATATAACATTACAAAATCTTTGGCCATATATCTTGTTCCAGTTTTTATTCCAACCCACCTTATATCAATTTTTGTCAAAATATGAGTCACATGAAGGAATACACTAGTGCTGATTTTATACTCTCCAAATTCATTTCCTCGATTTATAAATCATGATAACTTTAGCTACCTTTTACTGACTTGGATATATCTCATTCTAACTGTTGCATTTATTAGGTGTAGGAATTTCTCGTATCCTTTTCTCCTATATTCCTATATCCCGATCAAGTCATATCTTGGAGCATTTCTCACACTTAAGTTTTCTGTATTCCATTAACAAGTTTCTTTTGAAAGTGCCTGGTTTAATTAATTTTTTCTTAATTTGTGAGATAATTTCTTCATCTGTTTGCTTTTGAAAGGTCTAGAAGGTGTTAACCAGATGCTCAGTAAACAATTCTGATTTTTATTTATTATTCCTTGCTCAATTTTCATCCTCAACTATAATTTTGTGTATAAAAACTTTATATAATGTTTTAAGACTATAGATTAACCTTTTATATTAAGTACACTACAAAATATTTGGTATGATTTCAAATAAATTTAGTAAAAAGTGTAGCCAATTCAATTGTACTAAATAAATGTATAGTGACAAATTGATGAAAGGATTTACATTTTATTTTGTGTTATTTCAGAAATGTGGCACCAAAGCTGGCCTTCCAACAGAAAAAGTTATAATAGCATCTTGCGGTGAACTTATTTAATGTGAATTATGTCAAACTTTTGAATTATAAAACCTTTTTTATAAGTAATGTTTTGTACATAATAGCACCTAATCCTCTTTAAACTCCCTTCATCACCAGGTTTACTCTAAAAGTAAGCCATAAACTTCTTGTAAAATAAATTAATATATGAACCTATACTATGACATACTCTTGAGTTTTTTGTATTCTTGTGAATTCTGAATTACTAATAGTTGTCAATTTTTTCTTCGACAGTTACTATAACAAATACTTTTTATGTAATTTATTTCATCCTTGGAGAAACTATACAGTTTGTATTGGTATGAATATTTGTATCTCTTTTTGGAGTGGCTTCCAAATACAATTATTTGTCATACATACTTTATACCAGAATGATTAATCAATGTAAACTAATAAGATTGTCCTTATAATTAATCAAATAAACACCTAATAAAAAAGCATTGTGAATAATAGTCAAAATCAGTAGCCATTATCCAAACATTATCCATGGACAGCTAATGGTACCGGTAGTAAAAGTATTTAATTTTACTGGGTGTGATCATTTCAAGGAGTGTATTTACAATTTATTTAATTTATACTGAAGTATGATCCTGCTAGGGTTGAACTAATTATAATACGATGTGCATATTTTAACTTGGTGTGTACAGAACATAGTGTACTCTTATAATTCTAGATGAGGTAGTTTTTATTGTTTTGAGTGAACTGGGTGCATAGGAAATAGTGAATACTGGTGGTTTTATTTTCGTCGATAAATATATAATTAAGATTTTGAAAGATAAACTGTTTTAAGAACTATTTATTCAATTCTGTTTTGAAGAAAATAATTTTTTAACTCTTTTTTATTGAAGTTATTTTATTGTTATTTGAGAAATTAAACTTATTTGTTTCATATAATTTCATTTCGGAGTTGTTGCAAATTTAACACCACAAGATGGGGCTTTTTGTTTTGTTGTAAAATTTGACACCTCAACGTGAGGTTTTAATTAATCAATATTTTTCTTATCCACTAAATTTAGATGTGTTTTAAATCCCAGATAATCCGAACCAAAATTTCACTCTAAAATTAATTCGAGAGGGAAAAAATAAACCCCCAGGGGCTCATTTATAGTGAGTAAGGACAAGACAATCCAGAGGTATAGTCGTTGAATCCCTCTCATCTATCTTTTCTAACTACTTTCTTTAAACCAACTTTCCGACTCTGGTGCTAAATAAAGGATTTGAGGGCTACAGGTTCTTTTAATTGTTTGTTAATTTCTTCCTCTATTTTATAGAGCTATGGGTTTTTGACTTTAAATGACAAGAAATAAAAAATAAAACCACAAATTCAAGGCAAAGAAAGTGGTTTTTTTTTTTTTTTGCTTAAAAATTAACATTTTTGCTATAATTTAGCAGGATAATCAGTTAACTCTTTTAGATGTAAGAACTAAACCTGTATGATGACGCGATGATGTGTCTGCTTCATATAAACATCATGTCAGTTGGTGTGCTGTTATTTCGTAGGGTAACACCAATTCAAGTGCATTTACAGCACCTGTATGTGGACAAAGGACTATCAGGGTGTCATTTCCTTCAGGATTATCTTGATATTCGATTATGGAGATGTTGTCTTCATCATCTGTACTCTTGATGGCCACTCCTGTCAACTGCAACTCATTCTTGGAGGCAATTTTCTCCTGCATCTTCACATCCTGAGATTTGTTGGAAAAGTTGAAGAAGGTTATCCTACAATGTCTGAATGGACAGATAAGTATCTTAAAATAATGGACTTGGTCAGTTATTTCCACGATTTTGAATTATGTGTTCTAGAGCTTTGGTAAATGGCTTGTATCAGGCGAAAGTCATGGGGCATTATCAATCAAAGTAAAGCTTTATTTGGTAGACAATTTTCATTATTTTATTTTTTTAACTATTCCTTAAACAGATAACCATTCTTTCAAAACTTCCTATAATAAACTGGGGAGAGAATTTATATTCATATTTTTCAAAGCTCATGACTCTTGATTTGCCAATTACCAGGAGCAACAATTTATTTGTTACCGTGTTGATGCTACAGGCTAAAACAGCAAGGCATTGTTTGTCCATCTTAAAACCTGGAACAGATAACTCTTCTTTGAAACAAGATTTTTAGTAGGAAGTGCTTTAAAATTTAGTCCATACGTGCTAGTGTTGGAAACTTTCTGTGGTGAGTAATTTTCTGATGCAATTAAATCTGCAAACTCACCTAAGTATTCATATGTGGGCAACATCATTGGCTTAAAGTTTTTATTCACTTATCATTAGTTGCCTCTTTTTCCATTGGTGTAACAGACAGCATTGCTAGTAATAAATGTGGAATCGCCAGGAATAATTTTTTTGAGTTTTAATGCCTTTTATTGAATAAATGGGCCGCTAATAGGAAGATCCTTTTGTTTTTCCTGAGTAAACCAAGAAAGTCACTTTGTCATACAGGCATTTTTGAGGTATAGTGTTTTCATTCATATATAAAACTGTTGTTAGGAAAACTGATAGAAAGGCTTGTTAATAATAAGTTGTCATGGAGAGTAGAAATCACCAACTGCTTGGGAGAAAACCAGTTTGGATTCCGCCAATAAAGAAGTACAACCGATGCATTGATTTATGACCAATACAATTTTCAATGTCTAAGTAATCAATTGTAGTGGCAATGATTGTCTTCAAAGCAGCATTTGACAAAGTACCACACACTAGGGTAATATTCCAATTCATGAAAGTAAGATTTGGAGGTTGAATGCTATAATGTAGATTTCTTCAGGAACTGTTTGATAGTGTTAATTAATGGCTGGCTGTGGGTCCAAATGCAGAAGATTGGAAAATGGAATACCTCACGGTTTAGTACTTAGTCCCACACTCTTCAACACTGCAGTGCACAATATTAACAAAGGAATACCAATTACAGTAAACATAATGATTTGACCATATAGGCCTCAGATACTGAACCTGTAATGCCAATGAAAGTGTCCAGAGTGCACTCAGATATAAACTGTGGTATTTGAAATGGTTTTAGTAACAAAAATATGAGTATGCTTTCTTTACAAGACCAAACAAGTTTGTGTACTCTCCCTTATTATTTATCAATGACAATATACTTAAGACAAAACACTAGTCCAAAGGTATTAGATATTAAGCTAGACAAAAAGGTATATTGAAAAAACTTATGCAATGAAGATGTACACTAGCTATCTGAACTCCCTCAAGATGATTGCCAGCAGTGAGTGGTGGGGCTGATATTGTTACCACCAAGAATGTTTTACATCTCATTTATAAGATCCACAGCAAGCTATGGTGTTGAGATATGGGGTCTGGAGCAAAGATACATATCAAGAAAATAAAGCTTATAGCGTATGAATTTGCAACAACAAAAGTAGAACTTGCAGTGGAACTATTAGATATATATATATATATATATATATATATATATATATATATAGATTTATGTATAAGACCTTTCGAGTGCCTAATGGTACGGGCGACGACCTATTGGAGGCCTGGAGTGCTTGAACTCAGGCATTCAAAAGGTCTGTTTTCATACACTAAAACGACCTTTTGTGCCCTCTGTATAAAGCGAAATCGTCGTCGAACCTTTTGGATGCCTAGAGTGCCTGGTGTGAAATGTACGGGAGACGATATTTTGAAGGCTTATATACGATCAGTTACAAATGCCACCTTTTGAAGTCTTATACGATCAGTTACAAAAGTCACCTTTTAAAGGCTTTAGTTGACGCCTGTTCCTGTTAATTTCTATTTTCTAACGCCTGTTATCACCATGGTATAAGTCATCGTGTTTTAGAGAATTTTTGAAGACCTGCTATTATTTAAATAGAACCTTTTGAAGACCTTATGCTCTCCAATAAACTTAATTTTGACATTACTTTGTCTGAAACATTATTTGAGTAAAATTATGCGTCACATAACAATATTGTATAGTTTTAATACAAAAAAATTTGATTTAAAAATTTTCTCATATCACTTACTTTCTTTCATTAATACTATTGTTAAACTATTTATGCTAGAGACCGTAGGTACTTGGTGGTATTCCATTTTTAATAAAATTAAAACAACAATTTTTTTAGTATCAACCACAATGTTTTAATAGAAACTTGCCGACCATGGTTTCGCTAGTTAAAAAGTTAACTAGCGAAACCATGGTCGGCAAGTTTCTATTAAAACATTGTGGTTGATACTAAAAAATTTGTTGTTTTAATTTTATTTAATACTAGGCCTATTGTTTGTCAAATACTAAGGAAGTAACTATTTATTTTAAATATAACTAGAGCGTACATAATCCTCTGTTCGCGGTACAACTCACGTTCAGCCAATCGTTGTCCTCATTTTCATAATATAGTTAACAGAATGTTAAAATATGTTACACATTATTAATCAGAAGACGAAAATAGTTACATTTTTTTCTCCAAACAAGTAGGCTACGGTATTTATTTTTTCAAGTTTATAAATAAAACTATATTTTAACTAGTTACCATTTTACTTTCACACTATACTATAGTATAGAGAAAGTATAGTGATCGCAAAAAAATCGATGATGAGATTTTTGTGGATATATCCGTTTTGGGACCCCCTGAGTCCAAAAAAGTGGTTTTTACAAAATGTGTCTGTCTGTATGTTTGTATGTAAGTATGTCTGTATGTATAAAAAGCTAGAGAGAAAATATTCGATCGATTTCAAACAAATTTGCACCAAGCATGTCAATTAGGCATGCTTTATTTTTGTTTAAATTTGTTAAATTGTTAAATTTGTTTAACAACAAAACACACGTCATAGTACTTTTCCCAGCCTTAAAATGTATGTTATACTGTACAGTCCTAATTGTAGTTATGCGATTAAGCAGAAAAGTGTCTTAAATTAATTCAGCAGCCTAAACAGTTACTTTTGGTAGTGTTTAACAACAAAACAATTGTCATAGTGCTTTTCCCAGCCCTAAAATGTATGTTATACTGTAAATATATGTTAGGTGTGCTGTTTAATTTGTGTGTGTGTGTGTGTGTGTGTGTGTGTGTGTGTGTGTGTGTGTGTGTGTGTGTGTGTGTGTGTGTATGTGTGTGTGTGTAAATAGTGTGTGTCTCTACGATGGAGACACCGAGTTTGGTCCCACCTGTTTAAGTAGCCTATGTATAGTCCTCTACAAAAACATGTATTAAGTTAGTATCAAAGTTTATTAATATTTCACTACAATTATTATTATTGCATTTTATAGTGTGAAGCATCAATATTTACGTTATTGAAGAACGTTAGTTTCCGTTAACGTTTCTTTCTGAAGGTTAGTGATAGAGCTCTCACGTGCATATTAGTTTCATTTTTCGTATTTTGAAAAAAAATTTCGGGCCTATGAATGACTCATCAATTGACAAATATTTTCCCCCAAAAAATCCGAAAGGCTTAAAACGTTTCAGGGCGTACAGTTCGCCAGAACTTTCGGAAGACGCAAGTGTTTCGTTAGGAATGTCGGAAAGCATTGAGACAAGATGGATAATGCAAAGGTAGGTGACACGACGCATGGACAGCTAATGACTGGGTTGAGTAACTTGCTAGATACAAAATTATGGACATTGGCTACTAAAAAAGACCTCTTAATTGTGTCTTCTGAGGTGAGAAGTCTGACGGAAGAGAACAAAGTTTTGAAAGCAAAGATAGACTGTATTAAAAAACAAGAACAGGTTATTATGGATAAGCTAAATGATTTAGAAGGTAGATCTAGACTTAACAATTTAATTTTTGTAGGTCTTAAATGGAATGTCAGACAGACTTTAAAGCCCTTGTGAAACAATTCTGTGTGGAAGTGTTAAAGTGTAATGACAGTTTGTGGGTCAATAGAGCGCAACCATTAGGAGCAAAGGGCAGAGCAATAATTGCCCAGTTCCCTTCAGATGACGATATTGGGTGGATCATGTCCAATGTAAATAAGTTAAAGGGAACATCTTATGTCGTACATCGGGATTACACACAGGATGTAAGATTAAAGCGAGCCTACCTTGCTGCAGTCTGGCGGGAGATAGAAAAAGATTTGGGAAGACGTCGTATGCCGTTAGTTTTTGACCACATTAGAA
Organism: Aphrophora alni; assembly: GCA_963513935.1. Taxonomy (NCBI): domain Eukaryota; kingdom Metazoa; phylum Arthropoda; class Insecta; order Hemiptera; family Aphrophoridae; genus Aphrophora; species Aphrophora alni. The sequence goes on from OY740774.1 coordinate 49,377,646, forward strand.
TAGAAGGTGTCAAATTCACCTGGGAGGACAACACACTGATGGCCGGCCGATCGGATGGAATAGTAAAGCTGAAGGATCTATTCAACTACGATTTTTCATCGCGGAGTTGAGAAAGGACGGTCCAGGGAAGCTGCAACCAGGACGGACGGACGAGAAAGGAGTGAAGACAGCATCTTCTTAGGGACTAAACACCAATTTCTCAGGACAATGTTCTCAAACAGCTGATAAGGAGTTGGACAATATTATAGTGCCTCAGACAGTTAGCAATTTTAAAATATTGTCTTATAATGTATGTGGACTAAGAGCCAAGGTTGGTGAAGATTATTTTTTTCATTTACTAAATAAGTATGATTTAATTTTGTTATTAGAAACATTTATATCTGAACATGATGAAGAGTTTATTGTTAAGAGTCTTCCTAATTTTAAAATCGATTTTTTAAATTTTGCTGAAAGAAATGCTAATTTTGGAAGGGCAATAGGAGGTATTATTTGTTGTGTAAATTTACAGTCATCCTTTACTAAAGAAGTTAGTTTCGTATCCAAACGTAATATAAAATTAATTGAAATTAAAAATTGGTTGGTTTTGCCAATTTATTTAAATTATAACAAATGGGAGAACAGCTTTGAAAATTTGTGTAATTTTATTAATTCAAATTCAGAGCAAAATTTAATAATAATTGGAGATTTTAATGGCCGAATATCTAACGAACAAAATAATTCTGATATGTAAAATTATATTAATGTAACTAGTACAATTAGAGGGGTCAGAAAATCGAAAGACAGGATATTAAATACAAGGGGGCGTAAACTTCTAGAATTATTCCTTAATTTTGGATTAGTGGTTTTGAATGGCAGAACGCAAAGTGATGCTGAAGGAGAATTTACTTTTATTGGGAAGATGGGTAATTCTGTAATTGACCTTGCGGTTGTATCAGTGAGTTGTTTAGAAATAGTAAATGATTTTGAGGTTATAAGTCATGCAGGATCGGTTCATCTACCTATTTGTGTAAATTGTAAAGTTGGTAGACTTGCAGAGAGCCAAAGGGGCGGGGATTGTATACTACCATTGTTGCCAAGAATAAAATGGACTAATTCAGATAACGTCTTGTTCGGTAAAAACATAGATAAGGAAATGTCAACCTTTGATGTCTTGAATGATAACCAGATAAATGTCAATAGCATGATTCGTTGTATCAAACAAGCAGCCCACTTAAACCGAGTACAAATAATAACACTACGGTAAACAAAAAACAACAATGGTTTGATTTCGAATGTCTGGTATCAAGGCAGCGAGCCTTTAAACTCTTAAAGCTGTTTCGCAAAACAAATTCAACTATGGTTAAAGTCGCATATTTAGAGGCAAATAAAAACTTTAAATCGTTATGCAGAACTAAGCGTAAGCTACATTACAAATATGTTGTAAATAGTTTGGGGCAAGTTAAAGATGCAAAACAATTTTGGAATTCTATGAAAAGTTTTAAAAATACAAAAAGCAGATTAGCTGGAAATATTAGCTGTGTCGAATGGGTGGAGTATTTTAAAAATCTTTTGAATCCTCTTATTGTACCAAGGGATATTTCTTATACGGAACAGTTTATTTTCGACAATGATCTCGACAAGCAATTCAACCAGCAAGAACTGCAAACGATTTTGGCAAAATTGAAAGATGGGAAGGCTCCAGGTTTTGATGGAGTACCGTATGATTTTTTTAAAAACGGCCCACGGGTTTTAAGTTCAAAGCTATTAGCTATTTTCAATAAAATATATATGGAAGAACGCGTTCCAGAAAGTTTAAAAAAATCTATAATTTTTCCCTTGCATAAAAAAGGGGATGTCAATTGTGTGCAAAATTACAGAGGTCTGTCATTTATAGATTGTATAGCGAAAGTGTTTGCTAGTTTATTGCACAATCGATTAAACAATTGGGTACACAGTCATCAAATAATTAGTGAATTTCAAGCCGGATTTAGAAAGGGTTATTCCACCATAGATAACATATTCAACTTAACTAGTATGATTCAGTTGCAACTGTCAAAGAAGGGGGCGAAACTGTATTGTTTTTTGTAGATTTTCCCTCTGCTTTTGATACTATTGATAGAAATGCGCTGTATTTTAAGTTATCGTGTTTGGGTGTTTCTTCTCATATGCTGAATATTATAAAAGAGCTTTACAAAGGTACAACATCGGGAGTGTGGTGTAATGCGTGCGTAACGAAATGTTTTGAAACTAATATGGCTGTAATGTAAAATGGCTTGTAAAGAAACAAGGCTGTATTTAATTCCATTGCTATTCTCTTTATTTGTGAACGAGTTGGCTGATATTTTAGATGGAGGATGCGATTTTGAAGGGTTTAAGGTCAGTGTTTTATTGTATGCAGATGATATTGTTATTCTGTCCCCTACTCCTGGTAGTTTGCAGAGTATGATAAATAAGCTCGAAAATTATTGTAACAAGTGGAATCTTCGGGTTAATTTAAGTAAATCTAAAATAATGGTTTTTGTGTAGAAATGAGAAGTGGTGGTACAAAAGGCAACGGGTAGAGGTTGTCAATAAATATAAATACTTAGGTGTTATACTTACTCCATCATTGTCATGGGAAACTCAATTTAAGGACAAATCTATGGCTGCAAAATATGCTATAAACGCGGTATGGCACAACCTTTTAGGTAACGAGAGGGTCCCACTTAGTGCCAAGTTTACATGTTTTAATTCTATTGTGAAGGCGATTTTATGCAACAGTTCCCAGGTCTGGGGCTACAAGGAAAGCGATGAATTGGAAGGGGTATTTAGATTATTTATAAAAAGAATATTTAAGTTGCCAAATAACACCCCAAATTATGTCTTGTTTTTAGAAACAGGGTTTGAAAAGGTTTATTTGTATACATTGAGAATCCACCTGAATTTTCTTTTAAGGGTTGTAGCTTTACCAAAGAATAGATTGCCAAACATTCTTGCTAAACAAATAATAAAAAGGGGCATTTACTGGTACCAGGAGTGGAAAGTGTTAGGATATAAATACGGGATTGATGTGGATATGAGCAATATTGATAGGCTACGTGAACAGATGCTTAGTGTTATTGAAGCGGTCAGAGTTACTTGGGAGGGAGAATTTTTACAGAGGGCAAGAAATGCGACATATCACAAACAGTACCGGGACCTTGACTTTAAACTCGGCAGTAGACTTGTTTTATTTGATAAATATGATATACAAAGAATAAGTTGGATCATCAAAGCAAGGGCGAAACTTGTTGACTTAAACTATAAACCGTGGTGTAACGATAAAATATGGTTATGCTCCTTATGCAACATACAGTAAATGAAAACGAGACGGTTTACCATTTTATTGCTCGCTGCCCTATCCTAGCCGATATAAGAAATTTGTGCTTTTTCAAACGCAGTTTAAATAGGGGGGAATTTGAACTTTTATTAAATGGGAGAAATTGGTGGAGATTGGATAAATTCATGAAGATTGCATGGAAATTTAGATGGGAATTAATAAATAAATTTAATTTTTAACTGTAACAGTACACAAAATTTTGGTTTGGAAGGAGGGTTACACCTAAATTCTTGGAAGGATTACTGTAAATCTATTTATATATTTAAGTAATTTTAATCGTATAGCTGGTGCCAAATTAATTAGTTCTGTAGTCATTTATATTGAATATTTTGTATGATTATATGATTATATATGTATGGGTGCACTGATGGAAGGAAGGTTATATACACACAGGTCTATATGTGTAAATATATGTGACTCGTAGTATAATTTTTAACTATATTGTTTTGTTTATGCCAACCCAGCTGACGGTCAAAAAGACCATTGCTGTAAAGTACTCTGTAAAAAAAGAATATTATTAAGTTTATTTCATTTTATTTTATCTTCTATAATTAATTTATTGTGAATTTATTTTATATTTTGTATGGAATAATGTCAAAATAAAGTACTTTTTCTATTCTATTATATTATTCTATATTCTATTCATAGTACTTTTCCCAGCCCTAAAATGTATGTTATACTGTACAGTCCTAATTGTAGTTATGCGATTAAGCAGAAAAGTGTCTTAAATTAATTCAGCAGCCTAGACGGTTACTATTGGTAGTGTTTAACAACAAAACACATGTCATAGTACTTTTCCCAGCCCTAAAATGTATGTTATACTGTACAGTCCTAATAAAATTGTAGTTATGCGATTAAGCAGAAAAGTGTCTTAAATTAATTCAGAAGCCTAAACAGTTACTTTTGGTAGTGTTTAACAACAAAACACATGTCATAGTACTTTTCCCAGCCTTAGGGCATTTATTGTCTGGGCATTGAAAGACAAGAAATTGAGATATTCGGCAAAATACACTGGGAAATCCTCACACTAAACAAATATCATAAACCACCTAACTTATAGCAAGGTTTTGAACCCGAACGGCCATAAAGGACCACCGGGTTTTCACTAATTGGTTCTGTTAAAAGCACGCGTTAATGACATACCTATAAATATAAATATGTTTTTTTCACAAACACTCCCGAAATTACACGCCCTTACTACATGTAAAAAAAAAAGTTTGCCAATGGCCACCTTAGGATCGTCACGTTTAGGGAAACAGGTAATACAAAATTTCCCTAGGCCCTTTAGTGGAACCGACCTTATTAACCTATCTTGTTATTTGTGCTTTAGATAATAGTAATAATACATACAACTGCTATATTATAAATTGCAATTATACAGGATGCCCTCGAAATCTCTGGTCTCCTTTTGTGGATTTGTTCCTGGAATCGAGACAAACATATTTCACAATATAAACATAGGTCAACGGTGCTTACGGTCTGTCTGTATGTTTTTTCACAAAATAATTCATATCTATAGAACGGTTTCACCAATTGAGTTCATACTAGACTTGAAGTTATACCTAATAATGATCTATTATAAACAAAATCAACGATTATATCCAATCATGCGTTTAAAAATGGCGACTGTTAAAAATGTCATACCTAACAAACTAAAAAACCTTTTATTTTGTCAAAAAATTTCAATACATCTTTGTTGTTGCCCTTTTCAATTTCCTATCGGAAAGTGTAATAATCAAAACAATTGGATGAAGGATAATAGTTAAGTTAAGGATTATAACAGCATAATATGTACACACAATATATTGTTGTGTTTACTGTGTTGGTATAAGATGCCGGGTTGAACAAACCGATTATTACACATAACTTAACTATTATCCTTCACCTGATTGTTTTGGCGGTTACATCATCCGATACGAAATGAAAAGGGCTACAAAAATAATTTCTTGAAATGTTTTTGTTAAAATGTAGGCCTACGGTTTTTGGGCAATTCAGGTTTGAAATTTTCAAACACCTTATTGTATATAATCGGTTAGTTTGTTTAAATAGATCATTGTTAGATTACACTTTGTGCAAAGTTTGAGCTCAATCAGTCATATAATTCTCTAGTTAAAAATTATTTAGTGAAAAAACAAATTGGTGGCTATGGGGAAACAAAGCTTGTCCGGACCCATGTCTAATTGATTTTTTTTCTCATTCTTATGTGCTGAATCATATCCTAGAATATTGCAGAGTAATTACAAAACATCCTGCATATCTTATTAAAACTATGCAAAACATCCCAATATTGTGATTACGTACGCTGTTATTATCTTTAACTTAACTGTTATCCTTCATCCGATTGTTTTGAAGTTATAACATCCGATAGGGAATTAAAAGTGCTACAAAAAGTTGTCTTGAATTTTTTTTTTTTTGTTAAAATGTACTGTTTTGGGTATATTAGGTTAGAAATTTCCAAACAGTCGCCATTACGAAATGCAAGATTGGATATAATCCTTTATTTTACCTAAAGTAGATCATTTTACTTTCTCACTAACCTACTATAGTATAGAGAAAGTATAATTATAGTGATCGCAAAAAAATCGATGTTGAGATTTTTGTGGATATATCCGTTTTGGGACCCGCTGAGTCCAAAAAAGTGGTTTTTACAAAATGTCTGTCTGTATGTATGTCTGTCTGTCTGTATGTCTGTTTGTATGTCTGTATGTCTGTATGTAGACAAAGCTAGAGAGAAAACTATTCGATCGATTTAAAAAAAAATTACACCAAACATGTCAATTAGGCCTGTACAGATGCACTAAAAACTGTTTTGACAAATTTTGAAAAATAACCCCCTTTATGGCAAAAAAACTCCCAAAAAAATCAGTTATTATTTTTTTATAAAAAAACGGCTCTAACGATTTTGATAAAATTTTGCTTATTTTTAGCCCTTAATGTACCCTACCATATGCGAAAATCGGCATCTTTCTAAAAACTCTCGTTTAGGTAATAATAATAATAATAATTTTATTATTAGAAACTCTCCTACTTTAATGTGTTCCTTCTCCTACTTTAATACAATTGTGAAGTCACAGTGAATCTGTTTAGTAATTTAAATGTGAGAAAGTATGTGCCAGTTTCTGGTACCGTTTATTTAGGTATAACTTCATGTTACGTTTGAACCGAATCGGTCAAACCATTCTCTAGATAGATATCAATTATTATTTTGTTAAAAACACATAGAACCTACATACAGATAGACGATAAAGTAAGCACCGTAGACCCATTATTATATTGCGAAATATGTTTGTCTCGATCCCAGTAACAAATCCACAAAAGGGGACCAGAGAGTTCGGGGGCATTCTGTATATAATCATATGTAACACAATACAATATAACAATAGTCCCATGTAGGTGTATAATGTTTCCAGATTTTTCGTTGGAATTACAACTTTTTTTACTAGAACCCCTTATTCTGTACTGAAGAACAAATTAATTCTTTATACAAACATAATTTATGAAAGATTGGTTAAGCTATGCCTAAACTCGGTCAAGGCTTGTACCAATGTACTAGGATACTTAGATAACATTTTTTTTTTATAGGAGATGGCATAACAGTTGAACCCAGCCTATATGTATGTATTCACCTTAAAAGTAGGTGGAAATCACTAAATATAAGTTTTAATAGTAAAATTGAGTGTTGGTGTGGAAAAGTGGGTTTTGTGAGCCCGAACCTAAATAGTAAAATATGTAGGAAATTTTATGTTCTTTTATTTTGAATATGCTAGAGAGGTTATTAAAGAATAATTGATAGTTTACGAGTTACAAGAGAAAACCCACAAGAATGAGATTTTTTACCTTTTTTGCATTTTTGTCAATGTTTCGTCACGAAATTTTGTTAGCAAACCTCAGATTCGGATTCAGCACCCCAAAAACATATAGAGGGGAAGAAATAAAAACTACCCCACAACTTTCCTAGTAAAAAAAAAATACTAAGAGACGAGCAGCTCAAAAGTTGTAGATTGATAATTTCCAAAATATCAATTTAACAATGAATTTTACGAAACAAGTGCACACTTTGTAGAGAAGTTGGAGTCATAAACTTGTGCCCAACAAAATTAATCTATACTAGAAATTAACCATTCTAGTGCGCTTAAGTCTTATTTTGCGCACTTGTTCACAACCACTCGTTAACTCTGTCGCTGAAGTTGTAGTTTAAGCTACAAAGCCGTTACATTTGCTGTTCATTAGCCCCTATCACATCCCGCCGGAAATAAGTCGAGTTACAGTAACCCTCTATTATGTTCATATTAGGTTAATACCATTCAGTTTTACTCGTTTTCAGTTACATATGAATTTACTTACTTATTCAAATACAGTAGATTAAGTTGTATTAAACGCTTTATTTGTTTAGCATACAGGGTGTTTTGCGAGAGTTTGGCACAACTTCAGAAGATGATAGGGGTCCACCTAAAAAAAATCAAAATTGTTCATATGTACCTAGGGCCAGAAAAGCTTCGTTTTCCAGACATCCGCCATTTTGTTTCTTTTCCAAAATGATTTATACCTAGAGAACAGTTTGACCGATTGAGTTTAAACTTGGCACAAAGTTTAACCTAACAATGATAGACCGTATATATATATACTTAATGATGACACCATTAACTTCGCCAGTATGTTCTACTCACTAAATGGAATAAAAAAGTTCATATGGACCCATGTCCGATCTCAACCGTTTGGCTGTAGTCGCGTATTTTGTGTTTTTTTTTTTTTTCTTTCAAAATCATGCTATTTTGCCTCACTATTTGTTTGAGCCATTTAGTGTTTAAGACATTATCGCTCTTGATCAGAGGACATTTGTCGCATATATACTCTTGTTCAGAGCACAGTTACTGTCCTCTGAATATTAGGAAGACAGTGTATTCTCATCAAGAGTATATAATTATAACTTACTGTCCCACACTTTAAGAGTGTTATATAGGTAAGGAATTCTTTTTAAAGTACTAAATTTAAAATGGATCAGTCAGAGGTGGGAGGCACAACAAATTACCTGACGTTAAAGTTGAAGAAGTCCTGGAAAATATTTCAAAATGTTTAAACAATAAATCGTACTATAGCTATTCAACAACTCGAACAGAATATTGGAGAACTCAAAAATTCCAATAACTTATTTCAATAACCTATGTATGGTCATAGTTATCGGCTTCTTTGGCGCAGAAGGATAGCACTTTCGTAAAGGATCTTTAATTGTGGTGTCTTATATTTATATTTAATTTTAGCAATAAATGAATTACAGTACTCTAGTTATTAGTTAAAGCACAAATTTGGTAATTTTCCTAGTTCACAATATTATCCTGAAAACGAAAGATAGACAGCCAGAGTGAAGTCTAAAGAGGACTTTATTTTTATTATATAGGGGAACTATATTAATCTTTGTTTTTCTAAATCTTAGGTAGTTGGTTCGAATCTAAATCTCGTTATTTTTTTTAATAAGCCTAAAGATTTCAATTTATTTAGGAAATGCTATTTATAATACTAAATTAATTACGATTCTACAAAGAAAGTATGTTTGTTGTTTTTAAAGATTCGTGATAAATAGAACAATGTTGAAAGTTGAAAATACAATTTCCGTTCCCACCTTTGATTTGTTCACATGTAGGCCTATAGGTTACTCATCGACATTATTTGAAGAATTGTGTCAGGAAGTAGTTCTTCCTTCATTGGAACACACTGAGCTTGTTAGGAGTGTTACTGAAAAAAACACACCTTGCTTTCAACTGAACTAAACTAAGATGTTTACAAGGAATTGTTTAATCAAATATTTACACATTTTATCTTTACAAAAAATACTGTTCTGCAATTTGTGAAACACGTAAAAACATTTTGCCTTAAAATAGTTAATTTTTATTTTTTTTGACAAATTTCTTTATTTATCGAAGTTAAAGAGACCAACAGTCAAAAACAAAATATATTTTATCTAACTTCGTTTTAAGATATGTTAAACAATTTGAAGAAAACTGAACAAAAATTACGCGAGCTACTCAATTCGCCAGAGTTTTGAAATCCCAAAAATCGGTTCAAATCTTTTCCGATTTCTCGATTTATTTTGGATTTAGTAATTTGTATTAAACATTGAATTAAAAAAACGGGTAAATATCATCAGAATTCTTTGACAACTGTATCGAACTCATCCAAAAGAAATGTTTGTCACAAATAAGTTGAAATTACTCAATCAAACTTTAGAACAATCAAAACTTCAATAGTACAGTCCAATAGAACAGATTAAGTAGGCTACGACAATATATACATTAAATGCTATATAACATGTAGAAAAGTCCTATCGTGTTTAGTTTTAGAATATCCACCATTTTTTAAAAATAAAATAACATTATAACTTTAGAAATATATATGATATTGAGTTCAGATTTGATAAACGTATTTTTCATGTAACGTTTTACACGAGATTTGGAAATGATTTCCATTTTAAAATGTTAAAGTCGTATATATTGAAAACTTGTTAACTTTATAAAACAATTACAAGAGAGTAAAAACTTTTATTTGTTAATGACGAACAATATGGTATTTATATTTTTACTGTAGCAGTAAAAGAAAATATATTTGAACAGAAAAGGGAAAATTGCATCACAAATATTATATAATTTTAACAGCAAATAAACTTGTGCTCTATGAAGTAAGAATCGGTTGACATTTGATGGTTGGAGAAGTGAGGGGTTGGTTTTGAGATTGTCTAGATAAACATTTATAGTTATTTTTAGAAATTCGAACAAACAATATTAGGTAGTAGCAAAGTTTAAAAAAAAGTAGAAATAGGCTGTGGATATCTAGTTATGACTCACTGACGCTCAGTAAGGAGGGAGTAATGCAACGTTGCCACATGGTGTGTTTTTTCTACCTGCACCAATTCACTGTTTATTTTACAGTTGGACACAATATTAATATTTGCCCAATCGCAAATTTGACTACATTTGTATTCAGGAACTATACAACTATATTTTAAAATTTTAATAATGTTTTTAATTGATTAAAAAAATACTATTATTAGGTCTGGAATATGAAGGACAAACGTTTATTTATTGTTTACCTTATTTTGAGGGTCACTCAAATTATAAAGTCATATTATGCCACGTAAAAGTGAGACATTTTTATTTCTAGAAATGAATAGAGGTGTAAGTACGCCTTTAATAAGATTTGTTGTTTTTCAGAGACAAGAACCCTTAGATGCCGAGGATCCTCCAAGAAAAAAAAAAGTATTAAGAAAAATTGGTGTATGTATTGTGAAATGCAATCAAAAATAGGCAGGCATATGGCTGTAAAACATAAGACTGTGGTAGAAGTCCAGCAGTATATTGAGGCAGAAAATTCTAAAATTAAAAAACAAATAATACAAACCATCATAAACAAATCTAATAGTCAATATAATAAAATGGCAATGGATAAAGTAATAGATGGCACAGTAATACCCGTTAAAAAATCAAGTGAATTAACTGCCATATCGTACGTAACATGCACTTCTTGTGATGGCTTATTTTCTTAAATAAATATTTCTTCTCTGTAAAACACGTCACGAACTTATATTTAAAAATGAATCTATATTCTACAAATGTGTTAAATGTATACGTACAGTATTGAATTCGCTGTATTTAAATTGAATTAAGGTTTTGCATGTAGGTATGTTTAAAATGTAGTCTTATTCTAATAGTTTAATCGTTTAGAACTATAGCATATAGTTTGGTAAAATCATACCATTGACTGATTCACATTATAGTCGTCGTTTATTTGAATTATAGGCTTCTGAAACTGTATACAGTGTCGAGAATGTGTAATGATTCCAACCATATAATATTTTTAATATTTTACCCAAACTAACAAACCATATCTGAACTGTTAACATTTTTCATATATAGTAAAAAGACGAAGTTGTTTAAAAACATTCAATCAAAGAAAATCTTCCAATGATAATTGTTATGTGTTATTAACAGTACCTACTCTAATCCTTTTTTTAAATTATATAAATAATACATATTTTTTCCTAACAAGAGAAATGTCTTTACAAAAAAATAATTTGTTAAGTCCATAATTTATTAGCAAATAATAAACGTTTGTTGAAAATAAACTGTCTTTTAATTGGAAATATCCATGTCTTAATGAAAAATATGAATAAGATTGTACGAGTTGATAAAGTTAATAGTTGACAGAACTATGGGATCAGATTAATATAGCACAGTAATAGCTGACATTCAAAAAGTCAGATAACAGAAGTAAAAGGGTTACTGGTTGTAGTGTCGTGTGTGCGAGAGGGAAGGTAAAAGAAGGTAAGTTGTTTCTGTAGGCAGGAATTAGGGGAATTTTTATTATTTTTATTCTGTAAAGACATACATTCTTATAAAAGATTCAGATAACATAAAAAACAACTTCTTAACACACATAACTTAATATAATCAACAAAAGAAGGAGAATACAAATTAATAGAACATAACTTCAAAAAAGTTAAAGGTGCTCAAAACCTGACAGAATTTCCATTAGCAGAATTTCCATATAATCTTAAAAAACCAAAGTTTCATTTAAATGTAATAATAGTTAAATTGCCATTGATGTTCTTGCAATGTGTTTGATATATTTATTTAATAATGCATATTTAATTTATACATATGCTGAGAAACTATTTGAATCTAATAACTTGTAAATATTCCATTATGTTCTTCTGTTATATAATTTGTTTTATTTGTAAGCAACTAATTATGTAATATATTTTATCTATTGCAATAGAATTTTGTATGTTATTCTATGTAAATTTTTCTTGTTTAAGAACAATTCAACCTTAAACATAAATCTGCTGCTTGTCATATACAGAGTGTCCCGCTACCACTTGAAAATAAATTGACCAGGTTGTTCAGCAGGTAAAAACTAGCAAAACATGTAATATAACATGTGTCCTATCTCTTTTCATTTTCCATCTGTCGGTCTGTATGTGATTTTAAGTTAATAATTAATATTTTTTAAACGGCTTGACCAAACTCAACCATATCTTGCTTGAGAATAGAATTTGATAAGTCCTTTCTTAAAATGGCCGCCATTTTTAAATGGAACAAAGTTATGCCTTGAAATTTATTCTTAAGAAAGGACGTATCAAGGTGTATACTCAAGCAAAATATGGCTGATTTAGTCAAACTGTTTTAAAAATATTAATTTTTTAGTTAAAATCACATACAGACCGACAGACGGAAAACTAAAAGATCTATATCCTCATGTTATATTACATTTTTTCCAGTTTTTACCTGCTGAATAACCTGGTAAAAGTTTATCAAATGGTCGCGGGATACCCTGTATAACAACTACGCTGTTAATATACCTAAATTTCATTTAAATGTGATAATAGTTAAAATTCATGGCTGTTCTTGCAATGTGTTTGATGTTTATATTTATTTTATAAGACATATTTAAATAGTAATTTATACATCGCTGTTATTTAAATGTAATAACTAAATTGTAAATATACCAAAACGTTATTTAAATTTGATTGTCATGTTAGTTTTGAATGAGTTTGTGTAGTTTGTTTCATGTTTTCTCATACCAAACATTACAAAGTTGTAACGATACTGTTTTCTATTAGATAACTAATTTTATTTGTGAAAAACTAATTTTGTAATATCATAATTGTTTTACCTCTTGAAATAAAATATATTTATACATTTTAATATATATTATGTATTTTTTCGTTTTATAGAACGACACAACTTAAATTATTTGTCTGCCGCTTTTCATATCAATGACTACGCTCCTAATAAACCAAAAAATCAAATAAATGTGATAATGGTTAAAATGTGATGGCTGATCTATACTAACAATGTCTTTGGTGTTTATATATTTTACTAGACATTTAATTTACACATCTGCTGTTATTTAAATCAGATAAGTTGTAAATATAATATTATGTTCTTTTATCCAATTTTATTTGTGAACAACTAATTACGTAATATTAACCATGTTTTATCTCTAACAATATAAAATATTTACTTGTTTTAAATGTATTTTTACTTTGCGTTACAAAGTTCTTTTTTTGCCAATAGGTTATTTAAATTAGCATAAAAATTTATACTTTAATATCAAAGATTTAATAAATAAAACGTCTCAGGGACTAGTTTACAGAATTGGTGCCTTCTAGGCGTGTTTTGCTTCTAGAGTAACAGAAAAAATTTCAACACCAGGTAAATTCTAATTCGAGTAATTGATTGTGAAACCGTAGAGAGACGAGAGATTAAAAGGGCGCATGTGCCACCACAGCTGGCAACCTGAGCCAGGTAGAGGTAATGCCACTAACAAGTTTTCAATGTACTTCCCAAATTGAAATATTCTGATGAATCAAATATTTTCCTAAAGCCGGTAACTTAATCTGGGGCTACATCAATCATTATGCAAGCTATTTCAACACTAAATGAAAATGTACATCACTTTCACATTTGTATAGTTATTGTGCTCAAAATGATAATAAACTGTTCATCTTTTAAAGTAGAATTATCAAACAGATAAAGCCAGGGTTAACTCGCTTAACTGTTGTTATAGATATACTTCTTATCACCTACATAACTCTCTCTATATTTTTATTCCGTAAATACGAATCAGTTCCAACAATATTATCTCGAGCTAAATAAAAGTGACACCTTGTAACGATTTGTTTTAATGCTTGAGTTTGAACAAGTTGGGTTGTTTTTTAGTATGAAAAAAGTGTCAAAATCTGACATTTTATAATAGGAATTGATGTAGTGGGTCGGCCTTATCAGCCTTTATTATTTGCGTGTGGAGTAAATCGATGAAGATAATATCATGTTTGGCCTATGTTAAAGGTAAAGGTAAATTTTATGTGATTCCTAAAGTTATCCATTTAATTTACCTTTCTTAACGGAATTAATTCAATAAATCGGTCGTGTAGAACACCCTGGATAAATTGTATTGTTTTATATAAACTGTTGTTTCCTAAGTATTACATGAAGAGAAAATTGCACTTCACCGTCCAGTAGTTCAATAAATAAACGATTTAAGCAACTCAAGACATATGTAAGCTTAACATTCATTTCATCAACCATGATAATTGATCTGGTGATAATCACCCTGCTTGTCCAGAATTTAGAATAAATTTAGATTATGATGTTTTACGATTACGATGAGAATTTTTAGACAACGATGAGATCTATTTCATAATAATAGGTCATTAGAAGAGTGAAGATCAATATGTAAACTGAACACCTCTACAATAAGAATATCACTTCCTTATTTTTTTTATAGTCATTCTGTTCAATATGATGCGGTATTGTTAATTGTTATGTGAAATACATGAAAAATGTATAGTGCAGCCCGGAGTTTACACGCGAAAGACAGATGTGGTTGGAGCGGAGGTGACGGGGGGGGGGAGGTCAGTTAAGATAACAAACACCTAAAAAAAAAACGCCCGAACATCGAGCTCTCAAAAAGTCGTGAATATGTCTAAGATATAAACCAGGCATTTGTAAAGTCGCAATAGTGGTATCTTTATATCAAGCACCCAAAACGCCGCGAATGCGTTTAAAGTATAAGCCAGGCACTGGAAAGGTGGTAATTGTATACACGGTATAACATTTATACTCAGGCACCCAAAAGGTGGCCTTTATGTCTGATCGTATAACCGCTCCAAGGTCAGGAATCGCCAGGCACTCAAAAGGTCTTATACATGTGTATATATATATATATATATATATATATATATATAACCAAAAGCAAATTTACCTCAGAATCCAGCATTGCCATCACATCATCCTTTGAGAACAATGTGATCTCGTGATTTATCACGATATTTCTTGCTTTAGAACTAGAATGGAGTATATTGCCACACAACAGTACTTACTCCATTTTATTCTCAAAGAGTATGCCAACTGTCAAGATGTGGAAGAGATGTTGAGATATTTGGGGGCATTGCTCCAAACCCAACAAGAGACTCACCAAAGAAGCTGATAGGGAATATAGGGACTATCCTTACAAATAACAGCTCTGGACAATAGACATCGAGCTTTACTTTATATTGGATGATTCTAAACTTTCTCTCTTTTCTTAGTTAAATCAATTCAGGTTTTTCTTTTAATGCGCACGAGCTTGATTATGTTTGCTTATCATTGTATTACACAATAAAGCACTAAATCAATTAATTAAGGACTACTTAACAACTGAAACAGTTAAATAAAACAAGATCCAATTTATTATAACACAACAGTAACAACAGCGATTCACACAATATGTCAAACTCCAGTGAACTTGACAAGTTCACTGCTGACAAGATCAGCTGACTTATTGAACGTCTCCGTACCAAAGGTGACTTTTTAAGTGCAGTTATTACCCACTTGCTCTTCTGCCTAATCCCTATGCTGCCATAACCGTAAGGGCTTATTTATCGTATTCCAATTCACTATAAAGACATTCTGGAGCATTTACTGTAAATTTTACACATCTTTTCGTATAAGCAAAATTTTCCCAAATCTGAACAGGAATCGGCTCCAAATAGTACTAATTACCAAGGTTCTTCTGTACTTTGTAAAAATCATTGCATTTTTAAATTGCAAACATTTTTATTAAAAATATATTATAACCTACAAAAATAGTTATTTTTTTCTGAAGAACTTTGATGTTTTACAAATTTGTTATAAATAACCATCTTAAACTAATAAATTATTGTAAATTTTTGGTGTAAAATAAAGTTTATTAAATTCGAATTGAATTTTTTTGTCATATTTACAACTTTTTAAACAGTTTGTAAAGTAAAAAGTTTAAAAACTTTTTAATTTCAATCTGGGTTACATTCAAAAGAAATAGGTAAAATTTAATAATTAATGTAATTAAAAATATTGGTAATGAATTTAAAAATTATTAATATGCATTTGAAAATCAAAATTTTCTGGATATATTCAATAACTTTATAAAATGTGATTTTTGTAAATAAAATTTAATAATCATACTATTAAAAAACTTTTGCTTTTCAAATAAATTGCATGCTAATTAATTGTTCAAAGGGAGTGGATATTAAAAAAGATATGCCTCGGTAAATTTTCATTTAAATTATTGCTAGCCGACTGACATTAACAAATATTTCAAGCACTATAACAAATTTATGAACTTTTCTCTCAGATTTATAGTTTTCGAGTTATAAATAAAAAAGAACACATTTTGAGATGGTAAAGGTTTGAGTAAATAATGTCAAGAACTTATAAAATAAATTAGAAAAATCTATTTCGATATGCGGTATCATCTATTTTTGTGTAATTAGCTTCCACAATACTGTGCTTAAAAACACAATAAACTTGCATTTTCGTTGTCAAATATATATATATATATATATATATATATATATTTTTTTTTTCTTTTGACACACTATCCAAACTTTTGCATTCGTACATTCTATTGTACTTGCTTTATGAGTTTAGTATTCACATCACACATACATATTAAGTCCTTAAACAAATATGTATATACTTGTGTAATGAAATAACCACAGGAAAAACATTAGGAAAATAAAATTCAGTATTAAGTATAAAATTATGTTTCATTTTTAGATGAACAGATAATATATACATCAACATTAAAGACCAGCGCCAACTTTACAGATAGGTAAGTTTATATAATCACAGATAAATTAATTAGTGCAGATTTGATCTATTGGTTTAGAAATGTACAACATGAGACATGGTTAATTTATACATTCCGACCCCACTAATTAAGATTAGTTGTTTTTATTACTTAACATTTTGTTATTATCAAATAAATTTTAGACCTAAAGTACTTTTTTAAATTATTTTAAAAGTTCAATTGCACATGTTCTTTTTAAACATTACAATTTACTTCACACTTTTTTACAGTTAAAGCAACAATGATTTTGTATAATTTGTGATGTTGAATATGATTAATTTTATAAACATACTGTTTCAACAATAAAATGCTTGACCTATGACTCAGGTTTGTATCTAAATTTAAATGTTATATCTTGGTTATCCCATGAGTTTATCAATGTAATTGACACAGTTTCCTCAATAGGATTATCTTGTTTTAATAAATGAATAATTAAGCAAACAACTATTATACAACCAATTACAAAATTTGGATTTTGCTTATCAATATGACAAAATTAGTATCAATAAGTTAAAATCTATAAGTTATTTTTCATAAGTTACATACAACATTTGTATTTTATTTTATGTTCTCACTTTTCAAAGTGACACTAAAATAATAATAAAGCAAACTTGATTACTTTTAAATTTAGACCTATCACAGAGGGTTTACAACATTTAGAACTTCCAGGGTAATTTCCCAATTTAGAAAATCAACATTTTTATGAGGATCATCTGCTAAAGGTGGTCGAAAAAGGAATACAATGTATTTTAGATTATCTGTTACCTACACATGATGAATACTTCATACTGTAAACTTATAAATAATGTTACTAAGTAAACACCATGTAAAAGGAAATTTTATGACACTAGATAATAACTGATGTTTTTCTAGTTTTCACTTCTAAATCCAGCTTAAATTTTTTGATTATTTTACTTTCCAAACTCTTTTATTCTTCCCAAGGAAGAAAGTGGATAACTTTAATGACTAAAACTAATAAGGGATAGTATTATTAAAGTGACAAATATAGTCACTTGAAATGAGCAATATTTGTATAAACCTCATCACCAAATGAACCTTTGGTTACTTTTTTATAATTCAGTGGAAAAGGACTAATATAGTTATTTGAAATTAGCAATATTTGTATACATGTAAAAAACTAAAGATGATGACTTATTAAAATGTTGTTTTATTGTAAATAAAGTGTGTGTAGTAAAAAGTTGTTTTTATTTGATGAAAATGGCTTGTATTAATATTATTTACAATTTTTGGCCAGAGTATTTTATCAGGTAATTGAACAATAATTATTTTAAAGGTTTTGGAAATGCCAGGTTTTAATATCAAATTCCAGATTAATAGATTTCCAGATGTCTACTCACTTTTTTTAGACCAAATTCATTTTTAAAAATCTGATAATTTCTGGACATCCAAACATTCAGATGGACCATTGAAAAGAAGCTCCTTGTGTGCTCTATTTTGGAATTTGTTTGAGACCTCAAAAAATTCAAATACCACCAAAAATTTTACAAAATGCTGATGCCAATCCTGTTCCCACAAAGAAATACACGGAAATACTCAAAATTCCAAAATAACATTTTTTAGTTTATTGAAAAAATCAACTTAATATTCCCATAACTATTGACACCCTTAATATATAATTGACATTAATTTTCTCAATTTAAAAAATGTATACTGGAAAATATCAGTAATTTTTTAATAACGTCCATTTGTGTTTGAAATAGAAATTCTAGCCATAGGAAAGACACCCATTGTTGGAAAGAATGAAATTTTCACCAATTCTCATAGGAGTTATTTATTTAACTTCACTGTATAATGTAATGTGCTCTAAAAATCACATTTTGTCCGAATTTGCTCAAATTTTTGTGTAGACCAAACTCAAAGTTTATAAATCATAAAAAAATTTACTTGCTAGAAAAATTAGTTAGTCAATTAAAAAAAGAAGAAAAATCTAAGTTTACAGCTCCTGTAATAGGTAATTTTGTGCAGCTTTAAAATAACCTATATTCAATGAATTCAAATTTATAAGCAACCTAAATTTTACTATTTATTAAATTTGGTGTAAGAAAATAATCGAGAAATTTCAAAAAAGATGGCAGTTTCAAACTCTGTTTTGGCAGTTCCTTCTTACTTCATGCTTTTACATTTATATGCAGTTTTGTGGTCTTCATACATTAATACCAAGGTCGAGCTCTGCAAATCCTGCAGATACATAAATAATAACCAAAGAAATTTGCATCCAATCATGCAGCATATCAGTTGAATGCTGAGTATTTTAATTTGTTTAACCATAGTCTGTTAGAAAAATTAGTATCTACAAGTATCATTTAATATTATTTGGTTTTTACTACAGAGATTTCTACAAAAATACATCAAATACTAAATCCTGTTCTCAACAGGTAATAATATGGATCCATAGTTGTAATATTTCTTCTATTTTATAACCATTATACACATTATAATATTGCAATAAATATACCGTAAAATGAATAAAATGTCTAGATACATATAATACACAATTATTATAAAACAACAAATAAAGGAAACTTGGGTATAATGATAAATTAAATACAAGAATTGTATTACTGTTATGGTAGAATTACAGCTAAGTTCATGTGCAGTTAAAACACTAGGTTTGCAGCTCTTGAATGATCAAGATTAGACTGCGTATAAAAGAAAACCTTATAAAATTATACATTACATACCATTTGGTTTAAGTTGTGGTTAATATGATTTAATTTATACTAAAAGATTTGTTTTTTAATACTCGATTATGGTGCACTTGTAGCTTTAGTGTAGTTTTCCCAATAAATTTACTTCTTTTTACAAAATAATAGTTACAATAAAAGAAAGGTGACATTATATATCGAACTATAGTCATTAACCCTGGAAGTGGCAACCGACTACAACGCACTAAGCTCAACATTAATTTTAGAATTCAACATTTAGTCCACTAAAAATAATTCAATTACAATAAATGTGGCATCAATGTAAAGCTTAATGATCTGATCTATCATTTTCATGTAACTAAAATACTAAAAATAATAATATATAAAATTATTAAAAATAGATAAAATTTGTATTTCCATCACGCCATTTTGCTAGCTCTAGAGTGTAACCATTTTGTTCAAAACAAATGTCATTTTTGTATATTTTTAACAAGTCCGGATTTAGGCTTACTACTCTACAATGACACTTTTATAGTATTTTTTATTCCTCTTTCGATCTTTTTATTCCAAATTATCGTGGCTTTTAAACTTATTGAGATATAGACATATTCTGTATCTGTCCCACACGTGTCCTCCACTATAATCGACTACACTCAACATAGCTTTTATAATTCAGCATTTCGGCCACTAATAACAGTTCAATCTTAATAAATTTGTCACTATTGTAAGCAAAAATATTGTCACTGTTATAGTTCCGAGTTACAGATTCTTCTATGGGTCTACCAAGTGTCACTGAAATCGAAGTGAAATTGGCATTTTTTATAACGCCAGAAGTTGTCAAATATCAATTAGTAATATTTAGATTTCCGTAACCATTTTTATATGACTGAAAAGTATACATTCTGTGATTTCTTTTGATGTATGGTTTATCTCTATATTCCAAAATTAACTCTATGTTTTTATTCAAGAAAATTGCCTTTCTGAAGGAAAATCCTTCCTACATCACAATTTATTGTTACAAAGAGAATACCAGACTTATAATATTGTTTTGTGAATTTATTACAGATATTTAGTAATTTATTAGCAGATTTGTATCTTATGTGTTGTTTAAATAATAGATTACACAACATTTGTATATCTTGAATAAATTATAAAAAAAATTATTGTATTTAGCTGTTTGGAATTTTGTACTTCAGTAATTTTTTTTTTTTTACATAGATGAATTTTTCATACTTTTTTTAAATAATGATATATTAAAAATTGGGTTTTACATTATTTTACTATTTTTTGAATTTTGAAAAATAAGACTAATTTTTTAGCTGCCTTGTAGTTTATTCATAAAAACTGATTTTTCAAATGGAAATTTTCATAATTGATGAATGTTTTTACACACTTGTATTCACAAATAGACAAAAAAGTTTTTGTATATCTTCAAAAAAAAATAGAAAAATATTTTTGTATTATATTTAGGTATTTATGTGGAATCCCCCCTTACAGCAATTTTTTTTTCATTCCTGACATACTGCCTTCAAAGCGTTTACATCTAACATTTTTTTATTACATCAGTAAATTCTATGGACTTTTTTCTAAAAATATGATGTTACAAGTTGGGTTTAGTATTATATTACTATTTTTTGTGAATTAAAAAAAAAAGACCTGTCATTTAAGAGTAATAATATACAGGGCAGTTCGAGGGTTAACATAATTTGTTAGATGTAGTAATAATAATAATAATAATAATAATAAAATAAAGTTTAAAATATTTTAACAACATTTTAATAACACCTGCATAGTAATTGGGGTCAAATTAAATATTGTGGTTACATTAAATACACATAATCTGCATAAATAATTCTGTAAATTCATATTAAAAAAGAAGAGTACATGGTTAATACTACATGCAAGAAATTGAACTTATTTTAAAAATGAGTTCCCTGAAAAATAGTAAGCTTGATTCGTCATAAAAATTATCAACACTTGACTAATTTAGTTTAACACTTACTGCACATAATAGACCTAACAGCTGATAATTTTCAAGAATTAGTAGGTTATTATTAAATCTGTGACGTTTTTGTTTTTCTATGAGTAATAAAATGAAGTATGAAAAAATTTTGTAATTCAACTAATAAAACTATATATTTATATGGTAGATTTTTACTTTTTACAAACTCAATTCAAAAACATACTTTCATATTTTTTGTTTTTAAGTTGTCATTGAACATTAAGTTTGAATTTTGTTTGAATTATAATAAGGAAATGAAACTATAAAAACTATGTTTTTATTTCATATGCTAATAATTGTTAACTTTATTCAAAGCCTCTAGACAAGCAAAGCAAGTGGAAGTTATATTTAAATATGCATAATCATGAGACCTGTCAGGGCCGAGTCAACGACAAGAGCATAACGAGTGGAGGCCATAATTATTTAAAGATGAACTTACTTAGCCAAATAGAATTATTATGCATGTTCCCTGCACTAGTATTATAATAATGTTATGGTAGTTTTACATTCTTAGAAATAACTTATATACTACATAATACAATTATTCTAAATCACAGAATAAATACAATAATAATCTAAAAAAATAATTAAAATATATATATATATATATCATCAACTAACGTGTGAATGTAATTTTACATTTCAGCTATCCCATAACAAATATTATATTTATAATTGAACAATAAAAAGAAAAAAATGTAAATAATATGTTCATAATTAGTTGATTCAACTCCATATTAAAATGTTAAAATAAACTTAATATCAAATATTAACTTTAGTAACTTCCTGCTCCTTTCACAATATGACATCAATTATTTTATATTGATTGTAAGTACGTATAAATTAAATGATTAAGGCACTTATATGTGATACAAAATCATAATTTGATAAGAAGAAATTTTGATACTGTAACCAGGAGTAAAAATGGTAATTTCTAAAGTTTATTTAAAAATTTCAACATGAAGAAAATATATTAATTTTTACAAAATTATAAGGTATTTTGAATTTCAATTTAAAGTAATACTAATATAGTGGGAAATAACTCTATTGACCGTTCATTTTGCTATATATTATACTTTCTCGTGTTATCGAGTGATGAATAAAGTTGTCTCTAAGTATAACTGTAATGTAAAATGAGACACACATTATTATATTTAGGTAACTATTACTACAATTGACTTTTTTCATATCCACCAAGTGAAATGTAATGTACCCTACAGAAAATTTGTAGTAGTAATATAATTTATAGTACTGCAATTTAAGAATGTAATGTGTATATAAATAGTTACATCATATAAGAATGGGTTTCAACATTACTCTAATCACAAATTGAATAATAAATTATATTAAGTAAGTTAAGAGTTTTACTTAAATTTAGAGTCCAGTTTAAGAAAAAAGTATTTTGTATTAATTATGAATACAATGAATTATATTAATAAGAATGTGATGTTAATATTTTAAGTTAAGTAGAGGAACTTGACATTTTTAATACTAACTGAAACGAACCTTTGAAATGTAAACACCAGTTTACAAAATTGAACAGACCTCTCTTTTCAAAACAGAAAATGATAGAAACCATTGTAAAATTTGAACTAAAATCAAATGATACTTTTTAATTTGACTGTAGAGCAGATTATTAAACATTAAATTTACTAACATACCCTACATCTTCGATGTGTGATGGAATAGGTGCAAAGGTTAAAGTGGCATACAACTTTGTAAATAATTTACTTCTCTTTCATAAGTTGTGTCCACTGCTGTTGTAAAACTTGAGTAAACCTTTATATCACAGAGTTTAACTTTGTTGGAAACAACTTTTAATGTAAATGGTTAATTTCAGGGGCAAGGGAAATTGTTTCTTATATTAAAATGTTTTGTACATATTTGTTAAACACAAATAAAGTAAGCAATTTTCAAGTTATTTTTTAATTTTTTTTATTTATTTATTTTTTTAAGTTAAAAATTATTTAACTAGAGGCCATATTACCACTTACTTTCACCGTACATCACAAATCTTTACTAGTCAAATGGAACACACTTGGTTTTAATTTTTTAGACTAAAGTTAATGCTAAATTCTTATTCAGTCAATTCACAAACATCGGAAAAGGTAATTTCATTAAACTCATTTAAACATCAAATTAATAATGTTTGGTCGCCTTCTTTAATATTTTATTTTCAATGAAAATTTTAAAATGTTTAAATTCATACTATTATTGTCATGTACTGGGCAAATAAACAATGTAAAAAAAAAAACGATTTTAGCTATATCTACATAATGAAACACCAATTTTCTCGTCGATATGTTCTTTTCTTTCTATGCTCTAATTATATGCTATTAAAGCCAAATTGTCCGTTTTAAAGTTTGCCTTTTGTGTTTGAAAATATAAAACAAAGCATGAATGTGTTAGGAGCAGTACGTACAAAAGAAAATGCTAGAATTATAATAATTTTCACCTAGTTGAAACATTTAAATTGTTTCAAAATTCTATATTTTTTGGTTCTAAATTAAATTAAGATCAGATTAATTCATTAATAATGAAATTTGATACATTAAGCCCATGTATTCAGGCAAGTGAAGATCAAACGTAGTCGCTGGATACAAAATTACACTCCCATAGGAGCGGATAACATAGAAAATAATTTCAAAGGGAGAAGTAGGAAACTTGATGAATATATAACTACAGTAACATGTAATATACACTAATTCACTAAAAATATTTAGAATTTGATTTCTAAATTTCGTAAAACTACAAAATTAATTTTTTTTTTTTTTTACCAATTTCAAACTTAAAAATACACAGTTCACATAAACAGATTATGATATTAAATTGTGATTTACAAAACTGTACATTGCTTTCTTGTGACAACTTTGCTGCAGTCATATAAATATTTGATATATTATGATTCAATTATTCGGGTAAAGAAGCAAGGTTATTCGTCCGATAGAGGTCTAAAGAAGAGTGCAGAAACAGCAAATATAAGGAACACAACACCACCAATTATTGTCACTGAAACAAAAATACATATATATGTTAGTATATAGGCTATATATAAAATTATAAATAAATATTTTTTTAAGAAATACAGAATATTAGTATTATTAATGATTGAAATCATGTACTAATAAAGATTATTTTTATTTCAAAATTGGGTATCAAACTTAAAACAAAATGGTAATCTATATTTTTATGGTTTAGAAATAGATACAGTGGTATTAAAACAAAGAATATACCCGCAGAAATGCTTCGTTTGGCATCTGTCTATCAATCTCTGTATTTTCTAAGATATACTATGATATTATCTATAATGGATTTAGATAAAAAAAGTTCAAATTTTGTACACATGCTTGGATAATATTTTTTAAAAAATTAATACAAAACATTCTAATTCTACATTATACCATTTCAACGTGGTGCCAATATAAATATTTAATTCCAAATATCTCGAAACTTAAACAAAATATTTTAAAATTCATTTTGTTTTAACAAAAAATAGTAATCTCTATATTTTGATTATAGGTAGCAGAATAATTGAATTATGAATAAATAAAAACTTTCTCATAATTTTATCTTATACACTTATAAATTTCCTATATTAATGTATGGAATTTTGGAAATAGGATTTTATACAGTGTTTTTTTATTGTTTTTTTGGAAATAGGATATTATACAGTGTTTTTTATTGTTTTTTGGAAATAGGATATTGTACAGTGTTTTTTATTGTTTTTTGACAATTCCAATTAAGGAGCATTTGAAAATTTGCATGTGTGTTTAATGAAACAATTATTTTTTAATTTTCATTACTGGTTCTTGGTGGAATTCCAGGTTTAAAGATAATAAAACACAATTTTTTTATATTTTGTAATATCCACTTTTTATTAGACTGTAATATTTTTATTAGACAGACTGTAATACAGCCTCGCCAATGCCTTAACAGGCGAAACCATTGGTCGGCTAGACTAATAAAAAGTGGATATTACAAAATATAAAAAAATTGTGTTTTAATTATTTTTATCTGTAATTCAGTTATTTCATGATTTAAAATATGGAATAAAAATAAAGAGATTATGTTGTTCGCTAAAAGAACAAAATATCTTATTTTTAGTTAAGGTAATAATAATATTAAGTTTTCAAGGTATCCAATATTTGACATGGGATAATATTTGTTTAGTATTGGACATTTGTATGTGGCGCCAGTTGTGCTCTAATATTTTTGGTTGAAGCTTTAAAAACTTTTAATTTAATCAAAATCCAACCCTCTTGCATTTACCATTAGTTCATACTGCGCCATTATCTAGTACAGATGCGTAGAGCAACTAATTTATTTTTAATTCATCTTTTCTTGTGTTCTATCACAGTTTTTGAATAAATTCATTGGTTAGTAGCTCTTAACTCAATCTCATGTAATTCATTTCGGAAATAAATTAATTGTTAATTATTTCAACTTCAAGACTTTGTCCAACACGTCATTCATAATTCATGTGGATTATGTACTCACGTAAGGTACTGGAGTGATGTATAATTATAGACGTCATGTATTATTATTATTAATAGTATAGATAATTACTTGTTTAAATGAACTCTGTATGAACTGCTTGAGTGTACTTTGTACAGAAATTTTTTAACTATTTTGTTGTGCGAATCAGCTAGCTAGACAGCGTGTGAAGTTTGTAATATAAATTCATATGATGGACGCCTCTCAAGACCAGGTACTGTTCATTTAATAATAAAGTTAATTTTATACTGTTAATTTTAATAAACATGACAACAATTTATATAGTTAATTGATGCCATACTCATTAGATTGTTTGTTAGTCTATGATCCTCTGGCAATCGTAGATACATATTTTTTCATGGTCTTTTAGTAATAGTGACTTTGTCACTACTTTAGAAATCTTTATTAGATTTTACTAAATACTATCCATTTTGAAATGATTTAGTATAAAATTGAACTCAATATCTAAACCCGTTTAATCATAATATATATATATATATATATATATATATATATATATATTATAGAAAATACACAGACAGAAAGATGTTAAATGACAATTTTCTGAACATATATTCATTAATTTGTTTATTTAGATCACACCTGAATCAATTTTGTATTATCAAAAATATAAGGAATCGTTACTTTTTCTCTACATTTTAATCCCTATTTTGTTTATAATAAAAACTATGGCATTTCCCCCATTTAAAATATTTTATACGAGGTACATTCAGATAGGGGTTGTGTGACACCAGATATTTTAGTTCGAGCTGAGCTCGAGGTTTAAACAAGTTTGAGCTTTTACAGAGCTTGAGCTTTAACCAAGCTCAGGCTTTAATCGAGCTCGAGCTTTTACCAAACTCGAGTTTTTTACGAACACAAACTTGTTAACAAACTTGAGCTTTTAATTAATGAGCTTGAACTTTTATCAAGCCTTTCAACAAGTTCAAGTTGTTATTAAGCTCAAGTTTTTTAAAGCTTCTGATAAATTTTATATTAAATAATAATCAGTATAATATAAATCTTTTGTTTTGGAATGGGCAATACGGAGAAACCAGTGTAGTGGGAAAGGCGAAGTAGCTGTAATTGACAGGAATTAGACATTCTCGATTGAACCAAAGTTACAAACTTCCTTTGGTTTCGGGAATAAGAGTAAAATAATTCACGAATATGTGAACTTACCGAGTGCGGATTTCGGTTAATGATTTTACGCAAAATTTAAATATTTAATAACGTAATTATTAACAAAGCGTTAACAGAATTACTAGCGTTAAGCCTAGAAGAAATGAAATGGAAGAACTAGTTCGCTTTGAACGGGTGTTAATATTAATTTGTTATCAGGTCTATGCGCCTTAACAGACAAAACTTACCATTTACACACATTTTACAGTCTCCTGTAGTAAGTGAAAGTATGATTTACATCCGAGTTTAATAATAGTACAATTAATTCTGATATAATTGTTTGATTATTATTTGTATTAAAAAAACCTAGCCAAATTACTAAAAAACTAACTGAGAAAACTATTTTTCCACAATTGGTGTAATGTTTTATTTATTCGAAATCGAAAAAGTTCGAGGATTGTCAAACTGGGAACCAAACATATCTGTATTTTGCTTTAATGTCTTACACTTTATAAAAATCTGTGCATATAGCTTAGGGTAATGTAACTGTGGGTAGTCTTATGTTTTTAGAAAGGCTATAATTATCACGTTAAAATAAAAACTTCCAAAAATTATCTGAAGATCAGACACAAAACTACCTGAGCTTTAGATTAAACTCTGCCTTATCTTACTAATAGTTTCCTCCTTTACAAGTTAAATAAACAATGCAGACCTTTGGAAGAAGAGAACTCAAAATCAGTATAGTTGTATATTTCGTCGTTTAATTCATTAAATTTTACGGGACATTATATTATTACGATAAACGGAAAATTATTTGTCGCTGATTACAGGCAATCGATAATCTATCTGTCAAATGTAGATATCACTTGTCATTGTGAACTGCTGTGTGTGTGTGTGTGCATATAGGAATGAATCGAACTTAGGCCTAGAATTGATTGGTGTGCTTGCGTAGTTTGAATTTTACAACTAGAGTAAGTTATTTAGACAAAAGACACTGTGTCTCTCTAGTTTCTGTGAACTCGAGATTAGCAGCGAATATTTGGTTGAATAGCCAGGCATTTTGTAAATGTAAATAATTACAATATGAAACAATTTAACTAATTTTAGTTTACTTAAAAATTATAACTTTGTGATTGTATTTTTGTTATTTGGATTTTATTTACAAAACTATTAAAACGGGAAAGTTTTCTGCTGGACTTATATTTTTGAACGGTTGATGATCTGAGAAAACCATCGTTCAGGAAAGGTTGAATCCGGTAAAAATATGTATTGTTTAAATGGGTTTCAATGTCGAAAGCAGAATCTGAACGGTAAATGGGGGAAACTGATGAATAGAGATTCTCTATTTTCAAATTGGGGGGAGGGGGCTCTTTCTTGTATTCACCATTTAAATGCACCAAAATATGTTTCAGGTTAATTATTTTTCCCACCATATTATTATATTATCATTGTTGGTATTAGGCTTGATGTATTGGACTGTTGACTCTCTCTCTCTCTCTCTCTCTCTCTCTCTCCTCTCTCTCTCTCTCTCTCTCTCTCTCTCTCTCTCTCTCTCTCTCTCTCTCTCTCTCTCTCTCTCTCTCTCTCTCTCTCTCTCTCTCTCTCTCTCTCTCTCTCTCTCTCTCTCTCTCTCTCTCTCTCTCTCTCTCTCTCTCTCTCTCTCTCTCTCTCTCTCTCTCTCTCTCTCTCTCTCTCTCTCTCTCTCTCTCTCTCTCTCTCTCTCTCTCTCTCTCTCTCTCTCTCTCTCTCTCTCTCTCTCTCTCTCTCTCTCTCTCTCTCTCTCTCTCTCTCTCTCTCTCTCTCTCTCTCTCTCTCTCTCTCTCTCTCTCTCTCTCTCTCTCTCTCTCTCTCTCTCTCTCTCTCTCTGTCACACACAAACACCCAACTTTGCACTTCTTTCATCTGCCTTTGGAATGGAAGCTATATTATATATTAAAATAGGGAATAAGATTTTAGTACAACAAAGTTAACTTCGACCAAGTCTGCGCAGGTTGGGGAAATGCAGGGCAATTCACGGTAAACATGCTGCTAGTAGATACGCTAGTGTGTGAAGGAGAATTTATGTCTTCTTTAACCTTTCCTTTTGAAACTTTATTTATTTATTTTTATAACCACTTTTCAAGTTGTCAGATCATGAAAGACATTTAACGTGAGTAGTGTGAACGTATGTTTCGTCAGGAAAATTTATTGGTCACCTTTCAAGTTTTTAAATAATTAATTTTTTTCAATCATATGTCATTATTCTCAATTAACTTCTATTGTCGTCAGTTTTCTCCACTGGAAACCCATATTTCTAAGATTTTGCCCAAGGTTTCAGTCATTAAATTAAATTCCAGTTCTAGGTGTTCGGTTGTTAAAACTGTCATTAGTTATTTTGAACACTTATATTTTAAATGGAAATTATGAACTATATTTCGTAACACACTTTTCTGGAAGTTATCAATATTTACTTTTTTAATTAACCGTCTTTGGACTAGGTGTTGAAAAAGTCTCATTTTGTTCACATTTGTTGAATTATGTTATTACTTTTTTTACCGTACTTAATGGTTCGAAACTACATAAGTCAACAACTCTGTGTTTAACTTTATTCTTTGAGATTTTCAGATTTTCTTCTACAATCTTTTTAAAGATATTTACAATAATACACTTTTACTTCGTAATGATACTCTTTGGCCTAGTTGATTAATTGATATAGGTTTAGGCATTATAAACAAACCTAGAATATAACAAAAGACCAAAACTATTTTGCCTAAACAATACAAAGATCAGATGTAACTGTTGTAATATAGAAGGAGTGAGTCATGTGTTTCTCTCCCTCTCTAAGCCATTAGACTTGCCTACAAACTTGTATACACAAACTCGTCAACAGCACATCTCAATATTGCTAGAAGTTAAAACTTTGTCCTCCTACAAATAGAGCATATTCTTACTCCTTACAATATTTTGTTTGCCAATTTGCTAACGAGACAATTGTCACATTTTCACAACAAAACCACTTTATCCACGTTCAGTAGTGTGTCTTTTAACCACAGTATTTTCAGGATGGTTTCGTTCATTACATAGCCAAATTCCCTCTATTCTCAATCAATAATTTTACTCTTTTACCATACCCGTATTTTGAATTATTTGTTATACGCATATTTTTATTTCGTAAAAAATATTATACCACAATTCACACTCTGTAGATTAGCATTTTCACGAAATATGTATTGTTTTTTTTTCTCTCCATAGTAAGGCACGGGTTTTGTCTTATTTAAAATTTTAATTTTTTACCAGACTGATTTTCTTTTATTTAACCAAACAGATATATCACCACTCCCAGACTCCGAATGATTTGTGTTTAATTGTGTTTAATGATTTAATGTTTATATTCCTCAGAATCAGTAATGTACATTTCCTGCCTAAAATTATTATCTCTCCTCACCTCTCCCCCACAATCTCTGTACTTGAGCTATTCACTTTCTTGATGATAACAGCTTTTTTTATTTTTTATTGCATTCCTTCTAACAATAATATAAGGTTCTATTATTTAATACACCCCATGATATTTTTTTAGGTTTTATAAAAGCCCCGCTATAACCAATTTGACAATATTAATTAATGACACGTACTACTGGATAAACGAAGTGAATTATTAATTTCTCAGTTATCTTGAAATTTAACATAATGCATATAAATTCAATTTATCTACAAGTTAGAATTTGGAAATCGAATTTTCTTATTTGGCTGTTTTATAAATCTATATTTGGTTTCTCTATGTCTTCAGTGATGTGCGTTGATATTTAGCCGTCACATGTGAATCAGACAAGTGGGGACAACACTAATGCAGCTTACTTCCTTACTCTTGGTAACTTTCTGTTATAACTTTAACAACTAACTACACATGTTATTAAAAACTTGTTTTTCTCACATGAGAGGGACAACTAAAAAGAAATATTGTGACAGTGTGAAAAGTCAGATTTTAATATAGACTCATTTAAAAGACGCGGTTAAGTCAAAGAGATAAGAGATTCAAATAATAATTTAAATTTAGTAACTTCATTAATAAAAGAAAAATGGATTTTCAAGACAACAGTATAAATAACCATGTTTAATTTTAATATAATTTAGTTTAATTGTTATAATATGTAAATTATTTGTGTTTTACGGGAGTGTGGTAAAATGTGCGAACAGTAACCGGAAGGAACGCTTTCGGAAGTGAGTTTTGCCTCATGGCAAATAGTCAGTCTTAGAGGGAGATCAGATGCAGTAAGACGTGTTTTGTCATCAGAGAAACCTTTTTCATAAAATATAGTTTAAATAATATAAACAGTCTTTAGATGATGTCTGAAGAGATCAGACGTGTTTTTAAGTCGGAGAAACTTTTTGAAAAATGTAATCTAAGTGTTATGATCAGTCTTAGTTGGAGGTTGATAGGTGATGGTTGTGTCAGAGTTAAGTGCTGAAAAACAATGGACGTAAATTCAGAATACTTAAATTGTGTATTTGGACAGATAAAGTGTGTCATACAGACCGTTTTAAATAAGTACTTGGACAATGTAGACGAGCAAATCAACAAATTAATAAATTAATAAATAAACACTTGGTAGAACTCTTAAAGTTCGAAAGAATAATTTTTATATTATAAGATAGCTTCACAATTAAATAACATATTAGCCTCCAATATAAATTATTACAATTGGCTCCCAACAATGGGGCGTTTATGGTCGAAATAAACAGTGATTTTGGTAATGGGAACACTTAAAATCAAGGTAAGGACTCTCTCTATCATAATAAGAAAGATTCTCTAAAAATTTTGTGATGGTTAAGTAATAGATTCTGTTGTGTTAAGTAAAATAAATTTAAATGGATACAGTAATAATAATTGTTAATAATAGTGAACAGGTTAGGATGATGATTTTGGTAACTAAAATTTAAATTTAAAACTAAAGACTAATAATAATAATTAAAATGGAGAGTACTAATAATAATAATCTAAGAGCTGAAGAGGTTAGAGTAATTGAGCAGGTTAGGATAATGGAACCAAATAGGTTAGATGAGAGTAAAAAATCTAAAAATGAGGCGTTAATGATAGAAATGCTAATTGAAATGAAAAAAGATAACCTAGAATTTAGGAAAGACAATGATAAAAAATTTGAATGTATAAGTAATGATATTAAACAAAGTAGATTAGAAATAAGTAATAAATTTGATCAGAATAAGCTAGAAATTAATGAAAAACTGGAGGTTTTTAATGTTAGACTTGAACAAAATAATGTTAAACTTGATAAGATAGATAATGACCTGAAACAGTAAATTAGAGCTAAGACAAGATAATTTAGATTTAAAAGAAGCAATGTGTAAAAAATTTGAAGAAATGAGGGTTGAATTAAAACCAAATTATGTAAAATTAGAACGGAATCCTAAAATGGAAATTAATGTAATGAAAACTAATAATAAAGTAGAATTTGAATTAAGCTATTGTGAGAAAAAAGTAGAATTTGAACAGATTAATAGTGTAGAAGGTGTTTTGGTAGAAGATATTGGTAACATAGATAACAATTTAGATCAAGCAGTAGCTGAAGTAGAAATTAACAGTTTTAATGAAATAAATAACATGTCAAATGATTTGATAATAATAGAGGACAATTGTGTGAATGACTGTGTTCAAGAAATTGCTAAAAAGATAAATAATAGGCTAACATGTAACAAGGTATATCTAGAAACAGCAAATAACGTTGAAATTAATATGTCTAGTGGGGTAGGAATAGGTATAAGTAATTCAAAAAACAAAGTAAAAGTAAATAATCTAATAATAAAGGAATCAGCTGTTTATCTTAAAAAAACGAGTGTACCATGAGACTGTAGATTTTGAAAAATACACGATGTTAAAATTTAGGAATGTTTTTAGAATCCAAGAGCAAGAAATTAAAAGTTTTTGTGAAAAGAGTAGCTTTGAAAGTAAATATGAAAACGTATGTATTAAAGAAGTATTTGTGATGATGTATGGAAATGGTGGGGTAAGGATTCCCAAGCTGACAGCTGACAAATGTAGGTCATTAAATTCTGAGATGTTTGAGAGAAGGAGGGGTGATGGTATGCCTGAGAAAGAGAAAGAGAAAAGGTTTTCGTCAACACAAAAGTGTAATGTCAACAAAGTGGGATCTTTTGTTAGGAAAGGGTCTGTTATGATGACTAGGCTAGACAAACTGTCCGTGTGGACAAAAGAATTTAACATTAAGAGTGTGTTAAAAAATTCAATCATGTACTTTAAAATCTTTCACCAATCGGGAAATCATCGCAAAAAATTAGATAATTTATAATTGTTGTAATAGATTGGATTTGGAATGAATAAATAATAATGTAAAGACATTTTTATAATGACACACGGACTTGGTTTTGAAAAATAATTAATAGAATAAGAATTTTGTTAATAAATAAGTTTAAGTTTGATAATAAATAATTAAGAGTTATGAATATTAATAATTTGTGTGTACTAATAAATTTTGTAAGCTAAGACAGAAATATAGAAAGTAATTATAAACCAAGCGTAAAATGTTAGAAGTTTTAGTTAAGAAAGGTTTCAGTATTTGTTCAAGTAAAGATGCTGGATTATAGCAGTGAATAACTTTATATGTTTATAGAAGAAATAATATTTAGAAAACGTTTAGGTATTTGCTAAGTGAAAGACGCTAAGGTTTATATCAGTAAATAACCGAGTGTTGTTTATTCCAATATAAATATTGAGATTACGTGACATGGATAAGATAGTTAGTTCGAAGCAAGGATTCAGTGTAGTGTTGAAGAAATAATATTTAATATTAAGTAGGTAGATTCAATGTTAAATATTCAATAATGACGAGAGAGATTGAATCTAGTTGGAGCTAAAAGGTTTTCACTTCTTATCAGTAGACAGATATATTGCATCATACAGCTAGGGGAGATTGTTTATTCCTTAGTCAGGTATAAGTTCTTTGCATGATATTGAGACGAGATACAGCGTGTTACAAAATTGCTGTTCTGAAAATGAAAAACTTTTGACGTATAATCGGAAATTAACTTGCGTTTTCAAATAAAAATTACTTAAATAAAGGATAATTGGTTTTAAATAAAGTAAATAAGAACAAAAGTAGATTACTTAAATAACTTTAATAGAATTAAAAGTAAATTTCTAAGTAAAGAACTTAGAATAAATTTTAAAAAATAAATAAAATTTTCTTTTTGAATTTGAATAATAACATCTAGAAAGAATTACATAAATAGAAAATCGACGATGCTAGTAATAAGCTTGGTAAAATAAACATTATTTCAACTTCGGATGATACGATTTGAATGAAATTTTTTATGAATTTTAAAATTTTCTTCGAGTAAATGCATTTAAGGAGTACATGAACGTTTTGGGAGGAGGTAGGAGTTTGTGTTAGTCAAAATGGAATGTTTTATTCGTAAGAATAAGGCATTCTGAGACTGCATGGAGGGCGTGTTGTGGAATAGGGATGTGTTCTGGGCTTTATCTTGAATTTAGTAGAGATATTGCATTCAACCATTGCACATTTCAACGTCACAACATGTTACTCTGTGTAAGAGTCTAAAGAGCAATTAAAAGTATGCACGGTATAAAGTAGACGGTTAGAAGAACCTTTGTAGGAGAGGTTAGGAAGAAAAATGCATAAAATAAATAGAAAATTCATAAAAAATCAAATAAAAAAGGTATAATAATAAAAAAAAAACAAAATAAAAATGGAACGTTGGGTGGTTTTATTAATCGACGTTCGACAGGGTTTCATCATTAGGATAGAGGAGTACAATTCAATTGCTGTCACTATGATGAAACCCGGTCGAGTTTTGAAAAATAAAATAAGAAAAAACAAAAAACAAAAACAAAAAATTGTCATATGACTCATGTAAATGAAATATAGTTAAAACTTTGACAATTTTGAGAAGTTTAAAGAACAAAGAGTTCTTATTTTGTGTTGAGAAATACAGAAATTTAGTAGAAGAAATTCAAGAGATAACCTAGAGTTCTTGATTATATTGTAAAATATAAAGTTTGGTAAGCGAACTGTCTTTCGAGGCAGGATGTAGCTATGTTCGAGAAGTGATATGATCAGGGCCTAAGATATCATTTCTAGAAGGTAGTGATATAGGGTCAATTGGAAAACCTATCAAAAAATCCAACGTAGTTGTTTAAAGTTCTGTCACATGTAATTTTGGGCAAAAAACATAAACAATGACTTATGTTTGTAAGTGTCATAAACTTTCATAGATATAGGAAAAGTTTTTTTTGGGTCTATTCTAACAAGTAGAAACAGATGTTGAGGGAAGTAGTTAAGGGACAATAGGACAATCCTTTCATGATGAAAAGAGGGGATTTTGTTGAAAACAAAACTTAGGAATAACACCGGATGTGACGAGAATAAGGAGTACTTAGGAAACAAGGCGGAAAATTTCGTAAAATTGTAAATATGTTAGTTGATTAAGATAAATAGCTGGATGTTAGTTTGTAAAATAATAATTTGAATGTTAAATGTTAGTAAATAATAAGGATTAGTTAGTAATTTGATATCATAAGATTATTAGTTTTAAGTGACTAATGGTTTGAGAAAATTAATTGGTAAAAAAGTTTGAGAATTTATGTGAGTTTTGCCAAGACAGATAATAATAAAGTTTTTTAAGTTTTTTGATGTTAAATAATGAATAAAGGAGGTTAAGTTCTTGTTTTTTAAAGGAAGGAGTAGTAAATTAATAATGATAAGAGAGATTTTGATGAAATTGATAAAGGAAATAAATAATTAACGATTTTTAATAAATAATGTTTGAATTTAAAACAATAGATGATTGTGAGAAGTTATTTGATAAAGGTGTCTAAAGATTTTGATGAAATACGGTGTTAGCTGGGAAACAATGTAAATTTTATTTTTTGAAGTTTTTGTATACAAGTTATAGATGATTAAGGAGATTTTGATGAAGTAATTTAAATGAGAGAATTTTTGAGTTTCTTATATGAAGATGATGACTTTACAGAATTGTTGAGTAAAGTAGTATTTGAAAAATGAAATTGGTCTGTTAAGAAGCTTTTATAAAAAGAGTAGTTAAGTTGCATTGATGGTTAATTTTTAGTTTTTAAGAGGTTTTTTGAGTACTGCGATGATATATAAAGAGGAAATATGCGACGATTTTAATGAAACAAAAGGAGATTTAAGGAATTCTACGAAATACGGCGATTATTATGATTTTTTAAAGGAAGCTACGTTGAAATAAGGAGATTATTTATGAAATAATATATGGGTAAATAAGAAGGAGTTTTTTTTTATTATGAAGAATTTTGTTTGGGGATTAATGCAACTTTAATTATTAAAACATGAAGGATTTAAGATGGAAATAATTTTAAGATAAGGTACTAAAAGATGATACAATTATTGTAAAGAGGTAATTTTGAAATAGATAAGATGAGTTTATAAGTGATTTTTTTTTTGGTAATAATGATGTTATATTTTTTTTTGAGAATTTTAGTTGAAGAAAAGAGTTTTTTGTAATTGTAAAATCAGTAGTTAACATGTTATCCCAGCGAGACAAAGAGTAATTAAGAATTTGATAAAGAATAAATAATTATTGGATTTAAACTAAAATAGATAATAATGTAAAGTCTAAATTGAAAAGTTTTAAGGTGAATTGAAATAATTATGAGTAATAAATAAATAATTTGCAATGATGTTAATTAATAATGAGAAATTTTAAAATTTTAATTGTGTTTAGTTGAAAAATGATTCAGATGGATAGTGAAAGATGGATGTAGATTTTATAAAAGATGTAGAAATTTCGTCTTGGCAGAAAAGTAAAGTGTGGGAAAGGAAATGCTAGATGGCAGGAAAATATACAGACGGCTGTCTGGGAGATAAGCTTTGAGTGACGGGATCCTGTCAACAAAAAATGTTGATGGGAAAGTTTCAGTCAACTGCTGTTGAAAAAGAAACTGATGATGGGTTTATTATGTAAATAGAGATAAGGATTAGTGCTAATGGATTTATAGTTAGTTTTGATGAGTTATGATAACGCAAATAAATTAAGATAGTGAAATAGGATTTTAGCAAATAGATTTTTATTTTCATGAAAAAAGAGAATCTTTCTAAAATGAATACACTAGAGGTATTTATTTTTTTTATGAAGTCCTTAGCTTCTGAAATGAAATGTCTTGAACATCCATTAATATTTTTTTTTCTCGATTTGAAATATATATATATATAAAAGCTTTGTATTACAATACCTGTATTGAAATACAAACCTTGTGGGGTTTTGTGACAGTGTGAAAAGTCAGATTTTAATATAGACTCATTTAAAAGACGCGGTTAAGTCAAAGAGATAAGAGATTCAAATAATAATTTAAATTTAGTAACTTCATTAATAAAAGAAAAATGGATTTTCAAGACAACAGTATAAATAACCATGTTTAATTTTAATATAATTTAGTTTAATTGTTATAATATGTAAATTATTTGTGTTTTACGGGAGTGTGGTAAAATGTGCGAACAGTAACCGGAAGGAACGCTTTCGGAAGTGAGTTTTGCCTCATGGCAAATAGTCAGTCTTAGAGGGAGATCAGATGCAGTTAGACGTGTTTTGTCATCAGAGAAACCTTTTTCATAAAATGTAGTTTAAATAATATAAACAGTCTTTAGATGATGTCTGAAGAGATCAGACGTGTTTTTAAGTCGGAGAAACTTTTTGAAAAATGTAATCTAAGTGTTATGATCAGTCTTAGTTGGAGGTTGATAGGTGATGGTTGTGTCAGAGTTAAGTGCTGAAAAACAATGGACGTAAATTCAGAATACTTAAATTGTGTATTTGGACAGATAAAGTGTGTCATACAGACCGTTTTAAATAAGTACTTGGACAATGTAGACGAGTATGATAAAATCGTATTAATTTTGAAGTAGAACTGACTATTAGAAGTGTTTGATACGAATAGCGTGTTACGAAAAAAGACAATAGACAATCGTGCGTGTAGTATCAAAATATGGTCGGAAAATGAACAATCATAAGTGTAGAATGGACTAATAAATTGATAAGACTTTCTCAATACAAACATTCGTGAATTGCGATTGAAGTTTTTCCGCGGACAGAATGGCGACATCAAATACCACGCTGCCTGGAACACAATTGAGTAATGTATTTTACGATAATGGACTGGTAAAACTTGTAATTTAACAAGCTGAATTTAATCTGTT
Organism: Aphrophora alni; assembly: GCA_963513935.1. Classification (NCBI taxonomy): domain Eukaryota; kingdom Metazoa; phylum Arthropoda; class Insecta; order Hemiptera; family Aphrophoridae; genus Aphrophora; species Aphrophora alni. The sequence continues at coordinate 49,416,115 of OY740774.1, forward strand.
TATTGTATAAAATTTATTATGTTTGATTTTTAGTTTTTATAAATTTAAAAAAATATTTTTCATGTAAAAGAACAAAAAATGTCTACTGACATATTTATCCTTTTAAAGTAACGTAAATTCAATAATAAAAAATAGATAAATTTAATCTTTTCAGTTTTATAAATAATTTCTAGTTGCAACTTAATGAGTAAATTCAAGATTTTGAAATTTAAACCTTCTTAAAAGGAAATAATAATATTCAATATTAGGATTATAACATAAGTGATTTATATGACTTATTTGAATATTGATGTTATTGTGTTTTTTCTTTCTATTAATTAATAAATGTTTTTTGTTAACATTTCAGTCAAAGTGTTCTCATTTGAAACCAAAATCCACTGTAAGTACACCGATAAAAGAATTTGCGACCCCAGAGATTTTATAAATAATTAAATTCATTTTTTTTCAAAATTGATGTTAACACATCTGGCGCCCTAGTCGAGCAAATCAATAAATAAATTAATGAATTAATGAAATAAATAATTAACTTCACCTTCTTTTTTAAATTATTACAATATCCATGTATTTCATTTCATTTCCGATATCAATTCTGTCTTGTTTCCGATATCAATTTGACTGTTTTTTCCCCCTTTTATTAGTTCACGTTTTATCGTGTTTATTGCAGTATTATTCCATCAGTTTGCGCCATGTTCGAAAACCAAGCAAGACCTACTTGAAAAACTATGTCGAGTTTGTAAAACTGAACCCGGCTTGGAAAATCGTGTCAAACCCGAACATTCGAGCTGATGAGCTAGAACATTCAAGTCGTGCTCGAAAAATCCAGCCAGGTTTGAAAAAAAACGAGGGCTTGATAATTTTGCGTTCACTGTTCGAAACTTGAGCTCGAGCCGAGGAATCGTACAACCCTACATCCAGAAAGTAAGTTCTGTTTGGTAATAAAACAATATATTTTTCTACATAGCTCCCACTATTTTGCAACTTGCATGGCAAAAAGTTTTTATATGGTTTCTATATAAATCGTTGCCGCCTGTGTTGTCAACCATGTGGTAACATGTTTTTTGAGCTAGTCATTGTTGTTGAAGTTTCAACCACCAAGGAACGATGTCAGGTGCAAAAAGAGATGGAAGTCGCTAAGGGCGAGGTCAAAGTTTTACAGAGCGTGGTCAAACTGGACCCAGCCAAAGTCCTGTAAGAGTTGTTGTGTCATGTTCGCAGTGTGAGTCCGGGAATTGTTATGAACCAAAACAATACAGTTTGTGAGCATTCTTTGGTGCTTACTTTGTATTCTGTGCCAAAACACTGGTGCACATGATTATTCAAGTTTTCAAGATTTGCTTGGCTTTAGTCTTTACTGGTAACGAAGTGTGCCTCCGTTCCATCAATTGTCGTTTTGATTTAGAGGTATCATAGGTGTTTAAGGATATCTCAAGAGACAATGATACAGACTTACATACTCAACAAATAAGGCTAATATTTTATACAGTTCCTAATTACACATTTCCAGTATTTCCATACGTTAATAACTCAATTCAATTGTTTATTTAATAATAATTTTACGAATTACTCCCATTATAAGATTTAAGAATTATTTAACTTCTAAGACACACTACTGTTTAGTTGAAATGCTCATTACTACCAAATCTTACCTGTCCTCACAGATATTCTTTGGGCTACAAATCTTCCACCTAATACTGCAATTCCTGTGCAAAGTGAATGACCGATAATACCGCCAAGCATCACACCATAAATGTCCTACAACAAGATATACAATAAATTATTTAGTGTTAATTATAAACACCATAATATTACTCGTTTAACTCTATTTTAATAAATATATTAGCAAAAGTATAAAACACATAAAATACAGGGTGATTCTTATATCTCCGGACTCTAAATGAAAAATGAACCTTAATATAGAAATTGTAAAATGTACACTATACATTAGAAATTACAGTTTTAACACAACTTTACAAAATATGCTGAAATTGCCCTACATTTTCTAACAGACACAAATCTACTCGACGACATATGTTTGCAGAAAACACGATTCAATACATTGGGTAGGATGCCCCTTATAGCATCAGTTGTGTTGTTTATAAATCTTGCAGAATTCTAGGATTAGTGCGGTATACTGAGTCCTTAAGATGCCCCCACAGAAAAAGTCTAGAGGAGACAGATCCAATGACCGTGATGGTCACAGATTTTTTGAGATTAATAATTGTCAAGGACTTACAAAGCATTGTCATTGTTTCATTAGCGGTGTGAAAGGTCACACGTCTTGTTGAAACCAACAATAAAATGTATCAACTTAAATCGTAACTACTAATTATTATATTATATCTGTATAAACTACGAAATTAACCAAGCTGTCGAAGAAAATTGGTCCAACAATTCTCTTTCTGGATATGGCACACCAAATTTCAATTTTCTTCATGTGAAGTGTGCTCGTACAAGGTGTGAAGATTAGCTCAGATGCGAGTGTTCTGACTGTTAATGTATCCATTTAAATAATAACAGGCCTCATTACCAAAATAAGTTGATTATTCTTATCGTTACAAATACATCTTTTAAACCAATCACATTAGGCTACCGGATTTTTTGCATCCAAAGGACATTATTCTTGGATTACCAAACTCGATTTAGGCACATTTTCAAACGTTTAGTGGCTCTTTGATTGGTTGGATAAGATGCTTTCATCTGTAGAAATAACCACTGAAGTGATTTACTGGGAGAATACAAAAGAGTCTGCTGAACACACTCTGTAAGGCCTGGCATACTGAATGAAAGCTGGTGGTTTCTTGGGCTATCATTAACACTTTACACTATTGATATCCCTAAAATAGAACCATCTGGGATTTTTTTCTATGAACAACTCAATACATTGTACCATGATTGTAAGATATTACAGCAAAATAATTTTCAAAACTATGCAATCCTCTGATTCTGCGTGAGACTCATAGTGAACTGACTAACTAACAGATTAGCACAGGCTCAAAAGGTGACAAAAGGGGATAATGATGTGATCACAAAAACTGGTTTCCCAAGGTTATCCAAATATATTACAACCAACAAGTCAGCAACTTTGTTAGTTTTGTGGCCAACATTAAATAGAAATACAGTCGGGGGGTATAAGAATGACACTGTACTTATGTCTAAAATTATTAAGAATGAAAAACTTCGAAAGTATTACAAGCATGTAAAGGAGATTAAAAATTCTGACAAATAAACTGACAATAACTTCCAAAATAGAGGTAAAAAATAATAAAAACTTAAAATTTCTTTCACAAGTTCAATATTTTTGTATAATTTTAACTTAATTGATTGAGCTGTCATCTACCTTCTCTATGACTACCCGTGTTTTTAGTGAAATTTAATATAATAATAAATGTGAATTTTTAAATATGAAGTCTTACAAACGACCAAAGAGAAGCTACATGCTTACTTTGAAAATCTGAATAAGATGTTTGATATTGAAAAATATTTTTAATTACATCACTTTTGTGTATACCCCTCCTGTTACACTAAGTGACTGAAAGACCTAGAAATGACAGTAAATAATCCAAATCAAACAAAACACCACTCTCAGAGAGAAATAATAAAAGCTGGATGGCTTGCGCCTTGCTTTGTGATTTACCACCATTCGTTAAGATCTCAGTGGTTTTAGTGTGTTAGTGTCAGTGTTATGTGTATGTGTAATTTATTTTAATGTACGACGATCTCTTAGGAGTGAATAAGACCAGATGATGAAGTTATGACGTCATAAATGATACGACAAGACGTCACAAGACAAACCTTAAAAGGTGATATTATTATTAATAGATAAGAAACTTAAAAAGGTTTTAGTTCATATAAAGTAAATCATCAAAATCATAACAAGTCTCCAACTAGGGACAGTTTTAGATAACAGTATAAATTTAATTTTTCACTTGATGATTTTTGTACTACTGCTTCCTTTTTTTACTTATTGTTTAAAGGTGAAAAATCTTTTGTTCATCATCGCCTTATAAAAAAAATAAAAAATGAAAAAAGAGCATAAAATAAAGACTCCTAGCTCTTGAATTGTATTAAGGTCGGAAGAGAACATGAGTTGGTCAAGAGAGACCTGATAAGAAAGGTAAAAGAGAGAGATTTAACCCAAGAAAGGTGTAGATGGAGCTAGGATCCTTGGGTCCGCTACACCAGCACTCACTATGAGTGACCGCCTGAGGGTATCACGACTTGCTTTATTTAATTACACTATTATATTTAATACTTTGGAGCTTAATTACTTAATTATATAAATCAGTTGGAAAAACTGAATACCTAAATAATATAATGAATGGTACACATGTTTGGCTGTAACTGTGTAATAAACATACAAACAAACTGTCAAATTGCTTATCTTGGAATTCAGTAAGTAATCTGTTTGTTTTAATTAACTTACTAATTAGAAAGACAATGATAAGTTTTGTTTTATGAGGAATTAGGTTATTAATCAGACTCAAATACGAAACAACAAAATCATTAAATGTCTTTAAAGTTCATTATCAACATTGTTCTCTAATTATAAAATATGTAGCCTAAGCTAATAAATTATACAAATTTTAGTCTTTACAGTCAAATATTATTATTTATAATATGAAAATAGTTTATAGAAAATATTTACAATTAAATTTTACATACATTTTTTACTCCGTAAAAATAAATATACAGAGAGGATCATAGTTAATGTTAAAAAGATACATAGTACAATTTCTTACTGCAAACACCCTAGGTTTTAAAAATTGTTCAAGGGTTTTTTTTTTTAATTGATATTTCTGCCAGTAAAATTTCTTGACTTGCTAAGGACATTTTGTAAAATTCAACACCATTTATAGAAATTACAACAAGACTAACATTATGTTCACTGTGATAATATACAGGTAAAAACTGAAAATTACACTTAAGTTGCAATTTGCCGTAATTTCGAAAAAGGTAAGAATAGTATATATAATTAAACTCTCTGCTATGCTTTACTTAGGAAGTGTCAAATGTTGCAAAAAACTTCCCTGTCTAATAACATTTCAAACAATGGTACTAGTTTTACTGGCAGAAGTAGATTAAAAAATTTAAGAGCATTGTAATATAAGCCATTTTATCACTAACAGCATGCACTTTATCCCCAAAAAGAATCTTTTAACACTTACTTCGATCCACTATATATATATACAGAGACCAAATTGTATGTAAACTTTAATTGTAAATATTTTCTATAAACTATTTTCATAATAGAAATAATAATAATTGTCTGTAATTACTAATTTTTTTATAATTTATGATGTTTATGAGCTTAGGTTACACATTTTATAATTAGAGAACAATCTTGTTTATGAATTTGAAAAACATTTGATGAAAACTATTAATATTTTTGTAGTTATAACTTAATTTCTCATAAAGCAAAACTTATAATTTTCTTTCAAATTAGTTAGTTAATTGAAAACAAACAGATTATTCACTGAACTCCAAGATAAATCATTGAATGTAATTGACTGAGAGTTTCTGTTTTAACTTGAAAATTTTGTCTGTATTTTTATTTATGGGTTTGTTATACGGTCACAGCCAAACATATGTACCAGTTGTTATCTATTTAGGACAACGGTTTTTCCATAGGCTTAAATGAAATAATAACAACTTTGAAATAAAAACGCTCCAACTTAATAATTCATCCCAAATCAGTAACTTAATGAGTCTGAGTCAAAATAAATTTGAATCGTGAATTGGAAAAACCACATAAGTGACATTTTTAACAAAACTTGTTTTATTAGTGAAATATGAAGCTCTTAGATAAACCCATGTTTTGGTGTAAGATCAACATAAGTGCGCTACTAGTAAATGTCTTAAATCTAGCCAAGAATTTTGACTTTGTTGTAAAAACAATACAAGTAGCAGAACTTATGTTATTTTTCCTACAAAGAACGGTTGGTAACCTGACGATTAGAAGCGGATTGACAGCTGTTCTAACTGCTGTAGCAAAATCAAAACATAACCTTTCACTTTGATAGATCACGCCTATGAAGTACTGTATTATTTATTACTCTCAATTACCATGGATCAGTATTTTGCTGAAGAAGTTACAATAGAAACCACTAATGTGCCTGAGAAGAAAAAGCGTAAACATGGAATTACAAACAATGAGTGTTATTCAAAAACTGTTATAAAACAAGCTAGATTGAAAGGACAAAAATACCAAACTGCAAATGGAAAGCAAGTCTCAGCTGCTAGAATGGGACCAGACTGCAAGTAATTTGATACAAGTATTTTACTTACCGTATCGTTACTGAACGTCTAAGTGTACAACTAACTGTACAAAAAGTTTTTTTAGTGTGATACATGTTGTACTAAAACTTGTATGATCAATGTAATACTCGAAATGAGTCCTGCTAAATTACCAGCCCTATCTGTAACTTAACCTAATATTTGCTGTTTCTTTGATCGATCAGGAAGAAGTAAAACGGTTAACAAAACCGGCAGACGCAAGTTGTGCACCTAAGCAAAATAAATCTTATCGTTATCACGTTAAGTTACCGGAAGATAATTTGGAGGTATGTAAATTTGAATTTTGTAATATATTTGGAGTAACTTCAGACCGCATCCGAAGACTATGTAAATTGCTGATTGCAGATTTGCAAGGAAAAGCTCCAGCCGTAAATGCAGGCCCTGGTGATGTTTGTTTGAAAATAGAAGAACATATCAAATCCTTCCCACAAAAAATTTCACATTACTCAAGTAGAGAGGTATATTATCTTAGTGCTGAACTGAATATTAAGAAAATGTATGACATGTTCATTGCTACTTACCCTGACCTGAAAGTAATTTATTGGTTTTACCACAAAATATTTAAGGAACGTTTCAGTTTGAGATTTGGTCGCCCACAGGTTGATACGTGCGTTATTTGTGAATCTCTGAATGTCAAAATCAAAAGTCCATTTCTGAATGATGCTGCAAAAAAGCTGCTATAGCTGAACTAATAGTTCATAAGCGAATGAGTAAAACTTTTATGATAAAATTAAAGAAATTACAAAACTATGTAGAGATGACAAGTCAGAAACAACAACAGGTTTATGCTTTGATTTCATGATGTGTGTGCAGCTTCCTGACACACCTGTCCATGACATTTTTTACTAGACAATTAACAGTAAATATATTTTGTATTACCAACATGAAAACGAATCTCTCAAAACTGTACATTTACCACCAGGGTACATGCAAAAAATGCCCAGATGAAGTACATACTTCATACATGACTATGTTCAAAATGAGCTTAGAAACTCTAAAATAAAATAAAAACCACACACTGGTAAAGTAGTGCAATGCTTTAGTGGATATTGGTAAGTTTGATGAAATAAAACAGTATTATCCTTTGAGAGGTCACTCATTTTTGCCCTGTAACCGTGCGTTTGGACAATAAAAAGAGCCAAAAAAAAAATACAGTAAGAGATGTAGCTGAAATTGTCGCAAATTCTTCCAACAAATTTTCAGTTAAGCTAGTTGATCAGGAAGACATTCTTAGTTTAAAGACTGGTGGCCCAAATTTTACAAGAAGTCGTGTATGTCTGATTCATCATATGGCCTCAAAGTTGCCAAAGAAAATAAGGTACATTTTAAAATATCAAAACTTAACCACTTTCCCCATTCCAATAATACTAAGGGCAAAGTATTGTGCAAGGGAGCATTGCAAGTATGCACTGGGAGCATCCTTCCCTTTGAGAAATTTACACTAAGACTTCCAAGCAAAAGCAGTCAAGAGGAAGTTCTAGCTTTACCTACTCTTGCTACTTACAAAGACCGGATACCCATAAACATTAAAAAATAAATGACATAAGAAAAATAATACCCTACATTCCAGAAGAGAAAATCAACTTTTACAATGACATTTTGAAACAGAGGAGGATTAAAGAGTTAGGACATAGGCCTATACTAAAGTAATATAGCCTCTTTTCTTTAGCTAGTAATTATAGGGATTTTTTAATAAATCAGTTTTATATTGTTCCTGAAAAGTTTGGTTTTTGTCACTTATGTGGTTTTCCAATTCACGATTCATTTAAAATAAAAATTCATAATTGTTAACGTGATTTTAATATTAATTAAAATATATGTCTAATAATAAATTATTCAGAGTAAATATTTCCATGGTAAAACATAAACTTATAAATCTATATTACAAAAACCAAGTTTGTATATTTATTTAATGAAACACCATTTGGACATAGTAAAAGAAAAGAAAAACATAATTACGGTTCAATAAGAAACACCTTACTTAGCTTTCACACTTAGGTGTTTTTAGTAAAATTTATGGAATAGTACAATTGTTTTTATTTTATTTACTTAATATGTTAATTGTCATTTAATCTTTTTAATATTATAAACTTGAATAGTTTTAAACTACAATTTTATAAACATTTAACACTATTAACAATCATATTGTTCTTTTTTGTCACTGTTATATCATTCACTTCCTTGTTAGTTGACTCACCTGACATTTTAAAATAATTCCAATTTTACATTTTTCCAAAACTATCAATTTCTTGATATTGTTAATTTTTAATATATGAAATGTATTATATAATTACATATAGATATATTTGGGACAGGACCTATTTTGATTCAACAAATTACATAATGGAATTGTTATTATTCTCTTCAATGTATTTCCCTCCCCGATCTCTAAACTACTTCTCTATGCAAATCTTCAACTATCGGAAGTAACATTGAAAGTCATCTTCCGATAGCCCCTTTATCAGCTCTGTCACTTTTGCCTTCACTGCATCTACTGATTCTAAAACAGGTTTCTTTTAATGCAGACTTGATCTTTAGAAACAAAAACTCATGTAGGGCTAGGTCAGGTGAGTACGATGGTTATTTCCCACGTAGTGTTTCTGTGTTTCGCCAAAAATGTCTTGACAGACAGCACGTTATATGCAAGCTCATTGGCTTGGTGAATAATCCATAAGCCGGGATCATATTGAAAAAAACTATGATTTATACAAAGTTATTATAGTTTCTAAAAAAGTTCGGATAATTTTCAATGTTTTTTAAGATGTTAGCTCAAAAGGTCATTCAAGTTTCCTTCTGCTCACGAGTGAGGAATTTCGGCATTATTTTCAAGTACATCATTTTCATGTTAAATTTGTCAGACAGTTTCTTTATCTATGTTAGCCGATTCAGCAATAGATCATGAGCTCAGGTGATAATTTTTTAGAAAAATTTCATCTACTTTTTTAACCCTGCAACCGCTGTAAGTTAAAGGTTTTGTAAAAGTTTTGTTTTCTTAAAAAATTCATAAAAAATATTATTTTTATACAAAACCTAACTTATAAGACATCATTTTTCTCAGAAAGATGCATAGAATGCATAGAATAGATGCATCTATGTATTTTTTTTATTATTTAAAAAAATTTTTTTTTTATTTATTTATTTTTTATTAAACGGTTTTGGAGTAAGTTAGATGTCAAAAAATTAAGTTAACATTTTTTAGAAAAAACCTGTATCATCCAAAATTAATAGCTTACCACCTTTTCCCAAGATATACAAAAGTTTTGTGCAATATTTGTGAATATATTTAGAAAAAATAAATAAATAAATTTGTTACATTTTCAAAAAAAAAAATTACGAAAAAAGGGATTTTGTTAGGCTTATTTTCAAAAATTCACCAAAAATAGTTACATTTATGGAAAACACAACTTCTATATATCATTATATTCAGAATGTAAACGTGTTATTCTTATTCACACAGATAAAGGAAAAGAAAGTAGGATACATTTTACACAGAAGCATTTAGGTCTATATTTTTTTATTGGGGTTGTACCGCTGAAAGCAAATGCAACAAAGTGTGGGAGCCCCTCTTTTCCTCTCCACACCAGACACATTCTTACTTTGAGGATACTGTAGTTTGAAGTTGTGTTCTGTTAAGAAATAATAAAAGCTGATGGTTCAGTCTTTGACGACTAAAAGCAATGTGTTGTGTGTTGGAAGGAGAGAACTTGAATCTTGTCAATCTTGACTAAGATTGCAGTCTATTAAAAGTCGAAGTGCTCTTTCGGCAGTTGCCATACCTCTAGTAGCCACATATATAGCAAAATCGTCAACAAATAGAGAACAGCGGACAGGGCACTGCACATTAGCGGTAATGCTGTTGATTGCCACAGTAAACAAGGTCACCCTCAGCACACTACCCTGAGGAACACCATTCTCTAAATGATAACGATCAGACAACATAGTTCCAACACACACTGTGAAATATCTATTAAGGAAGTTTTTTTTATAAAAGCAAGAATATTACCATTTATACCCCATGATTTTAAAGTATTCAGAATACCTCTTCGTCAAGACGTACCTAGGCCTTTCCCAGGTCAAAAACACTGCAAACAGTGTCTGACGCAAGAAAAAGGCATTTCGTATGGCAGACTCTAAAGAAACAAGCTGATTGTTATAATAATATAAATAAATTACGATGATTTAAAAAATTTAAATGTCCATCTCTGAGTTAGGTAATAGTTGAACGTAGCACCCTATCTTGACTACTATGAGTATATTTGTAGTTTATAAGTCAATGAGTTAATAACAGTACATTTTTTAGTTATAAATGACTGTATTTTGATGCTTGATAGGAGAGTTTCTCAAATTGTTAGATTTGAGTAACAATCTGTTACTATAATAACAAAGGTGCATTGTGAGTTATAAAACATTACAGGAAACATTAATTGTGATTTTTATAGGTATTTATTAAGGGAAGTTGTTAAAAAACTAAAATTTGTAATGTACTTTGTAATTATTAACAAAAATGGATCATTCATTAAAATATTTGCAACTATGTTTCCATATATATGGTATTGTTAAAAAAAAAAGAAAAGAAAAGAAAATACTAACCTCCCGGGCAGCTAAAAGAATAGTCGTAAGTTGTGAACGGTCACCCCATTCTGCTAAAAATGTAAGCGTGAATGCCTGAAGAAATATGCGTGATACTGCTTTCAGTATACTCTGGCGTTTCCTTTTACTCCCAGTTTCCACATCTGTTGTGAGCGATTCTTTTTCTATCTGTTAAAAAATAAATAAGTTTTATTTATTATAATGAATCTTTTGAAGAGAGAAAAGAGGTAACAAAACTATCAACAATAATAGTTCCAAGACTTCAATAATTTACTAAAAATATTACATATAAATATAAATCATCTTTTAATTTCTGGTTGTATAAAAAAACACTGAAAAAAAAAAACTATATTTATTTTACATTTTATGCAATGACTATTTCTGGTGAATTTTTGTATATGCATTATTTAATAAAAGTATGGAAAAATGAATGCATACAAATTTAACTACAAAAGAGAAATATTTTGTGAATGTTCATAAATAGGGAAAGTTATGTAAACTAGCAAGATTTTCATTTTGATTCTTCATTAAAAGTAGAATAAAAACGTTATGTTTTTCAATTGATTTTACACTTACAAAAAGTTGGTATTATAAATAATATATATTTTTTAATATTTTACAAAATGATGAATTATATTTTTGATATAAGTATGAAATATATATATTGAAAAAAAGAAAGGCCAAGATTACTGTCAAAATAACACAATACTTTAAAGAAAATGATTCTTTATTCATTTAAGAATTCCTTAATTAATATGTAAATTTAGGTATCAGAACTGTTTAAGGAGTTAAATAAAACTTAGTAAATTTATTATAAAAGCAAAACTTAAAGAAAATAACATCATTGTGTACAATTAATTAAAAAAGGTAAATTAATAAAAATGCACATTCATGCCATGTACTAATTTCCTCCATCAAAGACAAATAATTTTGTAGATTGAACGAGGTGGGATATACGTTTTAAATTGTTGTAATGCTCATTAGTAATTTTTTAAAAAGGAAAATTAAAATATGTGTAAACTTTTATGATAATATGTACAACTGTTTGATTTTCCTGATTTTTCTTTAGGAAACCCATTCTTCTTGTAAACACATTTCTGTATCTGAACAAACAGTAAAAGATTAAAAAAATTCTATTTAAATAAATATGTTTTTGGAGAAATGTGCCACTTAGATTATCAACACAAAAAGTCACTCCCCCACCTTCATTAACTTTAGTCAAAATGGAGCACACACAAAATGTACAGTTCCCCTTTTTGAAAATATTCCTATTTATGATTTTTGTTTCTGATGAAATCAATGTAATGTTTAAAACATAGGAGAACCAAAGCTATCGTTAGTCGTTAAAAACAAACATCTTTGCTAAGTTTTAAATTTCACCCATTTTTATTTATCTTCAATGATAGTTATATAAAATTTGATCTTGTAAATTATTAAACCTTTTGAAACTTATAGACTGATCCTTTTACATGACAAAACAAATTATGACACTTATTTGATTTTGATGATTATTCATTACATATATAACATAATTTAACAAGAAAATAAAGCTGTACAGTACAAAAAATACTTTCATTTAATAGCAAGATTTTTATGATATTCACAAAAAATGCAAAACGTAGATTTATTTAAGCAAATTAGGTTTTTCTACAACAAAACATTGTATATTATTCTACCCAATCAAAGCTACCACCCATGCCATATTATAATGTAATAACTTTAACTTATAATTAATCTTAAATGTATTTTTGTTTTAGTACAATAACAAAAGAGAGGAATGATTGCTTTAATCAGAAATAGTATTTCTAGAAGACAATTACACTATTCATATTGTCAGCTACTAGAATGACCAACAAAACTGAAAAAAATTTTAGCAATTTTTTTATTGAAAAAATAAGATTCCAAATTTTCTTTTGTTATAAAGGGAAATGTTTTAGTGTAAATGGAGACTGTCTATAGCTGCAAGTTGGACTTAAAAACCACTAAGATTACATAGATTCATATAACATTGGTTGAGTTGAGTTTTTCTGTTATTTATACTATTTATCATTGGTCTTGTATATATTATGCATAAAATACTTATTTGGTAGTATGTGAAACAACTGCATCTTAGCAAGTAATACAAGAAGTTTACAAAATTCTCATTTGAATGTACTTCTAAGTAATTCACCAAGGGGCTATTTTGTGAAAATCTTTAGTCTATGTTGGTTGCTAGAGCAATGATACAGGTTTTGTACATTTTTAGTTCTGATAGCCTCAAAAATAAATGTGTTAATTTTAAAATAAGGTAGCAACAAATTTAGTCCAATTGAAAAAAAGAAATAAGTATATATGTATATATATTCATTTATTTACAAGTTTAAGTTAACTGAGCATTGGAGGAAAATCAAATAAACTAAAACATGCATTTGCAGTTACCACAATGTCAAATTTATATTAAAATAAATAGAGGAAATATTGAATAAATTTTCTTAATTTAATAGCCATAATCATACATGCACCAAAACATACAAAACATATCCAAACATTTATTTTTGTTTTAAATGCTGTTTTATAAATAAATAGTGAACAAATATTACATCAACTTTCTCACATTACCATCCACACCACCAAAAATAATACATTTTCTATAGATTGTTGTTTCCCCACAGAACTACATTAATTTTATAATAAATATCTTTTTCAGTCAATTGTAGTCTTCTTTAATAATATTTGATATTAATTAGCTACATGTTTTATTGTCACATGTAGCATCTTCAGGGCAAGTAATTAAAGTCCACTTACAGAATATTACACAACATACAAACTTTAAATAACATAATTATACATTTAGTAAATTTAAAGACCATCTTGTTGGTATGATATTAACTGAAAGACTACTTTTCTGTTAGTAGTATTCCAGTTAATGCCATGCAAACATGGTGTTCTTAAACAGTGACAAACCATATCCATTTAAACATTTATATATTGTGGGACGTGTACAGTCAATGTACTAAAATTGTAATTAAATGGTATTCTAAAATTGTATGTTGTGTAATATTCTGTAAATGGACTTTAATTAGTTGGGCTGAAAATACTGCCTGAGGCAGTAATCTAAAATATGTAGCTAATTAATATAAAATATCATTTAAAGAATACTACAATTGATTGAAAAAGATGACAAAAACTAATTAAAAAAAAAAAGATATTTTTAACGTGTATTTCTTACGGGAGGTAAGTTATATAGAAGAGACAGACATAAAAAAGTTTATAGTTATATGTAATTTAAAATAAAAATACATATTTTGAAATAAATTTACATATTTAAATAGAGGCCAAGCTTGGTTCACTATACCGTATAAATTGTCCTAAGCGTAAATTTTATTTGAGTTTTTAATAACTATAGGGAAGGTCCATTTTTATTATTTGCCAATTGCTCCTAAACCTACATTTTCCTTAACAACATTAATCTTCTCATTTCACAAACATTTGAACATAATTGGTAGAGCTGAATTTACAAAAAATAGTTCCTGGATGATTTTTTTTTGGTGTTTAATGACAACTGCCGAACTATAATTTTTTGTGGAGATGGAAACCAATATCTTATTTTTTTTTTAGGTTTGAACGCTAAATTCAGGCAAAATTATATCAAAATCATTGAAGTCGATTTTAAGAAAATAGGTCATTTTAAAATTTTAGTCTTATGGCAACTAGTTCCACATTTTAGGTGAAAGAAAAAACGAATTAAATAAAGTGGAGATAATGTCCAGATACCAAATTTTATCAGATATCATTCCCAAAACCACTTTTTGTACGAAGAAGACCTCAAAACAAATATTTCCATGAACAACATTATATATATATATATATTATTTTACCCCAAAACTTCTTCATACTTACGTTTAAAAAAACAAAAGTAGACTATGAGCTAAGACAACTTGTCAGTTTATAACCCCTTTTACATTAAATAGTTTATGACTGATAAAAAAATCTCTATCCTGAGAATTCTCATATACACAAGATTTGGCTCTCTACGACTCCAAAAGTAAAAAACATATTGAAGGGAACCCATTTTCAGTAGGTGAAATCAAAAACGTACCGTTATTTAAATGGTTAGTAGTTGATCACAAGAAGCACAGTTTTGAACAATGCAATATATATATATATATATATATATATATATATATATATATATATATATATATATATATATATATGGAGTGAAGTGAAGTGAAGATAGATATGGAAAGTACATCGAAAATAATCATAAATAAATTGAATTTTTTTTTTTTTAAATTAGAACAGTAGTCCTGGATTTTAATAATAAATTTTTATGATGCCTTTTATTTAATTATTAATAATGGAATTCCACAGGTCAGTAGTATAAGTTATATATATATATATATATATATATATATATATATATATATATATATATACTGTATATATATATATATATATAATAGAATATATATACAGTGTGAGTCAAAAGTGTGGATACAACCTGTTAAATTTTAAATGGATAAAGATAGAAAAATGAAACTCAGAACACCTTTCTAGGAAATAAAAGTGAACTTTTTAGTCACTATTACAACTTTGCCCATTTCCCCAAAATGGGATTTTTGGGGGCAGCTCAAATGTTTTAAATGTAAAGACCCATTAAGTGACACCTCATTTTAAAGTCCTTGATTAAAGAAGAAAAACAGTGGAAACCAGAGCTTTCTATCTCAACCCAGTACAAAATGGCAGCTCATTGAAATTAAGTAAAACTTCATTGAGCAAAATATGAACATCCACATTCAGGTGGTACATAACCCCAATAGACAACCACTTTTCTTACAAACTCAAACCTGTTTTACAGTTATTGCCTGCTGTGGGGCAGGCCTCCCTTATCTTATCAGTTTTGAGGAAGTCCATTATCAGGTTCAGTTACTGGTTGGAATCAACAAAGTTAAGACGTGTTTTTGTGATTCTGTGTTTTTGTGATACTATACGTTGAAATGGAGAGTTTAAGTGAACAAGAGCGTATTATGATCCTGATGATGCAAGGCTACAGAGACCGGGTGAGATCTTATGATAAAGTAAGGAATTTCTTTAATGACACTTATCCTAATCGAAACCCAGTATCTAAATCAGGAGTTCAAAAAACTATCCAACGTTTCCAGGAAACAGGCAGCGCTAAAGACCGCCCCAAACATGGAAGACCAAAATCGGTTACAAATGAAGCATTGTCACTTGACGTTTTACAGTCTGTTGTAGAAGATCCTCACGCCTCAACAAGAAATGTTTCCCTAATGTTAGGTATATCTCAAACATCAGTTTAGTTCAAGAGCTAAGTGAGGACGATTTTGATCGTTGATTAGAATTTTGTGAACTGATGATGAGGTACATTGATAACAATACAATTAGAATGAACAACATTGCTTTCTCAGACGAAGCAACTTCATGTTAAACGGTAACGTTAACAGACACAATTGTTGTTATTGGGCTGATGTTAACCCTCGTAGGATCAAAGAGAAACACACCCAGAACCCTGAAAAACTAAACGTTTGGCTTTGCATTGTGAGGGATCAGTTTGTTGGGCCCTTTTTTATTGATGGCAATCTTAATGCCGAGATATACCAGGAAATGCTACAAAATCAGATTTATCCAGCTATCCAAGCAGCAATCAACAACTGTAATCAAGTTTGGTTCCAGCAGGATGGAGCACCTCCACACTATGGCCTGCATGTCCGCGAGTATTTAAACAATATTTTTCCCAATCGCTGGATAGGCAGACGAGGAAGTATCGTGTGGCCACCAAGATTGCCAGATCTATCTCCACTGGACTACTATGTGTGGGGTCACATTAAAAACAACGTGTATAAAACGAAACCCCAGTGCATTAATGACCTTAGGGACAGAGTAGTAGCGCAAATTAAAAATATCCCACGTGAATCCATACAGCGTGCCGTTTCAAGTTTTTACGACAGGCTTGGACATTGTCAACCTGTCTTGGGGCAGCAGTTTGAACACCTGTTATAAAAAACACAGGATAGTAAGTTTAAGCCGTTTTATTGTTTAATGTAATTAATTACTATGCTATTGTAATTACAAATTATAAATACATTATAAAAAGAAGTTAATTTTATTAGCTGTTGATTTTATGTTTCAAAAATTCATTGTTTTCAATTAACAGTAAATTTCCCAAGTATTAGAAATTAGAACCAAGTTCTGAAAATTTCAATGAGCTGCCATTTTGTACTGAGTTGAGATAGAAAGCTCTGGTTTCCACTGTTCTTCTTCTTTAATCAAGGACTTTAAAATGAGGTCTCACTTAATGGGTCTTTACATTTAAAAAATTTGAGCTGCCCCCCAAAAATCACATTTTGGGGAAATGGGCAAAGTTGTAATAGTGACTAAAAAGTTCACTTTTATTTCCTAGAAAGGTGTTCTGAGTTTCATTTTTCTATCTTTATCCATTTAAAAAACAGGGTGTATCCATACTTTTGACTCACAATATATATATATATATATATATATATATATATATATATATATATATATATATATATATATATATATAGAGAGAGAGAGAGAGAGAGAGAGAGAGAGAGAGAGAGCCTAGAATATAGATTTGAGAATGTTTCTTGTTGTTTTATTTTCTAATATATTTGTAGTATGGTATAGAACATGTTACGTGATAGGTTGAAACCGAATGTTGAGTTTTTTAATTAAAAAATTCGTTCTATGTACCCCAAGCTCAAAAAGTGATTTTTAGACTGTCTTTCTAACATCCATGCAGTGTTCTACAGTCTAAACAAGTGGGCAGATTTCCATCAAATTTGGTATGTAGGTATATTTTGCCCACTTATCCAAGCATTTTGTTGATAACATAAATTTTGATGGTATATAAGACAAACAAAAAATTTCAATTTCCGTTAAATCAATTTTGATAAAATTATGGTAAAATATAAAGAATAATAACCCAAACCCACTGTGACAAACTATAAATAAAATAAAATTACAGTTCAAGAATAATTGGAAAAAGTAAAAATTAATTTTGACTACCGTTATTAAATAACTTAATTTCAATCAAATACAAAGTACGCTTAGGACAAGTTTACAATATGAGAGAATCACCTTTAGATACTAATTAAAATATAATATTTTGTTTGTTCAGAACTATGTTTATAATAAAAAAAAGCTGATAATAAGGATGTAGATCCTTCTATACTTATTACTTTCTATAATATACTGTACTGTAGTATAGAGAAAGTTTAGAAATTAAAAAAAAAAACTATGATTAATTTTTCATTGTAAAAAAAGATTTAAAAAATGATATCTATTATTGAGTCATTTGTTGTAGTATGTATGATTGAGAGGTTTGTTTGTTATTATATAAATTCAAATTTGGGATATCTACCATAAGGAAAACACACAAAGATTGGATTTGTTAAAACTGTTGTCAATAATTTACTCTTTGAATAAATTGAAGAAGACCAACTTTAAATATTCTACCTTGTAACAAAGTAACATTGTGAGATGGTTAATATGTGGTTTGGTTTATATGTATGAGTGAAAAGTTTGTGTAATATTTTTTGAATGTTTATTTATAATTGTGGCATGACGGAATGTTTTTAAAATCCTCTTTACTTATTGTCCATTTTCTTAACTTTAGGACTTGTTAGTTATTAATATGCAGGAATTACAAGACAAAAAAAATTTAATCAGGATTATTTTTAGTAAACTTAATTAACATAGAAAACATTTTTTACAGACTTATAAAATGTGGTTTTTATTTAAATAACTGTACATTGAAGAAACAGATGACCTTCAAAAAATGCAATAGACTACTTTTGAAGAAATAGTAATAATAACGAAATGAAAATATAGGTACATTCTAATAGGCTAACATATATAAATGATTCACACTACTTACCCGTAGTAGAAATTTTAAAGAACATTTAATATTTACTACTATATTTTTAAAATTTTTTATTTGAATCTAACATGTATCGTTATTTACATTATTTTGGTTTTTTTTTGTTTTGTAATTAGGTAAAAACCATTTATTTACCAATATTTTTCCAAGTTTTGAAGTGCTGATTACTTGATAAATGGCGCCTGTTGAACAGCCCAGGGCTTCAAAACAAAGGAAAAATACACTCAGTGTGAATAGATACGCTGTATTAATTGAACATGGTTTTGCTTATCTCAAAACATTGAATATTTCTATCGATATAAGAACTATCTGAAGAGAACAAAAATTGGTAAAATATTAGTTTTTTAGTAGAAAATCATATACTTCTTCATTGTGTTTATTAATTTATTTATCCACCTATATTATGATCATCTTAATAAGATACTTATTATTTACTTTAAACCTGATTACCTCAGATTTTTGTTGATTACTAGAAATGATAGTAATGATTGTGTTGGTATGGATTCAACTAATTTTATATTAATATGCTAAGTTTTCATTTTGTTAAACCAAAGTTCTGTTATTTTTATCAAACAATAAATCATTTTAAACATCTAATGGTGAATATTTTCAAAATACCAGAATTTGTTTCATTTATGTTTAGAAATTTTAGTATTGCTATTTAAAATACAGTATATGAGAAATTATTTAAAAACATGATACCGGCACAGGAATTTTGCATATTACAAAGACAACAGTCATTGGTAATCTAATTTTAATTTGATTTTATGTGACACACAAGATATGTGAATTTAATTTTATACACTTTTTAGAACAGTCATAAAGAGTTCGGAATTTAATACTTAGTAATTAGTTTGTCACATAATCAATTAAAGAAAAAAGAAAAATCAATACAAAATTATAGAGGTCCATTCATTGAATCAGGTTGATGAAAGTTTAAATTGTTTTAGGTTATAGTCTAAGATTAAAACCTTTTCAATATGTGTCATATTGGTCTAGGCAAGGCCTAACTTATCTTCAGTCAATTTATTAAAATCAGTAGTTGTTGAGCCTAGAAATGTTGTAGTTAGATCCACCACATTTCATCATAATGTCACTGCTTGATTAGAAATGCACTGCTGAAAGAGCAGCAACTAAAAATGTTACATTAGCCAAATTTTTGGTAATGCAGCTATAATACCTGAAATAGTAATACTATAATTTTTTATTTAATACACATAGTTGTTAATTTATGTAGACTACATAAGTCTTTTCATCCTAATGTAATACACTAACTGTCTATTATGAAATTACCTATCAACTCGATTGTTTGTTAGACTATAATAGTTAGTTGCTCAAAAAAATTAAGGTGGCCTAAGAGTAGGTCAGGAGGATCAGGGGTGGTGATCTCTTGATCAGTACTAATAAGGATGAAGACAAATGTGACAAGATCAAGCACACACTGGAGGATAAGATACATACTTGAAATATAAGGCAGGCAGATGATGGAAAAATTACAGACTTAGTACAGTAAAATTAAAGGAAAAATAGGGTAGATAAACTAATTTCCAAGTCAATGCAATTTGGCAGGCAGTTAGTTGGGTAAAACAGTTATTTGCCATTTTCTCCGTAAATATTGGTAGTATGAAAAACTTTATGAAACAAAAGTTGTAGTTTATAACATTTCCTATATCTTTGTTCCTTACAACATTTATTTGGTATTAAAACTAAGCAAACTACGAATTTTCAAAGTGAGTATTCGATTAAATTTACTTTTAATAATAGCTTCTGTGTTTCTTAAAAAAATTTGATATTGCTTATAGTATGTATATATGTTTATATGAGTATATCATCTACATCTAATCTATGATGTATGAGGTATGTATCTAATCTATAATTTTATGTGGTTGGCCTTGAACAAAAATTATGCTTTAGAATAGAAAGTGATCTTAGGAAATTTGAAAGAAACAGGTCAGAGCAAGAGAGTCTACAAACAAACATTTGAATCATATGTTGTCTTCTGTACAGAAACAAAAAAAAATTATTTGAGTATGATATTTACCTCGAAGTACATTAAATTCAAACTTGCTTCATATCCACTGTATCTTTTTAAACAAAAAGAAATGAGAAAAACTATAAAATCTGCACTATATGAAGAATTAGAAAGTTCTAGAATTCTCTTCAACCTGATTAAAAATACTGAATTATTTTTTATTGAGGCTTTTTATTTCATAGAGTAAAAGTAATAAGCTGTGACCTACAAAGAATTCTGTAACTTATATATTAATTATGTTAAACATGGTTTAGTTTATGTATATACAGGTTTACAACAATAATAGTTTTGAAGATTATGGTAATACTGAATGCACAAAAATTAGTGAACAGAAAAGATGTTAGAGAGCAAATATTTGGAATTCACTATAAAAGAAATACACGTGTAACAGTAAATCAAGAAAAATTTCTATCAAATGAAAGTAACAAAAATCAACAAATAAAAATTCGCTCAAGATGCATGTATACAAATCAAATGAAATCAAGATGAAGTGAATCAATCTGATGCAGATTCTGATACACTCATTGTTAATACTGCAACTCAGAAATGAAAAAGTAACAATCAAGTAACTATTATTGGTGGAAGACACTGACCTTCTCTCTGCACTAGCAAAATGCAAATAAAAATTGAAAATATATAAGATTGTATATTATTAGCACATGCATACAGTGATTGTGAAAGACAGTTTCATTTTAGGTAAGGATTAGAAAAGCAAATTTTAAAATTGATAATGATAGAAAATATCATTAAAACTTTTAATAATATTTTAATAAAAAATACATTAAAGAACCTACTCACTCTCTATTACTTTAAAAATATTACCTACTAGATATCTGCATATTTATAAGTATTTAAAATGTTTTACGTTAGATGTGGTAATTGGGTGATAAATGACAACACAGGTAGATTTAAGTTAAAAAATCTGGATGATTTAAGAGTTCCGAAATCTACTTCAATGTTTTAAATGAGAACTTATTCTTTTGTAGGACCTAGAGTATTTAATCTAGTTCCTGACTTTGTGAAATCAACTAGTTCTTGACTTTTTGAAATCATCTGTAAGTCTACAAGTTTTCTGTAGAAAGATGTGAAAGTGGTTGATAGCAATAGAAGATGTGGAAGAATTTCTAACTATCATAATGTAAAATAATTGCTAAAAATATTTTTGTGAGCCTACATAATAAGTGACTGAATATAGAAGTAAATGTTTTAACCTTTACGCTGCGTAAATTTGACATTTTTACCGTTCACTGCGTAAATCGACTTTAGTCCACGACTTCAGAAAAACTTCTCATTTGGCTGAGTAAGTCGATTATAGTCCCAACTGAACAGAAACGATGTTATTTAGCCTCAAGTATGTGCTGCTTCCTGTTGGAAGCCTTTGAAACTTTGTAGTGTCACATTTTTTGTTGACGTTCCATGCAGGAGTTTAGTGAAGGATTTACTGTGTTTTCGATGTTTTTCAATTAATTTTGTGTTTATGTTTGTAATTATATTTATTTATGATACTAGTAATTGTTGCAGTGTATAATATTTTGAATTAAATCAAAGTTCTGAAGTGATTAGTGTTGGCTTAAGAGGACATATATTATTATAAGGTATGTACTGCATTGGTGATTAATCCTAACCTCTTTTCATAAAAAAATCGTATTTAAAATAACAACAGAGGAGCTTTATTCTATAAACATTTTTAAGTATTGAAAATAACAAATTTATTATTACAATATTCTATACTAGAAGCAAAATTTATGAACATTTTTCTAAAATCAAGAAGTGTAATTTAGGAGTGTTAGCTAGTCTAGAATTTTTTTTTTTTTTTTTTTTCTACTTATGTTAGTTTTTGTATAATGGATACTTTTTTTGTTTATTTTGAATAACAATATTATTTATATTTATTATACATAAGAAAACATTATTAGGTGATAGGATTAGTTTTTAAGTACTCAAAAAGTGAAAGTGTAAAACTGTGACAGTGAAGTGTGAATTACCACAGTTGTTTCTGACATAGGTAAAAATAGTGCTACCATCGCTTCTTACAAAATGAGCAAGTTATTACACAATTATTTTAAATATATGCATGTTTTAAAATTAAAGTGTTATAGACTTATAGTATTTCCATTTTTCTTTAAAGTAAGTGCTATTTAATGAGTTTTTTAATTTTCAAGGCATGTAAACTTATTTTTAAAAAAGAACATTTTTCTATGTTTATAGGGCTTAAATCATGTTTTACATATATATGTAAAAATACATTTATTTAAAAATTAAAAGTATATATTAGTGCAACATACACTAATAAAGAAATATTTATATAAAAAAAGACTTAATGAAAAAAAAAAAATTTTCATTCATAATTCAATTTATAGGGACATGCACGGATTTTAATACGCAGCGAAAAGGTTAAGTTACTGTTTACTGTATTACGTACCATGGTGTTAACAAACAAAAATATGTTTATTTAATTTTAGATACCAGTACCGGTATATGAATATATTTTTAGTTGTGTTTACCAGTCGTATTTGATTTTTTATTCACATATACATAGATGCACGAGTGTATGCAAGTAAAGAATGATTATTTTGTGTATGTAACATATGTTTGAATTGTGTATGGATGTGTGTAACTGTGTTTAAATTTATGTGTTATGTAGATAGACTGACAAAAAAAAATAAATACTGACTGTTTAAACATTGGGAAATTTATTGTTTTTTTTTTTTTTATAACTCATCTATTTCTCTGATTTAAACTCTAATTTTGATGGTGATCTCAAAACGGGCATTACCTTTGAAGGCCCTACATACTCGCAAGGTAGATTATTGTTATTTTGCTGTTATCTTTCTTTATGTTATCATTTTCTTTTAGTATTATTAATTTTGTTCTATAAATATACGATACATAATTAAGTTGGATGGAAAAAAATCATTTAAAAATTTTTTTTATATTTTATTGTGCTGAAAAAAAAAATTATATATAAAAAAAGTTGTTTTTGAGGCTGATTGTCAAAAGAGTAAATGATGCTATCAAATGTGGTGGTGGACTTTCGGAGAGACAGTTGGTGTTTAGGAAGGGCCGTTTTATCATCAACAATGCAATGAGGATTGTCCAAGGTGTTGTGGGAAGTTGGAATTGTATAAGAACTTGTGGAAAGGGATTTGCCAAAGTATCTGGTGATAATCGTGATGAGCTACCAAGATAGTAGAAAAATCTTGCTTGGAGGAAGGGAGGAGTTTTACATGATTTATGGGATCTCACAAGGATAAATTCTGGGACCATTACTGTGGAACGTCTAGTTTGACGATATACTGAGATTTAGGCTCTTTGCAATTATTAGGGAATATCTGTACCTAAAGAGACTATTAGACATACCTCAGAAAACAGAAGTGAGAAGAAGTGGTGGATAGTGACAAGGAAGGGGTGGGGGGGGGGGGTTATCCAGCCAGTACTAACCTGTTCAAGGGTGTCCAAAAGGATTTCTCCTATTCATATATAAAAACTATAATATAAACCTTCAATAAATATTTTACATTTATTATAATAACTTAAACTTTCAATTCATAGCATACATTAGGGTAAGTGTATTTGTAATATTTGTAAATCGTTTATAAGGTTAATTAAAAGAAAATCATCAAAATAAGTCAAGTGAGAACCATTGCAAAATGTGGAGAAAAAAAGGCTTGTGTTTTAAATAAGTAAGTGCTTTATTACCGCTAAACATTTTACAATGCAATGGGCAAAAGTCAAAAAAATTACATGTGTACAGCTTGTCTGCTCGCAAGTTAATAACTACAACAACCTTAAAACTAAAAATGATAAAATGGCTGCTGCAGTTATTATAATGTAAAAATGTTGAAATTATCAGCTAGATATTATTATTAATTTATAATTGAACCAAATAGAATAATTGAACTTATGGGCACAATTATGATTTAAATTATCTCACAAAACCCACTTTCAATTCATTGTTGAATACCAATACAAAGAGTGTAATATACATTAAACCTTGTAGTTTTCACATACTTAGAATAAAAAAAGACATCAAACTTAAAAGTAATTGAAAACATATGTCTACTAAATACATTCCAGAATAATATATACATATCTAATTGAATGACAAAACATGAATATGCACAGACTTTATAAGGCTTATTTTACCACCACCATACAATAAAGCAAACATAGAAGAGAGATAAAAAAGCTAATAGAAAATAGAATATGTTTCTGTGTTGGATTGAAACATACAAACACATAAAAAATTCCCTATTCCAACACACTGTAGCTGAAAGCGAATTTATTGCCCATAGTACATCTTTCACCACAATTATTTGGAATTCAATTCAAACTGTGTAAAATATTTTAAACTTCTTGTAAAAAAGAAATTGCAAAAGAAAGAATCAAATGGTAAATATTATATATATATATATATATATATATATTTGTCTTCTTTTACCTTGAAAGAATTTTCTTTCATTGCATATTCACCACAATGGTCTAATAATTCATATGTTCTTTTACCTGTTTAACTATTAATTTAATTAGAATTAATGTGATCAAAAATAATAAATATATAACTCCAAACATTCAATAGTAGATGTTCAATGAGCACTGTGGTGAATGTGAACAATATAAAACACTGAAACCCCTACCACAAGTTTGGTACAATAACACACACAAATAAAAGTAGGGTGGAGGAGAGAATATGGCATTTTAGTTTTTAAGATTTCATATATTGTTAGTATTATTTCAGATCCCTCCTTGTATGGTAACTTGGTTACCGAAATGTACATCAGGGAACTATAATAAATTAAGGCAAATAAGTATTTTATTTTATTTGTGTGTGTGTGTGTGTGTGTGTGGTGTGTGTGTGTGTGTGTGTGTGTGTGTGTGTGTGTGTGTGTATGTGTGTGTGTGTGTGTGTGTGTGTGTGTGTGTGTGTGTGTGTGCACGTGTTATTGTACCAAACTTGTGGTAGGGGTTTCAGTGTTTTATATTGGCCAAAAATTCATTATTTGTATGTCTTATTTCTAAAATAATTTTTGTAAATACTGTAATACCAAAAATGGTAATTTTAACCTAAATAACCAAAAAATGGTTATATTGAGATTTGAATATTTAAAGTAACCCGGGAAACGTTAAAGTTGAATAAGGGAGGGGGTTTTAGAAGTCAAAAAAGATGACTCAAAAATATAGATTATTAAAACTAGGGTAATAAAAGAATTAAATATAGGTTTCCAAAATAATAATGTCATGTATAAAAAATTAGTTATAAGTTGTAATAAATATTTAGGTAGTATTTGTATTGTGTTAGGTAAAATAATTTGAACCGTGTCAGTGTTGCTAGGTGTGAGAATAATTCTCGCATACGTTGCATATTAAATAGGACGCTTGGTTGGGAAGCTGGACAAAGAGACATGTGGTTTAGAGTCTTAAGGGGACAGTTGAGTAAGTCAGACGTGTTTTCAATTCAAAGAAACTTTTTCAAAAAGTAGTGAATATGTGATAAAAGAGTCTTAAGAGGGAGTCTGGCGTGATCAGATGTATTTTTATATATATAAACTTTTGTAATATGTAGTGAAAACGTTTAGCAGTCTAGTGAAACGTTCAAGTTAGTCAGACGTTGTCTTGTGTAGAGAATTTTTATAAAATGTGGTAAATACGTTAAAAGTAGCCTTAAGATCAATCTAAAATTGATCTAAGTGACACTCGTTCGAACTTTAATCATGATACTAACAGACATTGAGTTATTTGAACAATAAAATAATGAATTCCGTACAGCAAAATGAATCGACCATGTCAGCGACTCGACACGAGACGAGATGTATTGTCTACAAGACGGAAACAAGGAATTGTGATTTTAACTAAAAAAAACGTGCCTGGTATACACGTTAAGACTTTATTTCTAAAATCATTTTTGTCTATAATAGGATAATAATTTTTTAATGTTTAGTTATAAGTTTAATTGAAAATCTGGAGTTTAATATTGAGACAATGTCTTATATTGTAAAACATGAAATTACTAAAGTAGAATCCTCTTTTTAAAATAGATAAATTAATGAAACTTTATCTAATTTGCAGAACTAAATTACTAATTACACTAATTCAATTAAATGAACAAAAAATCTTTTTACTTTTTCTTTTGAGTTGCAACTAAAAAATAAATTTCATGAATAAAATTCAATTTGATTTTTTTATAAAGAAATATGAGGATGTATTAAGCTATGATTTCTGAATATGAATGTTTAATAATATTTGATGATAACCTTGTATAAATGTTTTAATATTTGCATTTCAATAAAACATGTTAAGTTTCAGCACAACACTTAAGATTTCTTTATTTCATCAAGAACCACTGAAGTACACTTTTAAAAGGACTTGCGACCCTGAGAGATTTTAATCATAATAACAATTAACTTCTTTCTTTTCTAAATTGGTAAGCTAACGCTTCCTGGCGCCCATAAAAAGCTTGGCAAAAGTTTATAAATAATAATAAAAATAAAATCATTTTTTTATATTTTTTTAATAAAAATAAGTACTCTTCAAGTACGACAAAGGCTCATTTTTATAACTATTACAAGTGTCGCTCAACTCGGGGCTGTATTCTTATATTGAAAAATATAAGAATATAAGTCGAAAAAACAGTGGTTTCTTGGTGGATTAGAAATTCTTATCGAAAAGGTAAGAATATTCATAATTAACATAAAAATAAGAATGTTCTCTCTAAAATTTTTTTTATATAATAAGTAGATAAGTAATTTTAAAATAACTAATTCTAAATTTAAAGTTTAAATAATAATAATAATTAAAAATGGAGGGAGATGATAATAATAAGTTAATAACTGATTTAGATAGGCTTAAGATGGAATTAGAAGCAATAAAACAAGGAGTTAAAAAGTATTTTAGAAATGTAAATAAAAAAATAACATGTCAAGAGGATAATAGGTTTTTTGGGCAACAATGGTATATAGAATATAAACAAATAACATGTCAAGAGATAATAGAGAATAATAAGATAGTTGGGGAACATTGGTACATAGAATTAGACAGGGAAGCATTAAATAAACAATGGCATGTAAAGTTAGGACAAAATTTAATAGAAAGGGAATTTGAATTAAAAGAAGAAATGAAAAACATGATAATAGCTGGATCTGTAGCAAGAAATGAAATTTATAAAAAATTGAAAGATAGACTATTAGAAAAAGCACCTCCCGTAACTGTAGTAACTGGAATAGTAACAAGTAATGAGACAGAAGAAGTAGATTATGGGCGTTGTCGATTTGATAATATAAAGAATGAGGTCATTTATAAGGTTAATAAAGTAAATAATCAGGTGAATAGTACTGAAAATTTAAAAGTTAAGAAAAATGGTGGGGTTAATGATTTTGATGGAATAAATAAAGTTTTAAGTGATTCAGTAAATAATAATAGCAAATTGGTAAAAGAAGATCAAAATTTAAATAAAATGGAGGGTACTAATAATAATAATAATCTAAGGGCTGAACAGGTTAGGGTAATTGAGCAAGATAGAGTAAATAGAGATGATAAAATAATGAGAATGTTGGAAGTAATGATGAAGCAGATGAATGATGGATTTGAACAAATGAAGTTAGATAGAGAACAATGTTTTAAAGAGTCAATACTAGAATGGGAACAAAAAAGATTAAAAAATGAGACAATTGTTAAGACTAATGTATGTCAAAATGAGTTTTTTGAAAACAATAATTTAGAACAGTTAACAGGTAATGTTGAAATTAAGAAAAATGATGGGGTTACCAATTTTGATGGGGTTAGAGAGATTGTAAGTGATTTAAATAACAAGGGTAAAATTAAAGTAAATGAATGTGTGAGTAAGATAAATGATGTAATAATAAAAGAGTCAGCTGTTTGTGTAAGAAGGCAAAACTTTTGTAGCACTGTAAGCTTTGAAAACTACGTAATGTTGAAATTTACAAGTATTTTTAAAATTCAAGAGAAAAAAATTAAAAGTTTTAGTGAACAGTATAATGTTGAATGTGAATATAAAAATGGGTGTGTGAAAGAGATTTTTGTAAAAGCAAAGGAGTATGATAAGGTTAGGAATGCTAAGCTGACAGATGACAGAAATAGGTCAGTAGATTCTAAGATGTTTGAGAGAAGGAGGGGTGATGGTATGCCTGAGAGGGAGAAAGAGAAAGGTATTTTGTCAACACTCCGAGACAATAACAAAGGGAGATCTTTTGTTAGGAAAGGGTCTGTTGTGATGACTAGGCAAGACAAACTGTCCATGTGGACAGAGGTATTTAACGCTAGAGATATTTACAAAAATCAAATCATGTACTTTAAAATTTTTCACCAATCTGGGAACCATCGTAAAAAATGTATAATTTATAATTGAGTTGTAATCAATTGAAATTTGGAAGGAATAAATAATAATGTAAAGACATTTTTATAAATAAACGGACTTGATTTTGAAAAATAATTAATAAAAGGTAGTTAAGATTCTGTTAATAAGTAGTTTTAAATTTGAATAATGTATAGTCTATAGTTTGAAATAACAATAGTATGAGTATTAATAAATAATAATATAAGCCAAGCTAGTATGATTAAGAGTTTAGTTTTAGAAAACGTTTAGGTATTTGCTAAGTGAAAGACGCTAGGTTTATATCAGTAGATAACTCTGAATTGTTGTTTATTCCAATATAAATAATTATGAAACGTGACATAGATAAGATAGTTAGTTCGAAGCGAGGATTCAGAGTAACGTTGAAGAAATAGTATTCAATATTAAGTAGGTGGATTCAATAAAATATTCAATAATGACGAGAGAAATAGAATCTAGTTGGAGCTAAAAGGTTCACTTCTAATCAGTAGTAAACAGATAAAGAATTGCGTCTCTATACACAAAGGGGAAATTGTTTATTCCTTAGTCAGGTATAAATTCCTATGCATGACATTGAGACGAAATATAGGGTGTTACCAAAATGCTGTCTAGGAAAATAAAAAGCTTTTGACGTATAATTCAAAGTTAACTTGCGTTTTCAAAATAAAAATTACTTAAATAAAGGATAATTGGTTTTAAATAAAGTAAATAAAGAACAAAAGTAGATTGCTTAAATAACTTTAATAGAATTAA
The DNA here is from genome assembly GCA_963513935.1 of Aphrophora alni. Taxonomy (NCBI): domain Eukaryota; kingdom Metazoa; phylum Arthropoda; class Insecta; order Hemiptera; family Aphrophoridae; genus Aphrophora; species Aphrophora alni. Next base: position 49,446,034 of record OY740774.1, read on the forward strand.
AAGTAAATTTCTAAGGAAAGAACTTAGAATAAATTTTAAAAATAAAATTTCTTTTTGAATTTGAATAATAACATCTAGAAAGGATTACATAAACAGAAAATCGACGATGCTAGTAATAAACTTGGTAAAAAAAAAAAAAAATAAACATTTTTTCAACTTCGGATGATACGATTTAAATGAAATTTTTTATGAATTTTAAAATTTTCTTCGTGTAGATGCATTTAAGGAGTACATGAACATTTTGGGAGGAGGTAGGCGTTTGTGTAGTCAAAATAGAATGTTTTATTCGTAAGAATAAGGCATTCTGAGACTGCATAAGAGGGCGTGTTGTGAAATAGGGATGTGTTTTGGGTTTTATCTTGAATCAAGTAGGGATATTGCATTCAACCACTGCACATTTCAACGTCACAACATGTTACTCTGTGTAAGAGTCTAAAGAGCAATTAGAAGTATGCACGGTATAAAGTAGACGGTTAGAAGAACCTATGTAGGAGAGGTTAGGAAGAAAAATGCATAAGTAAGTGTGACATTATTACATAAAAAAAACTTCATGTAATAAATTTTAGACAGATGTTGATTGAAAACAAATTGTAGGATATATATATAGAAGTGATCGATCTGTATATACGAGATTAAACCGGACGTGACAAAAGGAGAGTTTTTATGGAATAAAGTTAAAAGTTCTGTAAAATTGTAAAAATGTTAATTAACTGATTAGAGTAGGTAATTAGATGTTAAATTGTAAAATGATAAGTTGTATGTTTTGATGTTTTAAATATTAAGAATTATTTAATAATAAAATGATAAAAAATTGTTAGTTTTAAGTGATTTATGGTTTGAAAATATGAAGAATAGTTGTGTAAAGTTTGAGAATTTATGTGAGTTTTGCCAAGACAGATAATAATAAAGTTTTTAAGTTTTTTTTTTGATGTTAAATAATGAATGAGGGAGGTTAAGTTTTTGTTTTTTAAAGGAAAGAGTAATAAATTAACAATGATAAGAGAGGTTTTGATGAAATTTATAAATGAAATAAATAATTAACGATTTTTGATAAATAATGTTTAAATTTAAAGCAATAGATGATAGTGAGAAGTTATTTGATAAAGATGTCTAAAGATTTTGATGAAATACGGTGTTAGCTGGGAAAACAATGTAAATTTTATTTTTTTTGAGTTTTTATATACAAGTAATAGATGATTAAGAAGATTTTAATATGAAGTAATTTAAATGAAAGAATTTTTGAGTTTTTATAAGAAGATGATGACTTTACAGAATTGTTGAGTAAAGTGGTATTTAAAATGAAGTTGTTCTGTTAATAAGCTTTTATAAAAAGAGTAGTTAGGTTGCATTAATGGTAAATTTTAGTTTTTAAGAGGTTTTTTGAATACTGCGATGAAATAAAGGAAATATACGACGATTTTAATGAAATAAAGGAAATATGCGACGATTTTAATGAAATAAAGGGAGATTTGAGGAATTCTACGAAATACGGCGATTATTATGATTTTTAAAGGAAGCTACGTTGAAATAAAGAGATTATTTATACAAATATGTAGGTAACCCGCGAGGTCTGCATAAATAGATGATGAAGAGTTTTTTGGGGATTAATGCAACTTGAATTATTAAAATATGAAAGATAAGATGGAAATAATTTTAAGATAAGGTACTAAAAGATGATACAATTGTAAAGAGGTAATTTTGAAATAGATGAGATGAGTTTATAAGTGATTTTTTTTGTAATAATGATGTTATATTTTTTTGAATTTTAGTTGAAGAGAGGAGTTTTTGGTAATTGTAAAATCAGTAGTTAACATGTTGTCCCAGCGAGACAAAGAGTAATTAAGAATTTAAGTAAGAATAAATAATTATTGGATTTAAACTAAAATAATATAAGATTAAAATTGAAGAGTTTAAAGTAAATTGAAGTGATTTTGAGTAATAAGTAAATAATTTTGTAATGATATTAAATAAGAATGAGAAGTTTTAATTTTGGATTGTATTGAAGTGAAAGAAATATTCAGATGAATAGTTAGAATCTTGGCAAAGAGATAGAGATATTTTTTTTTCTTTTAGCAATCAGGAGTAGACACTCTGACGTCGTAAGATAAAAGATGAGTGATGGACAGCTCAATGATAAGAAGTTGATGAAGGTTTTTTGATGATGGATAAGACTTGGGTATAAGTGGTTTGATTGATTAGAATATGCAACTAGGTAGATTTAGTGAATCAATAGATTATAAGATGTTTAATGTAATTAAAGAGAGAATATTTCTTATTTTAAAGTTTTGTTTTTTTTTAAAAGGAATATGAATATTCTTAGTTGGCTGAAATTTTTTTTATTTTTGGAAATCTATAGGGACCGAATTTGAAAGTTTTTTTTTGAAGTTAAAATTTTTTTGTTAAATAAAAGAGAAATCTGTGTTTCAATATTATATATTGAATCACAGCTTTGATGGGGTATTTGTAATACCAAAAATGGTAATTTTAACCTAAATAACCAAAAAATGGTTATATTGAGATTTGAATATTTAAAGTAACCCGGGAAACGTTAAAGTTGAATAAGGGAGGGGGTTTTAGAAGTCAAAAAAGATGACTCAAAAATATAGATTATTAAAACTAGGGTAATAAAAGAATTAAATATAGGTTTCCAAAATAATAATGTCATGTATAAAAAATTAGTTATAAGTTGTAATAAATATTTAGGTAGTATTTGTATTGTGTTAGGTAAAATAATTTGAACCGTGTCAGTGTTGCTAGGTGTGAGAATAATTCTCGCATACGTTGCATATTAAATAGGACGCTTGGTTGGGAAGCTGGACAAAGAGACATGTGGTTTAGAGTCTTAAGGGGACAGTTGAGTAAGTCAGACGTGTTTTCAATTCAAAGAAACTTTTTCAAAAAGTAGTGAATATGTGATAAAAGAGTCTTAAGAGGGAGTCTGGCGTGATCAGATGTATTTTTATATATATAAACTTTTGTAATATGTAGTGAAAACGTTTAGCAGTCTAGTGAAACGTTCAAGTTAGTCAGACGTTGTCTTGTGTAGAGAATTTTTATAAAATGTGGTAAATACGTTAAAAGTAGCCTTAAGATCAATCTAAAATTGATCTAAGTGACACTCGTTCGAACTTTAATCATGATACTAACAGACATTGAGTTATTTGAACAATAAAATAATGAATTCCGTACAGCAAAATGAATCGACCATGTCAGCGACTCGACACGAGACGAGATGTATTGTCTACAAGACGGAAACAAGGAATTGTGATTTTAACTAAAAAAAACGTGCCTGGTATACACGTTAAGACTTTATTTCTAAAATCATTTTTGTCTATAATAGGATAATAATTTTTTAATGTTTAGTTATAAGTTTAATTGAAAATCTGGAGTTTAATATTGAGACAATGTCTTATATTGTAAAACATGAAATTACTAAAGTAGAATCCTCTTTTTAAAATAGATAAATTAATGAAACTTTATCTAATTTGCAGAACTAAATTACTAATTACACTAATTCAATTAAATGAACAAAAAATCTTTTTACTTTTTCTTTTGAGTTGCAACTAAAAAATAAATTTCATGAATAAAATTCAATTTGATTTTTTTATAAAGAAATATGAGGATGTATTAAGCTATGATTTCTGAATATGAATGTTTAATAATATTTGATGATAACCTTGTATAAATGTTTTAATATTTGCATTTCAATAAAACATGTTAAGTTTCAGCACAACACTTAAGATTTCTTTATTTCATCAAGAACCACTGAAGTACACTTTTAAAAGGACTTGCGACCCTGAGAGATTTTAATCATAATAACAATTAACTTCTTTCTTTTCTAAATTGGTAAGCTAACGCTTCCTGGCGCCCATAAAAAGCTTGGCAAAAGTTTATAAATAATAATAAAAATAAAATCATTTTTTTATATTTTTTTAATAAAAATAAGTACTCTTCAAGTACGACAAAGGCTCATTTTTATAACTATTACAATACTGATTACATTTTGTCTCTTTAACATAATCTTTAATTATTACGGTTCTTTACATTCAGTAAATATATGAAAAATTAAAAAGAACAGATGGAAACTACAAAAGTGAACAATTTATTACAATTAAAACCTACAAGGAAAAAGAAATCGCTATTTGAATGGATTGTTGTTAGAGATTAAATTATCTTTTTTTTACCTAAATTATATAATATGGATAATGAACTAGTGGCTAATGTTATTGCTCTTGTGATAAAAATTATGGTTTAGACCATGACAAGCTCACCCAGCATGATCTTTAGCATGCAATTTGAATGCTCATTTCAACCTGGTGTGTATGTGTTTGTGTACATAAACATGAAGTTTGTCCTATACAACAACACATTCCCATATATTTAGAAAAGCTGTTGAAGAGGAAATAAATCAACTGAAGGTTATGGACATGATAGAGAAAGTAAATGGTTCAATCCTATGGGTTTTCCCTGTCGTTCTTGTTCCATGACGCAAATAATTCTAATATTTTAAGGAAGTGTTTTAGCATATAGACTTCTAAGAAAGCCATTCAGAGAGAGAGAGAGACATGTTATAACGAAAATTAATGACATCGTAAGTGAACTTAACGGGTCACAGTAGTTTAAAAAAATTAGATATCAATGATGATTATCACCAATTAAAGCTTGATGAAATATCTAAAAACCTAACAAATCTTTCAAAGTACTTAGGTCTATTTAGGTACAATCAGATAAGTTTTATATCTTCTGTAGGTGAAGTGTTCCAAGATACAGTAGAGTCTCGCAAACTCGGCACTCAATAACCCGGCAGTCCGGATAAGTCGGCGCCCCCGACGGGAAAAAATATATTGCTAAAAACAGCAATGTTCGTAAAATTTCAGCAGATCCCAAAGTGGGCATTAACTTCGATCGCTCGATTCGTTGATGGTACTTTTCCCACGTTAAACTCGTCACAAAGTCTTTTTAACACATTTAACCGCGTCTCAAACAAAACCAACACACGCTTCCGTTTTCGTAACTCGCTCATTTTAATTTACTGTATATACTGTGCGTAGATCATAACCCGTCAAAGAAAACTGAAAAGAAATGTTATATTTTCCATGATGTATACTAAATTGATTCGTGGAAAAAAAGCGGCCCATCAAACGTTTTTGCAGGTGTATGTCTGCTATACCGACGGGTGCCAATGCTGCGGTGTTTTTACGCCACCGACAATGGGATACCCCTATCAACAAAGTCGTTTGACTCGCCGCTTTGGTGCCGCGGTGTTTTCACACCGCCGACAAAGTCGTTTGATATCGCCGCCGCTTTGGTGTTTCAATTACAATTTATTTTTTGCCCTTATTCCCGATAACCCGGTATTTCACAAACTCGGCACACTTCCGGTCCACATTACGCTAAGTTTGCGGGACTCTACTGTACCATTCACCAGGTTATTGTTAATATCTCCGGAGCCAATATATGAGTGACGGTTTTTATTTTGTTTTGGAAAATCACAAATTGATCATGACATAGATTGATTCTTTGAAGATTGCAGACAAATGATTTAACTAAAAGATAGAAAAAATGTCAGTTTAACTTAAATGAACAAAGTTTAATGGATTTTATTTTGTCACAAAATGGAATTCAACATGATTTGGCGAAAAGGAAGGCATTTTTTTAAGAAATTTAACAACTGAAGTCAGTGTCAGAGGTAAGAAGCTTACTTGGTATAAAATTAAATATCACGGATAATTTACTGCAGATTTGGCAACAATCAGAACACTATTAAGGGAACATAATTAAGAAAGATATATATTTTCAATAGAGACTGTAAATCTAGAGCACTTGACAATTTCAAAAATTGTCTTATAGACTTAATTTTGATTATTTTTATGTGAAAAAAACATGTCACCTTACTGTAGATAATAGCCCTGAAGGTTTGGGTGTGATTCTAGCATAACCTGATGAAAATTCTAATAACATTATAGCATGTGCAAGTACTAGCTTATCACCTGCCAAAAAATGTTATTTACAGATAGAATGGGAGCTTTTAGCCATTGTGTAGGCTGTTCAAGGAAAGGCTTGTGTAAAATATAGCTTCAAGGAAAAAGTTTTATGATTACATCTAACTAAACCACTACTAACCTTCCTTCAGTAACAACAGTTAAGAACCTCAGCTTCAGTTGAAAGGCTTTTGTTCAAATTAAAAGGATGTAGATTTCAAACACAACGGCAATTTTGATTTGTTTCCCCTCAATTTTTTTTTTTTTTTTTTTTTTTTTTAGAACACTCAAAAGGTCACAGCTCTACAATAGCTGATCATAGTCTTATTAAATTCCAAATAATATCAAGTGGGGTGATCAAAATATAAAGGCATATTAGAAAAAATAAGGATGAATTGACTATTTCAGAAATTAGATTAGTCTTAAAAGGAAACAGAATTATTATACCAATGAAACTATAGAGCCTAAGAATTGACCTTTCTGCACACAGGACAACAAGAAATAGTCAAAACTAAAAACTGTTAAGCACAAAAGTTTGGTTTGAAATCACGGAAAATTTGGTAGAGTAGAGCCTGAAAAATGGATCCCATGCCTTGCTACAAATTCACAACAAAGCTTACTCCTACAAAATCAACATCTAAACAATTTCTCTCTCCATTTGCTAGAATATTATTTCTTCTTTATATTCTCTATCCATCTATTTATTGCTCAAGATCTTCACCATTTAAAAATATTTGTAATTTTCTTCAAATTTCTAATATTTTCCACTTCTCTAACCATCTGTACCTTCCCATAAAAAAGTGTTGACTTATTTTCGCCTGCTGAGGGGTCTGTTCCAGAGTCAGATAAAATGTTGTCTTCTGATTCGCTTCCACTTGTAGGGCAATATCACATTCTTCATCCTCTGTTTCTACTGACTCAATCAGTTTATATATTTCTAATGGGATCTTTGCCATGACTCAAAATTAATACAAACATTTTACACAATTAATGAAATCACTACTAATATTTATTTGGACGGAGAACTTACAAAAACTTTAAAACAATATCTACACTATATAACGATAAAATTTATATGCAAAGAAATTACTATGAATATTTTATTCAGATGAACAACAAGACCAAATAAATGCTTTAAAAATATTTGCACAGGCTATGAAAACTGTATCTATTGATAACACTTTATTTCCACGCATATATCAAACAATAAAACACACTAAACAACAAAAATATCAACAAATAAGATATATGATCGATGAATGAAAACTTGCACTATTTATAAACATTTGTAAATTTTACGATCACACGCTTTGAACAACTAAACTGAAACATACACTGCAGCAGACTATTGTGAACTGAATTAGGTTAGGGATGTGGAGAGGTAGCCAGAGTTTCAGAATTGAAAGTAAGGAAGTTTGTACAGTCTGGCCGAAATACTTTCCTTTAGCCGAAAAAATTACGAATGGTTAGTGTTAAAGGGTTATTAGCTAATGTGATAAAGGCCTAATAGTTCAGTTTTCTTTGGAAACTGTGAAAATGATTTAAAAGCTTTTAATTTGTCATTACTATGCATAACAATTATGTGATGTAAGAAAAAAAATCATTCATGATAAGACAATCTCTATGTTTAATAAATGTAGGCAACTTCAGGCTGTAACACTCTTCTGCTGGGAGCAGACTGACTTCTATTTGTCAGTCAGTCTCAGGGTATTACCAGCGTAAGGTGCATGAATAGTGCTTATTCGTAGCAGTCTTTTTTAGTTTTTTTTAGTAAATTAGTGAGTACCATAATAATTATTTTTGAAAAAGAAATGCATGGGTGACAAGTATTTTTGTTGAACAATGGAGGAAACGTGCAGTATGGGGGAAACTACTCAAAGTGATTGTCATCTGTTAAACTATGTCAAGATAAAGTTTATACAAAGTATTGAAACATTTTCTGAAAATGATTTGAATCTTTTGAAATTAAGAACTGAACACATTAAAAACTGTTTGCCTTTACCAACAAAGTGTACTGATGAGAGTCAGTATATAGAAACTGAGGATATAGGATTAACTCAAGATGATCTACACTAATTACAAAAATAAAAAACTGCAATTGATTAACTAAATTCTTCCTTTCATGAAATTGGATGTTCACCAATGAAATTACATGCACTTGGTGAGCATAGCAAATCATTTCACAATAAAGAAAAGGTAAAGAGAGTTAATGAAAAAGTAAAATAAAAAATCCAAACTGTTCTTTAAGTTGATTTGTGAGGAGAAAAAAATGACTTAGAAAAAAGAGATGATATGGATAAACTAGTGGAAATAATTAAAAATGGAATGATAGGTGCATCAAGAAATAAACAGATTCAAATGTTGATAATACCAACCTCTCTGATGTGGTCAAGAAAAAACACTTTTAACACATCTGATTATTCTGTTTGTAAGGCTCAACAAGTGTTTAAAGACAAGGAGTTTTTAGGTGAACCGGATCCAGGCCAGGGAAAAAGCTAACCCTTGAAACTATTGAATTGGTAAAAAACTTTTATCAGAGTGATGAACAGTATAGAATTTTGCCAAGGATGAAGAATGTATAGTTAGTATAGGGAAAAAAGTTTATGAAAGTGTTTGATTTTGTGTAATCTTTGTGAGTTTTGAACTCAAGTTTTAAATGGAAGCATCCTCATTTGGGAGCACAAGTCTTTCAAAACTCTGTACCTTGACACCAAAGTGGTGTGTTTTGGCTGGTGCTAGTGGCACACACTTAGTATGTGTATGTACAAACTACCAGAATGTTTTAAATTCATGGAGTCGGTATAGAGGAGGCTTACAAAGAACTGATATTGCACATGGTTTGTATAGGAGCAACAAGAGAATGTATGTTAAGGCATTGTGACAAATGTCCATCAAAAGATAACCTTGTTCACTTTTTAAAGTCAAAGTTTGTAGACGTTATTAAGTAGAGTCAGTGGGTTCCACAGATCAAACTGAAATGATACAGTGTATATGCATTGTTGATGAATTTATTGAAACATTAGTTGAAAAACTATACAAATTAATACCTCATTCTTACATTGCCAAATTACAAGCATCAACTTTTAGAAGTTTAAAGAAAACTGCTCCTTCCAATGTAGCTGTCATCTCAATGGACTTCAGCAAAAATTATGATTTTACAATACAAGAAGAAGCCCAAGGTTACTATTGGACCTCAAATTTATGCACTATTCATCCTGTAATCATTCACTGCAAGGGTGCAACCGAAAAAACTTGTTTTACCTCTTTGGATCATATCTAATAATGACCTCAAACATGACGTAAGTATGGTGTATGAAATCCAAAAAACTGTGACTACCTTTTTGAAATATAACTACCCCACACATTAGAGATTCATTACTTTAGTGATGAATGTGCTGCCCAGTATAAAAATAAATACAACTTCATAAACCTGTGTCTGCATAAGAAAAATTTCAACTTAGAGCTCAGTGGTAATTTTTGAATTAAAGGGGTTAAAGGGCTCAGACCACTAACCCTTGAATACCCTAATAGCATCAGGGTCAGAAAAGAACATGAGTTGGTTAAGAGAGACCTGATAGGAAAGATGAAAAAGGTAGATCCTTGGGATTTCTACACCCACTACTCATTATAGGAAGAAATTGTGTTTTAACTATTGTATTAAATTCATGTATTTTAAGAGTCCATTCTGGACGCTGTCAGTGTTTTTTAAGTACAAAAATATTTCATAATTTAATTTGTATAATTCTGTAGATTCTCTGGTGATAAAATGTATTGTTTTGTATGAAATGTATTTTTGTTGTTGTTCAAAATGATTTTTTGCAACAGATTACCTTTCCCTCAAAACATATTCTCAACATAACCCCAAAAATGTAATTATTTTATTGTATATAGCAATTTTAATTAACAATAGCTTTTAAATAGAATTTTTAAGGTACTAAGATATAATTCAACATTGGTTGTTATATACTGTATTTGGTTCCAAAATTTCGAAAAATTGGGTTAACCCTTAACCGGTAAAGTTCGTAATTGCAATTCAATTTGGCATTCTTAAACGGTTTTGTGTTGCATTTATAGACATTTACTAAAGAAGATCTAGTCACAACTCATCTCCCCTCAATCCTACCAAATCTGGTAACAATCAATTGATGAGATTTCAAAATTTATTTTGAGTGTTGATATTATTTTTAAATATTTCTTTTAAAGTTTTTGTCAACCAATTTTTTTTACTTTACTATATAGCAATATATTATTAAATTTTGTAATTTGTTTTGTATAAATAGTTTTTTCTCAGTAGACCCTAATTATATTTATGTTTTCTACCACAGATTAAAACATAATAATTTCTCAAAAATGTGTGCACAATTTTGAGAAAAAAAGAAAAGAAAAAAAACCTTTTCAATTTTCATCACGTAGAACTCACCATAAAAACAGTAATTTGAAAATTGTTACATATTAACGTAACAGACTATTTTAAATAAAAAGATATGTAACACTTTTTACATGAAGTTATGTCACCAAACTAGGTCAGAGGCTAAGATCAACAAATGAGTAATGATTTTCCTCTTAAAAACAAAATAGGAGGCTTTTATTTTCACATTGACAGTTAGAAATTGAAAAGGAGTTCAATCACCAATACAATAAAATTCTAACTTTGACTTTTACTAATAATCTAAGTATAATTTTTATTATACTTAAATTCTGTATAAATTCTTATTTTAAGAAGTCATTATCATTTCCATTTCAAAATTTGTCGAGATATATTAATATAATTTGATCAGACATTTGGCATATTTTGCAAAAAATAAACATGATGTTACTACATGTACGAATCAACTCCAATCAAGTAATAAACATAGAATATGAGAAATGTGAAAAACACCAACATAACCTAGGGCCATGTGGAATTTAAAAAGGAACTAAAAGTTAAGTCTGACCAGTCAAAATAACTAATACTAGATACAAACATGATCAGGGAAACCACAAATAAGTCACAGAAAATTATAACACTAGGAATAACAACCATCATGTTGACAAAAGAGCATACATTAGAGATTGTAGGTTACCTAACAATTTTATCAGGGTGAACAAACTTTTGCCTCCCTCTTTCAAAAGTTTAGTGAATGACCTTGTGGAGATTTATATTGTTTACACTGATGACCGACGGTACTTGATAGAATTCCATTTTAACAAATAAAACACAATTTTTCTTTTGTAAAATTCTATAATTTATTTGGCTAGACCAAATAAATTATAGAATTTTACAAAAGAAAAATTGTGTTTTATTTGTTGTGGAGATTTACTGAAAAACTTTTAGCCTTATTAAAAGTAGAAGAATTTTAATTTAAAATTTTTTATTAAAAGAAGTTATAATGACCTTATTTCTACACTCGTTTTGCCAATACCATTGTCTGATAGCTTTACATAGGAGACTTCAATCGTTTTTTGTTTATATAAGTTTTTCCCCTGGTGTATTATCTTTCATATGATATTCTAGAGTAACCGGATATGCTTGAATAACTGTAGTTATTTTTGACTTACCGCCAGCAATCCTTGGATAATTCTATTTTAGTTTATATTGTCATATATTTATTCACTACACGTGTTTCGGACATTATTGTCCATCATCGGGTGATAACACTTAGTTAAAATATTCAACACAGTGTTTTGATTATTAAAAACAGTACATATTTATATTTCCTAACAATGCGCCTAATTTATGTCTGATAATCCTGACGCATAAAAGAACGATAAGGGTTCTTTTATCATTTTCTTTAGTCTCTTTCATTTTGTTTGGAATCTTTCCCCACATTTAGACATTATATATTGAGGATATCCATTGATAACTAGTCATCTCTAATACGATATAATTCTTAGAACAAATATTATTAGCTTTGTCAAGTAAGGAATGAACTATTCCTTACTTGACAGTACTGTATTAGAAAAATATTTTAAGTACCGAGCGGTGTGCATCTTTTGTCATTCAGGCCTAGCTTTAGTCCCTTTCCAACATGGCCCTACTATACTACATTGGCATTTTTTACATTTCTCATATTCTAGGTTTATCACTTGATACAAGAGTTATTTATACGCTCAAAATATTGTATATTAGTTTTTATATACACAAATCATGGCAAATGTCTAAACTCTATCAATAATATAAATACCCCATCAATATCGCATAACTTAAAAAACCAGAAAAAAGAGATATGTTGGTTATTTACTACATATATTGGATTTGAATTTTTAGAGTTAAATGTCAAAGTATATTGTTATCTTTTATTTAAAACATATTTGTACATAACTACACCAAATTAAATGTTAAATGTTGATTGAAAAAAATATTAATTAAATATAATGAATCAATAGATCATAATGAAATAAGATATCACAAAGTAACAAACTATTAATTGAGTGATTAACAATAACAGTGTGGTTATCGAACATCCTAAAGAAATTTCAAAGGATTTTAACAATTATTTTATTGACAAGTGTAGTAATGATGTGCATAGGCTATATACAACGTTAATAATGAACTAAAAAATATAAAACCTCAGAAAATAACATTCTACATTTTGACCAACTAATGCTGCAAAAAAGTAAAGGCTACAATTTTAAGTTTAAAAATAATAATTCGACCGATTTTGATAAGATAACAGTACTACTAATAGTATAAGAATTAATTAACTCTAGCTTCAGTTGTGGAACTTCCCCAAGAGTTACAGAAGCAATCCTTGTCCCTATCTTTAAAAAATGGAATTAGTCGAAACGGATTACTCTATTGTCAACATTTTCTAAGAAAATTATGAAAATTAGACTTTTAAATAAGATTTATTTTGTTAACAAACAGCAATACGGTTTTTTCAAGGGTAAATCTACAGAGGATGTCATTGCAAACTACATGGGCAGGGTTTATACCACGATAAAAAAAAAGTTTACTGTTTTTTTAGTGATTTTTCAAAAGCTTTCAATCTAAATGACCATAGCACTCTTTTATATAAGTTGGAAGTGGCTGGTGAAAGAGGAATCAGTTTTAGAATGGTTCACAAAGCACTTTAAAAATTAATAAGCGTGAGTTGGGGATCGTCTGAACCATGCGAGAGAAGTCACCAGGGGTGTACCCAGGGGTCAATTTGATCAGCATTGTTATTCTTAATATATTAATGACTTTCTCAAAAATTCAGAATTACTATAATGACTTTTGCTTGCAACATTGCTCTGCAGTATACTGTATAGAAAATACAAGGGAAACATTCCACAATTATTTTAAATTTAGATTTAAGATTGTTAAGGCAGTGGTGTGTTATGAGTGATATGGTTGTGAATGTAATAAAACAAGAAATGTTAATTTTGATTTTCGAGGATATAAACACATTGAGGGCTTTATCTTTCACGTACCAGAGATGTAGTCTGTATCTGTTCATGTTCATGTATCTAACAAAGCCAAATATTAAGGTATCATACTGGATAGTAAATTAAATCACATCATAAATAGAAATCGCATACAGGAAATATTAAACATGAGTTAAGGAGAAACATTAGGTAATTATATTTTCTTAAGAATATTAGTGGTTATAAACTAATAAGGACATTAAGCTACATACTCAAGTTACATTACTACATAATGGTAAATCACCGCTTATATCTACAAAAAATATTTCAACAGTTATCTCCCATAAAACAGGTTCTCATCATCATTTCTCCTCTTTATTTAATAATTTTACCTTTTAGGTATCATTTAGCTTTTAAGGTCTTAAAATTGTTTCGTAAAAGAAGTGGAATACTGCAACAGTGCAATATTATCAAACTAGAAGCTAATTTCAAAGCTTCGTAAGAAAGCCTCCTTGTTATTCATTGGCCCAAAAGACATCAAGCATGTTATTATCACTGCCTATAGATATCAAGCAAAGTAATGAGGTAGACATTTTTTGATGACTGTTTGATGGCTAGTAGTTGATATCTGATGAGAATGGGTGGGGAGAGGGTTGTTTATTTATATTATTTATTATATTGGGGATTAAGTATCAGTTGGGTCTCCATTATAAGAGGAGGTCAAGTGAGGTTTTGATTGTAATTTGGACACTTTAGCATAGATCTAAACATAAATATCAGTGATAATAGGTGTATATAATCAGTATTATATTGTTTTAGTTTTTGTGTTAGTTTAATATCCATGTTAGTTAATTATTTGTGACTTTTTTTAAACAAGCAATGATAGTAGTGTCACATATTTTTTAAGAAAAGCATGTGAAGCAGACTATATTCAATTGTAATTTTAAAGTTTTTATGTAAAGCCAACCACCAATAATGAGTTGCAGTGATTGGTCTAATTTCCAACTATTATTTTGTAAAAAATGTGTATTTTTATTAGGGGAAAAATTATTATTATTATTAATCTATACACTGAATATTTATAACATGATTAAAGCCCGGATAGAAGATATGTAAATTCTGATTGATAACAATTATTGTAGGTTCTCCTTATCTTAATTTATCCTGATCAGATAATACACATCCTTATCCTGGCACTCATATCCTGGTAAGTAAATTTCATAATCCTAACATGAATGAATTCCTAGGAGAAAATATCTACTCCCCCACCCCAATCCGATACTTTCCCGGAAATATTATAATGTATTTTTCCTATCCTAAAACTGTTTTAAAATTTTCACCTTGCTCCTGGAAACTAGTAAAAGAGCTCATTTAGTTTTGTTTACGGCAGTGGTACAGGCTTAATGACAATCTTTATCAAGAACAAAAATATAATCTTTAAGATTGATAACTTTTTACAAAAATTAAATTATAAGGCAAATAAAAGTTCAATATGTTTATGATTTGATCACAAAACTTAAAGAATATTTGAAAATATATAGACATTTATTTCTATATTTTATTTAATGGTGAGAACATGAAATAAACAGACAGAAATATTAAACTTTTATTATTATGTATATTCAATTCTGGTTGGACTGTTAACCTCAAAAGAACAGTGAAGTATCTATCAAGGTGGCTGTATATATTGTTCCTAAAAATAAAACAACCTACTGCGATTTCTAATCACAAAAGATCCATTTGGGTTGCAGTGAATGGACGCTGAGAAGCCATAACTTATTCAGACAACTAAACAAACCATTTACATGAACTTAAATTCTTTCCGATATACAAATTTATCCCAAATTTGCCTCAATAATTGTTGAAAGGTGATACAAATACAGTTATTTTTTATGAAATGAGTTGCCAGATCTTAAACTACTCTCTCTGCCACATTGTAAGTATAGGCAGAGGTAGTATTGAAAATAGAGTAATATTAAAAGAAAAAGAAAAAGAGAAGAAAATATACAATGTTTGTTTCTAAATGGGATGTGTGTAAAAACTCAATTTTATATTTTCTTATAATGGTAACATATAGATAGAATTAAATACAAATATGAGAGTTATCTATCCATCCATCCACCCATTCGAGGTCAGATTTATATGCTTAAAATGTTAGGCTTTATTTAATCGGTTATTATAATTAACAACATATAAGTTAAGAAAAAAACTTAATTGGTTTTTATTATTAGTTCAAGATGAGTGTTATAACAACACTAAGAGAGCTTTACTCATAATAACTGTGTACATAATTTGTTTAACGTTTTTTGTTTTTTTTTTTAATATGTAAAAATCAGTTAGTTAACTATCAGTTTGTATTGGTTAAATTTCATCACTACAAAGTATTGTGGTGATTATAGATTATCAGAAAATAATGACTATAAATTGTAGAAAATCAGACTATCATACTTATATATGATTGTATCATAGATTGTATCATAATCAGACTAGGAAACATAATGAAAATGGTTTAATTTGTGTGTTAAATATTTACAAATATTTACCCCTATTATTATATTTGTATTTTTAAGGTCAACGGCCAAAGTAATCTGTAATCTTTTAATTAAAATATAATTGTACATAATTACACCAAATTAAATAAAAAAAAGCTGTGAAATAAATCCCAGAAAGCCAACTATGTCTATCTTGCGCGGAAAGGCAACTACAAAGACACAAGGGAGTTTGATTGTGTACGGTTTTACTCCCTATCCATGCGTAACCTCCCTCCCATCCATACGATCATTTATTAATAATGAGTGACCTTCATCTTTTCCACAATGGTGCTTTCAACTTCAGTGATTTCTTTCCCACTACCTTCAGCATTTTCAGTGTCCGCTTCTTTCATGATCTCCTCATTGTGTGGTGACTCCTCAACATTGACAGGCTGTGAACTTGCAGCTCTTGAAATTGCCTGTGTACCATATTCAATATCATATTCTAGTGTCCCAAAAATAATGCAAATGTATACCACAATTTCGATACTTTTATTGAATAATTAAGTAGACAAAAAATTACAATTTCCAAATACAATTACAAATTTTTAAACACTTAATGTTACTTCATTTACAAGATTATAAACATGTGACGAGAGTATATTTTATATATTAATTATTTGAAGTGTTTAATGCAAAAACCTTTAAACAACTGATTGTTTTTAATTATGTGTAGTCAATGCTATTAAACACAAAATCTGTCCATCAAAACCTTCTAAACATTTTTTTTTTAAATCCACCTCTGAATTATAGCAAGTGGTAAAGAAAGTTAAAATAATTTAGCCTATATGACTTTATCAATCTTTTTCAAGACATTATTTTACATAGGCATAAATGTTCCTGAGGAGTTTGAAATGAAAAAGGTGTTTCCTTTAATTTTTTCCTTTAAAAAACTATTTAACTTTTAAATCAGTTTTCTTGTGGTTTTCATTATTTAAGAAAAATAAAGAGTAATGAAAAAAATATACAAGAGTTTGTATTGAGTGGAAATCAATTAAAAACATTATTGTTAAAATTGTACTGTTTTTGTACACCTTGCTTTTCTAAATTCGAATTTTGAAGTGATGTGAATTATTCATAAACATCAAAAAGTCTAATTGTCCTTAGACTTGAGCTGTTTTATAATTAATCAGCTTCAAGAAACTAAGCCAAATGTTAGAAAATATAAAACCATTATATTTATTTCCTTTATTCCCCCTTCTCTATTTTTAAATGTAATAACTATTCAATGAATTAAAGAAATTAAAATGTTTCATTCATTATAAGATCTTGACCACATTTTTAGTTTGAATAAGCCACAATATATTCATGGTTAATTAATAGAACAAGGATTCTGTGATATTGTAAGATTAAATGTACAAAATGATGTAAGGGAATAAATTAATCTTACAAACATCATTTAACATATAATTTAAAGGAGGAGCTATATTTAAGAAGAATATATCATAACAGAATAAATAAATAATATTAAAAATTGAATAATAAAAACACATACATAAATACAATAACAACAAAATGATTAATAAACACGAAATTGTGGTATACACATAAAATATAAAAACCCAAGGAAAAAACACTACAAATTAAAAAAGAGAATTAATGATGTGATTAGAAAAAGTAACAGATCTAATGGAAGATGATATGATATGGAAGAGTTGTCAACCACTTACTGAAACATAAAATTTTAGAAAAGAACCCAAATATATAATAAACATAAGCAAAAAAAAAACAAACAAAAAAGTATCCTACATGAACATATAATACAAATGTTGTATATTAAATAATGAAACGTCTGAAAGCAATTCTAAAAATAAATACATGATTTGAAGGCGCCATACAAATCATGATTGTACTTTTAGAAAAGCAATCTTAGTTGAGTGAAAGAAAGATAAATTTCTATGTTTTGCTATAAAATTTACTAGCATGCTTTGAAAGCCCTTAACCTTCATATTACAGCTATGCCTATTTAATTCAAGTTAAGTTCAAATACACCAAAGATTAGATTCATACAATTATCTATAACCACTACAATTAGTAACTCCTCATATTTATATTGCAATTATTTATAGTATTTCTTTTTTAAAAAATACTATTCTCATAATAAATATAAATTATAAACAAAATACTAAAAGTGAATTTTGAAGATCCTGGAAAAAAAATTATTAAATGTTATCAAATTTTGATTCAAATGAGTAAAACATTAAATATATATATAAAACTTTAACGAAAAAAAATGAAATGTAAAACTGCTTGCAACACTACCTCGTCGTCTCGTTTCCTCAGATCTGACTGAACTTCTTCAATTTCCTCTTGTGCTTCAGTCGATGACATGTGATATCCTTCATATAACATCTTAAGGCCGAATAAAGCAAAAAGTGCTGTCGATATATAATATGTGTATACTTGAGGAATGATTGTTGCAACCCATCCGAATAGTACTGCAAAAATAATACAATAATTAGTATTTTTTAAATACCAATGTTCACTATGAAAATGGGATTTGTTAAAATGTTATGTTATGTTATAACCCTTCTAACCTACAATACTAATTTAAAAAAATATATGTTTAATAATAATGAATAGAGTACCTAAATCAAATTGATTTCTTTGTGATAAGTTTTTATTGTAGGTTATATGATAATAAAAATATCAATACAAAAAATCATGGTATTTTTAACTACAGTAATGTAATAATTTATTCAGTTATAAGAAAGACCAACTAACTTCCTGATGCAATTTGGAATTGGCTTTGGAGATAAAAAAAAAGGTTAAACTATCACACTATATAATAAATAACACAGTACACTAACTTTCAAACACACCTATACACCATTGTTCGGTGTACAACCAAGCTCAAAAATTAACTATAATTTTCTTAAAATTTGTTAGAACCATTTTTTAAAGATCGAAGGACAAAAAAAAATGTAATAATCATCTTGCTAATTTTAAAGTTGTTTTTACCATTGCGGTCATCACATCGCCTACACACAAATGAGCATAAAATGATGCTACATAATAAAAACCTAATAAACAGAAATAACAACAAAAACTAAAATTAGTTAACTATCATAAAATTAATAGAGAAACAAATTTGTTTTAAATATTTAAATAAATAAAAAATAATAATAAACTATATAAATAAATAATAACAATAACATGTTACAGTGCTGTAACAAGTTAACAATGAAAATCTATGGTAAAATACAATAAACAATATTTGAAAATATTACAGGGCTGTAAATGGGTCCTCCAACAAGTTAACAAGGCAGGATCGAATTTGATGCAATTAAATAGACAACAAATATAATATCATCTTCCTAAAAATTCTGGTTCCAAAGTTATCCTCAAAATTTAAAAATGAACCAAATGAAATATTAAAAAGTTAAATATCACAAAGTATAACCAAATGAATGAAAATAGAATTTTTAAGAAAAGACTTTATTTGTGTAACACAAATACAAGATAATGTTTCAATGACTAAGTCAATACCCTCAGCTGCTACATGCACACAAACTCTACTGACACTCCGCTAATCACAGTCCACTGTTAGTAGGGTTTGTGTGCAGGTAACAGCTGAGGGTGATGACTTGGTCATTGAAAGGTTATCATTTATTTGTATTACAAAAATAAAGTGATTTCTTTTTCTTTTTTGTGTGAAAATTCTGTTTTCATTCATTTAGTTATTGAACTTTCCACATGTGTAACTCATTTGGAGCATGTATGTAGCTTTTCCATTGAAAAATAAAGAAGATTTTTCAAAAACCGTGATAAAATTTTTTAAATTTTATGCCCTTTCAGAAAATGTATAATAACACTGTATACCTTTGAAGCTAATAAATAATTGTAAAACACATTTTAAATTATGTATGTCCAGTGATCAGATCACAGTTTCCACAATTGAAAGCCCTGCACCTACCCAGTCATCCTTATGGATAAAAAACTGTTATTTTTTATATATCATGGTCTAAATATAGAAAAGCTGAAGTAAATAATAAGCTAGAGGATTTTAATCACAATCATTCAATACCTGAAGCAATCATGAAAGTATAAAACCTCGAAGTATAAGGACTTGTCGGACCCAGCTCTACTCAAAAGGTGTCTACGCGGCAAGACACAGAATCCTAATGAGACTATAAAGTGTTATATGGAATAGGCAACCAAAAACTACAAAAACCAAACAAGGAGAAGGTGATGCAATTTTATGTTTCAATGAGGGTGGTGTAGCAAAAGAATGTCTTAGCAACATTAGGTATCAAATTGGGACGGTTTACGGTTGAAGGACTGGGCGACATTGATATAAATAGAATAAAAAAAGGCAGAAAAAGAAGTTCAGTAGGAGAATAAGAAGAAGGCTTTTAGGAAGAGAAAAGTGAAGAAGCTAATTATTTCCGAAAATAGTGTTTTGTAAACTTTAGGTAAAATTGTGAAAAATATTACCCCTACATACTTGAAATTTGGCACAGTTGGTCCTGAGTTGTTGTTAGCACAATCATGTATTTTTATGATGCAATCTTTAGTTAAAGTCTATTTAAAACTTATTTAAAAAATATATAATTACATTATTTTTGTCTGCATTAAAAATTTTGAATTTTTGTTTAAATTAATAAATAAATTTTTACATAAGTGCATGAATTTGACATGTTATTTATATAGAATAAATAGTTAAAAATTGAAGGCAGTAGACTCAATAGTTTCCAAGATAATGGTTCCTATGCAGTGCAATACTCTCCCATTTAAATTAACATGGGGACCGGATAAGCTACATGCTCCCCTTAAACACAAAGTATGTTCAACCAATTGTAATTAAATTTGAAAATGAAAGAGATAATTACATACAGTTTATGAGTAATTTGGTAAAAACTAAAACAAACTGAATGGTGGTGAGGGTTAATTTGGTATTTTTCAATTTATAGTAATTTTCTTTCACTCGAGGATTGGGCAACAAATCTTCATATTTCAATGACAAATAAATAGATCAAATTGCTTGTGATGTGCCAATTTTGAGATATTCAAACTTTTAGGATGGATCATCCTATGGTTAATTTTACCGTTCTTACCAAAACTCCAGAACAAGAAATTTGAGGAGATAGAGACCCTACATCTTCTTTGCATACCTTAGAAGGCATATTTTGGCAAAATTTGTTCAAAATCGTTAGAGCCAACTTTGTGAAATCAAAATTTTGGTCTTGTGCCAAAATTATGAATTATCGAAGAAATACATGTTATCTCACTTGTACATATGTACAAACACAAAAAAGTGTAGATAATAAGTTAATGAAGTAGAGGGGAACGTTAAGTTGAGTTGCTATTCACTTCATTCATAACAATGCTACCAGGTTATTTTACATAGTATGGCATATTGGCCTGTATGACCAATATCTCTCCATATCAGTTCTTTGAAGACCATAATTATTAAATGAAAATTTGTTTTTATTGTTTAGTATTATAAATACAAAACAACTGTTTGTTGAATTGTTTATTAAATACAAAACAACTGTTTGTTGAATTGTTTATAAAATTTGAATTTGTGTAATGGAAGAGAAAAATAACAAATAAATAAAATTATATTTAAACGATTATTGTAAACTTGTAAAGATATTTTTCAAACATAGTCCACAGTTCAATATGCTTAATTGAAAAGAACCATATTTCTAAAACATTACTCTATAAAATACCCAAACTGAAAACACTGATTAACTGCTGTGATGAAGACAATTTATACATTTTCACTTTCATACGATATTTATTAACACATACTATCCTTGGATTTTACATTAGAATTACAATAGAATGTCAAATATCCTAACTAGGTAGGACCAAGGGATAATTAGTTAAGATGATAATCGACTTGTTAAACATAAAAAACAACAAACAAACAAAGTACGAGAAAACATAAATAGAGTATTTTTACTACATGAATGTAAATCCAGTAAGTACAAAACACTCTCATACAGAATAACATACATAGTAAAATAAACAGAATAAAAATGAAATGAGAACTTATAAAATGAACAGCTTAAATAATAAAGACCTGCGGTACTGTATAAAAGATTCTAATAAATATTTATTAAAAAAAAAAAAAAAAAAAAAACTACTGCTTAATCCAGTGTTTTAATTGAATAATGATAACCATACTTTTGAAATACTGCTACAGTAATTATCGTGGACGTTGTGAGTGGCAGAGTGTCTTACAAATGTTATTTTCTAACAGTTTTTAACATTCTCAATAAATTTAAAAATAAGTTCTGTGTGACTGACATTATTGTAATATTTTTAACCTGTAAACCATGTAATGACATATTTATTAATAAAAATCACACAAACCATTTAAACTGAACTGCAAATATAGTGTTTCCTTCGCAAAACTGCATGAAGAATGTTTAGATAAATGACGTTCGGATAAATTGATATAATACTGTATATTAACTTTGGGAGTAGAGGGTTCAAAATCACAACTTCTGGGGATAATACATTATTTTCATTATTTTTAATAAAAAACTGTGAGGATTGATACTACCATTTAATTTAGTGTTTTATGTTTAACTATTGAAAAAATATGGCCCAAAAAAATTCAAAATGTCCCCAATTCAGCAATTCATGATCTTGGGTCATACTCTAAGGACAATAATAATAGCTTACTTCCTATAGATATATGCTAACAAAAAATGTTGAAATGTCAAAAATTGTACTTATAATCTTATATTAATTCAATTATAAGTAATAAAATTTCCCTTAATATTAAATCTGTCTTAATTTTTAAAATAAAACAAAACTTCTGAATAAATTCATTCATTGATTCATGTATTTTTTTACATTTGTTATCATCTTTCATACATGCTTCACGTTTTCTATAAATAATCTGTAGTTCAAATGTTAGCTTGTACATATGTTCAATGTCAATGCTTTTAAAAACAAACACATTTTGACCACATGGTTATTATTACAGAAATATCTTAAAATAGTAAGTGAATTTATATATAAGAAGAATAAGAATAAGAATAAGTCCCATAGCATACAATGTGAAAATCAACTGTGGGTTAAACTGTTGTAGTTTGTTGTGTGGATTTAGGTTCAGAATGTACTTGTCTTGGAGGAATGCAATACAAATGAGGTCATTATGACTTTCGCTAATAAAAACTGAATTAAAAATAGGAAATAAAAATTCTTCTATTTTGTCACTTAATCCCAAAGTGGGAATAATGACTCAATAGCTGAATAAACTCTTGAAAGTGGAGGGGAAAAGTTTGTGTAATCAAACATTTAAAACAACTTTCTCTTAGCACCACCCCTTTAAGAATCAGTTGCTTACCAGCCTTTGTGTAGTATAGGCCTGTGTGCGTAGTTTTATCTAATCATAGTTGTATTTAATTTTAGTTTTGAACATGGTCCTAGGCTACTAGGCTATGTTAGTGTTTTTATTTTTAAGCTCTAAGTTTAACACTTGATCACAACAAGAGTTTATTTACACTCCCGAAATGTCATCTATTAGTTTTTATATACACAAATGATGGAAAATATCCAATTAAACCATATTAATAATATGAACAATCCATCATTATCAAATAACTTTAAAATCAGAAAATAAATTATGGTTGTATGGAAGCTATATCGATAATTAATTTTTTGTTACATTTATTTTTTTACTTGCATAAATGGCAATATAAAACAACCTTTGGATTTATATTACCGTTCAAAAATAATTTTATCATTGGTTTTGATTTTATGTTAATTTCAAACTCTAGAACAAAAAACATGATCTGTGGTTAAATTTTTCTCAAATACTATTCAACTGATTCCTTCATAAATTATTTAAAACAAATTTCTTCTGTCAATAAAATGCATTAGTTTCAAAATAGCAGCCACTTAATTATTCACTTAATTAAGTCACATAAGAAAAACATAGGTATAATTTGACAAAGACAAAAAGCACCACTGTTTAATTTAGAAAAAAAATATAGATTTTATAATATAATATAAGGCAAATACTAAATGGCATAATAATTCAAAATCTGTAAGAAATCAAAATGGCAACTGGAAATTTCCACCTTTTTATTTCTTAAAGGTTTTTTATAGAAAGCAGTTCACCACAAGTTTCAAAATACACTGAACTTGGTTGTTGGATTTTGTATAAGAGTTTCTGGAAATGAGTGTTCAAAATCTGTACTGTAAAATGTGAAATGTTTGACAATAGGGAACTATTAATATATATGTCTATTTTGTTATCAGTTTGATTATTTTCTTAACATGCATGTGTGGAAAAATTACATATGACAAAGTTTGTAAATGACTTATTTAGTAAAGTCAGATGAGATATATTTAAAAAGTATAATTGTAATTCCAGAACTCTTACAACATGGAATTTCGCCAATGCATCTAGTATTAGATAAGCTTTTGGCATATGATGCAATTTCAAAAATTGGATCTTTACTTTAAGAGGTCTGACAAAACATGAAAACATTGGTGGATTTTCGATATTATCTTCTAATTCAATATGGCGTCAGCATATTGAAAATATTTTGATGACAAATAATTTTAGTTTTACCAACCTCTTTGAAAATAAAGTCACATGACTTTTTCTATTATTATCTTATTAAAATATTTACTGTATAAGTGGTTGAATAACACCTCACTGTACTCTTTCCACTTAGAATAAAAATTACATACCCCTCTCCCATACACAAACAAACATAAAATTCAAACTTGGTAAACCAACATACTTAAAACAAGAGTTTAAACAAAGTTAAATTAAAACAAGTTTAACAAAATCAAATTATAATTAAATATGTAATAAATGTGTTAGCCCAATTCCGGATCAAAATGTGATCTCTTTGTTGAGAAATATAATTATGGCATAGAACAAACAGGCAGTCTGACTACTCAATATTCAAACAGTGTTCTGGTAGCCAAGAGGTTTATGTTGTTCTTTTATGAAAAAGAGTCGTAAAGGTTTTTTCTATGCAATTTCAATCTTTCCAACTTGTGACAAGGAAAAAGGAAAACCCGCTTTAAATAAACAGTGGTTGTCATAAATGGAAATCGACAGAGTTCGTTAGCAGATTTTCCATTCTTTTTACATATTTGTGTTCTAAATTTGAACAAGTAAATGTAGTGTACACAACCTATTATAAAAAACACAACCTAGACTTCCTAAAAAATAAAAAAGAAAGTTAAAAAAAAAAAAAAAAATTTATGCATTGAAGTAAAATCAGCTGAACTATTGATCAATATTTATTAATCCTTCCAGCTGTTTTATGTGAATAACAAGTTCCAAAAATATTGCAAGGAGATGTTGAAAATAATTACTAAAAACAATACTTTTGTTAAGCAATGAACCAACGAGAGCCGTTCTGGTTAGTTGAACCTCTGTAGTTTGTGATGTATCAGAGATATCTCTGTGGCCAGCTGAAAGCTGAGCCAGTGGACACTTGGAGGTAGTCATCTTATAAACCAACCAGAATAATACTCTCGGGTCAACTACAGTTTGCAAGGATAGGTTTAATAAAGGTTGAAACACTTTTTTGTACATTCAACAGGGTCAATATGTCTGAAGTATTACAATATTTTAACCTTCAATGGACCTTTCCTCCCTCATCTCAAACACAACATTTTTAAAAAAGCTATTTTTTATGAAACTAATTTTATCGTAATACACTAATGCCCTCATTTAAAAAAAACTCACTAAAAATTTATTTAAAAAGACTTTTGTATAATAATATTTTAAGTTAAAGAAGAAGCTAATATTCCATTATACAACTTTGAAAGTTGAGAAGCCTTGGAAGTAGATAAAACCTGCGAGTCCAATGATATAGTAGGATTACTGCTGAAGACAGAGTCTAGCTATAAAAAGCTGCAGAGATTAATTTTATATTTAAAATAGAGAAGAATACGTGAACAGAGCAGAATATGAAAGATGAGAATGGCCGTTTCAAAGTTGTGAACAATAAACTTGTTTTGAAACAATAAACTTGAATTGGTAAGAGGGAATTCAGCGAACTGAATCCTACAGTAATTAAATAACTATAATGTTAAAAATAATCAAGAAATAATCTTAAAATTCTTAATAGACAGGAATGTGTGTGTAGACTAAGAAATTCAAGCTGTCTGAAGGAAATATATTGAATGAGTAAGCCAAAGTCTTAAGAAGGCGGAAGAATATCTTCAAAAATATTTTACCACAGTTTACCCAAAAATTAAATAATCCATAGATAATGTAATTTATTAAAAAATATTTTTCATATCTGAAAACAAAAGATTAATATCTCAAGAACTATTAAAATTAATAATCAGTACAGGCTTTTATCTGTAGAAATTATTTGGATAAAGTGTCTAATTCAACAGATACTAACTCAGATTGCAATGGGCAGATTCTTTCTAGCAAAAACTTTCAAATTCAATTAAATCAATTTATAGATGATTTCCTACCTCTTAGAGGGAGAAGATATCTCAATCTTTTAGTATAGCTGATACTACAGACTGACACATGTAGTTTGTAGTACAGTTCTCAAAAAGTAAGAAATACAGTAAGTAATGTAATTTTCATTCACCAGTATTGTCATTTGTATTAAGGAACATACAGGAGTCTTTCACAAAGAAAACAGAAAACTTGTAATCAGTGTCCTAAAAAACATATAGAAATGAATATGTTAATATCTACTGAAAAACAACACAAGGTATTATTGAAAGGAACAGATAAGATTTCTTAACAAGAATGATAGAAAACTTAAAATAAGCTTAAGTACTTAAAATCATATGAAAAATAAGTGTTAGGTCGATGAGAAACAAAACAAAGTCAACTGTTAGCTACCATTTTGCTTTCAAAGATCAGGGTGAATTAAATAAACTGTGCACAAACATTGAAAAAATTTTCCCACATACCCATATACAAAACTAAATACTAGCTCAAAATTTAGGAGAGCACTACCATGAAGCAAAATTTTTTCAATTTCATTTTTTCAAAAGTAGATTTATCAATTTTGATTAAATATTGGCAAAATGTTAAGATTTATAATCCAACTCATGTCTAACTGAAAGTAAATAAAATTACAGTTCCTTAAAATTTTGGAAACAAAACAAAATGAACCCAGTGGAGATCAATGTTTATTTTGGCATTTCTAAATTAGTCAGGAAATTTAGAAATTTTCTTTACTTGCGGTTAACCAAATTGGTTTGTGTTATACATTTTGATGATACCTAAATCTGAGAGTAAATCTTACTCCAATTTTTAAATTTTTAATTTTGGTGGTTGAACTTGTTCTAGCTGGTGGTACCTTCTGGACGTAATGATATATGGAAATATAGTTTCAAGATCAATTCAGAAACACCTGCCAACTCACATTTGATGTGTCATAGGGTAGAATTACCTAGATGTGCTGACAAATGTTTGAAACAGTACCTTCATCCCTCTCAACGCCTTGTCAACATAGGTGCCACTAAGATTCATTGTACTAAGGAAGAGATCATACGGCAAATGAGATTTATAAAAGCCAGTAAATAAAAAAAGTTATTGTTTTTTGACTTCATTTTGTTTTTAAAAGGTCAGGTATTGATACTAAAAAATTATAAATAATAATTCTACAAAACAGGGGAAATTGGTAGAGAAACAAAAAAATAAAGTTGGAATTTTAAATATTAATTTTTTTTCCCTTTTTAACAGTTGAACTGCCAACCATCTATTTTAGTTTCCTATTTTGTTATTCAAATCTATATATTTTTGGTAAAGTTTGATTAAAAATTCAGCTTTCATATGATATATGACAACATGTCAGAAATTTAGTGTTACACAGATGATTAAAATATCTTGAAAGTATGCAAAATTTGTAACATTTGTTAAATAAGTTATGAAAACTATTTACCTTCATATTCAGTATAAATTTGTAGTTTTTTTTATATGAAAGGGTAATATCTTCTTTCAGTAAAGTCAGAAAGAAGATAGCCTACTGTGTCTGTCTGTCTGTCTGTCTGTCTGTCTGTCTGTCTGTCAGTCTTGTCTGTCTGTGTGTCTGTGTCTGTCTGTGTCTGTGTGTCTGTCTGTGTGTGTTGTGACGGTTCATTTAAACCGATCTCAATGAAGAATTTTGAAAACTTCAAAATTCCAAAATATCACTAAAATCAGCCAAAAATAGTAGAAGTTAGAAAAATAAGTTGATTAAGTATAGGAAAAGTTAATGTAACTAGGCTAAACGGAGTCAAGGTCAGATTGTCCAGACAGGAATGACCAAGCTTTCCGGTTTTAACAAGAAAACATCCATAAGAACACTTGTTAAAATTTCGAAATTTCGAAATTCGAAATCGAAAATAAAATTAATGTCATCTTGTAAAGTAAATAATTAAAAAGTTATAGGTAAAAGAAAGAGGGATAAAACAAAAAAACTTTTGTAAAACTAAAGTAATTAAAAAACTAATAATAGAGTAATATGATCATATGACCAATAAATAATAATTATGAACCCAAATCAAAATCTAATCAAACCTAATAAAATAACAAGCTAATAAAAACCAAATATGAATAGAGTGCCATAACTTGAGAACCAGAGAAGCCAGGAAGAATAGGGGAACAGTTTTGAGACTTTTGACATAGGAGGAACAATAACCAAAAAGAAAATTTTAAATTTTTCCAAAATCAGAAAAAGTAAATTTGGAAAAGTAACGAAGTCTTCAAGTCTTCATAACGAGAGAAAGAAAGGTCGCACAGGTTCAAATAAAGTTTGAACAGAACCAGGAAGAAAGGGGCTTCAAAATGAGCAAATCAAATAGAAGATCTAATGAAACAAACAAGAGTTATGACGAATTGAAGAAATCGACAGTAAAAAGTACAGATTTCATGTTCAGACGAGAACTTCAAGGTCGCGTGTCTACATCGCTGGTCATGAGTAATAGGGGTGAGATACCACCATTAGTGCAGATTACAAATAAAACTAATAATTAAGAGTAACTAAAATAAAAGGAAAAACTCATCAAAAACAATGGAGATAACGACAGAATAATTAAATAGGCCAGAAGGAGTTCAACAAAATATTAATTAAAATGAAAAAACCGAAATAAATTGAAAAGTAAAGAAAGAATAAAATGTGTAGGCGTTGGCTATCGTGTATAGCAAAAATTTTGACGAACTGATTTCCAGCCGGTCAGTTCGACAGTCTCGTATTAACATCCAGGAAGATAACACGCTTTTAGTAAGTCTGAAGAGGAAATCGTCGCAAAGAAAAATCGTCAGTGTTCAGTACTTCTCGAGGTTAATTACGATAACCAAAAGAAGGGTCAGCCTTAGAAGAAGACAACACTACATCCGGACTCAGCTTACAGAAGACATCTTTAATACAAACTCCGGCAAATATTAAACTAATATTTGTCGTTATCGCCAAAGAGAAGAAGATTCAGCAGAAACAGGATTTCTTAAGATTCCCCGGAAGAAGACATCACTGGGCGAGATCTTCAGGGACCACAACAATCCAACAGGAGGAAGAAAGGACATGCACTATCCAAATAAAATAAGGTACTGCATAAATCAAGAATTTTAATAATAAAATCTTTATTAAACTTGAAAAAGCTAAAAGTCAAAATTTAAACTTAATCGAAAATAAATAATATTTTTAAAATAAATAAATGAAAAGAAATTATTAAAGCCAATTAGAGTCATTGCCATTAATAAAATTTTTAAATAAATAAAAAAGCAAACAGATTGGTCAAACATTAAGAATAGGGTTTAAATTTTTCATTGTTAGTAGTATAAGAATATATTTGTGTAGAATTAAAGATTATAGTATAAGCATAGGAATAAGTTTATATCAGTTTGTTTATGAAGGTAACATTTTGAAATCAGATGTCAGAATAAGGCAACTAATAATGGTTGTAATGATTTAATCCATAAATCTAGTAGTTTTCAACATTTTGATAAAATTGTGCCAGAAATAATAAATTTGTTATATATCAACTTTGTACTTTGTTTTCTAAATATCCTTGATTAATTAAATTCCAAGATTTTATTCAAAAAAGAAAGTAAGTGCTCAAAAAGAAAAATTTCAAAATAAATATAATTTTAATTTGATGAGATAACACTAGTTCCAAACGGCACACCTTTGAGACAGAGTCTAGAGAAGTAATAAAGGTAAGATAGAAGTAGAAATTTGAATTTGATATATGAAAATGTGTTAGCATAAGATTTTAATTAGAATATTAGTGTTAGATCTTGTGTTATATATATTTAAGAAATTAATAAGGGAGTTAGGGTAAAGGCATCGAAGAAACAAATCCTCTACCTTACTCACTTGTTAAATTCTTGCAAGCACACATAAAACCCGAAAACGCGGGTCCCCTTTGTAAAAAACATATATACGGGGAAGTCGTCAGGGGGCTGCGTTGCAAGTGGCGTCCAACATTGTAGGCTCGAAAGTAACCAAACAAAATAAGCAGGATTTGTTAAATTACTTTGGGGTTGAAAAACGAACAGCTTAAACTCATCAAAATTAAAATTAAAATTAAATAAATAACCAGTAGTTAGCCTAAAAAATAAAATAAAATAAACAAAATGGCTTCTCCAAAAGAAGAAGAGTCTGAAATGCAATATATTAAAGTCACGGTAAAACTTTCAATTTTTTTAAATATATAACAGATTTTGAACATTATTTGAATTATGGATGTTAATACGATTATTCTGAATTTACTATCTACTTTTATTGTTGTATGGATTTTATTATGCTGATACGAAATCTAGTATTTCCTTTGGAGTTAGACTTATTCAACTGATTTTGATCAATGTCAATAGCCATGTGTTTTATAGGATGGCAATTTCAAATTTGTTAAGATCTATTATGTAGTACATGTCCTATAACACTAGAACTGCACTCTTAATTTATCTTAATATCCAGGCATTTTCATAACATTTTGTAAGCATATTTTTATAAATTCGCTATAAATGTTAAACACACGATAACTATAAAGTGTGTGTGTGTGTGTGTGTGTGTGTGTGCGTGTGTGTATTAATCGTATTAAAATCCATAATTCAAATAATGTTCAAAATCTGTTATATATTTTAAAAAATTGAAAGTTTTGCCATGACTTTAATATTTTGTTAGTACAAAAATTCGGAAACGATGAAGGTTTAAAATTTGCCCATGACCTACAAACTATTCTGAACCAGAACACAAATTTTCAGCTCTTAAACAAGTATTTTATTTTAAGAATGTCTCTATTTTTTGTCAAAGAGCTTTTTAGCCAAATCTCCACCTCAATGTTGCAAATTTGTATTTTCTGACTTTCCTGGGTAGTTTTAGAATTAACCCAACTTCAATTCTGTACCACAACTGGAAGTACTCAATCATGTTTATGCGGTGAGTCAGAGATGATATCTAGTTACATAATATAAGAAAAGCTTTCATATTAAAAAAAATAATACACTTGGTTTAAAAATACAAACTGACCCAAGATGATCTATCTAATGTTTACTGCTCATGTGATGGATAGGAATGTAATTAGTACAGAAAATATAGTTAATAGTATCAAATAAAAATTCAGTTTTACACAGATTAAAGTGAGAAATCTTGTTTAAAAAAAGAAGATTAATTTAATTTCAAAGAGATCATTTCTCTTTATTGGACAATGTACAATTTAAAAAAAAAGTACAATGACGACAACTGATACTAACTAAATAATGTAATACATGCTGATTATGTTATTAATAATGCCTCAATCTGTTCACAGATAAGATAAATGTATAATCTCCCATGTAGTAGAGAGAAAAACACTTTCTTGTTATATTTGTCTCATTTTAGGAAGCCATTTAAGAAAGATTATATTAATGAAATTTAGTCATCCTAAAACAACAACACACTATAATACAGTAAATTGAACCAGAGGTTCAAAAAATAAAATGGTAAAGGATTAGACATGAATATCAGTAATTAATATTTTTAAATAAGGGTATATAGGTTACCTATGCAGAATAACTTAACTATTCGAACCCTCACCAGGTGCTTCACCTTTCTACTGCTGTTCTCCAACAATATAGTCTACTGAAGCAGTTCAAGATACAGAGACAGTACTATAACTTAGGTCATGGAAATAGTCCCACATTGATTCATCAAGCATAGTAAAGTTTACGATAGCCTCCTATGCATCAATCAAGGGGTTAAGGGATTAAGGAAAAATATCTCAAGGAAGTTATTCTCAGAACCACTATGCATGAGCGAAAAGCCTCGTCCTGCACAAAGTGACTTGCTTAAACAAAACACAACTGATCTAGACCAAAAGGTCAATAAACATCTCCCAATCCAAGATGTCAAGTGTCATTATGATTAATCCGTGCCATTCATTGTATATCAAATGAAACCTGTGGGTTACTGGTGACATCTTACAGTAAATAGCTGCATATATAAAAAATTAAAACTCGTGATAACTATTATGGAATCTAATGTAAACAAAAAACCTAAACTTATGACAGGAAAAGTAACATTAGTAACAGCTACTCCTCGATATTCGAAGGAGCATAATAGAAAATTTGATGAACTTACTGTAGAGTAATCTCAAGGTGAACTTTTGACACAACTAGCAAGTTAGAAAAGATGAATTCATCAGGCCGCCTTATAACAGGGAAACTTTAATCCTCTTTATCCGCTCTACATATAAATTGGTTGAACTCATTTACAAAATTTGGTTTGATTATGGTTTTCCCCTTCTGTGTGGTGACTCGTACAAAATCCGGAGAAGAGTGAAGTGTAGAAAGCATATATACACTCTTCCGATTTTGCCACTTCAAAGCAAGAATGTTGTTACCTGACATGAATATATGATTGAATTTCCCCTTTATTCAATTTTATAGTAGGCAAATTTTTAGGGAATTTCTTCCTATTTTGTCGAAGTGTATCTAAAGCATAAGTATTTGCCTGTAACAATTTATTGTACAAAACTGACTAACTGTACCAATTGTTTATAAAAATCACCCATCTCTTTGACAACAAATGTAAACTTATCTATAAAATTACTTGTTCACTAACAGAAAAGGACCTGTTCTCCTTCCCAGCATTACTGTCTTCTCTATCTACATAAATTTTTAATTTGTGACAGTATCCAGTAGCACAATCATACAATTTGTAAATTTTCAGTCCAAAACGAGCACACTGAGAAGGGTTGAACTGAATTTAAGGCAGTCAACCATGGAAAGCCATCAGACTCTCATCAACACAAATGTTCTTTCTTGGAGTGAAGACTAATTGAAACTTATGTAATAAATAATCGACAACAGTTCTGATCTTTCTAATTTTGTCAACCGGATTATTTAGGGTTGAGAAATGCAAATACCTAGAAATTATCTTGAATCTGTCTCTTGGTATTATTTTACTAAAAATAGGAGATGGTATTAACCTTCTTTTTGGCCAGTAATCATTTAGATTAGCTTTTTTATGTTGGGACATCAGAATGGATAATGAAAAATACAGTTTCACTTCATCTACAGAAACTTCTTTCCATTCGCCCTCACCAAGTTTACTCTTCGCATAAACATTCGTTTCATGCATAATCATTTCCCAAAAGTCATCACATAAAACATCGAATTCCGAAAATCGTTGCCCAATTTTTTATCTATTATAGATTCAATCCAGTATTACCTCTGAATATGAAATCTTTACAGCATTTGTATCTTGAATCCATTCCCAGTTTATAACTTGTCGAGCAACAAGTACAGGTTGGTCTCCATCGTCACTTTCACTTGAACTTGAATATTATGTACACAGTATTGTATTATGCGGAATATCACGCAAATAAACATTTTGATTTTCATCCTCGTCACTGTCAAATAAATAGTTATTGACAAGTTCTTCAAGATTTTCATTCCTTTCAACCAATACGGGATGACTACATGCCATCGTAAATAACTCAACATAACCAACATGCATTCAGTAAAATGATATTCACAGCCACAAATTGACGCACTGAAGAACTTCTAGAGAAGTAAACTAGTGTGGAAACAAACGCTATCAGATAAATGTGAAATACATGGTTTCAAAACTCTGACATGCATCACAACGCATCCGCATCTGGCTAAGAAATAACGAAGAAATTGACAAAGAGTCAACCGTCTAGAATGGGTTAAAGATTTATATGGGTTTAGAAATAATAGGCTTATTCTACAAATAGGAATGGTTAAAGTGTACATTTTATTTCAAGGAATATTTTTTGTATTAACGTAATTTTTTGTAATTGTTATGCCAATTCAATGGGATTTCAAAGAGGGGGGGGGGTTGATTCTTCCTTTGCTTATTTAGAGGAACATTTGTACTTGTTTCAAGACCCCGGTTAGCAGACGGGAACCTATAATATTTTCCAGTAAACACAATCGAATATTTTTATATTAACTTAAGAAAGATGTCTGAAGAAAAATTTCAAGTTACAGTATATGATAATTACAAAAATATTGAAAATGGTAAGATTCCATCTAAAATAACAGCAATATTTGTAGAATTTAGAGGTTGTGGAAAAAAAACGTTACTAATGAATTTTAATTCCAAGGATTGGTTACTCATAAAACATTTATATAGTTTTAGTAAATCATTACAACACTCCTTTATATTGAGATTTGAATAAAAATTCTCAGAGAGTTGAAAAATGATTGAAGATAAAAATCACATTTTTCTATAATAATTTTTGTGATGATTTTATTTCAGTAGATGATTGCAAACAAAATTCTCTAGTTGTATTTGATGATTGTTTGTTGGAGAAACAAAGTGAAATAAAAAATTACTTCACTCGTGGTCGTCATACACAAGTATCTTGTATATATTAACCACAATGCTACAATTGTTTAAATTTGCAAGTTATTAGAAATAATTATGTTTTCCCCACAAAACAATCATTACACTCAGAACACCTTTAACAATTTTGTAATAGGAAAAAAAATTCTAAGTATTATATTTCTTAGAATGTTAATTTTTTGCACTTTTGGTATGGATAATTGTGAAAGTTCATGTATCATTGATAGGTTTTTAATTAAAAAGTTTTTTTTTAAAGCTCAAGGAAATTCTTAAATATTTATATTTACTACAACAGTGTTCAGTAGCGTTTTAAAATCCACCCCGATTTTTATTTATTAGCCAAAATTTATACCCAAATTTACAAAAGTGTTTTAATTAAATGTACTAGTTGTGATGCAATAAAAATGAAACATATCCATTCATTTTATTTTTACAATTCAAAAATTATCTGTAAATGAAGTTTAATTTATAAACTGTATCAACTTTATAAATTGTAATTATATTTCTGTAAATATTGTTACTGTAGATAAAAAAAAACAAAGAAATTAAGATTTAAAAAAATAATAATAAAAAAAATAAAAAAATAATAAAAAAAATTAAAAAAAAAACATATCCTTCAACCTTTTTCTGAAACTTGATAATTTTGTATTATTTTATATAAAAGATAGAGAAATGGAAAAGAAATCTGCTAATGATATAAATGTTATGAAAGCTATTAAACTTAGAAAAAATACAAAATGAACTTAAGAAAAATTCAGAAAAGCGCAAAATATACATCACAAATCTGAGGTGATATGAAATAGTATATTAGACCAAATACTTTAGCAATGGAAAATTTGCAGAATAGAATCGCTTCAAAACAATTGGTACCTCTACCATCTTTAAAACAATCTGATGATCATCATATTAGTGATAATGATGAAACATTCCTGGAAAATGAAATCAAAACTCAATGAAAACAACATCCTGCTATTAAAAATGTGCATCGTCAAACATTATCACTTGATGAAGATCAATCATTCCATACTTCTACAAGTAGTGAAGGAACCAAAATTTTTTTTTTTTTTAATACTGCTTCGACTATTACATAAGGCCCCTTCACTCTAGAATATTTACCTAGAGTTAACAATCCAAAATTTAGAATTCGATATGACACTACTCATAAAATGTATATGATTAGGAAAAAAAATCAAATTCGATTACAATGACATCTTCACTAAAGGAAAAAATTTAAGAGGATGTAAGTGGCGATTGTTAACTTACAATGACTGACTAAAAGTATGTTCAAGAAAAATGGGGAAACAATTATTTTTACAATGAGAAAATGGGGTTAGTGACTTTCTTTTATAATCAATTCAAAAAAATAATAGATTCGCCAAAGGGGACTGAACATTTGATTAAATTATTATCAAGTCTACCTCCAAAACTGTTAAAAGGAGTATATTGGTTCGGGGTTATTCAATTCCATTTTAAAAAGGATACCAATAGAATTGCACACTCCCGGATACAATTATCTAGGGCCGGAAATTCATTTGGAAAAAGGGTTAGCTCGAAACGATAAGGGGATAAATAAGTGTGATGAAGCACCGAAAGAGCATGATATTTGGTATCGAAACCATCCAAAAACTAAAAATCAGCATATTGGAGATAAAGTGCTGCAAGATAAAGCTTTGGATCGATTGCTACCTCGAGATGACGATTTGAATGAATGATTTTGGAGTGAGACCACAGCTGCTGCTATGAATATTAAACAAACTCTTGGATTGGGTAAAATAGTGGAGAATACCGATTTATTATTATAGAATAAATATGTAGTTTATCAAAGATGGAAAACCACTTTTAAACTTCAGTTTTCATTTACACCTCATATTAAAAAGTTTATTTAATTCATCATTCCTACCACTGCTGACTCTATTCAAATATAAACATTAAAGGACATGTGTATATCATTTAACTATTTATAAATAAGAAGAAGTTTTATAATATATATTTAACTTTAACCTACCTAAAATCAACTACAAAACTATGTCTTGCGATATTGACATTTACTGAATACAATACTGATAGCCTAAGACCTATTTAGGCATTCTGTGTATTCAATTTTTGTTTATGTCTTGCAAACTTCATTGTAGTTAAGAGATGAAGTGAAACATGTCTTGCAATTTGAATTGAGTCCCATCAGCCACTTCCAGTAATCAACTTTTTTGAAAATGGAAGATGAAATAAAATCATATTACAGAAACCTTTAACCACCCTTAATTGGTCAACAAAACTAAAATGTCAAACTACGAGATGGAAAAGACGACAAGGATATATTTTTAGCTCTTATGGTAGAAGCGAAAAAAAACTATATTTATAAGGCTTCATTTAGCTCAAAATATTATAACAATTCCCCCCAAAAAAAATAAACTATGCCCGGATTAGTAGCTAAGTAAGAGTTCTTAGAATACACCAAGAAATATTTTTTAGCTCTGTCCTATTCTATTTTATAATGAAAATTAATTAATTTTTTTAAGAGTTGCTTAGTTCACTTATGGTTCATATTATACTCATGAATTTGTTTTAACTGACTCATGAACCACAGGGATTCAGAGTTGCATCAAAATCGGTTGTGACAGAACTCCATACATCGAACCACTGAAAAATTGTTATATTTTAATAAATGGGTTGTCCATGGTCTATAATTTCTTGAATCAGAATTTTAATAATTTTTAAAGGATAATTTCTTGTTGATTTTGAAATAAAAGTATTGAAGTAAAGGAAGAGTGTCAATTATGGTAGTTTGGAGGTTTTTCCCCTAATATCAAGTAGTTAGTGGATTTTATAAACCACTATTGTTGGACTTTCTCACATAACCCTATATATAACTAGAACTGTGTCATTATTATCTTTTTGAACCCTAATAATACATACTAAGTATACAAATGATCATTTCTAGTAGTCCAGGACAAGTCAAAGTGTTCACACAATTGAAAATAGAATGTATTGTTAATCTTAATTGCACAATGTTAATTTTCTCTTAATACATAGGCCTATAGTTCATAATTATTGTATTCCAAATAATTAAAGAATAAATAAATCAAATGTTTTTGAGATTATCTAACTTTCATTGCTCAAGTTTGTTGTTGTTTAAGAGCTAAAAACTTGAGCTCATCAACTTGAAAAAAAAAATGAAAAAGACCATATATTAGAGATTCCTCGAATACTTTAATATGATCATAGTGTCAGAAAAAAACAAGAATTGGTTAAATAAGACATGATAGAAAAGATGAGAGGGATCTTACCCAAGACCACATAAAGAAAGGTGTAGATCCAGCTAGGATACTTTGGGATTTCTGTCCAGTACTCACTATAAGTGAGTCCCTGAAGAAAGATAAATTACAATAAGTTATTTAAAAAAGAAAATACGTGATCAAAGGTTAACCCCTTTTCACATTTAAAGCTAAATTTTAAGCTGATGGTTATAAAAATACTAAAACAGAGTAGTACAGTTAGCACGTCTTAATTCATTTAAAATTCTATAGTATATTTTTCACCATCACTGCTAAAGTTGTGTTTGGTAGACAAGGCTAGAAAAAGCCAGTTTCATCTGTGACATTATAAATTTGACAAGCAGCTAAGTTATCCTCAAAAACAATACACTGAAATGTATCGTTATACTGAATTCTAGAATCTACATTTTATTTCACTGGATGGGTGAAATTTTCGTAATGGGGTCTTCAGTTTCTAAGTCATCTTTTGGAAAACTTACAGTCAACTTACATTCCAATAATTTAAACTGTTTGAATTTTTCAATTAACAAAGGCTCTGCAGTAGGCTTGCTCTCTGAACATTTTAACCTGAACCATGTGTATATTACCTTTATTATTTTTTTTTAACATTTGGCAATCATCAAGGGTTTAAAAAAAGTCTCACTGAATTCCATACATTTTCAATAGTTCTTTCTGTTTTTTATAACGTAACTGGTAAGACAACTCTAAAACAAATTTGTTCATAACAATATTTCTATACACTCTATTCTCAGGTTGTTTAATAATATCAAGTTCTTAATTAAATATAGTTATAACATGTTTCCTTTTATTACCTTCTTTTTCCTTTCCAGAGATTCAAGGTTTTCACAACATTTAAATGCTATTGTTCAGTACTACAGCATATATTACTTCATATATAATACTTATGTAACATATTACTATATTACAGTTAATGCAAAAAGCACGGTATTATTAAAGCTATGTCATTTGACATTTTACTGCTTATTAAGATTGACTGAGTGGGGAATGGCAGGCTAGTTGAAACAATATGGCTCGTGTCAGCATTTCTAAGTACAACAAGAACAGACTCAACAGTTTAGGAGCTGAGCCAGACTATAGGGAGTGCCAAACTACTGGATGTCAGACTAAAGAAAGTTTACGATACATAACTTCCCTAAAAATGTATCCTTAGATATCTTCATCTATGTTGGCCAAATTTCTTGTGTACATGGTTAAAATGACATCTCATAGAAATAAATCTATTATTTATTGACATAGAAATTAATCAATTCTGATGTGTTCATTCTGATTAGGTGTAGAATGTCAACAGATAAGACGTTATCACTCAGGTAAGAAGTTTTTTGCAAAGACAATTTTAAAAGACCACCATTTGAGATGTTTAAAGGATATTTTAAATTATTAAACTCATCTTGTCTTATTTTCATTATCAAGTTTTTATTACAGTAGGTTTAGTAATATTTGAGCAAATTGAACCTAAGAAAACAGACCTATGGACAACGGACAGAAGCCAAGACACTGTAACCCTTTGCGAATGACCATGGTTTACTAATATGGCTGTAATTCATTATTAGTTGTGGTCAAAAATTAGTTTTCAACAG
The DNA here is from genome assembly GCA_963513935.1 of Aphrophora alni. Lineage (NCBI taxonomy): Eukaryota > Metazoa > Arthropoda > Insecta > Hemiptera > Aphrophoridae > Aphrophora > Aphrophora alni. Next base: position 49,485,485 of record OY740774.1, read on the forward strand.
AACTTAATGTTTCCATAAATTTGCTCATATATAAACAAAAATACTCTCAGGTGTAATTTTTTTTGCTTTATTCATTAACAATATAAAACAAAAATTATTCTAACATACATGTCACTAGCCCTTTAAACAGTGATTTTAACCTCCAATATTTAACAATTAAGGAACGATCCCAGACATCTTACTGTCATACCAATTATTTGTCTCCATATCACTATCCAATCAAGTTCATTTTGCCAAAGTTGGAGAAAATTTGTCTTAAATTAGAAATAACCTTAATGGAAAAAAGATTGAATTTACCTTCCCAAAAAAGAGTAGTTGGGTTTCATCATATAATTTCATAATAAAATAAGTTCAAATTTTTAAATTTTCATTTTGGCCTATCTTACACAAAAACTAGTAACAAAATCGATACATAGGGCATAATCAACAACTTATCTTTTCGGCCTTCAATTTAAATTATTAAGAGATGCGAATTGAAAAGAGCATAATTCTAGGCTATTTTAAACTCCATTGTACTGATATTTCATATAATGTTAATTTCATAAATAATAATCTAATACAGTAACTTCATTTATACAATATTATACAATTCTTGTATTACCCTGTTACTTTAATTCAGGTTTCACATTTAAATCAATATTACAATGACATTTGAATTGGTTTTTGTTAAAAGGCCGTAAATCACAGTTTTTTCGAAATTGGCTTTTTGACAGAATACTGGTCAGAATAGATAGACACATCGAACTATAAAAGGGCATCCCCAAACGTTGGTTAAATGGGTTTAATATGCACTCAAACATTTTGAACTTATTTAGAAGGGCGTAAATCCTACTTGTGACTTTTTTTAGACTTTAAAACTCTTTGTAATCAGCTGATTTCAATGCTACCTTCTCTTGTTTGCAAAGCTAACCTCAATGTTATTGGACATGTGGTGAAACGGCTTTGTACTTGTTGTTAGTCATTGTTTTAAGATATCTATACAATGAGTGAATATCCAAGTCCTTTAGAAAGAAAAGTATCGAATCATGTAACATATTTAAGAAACAAGAATAAAATTGCCCACTTCAAAGGCAATTTGATGAATATGTTAGTCCAAGTAGTAAAACTGCATCAAAGCGTCCTGAGTTTGACTGCAGGTAAGATTTACTCTTTTTATTTTAGGCCTAGTTAGTTACTGTTGTGTTATTGTGTGTTATTAGAAATCTGTGTTACTACAATATTGTTGGTTAGTTTTTCTGAACCAAGAAATACTTCAACTTAGGCTACTAGTAAAGTTATTATTGTACTATCTGGTAAACCTTTAGATTAATTTGATCTAAATGACTAGTTTATTGCAAATATGGACTAGTATAATGTTAACTTCTTCTTACTGTATATTTTATGAAACCAGTCTAATATTACAGTAACAGCCTAGGTCTAGTCCTACGAATGTCTTGGCACTTCATGATTGGTTTCAAAAACGCATTTTAAGCCCAATACAAGGTTAACTTAAGGTAATGTTAGGTCTATTTTATCATTATCAATATTTTGAGTGAGTCATATGTCTAATTTCGATGAATGTCCATTTTTGATGTAATAAAAAATTTTGTTAAGGTATGGCCTTAATGTGATTGGACAGTGATGATAAATTACTTTCAATTCGCTATACAAATACTATTCACTAATTTTTTTTTGTTTGTTTGGAGGTGTGCAAAGGAATGTCTGTAAACCATTGGGGAAGAAGGTTGTACAAAAATCTTTTCACAATTTTACAACATATCTTCAAAAAATGAACAATATTTGTTTCTGCAAGGCCAAATTAATGCTGTGGGTGTTCAACGACGACGTCCAACTGTCGGGACTCCTCAGAGGACACAGAAAACTGCTTCTTTTAAGTACCAGGTTGTTAATGGAATCAACAGAACAAAGGTATGTTTTAAAGGGTTTCAATCCGCCTATGATACAAGTGAAAAAAGAGTCTGAAGAATCAGAAATTTTAAACTTGTAGGCCAAGTACCAGTAGACAGAAGAGGCAAAGGAATAACAAATACTTTCTCCGGTGAAGTAAAAGAACTGGTAAAAAATCACATAAAATCATTTCCACTAAAAGAATCTCATTACTCTGGTAAAAGGTGCATTGCATGAGTGCAAATTTATCCTTGAAACAGATGTAGTGGTTGTTTAGCCAGCAAAACCCGACCATGAAAGTAAGCTACTTTTTTTTATTGAACATATTACAGAGAAAATTTCAATTACCGATTTGGAAGGCCACAAGTTGACACTTGTGCTATATGTGAAGAGCTGAATGTGAAATTAAAGTCACCCCACCTTAATGAAACTGCTAAAAGGGTTACAGTGGCAGAGAAGTTGGTACATATAAAAGCAAAATATTTTATACTAGACTAGATACGAAGAGAAAAAGCAAAGATAATCATGTTTTAGCTCTAACGTTTGATTATATGAAGCATTCCAAAAATACCAGTCCAGGAACTGTATTATATGAGACAATTATTGTCTCTTAACCTATTTGGTATCCATGACATAAAAAAACACAACTTCTATTTACTTTTACCATGGGGGGAATGGTAATAAAGGCCCCAATGAGGTATGCACCTTTTTAAGACAATATTTGAAGTCTGTCCCTGAACAATACACCGAGTTGTGTTTGTATAGTGATAACTGTGGTGGACAAAATAAGAATCAGGTAATATCCAGATCTTGTTTGTACCTCAAAGACTATAAGTTATTCAGAAAAAGTCGAACAGACCTTCCCTGTGCCAGGGCACCGTTTTTTGCCCTGTACAGGGAATTCGGCTTGATATCCAAATCATTAAGAAGGCATGTCCGAATCTACACACCTGAAGAAGTTAAAGTAATTATTTATAACAGTAACTCAATCCCTGGAAAATTCACAGTGCATCTAATTACTGCAGATAAAATTCTTGATTTCAAGAACTGGGTGAAGCAGTACTACAAACAAACATATGTTTCAAAAGAAACCAGGAGGAAAAGTTTGCTACAAGAGATAAAGTAAAATTTTAAATAAGTACTTTGTACCATTTTGTATATGAATCCGAAGAGAAAGGCAATATCAAAGAATATAGCATGATAAATGGCATTGAATGTCACAATTTCTCAATGAGCAAAACAAATCTGATTTTTCCTCCAACTCAACTTGCTTTTCCACAAAACCAAGTTCCCATCAAAACAAGCAAAACATGCAGACATAAAGAAGTTAAAGGAATACAGCCCTGAAACTCACTCTGCTTTCTATAACGAAATATACCAATGGGCGACTACTAATGACGATATCGGAAAATGAAAACCAACAAGACTGAAAAGTAAGCCAAAAGGACAAAACCTGTTTGTTTTTCTTTCGTGACAAGCAAAATTTTTAATGTTTTAGCTTCATAATTTTTATTTATGTTCACTTATAAAAAAAATCTGAAAAAGTTACATATAAATAAATACAGATTTTTTTTTATACTGCCTCATCACTTTTTTACAATGGACTTCGCCCTTTTAAACAAATAAATTACATGGAGAAAAGTACATTTTAGTTCATTTATTCTATTAAAACTAATAATATCTTTGCAAAAATATTACAGCATATGTGACTAGTTATGTTAAGTATCCTACAATGTGAAAATTTTAATCAGACAAAAATTATAATGTTTTTTCGTTTCCTGTAAAATATATTGTTGATATATAAATATATTGTCATTTGGTACCAAATGTTGGACAAATAACAGAAACCTCAATAAATATTGTTGTCACAGTCGAAAAATATTCAAGAGTTGAATTAATTCTTACATTTTGACTCAATACTCCATAACTGATATTTTTAGATAAAGGACGTTGAATGGTTTTAGTTGTATAGGTTGTTTTGTATATCAGCATGTAAGAAAATTAATGCATTGTGTGTTCATTGTCTATTATCCTATTCATAAAGAAATTAAATTTATTACTACAAAAAGGTTTAATCTAAATGCATATAATTTTTACAACATTTTTAAAATTTAGATTTTCATATTTTTTCGGAACATAAAACAACAATAGCATATTTGAATATTTATTAAAATAAAAAGAGTTAATATATTTAAAAGAAGTATTGTATTTACACAATAGCTAGCTTGTGTATTGTGTTGAAAACTCTTCAGAATGTGTATTTGAAATATTTCATGGTTCAAACTCCAAAGTTTCATTTTATTTTATTACAAATATATTTAATGAAATTACAAAACTCATTTACTTTTTTATACGGTAATTTAAAATTTGTATACTTGTTTAAATCCTTACTCTACATATGTACACAAATTTAAAGTCTTACATTACTCACAACTAATTCACAAAATAGATATCAACACACCAAAATACAATCATTAACATATTATCATGTGAATCTATTTTTTGTGAAATTCATACAAATTTGTCACTTAAACCTTTGTCATAATGGTGACCTTAAATTTGTCACACCTAAATTAAAACTATTGTAAAAAAAGTCTCCAAAAATTTCAAATTTCAAAAAGTAGCCTATATAAATTATTTCAAAATTTAAAATATTTTTTTAAGATAAAATGCATAGATCTTGAAAATATAACTAACTAAATCCATAATTTATTATATTAACGTAGATGTAAATTAAAAAGTGCTTTCGCCAACTGCTAACACCAAAAATAACCGGTATACAACAGAATCAAATCAATAGTTAGTATCAGAAAACAATATGTATAACAGCTATGTTATTAACTACCTAATGATATATCAAAATGTCATCTTCTGAAAATTCATCAGTTATTTATAGTTTACTCCCTGGTTATTTTTTATACTACTTCTTACCAACTAGTAATAAATATATTTAATAAAACATGCAGTTATTGTAAAAATAAATCAATGAACATCTTCCTTAGAAAAATATGAATGTACAAATAATTGTTTTGGTACACAACCATGGAAATTTTATTTTGGGAGTGTACAGAAATCATACATTTAAGACCTAATTTTTGGGAATATCGTAATTCATTCTAAAAATTAATAGTTTTTAACCATGTCAACTTTGACATGTACAGTGTATTAAATAATAATAACATTTGTTTAAATATGTTTTTAACCAAATTCAATGTTTTAGTGTATATGTGTGTAATGCAGTTCAAATAATGTGATGTGTCAGCTTGAAAATGCCACTAGAGAGTGATGGAACAGGTGTTACCAAGAAATAAACAAGATCAACTAAATATTTTTTTTATATAAAATTTTACAAAATTGAAATTAGCTATGTGTAGAGTTAAAATATTGACAAAACAATCAATAACAGTTTTAAGGTCTTAATTTAAATTGATTAATTTGTTATTGTTAATTTATGTCTAAAAGTTGTTTTTTTTTTGTTTTTTTTTAGGCTGGAGTTTAAAATTATGGTGAGTATTTGCAATATTATTCTATAAGTGTATATATTTGTTTTTAAATCTTAGATCTATGGGGCATAAAAACATCAAAAAATAGGTAATCATGCATTAAAATATGACTATATTATGCAGACTAATATGTAGATATTTTTTGTAATTTTGTTTTTGAGACATTTATTGGTAGACACAAGAGACATGAAATTTGGTAAATGAATAGTAGAAGGACTGTACAAGACTCACTAAAATTTCAAGCTTCTATCCATAAAAGGTTTATGACTATATTTCATAACTTTCAAATATATTAGACAGTTTTTAGTTAATAACTTGAATATTTTGTGAGTGTTTTCAATCCTTTTTCCCAAAAATGTGATTGATGACTTATGAAACATTCTTGAAAAGTTTAACAAAAAGTTTACATAAAACTTGTTTTAATGGAAGAAGTTCATGTAAGTATTTTGCAATCCTTATTCTATAAGTGTGCCAAATTTAAAGCTCCTAAGGCTTATGGAAGCAAGTATACACAATTGATTAGTAAAATTAATTGAGTATCCACACATTTAACCATTTTTAAAAAAAAATGTTACGAGTAGGTTAATACAAAAATTCTAGTATATCAATGTGGATAGTAAATCACTCAATAAACTCGCCCATTTGAGTGACAAATACCATGGCAAAAGCAATTTACAATCTCATTTCAATCATTATCTTTGGGAATATTTCTGTAAAAATTATACAGCCAGATATATGTGATCATTATGCTCAAGAGATGGTCCTACTTGATGTTGTCCCAGAAATTCAGTTTATCAAAGTTGAAGAAGGAGACTACTGGGATCAAGTAACATTGTATTGTTAAAGCCATTGCTTACATCTGAGCAATAATGAGGGATAGGAAACTTTACTGGGATGGGTGAATTATAGGGGCCCCTTGTGGGCTTTTCTAGATTCTATGTTGATGTAGCCTGCCTATGGTTTAAACCTAAAGTGTTAAGCTAAAATACATTCTTCTACTGCTCTTTTAAAGTAAAAAAAATAACATTATATTTTCCCAATGTTCTATTTTATTTTGGATTCTTAGGGTAGATTAATAAACAATAATAAATAAATATATATATATATATATATATATATATATATATACATACAATAGATTTTTTAAGTTTTTTATATATGTTATAAAAAATCTAAACACTCTCTGTACGATTTACAATGTCCTACCTATGTGTCTGGAGAAAAAGATTGTAATTTTCATCATGAACTTTCATCTATAAAACGATAAAAATGATAATAACCAAAAAATCAATCAAAATCAATAACAATAGACATCTCTAGACCTTTGTAGTCCTAGGTGTAGGCTAAGACAAAATCCCTCTTTACCATCACTAATGTTGTGCAAATTAATATTTTCTATCTCCTCATTCTTCGAGGTTATCCAAAGCAGTATCAATTGAAAATAAAGTACCATATCCAATATTCCATGCACAAACAAATCAAAATCAGAATCATTAGAATTTGCTATTATCTTTATATAATAAATCAAACACACAATAATATACTTTTGTTCTAAGTATATAAACATGTACAAAACTAACAAAAAATGGAGTATTGCATAAAACAAAACACAACATAAACTGCAACTTTGGAGTGAGTGTGAACCCATTGTGAAAACAAACAAAGAACTGATCGCAGTTATAAACATATATCATGCTTAGTAGATCCATGAAAAACAGAATTCAGTTGCTTTGGCAACAGAAAACAGATTAGTGTTATGTCTCAGTTTCTATTCAATTGCGCTTTAAATGATATGTGTGATCAAAATACAAAACTACCCCAAGTGGATAAGGCCAGTACGCCAAATTCTACCTCTGGCTCCGATCGAGTGAAAGCTTCGGTGGCCAGGGCCGGTGGTGAGGATTTTGGGGGCGACCATACATACGTTCAGGAAACTACTAAAGGGGATCAAAAAGTGGATAAAATATATAACGGAACAGAACCCTTTAAGAGAAGCCTGCTGTTGCAGAGAACACCACCATCATCCGGTAATAAATGTGGCGACCACAAGATTGATGAACTCAGCAAGTTAATGGAGAGTTCGGACGCAGAAAGAGGAGATAGGTTCGAGAGAACTCCCAAAGAGTTGTCTCTAACGCAGAGACCAAGAAGCCATTCAGCATCGGATGTCATGACAGAAATGGTGATGTCTGGCGAAAAGGAGATACACAGAGATTATAGTGATTATAGCAGTCTTAGTGCTATTGATCAGGTGGACAAGCTGAGAAGGGAGGAGGAGGAAGTCCTATCCCACTGTACAGGCCTGTTGGTAACAATGCTTGCGGCAGTGGAGTGGCAAAGGAACATTAGTATGGATGTTAAAAAGGGCTTGGCAAAGATGGAGAAATCGTTTCAGAAGATCAAGACCCTCAGGGAAGTCTGGACATTGGCGGAAAGAAATGTGGATAAGGATAAAAGGAAGGAGCTCACTAAAGACGAATCATACCAAACCGGACGCAATGATAGCAAGAAGTGGGCCCATCGAGCCCAGCCGAACAGGTGGTTGGGAAAAAACCTAGAGATAGGCAGAGTTCAAGCATTGCAGGGGCAGACAAGGAAAGAGATCCGGAGCCGAGAACAGAGAGCTGGCAGCTAGTTGGCAAAAAGAAGTCTTCCCAGCAGATTGAAGTCCAAAAATAACATCAAGGAGGCAAGTTTCCAAGTGTCAAGCGGACGCCAGGTAGGGCTAGGAACAAGCAGAGGTCAGATGCAGTCGTCTTGACAGCAAAAGAAAATGTCTCGTATGCTGACATCCTTTGCATGAAAGAAGGCTTATCGCGGGAGGATACAAAAGAAAGTTCCTTCAAATTGAAAAGCATGATGGCAGATGAAATTGTTATAGTGATGAATGATGGACAAGACCCAAAAGTGATAGGGGAAATCTTAGGGAAAATGGTTGGTGATAAAGCACTAATAAAGTCTGTAGTTCCGTGTAAACCAATAGAAATTAGAGACCTGGACGAGATATGTACAGTGGAGGAAGTTGTGGAGGCGGTTGCGAGAAAATGGGAATGGACATTTCGATAAATGACTGCAAAATGTTCAGTCGGCCTAAACATAGCCAGATCGCAGTACTGAATGTACCGGACGTAGGGGCAAATGCTTTGTTACAAGCTGGAAAGATAAAAATTGGCTTCGTATTATGAAGAGTTAGAGAAAGGGTAGAAGTCCCACAATGTTATACATGTCTCGACTTTGGACATCTGGCTAAATATTGTAAAGGGGAAGATAGGAGGAAAATGTGCTGGAAATGTGGGGATGTTAATCACCTTCGCAAAGACTGTAAAAACACACCAAAATGTGTAGCTTGTGACGGGAAAGGCAAGGATGCAAGGCATGTTCTAGGAAGTAGACTTTGTCCCAGCTTTGCGAAACTGCTGGAAAGGAAATTAAAGAAAATCAGGAAATGAAAATACTCCAGATAAATTTGAATAAAGCGCCGAGAGCACTAGACCTGCTAAATGAGACAGCAAGTAAGAGGTCAGTGGATTTAATGATGTTCTCTGAGCAACCAAGGAAACGGGAATCGGCAACTTGGTACGAAGACAACACACATAGGGCAGGCATAGAAGTAAGAAACAAGAACTTGAAAATAGATAGAGTCCACGGATCGAATATAGGATTCGCATGGATTGAGCTATTAGGATTGTGCATTTATAGCTGTTATTACTCACCGAATGACCCCCTATGGAAGTTTGAGGAGGAAATTCAAAAGTTAGAGGATAACATTAGAGCTGCTGGAAGACAAGTCCTGATTACTGGAGATTTCAATAGTAAATCGCCGGAATGGGCTGAGAGTAGATGGGACAAACGCGGAAGAATCGTTGGTGAAATGATTGGCCGATGTGGTTTGTAACTCAGGAGATGAACCCACCTTTAGAAGAGGAAAGTCTACGTCTATAATCGACCTAACGCTTTGTTCAGGAAACATCGAAGTGAAGAACTGGAGGGTTTTAGAGGAGGAGACGCTAAGCAATCACCAGTATATTGAGTTTGAGGTCCCGACGGATATTATACTGAGGCAACCAGCACCACAAAAGCGAAATAGGCAAAAAAATCCTACCAAGAAGTTGGATGCAGATAATCTGGAAAGATTCTTGGTTGAAGCAAGGCTAGAGTATAGCATGCCGTGGGTTAGGCCCCCCCGGATAAGTGGATGAGTCTGTTAACTATGTCAGAAGAATGCTAACGGCATCATGCAATAAGAGTATGCCTCGGAGAAGGACAGAGGAAGGAAAAGGAAGGAAAACAATGTACTGGTGGAACAATGATTTAAGCCGTCTTCGAACAGCTAGTTTGACGGCAAGGAGAACGTTCACACGCTCTATGGGTAATCAGCAGTTTAAAAAAGAATGGAAGGAAGCCAGGAAGACATTAAAAATTCAAATTAAAAAGAGCCAAGGAAACAGCTGGAAACATCTTATAGATAGCTTAGAGTACGATCCGTAGGGACTAGCGTACAAGCTGGTAACGAAGAAGCTGGTAAAAAGACAAAGGATTCCAGGACTGGATGACCCAGAATGGATGAAACAGGTACTAACAACCCTGATTCCGCGAGACGTAGCTCGGGAAAGAACTATCCCGTTGCCTTTAGACGTGAGGGAAGAAGACCTTTTCACGGTTGAAGAGTTACGCAGAGCTGCGGCGAACCTAAAGGCAAACAAAGCTCCGGGTATGGATGGAATACCTAATGAAAGTAAAATTGTTTCACGAGCCAATACTAACATCTTTTAATTGGTGCCTTAGGGAGGGTAGATTCCATGAGAACTGGAAGAAGCAAGTCATCCTGCTGAGAAAAGGAGAAAAACCATTAACAGAGGCCTCTTCATTTAGGCCCATATGTCTGCTAGACACTCTAGGAAAGCTGCTAGTGGGACTCATCCTTGGAAGGCTAGAAAACCACATGACAAATGAGGCAGGGCTCTCCGAACGTCAATACGGTTTTTGGAAGGGTAGATCTACAATTGATGCTATCTCAAAGGTAATTGAGTTAGCAAAGAACGGGAAAGACGGAAAGGGCAAAAAAAGAGGTTTTGCGCACTGGTGGCTATCGACATCAGAAACGCCTTTAACTCCAGTAAATGAAGGTAATTATGGAAGCACTTGAAAGGAAGAAAATCCCTTAATATCTGTTAAGAATGCTAGATGACTACCTAAGCAACAGGTGGATCTTATACGGAAATGACGAATGGTCCTTGTGGGTTGAAATGACTTGTGGGGCACTACAGGGTTCCAAGATTGGCCCTTTCATGTGGAATGCTATGTATGACGACTTCCTGGCAATGAAGCTCCCTCTAGACACAACCATCATTGGCTTTGCGGATGATGCGATTGTTGTGTCTTGGGCAGAAGATGAGATGATTTTGGGGGCTGGAACGTAAGGAGCCAAAGGAGATGATTTTGGAGGCAAAAGATGGCTGGAAAGTAAAGGCCTACAGATAGCAGTTGAAAAGACAGAAGGAAATTTGATTGCCCAAAGGTCTTTATCGATGGGGCAGAAATTCCGTAGAAGAACCAAATAACCTATCTCGGTGATCAGCTAGACAGAAGATTGAGCTTTGTCCCGCACGTCATCGAAGCGGTGAAAAAAGGTATAGAAGTAAGTGCCCGCCTAGGACGGGTGATGCCAAATGTCGCCGGACCTAGAGATAGAAAGAGGAGACTATTAAGTATATGCATTATATTAAGTATAAGAGGCCAAAGTTATTAAGTCAAAAATAATGTATGTAGCACCAGTCTGGCCTAGCGCAGTTGGAAAGAAGTCTGTGGTGAAACAACTGCTGTTGGCAACGAGGCCAATTGCATTAAGAATAGCTATGGCTTATAGGACGGTCTCAACGAGTGCATTACAGGATTACAAGGTCTCCAGCACCCCACCTTTGGATTTATTAGTTACAGAAAGTCAGGAGATTCATGTGGCAACAAGGATATCAGAAATGGAGCCAGGAAAATAAAGACAGAAGCCAGAAAAACGCTACTTTATAGATGGCAATTGAGATTGGATGCAGAAGACACCGGAAGATGGACCCACCGGTTAATACCAAATGTGGAGAAATGGACTAGTAGGAAGCATGGAGAAGTAAATTTTTATCTGATTCTGGCCCTATCAGGACATGGATGCTTCACTAGTTACCTGAAGTGTTTCATGATTAGAGAAGACTCCGCGTGCGACTTCTGCGATGAGCAATGCGATGATGTGGTGCATACGTGTTCACATGCAAAGCGTGGGAAGAAGACAGAAAGAAGATGAGTGAAGACGTGGGTGTTGAGGTCGACGCTGACAACATGGTCAACTTAATGCTGGATTCAATGAATAAGTGGGAACATATAGCCAACTTCATTTTCAGAACCATGAAAAGAAAGTAAACTAGGAAAAAGCAAGGAAGGAGGGCTGCTGACACGATGGATATAGCCGGAAGTAGTTCCGTGTTTGGCAAGGAGCCCTGGGAATTAGGAGGTGGGGTTTAGTGAGGTATACCTTTCTAAGGGGAGTCCCACACACGGGGTGGTACGTACGACCACCTTATGGTACTTTAATGCATTCCCTACCTCCACTGAAAATAAAAACAAAAACACACTGCGACGGTTTGGAAAAAGCCAAACGTCTCAAGTCCATTTAAAACAAGTTAAATTCCCGCGATAAAACCTAGTGGATGAGGGACGAGGGGGAGCGATGACGTCACGGCAACAGGTGTCGAACACTGCATGTTGAATCGTGTACAATCGTTCTGTCTGGTTTCTTATTTTATTAAAATATTAAATTATTAAAATAAATTAATGTACAGTAGAATCAACCGATTAAGAATATCAAAGAATAAATTTAAAAGTAATTAAAACAAAAAAGTTATTCAAGTTTTTCTAGGGGCTCAAAAACCTAAAATTTGGAAAAAACTTAAATTCAAAATTCAAAAAACGTAGAGTCATAACTCAAAGGGGAACTAATAATAATCATAAATAAAAAATATGAATTAATAATAATTAACAGGTGAGAATGGACTTAGAAAGTCATTCTTGGGGAGTTTTTTGGAATTTTTGAGTTGAAGGGGGGATCATTTAAAAAATAATAATAAGTACTATTGTAGAGACCACAATAGGGCACAATAATATGTACTTAGAATCAAATTTGAAAATAAAATAGGGGAGATATAATAATTACAAAACGTAAAACTTCAAAGCCCAAAAGCGGGTAAATTAAACGTTAAAGGGGTAAAGTAACATGATAATTATGTGTATCTAGTAAGTAAAATTGTAAAACATCAAAGCAGAAGTAATAATATATAATGGGGGGGTTTTTATGAACATAAACTCATACGACACAAACTTAAGGACTTCAAAGACGAATAACTCGACAACCAAACGAGTTAGGTAAAAAGTGAAAACATAGTATTTCGTCGTAGTAGAAGAGGAACAAGATTTCGTCAAAAGAATTTTGAGAAAGGACTTATCTCAAAATTTGAAAAGAGGAAAAATCAGATTACGGGAAAAGGGCGATAACTCGCGAACGAAGCGTAGTAGAGCGATGAATCAAGTTCCACAAGACCCACAAGATGGAAAGGAAGAAGAATCCGAAAGGAACTTTAAAATCGGTTCGAGCGTTCGAAAGTTATAGCGAGTTGAACGAAAAAACGTCAAAAGTAGAGATTTTCATGCAAAAACATGAACAGTTGCGCACGCATCTTCAAGCTGAGTCTAAAGTCGGAAACATCATACTGCCAACTTGGATCAAAGATAACGTTAAAGAAAAAATATTATAAATTATTAATTAAAAGGTGTTTTAATTAATAATTAAGGAAGAAAACTATTCATTAGTCAAGAAATAGGACTAATAAAACATATAGTGTAATTATTTCAGACCAAAAGGGCCTGAAAACACATAATATATGGAAAATACCTTTTTCCCAAAAAGGGAGGAAAATTGGCTCCAGAAAAGTGGATTAATTCCCACTGACAGGGAGACCGAGATTTAACCGTCGAAAGACGGTTACTTTTGATTTGGAATCGACGCTGAAAGGACGTTTCTTCTGCAACCGACTCTAAGCTGAGAGGAAGATTCAACTGTCACTCTACTAATTGGACTTAGAATAATTTCAACTTTAATCGATCTTCAAGGCGACTTAGAAGAATTCGATACCAGCATTCAACTACATAGCAGCTTACAGACTCTGGATAGAAAACATCACATCACCATCATCCTAATAATACAACAAATTCCAAATCCAACTAGAACTTCTATTAAAGTGTGAAGGTATCTTATACTTAAGGAATAATTCGCAAATATTAACTTCTTTTTGAATATAACATCATTAGGGGAATTATTAAAAATTAAATTCATTTTAAACCTCTGCTTTGGTGTTGAAAATTATTAATAATTTAAATACGACTTTTTCAGTACAGGAAAAACTGTTTGTGGTTCTGTCTGGAAAGTCAAGCGCTTTTATTTTGTTTAATATATAGATAATATTACATTAATTAATTTTGTCAAATAAATAAATAGTTGTGTTATTGTTCAATTAAATTGTTTGAGGTGATTAAAAAAGTTTTGAATATAAAATTTTTCTGTGCAAAAGAGAAAATAATATACAAATAATTCATTTCTAAATTTTGTTGTGTTTTTAATATATATCCATTCTGTGTATGCTATTAACCTTGTTTTAACATAAATTTTATATATGTGCTCTGGTAATATTATTTGAAAATTTTAAAAGTTATCATCAGAACTTAAGAGCCGATTTCTCCCAAAAGGCACGACCTTGGAGAGAGAGAGAGTTAATATTAAAAGAGTTAAATAATCGAGCATTGAGATAAAATTCAGGTAATTTTGCGTTAATTAAAATTTAGTAAGTTTATGAGGACAAGCTCATACTTATTAGAGCCAAGAGTTGCAAAATCTTTGATTTAAAAAAGTAAAAGTGAGCACCTTGGCCTTGCCCGCGCTTGCTCTGAAAAGAAAGGTGGTTCGCCCAGTCGGTGGTGATCGTACAGCGAGTTTAAGAGTTCGTGATAATAGTGTTCCAAAAAAGGGAACAAGAATCTTAAATTCGTGAAGTACCGAAGAGAAGAAGCGTGGCAAGTGGCGTTCCAACGTGGGGCAGGAAGAACCCTACTCGAACCCACTCACGTAGAGAAGCGTAGCGTGGCAAGTGGCGCCCAACGTGGGGCAAGAAGAACCCTACTCGAACCCACTCACGTAGAGAAGCGAAGCGTGGCAAGTGGCGCCCAATAGCGTGGAGCACGAAAAAGCAAAGTTTTGGAACAAATTATCAAAATTTTGAATTTTTCAGTGTTTCATACGAACGAGAATATCTTAAGTTCTGATATAATTTATATGTACATGTGTGTTAGTAATAAGTTGTGCTGGTAATTACAACGACAAATATACTAAATTGCAAAAATAATAATAATTAAAAGTAGAGTCCAAATTAAACCGAAATTTAAATTTTTTAACTAATCAATAAAATCAAGTGAATAAGTGAAGTGAAAATGGGACCAGCGAAAGATCCAGCAAAACAGGAGGGTTCAAAGGAACAGGAGACAGAAATGCAGAAAATGGTGAGGTACCTGAACCAAATGGAGGATAGAAGAAAGCAAGAGAGGGAACAGGACAAAGCGGAACAACAGAGAAAAGAAAAGGAGAAGGAAGACAACGAACAAATAAGAAGAATAGAAGACAGAATCGAGAAAAACAAGGAGAAAGAAGAAATGGAAGCCAAATGGATCCATATGGAGGAATTACGGAAGCAGGAGAGAGAGGAGATGGAGGCCAAGCAGTTGAAAAGAGAAGAAGAACTGGAAGCCAAGCAGAAGAAGGAAAAGGAAGAAGCGGAGGCCAAGCAGATCCAAATGGAAGCCAGATGGATGAAGAGAGATGAAGAATTGGAAGCCAAAAGGAAGCAAGAAAAGGAGGAGATGGAGGCCAAGCAGAAACGAGAGAGAGAAGAATTGGAAGCAAGATGGAAGCAAGAAAGAGAAGAAGCAGAAGCCAAGAGAATAAAGAGAGAGGAAGAAATGGAGACAAAACGGATCCAAAGGGAAGACGCCCGAAAACAGGAAATAGGGAAATATATGGAGGAAATTAAGGAATCTATAGATAGTAATATGGCCGAAAATACGAGACGAATAGAAACTTGTGAAGAAAAAGTGGAAGAGTGCGTAGGGGAAATTTAAAAAATGACGGACAGTTTAAAGGAACAGGGAAAGTCGACTAAAGAAATTGGGGAGAAAGTTAAAAAATTAGAAGTAAAAATTAGGGAAGTCGCCAAAATTAAAGAAACCGGTGGAAATGCTAAAAATATAATTTATTTAGATAGGGCAAATTTAGAATCAAAAACTATAGAATTTTGGGGAAATTCAAGAGATAATCCTGTGCAATTTTTAAAACAAATTGAGGAAGTATTTCAAGAAATAAATCCGGTTATGGAAGAAAGTGATAAACTAAAAGTAGTGGAGAAAAAATTGAAAGGAGCTGCCATGGAATGGTGGGAAATAATCAAGCGAGATACAGAAGAATATAGCCAGTTTAAATTGTTATTTTTAGAGCATTATTGGGGTTATCAAACGCAACAAGTAGTAAGGAATCAGATAGAAAACCATAGGTATAATCCTAACGGAAATATGAGTAGGGTCGATTACTTTTGTAAAATGGTGCGAAAGGCCGAATATTTGGAACCCAAAATTCCGGAAGAGTTCCTTATATACCAACTAATGAGGCATTTCGACCAAAAAGTTCAATTAGCGTGTATTGGAAGGGCTAGTGAGCATTTGGAGGACGCCATTAAGTTTTTGAGGACAATAGAAAACGTAGACGGAATGACGAGAGAAGTTCGCCGACCAGATAGTTTCGAAAGGAGGGACGGACCACAAAGAGATCAAAATTTCAGGCAAAGGAATCAAGACTACTCAAAACCATCCCAAAACCCTAACCCTCGATCCTATGGTCAAACCCAGAATAAACCTCAATCACAGATACCTCAAAACCCTGGTCCTTCAAACCAAAAATTCCCGCCCAAGGTCACAAAAAACTAAAATACGAGATCTCAAGGCAAAATTTTTGGCAGAAAAAGGATAATACAAACGGAATTGAGATCGACGATAAAACCAAATTTAGCAAACATAAAAGGGGGGATCTGAAAATAAATAAAATTAAATTGGGGATTTTAAACACAGAAATTAAGGAAGATTTAATGGAGGAAAGAGATAATAAAATTTTAAATAGTGAAGTTTACGAAAAATGTCCGGAAATAGGGATAGAAATCGAAAATATAAAAGTAAATATGTCCATTGACACCGGAGCTCAAATGTCCTGTGTTCAAGAGGATTTTTATAAACATGTGCTTAAAAGTAGGAACGATAAAATCATGGAATTACCAGTTGTAAATACGGAAATGGTGACAGCGATAAAAAGCCAGCGACAGAAGATTAAATTACAGGCATTATTGGAGATTAGAATAAATAACCAATCAATAAGAGGGGTATTTATGGTGGTACCAAAGCTGGAAAGCAAAATGATAATGGGTTGTGATTTAATGTGCAAATATCGAAGTCGAATTAATATGGAAAAGGGTTTCCTACAACTGGTAAAGGAAAATGAATTTATTGTTGTAGATTTTCTTAAAGAAAATAAATTAAGATTGAGCAATAGAGACGCGCAGACCGAACATCAAAATGACGGCGAAACCGGTAAAATGGTAGCGTCGTCAGCTGCGAATAAGGGAGGCTCAAATTCGTATAAGCGAGTATTAGGGGCTTATACGTTGTCTACCAAAATGCCGGTAGACATAAAACCAAAAGCAAAGGACGTGTCTAGACTGGAATGTGACTATACCGGAGGTGACAAGGAGTGTAAGAATAGAGTGAGCCAGTTTTTGCAAAAATTAATAATAAAGAAGTGCTTAGAAAAGCGGAGAATAGGAAATTAAGATTGAGCAATAGAAACATGCAGAACGAACATCAAGATGGCGGCGAAACCGGTAAAATGGTAGAGTCGTTAGCTGCGAATAAAGGAGGCTCAAATTCGTATAAGCGAGTATCAGGGGCTTATACGTTGTCTACCAAAATGCCGGTAGACATAAAACCAAAAGCAAAGGACGTGTCTAGACCGAGTAGTGACAAATCAGAAAGTGGTCAAAAGCGAAGGAGCAAGTTAAGTGCAAGGAATGAATCGACGAAGAGGAAAAATGCAAATTTTAATAATGATGAAGTGCTGTTAAAAGCGTGGGATAAAGGTAACCAATTAATTAATAAAGATGAAGGGCTGAAAGGAGCGGAGAATAAAGGAAATAAAAATGTGCCAAAGGCAATAATCGACGAAAATAATAAAATAATAAATTACGACGAAAATTTGCAAAATAACTCCGAAAACGATTCAGAACTTACACAAGACAGATTCGACGCCAGAGACGGGAAAGAAAGGAGAGCTATAAACAAGATGACGGATCCGGAAAGAAGACAAAATGGACGAAATTTAAGGTATCGAAAGAAAAAAGTTAAATTCAAAAATTCTACGAAGTGTAAGATGAGAGAAGGGAGGCCCGAAGGGAAAGTAATAATTAAATGTGAAGGACTAAGGAGATGTTAATAGAACGTAAGAAATTTCATGAATAAAATGTATAAGTTGTAATGTTTAAAGAGTTGTAATATGTAAAGCGTAGAAGCGAGTGAGGTAAAAGGGAAATAACGGACTGTCAGCTGATTAAAAGAATGTAGCCTAGGTCAGTGAATAACAGGAAAAGTCCCGAATAAATTACTAAGTGTACAAGGTCAGGAGCATAGCGGTGACACGCATCTGCAAGCCGCACCTGAATAAACAAAGTAGAGACGAGGAGGTGAAGTGGGGAACCGGACGTCAATCAACCAATATTGACAGTCTGCGTGTTCAACAAATTAGCTGAGGGGGATAGTAATGAATGGAGGTATAAATGTGTACTGTTTTGTTTTTTATTAAAAGGAGAATTCCGATAGATTAAATATTTTTTCTGTTTAACTGCAATTAGGATAGTAATCGTTGTAGTTACCCAGTATTTTTATATATAGGTAAGACATAGTATTAAATTCAACCAAAGCAGATAATTATAATCATATAAGACGAATTATTCCTTATATAAATGTAATATGTTTTGTGTGTGATAATGTGTTTATTTACAGCAAGGACGTTTAGATGAAACGGCTGTAATGGACTAGAAAGAACGATTAAACAAATTTGTATGTATACCATAATAAATAACATGTGTTTTGAATATATGAATATTATAATATAATGAATAAAATGTGTGTTGAATATATAAGTATTATAATATAATGAATAAAATGTGTTTTGAGCATAAATATATGAAATGATGGAGGAGATGTTTTTTAGATATAAATAAATGTGTTTATATGAATTGTTAGGTTAATATGTCAAATTTTATGATGATGATTAATGGAGATGATAAATAAATAGTTAATATGAAATGTAATATGTCAAAAAAGGGGTTTAATACTAAAATTTTAGTTTTTTAAAAAATGAAAAATAGGAATTTTTCATTTTAACCGAAAATTTTAGTTCAAGGGGGCATATTGCGACGGTTTGGAAAAAGCCAAACGTCTCAAGTCCATTTAAAACAAGTTAAATTCCCGCGATAAAACCTAGTGGATGAGGGACGAGGGGGAGCGATGACGTCACGGCAACAGGTGTCGAACACTGCATGTTGAATCGTGTACAATCGTTCTGTCTGGTTTCTTATTTTATTAAAATATTAAATTATTAAAATAAATTAATGTACAGTAGAATCAACCGATTAAGAATATCAAAGAATAAATTTAAAAGTAATTAAAACAAAAAAGTTATTCAAGTTTTTCTAGGGGCTCAAAAACCTAAAATTTGGAAAAAACTTAAATTCAAAATTCAAAAAACGTAGAGTCATAACTCAAAGGGGAACTAATAATAATCATAAATAAAAAATATGAATTAATAATAATTAACAGGTGAGAATGGACTTAGAAAGTCATTCTTGGGGAGTTTTTTGGAATTTTTGAGTTGAAGGGGGGATCATTTAAAAAATAATAATAAGTACTATTGTAGAGACCACAATAGGGCACAATAATATGTACTTAGAATCAAATTTGAAAATAAAATAGGGGAGATATAATAATTACAAAACGTAAAACTTCAAAGCCCAAAAGCGGGTAAATTAAACGTTAAAGGGGTAAAGTAACATGATAATTATGTGTATCTAGTAAGTAAAATTGTAAAACATCAAAGCAGAAGTAATAATATATAATGGGGGGGTTTTTATGAACATAAACTCATACGACACAAACTTAAGGACTTCAAAGACGAATAACTCGACAACCAAACGAGTTAGGTAAAAAGTGAAAACATAGTATTTCGTCGTAGTAGAAGAGGAACAAGATTTCGTCAAAAGAATTTTGAGAAAGGACTTATCTCAAAATTTGAAAAGAGGAAAAATCAGATTACGGGAAAAGGGCGATAACTCGCGAACGAAGCGTAGTAGAGCGATGAATCAAGTTCCACAAGACCCACAAGATGGAAAGGAAGAAGAATCCGAAAGGAACTTTAAAATCGGTTCGAGCGTTCGAAAGTTATAGCGAGTTGAACGAAAAAACGTCAAAAGTAGAGATTTTCATGCAAAAACATGAACAGTTGCGCACGCATCTTCAAGCTGAGTCTAAAGTCGGAAACATCATACTGCCAACTTGGATCAAAGATAACGTTAAAGAAAAAATACTATAAATTATTAATTAAAAGGTGTTTTAATTAATAATTAAGGAAGAAAACTATTCATTAGTCAAGAAATAGGACTAATAAAACATATAGTGTAATTATTTCAGACCAAAAGGGCCTGAAAACACATAATATATGGAAAATACCTTTTTCCCAAAAAGGGAGGAAAATTGGCTCCAGAAAAGTGGATTAATTCCCACTGACAGGGAGACCGAGATTTAACCGTCGAAAGACGGTTACTTTTGATTTGGAATCGACGCTGAAAGGACGTTTCTTCTGCAACCGACTCTAAGCTGAGAGGAAGATTCAACTGTCACTCTACTAATTGGACTTAGAATAATTTCAACTTTAATCGATCTTCAAGGCGACTTAGAAGAATTCGATACCAGCATTCAACTACATAGCAGCTTACAGACTCTGGATAGAAAACATCACATCACCATCATCCTAATAATACAACAAATTCCAAATCCAACTAGAACTTCTATTAAAGTGTGAAGGTATCTTATACTTAAGGAATAATTCGCAAATATTAACTTCTTTTTGAATATAACGTCATTAGGGGAATTATTAAAAATTAAATTCATTTTAAACCTCTGCTTTGGTGTTGAAAATTATTAATAATTTAAATACGACTTTTTCAGTACAGGAAAAACTGTTTGTGGTTCTGTCTGGAAAGTCAAGCGCTTTTATTTTGTTTAATATATAGATAATATTACATTAATTAATTTTGTCAAATAAATAAATAGTTGTGTTATTGTTCAATTAAATTGTTTGAGGTGATTAAAAAAGTTTTGAATATAAAATTTTTCTGTGCAAAAGAGAAAATAATATACAAATAATTCATTTCTAAATTTTGTTGTGTTTTTAATATATATCCATTCTGTGTATGCTATTAACCTTGTTTTAACATAAATTTTATATATGTGCTCTGGTAATATTATTTGAAAATTTTAAAAGTTATCATCAGAACTTAAGAGCCGATTTCTCCCAAAAGGCACGACCTTGGAGAGAGAGAGAGTTAATATTAAAAGAGTTAAATAATCGAGCATTGAGATAAAATTCAGGGAATTTTGCGTTAATTAAAATTTAGTAAGTTTATGAGGACAAGCTCATACTTATTAGAGCCAAGAGTTGCAAAATCTTTGATTTAAAAAAGTAAAAGTGAGCACCTTGGCCTTGCCCGCGCTTGCTCTGAAAAGAAAGGTGGTTCGCCCAGTCGGTGGTGATCGTACAGCGAGTTTAAGAGTTCGTGATAATAGTGTTCCAAAAAAGGGAACAAGAATCTTAAATTCGTGAAGTACCAAAGAGAAGAAGCGTGGCAAGTGGCGTTCCAACGTGGGGCAGGAAGAACCCTACTCGAACCCACTCACGTAGAGAAGCGTAGCGTGGCAACACACACAATAATATACTTTCGTTCTAAGTATATAAACATGTATAAAACTAACAAAAAATGGAGTATTGCATAAAACAAAACATAACATAAACTTCAACTTTGGAGCAAGTGTGAACCCACAGTGAAAACAAACAAAGAACTGATCGCAATTATAAACATATATCATGCTTAGTAGATCCATGAAAAGCAGAATTCAGTTGCTTTGGCAACAGAAAACAGATTAGTGATATGTCTGACATCGTTTATACGATTTGTTTTATCTAAATTTATAAAAAAAAGTATTGCTGTGCACTTTATTGGAAATTTTATGAATTACAGAATTATCTAAGCATGTGTTTTGCATTTCTAGGCACAAACCAGGCTTGAAGATTGGGTGGTGCCATGTTAATAAGTATAAGCCGGATTTTAAGGATTAAACTGAATTTAAATACCATCAATAATAACAGAAATCAAGTTAAATGGAATACCAAAGGGATTATGATGTTTAAAGAAAACATATAGTTAATGAGTAATATCAATATTATACATTTTAAAGATTATTTTAGAATGTATACACAGGTTTATAAAAAGCTTTTAAGGGCAGCCAAAATTTATGAAATTCATACAAAGCAACAAAGGATCATAATCAATTTCTTTATATTTCAAGCGGGAGGAAATTTCTCAACCTTTTAAAGTTGCTGGGATATTTAAGGATATTTAATGATTAGTTTGTGAGTTGCTACATCATATTGCAGAAAAGGTACTGGAATAAAGAAAAGTACTGGTAGCCAATCTATGATGATTTTCCCTGTAAGTGAACAAGAAGTGAAAACAGTGATCAGAAGCGAAAACTTCTACTGAAAAATGTGTAGTAGTGAACTAGTTGGACTACTGTTTTAATAAATGATATTCTCAAGAGCGAGGAGTTCACATAGATATTTTAAACAGCCAATATAATACCACTGTTGCAGGACGACCTCAAAATGGAAACAATTACAGACCTGTGTTACTTGGCCAATTTTCAGAAAAATTATAGAAAAAATATTTTCGAGTCGATATTTAAACGTCTTTCTGGCTGTCAATATAGTTTTCGGATAGGAAAATCAACAATACATGTTGAGCCTTATCACATTTATAATTTTAACAATAGAGAAAAGATTTTCATTTATCTTAGTTTAGCTTTTCATTTTTAAATTGGATTGAATCATATATGACAAAGTTCAGTATGTTGAATTCAGTATGAGATTGCTGAAATTTTGTCCAAGGGTTAGATTCATAAATAATGAGTCCCTTAAAGTATAATTATTGGTCCGGTATTATTTTTATTGTATATAAATGATTTTCAAGCTTCTGCAAATAATGATAATGTTATTCAGTATGCTGATGACACAAATCTTACTTATGATGGATAAACCATATCAGAAATTGATCAGAAAAGTTATGTACGGGTTAAAATGACAAGTCAGTATTTTGATGAACTTAATCTAAAAATCATCTCAAAAAAAAAAATTACATGTTCTTGGGTAGGAGCCCCAGGTTCTTCAGTGTACAACATACCATGTTTTAGATGATGTAACCAGAGGAGTTTAAACCTTCTAGATTTTTGGTTTTAACTATAGACAGTGGACGTCTTGACTAGATCATATAGATAACTTGAGCCATAAAATAACTTCAAGAGTGTTTTAGCTCCATAATTTGTCCAAAAAATACTCTATCTCCCATTTAAATTATGGGATTATTTTATGAGGTAATTCTAAAAACAGAATTTACAATGGTAATAAGAAAGGAAATAAAAAAGACCAGGAGAATAATTTTAAAATTAGCATAGAGACTCATACAAGGAAGCTTTTAGGAATATAAATATCCTAACACTCCCAAGCAAGTATATCATTGAAATAATATTACATTGTTAATTTAAGAGCCATAGAGCTCATAATAGTGATTTTTATTTTTAATACATGCGAGTATCAGCATAGATTGAACACATTATAAAAGACTCTCTCCTCAAGCTGTAATTACTCTATATAATAGACTTCCGAAGTCTAAAAAGACAGACAATTTTAAACCATTTAAAGGTAAATTGAAACAATTGTTGATGCTGGGAAATATATGTTCGGTGGGTTTTGGTAGAGTACTGTATTGTTAATGAACGCTCTAAATACGAGACAATGCCCTCATTGTGTCCAATAATATTACTTTGTTATTATCATTGTATTTGTTGTGTATTTTATGTAGCATATATTTTATGTATAATTGGTATTATTTATTTCAACTGGAATTTGTTATGTTCGTATTTGTTTTACTGTGTGTAGCTACATATTTATTTCCAATGTTTTAATTAATTATATTGTTCTAGCACTAATATTTTGACACGATAAAAAAAAAACAATGCTATCAACAAAATATCATGGATATTTGCAAGCAAATTTCTGGGTAAATATGTCAAGCTAACAGACACACATTTATTGTCCAGAAAACCATTAATAAAAGGTTTTATCAATATATAGGGTATTAAATCCTGGATTTGACAGATCTTAACCAAACATTGTAGATGCTGTTAAATGAAGTAGTCAATATTTCTATGGCTCACAGTTTACAAACAAACAAATTTTTGTACATTCGGATAACAACTCCTTCCTGTTTGAAATGTACACCAAACTGTTTTGAATTCTGAAGTCAAGTGTATTTAAACTGTCAACCATTCTCATTGAGTGATCACAAGTAAATTTAATTTAATGAACAAAAATTTATATTAAAATCCTAAGAAATGTTATGAAATTATGAAGTAAGGTCAGTAAGTATTAATGGAAAACATAAAAAGGTTCATGAAGCTCTCATGAAAACACAGAAACTGGGAATGTATTACAGAACTTACTAACATTACAAAGACTACCAAAATGTATACTTATAGTTCCTAAAAATATAGCTAAATATTGAGTTTTTTAGAAAAAATACACTCTATCTTCAAACCTACAGCTTTATTATATGCTGGTGTGGAGAAAGGATTAACATGCAATTGCACTATGACATCCATTTAATGAGGATACAATTTAATATTCAGACACAGTATTAAATGTAAATTACTTTAATACAAAAACAATGTTATTTAATATACATTAATTACACTATTTACAACACCTAATCTGAATTAGTGTCTAAACTATAATCAGGTTTTGTAGGCCTACTTACTTTCCTGTACAAAATAGTCCACATTGTTATCTTAAAACTGTTATGTTATACAGGGGAAACCAACATAATAATGATAACTTCCTCGACCACAACATTTATACTGCAATTATTTCTGCCAGCAACATTGCGGTTTTTAGTTTTTCATTACTAACGATCATATAATTAAAAGGATGACAAATTATCTTATTTTCCCACTACAACATTTAAAAAAATTACCATGAAATTCAAAATCTTATATTGTAGGAAGAACAATTTCATAAGTTGTTAAATAATTCTTTAGGAAGTATTTAGTAAGTAAATAAATCGAGATGTCCTAGTAATTAATTGTACAAAAAGTAGTTTTCCTAAAATGAAAACTTAACCCATTAACTGATATAATCCTACATCAATGTGTGTCTACATAAATCAACGTCAAGAATCCCAAAAACCTTGAACCAATGAACGACTTTCAATATTTTATCCAAGGATTCAGATAGTAATAGTCATATACTGTCAAAACTGGAAACCCTGTAGGATAATAAAAAATGGTTTGATGAATAGAATTAAAATGAATAACCTAATAACAATAAATTTTATCAAACAAAATTATTGTTTAAACTTACCCGAGATTACCGTCATAGCAGTTAGAGCAGATATTGCTCCTAGAAACACTGTGAGTCGAGAGTGTTTCATAGCCATGATTGCCGCTATGAAAAATGTTTTGTCTCCGATTTCAGAGACAATGATAACGGAAAATGTTGCAATGAACCCATGGAGGAATGCTTGAAGACTGGTCTGTGTTAGGTCTATCATGGCGCTACTAGGCTGCACCTATAATCAAACAAAAATCTTCATATTAAGAACAAATATATCAAAATGTCCATACATTGTGGTCAAATATTACAATAAATTTCCTACAAAACCAAACTATAAAAAAATAATAATAAAAATCTCAAATCTTTTTGCACAGTTTATAATTCACCCCAAGTGAGCTTTATGTCTATCTATCAATGAAATATGTTAGTTATTTGGATGATGACTATATACAAGGCTAGTTAAATAAACATAACTGGATTATTCAATGTTAGTCTTGGTTAGTTAATGTTTCTTGTTTTTGTAGTTGGGGATTCTTTTATTTCTATTGTGAATTTTGCTACAGTGCACCATTGATTGAAATATGAGTAAAATTAAAATTCACCATTGTACGACATAATAAAAACACAGGTTTGTTAATTTGGTTTCCTTATTAAATTAAAACAGTATTCAAACTTAACCTTCAATATGACCTAATTAGTCAAAAACTGAAATTGTAAATAAATTAGTTGAAATGTTTTTTAATTTAATTGGATTTGTGTAAGGTGAACAACTACTGTACAATTGATAGACTAATTATTATTTTTTAAAGTTTGTTCACTTCAATTACTCATAGAAATAAAACAACCAAAAACTCAGTCATAACAGTAATCTGCCAGTACATTAAAATTATCAGCTGTAGGCCTATTTAGTTAGTTGTTAGATTATATGCTAAACTAAATATCTACCAGGAATACTTCAATTTTATACTTCAAATAATTATTAAAATGTGAGAAACTATTATTCTCTCATTATTTCCACCAACATAAACTTCAGATTTCACACTAATATGACCTTATAGAATTATAATACTCTATGTGAATTCCTATGATACTAGATAAAAACTTGTTTCAAATCGATCATATGTTTTAAAATATTTATTTCACATGTGTGCATTATTTAAACATTTTACCTTATTTCAGCTATTATACTGGAGTTGTTTTCTTAAACCGAAATATGTCATTGTCTAAATGTGTTTATACATTGTTTTACTTTCTACCATATAAAAGTATAGAGAAAGTTATATTATCAGTCAAAAAATCACTTATAAGAATATCTATTTTAAGGTTCTGAGGAAAAAGATTATGTTTCTGACATAATGTCAAACATGTCTTCAGTACTCTTCACTGTTTCCGATCAAATTGGGTATGTGTACATATTTTGTTAATAGTTTTATAGGTTTCCTCTTATTTTTATTTTATTTTTACAACTCAGATTTGAGAGACCAAATTTTATTTATGATTTTTTAAATATCGGCTCAAACAATTTCAAAAAATATTGCTAAAGAATATAGCCTCTAAGGACCCAAATAAAATATATTGTTTGTGATCTCTAAAAATTAGTTGGTTTAAAAGTTATTGCTTAAAAAGAAGAGGAGAACCAAGGGTGTCATTGTAAAAAATGAAACAAGTTTACACTAGCTTTTTAAACATATGGGGTAGTTTTGAATTATATTTTACGCATATTTTTGGTAAAATCAAAGCTTGGATTAGTTTCCATTTATTTTGTTAGAATTATTTCTTCTAACAAGAAAGAAAATGTATATACTCATATGTTAGAATGAGATTAATTAATTATATTCTGATATTATCTGTACATTAAAGGACTTATCTAGTATTGGCCAATACTAGAAGATTTTTATGTTTAATTTGAATGTATAGGTTTAAAATGAAATGTTAACGACCACCAAAATCTAAAGTTCATATTTATCATGTTACTAATATATTATAACAAAATGCTTCCCTCCTTTTTTCTATGGGGATTTACCTTTTTTAACCTCTCCTTTTCAATTTTACACTTTGAAATAATTATAATAAAACGCAAAAACAGTTTTTTTAGCTTTCAATAAAATTTGACTTTAATACAATAATTTAAATATTTGAAAACAATTACATTTATTATCTCAATATGTTCTTAACTAATTCTGCATTCACTCTTCACACATTCCTTAACCTAATTTTTACTTCCTTACAATGAGTTTTTATTTTTACACAATTCAAAACTTTCTCTAAATCTCTTTTGGACATCAACACTTATTTTATCAAGATTATTATTTTTTTAGTTTTGACTAATGAAACCTTTTCTTTTTTCTTTACAAAAAAGCAATTTAAAACTTTAACATTTAACATACAATTTATTTCAACGGCCTTTTTCTTTACAAAAAACAATTAATATATTTAAATTTTTATTAGCACTAACTCTAATTTCTCGAGGGGAATCCTTTGCTGGCTCAATTGAAGTGAAATTTACTATTAATACTAAAAGAATGGTTAACAATTTTGTACTTATCAATGGTACAGCTCCCTTTCAACTGGTCGATTTTTCACTGACTCTGCTTTTATAACTTCACCGGATTTTCTTTTCACTATTCAAAACGAAGCACTCACAAATTCCTTCTTGAACTCCTTGGGTGACGGATGGTCCTAACTGCAACTGGTAATCTTCCTTCCTGACGACGAATACTAACTCATTAACTTCTCGTTGATACTAAATTTGTTCTGATTGACTTTCAGATTACGAACTCAGAGACGCTCAGCTCCTCTGATCAACAAACAGTTTAAGACTTTATCTTTCTACTCGACTTAGAAAACCAAACTCCTTTCAAACAAGATGACGCAGAGACGTCTCGCCTCTTTGGTCCACAGTCGTCGACTAACTCACCTTTTCAATTTTGGTTCTTACTGAATATCATCCCCTCTTTTAAACTCGAGTTGGTATGCTCCGCGTTGATTCGTTCAAATCCTGTAATTCTTTCAAAACATACGTTTCTGTCTTTTTAGTGGCGGGTTTCAAAATCGGCCCGTTGATTTTTTAAAAGCGGGATCTCATTTGATTGGTCGACATACTTTGTACAAGTCGTTATTTTTTGAAACAGTTGGAAACTTTCCTTTCTGAAGTACTGTTAGGGACGCTAACTTTCCCCTGTTTTCTCCCTTTTTCTATACAACTTTTTAGTCACATCCGTCCTAGGCCGATTATCCCGTTACTTCTTTTTTTAAGTGTGTAGGCGCGTTTGCTCCTTCAAGGCTAAAGTGCCCTTTATCTTTGTGTTTCATGTACACTTCCCTTGGTAACGTTACATTCCAACCTCCCAAACTGCACCTGCTTTCATTACATTTTCTTCAATATTAATTTCTTTTTATTTTTATTTTATTTTATTTTTCTTTGTACATGAATTAATTAACTATTTATCTTTTGATATCATTAATCATAATTATTTGCAAATGATTAGTTTGATATCATTACAATATGCTATCGTTTATCACTTTAGTAGACTGTTGTAAATAGTGTAATATTCTCTTTATATATTTAACAAAAACTGGCATGTTTTATTTTACAGATAAACTAAGTGACATCCTTGCCTAGTCTATGTAGTAACTCTGTCAAGCCTATACTCAGAGGGAGCAAATTTTCTCTGTTTGTTTCCAACCTTAAAACAGTTGTTATACTTCAATCTTCTAACATCCAATATGGAAGGACAGTTAAAAGAGAATCCTATTTAGAAAGGTTACCTGGGCTAACAATAGTACTGAAGATCAAAATTCTAGCTTAACAGGAAGTAGGTGGTTTTTGTTAATAAATTAATTAGCAAGTGACTTTTTATTTATGTATAAAAAAACATTTATATAATGTATAAAAAATATACAGTTTGGTATTTAGTAGGCGTAATAGAGAATTACTAGAATTTGGTTAAAGGGTGGAGATAAATTAGGAATTCGTCCTAAATTTATGAAAGGCCCAAATATTATGAAATTCATAATATTTATGTATTTTGGACTGCTTGTTAAAAGTTATCAATATATACAATAATAAAATTTTTACAAACAAATCTGTGGTGTACCATATTGTAGGAGAATATTTTATACAAATTTCGTATCAAACGTTTAATTTCTGTAGGAGGTAGATATATGTTTTATTTCAAATTTAGCCTAATAAATATAAAACAATTAAGAGAGTATCACATGTAAAATAAATGATTTTTGAATATTAACATACCAAAACACATAAAAATATCCAAGTCCCAAAACCAAAAATTAAAAAAATTTGGTGTTTATGATTTTGTATTATTTTCTTTTCATATTAAATTTATTATTTATATAGACCTATAGTATTTTAAAAAATTCTATTATTACAAAAAACAAACATTTTAAACCTTATGGTAAAATTACACTCTTTCAACAATTCTTATACTATTTATAAAATCGATATGATATATATATATATTAAACTGTGTTCAGTTATACTTAAAACTAACTTCCAAACAAGCATAGATAATTTGTGAAATAAAATAAATAATAATAATAAAAAAATTTAAATAAATAAAAAAAAATTTTAAATAAAATAAATAAAAATTAATTTACTATGTTTCAGATTATACAATAATTCAAATTTAGATAAATATATTGATAAACTGATAATTCCTCCAATAAAATTCATTAATTACAAGTGGTGAATGTGTTAACTAGATTCTTCTAAAAAGATTAAGACAAAAGCAACATTTTAAATTATTTAATTACTCTGAGTGTATAGGTATTCCTCTCCTACAGGATAGGATTTTTCCTCCACACCTGCAAGACATGTCTTCATGTCTCCCTACAACCCTGTGCAGGGGCCATTTTGCCTAATAATTCAACTTCATGAGATTTTGTCTCATATACCACATTACAGATTATAAATTAATGAGTAGGCTAGGCCATAATCATAATACATAATATAAGAACAAAAATGATACCTTAATTTAATCACATTTTGAAAACAGCAAATTAATATTTTTAAATTATATGCATATAAATACATTGATTATGGTAAATGCTGTTTAACATAATATGTAATGAGCCTAAGAGACTAGTTGGAAATAGAAACTACAACAAAAGTGAAATTCTATACCGTTCTTAAGTTGGATAATTATTTTAACTATAACATACATTAAATACAAGAAAACATGCCATAATAACATTATAAAATTAAAAAATCCAGAAAATATAGAATAACAAGGATAAATAATGTAAATAAACAATATTTTTTAACACTGTAATGTAATAACATAATGTTTATAAAAAATTAAAACTTTGACACAGGAACAAATACTGACAGGTATAGGTCTAATGATAAAGCAATAGTAGATAATACAAGCAACTTTAAAGCATTAGAAAGTGGCAGTAAAGAGAACATAAATATAGCCTTCAAACAGAGGAAACCTTGAAATAGAATTATAGGCTTAAACAAAGCAGAACTTTGATACACAACAGGACAAATACATAAGGCAATGTTAGTATTATGTAAAAACATTTCCTCAATACTGTATTAGCATTTTTTTAAACAAAATAACTTCTTTTAGAATATGTATTTGAAGTAATATAATAGTAGTAGTGGCTATACATTACAACAATTCTGAATTCATATTGCTTTGATTAAAGATATCTTTCTCCTCCAAGAAAAGGGAGAAATAGAAATAGACAACACAATGTTGAATAACATCAACAGAACTGTGTAAAATCTGGTTTGTATTGGCTTACTTTACAAAATCTGATAAGATATTTTATCAGCAACAGCCATTATTATGCAACACAACAAATATTTTCAATGTTATCTTCAAGCTACCTTGCCACTATTCATTTCCTTCCTGATACTTAAGAAATCATGCCAAAGAATTTATTAACTTAGAAAATAATCTGGGCTTAAATAATAAACACCCTAATTCAATAATTATTGCTGATAATAAAAATCAACAATTTAATATTCCAAAAATTCTGGAAAGTATATTGAAAATAATTTATTTTGAGGAAACAAATATATTATGGACAAATTGAAAACTACAATGTATACTTCAGATGGAGTGTTTTTATTATTGATGAAATCTGGTGAAAATCCTTGTAACCATACCCACTGTGGGTTACTGACATGAGAGTCTGAAATGATTTCATCCTGGTAAAAGTGAACAATGTAGTTGTGAGCCGCTAATCTTCCCTTGTTTGTTACTTTAAATCTATTTATGCTAACAAACAATCACACCCCATTTTTACCATCTTATTTTCTTCTTACATCCATTCTGAGAAAGTGGGTTAAGAATAATTAGTCCATTATACATGATTGAACTCCATTCGACACCACAATAATAAATTTTTAAATGTCAATTCCACAGTTTAACCATGCAGCAATTTTTCTGAGGTACCATGACTTATTAATAGACTCCATCTTTTCTTCAAACCCAAACCCATCCTTAATTAATTAATGAGAAATGAAATTTAGTTTTCTATTTAACATCTAGCTCTATTTCACACAATGACTCTGCTAAGTATTTTCACTCCAGCATCATTTCCCATGGACCCCTCAATCAAATGAGAATTTAAACTTTATCCCAAAATCCATTACACCCTTTAACTATGACAAACTGCTTTCAACTATTTTACTTCAGTACCACAATATATCATTACATTTCCATACACTGAGAACTTATATCTATTACATTTCCTTGAGCCATTCATTAGAGCAGTATACAGTAAGTGATAGGTTGATTTAAGTCATTATTAGTTTCAAGAAATATGAATCACAAATATTCACATATAATGAAAGTTACTTCAGCTTCCCCCCCCCCCGAATTTATTATTAGAAACCAACTGATTTGACTAAATTCTTCTACTACTCTTAGTATTGTCTTAAGTTCTCCTGATGTGTTTCGATAAACTCCATGTTCGTGCTGCTTTAGTTACATTTTACCCAATATAGTTAGATTATTAAACATTAGCAAACTGATTAGATGTGAAGAGGAGGATTCAGAGGTAACCTGGAATAAAGTAAAGAATTATCTGAAGAAAGAGTTAAGAAAGTTCTTGGCTTGAAGAAGACAAAAAAATACCATGAATCTCAGAGGACACTTGGATTTAATTGGGGAATGAAGAAAGTTAAAGAATGTTATAAATGGAGGAAAATACCCAATAGTAGCATGAGAGAAGCATAGATTGTACGATGATAAAAGCAGAGCTGTTAAACAGAGTTCAAGGGTCGATAGGCAGAGATGGACAGAAATCTTGGCTAGTGAGGCTCTAATTATCCAATACATCAGGTAAATACCTTTTTAAAATGGAGTTCATATGAAACAAGACAAAATGTTAAGACAATGCTAGGCGTAGCAGAAGAATGTATTCAAATCAATTATATATGTCCTAGCAGAACTATAGATTAGCACAATAAACATAATATAAATTGCATTACAACCAAAGAGATTAAATGTTTTTAAAGTTGAACATATTTAAAATTTCTTAAGAAATAGAATTGAAACAAAATTAATAATGTATACTCGTATAACGAAATGTTCAATCAAAATATTTCTATCAAAGTCAAAGTAAAACAGATTTATGCACATTGTAAATTAAAATAGAGAGAGAAATTAAATTTCTTACTAAGAGAAAGAAAAATCTTTAAAACCATATAAAATTGATGTGTTTTACTATGACTATTGAAAGAGATTGTGTATCAAATACAATATTGTTTTAAAACTGATTCTTATTGAACAATTGATACTGGTAAAAAAAATTATATATATATATATATATATATATATATATATATATATATATATATATATATTACTTTCAAAGCTATATATATGATCAGTTTATTTTCTGATCATAGATGAGTTCATTGCAAATAAAGATTATTTTATTCAGAAGTGTTAATTAGTGCTATCAAGGACAAGATACTTAATATGGGATTTAAAAATTGTACATCTCAGTTTTAAGATAAAGCCTACAATTAAATTGATCAAATTTACCCTTAAGTAATGTACTCCTTTATATTTCAAACAATCTTGCTGTAATTAACCCTTTTTTATTTTCTCGTATATATAGGCATAGTACAGAAAAAATATGATGAGTCAAAAAATTGATGTAATGTTTTTCCAGATATATCGTTTAAAGGTAGACCGAGTCCAAAAAAGTGTTTTTAAAAATGAAGTTTATCTGTCTGTCTGGCATCTATTTTATATACAGTCCTCTACATCCTAAATATGTGGACCAATTTAAATTATTTTGGTACGTAGACATATATAGGAACTTTTTTTTATAACTCAATATTTAGGGATAGATGCCATAAGATCAAAACATAATATACCATTTTCTCAAAATCTGCTCTCACAATTTTTATGAAATGTTACTTGGTATAACCACTAATGACTCAAACATAATGTATCTTGTAGCGTTCATAAAATCCCTCCCTTCAAAAACTGAAAATACTCTCCTTCGCCTCCTGAGATTCGTAAAAGCATAAACCTTAGTATCAAATCAGCATGTCAGGTGGTGAAACCTGACTGCATATGTTTTGAAGGTCATTAAAAACTCAGAGAGCAGCCATCCTAGGACTTTAGTTAGTTAGGTAGTTGATTAACTCTGAGCAAGGTGGATTTTTAAATGTTGAAGTTCTGTAAATTACCTTTGTGCAAAATAATGCTTAGCTTATATAAATTATTTCATTCTACTTTCGCTGTACAGTTTCAAAGGAGAAAGCAACCAAAACAGGCATCAACCAGGTACAAAATTTACACTAGCATTCGTAGCTGTAATTCATCTTCAGTTTTCACATTTGTATATGATAGGTATATGTATATTTGTCTAAATTGAAATAATTTATAATTTTTATTTTAGAGATAAATATAAACAGTTTTAGAATTGATATTTAAATTGAAAGCCGTTTATAAAAACTGAAGAAGTGAGCAATTAAAAAAAATCGTTTGTATAAAATAAGATATTGAATCTTATAACTTCCTGTCCAAACAATTCTGAGAGCACAAGTTCAATTTCTAGAAAAAATTTTCAGTACCTAATAAATTTAATTGTATTAAAAAAAGAAAAAAAAATGAAGAAGAAAATAACTAATAATAACAATAGTTCTAGTTCATTGTTTTAAATAGTTTTCTGTGAACAAATTTCTTTCAGCAAATGATTTTAACCAAATGATAAAAACTGCTTAATTTTGTTCTCACTTTCATTAAAAAAAAAAAAAAAGTTTCTTATACAAAATTGTAAAAGCTTTGTTTTATTTTATACACTGTAAAAATGGTCCAACCAGTAATTTTGGCAGAGCAGTTTTACTAAATATTTTGAGAATCAACCCAACACCGGTAACGTGCAAAATTTAAATAAGAAAATTATAGTATAATAATCAAAATGTGTCAATGTTTTCCAACTAAAGCCTATGTACAAAATATTTTAATGACCTGAACGGGGAATTATGGTTGTGGTTTTCACATAATGTTCCAAATACTTTCATGAAAGTGTCAGAAAAATTGAAGGAAACAAAGTGTCTGGGGCTGAAAATGCAAATGAGTATTTTAACTTTTAGAAAAACTTGGAGGGGAGAAATAATATCTTTTTTCCACTGAAAGTCAAAGAACTCCAAAAAAAGATCTCTCATGCAGAAACATGATTGTGACAGAAAGCAACCAGATTTTACAAAAACTGTATTGCTTACTTATATCTGTAGAAAGCTAACCTTGATAGTCTAAATATGTTGTGAACTAATTTGAAGAAGTAACCCAAGTGAGAGGACTTGGAAAAACCTGGTCATTGTTTGAAAACTTTTGCCGGCCACTTGATGACATGTTCAACGAGGTGTGTGTAGTGAAATCATACCTTACTGATGATCACTTTACTGGTTAGGCTAAGCTTAAATTAACAATAGAGCAAGAGATCATTATCTTTTGTCAAGGATATAAGTAAACAAGAGATAATGACTTCAAACATAAGAAAAATGTGCGAGTTCATACTATCCCTCCCACCAAGAACCAATTCCTCTGTTGAAAGAGCCTTTTCTATCATCAACAACTTTTGGCTTTCGAAGAAAGCATCAATAACCAATAGACTGTGATAAAGCTCTCTTGATAATCATACGAATTTGTCATAGTCGTGTATTGAAATGTATGGAAAAATAAATAAGAATAAATTATTTTATTTGTTAAACAAATTATCTTCTACTGACAAGTAAGACTGGAGCAAACCATCAACCTCAGCCTCTGAAACTGTTTAAATGAATTGTCACATATTAATAAGTATATTTTCCATCTATTAATTTATGTAACAATATATATTTGAAGTGTTTCTGAAATATACTTGTGTTTTATTTAAGACTTACAGCCCTCATATGATTTAGATTAATATGAAGAAATTTGAATTTTAACAACCTACAAATGGAATGAATTATGTGTTGTGTTCTGTGAGAAATAACTTTGATTTTTATAAAAACTGATGATGGGTGAAAGCCAGAAATTGCAATAGTTTAGGAGAATAAGGGTTAATTCACATATACATAAGTTTTACCCTTAGAAGTGTAACTTATAATATCTTGGTATGCCAGTAACTTAAAGTATTAACTTCATAGATGAATCGAACAAATTTGTGATCTATTCTTAATTCCCTATTGGATACAAATTAGTCCTGTCAATTTAGGATCTTGTTAGCTGTGATTCTACTAAAATATCTGTTCCAGTATAAATGAAATGATTTTCTTACCTATTTTTTCCATACTTGTTCATTATTAATTTTTTGAACCATGCTTTCTACTCTAGATGTTAAAACTGACATTCAAAGTCAATATATATAATTATATTAACTGTTGATTATGATACCAGATACAGTATAGGCTCATATAGGGTATAGCCCTGAGTGATTTCTATATATATATATATATATATATATATATATATATATATATATATATATATATATAGTTCAATTTTTTTTCAATAACCAATTGCCATATATTTTTAAGTAATTTAAAAGGGGTTTTTTAAAAATGCTTTGAACAACCCTGAGTGAAATTTTTTAAATTTAAAGGTATGTTATAAAACAGCTATGGAGAGAAGACACACATTCTCAAACATTCTATTTTATGTACATACTTACGAAATTTTATGTATATAAATCATGAAACTATGTTAGGCCCAATTAATTCATTCTTTAATAATTATAATAATAATATCATATAATTCCATTGTAATAACATAATGTATTTCATATTCTAGTGTATATACATAGCCTATTATTTTCTCTACATATACAAAAATTTATTGGGCTAGCTGGAGTAATATTTGTTAAAAAACTATGTTGAAATGAGAGTTGTACATTATAAAAGATACTTTTACGTAAACAAACTATATCTATCTCTCTCTCTCTCTCTCTATATATATATATATATATATATATATATATATATAACTTTTAAGGTTTTAATAATATACTTACTAAGTATAGAATATAAAACTAGTTTACTCACTTGACTTGCACTAAAATTTGACATTCTAAAAAGTTAATTTAAATAACAAATTTTGAATGAACTGGTTAAGTTCGATGAATTAAGAGTGTATAGAAGCTTAGAAAGTGTAGAAGAACTGTATAGCACTGTACATTTAAGATGTTAACCAATATTTACAATGTTATCTCTTGTTTTATTCAAACATGATGAGCCCTCGGATCTAAACGTAATCTAAAGTTCTCTTTCAATCTAGTAAGGTCATCAAACGAGGCACAAGACACCACACTAGGTAAGAACAATGCTTCATTACGGAAGAATAGGTCGCTTTATATGAGGTTAAAAATAATCTTATAATAAATCATTAATATATATGTATACAGTTAAAGAGGTTTAATTTTAATACAAAATAAGTACAAATGGCTTTGAAGAGATTAATTTTGTTTTAGTCTGAATATTTAGCGATTGGTTGCCTAGCCTAATGAAAACAAAAACTAGGTTTAATTCATTTTATAAAACTAGGTAAGATAAAACGGAATTTTAATGCACAATTTATCCCATTGTGAAATATGAGTTGTACTCTAGTATGTAAACACTAAGACTAACTATGTATTTTCCTATAAAGAGTAAACCTATAAGTCCTCGACCTCCTTTTGTGAACTCCTGATGAACTTATCACATGACTAAATGCAGTCTTAAGGCTACTTTCTAACAGAATGAAAACAGATAGATGAATTGTAATATAATATATAATGTTTCAAATAGATTGTACACTTTTTAATAAATTTTTTGGGGGCTTTAAATAACCATAAATTGCATGTACATATTATAAACAAATACTTTTATTTTCATTTTAAATATTCTAGATAAAGCAAAATATTTAACATGTTTGTAGAATAGAACTTAATTTAATATATGCCAGTATTTTAAATAATTAATAAATACTTTATTTTCTCCTTAAAACACTTATAAAATCAAGGAAATAAAAAAAAAAAAATTTAACAAAACTATGGGAAAACACATTAATACAATGGTCAGTTAAATAAAAATATGATCTTTTTCTTTTTTCGTTTATTAAATCACGATGATTTTTAAGAAATGTTTAGTTAATGTTTGAGAAAAAAACACAACCGCAGGAATATTTTTTCATTGTGCACGGCCTTTTATGTACTTCAAATACTAGAGGGAAAATAATGACAGAGATATGATTATAGCCTTACTTCTCCATTATATACTTATTTATTATGTGATAATAAATCACAAGATGCAATTAAAACAAAACTTTGAAAACTACTAATAAACTGACATCATATAACATAATCTTCAATCAATAATACTTTTTTGTGAATCATTGACAACCTCGGCCAATATTGCAACTCACAAACTTGCACAAAATGAGTTATTAACTTACAGACTAATGTAACATACAAGTAAAACAAAATTTCCCCAAAACAGTTTCAAATAGCCACTCTTTTAAAATTTTAAGACTTCTATTTTTTTTATTAACATTGAACATATTTAACAATGCCAAAATCTGGTTTAGAAGCTAAATTTGACTGTGTGTTATGCAGTGAAAAATTATATTTTTTTGCAATATTTTTTAGTACATTTGAAAATATAAAATATTTGGGCATGAAAATTTAATTTAATTTGAATTGTGTAAAATAGATGAATATTAAATATTGTAGATAACAATTCTTATTTAGTTATGCAATTTTCTTTACTTTTAGGGTTTTTGTTAAGATATAGGAAGTCAAAAATTATAAATATGTGTAAATAAAATAAATTTTCTGTAACTTTAGTTTTTTTTTTTTTTTTTTTTTTTTTTTTTTTTTTTTTTTTTTTTTTTTTTTTTTAAACCAGCACATATCTACATTATGAACTAATAATTAATAATCAAATAATCAATTTTCAATATTTATTATTTTTTGTACTTTGTATTAAATGTATTCTAATAATACAGTAACTGAAACTATAAACAGTTTCATCTGTAATGAGCTATATTTGTCCACACACAAAAATCACTTTATTTGAGGAACACAAATACAGTCCACTGTCTGTAGGGTTTGTGAGCTGAGGATTTATGTTGCACAAAATGGTTATTTTTGTGACTGAAAAATTCTGTTTTTGTTCATTTGTTTATAAACAGTTTGTATAAATAGTTGTGGTTTGGTTGGTGTAGCTGGTGTATCACTGAAGAGGACGACCTTGTCGTTGAAACGCGTCTGATACTTAGACGTATTTTTTTATGAGAATTGTGTTCTGTGTGTTTGTTATACTGTATAAACAGTTTATAAAAATATTAATATTAGTTGAGATGTGAATTAAATATTTGTCCCTTTTAACAGGTGATGACAAACAAACAGTTTTTTTCCTTTTAAACCAAAAAATCCACAGCTTAAGTGATCAATATAGACTGAAAGTGACAAATATAACCACAAAAAAATAATGATAAAATGCAAATGAGAAAATAATGTAGTTGGAATTAATTTTTTTTTTAATTATAGAAACAATTGTGTGGCTATTTTCTGTTCTAATCTAATGGGACATGTATATGCTAGTTTTATAATCAAAAAAATATTTCCTCCAAATCCAAATTTTGAGAGAAAAAATAATTTTATCCGAAAATTTTAAAAAGTATGTCTAATGTGTTTAAAAAAAATAAATAAAATAACGATATTTTATATTCACTTAATAAACTATTTGCTTGATGATAAATAAATGTAAAATGGAAAAAAGTCAACATTCTCAGCTCATAGATATTCAAAAATATTTTTAATTTAAAATTGCCTACAAATCAATGCAATGTTTTTTTCTTGTATATAGCCTAACCTAATTGCCCTTCCTTCAATGTTAAAATTATATAGACAAATTAATCATTGTTGAAGATAGCAGTAACAATTAATTGTAGAGCAACTAGTCGCTTACTAAAGTTATAAATAAAAGTTCTACAAAGACAACTCTGGAAGAAATTTTAGTTTACATAATAGTAACTACATGGTGTAGGCCAATACATTCAATTTAAACACAAGGTAAAAAATAGAGATAAACAAAATGGTTATAAAATATTTAGGCCATCTGAATCATCTTTAAAAAATGGCTGATTCAGACATTAACAAAAAGTTAGTTAAGTACTAAGATAATATCTCATCATTCATTAGACTATGTATAGACCCAGGCCTGTTAAAAACAAACTACTGATAATGAAAGAATTAATTAATAATTTCTAAACACCATTAAATTAAATTCTTCTTTTATTGAAAACAATAGTCTACACTGTATACACCAAATTAAAAATTATTTTTAAACTTGCAAATTACTATGAAATAAATATGATAATGATTAAGATTTCAAATATTTTTGGTACAATGAACATAGTCTTAAATATATACTCACAGGTTTATAGATGGATCTTAAATGAATCAAGAGCTTGAGTTTAATCGCTGATACATAGAACAATACCACACCTTAATCCTCCCATCTACAAATATATTGTAAAATTTTGTAGATAGTGATTCATTTTGTTAACAAATGAGTTTCAATCAACATGTTTTTTTAAAGGATTAATGTAATGGCATTAATACAAGTGATATTTAAAAAAACAGATATTATTAGACTATTTTTCTCAAGTCACCGCAATTAGAACATGTGTTAAAAGATTATATTATCTTTGTCATTATCATGCCTATTAAACATGGACAAAGAAAGTGTAAGCAAATGTAGAAAATGGGAAGATTTATGTAAAACTTAGTTTGTCTCTCATTCTTATCTATCATTAAGGAATTAAGATTTTAGTTTTTTCTTCAATAGACTGTATGTAGTGGTTTAGGTCAATACTCATAAAGACAATACTTTTTGTTAAATTTAAGTCCATGACATTAACACATGTCAGATGTATGTTTAAAATTAACAACAAAAAAACTACCTCACATGACTTTTTATAAGAATGTCTTGATACATGTTTTCATATTTACTACATTCATACTTCTACTCTTATACTCATATAAGTAACTTAATGCGTTTTTTAAACATTTTGAATATATTTCAAATTCTACCAAATATACCAAATTATTTGTGAAAGCAGATTTGAGAATAATAAATTCAGATCGGTGACTAAGGCTATATATAGATGAAGGAAAAGAAACAAAGAGCTATCTCTCTTTTTACAATAATTCCTAGTGGTGGGCTAAAATAGATCATATTTTGAAGTCATTAGATGTTATCATTTATCATAACGTTTATAATAACTATTTTTTTCACAACTGTCAAAAAATAGTTATAAAAGACAAACTATTTAATCATAAACCTCAACCACAAGAAAAATTCTGAAAGATGCAGAGAAAAAGAAAAAAATGTTGTCCTCGCCTCATTATTAAGAGTTAAAAAGAATAGCCATATCAGAATGAAATCCAATGATCACACAACATCACTACCTCTGTTTAAAAAGTGAAATCAATATACCTATTTATAAATATAAATTATACCAACACAATATAAGAATTTTGTTTATTCCTTGACAATTTTTAATTCCATAGCCTTGTCTTTTATTTCATTGCAAAATTGATAAATATATTATTTTTCTGTATAATAGAAATGGATGGAAAGTAATTACAATACCATTTAAAAGTACTAGTTGTAAATATCAATACAAAAATAAAAGAGCCTCTTCCCAGAATAGGTCATGTATCTTCCCCCCACACCACCCAGTTGTAACAGACAAGGAGAGCACCCCTCCCCCCAACCCAATCCACTATGGAAGACATGAGCAGATGATGATACACAGAACAGACTTTTTTGTTTGTGGTTGCACTGGTCAGTATACAGTTAGATTTGTGAAAGTGAGCACATGCCTACAGCTTCAAACAAAATATTGTGAGTCCATGTCTCAAAAAAAAAAAAAATACGTTTGTGACTATTTGCCAGATAGGTGTGTATCTGAAGATGGGTTTAATAGAATCTGTTAGTAAATAAACAACATCCAATGTGTTTATTCTGCTATAAAACATTATCCAATGAGACAATGAAGTAAAGTCGATTGCGAGAACATCTTTCTACAAATCATCCAAATGATAAGGACAATCTTATTGAATATTTTCAAAAAATATATTTAAAATTTCAAAATCGTTCAACAATCATTGCATCATTTAAGAAACAACATAAAGCAAGGTAAAAGCTATAATATTGGGGAAACTGTAATAATATCCTATAAAAGAATTTATCTCAACAATAATCCATCAGGACATACTTGAAATTAAAAAAAAAAGTTGCCCATAAGCTATCAGTAAATTGACGAATTGAAGAGAAAAAAACTTAATGTTAATGTTGAAAAAAAAAAACTTATAAGCTTTATATTCTCCAAAACTCTTCATTT
Source organism: Aphrophora alni (assembly GCA_963513935.1). Lineage (NCBI taxonomy): Eukaryota > Metazoa > Arthropoda > Insecta > Hemiptera > Aphrophoridae > Aphrophora > Aphrophora alni. The sequence goes on from OY740774.1 coordinate 49,527,640, forward strand.
TCGACACAGTTGGATGAATTTACCATTGCAGATTAATAATGCTTTATTGATTGCATATGTACGTTATTTTGTAATAAATAAATACATAACTAAAGCACTAGTCAAGTTTGTAACTATAAAGCACAGATAAAGTTTATATAGTAAATGGTCCTTCACAAGGTGTAATATTTTCATCTGGGTACTTTAACATGACATATACATTTTGTGAATGTTTAAAATAAAAGAAAATTGAGTTTTCTATGCTGAGGTTGATGTCAATAGGTGAAGAATCAGAATTTGTACATTTTTACAAATTGGAATATTTTTGTTGAATTATTCAAAAACTGTGTTTTTGGTTTTTTGTTTAAAGATGAAAAAACAATTCAGTCATCATCACCATACACCAACACACACATACACACCCACTCATTTCTACAGGTAAGATTCAACTAAAAGTTATCAAAATAATAAGGGTCCATCCTAATTATTGATAATAATTTATACAATTTTCATTTTTAAAATAAAGTAACTTATGTGATAAGAATAATTGGGACTGACAGATGAGCTGGGCAGACAATCTTTCTAACTTTTTTAAAGAAACAATTTAGCTACCATAATTGAACTCGAGTTGACATTATATCCATAGATATCTACAATATAACGGATAAATCTCAAACTTGTAGCGCTCAAAATTGTAGTAGGCTAGATAAATAAATATTTTGGAATATTACCCCAAGCCTAAAAAGTCTAAAATATTCCAAAAATAATCAACAATAACCCTGCCTTCATTACTGTACCCATCTCTATTTGGGTCAATGTGATATATCTACCTAAATACTCTTGAGAATAAAAGAGAAAGCATGCTTGCTAGTTATTATTTTCAAAGGCAAGGTCTTAAAACTGAGTTTAATTGTTACTTAACAATAGGATACTTGAATAACACAAACAAATGCCATAGTGACACACTTTTCAATGAATATTATTAATTTATTGTTAAATACGGTAAGGCCTAGAATAAGTATATGGGTTTAACTCTACAAACTCAAACAATAATATTTTATATTAAGTGTAAACACAGTCGGTACTTGGTGAAATTCCATATTAAGGTAAATAATAACTCACATCTAAAATTTCACAAATAAACATATATTGTGACAGCTGTTTCGCAATTAAGCATTTTCAGTCAACTATGAACTAAAATTTACAAAATCAACTTAGGTACAAACATCCTATACTAAGAAAGTGGGGGATGGAATGCAAGGAAGAGGGACTGAGTCAGGACTACCTGAGAAGGTAAATGACCTGACAGGGTGTGTGACAATGGGTTTTAACAAAGGAGATGGGTTAAACACTTGTTCATTGAGGCTGGAAGCATAGTAATTGAGAACAGAATATGTTGATTTCTAAAACTTCTCAATAATTTAATAATCTACTTTTTTGTTCAATAACACACCACATCCACAATCCACATATCTATATCAACAGGGCCGGCCCGAGCTATACGCTAACTACGCGGCCGCGTGTGGCGCCGTGATGCGGGGGGCGCTGAACTAGGCGTATAAAGTTTAAATCAACCAACAACGCACAATCTATATCATTTGGCATAAAATTTCCGCTTATTTGTCGTTTTGTCAGTTACAGTTGCCAAGCAATTCAACGAAATAATATTAAAAAAGACTGAAGTAATTGGCCTATTACTAAATCAACTCATATAACCTATTACTGATTAATAATAATCAGTAGTATTAAGAGAATATCTGTCAATCTGTGTTTGTGCTAATAGTAGTGAACTTGCGAATTATTTAGGGCTGTGGGCGGCCGTAGCCGCCGGAAGTTAGACCGAGCTCATCGTTCAACTTACACCTTACACCCCTTGACCCCTTTCATGAGTCAGAAATTGATACTGTTTCAATCACAACTACGAAGTAAATGTTTTTCACATTTTAAAACATGTGAAATATTCAGCCACATCACTGCGACTGAGTTTCCTATCGATTTTGCAATCGAAACTTTGAGTGCTTTGAAAATAAATTTTGATACTCGTTTCTCGGACTTTGATGCCATTGCGAATCAAATTAAGATTTTTCAGAATCCTTTTGATACTGACATTGAAACCCAAGCCCCGGAACTTCAAATGGAAATGATTGATCTACAGTGCAGTGATATAATTAAGAACAAAAAATATCAAAACTCATCTTTGTTGGAATTTTATAAGAGTCTTCTACTGACACAATTTGATAATTTGCATAAATTTGCTCGTGGGCTGTTTTCTGTTTTTGGTACTACTTATTTGTGTGAGAAGACCTTCTCCAAAATGAAGTACACAAAAAATGTTTACAGATCTAAATTAACTGATGAGCATCTTAAATCTCTTTTAATAATTGGTACAAGTAAAATTAGTCCACAACTACAAACTATTGTCAGTGGAAAATCTCAATTACATAAATCTCATTAGTATTTCATATGTCATTATGCTTGTTATAAGTTATGTTTTTATTTAAAATGTATAAAATGTTAGTTGGATTCATTTCAATAATTTGTTAGTTATTATATACTGAAGTTAAATTTTCTGCATATTATACATGTCTTTACTCATTACAATTCTGTGTTTCTTTATCCAACTTATCACAAAAACAATAACAATAAGCATACAACAATATTATGAGTAGTTAGCCCATGACCATATCAATGTAGATGTCATATTAATAATTATTCAACATAAAATTAGAATACTTCAGTAAACTAAATTTAATTTGCTATAAAAAATATGTTCTCTAAAAGGAGTTTTCAAGTATGCTAGCTCTCCGCGGGCCGGACAAAATCTGTCCGCGGGCCGGATGTGGCCCTCGGGCCGTAGTTTGGAGACCCCTGCTCTATTATATTAGACTGTACTCTCGATATTAGCCACACAGAACAAATGACGTTTGTGGTAAGATTTGTGAAAACTGTAGAAAGTGAAGAAGTCTCAATAAGGGAGCATTTTTCTTATGTTTTCTTCCTGTTACCAATTCTTCAGGTGAAGGCCTCACCGAAGTATTACTCAAAGAGTTAAAAGCACGAGACATTCCTTTAAAATCCATGAGAGGTCAGGGCTATGATAATGGCTCCGCAATGAAGGGAAAACACGTTGGAGTTCAGAAGAGAATCCTTGATTTAAATCGTAGAGCCTTTTATGTGCCATGTGGGAACCACTCATTGAACTTGGTTATTAACGATGCAGCTCTATCGTGCAACAGTGCAGTAGAGTGTTTCAGTACTATACAAGAAATCTTTAACTTTTTTTCAAGTTCTACCCAAAGATGGAGTATTTTGCTCAATCACGTCACAACCCTCACAGTAAAACCACTATGCAATATTAGATGGGAAAGCAGAATCGAGGCACTGATGCTTTGAGATATCATATCGAAGAAGTATATGATGCCTCTTAAGATCAAAAACTTGATGCATGTGGAAGAAACTCAGCCTTAGGACTCTTAAAAAAACTGCAAAGCTTCAAGTTCTTGTGCTGACATGGTATGAGATCCTGCACAAAACAAACATGGTCAGTAAACTATTGCAAAACGTCACAAATGACCTGCAAAGTTCTATGGATCTCATTAAAAGTGTGAGATCATTTCTTGAAAAGATGAGATCTGATCAAGGGCTTAACAGCGTGATAATAGATGCAAAGGAACTTGCAGAAAAAATCAATGTGCCTGCCGAGTTTGAAAAAGAACATCAAGTCCGGCCAAGAAAGGTGAAAAAACAGTTTACTTATGAAAGCGCAGATGAAGCAGTAAACTATGGAATGGATGCCTTTAAAGTCAATTTCTTTTTTGTTGTGCTAGACAGAGCAATATCCTCAATTCAGGAGAGATTTGAACTAATGGAAACTCATAGTTCTAGTTTTAATTTTTTGTACGATATCCCAAGTTTGGACAAGAGTGTTAACGATACAGATTTGAAAACAGCTTGTAAACACCTTCAAACCATTTTGAGTGATGGAGAAGACTGTGACGTGAACGGAAATGATCTCTTTGATGAACTAAGAGTGTTTTCACCAATGCTGCCTTCTGGAAGTCACCCAGCAGGAGCTCTGTCTTTTATAACCAAGCGTGGTTACGTGGATACTTTTCCAAACGTTTTTGTCGCATTGAGGATTTTGTTAACGCTCCCAGTGTCAGTAGCCAGCGGGTAAAGAAGTTAAAACTCATTAAAACTTATTTAAGATCTACTTTGAGCCAAGAACACTTGAATGGGCTAGCAATCTTGGCCATTGAAAATGACTTATTGAGTAAAATGGACACTGAGTTATTACTCAACGAGTTTTCAAAAGCAAAAGCAAGAAAAATTCATTTTTAATTCAAGTTTTATTTGTGAAGAGTTCAAATTACTAATAATTGTAACTATATGTAATGATGATGGCCTGTAAATAATTATACTTCTGGTTTGCAAGTTTTTCTTTGTGTATTATTAAAACATACCTGGCTTCTACCTTTAATTTCTGGTTAATATTAATATGTGTTACAGGTGCACTGATTTATAGTGTTTTGATTAGTGGGGGGGGGGGGCGCCAATATGTTTTTTGCTTACACTTGAAAAAGATCTAGGGCCGGCCCTGTATATCAATAAACTACTTTCTTTAATAATGGGGTTTTAACACTAAATAATTTCTTTTCAAAATTTTCCGTAAAGATTTCTGCTAAAAGGGGAGTTAATTTCTGCTATAGATCTTTCATGGGAGTACTAGACAATTAGACTCATTGCTTAATTTGAAAAAAAAGAAAAAGAAAAAGAAAAAGAGAGAGAGAGAGAGAGAGAGAGAGAGAGAGAGAGAGAGAGAGAGAGAGAGAGAAATGGTGTGTGGATGGTGTGTTATTGAACAAAATGGTAGAAAATTAAATTATTGAGAAGTTTTAGAAATCAACAGATCTGTTTTCAATTACCATGCTTCCAACCTCAATGAATAAGTGTTTAACCCATCTCCTTTGTTAAAACCCACTGTCACCCATCCTGTCAGGTCATTTACCTTCTCAGGTAGTCCTGGCTCAATCACTCCTTGCATTCCATCCCCCACTTTCTTAGTATAGGATGTTAGTACTTAAGTTGGATTTTGTAAATTTTAGTTCATAGTTGACTGAAAATGCTTAATTGCGAAATAGTTGACACAATATATGTTGTGAAATTTTACATAAGAATTATTATTTACCTCCATAACATTTGAGGAAATATTTGCAAAAACCATCTTTTAGTTGTCTATTCAGATGATTTTTCTCAGAGAATTATGATATCTAACTTGTATACCATTTTACTTGCTTTCTTTTAAAAAGTTTACAAGATTCGTCATAACAGTTTGACTTAGGGTTAGCCCTCCCCTCCCTTCCACAAGTATTTCAGGGGGGGGGAGAATATGAAGTTAGTTAGAATAGCATGGCAAGTTAATTTACAATTTTCAATAAATTTAAGAGATAGTCTGGTTGAAATATAATAGTTTTAATTCTGAAACATGTAAAAGTTGTGCTATTTCTGAGTGCACAACTCCTGTAAAACTTTGATCAGATTACTTTTTGAAAGAATTTCTTTGAATCTAAGCCTACTTCGAATTGAATATTGATTTACCTATGTCATAAAACAAGATTCGGGCTAGTTAAATAAACCTATAGGAAAACAAAATTTGGAATAAGATACAAGAGACATGGCTCTTTAAGAAATATCTAGCTTGGGGTTGGGACTGCCAAATTGTGCAAGTTTGAGCCCAATTACTGGAGGTTTCTGTGCATTACACTATTAGTACACCTTCATATGTCTAAAATAATCATAATGTAAAATCATTAAGTAATCAAAATCAAAATGAAAAGAGAATTTTAGACAAAAAAGATAGTCTGTTAAATGAAAAGATAGAACATTACACTTGATTAGTATACACTGTAATAACACAAGTCATGAACCTATAAACTTACCCTCAATAATATCTATGAATAATGAGCTAAATATTAAACAAGTGTTAACTATTTATGACCTACTTACTAGAAATGTAGGGAAGGGAGTTCTTATCAATGTTCCTTCAAATAACTAATATACCAATGCCTGTTAATGTCAAATAAATTAATTAACCACTCTTTAATTTTACCATATTGTTAAAAGAAAAGAAAATAATCCTAATATGATTTCCCCAATGAAAGAAATAAGCAAATTATCCTATAAATGAAGTGGAATCATATAGAATTAGTGTCACTCCTCCCACCCATCCCTTTACATATTTTTCCACATATTATCTGACAGGTTAGTTTTTAAAAATATGCGGTTTCATACCTTGGTTGTACACACATTAGAAAAACGTACAACACATAATTTTAAAGCTCTTGCTTTTAGTTATCTACAGGATGATACAAATGTTAACTACTACATACAGAGTGTCAAATTTGCAAAAATTTCGTTTCACTATCTTTATTTTATTGAGTGTATTTATGCAAATTATAGTGTACCATGAGTAAAGCCAATCAAAAAGTATTGTATATTAACTGTTTTATTAACTAAATTTGTGGATCTACAATACAGTCAGGGCCGGATACTCAAAACTGAATGCAAGTCTACTGTATTACAGAAATAAAATAGTAGTGTTGCTTTAGTACTTAAAGCAATTGTGTAATTCACTTTTTGGTAATAATGAAATCTATTTATAAACTCATTACAGATATTGGTATAACATTGTGGCAAGCAGCAATTTTGGTTTCTAAGTCCTCTACATTTTGTATCAGAGTCGTTTAAATAATAATAGATTTTTATATGCCCCTCCCCCTCATTCTAAGAAATTTAAATGAGTAAGGTAGGAAAAACATGCTAGCCATTCAATAAAACCTCTTCATCATACCCATTTGCCAATATATTGTTTATTTAAAATAGACATATTATGGTTATAATTGTTGTAGCTCCATTCTGCTAGAGAATTATTTTGTGAGGATCAAACTTAATTCATTTTGGATACATTAAAACACATGTCTTACTGAAGATACTGTATTTTGTGCATATCCAAATAAGAAACATTACTTATATATCCATTAAAAACAAAAGATTAAAAATGATTCCATCTAAAACATATACCTTCCACTGTATTCTGTGTTTTCTCCTTTATAAATATGAAGGAGTATTTTGAATCATATTCACTAAAATTATATTTATTCATCAGCCATTTTAAAAAATGTAATTTCATAACTAAACCAAATATTATGTATGGACATTCATAATATCATTCATGGCCTCGCAAAATTGTAGGTGACAATCAGTTTTGTCTACATTCTATTTATTCAAGAATCCAGACATTTTCATATCGACGAAATTTATGTTTTTTTAGAATTTCACAAACTGCAAAATAAGAAACTTTACATTTTTGTATTATTGATCTCGTTGACTGTGCGATGTTCTGACAAACTCATATACAGCACATCTAATTTCTTTACATCACTCAAAGGCAGGTGACCAGTTTTTGAAGGGTTAGTAACATTTCCAGTAGCTCTAAATTTTTACATTTGAGGTATGTTTTTGAAATCGGCCTTTCAGGGAACATTAGAAGTTGACATTTGAACAAGAAAAATACGACCTAATTGAGCACATCCAAGGGTGAACCAGTTGAAACGTGAACAACAATAAACTTTGATCGACTTCAATAAATAACTAAATAGAATGTTACAGGGCTTTAACAGGACTTTAAAACAACTGAATCTAAATATTTAAAATTTTACTAAAAACATTGAGTCCACACAAAAAGGACAATACTCGATCAAGGATCTCAGCATTATGCCTCTAAAGACATTGTCCAATTCTTACTATAAATCTAGATTTTGATTGGTTTCATTCATGCTTTTACTTGATGTGATACGACTTCGATTTTTATAAACAGAGGAAAGGTAAAATTATTAGAAAATAATGTAAGTTTAATTGATCAAGCTTTATAGTTTTTAATACTCCAAATTCAAATGGAGATGAAACTGAGAGCGCAGGTCAGAAAATAATTGCAGCTATGTATGGCGGAAAAAATGTAGGCCTATCTAATTTAAAATTTAATTAATTAAGATATTTGTTTTAAAAATAGTTCTACAAAAAAAGTGCTTAATTTAGCGATGCTACCGCCTAGTGAATTTGCAGCAATACAGAATTGATTTAGAGTATATTTTCAAGTATAGCAGTGGCTTGGGAATTCTTTAGATCCAATAAAGTGGGGTTCGGCAATTAAAGAAGATAAGCTTCAGCCAACATACATAACATAATTTATTAGTACCTACCTGAAAATATTTTCAAAGGCCTGTACTAAATCTTGGAGTTGCGTCAAACATGGGTTGAAATGTTTTAATTTTTGCGCAGGGTGCCACGGACAGACATGTACAAATAGCGAAGAAATAGTTACAAATTGTAATATAGATTTAATATGGACTGTAATATGGACTGAAACGAGCGATACCAATAGTAATAATAATGTTGAATTCAATGTCAATAACGAAATAGCGATTGTAGATAAACTAACCTCCAAAACAGAAAGCAGAATCTTGAAGATGAAGTAGAAAATCAATATAAAGAAGCAAAATATGTAGATTAATGTAATAATTAGAAGTATATATTAAATACATATTGTAAATCTAAATATTTATTTGTAGTTATACATTTTCAATACCCTATACCTATACTATACTATACGATACCTATACCCTATTCATGAGATATAAATTTTATTAAGTTATAGCTATCTTACTAGCGTACATAATTATTTAAACTAGTACATATGTGTAGTGAATGCTGTATATCCAGTATGGAAATTATCATTAGAATATATTATTAGCAATGTTTAAAAATGTTAAATTACAAGTACTTATAATATTGATAGGGCTTCATAGTTAATCAATGAAACCCGAAAAAAACTGAGTTTCTCTCATTTCGCTATATGGATTTTTTTTTAAATTATCAAAATCGGAAGTTAAGATATTTTGCTAGTTAAAGTACTCCAACTGGTTTGAACGTGTGATTTCAAGTTCCGGAGTTAAATTTCTCTCCCCTCCAATTTTGCTGCTCGGATGGTCGGTTTGACAATATTCATTGAATTTTCGTACAAAAAACAAGTGTGATAATATTTATAAAAAGTTCTTGGAAAAACCTACTAAATTCAATTTTTTTATTGTGACATTATACATAGTTTTCCAGCATTCGACTTTGACACTCAATATCTCCCAACATATATGACATATTCAAACGTTCTTTTTTTTTTTTTTTAATTAAGTGTCTTTCCAAGAACATTGTTTCAGTACTTTGACTTGTAGAGATTAACAAAAAAAAATTGGACTCCATAATAAATGATTCCGTATTTGGATTCCATATTATGGAGTCCAAATTTTTTGAACTTTTAAAATTGCTCAAAATGTTGTTGAAAAAATAATATTGATATTATATCAATTTTATGTGATAGATAAGGAGATAAGTATATGTAAAAATAACAGCGTCAATTAAAATCCCTAACTATGACTCCAACATTGATGAAAAAAAATTATCACATTTTGCGCCTGATATTAAACAACAAATGTCTCATCCAAAAACTATCTGACCAATTTGGATCGGGTTTTCAGATTTCATTTTGTAATACTTTAAAGTACTCAATTCTACATTTAGAGTAAGAATTGGACAACTTCTTACCTGTCAGTTAAACGGTTCAAAATTACCTCGATTTTCATTACTTTTTTTCGGCTTCATTGCCATATTATAGCAATGAAAATATAACACGTGTGAGTTTTAAACTAATGCTATCTTGTAGAAAATTTTATAGCGAACAAATCCATTAGTATCGTATATCCTAAATTATATATTTCTAAAGTTATATAGGAAAATATCCAAAAGAAGCAATATTTTAGGAAGATTTTTTTTTTCACTTTACAATTTTCCTGCAATTAGCATAACGTTTTGAGCCGGAGGAAGTCTATATTTACATTATACATAATATTTTTGAGCGAATTAGAACACCTCGGCAGAATAGGCATTGTGGTAGATTACCTGGTTCTTCAAGAATGTATGGAAGTACCAATGTGAATACAAGTAACCACCACTTCTACTCATTGACAGACAGAAACAAATGTACTCCACAGTGACGGACAATATCTTTTACTTCCCTTAGCTTATTGGACACTACATTTGTCCATTCTCCCTCCTACTGACCATACAATACAAATTTAATTGTAGATAAAAAGCTTCCTTAACTTGTAGCTTCCTTTAATGCTTCGTCTGTTTTTGTGTTTCCCGGTATTCCATTATATTCAGGTACCCAACAAAATGATACTCCAACTGAAGTCTGTGTATGAAACACAGAATATCCTGTGTTATATGAATATCCTTATATGAAAGGCAGTTGAGGAGAAGTTTTCATATGATAAGCCCAAAAGATTAGCAATATAATAATTATTTGTATTAATAACATTCTGTTGCTTAAGACCTAATAACAGAGCAGAAGGGAGAGAACCATAAATGGAACATGACTTTTTCAACACTGTTGATGTGGGTGCGATTCTTGATATTGTGCCAATTTATTGGGCTCAAGATTATTTTGTACTCTGCCTTAACACTCGACATGCTTTGGCTCGTAGAATTCTATATGTTTCAAGATTTTCACTAGTAGGTCTTCAGATCTGTTCTACCAGTAGTGGCATTGTTTATTGAGAAGGGGGAAACCTTCGATATGTCTTTCGCTTCCTACTTTCTGCAAAACACTAAACATTTGGGAACTGACAACTCAAGTGATTGAGTAGCCAGCTCCTTAGTCTCCAATACTTCACAACTATCCAATGACTTGTAAGAAGCTGAATGATGTCTCATTACACTAATAGTTCTTTTAGATTTGGCGTTTAGTTTTATTATCCATATATCCAGCGCCTAGTGGAGGGAGAATAGCATAACCAACAATCGGTCATACCCAACATAACCAGAAATCCAGGATATTCAAACTAATGCTAGTTCCAAATTTAAGGGGGCTGAAATACATGACTTTAGATGTCCCCACAAAACTTAGAGGGAAGTTCCGGTATAATGTCATGGTTCCTCACTCACATGGAAAATAATTATCGACTCACTTCCTTGCCAAGCAAGGCTGAATGACCAGTTCCTGAACTCAAACTGTTATGATCATGGTGTAATGTATTTGAACTGTGTATAAATTACTACATGGGTGATAGTTTATGTATTGCGAGCATTATGTGATTGTTTAATGTATTGCCAAAACATTTGCAGCTAGAGCTAGGACTGGACACATTTTCATCGTTTCCAATTTGCGGACTCATCAGTATGTGGAGTGTGTAAAGATGCTAATGAATCACTGGAACACATATTTCTAGAGTGTCTATTAGCCATGCAACCAAGAAACACCTTGAAATCAAAGATCTCTAAAACTACTGACATCTACACCATTAAAACACTTTGGCCACTTGGAGTTGAAATTTATAGGAGACATCAGATCATTGGTGTTACCTGTTGCTAGAAATCCATATTAAGAAGTATGTTTTAGTGAGCGTTTGACTAGGAACTACGTATAACACCAACCCCGTTAATATGTGTAGAGCGTCTATACCCATCGTGGATGTCAGGGTTGGAAAAAAACAAAAGTTGGTCAAAAGACCTGATAAGAAAGATGAAAGAAGCAATCTAACCCTAGACTAGATAAAGAAAGGTGTAAATCCAAGTAGGTACAATGGGATTGCTACAGCTGTACTATAAGTAGCCACTGGGGGCCTGTTCCTATAAATAATATAAATTTGCAAATCAAGACTTTAGTCAGATGAGTTCAAATCCTTTATGATTAGGAATGTCAGAAATGGAATAAATACAATTCAAAGCCATGTATATAAGGAAACTCCATCCAATTTATTTTATTTTATTATTTTTTACAAGGCTAATGTTTTAATTGTTGTTTTATCATATTTGTAATGTTGAATAAGTATAAAATAATAGCACAATTTATATATGAAAATGAATACAATATAAATTTAATGGGACTCAAGTCTTAATTAATAAACTCTCAGATATTAATTGTGTAAAAATTAATTTTTCAACTCCAAAAAATAAAAATGGTGTTAGATGAAGGTTAAATGAGACGATAGAAAACTTATAGTTTGAATTCAAACTACATAGTTTATATAGATGCTGTTTGATTTAAGTCATTCTGATTTTTTTAAATTTATTCATCTTTTATATGCTGTGTTTTGTTTCTCACTTGTCCTACCACTTGAGGCAAATGAGAAGCCAAACCATAATCACTAATAACAATATAACTGGTGGAAGTGGGTCATTCTACTTTTAATGCTGAAAAAGTAAATATTTAAAAATAGTTTTATTCGTTTCAAAAATATCGGTACTGCAAGAGTTAAACATATTTAACACCACAATATTGTTTGTCATGATGATTACCAGTTCGGCTTTCTTAACTTAACTTATTATATATGTTAGATACCATTCTTTTACTTAGTTACTTTACATAATTGACATTAAATCTGTGATTAATTATTTATTTAAATACTGTATATGAATATATATTCTTTAACTTATTTTTATCATGCTCAAATGAGAATAACGTATAGTCCCTAATAAATTAAATTTAACAACTGATTTTTCTTTTCAGTACAGTTCACATTTAATACAATGACTTTATAAAAAACAATACAATAAAACCTGACTAGAAACTCAAACGTTTTATATAATTTACAAATTAAACAGTTTGTTTAAATACATTTTAGTTTTATAAGTTGTACTAAAAATAAACTAAATGGTTTAACTTATTTATATGTTTTACTGTTTCTTGTGTATAAATTTATGTCAACCATAAGACTTCTGACATAAGAGCCTGTTTTCTTTGGTTGTCCAGGAGGGAATTACCTGAGTGAAGCAAAAACTGTGTTAAATTTTGGTTGCAACAAAATGAATAGGTTCAGTTTCATATTCAAATAAACTGAATTTAATCAGTACATATGATTATAAAATATAACATATAAAACTTAACCTAATCTGTCTGTTGCAGACAATAAACTTAACTATAACTTTCTAATCCAGAAAGGTTAGTCTAAATTAGATATTTAGCTACAACTGGCATTATAACTTATAAAAAAATTAGTCAAATGAAGTAATGAAACATAGAGATTCATTGAAAATTACTCCACTTATATGCTATCCTGTGAATTCTTCTCTACAGATGCTATTGAATAAAGATTAGTAGTTTTAAGTTTTGTTTTTAAGTTTCTTTTTAAGTTCTTATGTTGTATGATTATTATAAATGTTTGTGATTTGTATTCTGTGGAAAATAAATAATAATAAATAAAAATAATAATAATGGTTCTCTAGCTACCATAGTCGTAATCAACTAAAATTAGCTATTATCAGTGTGATAATGTTAGGGCTTTTATGTACCTACATGTCTTAAGGTACATGTAGAGCTAAATATGATTCACTTTAAATTACCTTATCTTGAAGACCATGATAGTTTTTTTGCCTTAAAAACAACAACAAAAACTAAATATCACGAGAGGACAACAACTGGAGTGATATTCATGTGTGCCGTTACAATTCTAAATGCGGTCTTAAACCAACTATACATCTGTATTAATGTTTATTTTTCAGAAGAATACTTCATGCCATGGTAAAAATTCTGACAAATGAAACTCATTTAATTCATCATTTTAAAAAACATATTACTACTAATGGTGTAAACAAATGATCAGATATGTATATTTCAATATTAAGGGCTCATAAAAAAAAAAACTAATCAAATAGGATAACTGTCAAAAGCATATCATTTATTTTTAACATTTTGTCAGCCTGTCAAATGTCAAGGAACTCACGTTAGAGATTGGAAGATGGTTTTTCGAGATTTTCTACACACAAGTCATTATATTTCACAATGAATAATGGAGTTTATATCACAATCATATAAAATTATTGGCTCCCGTAACAATAACAAAAAATATCAAACAATTACTAAATACCTAGTACTAGCTTTCACAGTCAGGATGCAGATTACTGAATATTACATTTAATTAAAATAAAATAACAATTTAATGACATAAAAGCTGATTCAAGTAACTAATGTCTAGCCATGAAATTATTAGCCTAATTGAACTAATGTATAAGTAATATTACTACTGAAAAACCATTAAACACGTTGCGGCCAGATTGATTTCAACCCGACCGCGTCATTGCGCACCAAGCGGCCGGGTCGAAAAACGGACACGTGATGGCACACTATAAATAGCCTCAGTGTGAGTCAGCCTCTAGTAAATGAAACACGCAATGTTTCTTCGCTTGTTGCGCCTGACTTGTTATACTGGTTACGGTAGTCAGTTTGAAGTTATCTTTTTTTTTTTTTCGTACCTTTGCTTGAGTTGTTATTATTATATAGCTGTTATGTTGTGTTTATAGTTTGTGCAATCAATAAAGCATTGTGCTTCATTTTATAAGTGTTTTAGATTAGTTTTACAGTTGAAATGTCTCTAACCAAGTACCTCATGTCAAGCGGCGCCGGTCAGTGACGATGAACTGGGGCCTACATACGAAGATAGTTCAGACATAACGAGTGATAGTGAAGTAGACAGCGATCATGGTGACATTACTTCTCCCCCTACATGGAGCAATAATACTGCTGGACTCAAAAACATACCATTTACTTGTGTAAACCATTTACGCATCCCGATACCAGAAGAAAATAAGCCTGTTGACTGGTTTTTTTCTGTTGTTTGATGAGTTGTTTTTGGAAGATGTTTGTAAATACACAAATGCATATGCAATGGAGATGTTTTGTGGGCCTAACACTGTGCCAGGATCTCGAGTTTGTGCATTCAAGGACTTAACAGTGCCAGAATTGAGGAGAATTTTTTTGGGAATACTTTTGCATATGGGATCAATAAGACTCAACAGGTACCAAGACTATTGGAAAACAGATAGATTGTATAATGTTCCAGTGTTTAGGCAGTATATGAGCCGAGACAGATTTCTAATCATATTGCGTTGTCTACATTTTTGTGGCCCAAAATGTTAAACATTTATGAACACGGAAAGGAGCTGTCACTTGACGAAGGAATGGTGTTGTGGAGAGGAAGGCTCCAGTTCACAATATATCAAAGGCAAACGCCATAAATATGGTATCAAACCGTGATGGAGGCAAACTCGACCAACTTGGAGGTAAAGGGCATGCCTCAAAAGTTGTTTTGCATTTGATGAGGGGTTTGCTTTGGAAAGGGCACGCGTTGTTTATGGACAACTTTTACAACAGTAAAAGTACAACCCTTGCCTGTAAACTCCTTGCGCACGACACCTACGAGACAGGGGTATTGAGGTCTGACAGGAAACAACCCTACACAAGTCATCAGGGCCAACCTCCAGAAAGAGGAGACATCAGCTCAATATTATGAGGGCGCAATGGTTGGTCAATGGAGAGATAAGAGATATGTCCTATACATCTCTACAGAACATCTACAGCTGTCAACAGGCGTGGTCTAGAAAAGGAAAACCCCTTCCTATAATACATTATAATGCTCATATGAAGGGGGTTGACCATGGGGACCAAATGTTGGCATACTATCCGTGTGAGCACACAAGTATCAGATGGTACAAGAAGATCTTCATTCATGTTCTACAAATGATGACCATCAACACTGTACCTGTATAACATGCACACACTTAGTAGGAAAAAACATCTCTGTATGACTTCAGAAATGAATTGATTGGAGCAATACTGCCACCCAAACCAGATCCGCCATTACGAACACCACCTAGAGATGAGCTTCACAAAATGGTAAAAACTGAAGAAAAGGATGATAAGGGAAACAGAATGAAAAAATGTTGCAGAGTGTGTATGAGGAATGTGGTGGAAAAAAAGACTGTGTATGTGTCTACGGCATGCTCTGGAAACCCATCATTCTGCCCTGTAAAGTCCTTTGACATTTCCCATAAGAGTTTGTAAATTACTTAAGACTTTGGGGGGGGGGGGGGTTGTGAATAGTGTGTATATTTTTTTATTTGTGTATATATTTCTTTTAATATTCAACAAAAACTACAATATTACTTTTTTGTGTTAGTGTCGTGTGGGTTTAGGACAGGTTCACAGAAGAAATATGAGCTGTGAGCATAGAGAGCGGTGTGACTCGTGCGTGGCGAGCGGGTGGGTCGATTTCAACACGGACGAAAGTAATGACGTCATTTCCACATGTTATTGTGCCCTGAACTAATGTCCAGTAACTCATTTATGGATGAAAAACACAAATGGTACGTGTTTACAAAAAATATCCTTTTAGCTCCTAACAATGATTTGTGCTTATTTATATCGGCAGTGGACGTGTTAATTGGAATTACTTATTATTTGTATAGAAGTATTGAATTTTATTGAAACTGAATGTTTATAAAGGGGGGGGCACAAGTAGTTGACAAGACAAAGATACTCATGTTTATGAGCTTGCATTTAAAAGTAACCTATCTGTTGAAAACCAAATTCAAAAGTTGTATTAAGTAATCATTAAATTAACTTCATTTAGAAAAATAGAGTGACAAATTCAACGGCTTAACAATACAAGAAAATATCTATGCTAAAATGATACAAGAAAAAACACTATCACATTTGGCAAAAAGCAATAATTAAATAAATTTGCAACAATATTATCATGCATCATTTCTAACATCTCCAAATCCATATCTGAAGTTTGAAGGACACACTTGAGCAGGTTGTAATGTTTACTAGTTATTGGTGAGAAAGTGGGAGAAGCTATTTGTGTAAATAAATAGAACATTTTTCTAAACACCTGCACCAAACAATAACTTAATTACTGACATGTATTATTATTAAATATTTTTAATTATAAATATCAAATTAAAAAATTTAGTATCTTGCATTAGTAATTCATGCAATCACTAAACATATATGCAGATCCCTTTAGTTAACTTAACTAGAGCTGTCTTACACTATAGTTGCAAACCTGTTTGATATAATTAATCATGCATATATATATATATATATATATATCCTGATTTTGAA
This sequence comes from Aphrophora alni, assembly GCA_963513935.1. Taxonomy (NCBI): domain Eukaryota; kingdom Metazoa; phylum Arthropoda; class Insecta; order Hemiptera; family Aphrophoridae; genus Aphrophora; species Aphrophora alni. The sequence goes on from OY740774.1 coordinate 49,544,633, forward strand.
CATAAACACACACACACACACACATCAATTTTAAATAAAGAATTATTTCAAGTAAAAAGACCTAAGTTAATTAATTTACGTAGAATTTCTGAAAGCAATAGATTAGTGTATTTTGTTGCTACCTAATCTCAGTTTAGTTTCATTACTTAAAACCAGTAAGTCATCTTAAACTTAAATCAGTCCATTCATTTTTCAAATATGAACAATTAAACTTTCTTAATAAAATAGTGATTAATTTTAGCTAGCCCTAAAGTTTGCTAAACTCAAATGGATTAGAAAGAGGTAAATCAATTTGAAAACAAATGTTAGGGTACATTTTGCCTTTAAAACTATTTAACACCTGTCTGAAGTAGCTCATGATTTTATGGAGATCTTCAGGAAGAATTTTCCACAACAAATTAAGACTGTGAATTATAGTATATGAGTGTTACATATGAAGGGAGGGGGGGTTATATTATATATATACTAGTGTGGTGTATTTACGAAACTGAACACTTTAAAGAAATCATTAGTCTATGTAACTGAAGATCAATTTTACAATGTAACAATGACAGCCCTTGTAGCCATTTATTACTCCCCTTTCTATTACACCCTTTCTCTACGCATAGCCTACAACTGGTTTTTGTATAGAGGGAGTTCTTTGTTTAAATATAAATATTGATGTTTAAAATCATATCTGTTTCACACACGAGCAAGGAAATTAAAAAAACATACTTTGAAAGACAAGACGCTACATTCTATGTATAATGCACTACTAACCAATGGCCCAATAACTGCAAAAACATTGGTAAACCAATGGCCCTTGGTTTACTTCAAAAAAATTCAGATACTTCATGAAGTCGAACAGTACACATAAACTGTCAGCACTTTACCATCCATTAACAAAATGGGTTAGCCAAACGTTATGTACGACAGTCAAGAAAATAGTAAACGAGTTTGTACCTATTGAAACGCAACTCTAAACTGTTCAAAATGAAACAGATATTCTAATCTCACCACTGCTTTGATGATCAACAAGAACCCGAAGACAATACAAATTGAATCAAACAGATATTATTAGAGTATAAGTAATTATATTGTACAATTATATAATGTCCTCAATAATGCTTTTCTTTAGAACTGAAGATGATTACAGACAGCTTGAGTCCATACAATTTTTCTCTCCAACAATTTTTTTTTTTTATTTCATGGAAAAAAATAATCAACTACTTTGGTTGACTGACCATGAATATGAAATGTAAGCTACACTCTTATCCAAGACAGAACCACCTAGTATAGTATACAGAATTTCTGTTGTTAGGTTCTTTCATTATTCCCATTCACGCTTTATGCAAACACAATCTTAAAACATATTTACACCTTAGGTATTGAACAATTTTGGAACATATCAATATGATGTTTATATCGCACACAATGAATTTTTAGTACCTATAGAAAATTGGGATAGGTTTTATTTACATAAATTATTACATTTTTAGTTATGTATTATTAAAAAATTTTCATTTATAAATAATAATTATATATAAATCAAAGAAACATAACTTAACTTGTTTCTGTACTGAGTTCAATAACAATCTTAATGTACAAACTCTTAGTTACGGTACTCAAAAAACTACTGAATCGTCTTTTGCATATCTGAAAAATCTAACAATTACTCAATGCTTCTAATCATGTTACATTAATAATACAATAAACATATGACATATCACATGTCATTACATCTTTCCTTCTTTAACGCAAGATACAGGTTCAGTAATTTTATTTTAGTTTGTATGTCACTACTCATTAAACTGATTACAATGACTCAATTTTTTAATCTCTCTTCCATATCTGGTTTTAACTAGAGTGGTAACACTGTGTAACAATTTCTGTGTTGAAGTTCGTGTTTCACCTCTTTCACTGTCAGAACAGATGGGGCCCATTTTTCGTGTCTTTCATGTTTTGTTGATTTGTTTTCCACTTTAAGTAGTTCATATGTGCGAACCAGGTGTTGTGAGTTACGTCTGTAGATCATGAATCCCCAGTACGAGTATTAAATACTACAAAATGTCTGTGTCCTAGAATCTTAATAGTGAATCTATTCTTAACAGTGATAAAATTCCCTTAAATTGCCTTTATGTAACAAAATGATGTTCAATAAAAGAATTAAAATAAAATATCCACTGAAAATTGATTATTCAATTTTTTTTCCACATTGTAAAACAATGTTATACTTAAATGAAAGTAAAAAAAAAAAAAAATGCAAAATTATTTTAAATCATATTTTGTAACTTAACCTAAAATAGCTTATAGGCTACTAATTTGTAGATTGTAAAAGTAGCCTAATACAAATTTGACGACACCATTCAGCCATTTCATGCTCTCATAATTTATCTACCGTAGATATGTCTACATTACACTATTTGTGTTCAAAAGTAATACTGTCTCCATTCCACCTTAACCTGTTAAAGAACAAAGTAACAACTACTCCCACTTAAAACCCCGAAAACATATGTATCCCTTATATTGATACGTAACAATATAGGGTAGCCTAACAAGTAAAACATTCCAAAATAATATTTTCAATTTTTTCCACCCTAAAACCCCAATTTACCACATATCCTCCAATCTGTATGTGTTACTAAATTATAATAAAAATTTAAAAGGTAACTACAGTAATTCTAACCTACCTCTAAGCCCTAAAAGTATAACTTGGTAATTATTTAATAAGGTGGATCCTGAGGCTATATAGTTTTTGTTTTTGTTTTTTTAATATCTAATTTGTAACTAGGGTACATACCTTATTTTGATATTGTAATATAATATTTAAACGCGGAATTCATTTATTCACAGAAAAATTAAAAATTGAAAATTACCAAATTCACGTATGCATATTTACTTATATGTATCCTACATATCACAATGGGAATTCTTAAGTTCAGAACTTCTAAAACGTTAAATTTAAAAGCCTATTTTAAATGAAAGTAATTATTTAACCGTGAAATTTCAACATAAATACAACATAGGCTACAAGAATATAATTTTTATAGGCAGTTTTAAAGTGCACAATCCACTGAATAAGAAAACAAAACAAACAGCAACCGGGCGATAAAAAATGCTTTTTTCAATATTTTATTTTTTATAGGGTATAAAAAAAAATATATATATATATAGGCCTATATATATATATATGAGCTCAAAGTCAAGAAAGTGAGGTTAATTTACCGTTTTATCCATATGGAATACGTAACACAACCTGCCCTAACCTAACCCATTCTCTGAATTATTGCACATTTAACTAAAGCTAAACTTACTTGACCTAATTTATCCTTTTAAAGATGTTTCCCTCTACATGTTAGATAAATACTAGCATAAAAATATTCATTTTAAAAGTAATAGGCAACTAGTTTTAATGAGGAAATGGGGTGGTCATGCTGTTCATTACAATAACCAATAATTTTCTTCCATTAAATAGGCCTACAACAAAATTTAGATTTATGACTTGGGTAATTATGTATTGTACCTCACGCGGTGATTTACTTCAGAAAAATGTGAAAATCGTTTACTACCTACATTATTTTGAAACAATTAGATCACTTTGTCAGAAGACACGGTAATTCTGCGCAATTACTTGGTCAACCCCAAATTTTTTCATATTTTACTACGGTCATAAGGATGTTCTCAGAAAGCAAGAAACATATAATTTAAGGCCCGCAAGGCCATCTGCCGAGCGATAAGAAGGTTCAAAGTCTACGCGATAACAGTGGCTTGCGGGAGACGCGCGGAAGGCCAGTTGTGACAGTACCGTTATATAATTATATATAATGACAGGTTTGGCCAGGTAGCTATATATATATAGGCCTATATATATATAGCTACCTGGCCAAACCTGTCATTATAGGCCTTCCTTGCGTCTCCCGCAAGCCACTGTTATCGCGTGGACTTTGAACCTTCTTATCGCTCGGCAACCTGTACGATGGCCTTGAATTATATGTTTCTTGCTTTCTGAGAACATCCTTATGACCGTAGTAAAATATGAAAAAGTTTGGGGTTGACCAAGTAATTGCGCAGAATTACCGAAAACACTTTTAAAGCAACAACATCTATTAGTTCCGTCCAAAATAACTAATATAAATCACGAAATCCAGGTATGCTGAATTTAGTACATAGCCTATGGCTACATTTATGGGTGCATTCGTCAATTTAGTGAACAACTGATCACATTTTTGCTATTTGATTTCGGAGTTTACATGGTAAGGATTAATTGTTTTATTAGATATGGCTAACTTTAATTATTATTCTATTAGATATAGTAGGTGACTATAATTTATATAGCAAACTACGTAAGCCTATATCTCATGATTCTTTAATCATACAACGTAATAATATTAAGCTGTCAGATGACAAGTAATGTGCATGTGTCATACGATACGCAATTGTCATCCCATTGGAGAGATCAATTTGTTATTTTCAAGTCGAGTTCTACTTAAAGAAAATTTTTTCGTACCACAAAAGTGTATTCCGACATTAAAAATATGATTTCATTGTTTCAAAAAAAGGTAGGGGTAAATATATAGAATATAGGTTAATGCTAATTTTCATTTTTTTCTTTTTTTTGTTTTGTTAATCCTTTACTATATATTTAAGTATAATTTATTTCTTCAATGTAGAATTAACTTTAACGGAAAAATCACACTTAGAAAACTATGAAATCTTACTATTTATAAGTTAGATATATAATGGCAATTCTTCACATTCACACTCATAATGAGAAATGGGAATTGTGTATGATTTGACGCATACGTATTACATCATTTACTATCACAAATACTTTTATAAACGACAAATTTCGACTGGTGACTATATATAGTTCAAATTATGATTTTTTGGTTAAAGAGTGAATTCTGCATTGAAGAAATAAATTATTCTTAAGAATAAAGGTATGTAGTAAAGGATTAACACACAAAAATAATGAAAATTAGTATTAACCCCTAATATATATAATTAGCAAGTTAGGTACTAAACGATTTTCACACATTTCTTAACTAAATTGTGAGGTACAATACATAATTACCATGACTAGCTTATAAATAGAACATTAATTCAAAATCTAACCCAGATTTTAGTTGCTCAAAATCATGCAAACTTAATCACTTTAACTTGTTTGTTATTAATCAGATATTTTGTAACATTGCTAAACAATTTTTTAGTCTCAAAATCCATTAATATTGAAGAAAATTACAATTTCAGACACATGAAATTTCTGATTAGCCTAATAACAAACAAGTTAAGTAGTTTAAGTCTGCATGATTTTTAGCAACTACAATCTGGGGGAAGCTTCAATACATAAATTACCCTAAATATTACTGCACAGTCAAACAACATAATATCTAATAGGCCTAGGTATGTCACACGAAACTTCATTCTCGATTTATTGGTAAATACAGATGCAGGCCTACATTAATGAGAGCAAAGTACAATCCATACTTGCATATTTGTTATTTTCTTATATAAATAATGTTTTTGATGCATTGAAGATAGTGTTGGCACAAATGCCATATTCACTAAGATGTGAACTGTACATAATAAAGCACGTTTTTAACTATTTCACAAAATATAAGCGAATATTCAACACATATGATTGAATGCATATTAACCATTTTCACTACTAAATAGCAATATGTATACTACATATTTTCTAGTTTAAGATCACTCTCATAATAAACCTCTAATATCACCTCTCCTTTGCCTCTAATATCAGAATATCAGTGAGTTCTAATACCTGTGGATTAAAACTTTTAAGTTTTTACTTTTTTATATAGGCCTATATAGAAAGCCTATGTAATTTACATTGACTTAACCTAATCAAATATTGGGAAATGTTAATATATTAAATCATTATGATAATAAATAACTTAATATGGAGTTAAATTACTTTACCTGAGGTGCACTATCATCAACAGGCTCTTTTTCTGCGTCTACTTGAAAATTTAATAAACACAACATGAAGCAGAAGATAAGTATTGTAAAAAGACACTTGTTATCAAACATATCTCGAGTGTATTTAACGATAACACGTACAAAACTATCAGTTTTCATTTAAAACAGAATAGTTATATCACACAGTCTCAAATAGAGTAGACCCCACTTCTTGGATAAATTAAAATTAATAAATAAAACAGAAAGACCTAACACGACAACACTAACACTAATTCACTAACGGTACTAGCCACTACTAACCTTCATCTTTAGAAATTCGAACAAGATGAAAACTGAAAACCATTAAAATAGTAAATAGCCTCCCTTTGACCCTTTCCATTCGCCTTCTCAATGCCGCCGTCACTTAAATTTATATACGTACGTACTGTATGTGTATAATTAATAGGTCAAGAAAGATTTTATTTCTATATTTATATTTGAGAAAATATGATTTGTTTTAGTAAAACATTCTAAAGTAATTATCTTAAAGATTATCGTAAAATTCTCAACCCTTTAAACAAAAAAAAAAGATTATGATATACAAAAGTATGGTTTTTTAATAACATTTCAAATAAAATGACCATCAGGAACTGAAGTTAGGACTCTTCCCCTTAACACCATATAAAAGAAATATATAGATATACACGTAGATTGTTTATTTTCCATGTCAAACATACATAACTATAACAACATTGTATTTACAGTAAATTTTCCAAAACAAAATAACAAATACATTATAATTCTTCTACCTAACAGCATTTTTAAACTTATATAAAATTGTTTCAATTGTTTTTATTTTAACATGGAAAATTAGGTAATCCTTAAGATAACCCTGTTTAGGATCTATCATCATTTGATTTTTTTTCTGCCTCTTGAGTTAGAAGAAATAAAAGAAAAGAAAAAAAAAAGAAAGGAAAAAAAACTAAATCCTTCTGAGATGCCATTTACACTTGGAAAAAATTTAATTATTTTTTAGGATGTTATAATAGTACAAATTATACATTACAAATTAACCCCTTGTGCAATAAATAAATCATAATTAATCTACAACTTTATCACTTAATAATAAAAATAATACACACACACACACACACACACACATATATATATATATATATACAGGGTCATTCACGAAGTTATCCCCACACTTATACAGCTCGTTCTACTAGTAAAAATAATGAAAAAAGTTCATATAAACATAGGTCCGGAATTGCTTCGTAAGCGAGTTACGGCTAGCGAAAGATTTCGCCCAAAATTTAGTAAATTGGGTGAAATGAAGACTTCCTTAAATTCTGGGAAGGCAAATGAAGGGCCAAATTCAGAGATTTCTTATAGTTTTTGAGCTGAAAAATCGAATAAAACTGGTCCTAAAACTGTACCTCCCTTAGTTTTTAAGATATCCCCTGTAAAACACCCGAAATAGGGGTTGAGAAACACTTTTTTTACGTTTGACCTACAATAACATCGTTAAATAGGTAATAAATACATAAAAAAATGTTTCATAACAATGAAATAAATAAATAAATTTTAAAACAGTATTAACTGTTAAAATTTGTAAATAACAATACCATTTTTAATAAAAATAAGTATTAACTATTTATAAAATGAAACAAACATGTTTCATTCCTGTTTACTAATCACCAAAATGCAGAATAATTTTTCTAATTAATTTTTTTTTATTTCCTAAGTTGGCAACATAACAGCTGATCAACAATGGTATTCTGTTCTGATGTGTTTAAACTGTGTACCGTATTAGTAGTGTTTAAATGCAAGTTATATGTAGAAGAATATTGGTTTCTGTGAAGTGTTCTAATAATACACAAGTTTACAGTGAGTTTTAATTAGATTAGTTTGTGAAATAATGCCTTACTTATTTACAACAGAGGAATACGCTGATATGGTTTTCATTTTGGGTGTCTCTAATGGTAATGCTAGAGCTGCTGCACTAGAATATGAACTGCGTTACCCTAATAGGAAGATTCCAGATCCTAAAACAATTAGTGGAACTTTCCATACTCTTCGGGAAACAGGATCATTACCTAGTATTAGTACAAATTTTATTAAGAACGTGCTGTCCGACATGACGATGTTATTGTTATTAATGCTGTTTTACGCAGTCCAGGAGTAAGTACACAACGTCTTTCTAGGCGGCTAGGAGTTTCACAGTCGATGGTGTGGAGGACACTTAATAAGAACAACTTTTATCCATTTCATCAACAAAAGGTTCAACATCTACATCCAGGGTATGGTCTGCTTCGCTTGCAGTTTTGCAACTTTTTGAATAGGAATCAACAACTCTACAAGCGTATTTTGTTTACGGATGAGGCGCAATTTACTCGAGATGGTGTCAACAACTCGCACAATGAACACTCATGGGCAGACGAAAATCCTCATGAGGTAGTGGAATGGAACTTTCAATACCGATTTAGCGTCAATGTCTGGTGTGGCCTCTTGTACAATCGGCTGATTGAACCATTCATATTACCTGGACGCCTAAATGCTGAATTCTATCTGCATTTCCTTCAAGAAGAGTTGCCGCAGCTGCTAGAGGATGTTCCTTTACATCTTAGACGACATTTGTACTTCCAGCATGATGGAGCACCTCCTCACTTTTCACGTGCCGTGTCCACTCACTTAAATCAACAATTTCCTGGACAATGGATTGGTCGTGGAGAGCCTCACTCTTGGCCACCAAGATCACCAGATCTATCTCCATTAGATTATTGCCTCTGGGGATGGATGAAAGATAATGTCTACAAAACAAAAGTTAATTCTCGTGAAGAATTAGTTGCCCGTATTTTGGATACAGCTGGGCAGATAAAGAGAAGTCCTGAAAAATTAAGAAATGCAACAAATCTGTACACAAACGAGCTTCGAGATGTATTGATAATGATGGCCTCATTTTTGAACATGTGTTATAAAAAGGTGGGTACAGTTGGCCCAACCCAATTTATTTTTCTTAAAATTAGTAATGACATGTATTATCTAAATAAAATTGGATTTTTCGAAGTTATTTCTGTTGTATCCTTAACTTTACTTACATCAATTTTCTCAGAATTAAATTTTCTACAATTTATGTTTAAATTTTTTTTTTTAAATAACGGTTTTCGTGAAATTTGCCATCAAATATTAAAAATAGCCGTCATTTTGAAACGGTTAAAGATGTTTTATTCATATTTTGCACAAAGATAGCGGCCAATAAGATGAACATTTGTGCAGAATCTCAACGCAGTAACTCAAACCGTTAAGGAGTTATGAATTATTTTGTAAAAAACACATACAGACAGACAGATGCTAAACGAAACGAGATAGGACATATGTTTATATGAACTTTTTTCATTATTTTTACTAGTAGAATGAGCTGTATAAGTGTGGATATAACTTCGTGAATCACCCTATATATATATATATATATATATATATATATATATATATATATATATATATACAATATCAATATTTATTCCTAACACTCATATCTATATCATTTATCTGAAATAGCCATTCTTTTACTGATTTTAACTAAATTTAGATTTCAACTAAACACACATACCACACAACTGGATTTCTTTGGGTAAAAGGTTGAACAATTTAGCCTCACTAAGTAGGTAACAAAATTTAAAGGCTGTTAGTTTAGTTTTGGGCAGAATATTAACAATTTCATGTTTAGGGTATCTTTGGGATTTGCAATCATTGTTTATTGCTCCACTTGCCCTGTAGAAGTCAACAAGAACCTTGTACACACACAAAAATCTAAGGGGGAGTATACCAAATGATCTAAATAGTAGAAGCGAATGCTTATTTTATTTTTAAAAGACATTACTCTTATAAGATATTTTTGAATTTTCACAAGTGGCTTGATAATAGCCTCAAAGGCAAGCCCCCAACATAACAGGCCATATTGAATGCGAGATTGTACAAGTGCAGAATATTTTGCTTTAGCAGTTTTATTCAGATGGACACATTGATGGGAGACAGTAAAATTTTCTAATAATTGAGTCCATTATACTTTACAAGTTATCAATGTGACTCCTCCAAGACAAATTTTGATCTAGGGTATTACAATTCCTAAATATTTTACTTCATCTATATTTTTTATTACTTGACATGGACATCTATTACCACGTTTTTATTAGTTCGGTTTCTGTCATATCTGTCTGTCTGACCTGGTGGAATTTTGCAATCCAGTTTAAACTAACCTCCCGATAAGCTAGAGTCCTGAAATTTTGAACATAAGTCAGAATTGGATGACAATACAATATTCAGGTGGATTCTTGTCTCTAGATTTGTTTAAACAATAGTTGTTTGCACAAATAAAAATTGCCAATGAGATATAGACTTGAAATTTGCATGGGTCGAGGAGGGATAACAATGCAACATTCACTCTGTTCCTTGTCTGCAAGATTGTTTAAACAATATTTTATGAGAGCAGCGTCTGGTTTGCGCGCTTTGCATATTCTGCAGTGTAGTATACAGCATCAGCACTGTCGTTTCTGCTCTCTCGTGTTGCTGTAACAGCAGAACTTCGGTTTCAAGTGTGCACATGTATAAAAACAGAACATTTGTTTTAAGTGTGTACATTTATCTGTATGAGCGTGTCGCGTTTCGCCCCCATAGTTTAAAGTGTAATTATTGTATTTTCCAGTGGAAACATCCTGTTTCACGTGGGTTTGGTGATAGTGAATAGTGTGCTGGGTTTTCGCCGTCAGATGTGCAAAGACTAAAAAACAGAAAATAATAAATCAAAAAAAATTTTTAACAAACCACGTTTTTAAAACGGGCTAAAAAGTATAAAATAATTTTTCATGACCCTTCTTCAGTTTTGAGGGAGGATTGTTAGTGGCTTATGATATATATTTGGAATATGTGGAGAGAAAAAGTTGAGCGCAGATAGTCTATAATAGTTAAGGAGTGATAAATAAATTAAATTACAATGAATCTCATTTCCGATTCACTGAAATTAGCTGCGAATTTATCCGGATTGTCTATTTGTATTATTTACTGATTGCGCCCCATGTTTCTCTCTCCAAGTATTCCAATTATATCCATAGCCACTAACAATCCTCCCTCAAAATTGTAGAAAGATCATGAAAAATTATTTTATACTTTTTAGCCCGTTTTAAAACGTGGTATTTTAAAAATATATATATTTGATTTATTATTTATATTATTAGCTTCCAAGCACAACAAATGGTGCTGATACACTAACCTGTCCAGTAATTCAACTTTCCTTTTATGAAAAATAACAAAGTTAGATTTCTCTTCACTTGAAACCATAAAGTATTTTGAGAACCACAACGTTAAGGTCTTTTTTCATTACCGTTAATAATTCTGAAGTGTTTTTTCCTCTATACAAAAACACAGTATCATCTGCAAACGCTGTTATTTCCCCATTGAATTTACTTTTCACAAGTCATTTATTTATATAATAAATAGAATAGCACCAAGCACTGAAGTGCTTAGATGTGCCATATTTCAACTCTTAAATACTTCCTAATATACCATCAACTCTGGTCCGTTGAGTTCTACCACTGAGGTAGCTCACAAACCACTTATGAGGGCAGACCCCTTACACCTGCACACCATAATCTATCCAATAGGACATCATGATCTACAGCGTGAAATTTTTTTATTTTTTATATATATCTATGAAAATACCACCATTCAAATCCATCATTAAAAGATTTGTAAGACATCAGTTAAAAATTTACTTAAGGCTTTTTCCGAGCTTAGCCCCTCCCTAAACCCGAACTGCCTAGCACTAAAGAAAATGTTCCTCTCCAAATATTTCACTAGAGATTTTTTCATTAATTTCTCAAAAATCTTTACAAAAACAGATAACAATGCTATTGGTCTATAATTACCACAATCATATTTATTACCTACCTTATACAATGGTATTATGATTGCTGTTTTGAATTGATCTGGGAATACAGCATTACTGAAAATTAAATTACATAAATATGGTAACACTATGAATTTAAAATAAATTTTATATGTTTAATTAATATAGCATTAATTCCATCTAAACCTGGAGCCCTTTTTGACTTTAGAGATTCAATAACTTTTAAAACATCATTCTCAGGCATAAATAAAAAACTTAATTGGAGGTTGAATATGCTCACTAAAATGCTCCCCATACAATTCACTGTCTGCCCTTGAAACCATATCTATGTTAGCTCTCAGTACATCAGGAATATCACAAAAATAAGATATAAGTTCCTTGAAATATGTTCTGGGTTACTAAAGACAATACCTTATCCATCCCTTCCTCCTTCTATCTTAATTGTATCATGACCTCTACCAAGTGAATTGTCTACCAACCTCCACTGTCCTCTCATATCGCCCTTATTATTCTCAAAATAATTCAAATAAAACTGTTCCTTTCTATGCCTTATGTCTACATTTAGTCTACTACCTGTACCTATGAACATATTTTTCAAGTTTAATGTAATAAAGTTGATGTTTTATTTTTTAAACGTCATATATTTTCTTTATTATCTTACTTTAATTTATTGCCATCCATAGTTTAATAGGATATACTGTCTTATTCATACTTTGACTGGTCCACACATTTATCTAAGTATTGTAAAAATTTATCAAAAGCACAATTTACAGAATTCGCTTTATACAATAATTCATCCCACTCTATTTTACTTAAATATTCATCATGTAAATCATAATTTATTGGAGTGATTTTTTTGCATTTAACATGATCAGTTACTTTATTACTATTTTTCAAATTTAAACAAATCAAACTATGATCTGTTATAGTCAAGTGCCATTTGCTTGCATTACTACTTATGTTATTTGTTGTTCTAGAGAAGGCGTGATCAATGCAAGAACTCAAATTCCCTTTTACTCTTGTAGGCTCTTCTTCAAAAGGACTTCAGACCATTTGAAGCCATTACAAAAAGATATTCTTTAGTTATATATGATTTACTTAATAAATCAATATTCATGTCTCCTAATACAACTAAATTGCTTTGTTTACTAGAACTCGAGTTATCTTGAAACTCAGGTAAGAAGTTAATTATTTTCGATTTACAATGCCTGTACACAGCCAGAACCATAAACTCAATATTTGTAGTTTTGTACTGATATTGTATACAATATGTTGAATAGAAAGTCCATGAGGCAGCATTACATAAAAAGATATTCTGAACTAATAGAGCACCCCCCCCCCCCCAGGTCCTACTTCTGCCATCACAATTAGTAAACATATAACAACCATTAATAATGCATTCACTATCACCAATCCATAATTCAATTAATAAGATACATTTGGCAATTTACTTAAAGAGTTTAAGTACAACAAAAACAAATAAAAATTTCATCTTAAACTTCTTATATTTCGGCAAATAAAACTAACTTCATTATTGCTTATTCATGTCTAGACTAGTCATCTACAATATTTAAGCAAAACTGAAAAAAAATATACAGAAAGTTGATAAAAACTAACACTAAACTAATTTGGCAAATCATCCATCTTAAGCTGGGTTTTCCTAGCTCCGCATTTTGTGCGGAGCGCACTGCGCAATGCGCAGTCCGCAGTGCGGAGTCTACTTAACAACACGGAATCAGACGGCATCGTTTTCCTACACCCCTCCGCGGTGCGCAGTACGCTCTGCGCAACTGGACGACTCCTTTGAGAGCAGTCAAGTGCGGACCACGCTACGCAACAGACTAGTATTTGGGCAGTTTTCTCTTGTGTATAGTGATACAATGGTTTACGGCCAGTGAGGATGAACAGCTTATCGAGCTAGTCAGTGGTCATCCAATATTGTGGAATATGGCCGATAAGCAGTTTAAAAACACTCTCAAGAAGGACTTGGTGTGGCAGGAGATTGGTCAGTTGGTCAATAAAACTGGTACGTATATTTTTTTATGTAAATAAACCAAAAGTAGCCAATGGGGGCTAGATTATGATAGCCTAAGCTAAGTTTATGCAATGATTGTTGTGTAATAGGCTAATTGGAATCTATTTATAATTAGTTAAATTAATTGTATTTCTTTTCAGATAGGCCTATAGACATATGTCTTTGAAAGTTGAAAATAAATTTACAGGTTTTGATTCGAACGACTACAGTCATGAAACATATAAACAAGTAATACAAATAATTCAGCAATTATTGACCACAGTATTAAAAAAAGTTGGAGATTGTTTTTACTTGAAATTGGTATAGGTGTAAACAAAATTTGACTATTATATTTTAAATAGGTTATTTATAAATAAAACATAATTATATAAACAACGAAGATACACTAATTTACAGGTGTTTGGAATTCTCAGTGTTCTATCATTGTTTCCTTTTTGCATATTTGCCATCAAAGTATTCGGATAATCGCTCTCTAACTTTGAAACCTTCTGCTTTAGCAAACCCCCCACAACCTGCCAAAGGAATCATGTTCTCTACGGGAAAATCGTGAACTGAGTCTAGAATTTCTCCATGATTTGGATTTCTTTCCATGAAAGCATCTCTTAAGAAGTTATGCAAACAACAACACACTACAATCACTAAGTCCACTGTTTCAGGTTTTACATTGATTGGTGTAAAGAAAATTATAAACACAGAACACAATATACCGAATGCATTTTCAGTCACCCTCCTGACTTTACACAAATGGTAGTTGAAGTGTCGTTTGCGTTTTTCTGCCATTGCCTGTTTTTTACAGTACGGTTTCATCATGTGTTTGTCAAGTCTGAATGCTTCATCTCCCACAACAACGTAAGGCAGTAATATGTTGGAATTCGTTAAATACTTTGGTGGAGGGAAAATAATTGTTCCATTTTCAATCATTCGTCCTAAATCAGATTTTTTAAAGATACCGGCATCACCTTCCTTTCCATAAGACCCTATGTCAACAATCAAAAACTTACAGTTAGCATCTACTAATGCTAATAAGACAATAGAAAAATATTTTTTGTAATTAAAAAACAAACTGCCAGTATTGTTTGGTGCTACAATTCTGACGTGTTTTCCGTCTAATGCGGCAACCACATTCGGAAAGTCCCAACGTTTCCAAAATTCACTTTCTTTTTGTTCCCAGTCGATTTCTTCCGGTGGCGACATATTCAGCGGCAACAATCTGTTTTTCAAAGCCTTGAGAACCTTAGGCACAAACGTAGAAATGTAAGCGCTGGAGATTCTGTACGAAAATGCAAGCGATCGGTAGGATTCCCCTGTAGCAAGAAACCTGGAACAAATAATACAAATAATGTAATAATAAGTATTAAACGCCTGAAAAATAAACACCGAAATTCCGATATCATATACATAGGTCTACATATAATTTGTATATACGAAAATATGTAAATATTTGATTTTTTACAATATGTTTATGTACACTCAACTCTCGATTTAACTGCGATAAACTAGGGTATTTGAATATAATACGATACTAAAAGCGAGGGTGTGAATGAGTTAATCCGATTACGGTTAATCATGAGTTGAGTATATATAGAGAATATAAAAATCTTTTGAATACAGAACGTTTTATTGTTTTCAGCCAATGAATGCAAAACACGTTGGAGGAGCATCAAGGATCACCGTCAGCGTCAGAAGAAGCAAGATGCCAAGGTTGGGACAGGGTCAGGACCAACCAAAAGAAAGGCGAGTTACTGGAACAGACTAAACTTTTTGGACAGAGTGGAGGATGAAAGAAGTACGTTTTCAAACGTCGATATTGAAGAAACCAATATTCCAGTGGATAATGAAAACGTCGACTTAGATGCAACACCTGATGAACTAGATCTCGTTCAGCCTTTCGTGAATCGAATTGATAAAAAAAATGGAAAGGAAGAAACTACTACTGATACTGAGAAAAACAAACAGAACAAGAAAGCACGAAAGGATAAGGATTTCATGAAACTATTGAATTCGAGGGAAGAACAAAGGGCTGAAAACAGAAAACGCATTGATCAGCTTCTTTCTCAAGATGAAGATAATGAAATAGACTTGTTCTTCAAAGCAATGGCGGCCACTGTGAAAAAGTTCAGTGACGACAACCAAGTTGAAACAAAAATGCAAGTTTTCAATATCATTAACCAAATGGAAGTTTGTGATAAAAGATGCAAAAACATGGAAACATTAGGCACTTTCAACTACGTGGATGACTTCTCTAGTCAGACTACGTCTTCATCATCTTACGGCTCCGTGCCAACCAGATGGCCCATCACCTGCTCCATCACCAGCTCTATCAAACGACTACCTTCTCCAATCAACCTTTTTCAATGTACATCAATTTTAATGTGAAAAATATGTACACCATTGTCATATTTAAAAATTTTTCTAAAATAAATTAATATTGAGTCTGTACTGTAGATTTCTTTCTTTGCCACAAAATTAAAAAAGAACTAATTGAGTGTGTACAGTAGTTCTAAGTTAAGTTCAGTAACTTTGTCCAAAGAAACTACATTTTTTATCCATTTTATATTATTTAAAAAATTTTACTATCGATTTTTATTAAATAAAGAAATATTTTCTAGAATGATTCGCTATATTAACTATAGACGTATAACTTGATTAGACGTAGGCCTAATAAATTAGCTTGTTTAAATTTTCCAATAAATAAATTCTACAAACTTACCTTAATGTAAGCGCCAGCTTCTCCGCCGCTGATATCGGTATTGTAATCCTGTTGCAGGACTCGTTTGCAAGATCATTTTCTACCAAACTAAGCAAGTATTCAAACTGACACCTAGTAACTCTGAAGTACGATTTGAACTTCACTTCGTCGTCGAGCAAATGTCTGTGGATTAAAAGTTTAAACACTCCTTCTTGCTCTCTAGATGTGTACATGGAACTGATAGATTTCCGCACTTTATAAAGAAGACCAACAATGAAGTAAATTTCATCATCGATCTCTTCTTCATCTTCTAATAACATCAATAACGCTATATTTTTCTTGCTCAGAGGACGAGAGCCCATGTTCACTCACTTGTCAGCAAACAACAAATGAAAACTTGAAATAGACACAGCGCATTGCTGAGCTAGGAAAACACTACCGCGCAGCGCATTGGGATGTGCGGAGAGAGGTCCGCAGTGCGCAGTGCGCTCCGCACAAAATGCGGAGCTAGGAAAACGAACCTTTACTAACAACAATTGGTTTACCATCTGTCTTCCTCATGAAAATTCTGCCACCTCTCAGCCATAAGTATTTGTAACCTTTTTCTCTTTTCACCATCCTTGATGTTGCATATAACCCATACCTGCTCTGTTATAAATTTTATTTATACATTAGGTGTGTCCATGAATGGCCCAAGATGTTTTGTGGATAGATCTCTCTTAACCCTACGTGTTTGTATTAGCCCTTCTGCACCAAACCTGCGGACAAACTTAACAATGATGCCACGAGGTCTGTCCCTTCCATGATCAAAGGATGTATCATGTAAAATTCATATATACAAAATACATGTGTGTGTGTGTGAGAGAGAGAGAGAGTGTGTGTGTGTGTTTGTTAAGTTTTGTAGCATTTTTTGAAATAAAATAACCACTGACATACAGACAAGCGATAGTCTTACCAATTAATTATAGACACTTAGCAAGTGCTACATGCAATAGAGAGAAAAAGTGTATAGTGTGTGGAGAACAAGTCCATGGACAATGTACTAAAGAATCAATATGATTCATAACAATAAAACTGCCCGGAATAAGAACTTCAAATTGCAATAAAATCCCAATGAATATATAGAAGGAAGATTATTTCACAACAGCCAAAGCATACCCTATAAATTACAAAACAACCAAATATAACAAATACAATATTAAAACATTTTCTGAAACAATAAATTCACCATTTAATCTAAACAAGATCAAAAAATTTCCCAACATTAAAGGAAATAACACCTACCAACACGATGTAAAATTCATTAAATAAGAAAAAATGAACACCAAAATAGGTACGACATTCTTAGTGATTTAGAAGATGATTCTGAAAACAATTCCATAGTAAACACAACTTATAGGTAAACCTTAAGTTTAAATAAACTAAGGACCCAATATAAACAAATATACTACAAATCTACAAGTGTTAGGTCCTCAGTAATATCAAGCTCAGATAGTGCTAATGCTAAAACAGTGAAAAAAACACTAATAAATCAATACGAAGGTGCATAATTACAGTCAAGTTAAGGATAGTTTCAAATCTTCAGAAAATTTAGAGAATTTGATAAAAACATAAATTTTATAAAACAGGTATAAAATTGTATTACAAATATTGCACTAAAAAAAAGAATATTTTTATAGTAATCCTCAGAAAATACAATCCAAGATTTAATAGAAATATTTAAAACAAATAGCACAATCAAAAACAAACAAAATATAATGTCGAATCAGAACGATAAGTTAACAATTTTCCAATGGAACTCTCAATCAATTATACGGAACCAAAAATTCCAGACTTATATAATTTATTCAATAAAAACAAATTACATTTTGTAGTCATTCAGGGAACACGACTTTCCGAAGTCAAAAAAATATCAATACAAAATTATAAAATTGTACGTGAAGGAGTAGCTGACGGATATAGAGGAGTTGCAATTCTAGACCATCACTACATCACTTGGACTAAATTAATCTGAAAAAACAAACACAATATTTAGTAAATTCTACAATTTATTTGAGTCTTGCCGACCATGGTTTCGCCAGCAACGGCATTTACAAGGCAGCTTAGAAATTCAAGGCAGCCAAAACAAATTCTAGAGGAAACGCAAAAGTTATAGCATACAATAATTCAAATTTCATTTTACCAAAGGATATGACACATACAACAGTGGCAAATCTATTATAGATTATTATAATACAGATACCTAAGGACTTAACTCTTGTTACTCAATTACATAATTATATAAATAAATGACAAGTATTAAATGACCCCATAGGTAATGATCCTTACCCAATTATAATAGAAATAAATATAAAACATAGTACAAATCCAAATTTTAAAAATCACCCCAAACCCAATTTATAAAATGCAAATTGGACTAAATACAGAAACAAAATAGATATAGAAATTGCAAATTATAATCAAACCACAATTTCACAAAGTTCAAATCATAATCAAGATATGTAACAATTACCGTATTTTACAATATTATAAATACGGCCAAACAGCAGGCCTAAAATAAAATCTCCAAATTACAATAGAATCAACCCAAAGTTCGCCTCAAAAGTGTGGTGGACTGAGGAATGATCCCAAAACTCTTACTTTATCTTATGCTATGGGATTCTTTCTAATACATAATTCAACGCTAACTATAAAATGTCTATGGGTGGTTATTGTGCGACTCTAATGGACGTGTGATTACATGGGGGCGCTAGTAACGCAAACTATTAATGGTATTAATAATTTTATGGCAGAATTTCATTTCAGGTTGTTGTATAATCTATGGCATTGAATTGCATCTCAGTATCTGTGACATCTGTGTTATCTGCCTTTACTTCGTCAATGGTTAACGTTTAATACAGGTGCTGTTTATTATAGGTTATGTGGCGCGATATTAGAAGTTTTGTTTGGGTAAAAATATTAATATAAATTTTTTCTTGCCCTAAGAAGGTAAGGTAAATAGTTCTTACACATTTTGGAATATTCAGAAATTACAGTTACTGGTTAAACAGGTCAGTTTTAACTTTATAATGAAGTAGGTTGGTGTAGTTTTGCTTATTCTTGTCTATTATTTGTTTGGTGTCCTATTCTGCTAACAACCAGAGTGTGTTATTTATGTACTAGGGTTTAATTTGGTTTTGAAAGCTCTTGCTAAACATATTACAAAGCCAATTACATTATAACCTAGTAGTTATTATATTTGTGTGGTAATTGTTTACTGTAGCGCCCCAATTTTGATATATTATTTTTTCCGTTATTTTCGTACTATACAACTGTCTTGATAAGAATAGTAACATTTTTTATGAGATTAAACGAATATCCCAGAATAAAAACATAATTTCAGGTTTTCTAGGTTAAGGTCCA
This sequence comes from Aphrophora alni, assembly GCA_963513935.1. NCBI lineage: Eukaryota > Metazoa > Arthropoda > Insecta > Hemiptera > Aphrophoridae > Aphrophora > Aphrophora alni. The sequence goes on from OY740774.1 coordinate 49,564,562, forward strand.
TTAAGTGAATTACATGTTAAAATAGGTTTGTGTGTGAATTGTTTTTACCTTACAAGGTCAAGTAAGTATACAAGTAAGGTCAAGTATACAGATATATATATATATACATATTAGCAACTTATTTGACGTACATGTAAATAAACCTAAGTACGATATGACAACACTAATCCCAATTGAAATTTATCATGTGGTGTTCCCAAGCAGTCTCGTATCTAAGTAGGTTACCGTACTAACCACGCTCAATGTTGCTTGACTTCAGTGATCGGATATTGTTTTTACCTTACAATAAACCAATATATACCCTAAGCATTACAACCATAGCATTTATTTTATTTTTACACTATTGTGACGAATATAAAAGTCTTGAATTTGCAAATTATTGAAATTACCGACATCAAACATACATAGGCTAATTCATATATCTCACACTCCATGTTGATTTTTCAATGGCTTGAACAACACTAATCCTAACTGAAATTTTGCACGTTTTGTTCATAAGCAATAAGTTTTGGTCACCCATCAAAGTAATAACCATGCTCAATGTTGCTTGTCTTCGGTGATCAATCGAAACATTGTGTTTGCCATGTATACTTAACCTACAAATATGTCATTCAAATATGTAATTTCGAAGTGAAAAACATTTTAGCTCATAAAAAAATGTTACTATTCTTATGAAGACAGGTATTTAGTACAAAAATAATGAAGGAAAAAAAAATCAAAATACTGCTACAGTAAACAATTGGGCCTACCTATGTTGTGTTACCTGTAATGGTAATCAATCACTTTCCATGGGATTGATTTTTGTTCCTGTAACAACAACGTAATCTTTCAAGAAGTTGAATAACCTAACCTGTGTAAGTGTTGTAACAGTTCAAAAAAGAGGTGAAGTTAATTTTAATGTTATTAATTTGTTAATTTGCTCGACTATAGGGCGCCAGGTTTGCTTTAGCATACCAATTTAGAAAAAAGAATGAATTTAATTATTTATAAGATCTCTGGGGTCGTAAGTTCTTTTCACAGTGTACTTACAGTGGATTTTGGTTTTTTAATGAGAACACTTTGGCTGAAATGTTACAAAGAAAACATTTATTAAATATTCAAAGAAACATCCTACAAATATTATTAACCACAAAATCATATTATAAATACTAGTTATCCTTTTAGTTTCAATAACTAATTATGAATTTATATTTCCTTTATTTCTTTCTTTCAAATTAATTAATTTTATCTTCAAAAATGCTTCTACAAATAAAATTGTTGCAACAGGAATTTAATCTATGAATTTTTTAGTAACTTTGTAGCTCTAAAAGAAAAATAAAAAGATTCTATTTTCATTATTTAAAAGTTTCATTTTTTACTAGTATCTCTTCTAGTAATAATCTACTAAATTTTCTTTAAATAGATAAACATTTACAAAAAATTAATTTAAAACATAATACAGGTTATTAATCAAACAGATAATATATAGCGTCTATACCACAACGCCGATCTAAATAAAAAACATTGTCTGAGTCCGAATGGAAAACTGATGTCCTACAAATTGAAGTTCTACGGCTTGTAGAGGATTCTCCCTCGTTCAGAAGTTGTTTTCTCCAGTTGTTGAGAATATTCATAACTCGCGTACATAAATTATTGTCTTTTATGTTCCCACGTTATTGTCTTTGAAACACGCTAACCATGGATTCTTAGATACTTTCGATCTCTATTTGAGATAAAAAATCAAATGTACATTGTTCTAATAGAACCTAGAAACTCTTTCTAAGATCTTATTTCTCCAAACACTGGATTATTACTTGAAAAACACAACCTGTCCATTTTAAGCGGTTAACTCAACTTTTAGAAAACACATCTTGTCCCTCCTAACGCTGGACTTAGACTGACTTTACCATGAGGCAAATTCCTACTTCCGAAAGCGTTCTTTCCGGTTACTGTTCACACATTTTACCGCACTGCCGTAAAATACAAATAATTTACATAACAAAACAAACAAACTAAATTACATTAAAATTAAACATAATAATTCATACTGTTGTCTTGAAAATCCATTTTTCTTTTATTAATGAAGTTACTACATTTAATTTATTATTTGAATCTCTTATCTCTTTGGCTTAACCGCGTCTTTTAAATGAGTCTATATTAAAATCTGACTTTTCACATTGTCACAAAACCCCACAAGGTTTGTATTTCAATACAGGTATTGGAATACAAAGCTTTTATATATATATATTTCAAATCGAAAAAAAAATATTAATGGATGTTCAAGACATTTCATTTCAGAAGCTAAGGACCTCATGAAAGAAAATAAGTATCCCTAGTATACTTAATTTAAGAAAGATTCTCTTTTTCTTATAAAAACTAAAAAATCTATTTATTAATAATCCTATTTTACTATCTCAATTTGTTTGAGTCATCATAACTCATTTGTAAGAAGAAAAAATATATACGAATCAATTAGTGCCAAGCCTTATCTCTATTTATACAATAAAACCCATCATCAGTTTCCTTTCCAACCTTGTTGGCTGAAACTTTCCATCAACATTTTTTGTTGACAGGATCCCGTCACTCAAAGCTTATCTCCCAGACAGCCGTCTATATACTTTTTCTCGTCTCATCCTCTTTGCCAAGACGACATTTCTACATCCTTTGAAAATCTACCTTTGACTCTAGATATTCATCTGAATCATTTTTCAATTAAACACAATTACAATTTAAAACCTCTCATTTTAATTAACATTTTTACGAAATTATTTACTTATTACTCAACATTACTTCAATTCACCTTAAAACTTTTCAATTATCATCTTATATTATTACTCATTTTAATTTAAACCCAATAACTATTTATTCTTACTTAAAATCTCAATTCTCTTTTGTCTTGCTGGGATAACATGTTAACTACTGATTCTACAATTACCAAAAACTCTTTTCTTCAACTAAAATTCAAAAATATAATATCATTATTATCAAAAAGAAATATAATTACTTACAAAACTCATCTATTTATTTAAAAATTACCTCTTTACAATTGTATTGTCTCTCAGTATCCTATCTTAAAATTATTTCCATCTTATCTTTCATATTTTAATAATTCAAGTTGCATTAATCCCCAAACAAATTCTTCATAATAAAAAACTCCTTATTATTTACCTATATTCTTTCATAAATAATCTCCTTATTTCAACGTAGCTTCCTTCAAAAATCATAATAATCGCCGTATTTCGTAGACTTCCTTAAATCTCCTCTTGTTTCATTAAAATCGTCGCATATTTCCTTTATTTCATTAAAATCGTCGCATATTTCCTTTATTTCATCGTAGTATTCAAAAAACCTCTTAAAAACTAAAATTTACCATTAATGCAACCTAACTACTCTTTTTATAAAAGCTTATTAACAGAACAACTTCATTTTAAATACCACTTTACTCAACAATTCTGTAAAGTCATCATCTTCATATAAAACTCAAAAATCTCTCATTTAAACTACTTCTTATTAAAATCTCCTTAGTCATCTATTACTTGTATATAAAAAAACTTCAAAAAATAATAAATTTTACATTGTTTTCCCAGCTAACACCGTATTTCATCAAAATCTTTAGACACCTTTATCAAATAACTTCTCACAATCATCTATTGTTTTAAATTCAAACCTTATTTATTAAAAAACGTTAATTCTTTTATTTTATTTATAAATTTCATCAAAATCTCTTTATATTATTGTTAATTTATTACTCCTTCCTTTAAAGAACAAAAACTTAACCTCCTTCATTCATTATTTAACATCAAAAACTTAAAAAACTTAATTATTATCTGTCTTGGCAAAACTCACATAAATTCTCAGACTTTAAACAACTATTCTTCATATTCACAAATCATAAATCACTTAAAACTAACAATTTTTTATCTCATATTATCTAATAATCCTTAAAATTTATCAATGTCAGACATACAACTTATCGTTCTACAATTTAACATCTAATTACCTATCCTAATCAGCTAATCAACATTTTTACAGTTTTATAAAAATTATACATTTAGTTACGTAAGTACTCCCTAATAATGTCACGTCCGGTTTATTCCTAGGCTTTGTTTCTTAACAAACCCCCTCCTTCTTTATACAAAAATAAGAACTCTTCGTTCTTACCTGAACTTCTTCTACTAAATTTCTGTATTCCTCAACACAAAATAAGAACTCTTTGTTCTTTAAACTTCTCAAAATTGTCAAAGTTTTAACTATATTTCATTTACATAAGTCATATGACAATTTTTGTTTTTTTTTTTTTTTTTTTTTTTTTTTTTTTTTTTTTTTTTTTTTTATTTTATTTTTCAAAACTCGGCCGGGGTTCATCATAGTCACAGTAATTGAATTATACTCCTCTATGCTTATGATGAAGCCCTGCCGAACGTCGATTAATAAAACCCTCCTTCGTTCCATTTTCTATTTTATTTTTATTATTATACCTTTTTTATTTATTTTTTATGAATTTTTTGTTTATTTTATGCATTTTTCTTCCTAACTCTCCTACATAGGTTCTTCTAACCGTCTACTTTATACCGTGCATACTTCTAATTGCTCTTTAGACTCTTACACAGAGTAACATGTTGTGACGTTGAAATGTGCAGTGGTTGAATGCAATATCCCTACTTGATTCAAGATAAAACCCAAAACACATCCCTATTTCACAACACGCCCTCTTATGCAGTCTCAGAATGCCTTATTCTTGCGAATAAAACATTCTATTATTACTACATAAACTCCTACCTCCTCCCAAAATGTTCATGTACTCCTTAAATGCATCTACACGAAGAAAATTTTAAAATTCATAAAAAATTTCATTAAAATCGTTTCATCCGAAGTTGAAATAATGTTTATTTTTACCAAGTTTATTACTAGCATCGTCGATTTTCTGTTTATGTAATCCTTTCTAGATGTTATTATTCAAATTCAAAAAGAAATTTTATTTTTTAAAGTTTATTCTAAGTTTTTTACTTAGAAACTTTACTTTTAATTCTATTAAAGTTATTTAAGTAATCTACTTTCGTTCTTATTTACTTTATTTAAAACCAATTTTCCTTTATTTAAGTAGTTTTTTATTTGAAAACGCAAGTTAATTTTCGATTATACGTCAAAAGTTTTTTATTTTCAGAACAATAATTCTGTCACACGCTGTATCTCGTCTTAATGTCATGCAAAGGAATTCTAGGCCTGGTTTAAGCATAAACAAGTCCCCTCGATATGAGACAATCCTTATCTGTCTACTGATAAGACATGAAGACCTTTTGGTTCCAATACGATCTGCAAATGAATCTCAACTCTCTCTCGTCACATTTTATTGAATATTTAATATTGAATCTACCTACTTAATATTGAATATTTTTTCTTCAACACTACTCTGAATCCTCGCTTCGAACTAACTATCTTATCTATGTCACGTAAAATCAATATTTATCTTAGTACAAACAACACTCGGTTATTCACTAACAATCTTGCATCTTTCACTTAGCAAATACCTAAACGTTTCTAAATATTATTTCTTCTTAATCATACTAGCTTGGCATATAATTATTTTCTATATTTCTGTCTTAGCTTACAAAATTTATCAGTACACACAAATTATTAGTATTCATAACTCTTAATTATTTATTTTCAAACTTAAACTTACTTATTAACAAAATCTTAACTACTTTTTATTAATTATTTTTCAAAATCAAGTCCGTGTCATTATAAAATGTCTTTACATTTATTTATTCATTCCAAAATTCAATTTATTATGACTCAATTATAAATTATACATTTTTTTCGATGGTTCCCCGATTGGTGAAAGATTTTAAAATACATGATTGAATTTTTTAACACATTTTTAATGTTAAATACTTCTGTCCACACGGACAGTTTGTCTAGCCTATTCATCACAACAGACCCTTTCCTAACAAAAGATCCCACTTTGTTATTGTCTCGGAGTACTGACAAAATACCTTTCTCTTTCTCCCTTACAGACATATCTACATTTCTCCTTCTCTCAAACATCTTAGAATCTACTGACCTAATTTCAACATCTGTTTGCTTAGGAATACTAACCCCACCATTTTTGCATATCATCACAAATACTTCTTTAATACATACGTTTTCATATTTATTTTCAAAGCTACTCTTTTCACAAAAACTTTTAATTATCTGTTCTTGGGTTTGAAAGATACTCTTAAATTTTATCATTACATAATTTTTAAACTCTACATTCTTATGGTAAACTCGTTTTTTAAGATAAACAGCTGATTCCTTTATTATTAGATTATTTACTTTTACTTTATTTTTTGAATTAATTATACCTATTCCAACCCCACCAAACATATTAATTTCAACATTATTTGTTGTTTCTAGATTTACCTTGTTACATGTTAACCCATTATTTATCTTTTTTGCAATTTCTTGAATACAGTCATTCACACAATTATCCTCTATTATTATCAAATCATTTGACATGTTATTTATTTCATTAAAACTGTTAATTTCTACTTCAGCTACTGCTTGATCTAAATTGTTATCTATGTTACCAATATCTTCTACCAAAACACCTTCTACACTATTAATCTGTTCAAATTCTACTTTTTTCTCACAATAGCTTAATTCAAATTCTACTTTATTATTAGTTTCCATTACATTAATTTCCATTTTAGGATTCTGTTCTAATTTTACATAATTTGGTTTTAATTCTAGTTTGATCTGATCTAGCTTTTTATCCAAATTATCTAGTTTAACATTGTTTTGTTCAAATTTAGTATTTAAATCTTCAAACTTATTATTCAAATCTTGCTTTAATTCTAAATTATTCTGTTCAATTTTATTATTTGTTTCTAATCTACTTTGTTTAATATCATTACTTATACACTCAAATTTTTTGTCATTATCTCGTTTAAGTTCTAGATTATTCTGTTTTGTTTCTAAGCTACTTTGTTCAAATTTCTGATCAAATTTACTCATCAATTGCTCAAACATACTCTCCATTTTCTTATTTTGATCATTATTTATTACACCCTTTTCTACTCTGTCTTGTTCAATTACACTAACCTGCTCAACCTTTAAAATATTATTATTAGTACCCTCCATTTTATTTATTATTATTATTAGTTTTTAATTTTAAATTTAAATTTTAGTTACCAAAATCATCATCCTAACCTGTTCACTATTATTTACAATTATTATTCCTGAACCCATTTTTATCTTATCATATTTAACACAAAAAATTTTTAAAAAAGAATCTTTCTTATCATTATAAAGAGAGTCCTTACCTTGATTTTAAGAGTTCTCATTACCAAAATCACTGTATTTTCGACTAAAAAGCCCCACGTTGGGCGCCATTTGTAACAGTTCAAAAAAGAGGTGAAGTTAATTTTAATGTTATTAATTTGTTAATTTGCTCGACTATAGGGCGCCAGGTTTGCTTTAGCATACCAATTTAGAAAAAAGAATGAATTTAATTATTTATAAGATCTCTGGGGTCGTAAGTTCTTTTCACAGTGTACTTACAGTGGATTTTGGTTTTTTAATGAGAACACTTTGGCTGAAATGTTACAAAGAAAACATTTATTAAATATTCAAAGAAACATCCTACAAATATTATTAACCACAAAATCATATTATAAATACTAGTTATCCTTTTAGTTTCAATAACTAATTATGAATTTATATTTCCTTTATTTCTTTCTTTCAAATTAATTAATTTTATCTTCAAAAATGCTTCTACAAATAAAATTGTTGCAACAGGAATTTAATCTATGAATTTTTTAGTAACTTTGTAGCTCTAAAAGAAAAATAAAAAGATTCTATTTTCATTATTTAAAAGTTTCATTTTTTACTAGTATCTCTTCTAGTAATAATCTACTAAATTTTCTTTAAATAGATAAACATTTACAAAAAATTAATTTAAAACATAATACAGGTTATTAATCAAACAGATAATATATAGCGTCTATACCACAACGCCGATCTAAATAAAAAACATTGTCTGAGTCCGAATGGAAAACTGATGTCCTACAAATTGAAGTTCTACGGCTTGTAGAGGATTCTCCCTCGTTCAGAAGTTGTTTTCTCCAGTTGTTGAGAATATTCATAACTCGCGTACATAAATTATTGTCTTTTATGTTCCCACGTTATTGTCTTTGAAACACGCTAAACATGGATTCTTAGATACTTTCGATCTCTATTTGAGATAAAAAATCAAATGTACATTGTTCTAATAGAACCTAGAAACTCTTTCTAAGATCTTATTTCTCCAAACACTGGATTATTACTTGAAAAACACAACCTGTCCATTTTAAGCGGTTAACTCAACTTTTAGAAAACACATCTTGTCCCTCCTAACGCTGGACTTAGACTGACTTTACCATGAGGCAAATTCCTACTTCCGAAAGCGTTCTTTCCGGTTACTGTTCACACATTTTACCGCACTGCCGTAAAATACAAATAATTTACATAACAAAACAAACAAACTAAATTACATTAAAATTAAACATAATAATTCATACTGTTGTCTTGAAAATCCATTTTTCTTTTATTAATGAAGTTACTACATTTAATTTATTATTTGAATCTCTTATCTCTTTGGCTTAACCGCGTCTTTTAAATGAGTCTATATTAAAATCTGACTTTTCACATTGTCACAGTGTTAGGTAACATTATATCAAAGTTTAACTTGTAAGTAATCATTGCACTGCAGTTTTATAATTCAACATATTTTCAGTTCAAATTTTAATGTTTATTTTGGTATAAATGTACTACCATTGTTATAAGTTTGAAATAATCTGAAAATTATTAAAACATAGTATTTAGATTGTTTGTATTGTTAGTTTCTATATATAATATTTTTAAACAAATAAAATGATTAAAGATGTTTTATTGTATATATCTGTATACCGTACATGTTCAGGACAATAAATAGTTGAAATATCATGTGTTAGTGAGTTTTTGATGAATTGTACAAGTTTTAAACTCTTAATCAGTTAACGGTAAATATCTAGTACTCTTGATGTAATGATTTAGTAGTGAAATTTAAGCAAATCTTGTTATACATACCTTGTTTTGAAATTATGAGATCATCTTTTACTTGGGAGGACACTTTTGAAGTATCAAAATCCAATATTTCCGTATTGTAAAAATAAGCAATATTCAAGTTTGGATTCGTTGTTCAGAGTACGCAATGAGCCTATACATCTAGGTTTCATAAGTTACACATAGGTAATAGAATAGAGTGTCTTTAGACACATGCACAATAACTGTCTTCTAACAGGTAAATATTACTACGCTGTATGATTTCAGAATCATGTGAACTAGGTCTTGGCAAGTCAAGATGTGTAGGGGTATATGTATTTATTTAGGACCTAGCCAGACCTAGTAAAGCAACTAAAGTTCTAGTAATCTCTCTCTCCCCTCTCTCTCTCCCTCTCTCCCTCCCTCTCTCCCTCTCTCTCCCCCTCTCCCTCTCCCCCTCTCTCCCTCCCTCCCCCTCTCTCCCTCTCCCTCTCTCTTCCTCTCTCTCTCCCTCTCCCTCTCTCTCACAGCCAAACGATATTGATTCGAGAAATCGAATCTGGTACCCCAAAACCTTAAAGTGTTTTATGTTTCTCGTTATTCTTCCAAAAGTAATCTTTTAAAGTTGCATCTTGGCCAAGCCATACTTCTTTATGTCTCTTATCCAAACTTTACTCCCAAGTTGTATAGAACTTAATTCTCATATGTTATGGTGTCTGTCAAAGTATATCTTTGGTCTCTCCCTCCATAGAAATCATTTGTTTTTTCTACAATTTTTCAAATGTGACCAGTTTGGAATTAAGAATTTGAGCTAAACTGGTAAAGTTGTTCAAATTTTGCTTCTCAAACAGTAGCTCTGCTGGAAAAGCACACATTCAAAGGTGTGGCTCGATAGGTTAATAGTAAAACATAAGGGTCCTCATTCTTCCTTAGTATGTTTTTGCAAATTATGATTTCCTTTTCTGCTTGTTCATTTGATTAAAGGTAGTGGGTACTGGATGCGGTAATAATGAAGCCCATGTCATTAAAAATTTGTTTCATTTCTTTAGATGCTAGCTGCGTACCATTGATACACCTCATAACGTTAGTCACTCCTGACGAGAAAATGTAGATAAGTGGGCTCTTTTTATGTCTTGAGTAGTTATCGTGTTCATTGAAATCATTTCAATATACTTTGAAAAGTAATCCTGAATATAAATACATTTTACCCTTGTGTTCAAACTAATCAGCTCCAACTTGATCCCATGGTCAGCTTAGCACATCTGACCATCTGCCAGGTTCTGACCCACTTTTATTATTCTGAGACACTTACTACAGTCTCCACTTGAGTTCTCTACTACACGTTTAATGTCCTGAGTCACTCCTGAATACCACACAGTTTCTCTCGCTCTGGCTTAACACTAATTCACACCTAAATTGTCCACTGTGTATGTGTTCTAATAGGTACTTTTTTTCTGAGCTCTTCAGGGATGAAAATTCTTGTTCTTTTCAAAATTAACTTTTTGATATGTACAAGATTACCTCATTCTTTAAAGTAGACAGTGTTTTCAAATTTTGATGAATCACCGGTAAAAATACATTCACGAAAAGCAATGCAAGTTGTGTTCATAGACTGGAGATTTTTAATAGTTTATAATTTCTTATTTAGGCATTTCTTATCTTATGACAACAGATTCCACAAATATCTCTATTTCATCAATACATCACTACATTCATCATGTACATCAGGCTTTACTGGTGCTCTAGCTAAAGCATCAGGTACAATGAAATTTTTACCAACTTCATGACGTATTATGTAGGGCATCAGTCGCATATCCAGTTCTGTAAGCTGCTTTATTCTTCCATGGCTTATTCAAATGCCAATTTTTGATTATTCAGTGTCCAGGTTTTTCTAGTACAACACTCCTGATGTAGTATATCGTCAAGAGTTTCACTATATACTTGATGAATACCCATCTAGTGAAATTATTTTCATATATTGTTCTAATCTGGCCAATAAAGTCGGTTGTGCATTGCTCATACAGTCGGACGTATGTATGGACTAACCTCAGTTTATAGTGTATTTTCTGCCGAACTCTTTGCTATTTTGTAAGGCCTTAAAACCATTCCATCTGGTTTTCGTCACTATCTTTTGTGTTCCGATTCCAAAAATGATTTACAGTCTATCCAGGATATGTATTCTAAGAATTCCTTGGTTGAAAATATTTTGTGTTTTATACACAGATTTCAACTACGGGATGTCGGAGTATCATTTTGCTGAGTACCTAGGTATTGTGGAATTTTCGGAAACACAAATGCTGACGAAGTGGCAAAGGAAACTACAAGTCAGATACTAGTCTCACAGCGTGTTTTGGTATCTGACTTTGTATCCACAGTTAAAATTATTTTTCATACGAAATTCGAAGAAGAGTGGACAAATACTGAGTCCAATAAGCTTGAGAAAGTAAAATATACTGTCTGTCCGTATAATTCATCTGTACATGACAGTTGTCGAGAGCAAGTGGTGGTTACCCATGTTCGTATCCGTCATTCCATGATCACTCATGGATTTCTGATGGAACATGGGAATCTGCCCCAATGCCCATTTTGTCAAGGTGTGTTATCAATTAAGCACATCCTAACTAATTGTGTTATGTTACGAGGTGTGCGACGAACTTTTTGCACTACCAAATTCCATTCAGGCAATGTTGGGGTATAATTCTCAGATCCTTGATCGGGTATTGTCCTTTTTGCGTTGTCTGTATATTTTTGATAAATTCTAATCAATTATTGCAGAGTAATTCTACAACTCTGTAATATTATGTGTAGTTTTCTTTTAAATTGTATTCTTTGTAATTCGTTGCAGGGCCATTTTACAGCCTTGTAATATATTATGTTGTTAATTTTTTGTGTGTGTTTATCTAGTTTTTTAAAATTGTTATTGTTTTTAATGTTTTATTTTTAAGATTTTAAGGCAAAGTATCTACTTACCAAATTTTTTGGAGGCGATAATGACGGAAATGGTTTTTTGCCTTAAAACTCCAACAACAACAAAAAATTGACAGGTTAAAAATAGTTTTCAGTGGAGAAATTATTTCTTTTTAAAATAGGGTTAAAAATAACCGTTTTTGGAGTGAACATAAGTTATTCCTTAAGCTCTGATTCATCAATTCCTAATGGAACATATAACACAAATGTTTAGTCTATAATTCATTTTCAATTTTAATGGTGAAACCTTATTTTGGAAGGACAAATTTTATTTCAAATAAATTTAAACATTACTTCAAAAAAAAATTGTTCTATAGCCACTGAGTAGTAAACTAAGTGAACTAGTAAAAAAAATCTAAAATTTTATAATTGAATATAGAAAAGATTATTTATCATTACTTTTAGAAAAAAATATTTCTTCTTTGACTGTTTCAGATAAATTAATTAAAGACACAGAGCATTACATTCATGATACAATTCTTTGGCCTTGTTTATGAACTTGTTCTTTTTAAAATGCACAGTGCGGGGGAAGATGGACAAAATACTACTATGTATGTATTGCATTTTGATATTATCTTTTTATACTTACACACAATTTAATAAGGGCTACTTAATAGTAAATTTATTTTCAATTTATAAAGTTATTTTAAGCCCTTGACCTTGTTTGTTTTCATTTTAGGGTAAGTTAGTGGTCAGTATCTCTGATTCTTTTCATGCTGATATATGTTGTTGGTGTATGACCTTTGTTGTTGTATGGGTTTTGAAAAGAGAAATACAATAAAAGAGTACAGCACCTTTAACAAAAGCATGTTGCCTGTAGTTGTTAGCTTTTTAGTTGTCATGGAAGCTACTTGAAGTGCCATTGTGTTCCAATCACATTGTGAACTGCACATAAACACTATCAATTTTCATTGTGTTATCATCAGGTTAAGGCATATATATTATTGAATTTTCTTTATTATGACAGTGTTTTTCAAGAAGCAAAAAATATCAAAATTTTGTATATTCAATGACTTTCAATGATTAGTTAAACAATGTAGTTTAATATCTACAACCAGATTAAATCTAAAGATAAATACACAAAAAAGGTAACAAAATATTGTGACGAAAAATACTCTCTATATATTAAGAGAGTATTATGTCTACTTTTTTAAGACATAAATTACCAATTATGTAATCGGAGCATCGATTATCCGAACATCAGTTATCTGAACATTCAATTATCTAAACCGGGTTTTTTAAATATTTTTTATTTGTTTATTTATTTTTTAATGTGAGTATTTTTAATTAAATTGATCTAAATCACTTATTGGTATTGTAAAAAAAATGTTAAAATTATTGTTATTTTGAATAAAATCAAACGAAAAATAAAATTATTTCCCCCAGATCGTCTATAAGGGAAGCCATCCCTAATCGTACAGTTTTTCAGAAATTGCTTTGTTATTTGTATCTGGTTCATTTATACCGTGCAAATAAAACCATTTCCCTTTTATCAAACGCTTCCGCTCTTTTTGTTGTTGACCGGATGTCTATTGGACCACGTATTGAGAACAAAGCACATATGTAGTTCATTGCATCTGTTTCTGTAAAAACCTTTCCGTTCATTTGGCTGGTTGTAGATAGCTTACTTTCAGTTTTAAACCGTTCTTTGTAAGCTGTATTCCTCATTTGTGATCACTAAAAAAAAAAAAAAAAAAAAACATTTCAACAAAAAGAAAACGAGTGGTTCTTTCATTAAAAGATATAATGGAAATTATTACGGGGCTGAAAAATCAGGTCAGACATTAGCTATCGAGTTCGTGTTAGTAAATCAACGATAACACGAATAAAAAATAATTCTGATTCAATCACCAGCTACGCACATAATCCTAAGCTTGACAGTGAGGCGGATATACATACTATATTTACATAAATAAACAAACATGTTTTTTTTACAAAGTTGTTGTTTTAGATCTTCCTTTTCCTTATTATATACAAAAAAATTAAATATATATATATATATATATATGTGTGTGTGTGTACATGAATTTCAATTATCCAAACTTTTGATTATCCTCTGACAACATTAGTTCGGATAATCAACGCTCTACTGTAATTGATGCATTTGCTATTTTCATGTCTTTTTTACGTCCCTCTCCATATAAAAATCTACAATTTATTTATCTGCAATATTTATTTTATATTAACAGAATTTCAAAATAGATATAATTACTTAATTATCAAATATTGTTAGTTTTGAGGTAATCACTCAGAATTTATTGTTGTAATAATAATAATAATAATAAGCATAAGCAATCAAGAGTAAATTATAATTTGCATTTCTCTCACTTAACTGAATGTTAACTCAGAATATTATTGCATATTTTCATAATTTTTTTAATAAATGCGTGTATTCTATTTGAGTATTGTATTTGTATATTATATTATTTTTTAATCAAGCATTTTCATAATATTGGTATTTCTAATAAATAAAATACTTACCATTATTACTTGACATTTCTCCTGCAACCTTTGCCCACAGTTTCCGCTGAATGTCTCGCGAATGGTAACCTTTATCTCTCATATCCCACAATGGTATTTTTCCTTGAACAGCAATAATTAATTTCTCACTTTCCATGTTCACGACAAAAATTGACAATAGATGTGCATACGTACAGGCGACTACAAGCGTAAAATCCCATTCCGATTGGTTCGGTCGCTGGTCGCCTGTAGTCGCCAGTTGTCACGCTCTCAAGGTCGCTAGAAGTGGACGCAGTGTTTGTTGTGTCTGTGGTTTGGGATCAGTCGCGTGTACACGGCCGACTACGCGCAACTTATAAGTCGCTCAAATACGCTTCCAATGGACGACCAGCCTAATGTTCTTTTTTACACTTTACCAAGGCGTAACTTTGCACAGAATTTAGTTTTAGATTCAAAGTTAAATAACATTATCAAACCATGGAATATGCACCGATCGTTGCTCTAGATATTCAGGCGATCAGCCTAGATAATGATCGAGCAGTCTGTGTGCAGCACTGCTAATGGCGACGTCTCTTCCGCATATTTTTAGTTCCTTTGTTCTTGGTAGAATGGCTTGTGCATTCCCCCACTACTTCTATCTATCTTTTGATTGGTCTATACTACACACTCCATTTCTGACAACTTTATTCTCATTACTTCACAAAATATAATTTTACTTAATTTTATTAAACATACCAATTTAGTTACTTTTTAATAATTATTTTAACTACAAAATTTTAAACTAATAGTTTATTATAAATTTTTGAAATAAAACACATAGCCTACTTAGTTCTATACGTTTAACCATTCTGAAATCCTGTCTGTATGTCAACATTCCACTTTTTATTATCATTCTTTGAACGCAAATAATCCATGCAATAAAAACCTTTTACCTTTTTATTACATTTATGGATTACTCACGTTACCTGTAATTAATCACATTTCTCTGAATAAAATGTATCTCAGCATAAAGATATCAAAATTGTGAACGTCACACACTGCCACTTATTTTAAATTTTGTACTCCGCTGTCTAGGATTAATAACCGAATAATATATTCAGCCTTAAGTTAATGTCTGAAGTTATTTGGCTGTAATATACAAGATATATTCAGAACGTAAGTTCAATTCTAAATATTGTCACTGCAGCATTGCGGTTGCAATAACTCACATGGATGCCAAGTGTTAGTTAATTCATTGATAAAGCATTTACTACATTTTCGGACTTTGAAGCAGCACATGCATGCTGTGTATGTGTTTATAATGTTTTAGAAAATCATAATGTCCTATGTATGTAAAATGTGGATGTGATCTATTTCATGAATGCGAAAAGTTTTAAACTGGCTAAAACTCACTGTTGAATTTGTGACGTTTATAGTGAACAAACAATGAATGATTCAATATTATGTAGATGCGTCATAAAATACTTGACTCAAATATGTGCATGATGAAATTAGCAACTGTCAATAATGGGAAAGTAACATTGCAGGCGGCATCTATTAAAGATAATAAAGGATTACAACATTTGGTACTCAACTATGACAAATGTCACAATAGATGGGAGAAACTATATTCAAAAGTAGTGTAAGATGTGTTCATCAAATAGCAATATAAATGGTTTTGAACTACTGTATATTCTTATTTTTATTTAATAGCTCATCGGAACTTACATCCTGGATATCCTTCATAAAAATTAACCATACAGTAATAAATAATCTTTAAATATTTGAAGCTAATAAATCATTTTCTAATCTCTAGTTTTGTTTTGTACATGGTGTTTCAAGCTCTTATTCAGGTTGTAGTGTTGTGGGAACAAAATAGATTTTACTAGATTTTTCTTGTTGTCTAATTTTAACTCATGTTATTTTTTACAGTGATATCAAAAATGCTCTCATGGAATATGGAAGGCAAGCCAACATTATTGAAAGTCAGTTGCAAATGTGCTTGGTATGTAGTGCTGAAAACCTATAGTATTTAAATAAAAAATTATTCTTACATGTATGTGAGACCTGTCATCATATTCTCGTTAATTGCTTCAATGTTATGAAATCTCTTCCCTTTCACAGGTGATTTTAGATTAGGAAAAAAGTCAGCCAAATCCCTAGAAACCAAATTTGGACTGTAGGAGGGCTAAAGCACCTGTTTGATTCAATGTGTTGTCAAAAAAATCATGCACAAGAGGTGATAAATGGGTGGGGGCATCATTGTGATAAAGTCACCAGTCACCACTTTCTCACAGTCGAGGCTGTTTTCTTCTTACTGTATCTTTCACCTGGCAAAGAACATTGATGTTCTAATAGTTTAGCCTGGAGGAGCATACTCAAGATGCCATAAACATTGATAAATTTAGAAACACTGTCAACATGATCTTGATATTGTACTGACTTTGCCTCACCCTTGTTTCTTTTTGTTTCCAAATGTCTAAATAGAAATGTCTGTCACCATTTGTTTCTTTTAGGAACACCTTAGCAAATGCTGCGAAAGCCTAGCCTTAAATCTTAGAAGAACGTGTATTCATTGTTAAGAGTTTGGTTACTAGTTCACATCTTTTGATGTTGTCAGTTCTTATACAAACGGTGAAAAACCTCTCGGTCTTTGTCTTAAGAAAATAGTATAAAATAGAGACTCCTAGCCCTTGAATACTAATGTCATAGGGTCATTTTATTTATGTCATCAAGGTCAGACGAAAACAGAAGTTGGAAAAGAGTAACCTGATTGGAAAGATGAAATGCAGTGATCCAACTTCTAGGAAGCTTGGGATTGTCACACCTGTACTCCACTATAAGTGAACCAATTCCAAATAAACCAACCATAGCTGATTCCCATTTCTCAAGTAAAATACTTTCATCCTATGGCTGATCACAATACCAATTGAGCGTAATGATTTCCAAAAATAGTTGAACACAGTTAAAGACATAGCCTTAGCTAATAGGTATAAAAGTGTCATAATGTATCACCTACTCAAAAAATAAAGAGGCCCCAAAGGAAAAAGTTTAAAAGTCTTTTGTGATTACTGAGTTTGGTAATATTCTTCACCAAAATATCTTAATCATCACTATCTATAAAATAATAGTAACAATGTGTTTCCACAACTAGAGCAATATCCATAGTATACTCTGTCCTAAAAGTACAAGGCCTATAGAATCAAATACGAAGGTCTATAAATTAACATGTCACGATTATAATAATTTCTATATAGACTAAATAAATGTGTTAAATATTTTATCAAATATGTGTCGATAAAATTAAATTTTCTAGAGGCTGAGTTCAGCCTAAAACCAGAATTTTTATCAAAATTTGAGATACAAATAATGATAAATTGTTATTTACTAAAATAAGTCTTTAAAAACAATTAGTTATAGAAAAAAAATTTAAGAAATTAAAAAAAAAAATGTTAGATCAGTTTTGTAATTAGTTGTGGTACTTTTTAATTTTGTAATCTTCTAACATATTTAGTTCATTACTGAATATTGTATTCATAACTTTTTGAATTAAGCGATATTTATAATATAAGCCTACATCTTTCAGTTTTATTAATGTACAATTAGTTAGCACTTTATCTATCTAATAACTCGATGCTTAAGAATCACTAAGAATACTTAGTTTCCACAACAAAGATTATCACCACCAGAACATTCCAAAGAACACATTTGGATCTTCAGTTGTACACAGTGGAGCACAACAGATGGCTGGGTTGTATGTAATGTGAGAATTCACATAGTTGTCGAAACTTTGTCTTGGTGGTGAAATAATTTATTGTGGAAGCTGAGTTATTGTTTTTATTTAATAATTCTTATTGTCACAGGTCCAATTCAGTAATAGTATCTGAATGCCAAATTTTATAACTGAAGTAATTGTTTTAATAATTTAATTACATATTTGTACCTTTTAATTGAGCTTTATGGATGTATTAAACAAAATATTAAGCATATTCAATTTTTAGAGAGATCATGAGATGCTGAGAAAAAATTCAACAGATGTGGTGGATGAAAACAGACGTTTGCTCAGGCAACTTAAAGAGAAATGTGAACAGGAATCTGGAAGTCAGAGCTTGGTTAAATTGGAAGAATCGCTCATGATTCGTAATTTACAACAGCAACTATCTCTTTCAGCCAGTGTAAGAAGTTATTTTGCTATTTTGAGGTTTTTACTGTGTTGTAGCAGAACTTATGGTTACTAGAGGGATGAATCACTTTTAATTTCTACTCGTGAGTTTAGTAATCGATTTAAACATATCATGGTTATTTACAAATTAACATAAAAATATACATTAAAAACAAATCTAAATTATGGTGGCTGAAGAAGAATGGAAAGAAGTGTGAGGACAGCTAAGTACCATAGTTGAACAACAGGTTTGAAAGAAAGGAGGTTTGTTGCAGATAT
Organism: Aphrophora alni; assembly: GCA_963513935.1. Taxonomy (NCBI): domain Eukaryota; kingdom Metazoa; phylum Arthropoda; class Insecta; order Hemiptera; family Aphrophoridae; genus Aphrophora; species Aphrophora alni. Next base: position 49,583,430 of record OY740774.1, read on the forward strand.
GTTAAGACTAAACATATTAGGCATCCTCCTACTTTTTTTATAACTAAACATTCAATTCATGATCTTACAGATAACATCTAATGAAAGAAAAAATAATTTTTCAAAAAAAAAAAAAAACTTTATGTCTTCAAGACATTTTAATGACTATTCAATTAATTCAATATGCCTATGCTTCACACAGATAACAACAGGGTAGCAATATGGCTCTGCCTCCTAATCAATGATATAAAGTTTAAATTCAAAATAATACCATACATTCAATATCTTAATCTGATGTACAAGAATAATATTTTCTTAATCATACTCTAATTAATATCTAACAGAAGACTAATAGAATATTTTGAAGTTTGCACAAGTGTTACTCATTACAAGTATTGTTTGATTACAGATCTACAAATAATAATAGGTTAAAAAGTAAGTAGACCAAAACTTTGTAGGAAAATCTATACACAATTTACAGTAATAAATTATTCATATTGAAAAAAATTTCATAATTGAGTGAAAGAAAAGTATGTAGCCTATAACTAGTTTTCTTTAAGGTCTGAAATAGCAAATTGCACAAGTGCAGTAAATTTACTCAGTTTAGCTATGATGAGAAGCAATTTAAAAAATGGTTTTCTATTGCTTCCCAAGTTTTATTTCTTGATAGAAAATGGGAAAGTGGCACTTGTTTGTCCCTTTTTTATGTTTATATCTAAATCATAATTTACTTCAGTCAGTATGATCGTGTTGAGGGGATTTTGAAATTTCTGAAATATTATAAAGTATTGTGATGAGTATAACCAATTATTTTTCGTTTGTGCAAAAATTCTCACCAGCATATTCAAGTACCTAAAATTTCCTTTTCACTTATCAAATATAGCATTTATTGTGGTTTTCGTTTTCTTGAAAGATAAGCAATAGGACACTCTAGGTTATTTTAAAAATCTCCAATGCTGACATTGCTTGTTGTGTCACAATAATAATTCTGTTTCTCCATTCTTAAAAGTGACTTAGAGGTGGGGCGTTTGTTAACATTTTCTTGATTTTTTTAAAGCTGTTTTACATTATTTAGAACTTGTTATTGTTTATTTAATTTTCAGGCTTTAGTTTTTCCATCAGTGGGTGTATGATTTGTGCATATTAAATATACTTTCGATAGAAGCCAGAGTATATATATATATTTTTTTATACCTAAAAATTTAACCATTTCTTTTTATTATAACAATTTTGAGCAGTTGGTCTTTTTATTTTTGACTTAAATGCATCATTTCTTATTATCAAAATTCTTTTCATATAATCAAAATTATTAATTCCTGAACTTACTAATTTTTTAGAATTTATTTAATTAGTAATCAGGACTGTGTTACTTTATATTGATTTTAAGATTTAACATTTAACACAAATTTACATTATATATATTATCTTATACTATACATGACATAATTTATTCTTTAATAATTATCAAAATTTAAAATTCCCAGGAAAATTAATTACTTTTATATCACTTTGAAATTTACTTTTTCGATTTTAAGAAATATCAATTCTTTTTAAAATTTAAACTTTGGAAAGTCAAACTTTGACCTTCACGATGATTTATTGAGAATTCCTGGTGAAATCTGCCACTGATATGATGGTATTGTGTTTTAGATTACATCCATTAGTTCCACTAGTACTGGCCATGTATCCTTCCAGATTATCATTGGATTAATTGCATTTATTCAAAATTGCCACTGTTTCACTTTGACTGAACAACTACCACTAGCTCCCTTCACTGATTTTAATTTTTAATATAATTTAATTTCATATTATTATATTTTGACTTTACTGGAATTCTTTTAGAAAATTCACTTTTTCAAAAATTTATTACAGAATATTGATTTTTAAAATTGTTACTTTGACCAGTGTAGATTCCGGCTAGTACATTTTAAGATTTTTTTTACTACCTCCGGAGAGGGTGAGTAGCCTTATTTATAGCCTGAAAATTCCCAATTCTTGTACCAATTTTTTTCTTTAGAGAACTTGAGAATATTCGGTTTTTTAGCTTTCTTGCCATTATTTCATCTTTTGTTGTATGATTTTCTAATTAGTGGCTATGTTATTTGATATTTTTCTTTCATTAAAACTCTTTATTAATCACTTTTTGTATTTATTCGTCGCTATCCTAGATCTGGCTTTAAGTTGGTAACACAGGTTCCTCCCTCTTTAACATCACGATCCGGTGGAGTTTGTCTCCTAGCAAAACGTAACCTGTATCTGCAAACTATTCTATTGTTTTTCTTTAAAGTCTTCCAGCATCTTTTCTTTTCAAGCTATCTCATCTTGAGTGAGCTTATTTTGTAAGACTTCGCTAGGGCTTCACATACAACTTCGAACTACATCTCTAGGGCTTCCTATGCTTGTGTAATCGTCGATCTAATTCTTATTTAGACCCCATTTTCTATCGTTGCTAATTTAACACCTTTTTCCACAAAACTCGCTAGTTTTGTAACACACTGTATTTGAGTCCAGTAGCCGCAACAGAATTTTTGACCGTTATTCGAAACACTCTTTTTTATGCACCTTTTTTCACACCTGCATTTCACACTTTGTTGATAATTAATTTGCCTGGGATTGACATAACATTAATAATTTGTTTAATTATTTATTTTTAAGCTTTATTTTAGGATTTGAACTTCTTATAATTTTTAGTTGTCACAATAAGGTGAGAAAACCATATCCTACACGTTGGTTATTAAAATTTATTTTTTCTTTAATTTACGTTAACCTTTTTATTCATTCAGCTAATTGTATAGCAAGCAACTTTAAATTTCTTTTTTAATCCACTTTTATTACGTTAGCAAAGTTGCACTTTTTCGTCAACATTTTTATTTACTTTTTTAAAAATTATTCAAATAAAATTAATCTTATTTTTCTTTTTTGTTTTCAAAAATACTTAATTTTCCCGAAATCGGATTATTTTTGAAAATTTTATTTTTCCTCTACATTGGCGTGTGTCAACTTATATGAATACCCAGAATATATATGAATTGCGTACAGTTTGTACTACAATTACACATCCTCTGCCCTTTATATTTCATATTTTATTAAATATGGACTTCACAAACTAGCTAACTCGCGATTTTGCTGTTTAGACAAGTCGGTGAATCGTAATATTAGCACAATGCATAGTTCAGATTCATTTACTTGTCCAAAACAGAAAAGTTTGCTACAACTGTGTCAATTCCTTGCATTAGGAATCTTTTGATTTTTTAGTTTATTAACAAAACGAAAAAATCAACCCCATACAATGAATTTCCGTTGTAATACTTAACCCCATTTGCTACAGAAGATCCAGTGACCAGTCAAGAATCTATTCACTCTACACAGGATCAGTCCTGTTGAATCTAAGGGCCTCCTCTGTGTAGAGTCTTAATGGACCCCTGAGCATCCTGTACATTACACTTAGTTTTCGCTCAAAACTTCTGGTATTCCATCAAAATCCATTGGGAGACACACCTACGTGTTAAGGTATAAGATAGTAAACAGTCAGGTTTTGGCCCAATGAAGTCTCATTCAGTTTCTCTTTTGACACACCTGTCTCCCTCTTTATTCCCCTCATTATCCTATAGACCCAGGACCCACAACAGATTTACTTTGTTGGTTTTTATGAGTTTACAGACTGACATGACAGTCTTACACTATCCTAGAAGTATAGTTGTGTTTTACCAAAGCCAGTAGTGGTGCCCTACTGTCTGAGTTTATATAGATGGTCTTATCATTTGTAGACCCTATCTATATTTCTTCTTGCACATTCTGTAAGAGTAATCACCTCCACCTGAAAAAAAATTATCAGCATTCCCAGGCTTAGGTTGATGCTCTCTCTGGGTCTGACTTTGTAAACATCTGACCCAGTACTTTGAAGGTTTCAGAACCGTCCGTGTATCAAGTCACTATTTCTCAATGTATTAAAGGTTCACCTTAAAATCATCTTCTCTGTCAAAACAGCTGACACGATTTGATGACTCAAGATAATAATTCTTGTCATCCGTCTGGCACTACTTCAAGCATATCTATCCTGATGATAGGGCCAGATACCTGCACACTCTATTCTGTAGGCTGCCATTCTAGTTCCTCTAAGATAATAATATCTAATGGAGGCAGACTTAACAGCCTCCATGGTAGCAGTTGGAGTTCCTTTTATAGCACTCACAGTATACAAGCATGCCACACTTTAGACAGGTTTCTAGCAACAGTATTCTGTTGCATTTTTGGCCACCATACTACACATCCATACATCAGCATTGGTCTAACAATGCTGGTGTATATCCAGTTTGCCATCTGAGGGTTTAATCTCCAAGTGCACTTTAAAGCTTGTTTCATCATCATCAGTGAAATTTGCAAGCAATTACTAATACTTATCTTAGGGCTATTTTAGGTCAACCTGTCATCCAACTGCCAAAGAGGACTAGTTCTTCACAGTCCTAGTTTTGGTAAATGGCATGGCAGCTTTCAGAGGATTAGCCAAATGTCCTTTCTTTTTACACCATCTTTCTACAATGGTTAGTGGAGTCTGCATAATATCCAAGAAGGTACTCTGGTGTTTTCTTCTTATTAGTACTGTATAACAAAACCATCAGCATACCCCTGAGTATACCAGCCTTACTTATTTAGAATCATGAACAAGACATCTGCCACTAGGCTTCACAGAACTGACGATAGAACGCCACCCTGTGGCCATTCTCTTTGTCTTGCAGTGTTACCTACTACTCAGCCTGTGTGTGCCCTGCTTAGCATATTATTTATCCATCACACAATAGTTCACCTAGAACTTCAGCACAAGCTTTGACACTATCGAGTTAGTACTCGTGTTATCAAAAGTATGTAGTGCGGATTACAAGATTTCCCGCTTTGATAAGCATCCTTATTTCCAAAGTACTTATTATCAAAGTATTTTGGTAGACCTTCCAAAGACCTTATTTCTTATATGATATGCCTATCTAGAATTTTCTTCATTGCCTTAAGGAGAAAAGATTTAAAACTTATCGGTCAATAGTCATCCACCACTTTGTAAGATGGTCTTTTCAGTTTGGAAATAAACACCACCATTGTTCTAGGAAATTGGAAATTACCTAGTTGCTTAGCTCAAATTAAATAGGTATAGCAGTTTTGGGGTAACCAGATCTGCACCTTCTTGAAAAAGGAAGGAAGGAAGGAGCAGAAAAGTTGCCATTAATCCTTGGAGATTAAAAGGGCTGAGGGCTGAAATTATTTTTAAGCTTATTAATCCTATTATATTTGTCTACAGAATCGGCACAATTCCAGTCTTCTCGAGTTCCCCATTGGCCTTGCCTCTTTATTTTGTTCTTGTTTTGAGCTGTAGTCTGTAACATAAGTGTACGCTGAATAAAGTATGCAATGTCTCTTCCGGACTGTGTGTATGGGTACCATCTTCCTTGAATATTTGTATCCATAACATTTATCGGGTGATGATCCAAAACTTTTTGGAGTTTTGCACAGACTGACGCCTGATCGATACTCTGACAGAATTCTTTCCAAGGCCCTTTTTGGCTCTCCTTACTGTTTTATTATACTCCATGAGTGCTTTTGAGTACTGATCCCAGCTTTCTGTACATTTACATAAATTGTAATCTGTAGACATTTCCCCTCAGAGTCTATAGCTCATGATTCCACCAACAGGCACATTTTTTTATCTTCTTTGTGATTTCAGGACCTTCTTTGATATGACTCATTGATGGCTCTATTCAAAGAATTAACCATCCAATGAGTTAATCCATCCAATTTCCTAGATCCGATCCAGTTATACGAGTCTGTAACTTAATTCCTCACAGAACATGGTCCAGTCGGTATTCCTAGGATTCTTATAAGTCTCTTTTAAGTAGCTCGATTTGGCTTTAGAAGAAAACTCTCTATGGTCAAAGCTGATGATGATATGGTGTCCTATATTTTGGAATACTTTGAAGCCAAAAATACTGTTCACTCTATACGTTTGGATTTGAGTATAGCCTTTGATATTTTATCACACAAAATTTTTATTGATAAGCTTTGGTATGATGGAGTTGTAGGTATAGAATTGTTCCTACTGAAATCCTATCTTATAGGCTGTGAATGGTTAAATTTAATGGGAAGAGTTCAGACCTTCTATAGATGTCAAATGGAGTGCTTCAAGGCTTTGTACTTGTACCTTTTTCGTTTGTTATTTATGTTAATGATTTACCTAATTTTCTGCTAACAAAATGTGTTTTATATGCTGATAACAGAACGTTTTTAACAGTTGCTAAAGATCCTAAGAAAATTGCAGATTTACAGTGCAAAGATTTATTTAAAGCAAAGTATAAATAGATTTAAACGAATTTGTAGATATATATCCTTATCTTGCCTGACCTAATAAAACAAAATATATATATAGAAAGATATGATTACAACATCAAGATGAAGGGCTCACAGATTCAGGAAGTCATGCTGAGGTAATAGTTTATTGACGTCATCGCTTGTACTAACATTGTAATTATTTAATAATAGTTGTATATATTTTAATATTTTTAAATGAAGTTGGGCGCCATTTTGTAATATTTTATATTACATAAAAATAAAATAATGACAAAGAAATACTCTTGAAGAGAGCATAAAAAATTTCTTTGGGGTCGCAAGTTCTTTAATACACTGTACTTTGGAGAATTTCAAATAAAATACAGAATCCAATTTTCTGAAATATACATTTAATTATTAATAAAAAATTTATAATAGATTTCATACAAATTAAAATATTTACTGAAAAGACAAAAATACATAAATCATCACATATTTTATAATAACCTAAAATTATAATTTATTAATATTTTATTTATGATTAATCTTATGGTTGCAACCTAATTTCAAAATAAAATCTCATATTTCAAAATGCAATATTTTTATATTACAAAATCTCTTTTACTAAATACTTTATTTATTTTTAAACATCTAATGTAATAAATCAACTCATGAATGTTTTTTATTATTAATTTATACTTAATTTAACTTATTAAGCCACGTGATATCTCTGCAAACATCCTATCCAAGCTTCATTTATGTAAGTAAACTGTAAGTTCTAGTTATTTTTATGTTTAAATTTTTTATGAAACATAATTCGAGCATTTTATACCAAGCATGCCAAAATACACTGAAGCTAAATTCTATATCATACTTGAAACTTTCATTTTATTCAAATTATTTCCTCGTTCAAGCCACATGTCATCTTTCAAACTCACATCCCATCTTTCTAAGAAAAAAAAAACTTATTCAGTTTTACATCTTACTTCCCAAATAATCACTATTGTTTACTTTCTCTTTTATTCAAAATAAACTTATTAAGTCACATGATTTTTCTTTAAACCAAACTTTTGTCTTTTTTAAAACATTTTCTTTTTTTTCTCGGTACGGCTTTGTCTAATTTTCAATACTCGAAATCATGTCTATCTCTCTAAAAGTATCTGTTTCACTGGTTCAAAATTAACTTATTAATTCACATGATACTTCTTTAAACACAAACTCTTATCTTTTAGAAAACATTTTCTTCTTTCCACGATTCGGCTTTTTCTCTACAAAATATCTATTTCTCCACACGTCTTACATCTTAGAAAGTATCTATATCACTGGAACAGTCCTGCTTTGTCATTGTCTCTCCCCACCTTTACACAACGCTGATGTCACATTTCTCTTATAACTAACATTATATACGTTTTTATTATTAACATACTTTTAACAAATTTCTCTGACCATTTAGTACTAATTACTTTCTTTATTTATTTTATTCTATAATAGGATACACTTCCTGTTCACTGCCTTGAGTCAATCTTATTTGCTAGTCAGACCAAGATTACAAAACTGAAAATGTACACTATTACAACATAACCAATGCAAGATTCCCTTGTTTTAAATTACTTTCTTATATAAATAATGTATTTGGTGCATTGAAAATGGTGTTGGCACAAATACCATAGTCTGTAGGATGTGAATTGTACATAATAAGGTATGTATTTAATGATTTCACAAAATAGAAGCAAATATTCAAAGTGTATGCTCCAATGCATATTTACCCATATTTACATTAATATTTTTAGTTAGAATAGAGTACAACGCATTAATTGACATATTTATAAATGCTTGTATGACTTGAGGTTGTAATGTATGATTTATTACAGGAAAGGGATGCAATAAAAGAACTATGGCTTCAGAACGCCAAAGCTGTTGATGATCTTCAGAGTGATCTCAATCGTTGTAAAGAAGAAATGCAGAGCAAGGCTATGTATAAACAAATAGATGTTGTAAGTTACTGATATTAATAAAACAAATCTATTGTTAGTCTTGTTCTATATGTGCAGTACATGGATTTTGACACCTAAATGTGTCTTAAAACATCAAGCTATCCCAAAGTCCTAAGATAGAAATATGCCCTTGAATTAAATAAAAGATACACAAAGATTAGACTAACTTTACATGACCAAACACAAAGTATTGTTCACGATTATGTTGTCTCCTGAACTGTTATATTACTATAAACTAGGTTACATACTTTAAGCCATCAGCAGTTCTAAATTTGGGTTGGTGACTCCCAGTTTCAGAGGTTTGCATCCTCCATTGTCAAGTCAAATAAACAAAATAAAAGTAAAAAAGTCACTTACGACACAATCAACGAAATGTTGGACATCCAACAAGTCTAATTCTTAGTAAATGATTAACCCTCCAGTACACGCCTGACCATCTGTAACACCAGTACACGAATATTAAGAGAAAAAGTTCGTAATAAGATAACATTTTTGTGACCTACCTATAGCCCGACAATAAGAACATTCACTTGAAAAAAAAAGATGAATAAATGAAACCTGGTGATTTTTATAGTAAAACGAATCTCTTTTCAATACAAAAAACCTTTCACCGCTACCTACATTTTGTGTCAAATTACAGCTGTCAAGAGTGCTAATTTTTCGTTTTATCTTGGTTAATTCAAGAAATTGCAAAAAATAGTTATATATATATATATATATATATATATATATATATGTAGTATATATATGTAGGCTATACACACACACATACACACACACACACACACACACATATATATATATATATATATATATATATATATATATATATATATATGTATAAATACTAAATGTAGTACCTTTCAGTATTATCAAAAAACTACTGATAAATCGTATACTTAATTGAAAATTAGTGTATTTTGGATCTAATCATTTAGAACAGAACAAAAATATTTTATAAATTTTAAATAATGTTTTAACGAAAGAATTAATAATATAAATCTTTAGAGAAGAAATTAATGAAAAAAACTTACCTTCAGATAAATGTAATTTTCAGCACAATTAATTCATGCTTGCGGACTATTAGTCCGCACTTCAATGTAACGAATAAACGCCTGCGGAGTCTCAGTCCACGGTTGACTTTACGCGGCAAAAGGTCACTGTGTAAGTGAGCGCAATTCCAAGAAAATATCGGTACACTGCTAAGTAAAGTAGAGGGGGAAGGTACTGTCAAGCACAGTCCTTTGGTGGCGTTTTTTGTTTCTCACTTAACAAAAAAACCAAATTGCGGACTGTCAGTCCGCGACGCGTGTACTGGCGGGTTAAGAACACAAATACACAACATAAAAATATGTATTTAAACTGGCCAACTTATGGACAAATAAAAAAAATTAAAATATAACATATTGTTTATCTCCATCAAATGGATCTCAGCGATCTAAAAAAATGACTAGTGATCTTCAGATTAAACAAATGGGGATAGGTTTAATTATCTGTCGTACAAGTTAGTTACAGTCTGTCTGCTGGCCAGTTTAAACGTTTTGTCCGTTTATTTATTAAGGATTTGACTTATTGTCCAATGTTTCATTGATTGTGTGGTGAGTGTTATATATGATATAAATTTATATATCGTATAATGTGTAATGTGTTTTAACAATATTATTTATTTAAAATTATTATTTTAGAATTATTCAGTTATAAAATATACAAAATGAATAGCTAATCTAGGGGTTCAAAAGTTCAATAGTCCATAATTCTTACCCTGACTATTTTTACAACACTTTTGGGTGCACAACATATATTAAAATTATAAAACTTATTCAACAATTAGGATATTTGATATCATAAAAACTAATGAAAGGTGTGCGATGGAAGTGGATAAGTGATGGGTGAATATGATACAAAGTTAATGGTGGAAGTGTTAAAAAAATGGTATTTATATGGTTATGTTAATAAAAGTTCTTTCAGTCACAGTTTTGAGTGTTTTCTTACAGCTTTTAATTAATTTTGAGAGAGTTGCATATTTTGTTGATTAATTTAGACTGGATATAATCTGAATGAAAGGTGAATTTACAATTTACAATGTTGAAACAATTCCACGTAAAGGTAGAGATAAACAAAGTTATATATTCCACACACAATGTTTCTAAGTTCAAATCTTATATTTTTGCTACTTAACTGTTTTTTTATAATTTATTTATTTTTTATGACTAGACAATCACTTAATCTTCCTGGATCTACATAAAAAAAGCTGTTTGTTTCAATGGTTTGAATAGAATGTCTGCAAAACTTTGTTTTCTTCTGAACTATAGAGACTTCCTTTTCCTCCCAAGTGATAGTTATTTTTTCTCTCTTTTTTCAACTCGTCACATATTGCCTGAATTCTATTACTCTTTATATTCATATTTCACAAATTATATTATATTGAGATACATAATATGAATGACATTTATAACTACTGTGGTATGGCTTGTGTTTTTGATTGGTGATAATGAATATGTTTAATTGGGTTATTTTCATGAATGATCGTATAACTTTGGAATTTCGGTATGATTATAGTGATTATTTTTTTAACTTTTATTATGTTTAAAAGACTTGAAAATAAGACTTATAATATATGTTAAGACTATGTTGTATTGCACAAACAAAAAGTACATAATATACATATACATACAGCTCTATCTATACTACACATATAAACTCCAAAACAACAATAAATTATAATACAGATTTCAACTCTCATTTTAAAATTAATTCAAAGTTCTTTATTGAAAGCATCCTTAAAGATTTGAAAACTTAATCAAATTTTTAGTCTTCTTTACTTTCTTTGTTAACATATGAAATAGTTTAACTCTCCTCCCCCCCCTTCTAAACATAAATGAATGTTTAAAAAGGAGTTAACTTTGTTTTAACCAGTAGAAACACTATTTTCATACTTGTATAGCTCTGCCTTCCATAATAGTTAAATACTGATCCACTTTTCTTGTAAAAATCTGCCAATAATGTAAATACAAACAGGTACTTCAACGGCAGTATCCCCATTTATAAAAATGAAAGAGAAGAATCGGTTTTTGACCTAAATAAAATCGCTCATATGCTTTTGAATGGTAGTAAGTATTTTAATGGTACACCCGGTGCGCCATAGTGTAATCACTGTTACAGTCCACAGGCCCTTCCTCGTGCACCATTTCTTATTGTCTATTTATATACCATAATTGTTACGTAAATAATTCAAAATCGATATTTTTGTATTGCCAAAAGTATTTTCTATTCATAAAGAAGCTATACACTGAAAGTTTTATATAAATTTACCTATTTTAGGTAACATATTCAAAAGAAATAAATTGATTGGCTAAAAGCCAATAGAGAAATTAGTAACAAAATATTCACGTAAAGAACTGTTCTAAAGCTAAATAAAATGCCAAATTAATAAGTGTTTTTCAACAACAACATCAATCCTGAACTTTATTATGTTGTTATGAAACAATAAAGAACAATATTATAAAAAGGATTATTCCAGTTCATATCAAATATTTATTTATATTAATTATAAATCGCATTGAAATTAGTGAAATAATATGGCTATTGAAGCTGATTTGTTTCTTCAAACATTTATTACTTATTGTGTGATATATTACTGGTTTACAGACGATCACTTTGGCACTTGTGTGGCCAACTGACTCATGCATGGCACTGACCTCCTCCCTGCAACCTTTCCCCTTCTCTACTCCATTTATTCTTAGAACTTTTGCTTTTGTTTAGTCTTCAACATTGTGTTATCTGATATGGTGTTATTGTAGACTTTAGAAACATTAACATTTAATTTTGTGAAATTGTAAAATAAACGGGATTTTATTTTGAAAACATTTTCTTCAGTTTCTCACAAAAAAGTTATTAGAAATCCAGCGGTTGGGTACAGTAATGTTCAACCAATCGCGTACTTTGTTGTGCCAGTGAGGCGGCGCACCATCTTGCTGGAAAATGAAGTTCTCTTGTTCATCATCTTTCAACTGAGGGAAGAGCCATAACTGTAGAGTATCAAGATAAGTAGTACCAGTTACAGTTGCTTCGCCAAAAAAGAAAGGCCCATAAACTTTTTGCCGAGATATGGCACAAAAAACATTCAATTTAGGGGAGTCGCGTTGCACTTTTACAATCGTGTTTGGTTTTTCTGAACCCCAAACCCGCACATTATGAGTGTTCACATGTCCACTAAGGTGAAAGGTCGATTCATCACTGAAGACGACACTATCCAGAAAATCATCATCGTCATGTAACAACATTTCGTTAGCGAAGTTGGCACATAAACCATGGTCTGCAGGCTTTAGAGCCTGTAACAACTGCAAACGATAAGGACGTAGTTGTAAGTGTCTTCCTTAAAACTCTCCAAACAGTCGTTACAGGAATTGCTAATTCACGACTAGCCTTCCGAACGTATTATTCTGTGGGCTACGCGTGAACGACTCTCGCACTCATTCAACGCTCTCTTCACTAACTCTTGGTCATCTCGTACTCTTCCCCTTACATTACACAGTAACTACAGATTCCGTCTTTGCAAACTGTAAACACAAAAAGCTTTCTGTTCACTAGTCGAAATCTTTGCCATTAGCACTTTCTAGCGGATGGCGGCGAAAACATTGCGTGCACATGCGCACTGGAGCCAACAAACAAAACTGTTTGAGTTGCTGTTTCATTTGATGTATCATTTATAGCTGTAATTGTAGTGTAATAAAAATTATAAGGCGTTAAAACCCCGATATTCATTTTGAAACACCCGGTATAATCTATATTTGTGTGTATACATATAATTAATTATATGAAAGTAAGATACAATAAAGACGTCAGTTAAAATGATCAAAATTCAAATTTATCACAGCTTTATTTCTAGAAAAATATAGTTGCACAGTTTTTGATCCTGTATATACAACATTTTTTGTTCTAGGCAAAGTACAAATTAAAAAAAAAAAAAATTGAGACGTACAAAAATATATGTTTACTGATAAAAATTAGCAACTTTAACAAAAATTAAAATGTAATGATTTTTTTTCAACTGTTTGGCAAACACTTTTTCTATTAAATAAAAGAAAAATTGCCATAATTTGTATACAGGTTATAAAGGTGTAAAGCTTAATGCATAATGCATAAGAAATTTGGCTTATTAGTTCTGGTGGGTACAGAGATCTAAGCAAATATAATTTAAATTTATGTGTATGGTTATTTCATTTCATTCCTTCATTCAATACTATTTCTAAGTACTTCACATTATTAACTCATTTTATTTTTGGACATAGAACTATCAAGATTATTGTGTAAGCATAATATATGATGATATACTATATACTCTAGCGTATATTCTTTGTCTTTTAAAAATGAAAGACAAAATTTAGTTTTAACTTCACTTGATAACATAACTTTTTGAAAACCAAAGACATAAATATAGCCAAACAAATAGGCAAATATTGTTCATCCCTGTTTGATCAAATATTCTGAATCAAGTGTTATCAGTGAAAAATAAAATATGGACACCACCTTAAAAGGTTGAATATCTTAATATTCGAACAATCAATTATTATTGTAATTTTTGATGTTGTTGATTGCATATCTTTACTTTATACTTGTTGGACTAATGAAGGTGAAGTAGTAATAACGTACAGAAAGTCCAACACCATCAACCGGACTCAAACCTGTTTATATTGGTGATACTAAATCTGAATTATAGCAAGCTACACACCTCTATACCAATAACGAATGGATCAAACAGTACATAAAAAGAAAAATACAATAATATACCTACCAACCATCTATGTTCATATTGGAATATATTATTTAAATGCAAACGGTTTAGTTACGAAATATACTTCTTAGCAATGTTAGTCACCTGATGTATTTATATATTATGTACTTTTTGTTTGTGCAATACAACATAGTCCTAACATTTATTTTGCTATGACATGCTTAAGACTTTTATATTTTAGTCAAATAGTTTGGGGTACTGGAAGCTGATCTCTTTTTTCTTTTCCCTCCTAAATTTATAGATTTATAAAATATTAACGGTAAATCCTAAACAGGCTTGTGTGTCTAAGGATTACCTATTCTTCACATATAAAGACATTATTTATTAGGTTATAATATTATTTAATTTTTTTTTCATAAACATTTTAATATGAAATATGTTGTTTTATAATATAATGTCAAGATTGTATTTTATTTTAAAGGGAAGAAATACAAATTTATTATTGTTATTTGCATGGGCTTTGATCCTTTAAATGAGTGTGTTGAAAGTTTCTTCCATTTATTTGAACTGTTTTATAATGTGCTAAGTGATTATAATACAAGTGTAAGTGTTTTAAAATTCTGACAATCACTAAGTTAAGTAGAGTTATCTGACAATACAATTAAATAAATTTTTACATCTTTTTTTTTTTGTTTCTTATTGAAATAAAATATTTTTTATGTTTAGCTAAAAAGAGATTACTCTGATGCTATCAACCTTTTGGAAATGAAATTAAGCAGTGTAAAAGGAGAAAGAGATAATCAAAAACAACGAAATGTTGAACTTGATGCTGAAATACAGCAGTTGCGTAAAAAGATGGATGATATCTCCGAGCACAACAAGTCTTTGGATTCTAAAGTAACAGATTTAACTGTTCATAATGAAGAATTAAAAAAGAAGTGTTTTTCATTACAATCTGAACAGATTCAACAAGAGTCTGTATTAGGTTAGTTAATTTATTAAGTTTGGTTTTGTAAAGTAAGATGAAATAACTTAGAATAATTCCAATGTGTATGCCTGGACACTTAGTGTTTTTTATTTTTTCATACAACTAATTTTATTTTAATTAATGTAAACCTATATTTTTATTACAGAATCTTATTCTACCTAAAAAATAATTAACTTCTGTAATGAATTTTTTTTAAATCTAATTTCAATTTTTTAAGATATTTAATAAAATAAATAGAGATTTATTACTTAAAATTATGTAATTATTAAATGAAAAAAATGAAAATGTTTTAAATTACTATTTTTTTTGTAGAAATTTTTTTTAAAACTAAAAATATGTATAAATAAGTAATAATTATTTCGTGGGAAAAAGGTTCATAAACAACTGTTATTAATACAGTAAATTGGAAGTATTGGGCTTGTTTTATAATTTAAAATTTAGACATTAGGATAATCATAACAAAAACACTATAATATTTCAAACTTAAACGATTGTCTATTCTTGTTTTGTGAAACATCTTAAAAATTGAAATCAGGTAAAAAAAAAGTACATACAAAAGTTATATTCATTTTTTTAGGTAGAATAAGATTCTGTAATAAAAAGTATAAATTTCCATTAATAAAAACAAAGTTGACGATCAAATGACTTTGAGAACACACACACTCGCACACGCGCATGCGCACGCACATGCACACGCATGCACATGCACACACGCACATGCACACACACACACACACACACACACCCACACACACACACCTGCCACATTGTGGAAAACACCCAATAGTGGAAACATCAAGAGTTATGTACAGTGGGTGATAGCCTATGACAACACCAGTTTGGAAATAAACTTTGTTTTTTTTTACACACCAAATTAACCTATAACAATCGTACTTGAAATTTTGGAAACTTTCCACTGTTTTGTGGTATGCACAAAGTGTATTAGAGTTTCCATAGTTACGTATGGGTACATGGACTGTGTGTATCCTCACCACAATCCATGCGTGCGCTGTTGCCAAGTGATCCTTTGGAATGTTTTGACCGTGCTTGGACGCGCTGTAGACTTTTTCAATTTTTTCTTTACCCCATAATGAACTGACTCCGACCGACACTCGCCTCTACCCCTCGCCTTACATCCTCTACCCCATATTTCTACTAGCGATTTTGATACTCTGGTGAAATGGATACTCGAATTACTCGGTTGTAATACGTAATTAAATGTTATCCTGCCTCGACACAAATTCAGTGTTTAATGTTAGTACAATTATTACCAACATTAATAATTTAGTTGTTATTTAAAATTAGTTAATTTACTATATTTTTTATAAAGATGGTAACCTATTAATATTTATTTAAATATAAATAATAACAAGTAAATAATAATTTAATTTACTTTTTGTTAATGTGGAAATAAATGAATATTATTATTTTAAATTGAACTTGTTACCCAATCTAAATCATTTAAACTCACAATCGTAATGTTTAATTAATGTGTAGTGAAAAATCAGCTTAGAAATTAATACAGTAGAGTCCCGCAAACTCAGCGTAATGTGGACCGGAAGTGTGCCGAGTTTGTGAAATGCCGGGTTATCGGGAATAAGGGCAAAAAGAAGTTGTAATTGAAACACCAAAGCGGCGGCGATATCAAACGACTTTGTCGATAGCAGTATCCCATTGTCGGCAGTGTAAAAACACCGCGGCACCAAAGCGGCGGCGATATCAAACGACTTTGTCGATAGCGGTATCCCATTGTCGGCAGCATAATAACACCGCGGCATTGGCACCCGTCGTATAGCAGACATACATCTGCAAAAACGTTTGATGGGCCGCTTTTTTTCCACGAATCAATTTAGTATACATTATGGAAAATATAACATTTCTTTTCCGTTTTCTTTGACAGGTACGCACAGTATATACAGTAAATAAAAATGAGCGAGTTACGAAAACGGAAGCGTGTGTTGGTTTCGTTTGAGATGCGGTTAAATGTGTTAAAAAGACTTGATAGAGGGGAATCTGTAAAAAAGCTTTGTGACGAGTTTAACGTGGGAAAAGTACCATCAACGATTCGAGCGATCGAAGTTAATGCCCGCTTTGGGATCTGCCGAACTTTTATGAACATCGCTGTTTTTAGAAATATATATTTTTTCCCGTCGGGGTCGCCGAGTAATCCGGACTGCCGGGTTATCGAGTGCCGAGTTTGCGAGACTCTACTGTATAACCAAAGTAGAAACACCGAGCATTTTATTTGGAATTGACACAATACTAACGAATATCAACTTTAATGTAATAGCAGATATTTCTTGTTGAAACTCCATATTCAAGGATAAAATAAAGCAAAAGCTTAAAGTTTCAAATATTCAAATATTTATTAGTTAATATTTGATATAATTAATATTATACTAATAAATATTTGAAACTTTAAGCTTTTGCTTTATTTTATCCTTCTAACGAATATCGTTGTCCGAGGATTTTATTTCGAATTCATACTCGCACATTACCTCCTCTTTGTTCCTAGTTACGAAGATTTCGTCAGAATATTTTAATTCAAACTCACACATCACTAATTTCCACCTCATTGTTCTTTTTTTTAAAATTTATTTATTTATTTTTTTAATGTGGTGATATTGTTCTGAGGACAGCTCAAAATATAAAAAAATCACCCTTTTATAGGAAATTGTAGATGTCTTGAAATACACATTAGAATGCCTGTTCTGTAATTACCCGGAAGTTGACTTCCTGGAAACTAGGTTTATTTTGTGTGTCTCTTAGTAAGAGCGCTCACCAAAATGACACGAGACACTGATCCGACAACAACATGATCGCAAAGTAACAGTGATGTAACATTCTTATTACTTAAAACCTATCGAAGTAACTTATGTCTGCGAACAAGAATGGCTTCATCGTCTTCATCTTTTTCTGGTAATGAAGATACTTTAGCGCTAGTAAACCTTAACAATAGTTATCGGCAAAAGAAGCGTTTTTGGGTGCATCCGTTATGGAGAAGAAATAGTTATGAAAAAGGTGTGTTTAGAATGTTTAAAGAACTGAACATGTTTTCTGAAAGATTTCAGTCGTTTTACTGTTTGACTTGTGAATGCGTGTTACCTACACTATTTTTTGATATGTCAGGTTGTGAAATTGGTTCACTTAGTTTCTCTTCAGAGTCATTTGGTGTTCCATATTCTGCCACTTGTATTTCTTTGGGAGATGAAATTGGTAACTGGGGAACTTTATAAATTCCTTTTGCTTTACGTGATTTAGTAAATGATTGCAGTTAACTTAAATGTTCTGCAAGATAGTAGGGTCTTTTTGCCTTAGCTTCAGAAGCAGAAGGTGTATCAGTTAACGATTTCAAGTGCCTAGTATAACAAGCTCTCAAATTCTTCCATTGTTCTTTACAATCTTGTACTGGAACAAAAGGGAGGGCAAAGATTCTATTAGTTAAATGAATCTTCTTTGTTATTAAAGTTACCAAATTAATTAAAACAATTTTTAAACATTGTTATTTGCAATCACGCCTTAAATAAAATTACTCAATTCTGCCACATGAACTAATTATGATATTTGAATTACTTTACCCCCAGATATTTTGCTACGGGGTGTTCATTCAAGGCATTATCATTTTATTTCCTGCGAGGACACACTACAATTCGAAAAATCGTGACGGAAATGTCTGTAGCGATTTGGGAAGTTTTACAACCTGAATATATGGAGAGATATACAGGAGACCGTTGGTTGAAAACGGCAAATCGATATTGGGAATTGTGGAATTTACCTAATTGTGTTGGGAGTTTAGACGGAAAACATATCAGAATTAAATCACCTCCAAATAGTGGTTCAGCGTTCTACAATTATAATGGATATTTTTCAGTGCTTTTATTAGCTGTAGCAGATGCTGATGGATTATTTTTAAGTATTGATGTTAGTGAGTATGGCCGTAATAGTGATGGAAGGGTGTTAAAAGAAAGTACATTTGGAAAAGCATTGTTTAGTGATAATCTAAAATTACCAGAACCTGTCCCTTTGCCAGGAGAAAGTGTGTTGTTTCCTTTTTATTTTGCTGCAGATGAGGCTTTTCCTCTCACTAACAATATAATGAAGCCGTATGCTCGTAGACAGTTGACAAACGAGAAAAGAATATTTAATTACAGATTATCTAGAGTCCGGAAATCAGTTGAATTTGTCTTTGGAATGCTAACCTCTAAGTTTAGACTCCTGAAAACTGCAATTTGTTGCGATGTTAATAAAATTGATGACAATATTAAGGCTGTTAGTGTCCTGCATAATTTTATTAGAATTCACGACGGAATATTTTCCAATGCAGCATTTCAAAATTTAGTACGGGGCCAAACTGGTGAAGTTCAAACAAATACAGGAAGTAATAATCGCCAAAGACCAAAAAATTCTGCCCTTGATCTTCGAAGTGCGTTAAAAGATTTCTTTGTACATCCTAACAATGCCCTTCCAAACCAGGAAAAATGTACTGTGTAAATACAATTTATACTGTTATATAAAAAAATCTAATAATTTTAGTTAATTGGATTAATGACATTTTAATTCATGATTTAATTAATTTTAAAATAATATTTATTTGTTTTATTATGTTGTTATTTACAATTTTATTTGATTGTTTTTGAAGTTTGACTGATTTGTCAATTTATAGTGTATCAAAAACAATGGATAATATCGTGTACTCATAAATGAATTAATTAATTATTAATAATTAATCGTGTACTTATTGTTATTAATTATCAATAAAAGTAAAGTTGTACTTACCGGATTCTGAAATTTGTTTGGCAATATTTTCCCACGCATTATCCACTAAATTTCTCTTGCTGTAGTCTGTGCATGTATAGTCATATAAACAAGGAAAATTTTCAACTACAGATACAAAATGTATATTAAATTCCGGGTCGTCTTTCATTTTGTTGAACAAAGAATAATTTTTTTTTTAAAATGCAGTTATTGAAGAACAAAAAAGACAGAAGGTAAATAAATTTGACGTATTCAATACTGTACAAGCAACGCACAAGTGACACGCAACAAAAAATGGAGCATGCTGTACTTAAATGACAGTGATATGATTGTTGTGTGTCTTTAACGTGTTGGATCATGTCGGTGAGCGCTGACTCATATGCTAACCTTTGTCTAACTTGAAAATGATGTCATATCACAATCATGTAACTGTCACGTCACTATCATATCTTCTTGGTGAGCGCTCGGCCTTATACAGCAGTTGTCGATCTTCTTAAAGTTGAGTTTCAACAAAGTTCCCGTGAGAACAGCTACATGAAACCAATATGCCCAGCTACTTGTAAAAACAAATTATAGTAATAAGTAAATTGAATACTCCAAACCAGATGTTTTTCCAGAAATAGCCTACCAAATGATACATTTTATTTAGATCCTTAACGGATACATTTAACAAAATTTTATCAAAACTGTTGTAACCAAAAACACTGCAAGTACTTTCTCACTTACCCATCCTCACAACTAACCAAACATATTCCTTAACAGAACTGCCAGTTTGCTATTTGACAGTAAAAGAGTGAAAATAAAATATGGTTGCAGTCTATGTACAAATATTTATGTATTAAAACTTGCTTTGCTTGTATGATAAACGACAATTATAGTTTTTTACTTGCCATTTTTCACAAGGTAATTAAAGTTTGTAAGTAATCTGTAGATATGATTTTGAAAAATTAGTTACCATGTTGCACTTTGTATTAATCTTAGAGAATGAGATGTAAGATTGATAAAATAGTGAAACAAACCGTACAAAAACCATACACAAAGTCTCTCTTTCATCTATATCCAAAATCAAACCAAAATTATTCGTCATCAAAAGTGACAGTTTGGTAGTTGTCAGTCAAAAAGTGAAAATAACCTGGGTAAAAAGAAAATCTGAAATTACAAAAGTATAGGTTATACAATAACACAATTTCTATCCCACCTAATGCAAAAACTCCTCCAAAGACCCACATCATTACCAATCATCCTTAACGTCTACATATCCCTAAAATTAAATCCTAATATCCTCAAAATAACACGATCTAGGATGAAAATACTGTTTTGAAGGGAAATCTTCGGCCGTGGTACACATGTAATTGTCAGGATTCTTAAAGTTATTAAAACTTTACTTTAAAACAACTATTTCTAAGAGAGTTGCTTTCATTTGGGCCTTCAAGTAAAATTCACTTATTCCCAGAAAAGTAATACTTGTTTGTTCATTGGATGGCAGGACTGACTTACTTGACTTATTTCCTTTTATCTCCTATTGGAGCATAGGGCGTCCAGAAAAGCTCTCCATCTGTCCCTGTCTCCAGCAAGTGCCTTCACTTCTCTCCAAGTCTTATTAACCTCTTTTGCTTCTTTAATAACGGTCCTCTTCCAGGTTTCTTGGGGTCGACCTCTTCTTCTGACACCTTGCGGGTTCCAATCTATTGCCTCTTTCTCAATAGTTCCGTCTGGCTTCCTCAGTGTATGTCCTAACCACCTCCACTTCCTCTCTCGAATCTGCAGTTTGACCTGAATTTGACCTGTTTCTCTCCATAAATCCTTGTTTGTAATGATCTCAGGCCAATGAATGTTCATGATACGGCGAAGACACCTATTGATGAAAACTTGCAGCCGAGACGTAATTAAACTTGTAACTTTCCTTGTCTCACTTGCATACAGCAAAACAGACTTAACATTTGTGTTGAAGATGCGAAGCATATTTTCTTTGAGATGTTTCGATTTCGCCAAATCGGGTACAGTTTTACAAAGGCGGCGTTTGCTTTTTTAATGCGAGTCTTCACATCATCAGCTCCTCCACTTGTTGAAACAACACTTCCCAAGTAAGAAAAAGTGTTCACCTCCTCTATTTCTTCTCCATCGCAGTTTAGAGCTTGTCTGTTTTCTGCATTCATCTTCATAACTTTAGTTTTCCGATGATTTATCTTAAGTCCTGCCGCTTCAGCTACTTCCTTCAGCGCATTCAACTTAAACTGCATATCCGTGTATCTCTGCGAAAGCAGGCATATATCATCTGCATAATCCAGATCTTCAAGACGTCTGTGTAACCCCCATTGAATTCCTCACCTTCTATCACCAGTTGTCCTCTTCATAGCTGCATCCAACACCAAAAGAAAATTGGATTGGTTACAAGATGCATCCCTGACGAACACCCGCTCCAACGGAGATGGGCTGCGTCAACTTTCCTTGATGAAGTACCTGGCATTGATACCCAGGACACCCTGGCATTGATGGCAGGACAGTAGGTATAAAAAGGTTTAAGGGCTTTTATTGGCTGGTGTTTTCTTTATACCCATTGAAGCATAAATGTTCAAGTGACATCTTTCAATCAGGAATATTTATTATGCTTCCCGTAAAGTATGCCGACAATTTTAAAAGTCTTACCATAAGAACTCTGATATGTTTAACATCTATACTTTATTATACAATTTTATGTTTGTTAGTTTGTGGGTGCTTAGTACAAGTATTTGGAAAGATCTTTTGTTCAATAGTTTTGACAGTTATAACATTTGATAGGAAATTAAATGGGCTACATAAATTTATTCTTGACGTTTTACATAAAAATTTACTATTTTTGTGTCATTTTCAAAACTTTTAAATGACCGCTATTTTGAAACGAATTGAATTCTTGGAACAAGTTGATTATTTTTTTCTTTCAAACTAGGTCTTTACTTTGATGAGTACTGTGGAACATTTCAACTCAAACCGTTCTAAAGATATAAATTATTTAGTAAAAATAAAATGCTTGGTCAGATTTTTGGATATATGTTTATAGGAACTTTTTTCTATATTTTGAACCATATAACCACCTTATGAATTATCTCCGTGCATTACAGAAACACCCTGTATATAATCCAATTTTCATGGTTCTAGGACCTATATTTCACGAAATGTCATAGATATCCTTTCAAAATAAATTGACTTCTTCTCAGAACAATTCCATTGCCGAGATCTGTAAATATGAAAATAATATATACATAAACAGTGGAGATATGTCATTAGACGGTAGACGGAAATATTTCAGTTTCGTCAATTTTCAATATTTCGTCTACATCACAAAGAGAAATTACCTCAGCTACCTGATATTACATATAGTAGTTTGTAGTAGTGATAGAAATATTCTGTGGATATTTCAATAAAATCGGTTACACCGGTCTTACTTTATTATATGTTTATAAATCAAAGCTGAAGTAAATTTTGGACTACAACCATGTTAAATTGTATATTGAATTCCACAGTTATCAAACTTCTAAGAAAAAAATTCAGAACATATGTTATACGATGAGAAATGAATAAGACTAGGTACAACTTCGTGCCTAATATGGTAAATGAATTAAATGATGTATTAGTAAAATCCCCCAACTCTTCCGCTCCGTATTAGTTCCCTTTTCTAACATAATCTCATATATCTCACGAGCGGTTATAGATATCCTTTCAAACTAAATAGGGATTTACTCAGAATACTACTTTCGACAAGAACTGTGAATATTTGAAGAATATATATATATATATATATATATATATATATATATGTCATTAGACGGCAGACAAAAATATTTTAGTTCCGTAAATTTTCAATATTTCCTAAAATGTAAAATTCATAATTTATTTTTAATTGTTGGCAATATGAATTGGGATAGTGTTTGCTTTCTTTAAGTCTAAAGGAAATTTAAAAACTCATATAAAAATTTAAAAATTCATATAGTTATACTTATTGAAAACTACTAATTCATATTACACAAATATATGAATTAGTAGTTTTCAATAAGTATTTGTAATTTT
Organism: Aphrophora alni; assembly: GCA_963513935.1. Taxonomy (NCBI): domain Eukaryota; kingdom Metazoa; phylum Arthropoda; class Insecta; order Hemiptera; family Aphrophoridae; genus Aphrophora; species Aphrophora alni. The sequence continues at coordinate 49,607,233 of OY740774.1, forward strand.
GACGAAATTCAAAACAATGCTTTATTTTGTGTAGACCTCATCTTATACTTTTGTTTGTAAACATTAATACAATAAAGTGTATAGTATATAGTGTTGCCTATTTCATGTTTGGCTGATTAAGTAGTATGTGATAACATCGTTTTATATTATTCTCCCTTATTTCAAAGTACTCTTAAAATAATATTGTATCAAGATTAGGATATTATGAGAAATATAAAATATTTAACAAATCATACAGTATAACGGCTAAAAAATAACTTTCGACCATTTCGTTATTTATAATCGAAGCACATTGTGTTTTATATCACTCTTCTTAGTTTTTTTAGTACTTTACAAATATTGTATTTAGATTGAGATATTATGAGAAAGTAAAAAAAGTTAATAATTCTATTAGAGCTGCTAGTTGGTGACTCATTAAGGAAACGCCGGGAGGAGGAAAGGACCGACTCAGGTAGCTGGCGGGCCCATGCTCCACTCAACGGTATACAGACTATAGTGTCAAAACTAAGACAAGCTAGGTTAGTCCTAACTCCCTAGCTACCTGAACCTCAATATAGCAATTAAGACAAAATATTTTCTGCTAATGAGAGAGCTGTAATGGTCAGTCAGAATATTTTTAGAAAACAAAAATTACAGACTACTGTAGAAACCTTTCTAACAAACTTTCCTAAAATAAATTTTAGTTTTATTTATGTTAAAAATTCACACATATAAAACAAAACGGTGTCGTGCCATCTCGTCCAGGTGCTATCTCATCCAAGTGCCATCTCATCCAGAATCCACGGACGTAGGGCAGGGTGTTAATTCTTTACCCTCCAACTAGTGCCATCTCGTCCAAAAACCTATGCTATTGTTTACTTGACAGGTCTACAAAAACTATTGGAACGTTTGTAGTAGCCTACCTTTATAATTTTATAAAATTGCGGATCTTCCATATTTTCTAGCTTCATACTATTTAAACCCCCCTAAATGCTCTTTGCATTTTATATCAAAATGCTATAAATCATGTTAAAACTCGCCTTGTATGTAATACAGGGAGAAAACGAATCTTCTTGTGGATGCTCCTTACCTAGGCTCCGGGTTTCGCAGTTCAACAAGAGTCTGTTCTAATGTTCCACCTCAAGGTTTGTAGAATATGAAGCCGCTTGTATATTAACAGAATTATTTGACATAAATTACAAATAAAATCTGAAAATATTCAAAGCGGCCGTTAGGTTAGGTTAGGTTAAGTTAACACACACGTTTAACACACCGCCACACAATTTCTCCGCACTTTTTAAAAATTTTATTTGTATACCGGAAACTGTTATATAACAGACTAGGTTGGCCTCTTATGGCGGTCGAAAACTCCATATTCATACAGGTGTTTACACCTCCCGATCAAGCATACAAATGAGGTTTAAAGTAGTAGTGTCCACATGTAAACAAAGGGGTGGGAGAGGGGTGAGATTCCACGGGAATTCCAGAGCTAGGCCAGGGTGCACAACCACAGGGGTCATGAACCTCCGGCTACCTGCGTTGCGTTCCAACCCTTGTCAAGTTTTCACATGGACGAGATGGCACTAATTAGTGTGTTTAATCAACTGTAAAACTGCACTGGACTAGATGGCACTTTTTTTTAGGAAATTGGATGTTGGATGAGATAGCACTGGGATGAGATGGCACTACATCAACAAAACAGCCCAGCCTAGCCATCACATCATTTTACAGTTTCAACTTTTAAATGCATTTGACAGGGTGTTTTTCAATATAGTGTATACAGTATAAGTATATTATTAAATATTTAAATTATTTACTAACGACATTGTATTACTTGCCCAGCCCAGCCTAGCCATCACATCATATTACAGCGTTAACTTTTGAATGCTTTTGACAGGATATGTTTTAATACAGTATAAGAACATTAATAAATATCTAAATTATTTACTAACGCTATTGTATTACTTGCCCAGCCCAGTGTAACCATTACATCATATTACATCGTTAACTTTTGAATGTACAACATCGTACCTAGAATGGTAAACGAGTTATATGATGTATTAGTAAAATCCCCCAACTCTTTTGTAGCAAAGCTATCATATTCCTCAGACAATTGTGGGGTCATGCAAAGTACGTATACCACTGTATACAGTACGTTAACAGTTTTATGTACCACTTTTTTAATTTAATTTACTCGTACTCGATCTTAGGGTTCTAATGAATCGTAAATACAATGTTAAGAAATTTAAAAAAAAGGAATTTGTTTTAATTTAATTTAACCAAAATTCAAATGAACTGTATTAACATGTACTACTTTATATATATATATATATATATATATATATATATATACTGTTAAACTGGTATATATTGGTTAATAGATAGATATCTTACGTAATCATTTTTCTTTGGTTTTGCTATTATGATTTACCAGGGATTGTTGATTATTTTTGATAAACAATAATTGTGGATCTTTCGATTTCGAGCTTCAGATCAACAATTCAAAATCAACAATTAAGGGATCGAATTATGAAAAACTTATACAATTATTTTGCTTCAGTAATTAAATCCTTGGTTAAAAATCTAAGTAGATTCTTTTAGTGTATAATTGACACTATATCACATATTAAGCTAATGTTTAGTTTAAACTATTTAAAAGTAAACAATGTACACATTAATTAATTAACATTATGTGCTGTTTAAAAAAAATGCTTTAAAGACTTTGTTTATTAAATTTTGACTGGATTAGAGGAGAGCTTACCTTCCCACTCTGCTCTCTCCTCTCGTTGTGTTCAATTGTCTGTATAATATAAATTAGTATTTAAATATAGGTTGTACCAAAATTGAAAAAAATAGTCTTTTTGTGAGTTTTTAATTATATAACTAGTACTTGTCAAACGGTTGCATTGTCCACTGAGGTACACAAATTTAGTGTGCAAGTTCTGTACTCGTTGAATTCAGCGACGGCCGTCTAAGAGCATGTCTAACGAAATAGCTATTTAATTTATAGGAAATTAGTAAAATAAAATACAGTTTTTATTTAATTAAATTGAACTTATTATTACCATTATTATTATTATTATTGTTATTATTATTATTATTATTATTATTATTATTATTATTATTATTATGGAAAACAACTACAGTGTTTGTTTGCTATATTTGTAAAATTAAAAAAGGTGTGTACGAAAAAAGCTGTGTACAAATGAAGCAAACAAACACTGTAGGTAGGACAAGCCTGTTTCAAATGTCTGGTTTTAGATATTGTTTAGATACCTAGTGTGAACATTCCTATAAAATTTCAAGTCCATATGATTATTTATAGATCCGTTAAAAAATAATAACTGAAAAAAATTTTTTTAATGTAATAATGTGTTTCCTTTTCCTTTAATCCTGCTACAATAACTTGAACAGGTATCCACGGATCGAATTTAAATTGATTGGAAATGTTCATCTAATTATTATGAATAAAATATAATCAATTTCGTATCAATATCTTTAATGATTTGTCAGATATATATTGTTTAATGAAAATGTAAGTGAAATTATTTTTTTAAAAAAATTTAAAAAAGAAAATTGTTAATAATATATTCTTTAGACAATTAAAAAATAAAAACAATGAGACTACACTCGACCTGGTATCTTTTTTAGTTTTTGAGTTATTTACATTCAAAATGTCTAAATTTTGTAATTTTCATTTTCAAAAAGCTATAACTTGAAAAGTAATAATCATAGAGAAATTAAAAAATTAAAAAAAGTAATTAAGAAAATTTCACTGAAAAATTCACTTTTTATATAAATATGATCGTCGATTTTTACTTTTTATTAATTACAAAAAAATTGAAAGTTACAGTTGTTATAGAGAAATAAACATCTAAACGATTAAGCATACCTAGAACTCTCTATGATGATTACTTTTCAAGTTATAACGTTTTGAAAATGAAAATTACAAAATTTAGACATTTTGAATGTAAATACCTCAAAAAGTAAAATAGATACCATGTCGTGTATAGTCTCATTGTTTTTATTTTTTAATTTTCTATAAGAATATATTATTAACAATTATTATTATTATTTTTATTATTTTTTTGAATATTTTGATTTTGATTTTCATTAAACGATATATATCTGACAAACCATTAAAGATATCGATATGAAATTGATTATATTTTATTCATAACAGTTAGATCAACATTTCCAATAAATTTAAATTTGATTCGTGCATAACTATTCAAGTTATTGTAGCAGGATTAAAGGAAAAGAAAAAAAAATACATTTTTTGATATGTATTAAAATTTACAATAATATAAAGATAATCAAAATTTTACTCATTTTTAGTTTCTTCTATCAATCATTGTTAATAGCAACTATTTAACAATTTAATGTAAGTCCACATACATATTTTCTATGAATTCTATGATAAAAACATGAAGTGACTACTAATATAATTCAATTCAAAACTATAGTCAATTCTAAATGATCCAAAACTATAGTCCCTATCTCAAATATTGTTTTAAATTAAATCACACTCTTCTCTTCCTTTTATGCAAGTAGTTTTAAAACTGTTGCTGATAAAATCACTGCATTGTTAACCATGATGATTTTCTGTTAACCATTTATTCTCTCTTTTTCAGAAAGTTTGAACCAAAATTAGCTTCAAAATATATGATATAAAACTACTTATATTAACAAATTATTATTATTCTTGCTTTAACCCGTATAAAATGACAGTTTAAATACTTTGTTTACAGTGTCATTTTAAGCTTAAAACTTATTTCGTTAAGCATAGTAGGCTATATTATTTGACTCAGTTTGAAATTTATAAAAAAAAGTCCCACGTGAAAACCAACTTAAGACAAAAAGTTGTAAGTACTGTTCAACGGGAAATACAATATGCGGTATTTTACTAATAAATATAGTTACAAACAACAATAACACAAACACAAATACTGATTTGGAACGAATATTTGGACAATGTTCTCACTTTTCATTACGTACATCGAAAAGTACAAAAATCAACAATATTTCAGTATCCACTCTGGATATTGAAGGTCAACAATACATTTGGCATAGCAATTGACAAACATATAGTGCAGGTATTTTAGTTTACTTCACCATGTATTTAAGATGAAGTATTACGAATAATACTTGAGGCAATGAAGAACATTTTATTAAGAAACTGCATTTTATCGCAGTGTTTTTGCAACATGTTTTGAATTATTTCCTTATTGGCCTCAAGAAAAGCGTCTCCCGATATGATCATTTACGAAATGCGGCTTTTGATATTTAAATTGTTATTCATATGTATAAAGACATAGTTGGCGATGAATTTCATTCATAAAAATTATGGTGCCAAATAAGAATTCAATACCCTTCTTGTTCTAACCAGGCCGTTAAAAACGCTTCAGTAAACTGTTATATTTATAATTATTACTTTTTTCAAGCTGTATGGTGTGTAATTTTATACTTGATTTACTCTATATGTATCATGTATGAGGTCTGCGTGTTTGGATTTATGTCATTGATTAATTCAAATTGTTCTGTTTAATTGATAATTTAATATGTCTTATATAAAGTACGGAATAAATAAGTTGTTTTATTTTAAAATTGATATAGGATGAAGATGATTTTAAAATGAAAGTGAAACATGATGTCTCAATTTAAAACCATAGTTAGTCTATATGTTTATTTTGTTCATCTTGACTATTGAAATTAAATCATGAGTTATAGTTATAAATTCACAGTTATTAGATGCTATATATAAATATAAGGCCTCTTTAAACTGAGTACAAAATACAATTGAAGGAAATGGATGCTCATTTAAATATCTAGATTTTCAAGCCCGCTTAAGAAGTAATATAAGTGTAGAGAACAATGAAAATTGTCATGAAAGAAAAATCCTATACTTGGTAGCTTACAGCCTTATAACGGGGCCAGTAGAAATTTCTAGTGGTAGACCATTTTTGTGCAATTTACAATCGTCTTATAAAAAATCACTTAGCCTATATTGTTATGTTATACAAAACCAAACTTGCAATATATATATATATATTCATTAAGGTGCAAGATGTTAGATTAAAAAGTTTTGAGTTAGATTCTCTGAAAAAAAAAAATGCAGTAAACGAAACCAAAACTCTTCAAAAAGCGTATATATATATATATATATATATATATATATATATATATATATATATAAGCGTATATATAACAAGAAAATGTTTTAAATTTTATTCAAGAAATAAAAAAGTTTTGTAATGTAACTTAAATGTGAATAAATGTTGGTAAGAAACCAATTGGTAATAATATACTGGTGTAATAGTTAAGTGTATTTTTGGTTTAAACTGTTTATATTAGTTTACTTGTTTGTTTGGTGTTTTTGGTTTATATCAGTTTAAGAAAAGATTTTCATTTCTTGTAGAACCATTTCAAGCACCTATTCACTCTAAAAAAAGAAGAATTGCATTTGAGTATATAGTGAATATATTGGATTCGCTGAAGTAAAACACATTTTGGTCAGTTGATCAGATAAAGTAAAATGATTTTTTCTAAAAAATAATTGAGGAGTTAAGAAACTTGTCACTTTATAGATTTCTATGATTTTCAAAATTTAATTTTGTGACTAACATTCAAATCACCTTTAAAAAAAGTGAAAGAAACGTTTCTTTAAAATATCCCCTTTTTGTGGTATCTTAAATCTAAAATTAAATATGATTGAATTTCATGTTCTATCTAACAAAGCAGTATATAAATCCACAACCTGTTTGCTAGACTTGTCATAGCTTCACCATAGCTCTGTTAGCCACTTTTAGAGTTCCTATAAGGCCTCCACAGCTAATGTATTAATTGCAGGGCACACACAGTCTCCACTGTACTTCACCCAGTCAGGTATTCCCCTATTTTACACCTTCATCACTGAAGAACAGAATAATTTCTATTCCAGATTCTATTTCATAGAAAAATAGAATGAAGATGCTAGCGTACGTATGCAGATGATGTCATGGCATGTAGGGAAACTAAGTTGATCTGGAGAGAGAAATAGCCAAATGGACAAAGGCTTTTTAGAAGCACATATTTGAATTAATTTTAAAAGAGTAAAATATGGAAGGTCTACAGAATAATGAACCAAAATGGAAAATGACATTGTAAGGAAAGCATACCGAAAGAATAGATGAGTTCAGTTACTTAGGAAACAAGATCACCACCAGTGGTACATACAAGATGAGATAAGACAAAGGATAAAGGATATGGAAAAGAGAACACTAAAAGAGAACTAAAGGAAAAGAAAAAGAAAAGAGACATATGGGAGGTCACAAACAAGATGGAATGTTCAAATCCAGGAGGATATCTAGGGCAAGAAAGTAGACTAAAAATTAGTGGAGAAAAGGTAGGTGTGGAGAGATCATTGCAAATGGAAGAGACCTAAACGGATGTCAAAAGGTGAAACCAATTAAAATTTTTTTTAGATAGGCCTATATATATTTATAAACATTTTGCATACATTTTGGTATAAACATAATCAATTTATAAAATTTTCATTAGACAAAATTATTTTTATATGTAAACAAATGGAAATTTGCTAAACAGGTCAGACCAGATTATAACATAACCTATCTCTAGACAGCCTCAGTTTAGATAAGTCTGACAATAACATATTAATTCACTCAAAAGAATACACTCTAGAGACAGTAACACATTTATTATAATTTGTGTAATCAAATTATAATAAAAATATCACTCATAAAAGTATAACTTCACAATATTCAATAAAAACACACTTGAATAAATGCAACTCACTTTCTATCCACCACACGACACAACACAAAATGGAGAATATTCCTTAGTTTTCACCTGGTTTTAGGTTATCCACTGCCTATGTTATTTTGTGGCTCTACATTAGATTCATATACCAAATAGTAGATCCAATATTCCTCTTCACAGTAGTACCAAAAACGGAAAGATTATATAAAAATTAAGATCGAAATCTTCTAAATTGTCTAAGCACTCACAAGAGCAAACCGGAATGTAAGCTCCAAGGAGTAGTTCGTAGAATGAATATAACTCATAACCTATATAACTTTGATAAAGGATAATTTCAACTTCATAGTTCGAAAGAGCAAGAAAAATACTATATAATATTGTCAACTTGTGGCATTTGGACAAGTAATACCATTTCGTAAAATCATATGAACACAGAGTACAGAATTTTCCATATAAACCCGGTCACGGCAAGTGAGGTGATCTAGCCGAAAAGTCAGCAACTTTATCAAGTTCTAGAAAATATAGTTTTCGTGTGATGGATTTTGCTAAATTTGATTATGAAAGATTGAAACATAACCTTTACAATGATATATTACACATTGTGATAAAATAATATCTACTAGGATAAAAGTTGAATTGAAAAAAATGTAATTTTTAGCGTGTAAAAATGAGTTAAAATTCTTGATTTTGTTTAGTTTTTATATAATTAAAACTATAACAGATCGAAAGAGAAAGATGTGATCTATTGAATAGTAATATGGTCGATCTGTTTGACAAAAATATCGAATTGCGAATATTAGAGAAAAATGACGTTAGTTTTGTTTACAACTTGTCAGCGCAAATCTTTGACGTTACGTATCAAAAATATGAAAACTTTAGCAATTTTTGATATTATTATTTGTAACGTTTAGTAGTATTTTTTTTTTTTTTGTATAATTATGCATCTACAAAACATTAGCTTTCCAACGGTATTTTATTTATTGCGATAGGACGATTGTAAGTTGGCAAAATGTTGAATTGCAAAATACGTGTTTTAATTAAACTATTCGTCATTCATCGACCCCGATCGGGGTCAAATGCCAGATGGATGGGTTAACATTGCCCAAAAGCTATAAAAACTTTTCAAAACCTCCAGTACCAGAAAAAGCCTTTCTTGTAGATGCAGCTGCAAATAAAAAGACTTCTTGTGCCAAATGTGATGAACTTATGAAGACAGTTAAAATAATAATGGTGGAAATGACTTAGGTGTTGGTCATTGTCTCAGAAACTGTTCTTGGTTTGACAATTCCTTCCGTATTTAACTTATCTCCTCCTTTAAATGGAACACCATTCTCTTCTGGTGTAGTTTTAAGAAATAAGCCTCAAACCGTGTCAGCTGTGATGAAATAAAAAAACCTTTGTCACCATCACCAGCAGTTAAACAATAGTTTTTAAGAAACAATACTAGTACTTGTCCTGTAACAAAACCAAAGGCAAAACCATTGGCTTCAAATACTGAGCCATCCTTAAATAACAAAAACGGAAAAGTTAAAGTAGAGGTTCCAACGGGAAAGTTCTACCACACCTATCCCAAAATCAACATAGTCTTCATTCCAATCCTCAACAGGTGATATTCCTGTTTATGTGGATTCTGGATTTGGACTCTGAGGTCTATCAAATTAAAACTAAACCACTTCAATTCTGACTGGTGTAAAGAAAAATACAGAATCAAATCTATTTTAATTTGTAACTAATCCAAAATTTACATTACAATTTATTTTATTTCATTACTAGACCATAAATATGGCCAATAGTCTAAATTTTGATAGTGTGATAGTATATTAATGTCATGAAAGTTACATTAAAAATCTTAATGTTCTGGTATGTGATACCTTATACAGGGTGTCCAGTAATTACGGGATCAAACTTCACCAGGTGATTCTTCAAGTCAAAATAAACAAGAAATTTCTAATAAAGCATAGTCCTATCTCGCTTAGTTTTCCGTCTGTCTGTCTGTCACTGTGTTTTACTAACAAATTGTTATCTTCGAAGTCGATTAAGGTATAAACTTAAAACTTTACATACCTGTTAGTATAACAAAGGCCAATATTTAAAAAAAGTTTTGAAAAATTATCACTTCCGGTTTCAAAATGGCGGCCATACTATGTTTTCTAGGCCTAATAACTCAAAAACCTTAAACTTTAGAGTAAATACACACGTGTAATAAAAAATGGCCAAAGGTTTTATAAAGATTTTAAGACTAAGTTTGTTGTGCTACGATAAATAATAACGGAGAAATCAAAGTTTTCTTGAACACACTCCTTTATTTACATTTAACACACTAATACAGTTAATATTGATCATGTCACCATCATCATCAGCTGATTATTATTCAATCAGCTGATTATTGTTTAACGAGATATAACCTATGGAATAACCATTGTTGCAGTCTTCATGTAAACTTCAGTTCTTGTTTACATTTCATCTATGATGGAGAATTTTTCAAATGCTGAGTGTGCTGATATCCATTTTGTGTACGGATTGGCCAATGGTAATGCTAGATTAGCCTCTAGATTGTATGCTAACCGCTTCCCACATAGAAGACACCCTAACTACAAATGTTTTATATCAATTCATAATCGACTCAGGGAAAACGGAAAGTTTCAAAAGGACATGAGTGCTGCAGGTAGGCCTAGAACAGTTTGTTTAGTAGATTTTGAAGAAGACATATTGCACCAAGTCGAAGAAAATCCATCTATTAGTACGAGAGCGATTGCAAATAATATGAACACATCAAAGTCTACAGTATGGAATGTATTGCACAGAAATCTTCTACATCCTTTTAAATTGCAGAAAGTGCAAGCTTTAAAAGCTGAGGATTATCCCAAAAGAGTGGAATGTGCTCGTTGGTTTTTACGGCAAGACATAGAATCACCCAATTTTATAAAAAATGTCCTATTTACAGACGAATCAAGCTTTACTCGTGAGGGGATATTTAATTTAAGGAATAATCATGTGTGGGCTCAATTGAATCCTAATGCTATTGTACAACGTGGGCATCAAGTCAGATTTTCAATTAATGTGTGGGTTGGAATTCTAAACGATACGCTTCTTGGACCTTACATTCTACCTAACAGGCTAAATGCTCAGTCATACATTGTGTTTCTTAGAGATGTTTTACCCGATCTTCTACAAGATGTGCCTCTTCAACAGAGACTAGACCTATGGTTCCAGCACGATGGAGCACCGGCACATTTTGCCAATGACGTTCGCGAGCATTTAAATTTAGTGTTCAGAGAAAAATGGATTGGACGAGGCGGCCCTATCCCGTGGCCTCCTCGATCTCCAGATCTAACTCCTGTTGATTTTTCTATTTGGGGACAAATGAAGCAGCTGGTATATTCAACTCCTGTTGTAGACGAAATGGACCTTGTTTCTCGAATTGTTGAGGCAGGAGCTCAGATTCAGGAGAAAAATACTTTCCAAGATATCCGACGATCGAGTATGCGACGCTTCAGACTCTGCAACGAAGAAGGAGGTCGCCATTTTGAACATCTGCTGTGATACTTTGTTTCGAAGCATTCAATAATCATTAAAATCTGTATTGTCATTGTTGTCTCTTAAATCTGTATTTTCACTTCTTTTCATGCACTTTTTACCAACACAAAGTTTGTAAATAACGCAATTTGTAGGTTAAGATAATTGAATTGTTTTTAGTGAAAATACTGAAATTGACAGTAAAAGATGCTTATCCAGGCGTAAAAAGTAGTAATTGCACTGATTCCTTTGTAAAATCGTCAATATTAACTGTATTAGTGTGTTAAATGTAAATAAAGGAGTGTGTTCAAGAAAACTTTGATTTCTCCGTTATTATTTATCGTAGCACAACAAACTTAGTCTTAAAATCTTTATAAAACCTTTGGCCATTTTTTATTACACGTGTGTATTTACTCTAAAGTTTAAGGTTTTTGAGTTATTAGGCCTAGAAAACATAGTATGGCCGCCATTTTGAAACCGGAAGTGATAATTTTTCAAAACTTTTTTTAAATATTGGCCTTTGTTATACTAACAGGTATGTAAAGTTTTAAGTTTATACCTTAATCGACTTCGAAGATAACAATTTTTTAGTAAAACACAGTGACAGACAGACAGACGGAAAACTAAGCGAGATAGGACTATGCTTTATTAGAAATTTCTTGTTTATTTTGACTTGAAGAATCACCTGGTGAAGTTTGATCCCGTAATTACTGGACACCCTGTATATTTAACTGCAAGAGACTCACCTACATCAACTCCAATCACTTATTTTGAGGGGGTTTTCATTTTTTAGAATTAGTTTAGTCACTACAGACAGAGCTAAAGATGGAGTGCCAATACTAGCTCAACTCCATCTGTGGTACGTTTGTGAATGTGAGGACTTTATTGTAAGCAGTAGCAATAACAATCAATACATCATACAAAATGACAATTTGCTGTGTGTATCTGCCACCTAATTACAGGTTTGTAGAAATGGAACTGATTGACTTTATCAGACAATTGCCTGACCCATTTTTTGGTGGAAGATTTTAATACCCACGACTATACATAGGGATCAAACACCTGCAGTCCTAAAGAAACCCCCATTGACAGGATTCAATCCAATTTGGATTTGATTCTGCTAAATGATGGTTCACCAACTCATTTAGCAGCTTCTACAGGTGGTTGGACAAATTTGTTAGCTTGTCATTACCATGCCTCACCACTAAATTTAAGTGGTCAGTTCTATCTATTATATATAGTAGTGATCATGCTCCTGTAAAGCTTACCTTTTCTGACTTCTTTCGTTATAATTATCATCTTGCTAACTTTTTTTGGTTCTATGTCTCTAACAGGCTTTATTGTCATTCATCAGAAGGTGGATTTTGCCCAAAACAAAATGGGATGATTATGCCCAAGGTTTTGTATCGCCAAATATTAATACTAATGTTCCTATCCAAGAAGCAGTATATTTGTTTACAACAGCAGACAACAACGTTCTGAAAATGTCAATGAAACTATTACGTTCCATGGAGGAATGATGAATGAGTAGTGGTGGTCTCTGTTTATGCTGTAAAGCAAAATGAAAATTTACCGAAGACCTACTTAAAAAATATTGATAGCCAAAGCACATAGAGTGTTTAGACAGAGTTGGAACGAATTATGGGCCCACTATATTGGCACAATATCAAGAACCTCACCCATGTCAAAAGTGTGGAAGAAGTTATGTTCTGTTTGTGGTCCTCCTCTTTCTGCTCCTTTGTTGGGACTTAAGCAGGGGGATGGAACTTTGACTACAGATAACTATGAAATTGCTAATGTTTTGGGCTCATCATTAGCTAACTATTCAACTACTGCTTACAGCAACACCTTTTGTTTGTGCAAAAGGTTTAAGAAGCAATACCTTTCACTATAGGTCTATTGGGGAAGAATCACAATTTAATACCCTACTTTCTCTACAAGAATTAGAATCTGCTATGTTGTCGGAATTAGGATTCCACTTCAGACCCTGAAACCATAGGATATGTTTATGGTTAAACATTTCCCAACTTCAGGGAAGCTTAGTCTCCTTAAAATATACAATGGTATATTCAAGGAGCAATGTTTTCCTGATGCTTGGTTGGAGACTACAGTAATTCTTCTTCCAAAACCAGGTAAAAAAAACCTAAACCAGGAAGTTACTGTCCCATTTCTCTTACAAGTGTGCTTTGCAAGCTGGTAGAGGGAATGGTCAATTGACGCCTTGTTTGGTACTTCAAAAATTACCGACGGCTTCTTATGAACAATGTGACTTTAGATAGAGTCAATCATCTACTGATTGCCTGGTTTCATTAGAGTCTGTCATATAAAATGTCTTTTTACTACATCAAAGACTGGTTGCAGTGTTTTTTGACCTGGAAATAGGCTATGATATGTCTTGGGGAAAAGGAATTCTGAATACTTTAAAATCATGGTGTATAAATTGCATTAATACAAAATTACCTAGTAACAGATATTTTGGAGTGTATGTTGGAACTAAGTTATCAGATCGTTATCATTTAGAGAATGGTGTCCCTCAGCATAGTGTGCTTAGCATGAACATGTTTGCTCTGGCAATTAACAGCATTATAGCTATTGTCCGAAGCCCTGTCTGCTGTTATCTGTTTGTTGAGATTTTGCTATATACATGGCTACTCAAGTTACAACTACCGAAAGAGCCTTTCAACTTCTTATAGACTGCAATCTTGGTTAAGATTGACAGAATTTATTATCTGACTCAAAATCAGAATGTATTGCTTTTATAGCTGCCGTAGATTAAACTATCAGTCTGCATTATTTCTTAATCAAAGACAACTTCAAACTACAGTAACTGCTAAGTTTTTGACCTATTATTTGATCATAGACTTTCTTGGGTTCCTCATTTATCTGATCTGACAACATGGCATAATAAAACACTCAACATATTACTTGTTTTCAGCAATTATCGGTGGGGAGCTGATAGGACTTGTATATTATGATTTTACTGTGCTGTTGTTTGATCGTGAATTGATTATGGTCTCATAGTCTACTCATCTGCAAGACCATCAGCTATTAAGAAACTTATTTCGTACATAACTAGTACTTTGTATTGTCTCTGGAGCATTTCGTTCGAACCCAGTCTCTAGCTATCTTGCTTAAACGGGTGAACCATCTCTTTTTCAACGAAGGCAGCTACTGCAAGAATTGTATATTAGTAATCTGCACTCCAAACCGTATCATCCAGTTTACAACATCATTTTTAGTAATCATTTGGATACGAATATCTTCAGACTCGGATTGTCCCATTTGGATTGCCACTTCTGATGTAGTGTATTGTCAGGAGTTTCAGTATGTACTTAATGAATACCCAACTATTATTGGTTCTAAACTGGATAATAAAGTCGGTTGTCCTTATTACGCATCTAGTCAGACATTTATTTATAGATTACCCTTAGCTTATTTTCTGCAGCTCTGCTATTTTGAAATGCCTTAATACATCTGGTTTCCGTCACTATTTTTTATGTTATGATTCCAAAGTGCTTTGCAGGCTATCCAGGATATATATTCTAAAAATCCCATGGTTGAAGATATTCTGTTTATCCCTTGGAAGTCAGATCAATGGGCATTGTAGAATTATTAGAAACACCAAACCTGACAAAGCAGCAAAGGAAGCTACAAGTTGGACACCAGTCACACAACGTGTTATAACATCAGAGTTTATAGCATCAGAGTTTTTATTCTCTGTTAAAATATTTTTGGATTGGTAATGAGAAGAAGAATGGATAAATATAGAGTCCAATATGCTGAGGAAAGGGCTCGTTGCAGGGCCTTTCAACAGCCCTGTAATATTTGTTTTTATTTGTTGTTAATTGTTTTTATCATAGATTATCAAGTCTTGTTAATGTTGTTTGAATTTTATGTTATTGTTTTTAGTTTTATTTGTAATTTGTGTGTTATTAATGTGGAGCACCTTATACCCAATTTTGTGAAGGCAATGATGATCACAATGTTTTTTTTTGCCTTAATACCACATGTAAACAAAAAAATCCCTATGAGGTAGGATTTATCTGCACATTTTTTATAGCTTCAGCAATGATTTATAGTTCAAACTTTAATTCCTAAACACCTAAATGGTGCAGAAATGATAATTTTTCATTAATAGCAATGTTTCAAGCCACTACTGTACTAAGACGTAGATTCTAAGAAATATAGTCTTCTTTTAATTTATGAGATTTCATTGTTATAGGAAATAGATATTTGAAACAAAAGAGTATTTGTAACAATTCATCAATAAGATAAAATACATATTCATTCAAATCAAAAAGTTTAACTATGAGTTCACAGTTTGAATTTTAAGAAAAGTATATCATACTATAGTGTATATTTCTTCTCATTTAACCCTCACTTCTAATTCATCATAATTTATAGTTGAAACAGTTTTTCATAACAAAACAAAATATTAAATTACCTTAAGGTCCGTCTTAGTTTCGAGGTCGTAACCCCATCATCAGATAATATCTTCGTTCACTTTGAAGAACTCGTCAATTATTAAAAACACACTCTACACAAAAACATACACTGACATGAAAACACATCAATATGAGCTCGTCTGGCACTGTTGTGTGCTCTGTCATGTCTATCGGAGTACGGTCGGTTAAAGTTGTTAATCTTGCTGATAACGACCTATGTTAAGTTTTGTGTAGATGTTTTAAGGCTGTATCATATAAATGATGTGATTGAAAGGAAAGTTTATCGTTCAAGATGTTATTTGGATCATTTTTGAACGCTCTATAAATCTCAAATTCTTCCTTCGTGTTCAATAATCTGCTTTTAGTGCAAACGTATATTGCCTCTACACTGGATAGGAAATCGCTTGGCCTAAGGTTATTAACAGTAAGGTGATGTGCGTAATTTGACTTAGCAATGTTGTTCTTATTGCAGGGAAGATGTTCTTTATAATGGTCTATGAAATGTCTCCCGGTTTGTCCTATATAATATTTGTTACATTCTGGACATTTTATTTTGTAAACACCAGATTTATATTCTATGGGGGTGTCAGTTCTACGTTTAAGGGATGTTTTTGTGTTGAGAGTGATTTTAATATATGACGAGTTCTTCAAAGTGAACGAAGATATTATCTGATGATGGGGTTACGACCTCGAAACTAGTAAGAAGTAACCAAAATGAAGTCACAAGGCGGACCTTAAGGTAATTTAATATTTTATTTTATTGTGACTTGGAACTTAAAATATGCTTATCAAAATAACAAAACAGTTTAGTAGATGTGGATTAAGGCTTTTGCAAGGTACTCTTAAATTCATGGTTAATGCCTTTACTATTAAAAATAGTGTACAACCCAAAATTTGTTTAACTTTAAACATAAAATCTGAAGGACACAACCTTTGAGTAGGTATAATAAAAATGTATACAGATCTAAGTAAATCCATGGTTACATTCCTTCCCTTCTTAAAATTGTTTACTGACCCTAGAAAGTTTTTAAGTTTCTAATATTACAAATATTATCTCATTTATACAACTTTTTTCTTTCTACACAAGTGCTATAAGAAGGGCTTCCCCTGGTGGATGAACTGTAATGTAAAAATAATATATTTAAAAACTCTTTTATTTTCTACAAATAAAATACCATAATCTACAGAAATAGGACAGGGAGTAAAAATGAAACATTTTCCATTGGAAATTGAAAGTTTTGATATTTTACATAAACAGTTTCATAATTTGTTTAGGAGTTATAGAACTGGACCATAATACTAACAAAGAAGTTGAAAACATTAAACTCCAAAAACTTAAAGCAGAAAGAGATGAGTTGCAGAAGGCTTTAGAGCAGTGCCATCTAACAATTGAAATACTATCAAAACAAGCATATACTGACAAAGATAAAGTTAAAGAAGCAATTAATTTGGTGGAAGACACTCTGGTTGATAAAGAAAATTTCATAGCAAGAGCACTTCAAGCAGAAGGTGAGTTATTATTTTTATTTTGTTTGTATTAGTGAATTTAAATGTAAACATTCTATTGTGGTCTTCCTAATGGATAAACCATTATCCTAGACCATGAAATGTCCAATTGCTCATACAAGTAATTTGGCACCATTTTTTGTTCCGTATATATGTGTGTTGTGTAAATAAATATTTAAGACAATTTTAGTCTGATTTTGTCAAAAATTTGGCTCAATTGCAGGAATCGTTATAAAAGATTGTTAATAAAAATAAATTAAAAAATATGGTTAAGTAATTTCAAAATGGTAGTTGATTTGAATTTTTTTAAATCTGGATTCTTAAATTGTAGGTTTTATAATATCCCACAGAAGCTCATTTTTGCACAGTATTTTTGTAAGATCTAAAATGTTATGTGGTGCAGAAGTTTGGAGCTCTGCAACTAACATGCACCTGGAGAAGCTGAAACGTGTTCAGAATTCAGTTCTAAGACTCTGTCTAGGCTGTCCAAAAACTTCACCTCGGCATGCAATGGAAATAGAGTTAAATATTGAATCTTTTTACATTTATCTTGACAGAATAGTCTGGTGTAAACAATTAAAAATCCTATTGCTTCCCCAGCCGATTTCTAGCATTGAAACTGAGAAACAAGGATCCCAGTACAAACACTCCTTTCACGACCGCACATCCTTATTCATCAAAACCATACCAGATAAAATCCCGATTTTAAATCAGAACCCTTCTTGGTCCTTCAGCTTTCCCAACATAAGACTGCACTAACCTAACAATGTCTCAAAGGAAGATCTTCCTGAAACTCAAAGAGCAGAATTGGTAGCTATCAACAACCACTACAGGCATTACTACAAAATTTACACAGGTGGTTCACTGAACCAACTCAACTCAAAATCTGGAGCAGGATATTTTGTAGACGATACCAATGAGTCTTTTTATGTGCCCGTACATTCTACATCAAGCACAGATGTAGAATTGTTAGCAATGCAGCTCAAATCGCCAGAGAGGAAAAGCAAGATGTTTGTATTCTCAGCGACTCTATGACCACACTACAGCTTTTGAAACAGTATAAACCATTTAACTACTATCATATATTGAACGATATTCACTCTATGCTCGGAAAGTTAAAGGATAGAAACATTTGGTTCCATTGGGTTCCTGGGCATTGTGGTTTGTGAGGTAACGAGAAAGCAGATATAATAGCTGGGAAGGCTGTTGATCTGGGCCCGATTTAATCAAGAAGTCTGTTGCTGAGTGCAAGTCTTGCTCTTTGTAATAAAGCTGTACAAACGAGATGAATTGAAAAATGGAATAATTGAGGAAAAAGGTTGCCATTTGTACTCAATACAAAAAACCCCTAATGACTTAAAAATCTACAAGGGAATCCCTCAATCAGTGTCCAATTTTGCGTCCAGAGCAAGAACCGGGGATATTATTACGCAGGCATACCTTTTCCGCTTTGGAATGGCTGAGTCACCCATCTGTTTGGTTTGTCAGGAACAAGAAAAAACTCTTCAAAATATTCTTCTGCAGTGTCTTGGTCAAGGAAATACTGCTAGAGAGAGACTGAAAACTAAACTTAAAGAAGAGTGCACCCTCGATAAGGTACTGATGGACAATACATTTTGGAGACTTGCTGCCCTTGTTTACGAGAGACACTCAGTGGTTGGTATCACCTGATACCAGATACACGAACAAGAAGTAAGTAGATGTAAATGTCAAGAAACAAGACACAAAACACCAAAAGAAATATATGTGCCAAGTATTATTTGTTATAATTTTCTTTATTATAATAAAGCTTAAATACATAAGCAGGAGTGTCGTGTTTTGAACTTCTTTAATCATCACTTGATCATGACTTATGGGTCATTTTGTGTGGATTTTTTACTTCCATATATTAATTTTTAAGGTAGATGTTGAGAAACGAGACACAAAACATCAAAAGAAATATGTTTGCTGAGTATTATTCGTTATCAGTTTCTTTGTTTTAATTGGGTTTAAATACAAAAGCAGAAGTATCTTGTCTTGAACTTCTTTGATCATCATTTGATCATGATTTATGGCTAAATTATTTCATATTATATTAAACTTTCCTATAAAATTCTGAAACTTGACCCTGCCAGGGTTTCTAGCATAAACTTGCCCAACAAAATATCTAGCCACCATTTTGTAGGATCTCAATAACTCAAACCTTGATAACTCAAATTTTTTAAATCCCTTTAAAATCTTAATAACACTCAAGTTACATAAATCAAATTAAAAAAAAATTAAACCTTGATTCGTTGAATTTTAATTTACTCGTAATCATATTAGAAAACCTCTGTTACTCGAATTTGTATAATTGCGAACCTCTACAAGTCGAAGTTTACCTCTATAAGTCAAATTTTCCTCACAGCTATCTATATTACTTAAAGTTAGCAACTGTGTTTCAAAACTATGTTTTATAACTCAAACACTCAGGTAAATTTTTTATTATAGACCTCCATAGTTTTAAATACACATGGCCAAGTTAAGCTTATATTTTGAAGTACAGTACATACTTGTTGATTATGTGTTAGATCTTTGCTGTTACAGTACATTCTGTACTGTATGTAGTTCAAGACTGTACAATAAAATGTTTATAATGTTTTATTTTTAACAGGTCACCCTATTTATATAAAGTAACTTTCGCCAGTTCAAGCTGTAGAGGTAAAACTTTGAGTTTTAGAGACTACTCAGGCATTTTTACTGCTTAATACTGAACCTTGATATATCAATATTTTGCTGGTTCTACCTTGATAACTCGAAACTTGGTTACTCGAAAAACTCGAAAATTCGAATTTTACACCTACCCTCCTCAGCTTCGAGTTATCGAGGTCTTACTGTACTAATGGTGCATCTAAAAATGTCATGCAGAAGTTACAATTATATAGCTTTTTAATACTAAGAATGGGTTGTTAAATAAGAGTGTACAGACAAATTTTATACAATGTAATTAAAACTAAATCAGGTTTGGACTTTAGTATATATCAGCTCCTTGATAAATATAGAATGACTTTTTTCTGTATTAAAGAATCTAGTTTATGTAATTTTAAAACTACATCAAGAATAGGGCTGTGCCCGTTAACGGGTCACAGCTAACCATCAACGATCAACACAGTTGACGAAGAAGTGCATTAACTGCTAACGTTGATCATTTGCTTAGTGCTTGCAAGTGACGCATTAGTGGTTGTTTGTTAGCGACAGCGGCTATCGATGCGCACGCACCCAGCTACACGTACGCCTCTCACTCGTCTGTTAGTTAAGTTGAGCAACTAAAGCGAATCAAATTACGTCAATGTTTATTTATCAACTGAATCAACGTATGTTTCTGCTGTAGCCATTATTTTACTGTTTGTTTTTTACTAAATCTAAAACTGTATAAAATGACGACTGGATAATACGAAAATAGTGTGGTGTAAATAACCAACATGATTTTATTTTATCACGAATTGTAATTATTGTAATAATTGATTATAATAACTGATTAATTAACTAGTAAATAGTAATACAAATAACTCCAAAACTTATTCCTCTGTAAATAATCAGTATTTATTTATCAAAGAAACAAGCGACAGTCGATTGATGACTAGAGCCTTCTCACTTCTCACTGAACATGTGCACTGCACACCCGCACACTGAAGATACAAAGACGCTTGGCTTCTGTTCTGTCTGGCAGGTTAACGTTAGCAGTTTTTTCCAACAGTTAATCACTTAATGACTTAATCACCAGTTAACTGGTGTTGACGTTGACCATTGTTAGCGTTAATGCCCACCACTAATCAAGAATACCTGGAGGTACAGTACAACCTTGTTAAGTCGGACCAGCCGGGACCGCGGCCGATCCGACATAATGAAAATCCGTGTTAGCCGGAGAAAGAGCAGAAAACACAAATAAATGAATATATACATACTGTACTTACAATAATTTCCTTTATTACGGAGAAAAACACTTTAAAAATATTTATTCATCACAATAAAACATGCTGGCATGATGCAGCGCTGTAGTTAGGCATCAGATGTACAGTCACGGCAAACAAACTCGGTTGCGTGAACTCGGCAGAAACACTATTGTATAAAACATTGTTACGGTTTACATATTGTATGTAATACCGTGCAATATGTTACGATTATGCGCTCATATAAAGCAATAGCGCTACCAAAATGCATATTTTATATTAATTTATATTTTTGTTTATTTATTGCAAACCGGTCCGGTTTACCCGTAATATGACAATTACACTAACGATACTTGGGGGTATAATAAAGAAGCATTAAGTGGTTCAAAAAAGTGTATAGATTAATTTTAGACCCAAAGTATTTAGAGTTTTGTTATCTTTCATCTGCGATTGTGCCCTTAAATAAAACAGATTATTGTTAATAATTTTCTTTTAATATACATTTTAAAAATCAGATGTCACATGAATCCCTTTGAAATTGTCATTTTCAAAACGAATATAACTATGAGAGAGGAGGGAACATTTTTATTGGAAACAGT
Source organism: Aphrophora alni (assembly GCA_963513935.1). Classification (NCBI taxonomy): domain Eukaryota; kingdom Metazoa; phylum Arthropoda; class Insecta; order Hemiptera; family Aphrophoridae; genus Aphrophora; species Aphrophora alni. The sequence continues at coordinate 49,628,944 of OY740774.1, forward strand.
ATCATGCAACACCTAATATTGAATTTAACCGTCCTGGACTCTATCATAGCTGGCACTAGTTGAGTCATATGTTTTTTGTATCAAGAAGGTATATTATTTTGCCAATTGGTACACCCAACCAATTTTTATATATATATATATATATATATGTGACCGTCTCCACTTCTTTTGACCAGCTGGAAGTTCCGGGTGGCTGGAGACCACGTACACTTTAGCCGAATCTTGTCAGGATGGGCCAAGGAGTCGGGTTAGGACGCTAATGAACGCATGCAACGCAAGTTAAATTAACCCACCAACGGTTGCCAGACCCGCTAGCGGGTCGATTTTTCATGCATGGCTTAGTTCACCAACTCTAAAACACGTATTTTGCAATTCAACATTACGCCCACTTAAAATTGTCCTATCGCAATAAATAAAATACCGTTGGAAAAGTAATGTTCCGTAGATGCATAATCATGCAAAAAAAAAAATACCACAAAACGTTATAAATAATATTCCAAAAATTGGTGAAGTTCACGTATTTTTGTATCGTAAAATCGTAAATTTCAACTCTGCGGCTTTTCGTAAAACGCGGCTCCATTTTTCCCGATAGGATTACAACTCTATTTATCTGTCATTTAAGTCAACTAAAACACTGTTCTATAGATCACATGTTTCTCTTTCTAACCGTAGATTACAAATTTTTCTGCGTCTAACAGATCCAGAGATATATCTATTTGACCAGAGAACAAACCTGATGACACGAAATTCATTTGGCATTCGGTGCACTTTACGCAATGACGAAATTCATTTTTCATGTCAGAAAAAGGACTTGTTCTTTACACTATGTTGTAGAGGAAATTTCATTCTATAAGTTGGTACCACTCAATATAGGCAATACTTAGTTAAAAGGTTTTGTTTTGATCCCGGAACATACGCAATGGTGCGATGTAAATACTGTAACAAATGACGTGCGCATATTGTTTGTGAATACATATTTATTTTATTTTGAAGGTTTGTTTATACAAATTGTATATATTTTGTATACAAGTTACAATATATGTGTTTTTATATCTAAAGTTTATGTTTTTAGTGAATTTCTAGTTTGTGAATGGTTTATATTATTTGTCATAACCTAAAAGGAAAATTGTAAGTCTAGGCTATATGCAAATTTTTTTTATATTTAGTGTTTTATTTGATTATTATAAGTGTATATGTGTGTTATTCTTTGTAAAGTATGTTGTTTTAGTGAAATCTAATGATTTTGTCTTAGGCATAGCTTTAGAAAGTTACTAATTACACCTAAATGATCGAGGTGTCAACCTAACCTTCTAGCGTCAGAATATCAATATTTTGAAAATCGTCATTTTTATTTTCAAATATGTAACAAATTATTATTTTTTTCCCCTAAATATATTCACAAATATATTACAAATCTCAAGTAATGGTTGAATAAATTCCAAAACATCTATTAGTATGTTATTCATTACCATTTCTGTAAAATTTCTGCTCCGTTACTCTTCGATTTTTTGGTATTTGACTCCATAAGTGACACATCTAACATTTTTTTTCACTACACACCTACATTCTATGCACCTTTCTGAACATAATGAGATATAGAACTTTTGTATAAAATATATATTACTATGTTTGGTAAATTGTTGAAAATAAAACGACCAATGTCCTGAATTCATAAAATAATTTTTTACATCTTGAAAATGTTACAAAAAATTTTTTTCCCCTAAATATATTCACAAGTAATACACAAAAATTGTGTATATCTTAGAAATGGGTAGTAAGCTATTGATTTTGGATTATACAGGTTTTTCCTGAAATATGGTAACTTCGTTTTTGACATGTAACATACTTACTCCAAAACAGTTTCAAAAAATTTTTTATTTTTATTACATAGATGAATTCTATGCATCTTTCTGAGAAAAATGATATCTTATAAGTTAGGTTTTGTATACAAATAATATTTTTTATTAATTTTTTAAAAAACGAAGAAAATTAACACTGCCAAATTGAATGTTAAATGTTCTCTTTTATTTTAGCGCCGAATTAGAAGATTACAGAAATAATTATAATATATAAAAAAGACATAACTGCTAGATAAAGCCTTAATAGTGGCCGAAAAGTATACCGATTAATTATATAGCATGTGGCTGATAATGGACTGACCTCGTCACGTAGCGGTCTGCCGTTCCACTTTCTTCTCGCGGCTCTCAGAACAGACTCTCGCTCGGCTCGCTGGTTCAAGCCCTCCACTCAATGTCTCTCCCCCCTTCTACGTGATCTTACACTGCTCAACAAAATCGCAAGTGCCAATTCATATTTTATTATTTAGAATCCTTATTTTATTATTGGTTGGCTCCTTGGCTGGGCCACATATATTCAACATACATTTATTTATTATGTTTATGAATTAAAAATTTAATATTAAAAGTATTTTATTATCACCATTAAACAAAATGTATTTAACCGTGTAGTAAATATAGTCAAGTTAGTGTAAATGACATCAAATTGTATTTTGCGTAGAGGAATGCAAGAGATTACAGAATGTAATAAAAGGATTAGTAGACGAAGCAGGATTACAAGTCAGTCGAGAACTGGCAGCTAGCAAGGAAAATCATTCTAAAGAACTTATGGCTTTACATATGGACTTGAAAATTGCAAAACAAGTAAGTTAAGTTTAATAGAAATGGAGTTGGACTTTTGAGAAGATGATATATTTTTTAATACAACACAAATTCTCACAAAATAACGCTTATCAAATGTGTTCCAAGAAGAATATCACCATCTTCAGTAATATAGGCCTACTAGCTATAACAAACAAATTATAACTAATAAATTAAACAGTTCTAATTTTCTTGTTTGTAGCTAATGTTTCTCTGAGGACATTGTTATTTTAAACATGTTTATAATTAAACATTATTTTGGTGTTATTTATTATTCGAAGAAGTAAGTTAAGAGTTCATATTAGAACAATTATCAGAAAGTGATTTACTAAATTCGTAATAATTTAAAAAAACACAGGGGAGCTAACCTTAAGTTACAATCGCCACACGTCGTGCAACAAATGTAACTATTTAGAAAACGAGGGGTTGAAATTTACTTAAAACAACAAATTGCCCAACCTTGTGTGACAATTCTGATAATTTACTAAAAGGGGAAAAGCTAATAATGAAAGAAAAGTAATAAAATGTTGGGCGCTATGGCAAGTGCATATTTGCCACTTTAAATTTTGAATATTAATCTTAATGGTCGTGTATTCTTTGGAAACAGTGTAGTTAATGGAATAATGGAATGGAATGTAGAAGTCTTTTGTACTTTTAAACAAACATCTTGTTTAATTAAACAGAAACACAAGAACATATATAAAAAAGATTTACAATTAATCAATTTAAAATTTCCTAAATTAACAATTACATAGTGACAAACAAAAAATATCAATTTAGCATACTAAAGCTTTCAGTAATTGGACTTTATCATTTCTCTTATTTCCAGGATTGTGAGTTTGGGCCTTGTTGAATTGAAATACTCCAAACTCATATCCTATTCAAGCTTGAAAGTATAGTAAAGTTAGGAATAAATAATATATATATATATATATATATATATATATATATATATATATATATATATATATAAATGTTAGGCCTTGTTATGCCTATTATCAATATATGTTTTCAAGTTAATTATTCTAATATTTATAACGTACAAAGACAACTAGAAATCTACAGACATTCATGTTTGTAGTGACATATTACAAATATAAAATTTAAAAAATACAGAAATCTTTTAATAAACTAACATTAACTAAAACTAATACATACTGGATAAATCCTGTGTCTTTTATAACAAACGTGGTTATTACCATTTATATCAGAAACACACTCAAACCGTACCCTTCCAAGCACATGGCAGGTAAAGGTCTGGGCCCTATTACACACTCCATTTCAAGTTTTTATTTCCTATCTAACATTTTCTATTTTCACTATTCTTGGTTCAATGTACGAACATTGTCCAATTTACAACATACATGATATTATAGGGAACACTTAGTATTTATTTGGCGTTTAAGACTGAAAATTGTTCTACTCCCTCCAACATGTGGTCGTTTATTATAAATCGTTTTCTAACCATATTCGAGTCATTTTTATTACAAATCAACCATCGTTGACCATATATATGTCCTCCAGCAACACAATTGTTCACTCTAATCACTATCAGTGTTACATAACTATACTTTTTACTTAAAAATCGTCATTAGCCATTACAGGCAACTCACATCTCTAGAGTTCTACTGAAGACTCACTACTGACGCAATGTCTAGTTATCGCTCAAAAACCTCTCTGGAACAAGTCTCATGTCTCACTTCTATTTCACTTACAATAGTTCTTTTTGTTCTACCTATTTACAGACATCACATATGTTTCTTAGATTGTTTCTGATCAATTACATCTTTTAACATTTTGTCATTTCTCATGTTATTAAAAATAAATATCCGGACTATTTCCTCTCACGCACTAATCCCATATAGCCTACTCACATTTTTCTTATTACTAATTACAACAATTCTTATTCTCTACTTATCTCTAACTACAATATACAATTTTCTAACTATTTTTCATCATTTATATCTCCTCAAATTTTGTTCTTTGTTAAATTATAAAAGATCATTTTTGCAGACTATTTGGCTGTTCGATTCTACTTGCTGTTACTTCTGTCATACGTACCCCCATTAAACAATATGTTTAGTCCCTCCCTTATTCAAACATCTGTTCTCTATTATACAAACCAATAACACCCAATAATTCACAATGTCACAAATTTGAAGAGATTAGTTTAATTACATTACTGAATTAAAACTAATTACTAATTAAACACTCACACAACACCATCACTATTTAACTCTCTAACCGGCAGATGTTAATTCTCTTCGTTTGTTTAAAAATTAATAAAAAATATTATTTTTATATAAAACCTAACTTATAGGTGTAAATATATAAAAAAGAGAGAGAGTTTAAAAATAATGTTCTGATTAATTTTAAAATTGACACTGTTTAACATTAAGAATTTATTAAAACAATTGTTCAACTAAGGGCGCCAGATGGAATTAACTCATCAATTTTGAAAATAAAAATTTACTTTAAATTAAAATACTCTCAGGATCATGTTTTCTTTTAAAAGTGTACTAACAGTGGTGGTCTGGTAATAAAAATCCTTGTTTTTTCTGCTGAAACTAAACATGGTAATTTATTAAAGTTATTCATACACATATATATTCATGGTACATATTCTTTAGTATATTATCTGAAATTATTTATATCGTAAATTAAAAATTGTCCTGTCTTGAAGAGACCAAAATTCTTTTTAATGATTCTACTTTAATTAGTTGCAACTTTTAATGGTTATATTTGTTATGAGCTTCTTTATTCTCATATATTAAAAATTTATATTATTTTTTATTTAGAAGTTAGATTAAATCTTTCAAAATTACTGCTTACATTACAACTACTTATTGAAACAAATTTTAACATATATTTTTTTTTATCATTAGTCTTTTTTATACAAAAATTTACATAAGATTGTCTATCATTTTTTGTTACCACATAGTAGCCATCTCCAGGGTGAATGTCCTTTGTGGTGAGCAGCCCTCGTTCTTGAAGTACAGGTTCATTGTCGACGTAATCAGCCCGCTGACGATCTCAAGTTGTCCTTACAAATTCACAGTCCTATTCAATGTGTCTATCACTTTCCTAAACACTCTACAGTTAATTAATTTCAAACTGTCCTTTTTTATTCACTTTATCCCTGACATTCCTTTGATACTGTTTTTTAAAAAACACTAATACTACATTGTTCATAAATATTTTCTTCCAAAAGTCTTTTTAAAAGACATCCTACCAACTCAAACATTTCTTTTCAACTCTTTAACACCCATCATACTACTTCAGATTTTCCTATTCAACTTTTAAAAACACATCTTACCATCTCAGACGTTTATTTTAAATTTTTACTAAAATATTTAAAATGTTTTTAATACAAAATTGCGTCTGATCAAGTCAGACGCCGCCTTAAGATTGTCCGCTTCTCTAGCGTCCTTTTCTCTCACAATTAAGCGTCCTTTTCAGATCTACTAAGTCAGAAAAAAAAAACTGTTCACATACTTTGCACCACGGACACTACTTAAACCATCCATATAACAACATGTCCTGTCCATTCTCACAACACAATGACAAATTATAATGTTATTATACATTACAACTAACATTTTATACCTCAAATTAATATTTTGGAAATCTATATTAAAGTTTTTATTACCCTTGTTTTAATACTTATTTTCAGTCATTCATTTGACTCACGTAGAGAGAAGACCAATTATAAATCTCCCCGCTTATTTTTATTTTTCAAATCTTAAAACTACCATTTCTTTAGTATCTAAGTTAAAGTTAAGGATTACATAGGATATCATTTTTCTCAGAAAGATGCGTAGAATTTAATTATGTATATATATATATATATATATATATATATATATATTTATATTTATATGAAACGGTTTTGGAGTAAGTACTGTTTTGGTGTTAAACAATGAAGTTAACATTTTTCAGAAAAAACCTGTATCATCTAAAATCAATAGCTTACCACCTTTTCTCAAGATATACAAAAGTTATGTTTAATATTTGTGAATATATTTAGAAAAAAAAATTAATTTGTTACTTTTTCAAAAAAAAATTGTTTTACGAATAAAGGGAAAATGTTAGGCTTAATTTAAAAAAAAAATCACCAAAAATAGTAATATTATGCAAAACACAATTACAAATGATCATTTCCTTCAGAAAGGTGCATAGAATTTAGTTGTGTAGTGAAAAAATATTTTTGAGTTACAAAAATTATTTTTGGGTCAGGAATCAAAAAATCGTCCGGTGGCCGAGGCAAAAATTCCACAGAAAAAGGTAATGTACACCATATAATTTTTTTTTTTTTTTTTTCAAATATTAATAGAGATTTGTAATATATTTGTGGATAAAAGTTGATAAAAAAAAGAAAAGATTTTACGGAAAAGGGTAAAAAGTTGGGCCTCATTTGAAAAAATCACCAAAAATAGTAATATTATTCAAAACACAACTACAAATTATCATTTTCTTCAGAAAGGTGCATAGAATTTAGTTGTGTAGTAAAAAAAAATTACATCTAAAAAATTTTGAGTTATTAGATCAGCAATCAAAAAATCGTCCGGTGGCCGAGGCAAAAATTTGACAGAAAAATAACATACACCATACAAATTTTTTTTTGAATTTTTTCAAGTATTACTAGAGATTTGTAATATATTTGTGGATATAAGTTGCTAAAAAGAAAAATCAATTTATAAAATTTTCATTAGTTAGTATCATAGAAATCAAAAATTCTTACAAAAACCAAAGGAAAAATGCCAAATGAATGCCTATATTTACATATATCTGCATTTTTTCAAAGAATTTATAGATAGGCCTATATACATTTATATACATTTTGCATACATTTTGGTAAAAACATAATCAATTTATAAAATTGTCATTAGACAAAATTATATTTATATGTAAACAAATGGAAATTTGCTAAAAAGGTTAGATATAACATAACCTATCTCTAGACAGCCTCAGTATTAGATGTCTGACAATAACATTCACTCAAAACAATAAATTCTACAAACAATAATACAGATATTATAATTTGTATATACAAATTATAATATATAAATAAACATACCTAACAAAACAAGTTCACAATAACAGAAATAATCCCAAGTCATGCACTACGCCTGTCACAATACGTCATTTTAGTAAACAAACAAGCTTGAGTAAAACGGTAACTTGCAAGTTAGAAATAATAACCTAAAATAGCTCTAAGACATAATTATAGGTACCAACAGAAAGATCTAAATCTCATCTTCTAAATAGTGTAAAGATCGGTTACAAAATATCGATGTAAGTAATCGATATATCCTATTTAGTAAACTGCACCGAAAGAGAAATGAGTCTGGTTCGGTTTGGTTACTACTACATAGAATAGATATTTCTCGCAAACTATAACAGATAGAAAGATTTGGAACAGATCGAAAGAGAAAGATGTGATCTACAGAACAGTGTTATGGTCGATCTGTTTGACAGAAAAATAGATTTATGAGAACATCTGAGAAAGAATGGCGTCATTTCTGTTTACAACCCTACAGTTCAAATCTTTGACATTACGCATAAAAACATGCAAACTTTAGCAATTTTTAAATATTATTTATAACGTTTTGTGGTATTTTTTTTGCATGATTATGCATCCACGAAACATTATCTTTCCAACAGTATTTTATTTATTGCGATAGTACGATTGTAAGTGAGCGAAATGTTGAATTACAAAATACGTGTTTTGGAGTTGATCAAGTGTCATGGATCGACCCAGCTGGGTTGATCGCCAGGTAGAGGGTTAGAAAGAGCTAGACTTGGGTTTTAGACTCTTCTCCGATTTAGTTAATAAATATCACATTGGAAATTGGCCATTATATCTCCTGAGAACCCTAAATGCTATTACCTCCAAGTAATTGACAGCCATGGTGAAATTTTGAATTAAATAATTATAAGCAAAAAGACATGACACAACCAGTCACATACCACGACCTGTCTGCCCTAAGCCGGTTCATCAAATAACTGATCCAGTGCCATCCCTATTGTACTGTTAACAATTCGGTCTGTGATCACGGTTAGCTCTGCAAGCAAAATTTTACTGACAAGGGAACAGAAAGATTAACTTGTTGTATTCTATCGGATTCCCAACATCGATGACCCAGAGTGACTGTTGCTTGAAATGAATCACAGGATAGACAATTCTTTCTTTATATTTAAATTAACATTTCCTTGGATATTATATATATATATATATATGAAATTGTTCTTTTTTTGAAGTTTGATTTAATTTTTCTACTCTAGTCTAATTATTATTATTGTTGTTGTTTTCTAAATAAAAATATGAATATTTAAACGTACGAAATATAAACTTATTTCTTATTGTTATTATAAATATAATTAAGAAATTCAAAATTTATGAGCACAAATTTATTCAATGTATGATTCTTTCTCTGGGCCCTCAGTTCCAGGCTCACAGGGTCAATAAGTTCCTTCCTTTACTAACATTATTCATATATAAAATTTACATTATTAACTAATGTCAAATAATTGTTCATATGATACCAAAAGTTCAAAGTTATTTATTCAAAAACAAGTATGATAACATATAAAATGTTTCTGTTTGTTTGTTTGTTTTTATTTATTCAATACTATCAGTTTAAATTCCAAATCTTTATTCAAATAGTTCTTTACTGTTCAAATACTGATTGTAATTATAGTGATGATGGTCCTTCTTAGTTCAACCTTATATGAAATTTAATAAAATGATTGTTTTAATATTACCTTAATTCTCCTTTATCTAAATACACAAGTTCTTACTGTTTTTCTTACTTTGTAACATACCACATTTTGTGTATTTAGTGTTGGGTTTATACCATGTTTGATAGGTGAGATCTAATCAAATATGACATAATTAATTACGTCAAACAGGTGTGTATAACTTGTTGATCACTTATCATAATCAAGTATAGACAGATAGTGAAGTATTGAAAATTGGTAAATGTTACAGAACAATGGGTGAGTGAGTTGTATGAGTGTAGTATACATTGAATAATGATTATAAGATTGTATGTTATATTTCTTAGGATAATTTTTTGTAATAAATGTAAGAAAAATGAAGGAATTGTTTCTGAGAAGTGAAATCAATCTTTGTGTGGTTTTGTGAGAGTCGATGAATTTATACGTAGGAGAAGTTGTATCTAACGCTTGTAATTAGCTGGACGTTTGTAAGATTTTACCTTGTAGAGAATATAAATTTTATTTCTAGCATATAAAACACTTATAATTTTTTTTTCTTTCTCTCTTTTCTTCTAATAATTGTTGATATTTCACTGCATAAGTTGCATTTTATTTCTTTTATTCAGCTGTTGACAAAATATTACAATTTTTATAGCCATGGTCATTGTATACAAAAAACTTACGTAAAATTTAAATAATAATAATGCCTCTAACAGAACCATTAACATTTTACAATACATCTGATAACATAAAATTCCTTAACACTCAATCACAACACTAACCACCAGTGACTCATAATCACACACATATAATGATAACACTTTATGTAGATAAAACAAAATATGTATGCCTGTCAGCAGTATATAAACATCAGAGAACACAACAACAATAAATAAAGAGACAAAACAATCAATGAATTGATTCTACAATACAATAAAATGCAACTGGCAATACCCCACAATTAAACAAAGCTCCAAAACAACCAACACGGATTCAGGTACAGTTTTCCCAGACTTGTATCCCTATTTCATAAATTCACTCACGATGTAATACATCCACCTCTTAGTAATAAATCTTTCAAGTGTTTTTTAAAAGTTTTATAGTTTTCTATTTTCTTGATAGACTCTGGGAGCCTGTTGAATAAATCTTGTACAGGTAAGTTGTTTTGAAGATTTAGTCTGTGTTTTATCAATCTTAAATCACTCCCTTTTCTGGTGAAATAAGTGTGGAAGTCGCTATTTTGTGTTTCACAACCTCTTGTATATATAACTCATGTGTTTAGAATTGTTGTAAAACAAAGTAACCAAATTTGTACTCGTATTAAAATAAAAAATAGCATTTCTTTTTTAAAATCTAGGACATTGCAAACAAATGCACAGAGATTGATCAACTTAACATAGAATGTAAAAGATTAGAAAAATTGGTATCACAAACAACTTTAAAAGGTCAGGCACCAACAAAATTAGACAAGAAATTGGAGGTGTTGTACAGCAATCTTCATGCTTCAGAACAGAGAAATTTTCAGATTTTGTCAGAAAATGAAGCATTAAAGAAATCATTTGAGAGTTTATATAAACGGTGGGTACATTTATTTAAATATTAATGGTTTTAAGTGAATAGGAAAACTTTCAAAGTTTTGTTGTTTAACAAAAGGTAACTGTCATTAAATTTGTTAATGATGTGTATGTACATATGTGACTATAAATAGTATTGTTTATTGGTATGATTATTTGTTGTATTTTTATATGTGTGACATATATTTTCTTCATTAAACATTTGTTTAAAATTTTAAAATGGCTATATCATTTTTTTATCCTTTAGCCATTTTGTATGAAATTCAGAATTTGAGTCCTGATTGCGATTAGATTCTTAAAATCAAAAACAAACAAAACTTAAGTAATACAGTGTAGGCTGAAAGTAAAATCTATAAAAATGAGCACTGTAATTGTTCTTTTAAATAATTGCATCACAACAATCAAGATAAGAGACTATGGTTGGTAAACAAACAAAATGTCACAAGTTACACTAGGCTGTTAACTGAACATTTTATAGAAATTTATTCTCACTCTACATTGAGATACCATTCAGATAGGGTTGGTTTAATGAGACGTTTGCTGGTTATGCTACTTTGGAATGGAGATTGCAGAATGTCTTCTGTATAAAAGTAAGCTTTTCACTCGACAGAGACTCAGGGTATTTGAAGGAATTTTCATGTGGCCAGAAGTTTTTAGTTGCCTTTAAGTTGACACCAAGAAGGAAAAAAAGATAGAATAGCTGTTCTAGTAATTGCTTGAGGTAAAATCAAAATCTCATATATCTATGACATCAGAGTTTTCAGTATTATATGAAAACTAACATTTCTTTATTCAATCCTAAATATATAAACTGTAATACATTAATCTCTTCTAATTGGCCTCGGGAAGTAAGAACACTGCCTAATTAAAATTTTATTTTATTTCTATTCATGGAAAAAAAAAGAATTATGGATATGTGAGTTTTGTATACACCATCACCTACTTATGAGATTTTGTTCAACAAATACAATGGACATGACATGTGTTGTAGATAATATAAATCTAAAATATACATTTCAAGGAATCTTGAAATTAAAATAAACGACCGCTCGGACAACCAGCGGATGTCGCGAACATCGTACTATTAAATAATTACCCATTTTTAAATGATTCCAGACATTCAGCCAGAAAAGCTCAAAGTAAAAATATTTTCTGACATAATATCATACTAATTCCCATATCAAATCTAATCTCATTAAATTCACCATCTAGGAAAATTAATACTAAAACATAAAACCGTAAAGTAAAGCTAAAATTGTAATTTTAAAATCAGCTTAGAAAAACTTTCTACCAAATTTAAAACAGGCCTACAACAGTATTTCAAAGTTTACAAAATACTTAGAGAGCTATAGGGAAAAGTAGTTATACTATTACAGTAGAACCCCTCTAATCCACCCTCGGCTTGTCCGTCGCTCCGGTTAATCCGACTGTGCTCGAGCTTGCGCCGACTTGTCGATGACTCACGGCACGTCGCATGCCACGTGCCATTGTTTACGGTTTGTTATCGCTTGCGCGCTTCAGTGCTGTGTTATCTCTCGTGTTGTTTCTATTGATTTGTCATAGTACTTGCTAGACTCATTGTATGTACAGTTGTTTGTTTTTCAATATGTCAGGAGGTAAACATAAACACGTTACTGTAAACTTTGACTTATGACTTTTTAAAGTTTATATATCACTTATTTCACTGTAAAAAATTCTCTTTATTTAATATGTAATAAATATATGCTTTTTTCGTATAATCCGACCTTTTTTGCATTCCGACCATGCCCCCAGTCCCGAAGGTGACGAATTAGAGGGGTTCTACTGTAGATCAATCAGAATTACCTGCATCAAAAATGTCTTCTACGAAAAAACCATATGTATCTCAGTAATTAAATAAAAGATGAAAACCAATACTTCTTTATAGTATATCAATGGCGGTCCACCAGGACATCATCTCAGAATACAAGTTGCCATGCCTACTATTGCAGTGAGCCTTCCTATAGGTTGTAATAATTTCTTCAATGATGATGTAATTATTCTGCCAAGTCCATTATTATCTAGTTGTATAAACTAGTTGGGTTAAGAGAAGTTATTTAACCCTGTCATATCTCTATTATAATTTAATTTTCCATTTTAAAAGTTGTACATTCCAAAATATATCATCAATTCATTTTCATAGAAGAATAATCATTTCATAAATTCACCTCAAATCCTCATGAACTTAAATGCACGTCTACAAGAAGAAATTTAAAAGGTGCGAGTTTTGATGTTTCCGAAACGCCGATTGGAGTGGATCCAAATCAGATTGTTGAGGAAGGCCCACAAGTGCACAGACGTGTTTTGAAAAGGAGAAATAAAAATCTAAAACAGCCAACTAATTCTCAACATCCAACGTACTAGTCAACTCCAAGAAACTAAAAACAGTGCGGATCCAAAAAAAGTAGTGATTTTTTAAAGGTTGATATAAACACTGAAGAAGATATTTAGCAAATTAAAATCGCTAATTTTGGTGAGATCCTTCTATTTTGTTATATGTGCTTTCTAGCCTAACACAATTTTGCTGAATAATTAAAGTCTTAAACCCAGCTAATAACTTTCAAAATCAAATTTGTGATTTCACTCATAATTCACCCTTGCATTTCATCCCATATGGAAGAAACAATAATTAACAATTGAACAATTATTTACTTTGCTAATTGAATTTAAACGTAATAATATCATTTCTTTATATATATATATATATATATATATATATATATATATGTGTGTGTGTGTGTGTGTGTGTGTGTGTGTGTGTGTGTGTGTGTGTTTTGCCCATTCTCCAGGGAAAATTGCGGCACCATCCCTACTCCTGTTTTTGAGATTCTGTGCTAATAATTTGAAATAGACAATCTTGTAACCATTCCTGAGCAGCTGAGGGCTAATATAGACTATTATTTTCTTTGTATATGTATGTAGATCCACCTTTAATATATTTGAACTGTTAAATAGTAACTAAGGGATCTACATTGACAATTGTGATATTTTCTTTTTTCTTCTCAAAAGACTTGAATATTTTGAATAACTGTCTATTTTGAATTTAACCATTATTATTATCCATTTAATTTAATACAATTTACTTTACTTAAATGGTGTTAGTTTTAAATTATTATTATTTACACTGAATTATGCATTATTGTAAGCATTCATACTATTTTCATTAGTTATATAAGAAGAATTATTTTTTATTTTAGATTTTGTAAGCCATAACAATAAAAATATACATAATTAAATAAGAAATAATATTATTATTATACCAAATTCACTATCATGTAAACATTTGGAGCTGTTGACAAATGTGATGATATCTAACTTGGTTTTCCTCACCCTCTAATTTGAGCAATTCAACAACTGTAAGTGTTTACAATAGGAGAAATATTATTTCATGTTTTTGTTTAAAAAACAAAACTATAAAATTTGATTACTGTTTCTTTAAGTTAATGAAAACTAACATATTTTAAAAAATACTTGCAGGCATAAGTCTTGTAAATTAGAGAAAGCAATGTTTTCTGAGCAAATATTCTTATTGGAACAACAAATTCAAGGTTTGACAGAAGACTTAATAACATCAAGTGAAAAAGCTAATGCTCTTACTGCGGAAATTCAAAATATGAATTTGGTAACTTCTCATGAAAACAGGTAAATAATGTATAAATATATCGAAATGAAAATTTACTAAACAAAATAAAACTATATTCATTGTTTTACCTTAGAACTACTTTAATTAATTAACATACCTTATTTGAAGTTGATAGTAGTTCCTTATATTATATTAATTGCTACATGTTTCGCTGCCATAGGCAGCATCATCAGGCCAGCTAATAACATAAACACATTGTTCACACACACACACATCACAAAAACATATAAAATTCTTGGTCTAACACAAATCATCATCCAGAACCGGCACTCATTAAAAGTTAAAAATTGTTTTAGTTCCTCACAGTATATTGGCCACATGTTCACTGAGTGAGTTAGAATGGGACATAAAATGAACGTAATGGAGGACTTTGAAATTTATAAGCACCTAAAGATCAATCCGTCAAACATATTAAATGACAAACTGAATTTCACCTCCAACTACATGTATGACCTGATATTTGAACATCAGAATAGGACTAACATATCTGATAAGGAATGTTCAAAGTAGCAGTGTCCCATTCTAACTCACTCAGCGAACATGTGGCCAATATACTGTGAGGAACTAAAACAATTTTTAACTTTTAACGAGTGCCGGTTCTGCATGATGATTTGTGTTAGACCAAGAAGTTTTTGTGATGTGTGTGTGTGTGTGAACAATGTGTTTATGTTATTAGCTGGCCTGATGATGCTGCCTATGGCAGCGAAACATGTAGCAATATAATATAAGGAAGTACTATCGACTTCAAATAAGGTATGTTAATTAAAATATAACTACCTTAGATTGTATGGAGAATGCCAAATGTTATAAAGCCTTGATTTTAATATGATCTGACATTAATTACATCTACTAACTTGATTAAATATTATTTTCCTGTAATTTGTAGGCTATGGAGTTGAAATGTTGTTTCTTAGAGGGAACACCAATATCTATTAGTGGTAACTAGTAGTACCATATCACTGAATAATAGTATGTCAATCTGCATGAAATAAGCTCTAAAATAGGTCATTGTAAGATGATATTGTTTAAAAACAAACTTTCAAAAATCAATTTGAAAATGCTTGAAAAACTTTCAAATAATCTAACTCATATTTGTTATTTTGTATTTGGTAACCATTTTAAACAATTTTTTGTTAATATCTTGTGTATTATTACATTCAACTTATAACACACTCAATTAGATGAATATTTTCAAATTTCAATTCTTGATGTAATTGCACCAAACCGACCTCTCTTCGATGATAAATAGTGAAGTTACTGTCAAAAATTTATTGATTATAGCTCCATAGTCTACTCATCCACTAGACCATCAGCCATTAAGAAGCTTGATTTGATACATAACTCTGCACTGCATATTATTTTTGGAGCATTTCGTTCAAGCCCAGTTTCTAGGTTACTTGCTGAGACTGGTGAACTATCTCTTACTCGATGAAGACAGCAACTACAAATAACATATATCCGCTGCCCTCCAAACCATATCCAGCTTACGACATCGTTTTTTATAATCCTTTGGGTGAATGATATGAATGTCATCAAAATTGTACTGCCCCATTTGGCATTAGAGTACTAAGTATTCTTGACAATTTAGGACTTGTACTTCCTCCAATGAATGAGTATACTCCATGTTTTATTCCTTCATGGCTCATTCAAATGCCAACTTTTGATTTTTCTCTGTCTAGTTTCAATAAGCACAACAAAATGTAGTATATCGTCAGGAGTTTCACTATATACTTGATGAATACCCATATAGTGAAATTATTTTCACAGATGGTTCTAAACTGGACAATGCAATTGGTTGTGCATATTACTCATCCAGTCGACATATATGTATGGATTACCCTCAGCTTATAATGTAGTTTCTGCCGAACTTTTTGCTTTTTTTAAAGGCCTTAATATGGTTCCATCTGGTTTCCGGTATCTTTTGTATTCCGATTCCAAAAGTGCTTTACATATCCAGATATGTATTCTAAGAAACCCTTGGTTGAAGATATTTTGTGTTCCGTACATAGACTTCAGCTACAGGACGTCGGAATATCGTAGTTCTGAGTGCCTGGGCAGTGTGGAATATCGAGAAACACAAGAGCTGATGAGTGGCATAGGAACCTACAAGTCCGATACCAGTAACATCGCATGTTACATGTTATGGTATCTGACTTTGTATCGAGAGTTAAAATTATTTTGCATAAAAAATGGGTAGAAGAGTAGACAAATACAGAGTCCAATAAGCTGGGGGAAGTAAAAGATACTGTCCATCCGTGGAATTCATCCATACATGCCAGTCGTCAAGAGGAAGTGGTGGTTACCCGTGTTCATATCGGTCATTCCATGATCACTCATGGATTTTTGATGGAACATAGGATTCCACCACAATGCCCATTTTGCCAAGGTATGTTGTCAATTAAGAACAACCTCATTGAATGTGTTGCGTTAAGAGGTGTGCGACGAACTTTTGCCCTAGCTAATTCCATTCAGGTGATGCCGGGGGATAATGCTCAGATCCTCGATCAGGTATTGTCCTTTATGCGTTGAACTTAAACTTAAATCTAATTTCACTTTGCTCATAGATTTTGTAACTCATGTTGTCGAAGGTTTCAAATGGACGTCATTTATTTCAAGAAGATTTTAACTGTATTTCTCACAAACTCTTGTATTTTTAATTAAGCTGGTAATATTAGGAATTGTCAACCTACTGCTGATTGATCAATGATTATATCTTACTTCAATGGAAGGAACCCATATGTTAGATGGAATTATTTCACATCCAAGTAATATTGGTCAAGGCGGGAGTTCTTCAAGGTTTAAAACTTAATCCTTGGTTCAATACTCAGTTCTTTGCTTTTCTCGTTTTATATTAATGACCTTATCATGTTTCGGAAAAGATCTTTTGGTTTATACTTTGCTGATGATTCAAAGTTATTTAGGGAGAATAATTTCATTTGTGTTGTGAGACTTTTCAGAATAAGATATCGTTGGTGATGGACTGGTTCTGAAGAAATAAGGTCAAGAGTAATATTAATAAATATAATACTATCACATTCATAAAAATGAATCTTATTATCTTTCTTTATTCAGTTGAGTAGTATCAGTTATATTATCGTGTTGATATAGTGAGAGATTGGGAGATCTTTTTTTCTTTTTTTTATATCAATCGTTATATTGATTATATTTACAGATTGTAATTATTTAATAAAAAGGCTTTGAAGTCAACTGCTTTTGCAACATAATTGCCACACGTTAATATGACAATTAAATATTTAAATATCTAAAGTTTAAAATTTAAAATTTAAAAAATGCACAGCTTTATGGGCGCTAGATAGCGTTAGCTTGCCAATTTTGAAAAGAAGTTAATTGTTAAATATATCTCAGAGTCGCAAATCCTTTTAAAAGTGTACCGGTACTCACAGTGGTTCTTGGTGAAATAAAGAAACCTTAATTGTTGTGCTTTAACTTAACATGTTTTATTAAAATGAAAATATTAAAACATTTATACAAGGTTATACATACATATTCATAATACATATCTTACTACTATTTGAAATCTCAATGTTTTTAATTTTAAAATTATTCTGCCTTGAAGAGGCTTAACTCCTTTTTTATGACTCTATATTAATAGTTGCAACTTAAAAAATTTTTTTTTTATAGTGAGTTCTTATATTCTCACGTAGCAAAGATTATATTTATATTAAAATGAAATTAAGTTCTTTAAATTTAATAGTTACTATACAAAAATTATTCATTAGCTCAAATTTAAAATGTTCATACAAAAGGTGAACATTTATTTCCTGATTTTTAAATAGTTTTCTAGATTTCTTTTCTTGTTTTAAAAAAAATTGATCTACATCGATTGTTAATGGCAGGTACTTTTGATTGTATTGAATTCTTCTTGAAAATCTGTTTGCGTCATTGATACGTTGCGGAGTCTATTTATTTTTAGATAATTATAATTTTAGATTATAAACATAATTGTTATACAATTCAATACAAATAAAATTAATAATATATGAATTAAATAATGTTATCCACATTAGGGTATCATTTTTTAAAAAAAAATAATTTGTAATAGAAAATACAAATAACATAAACATATTTCAAACATCTCTCTTCTAAAAAATGTTTAAAACTATTTTTGTAGAAACTCAAATGATGATCTTCTATCAAAATTGCAACAAGTTCAAGAAAAGAATGTGGCCACTACAAAAGAACTGCATAGGCATGTCGAAGCACATAACGATATAGCAAGAAAGTAAGTAATAACTTGTTTTACTTTTGTAATTTTCTTAATTAAAATTTGTTCAATCCCCCCCCCACCCTCAAATAAAAGCAAGTTCAGCAAACAACATAATTGAGTTTCTCCTTTTTTAGATCAACAACCGAGGTTGGATCTGGGCAAATGAGCAACCTAGATTATAGAATGAGGTCCTTAAATGTAGATTTAGGAATGTTTGGTTAATTTAAAGTTTTCTTAATCCTATATTATTTATTTATTTTCATTGATTTTAAAACTCAGTCCTTGTATAACACAATTTGGTGGATAAAAACACTTTATATTAGTAGTGTGTTAAGAATCGGACTTCGATTCTCACGTGGTTCTTTCTTTGGAATAAATCAAGACAATATTTGAACTTAGTATTATTAAACAAAGGTTTATTACTCCCTTAATCTCTCAAATACAAATCTCTTTGGCTAGATACAATATATTTCCTCATCTAACAAATTAAATCAAAATACCCTGAATGATTCCAACTAATGTAACTCTATGGTTTGACTCTACATTATTTGATTCTTTTAAAATAATTACAAGTTCCTAATACACTTTGAGTTTTCTCACCTTTGTAAGGTCTCGGTATGGCTCACTGGTCTACAACATTTCGGAAGTTCTTTCACGCCTTGCTCATCTGAGCTATCTTCTAGTTGGTCCCTTCCTCAATGATTGACCACCTCTCTTCCCACCTATGGGTGTATATACTTCTCTTGATTCATTATGCCCACCACACTTCCAAGGGAAGTTATTTCATAATTTTTTCAGTTGTGTCCCAATAGTTGTTTATCATTCTGGCTTCTCAAAAGAACTTATTATTTATCTCTGGCATGTCTTACTAACTTCTTCTCCTAATTCCTAACATCATCCTGGATATCCTCTGTATATCGCCTCCTCTAATTACGTGGGCCACACACCCTCATGATAACATTCCAGACTCCCTCACCGTGCTGTCTTTATTTTCTCTTCTGATTTTCAAAAGTAGCATACCTATGCCCTTGAGCTCATGTTTAGAGTAGTTGTTGTCAAGTATCATCTCCTCCTGTTTTGACATAACTATCTTAAATTTATCCTCCATCTCATTTCCTACAATCCTAGTTGATATTTCATTTTGTATCCCCGATCTTTCCCTCAAAAGATTACTCGCCTTATCGGCTACTAACATATTCGTTTCTAATTTTTCTAATGTATGAATACACAATCTGCAACAACGCTGGATTTAACCCTTTAATATATGACTGCATAACTTCTGTTCAATCATACCTTCATCCAGACGTACACATAAGAGTTCTATTTCTGTTATATTCCATAACCGACTCCCGGCATTTGAACCCTATTGTTTAACTTTAACAAAAAATTTTCTTTCTCCTGCTCAAGTGCAATAGCGGTTAGAAATGTTTCCTTTAATTTGGACCACATTATCTGTCCCTCTTTCCTTTCAAAATTTTCATAGAAACCAACACGATTCCTTCCAAATACATTGGAAAAATTATTTTTTATATTTATTCTTAATAATAATCGTTAATAAAGATTAATTAAGTACTGAACCACTGATTTGATTATATTGAAAATAAAGAACCCAAGCAGTTTAGATGAACGATTACTAACACCCCCAAACATTCACCAAAGCCACCCTGTCTAAAACCGTGTAATATGATTTAAAATATCTCTCAGTTCTCCCACTAAACCTACCAGGATCAAAAAATGGTAACTGTTCTCCCATCTTATTATCTTGTATAACTGTATTGGTCCCTACTTTAACTCTGTGACTGGTTCCTGATTGTTCCACACCCTTTACTGAATCTTAAGTATTATCCTCCTTAAAAGTTATATGCTTCTGTAAAAGGTCATTATTATTCCGAGTAGGCCAATTTATGAGATTGCTCATTTTGACTCATTCCAGAATCTGTGTGAATTTTCCACAAACGTATGATCATAAGAATTATTACTCTCACAATCTCTTGATTACAAATTGGCTAGATATAATATTTTTCCTCAGCTAACAAATTAATTAAAAAAACCCAGAATGATTCCAACTGTTGTTACTCTATGGTCTGACTCTTCGTTATTTGACTCTTTTGAAATAATTACAAGTTTTCTATACACTTTGAGTTTGCTCACCTTTGCAAGGTCTCGGTATGGCTCACTGGTCCGGTCTTCAATGTTTCGGAAGTTTGTTCACGCCATGCTAGTCTCAGCTATCTTCTAGTTGTCCCCTCCTCAATGATTGACCACCTCTCTTGATTCATGACGTCCACCACACTTGGAAGGCAAGCTATTTCATCAGTTTTTCAGTTGTGTCACAATAAATGTTTATCATTCTGTCTTCTTAAAAGAACTTGTACTACTACTATTACTAAATTATTCTCCTAATTTCTAACAAGTGTAAAATAAAATGTTAACCCCGCAGTCACCCGTATAGTTATTAACTCAGAGTTCACATATACTACACCATTACTTACACTTAATCTTATCTTATTGTAAGATTCCTGTTTATGCTATACATTTCTTTCTTAGGCAAGAGTGTCCTCTCTTGGGAACCAACTGATGCGACTCTTCCATTCTTTCCTTATTAAAACCATTTAAGTGTATGAGAATAGAAGAATGCTATACTCATTTTTGTTACGTTTCGGAATTGTGATGCACCTCTTGATTGCCTTAACAAAATGGTGTGGGTTTTGTACTGCCAAGGGTTTTTATAGTTCAAGTTCAGAAACCGGCCATCTAACCATCCTTGGTATAAAGGTTTCCTCTTCGTAATTAAGAAGTTATTACTGGCAAAGCAGGTCCTGTAGGTTCCATTCAGAAACTTCAGAATATACCTCATATGGTTACACCCTTAAGAAAGAAAAAGACTGTCACTGGCAATTGAACAACAATATTTGAAATAGAAGTATACTACTTGTCTTCACACAACAAAATCATTGGCATTGTAACAATTGTAAAAAATGAGGGAGTTGATTTTACAAAAAACTGCTTACTGATTAAAGTTGTGTGCCATTTGTAATTTAATAATTACAAAAAAATTAATAAAAATAAAATTTTAAAATTAAAATTTATAAATGTGTGTATTATACTAAAATCTCTGGGGTCGTGACTTCTTTTGAAACAGTGTACTAAATGGAATATTGGAAAGAAAGAATAGAAGTCCCTTTTATGCTGAAATGTACATGTTATTTATTTATACAAAACAAACATAATAAGAATACATGTAAATAAGCAAATTCAAGCAATATATTTTAAGTTAATACATCCTACACAGCCGTGGCGGCGATAGCGGGCCCGCGAGCCTTGACCGGGATTTTTCAGGAAATTTTACCGTGAACCGGACGGGCCCTGCCACACGGGCCCCCCCTATCATAACAATATTTTTGAGTATTGTCAAGAAATTACTAAAATAAGGTAAAATGTCTTCAGACAAGATTGTGCATCATGCATCCAAAACGGCAATAACCATTATTTTTTAGAGAGCAGTATTTATTATTTACTGTCATGATACGAAGTATGTGTATTGTTTACCGTTAGCCGATAAGTAATGCAGCTATCGCTACGTCGCTCATCGCGGTGACTCATCGGCACCAGCCGGCGAGAAGATAAACAACCGGGCCGGAAGGGGAAGATTAAAATTTAAAAATAGCATCAGGTATCATTTCAACAAATAAACTTTCAGTTCAGTTACCTAAATAACTTATAAACTATTACAATACAATGAACAAAACTACAAAATACTCAGTTTAAGGCATTGGCATTGGATAAACTAAGGACTGGGGATAATCCGAAATGTACCTATATACAGTGCTAGAAAGTGACCAACTGTTGCATCAAAGCATCAACTATCCTCGCGGCCTGCGTGAAGGCGCTAGAATAGGTGAAATACGAAATTCTATTAAGTGATGTCTACATCAGTAGTTAAAACTAATAAAACTTAGTGTGTTGTGAGTAGTAGTGGAATGTTCGCAGAAGACAACACTGCCGCGCCAAGCCCAAGTGCAAGCTTAGATGGAAATACCCATAATAATGTTTTTAAAAATTATTGGGAGAGGGGGGCCCGATGAACAAACTTGCGTTGGGGCCCGCGGGTTCTTATCGCCGCCACTGCTACACAGTTATTACATTATATTCAAGTCTCAACATAAAAAAAATAAGTTTTATTGACTTAGTCTTCAGTTGTAACTTCTTAATAAAAAAAAAAAATGAAATGAATTTAATCTTATTTCTCATAAAAAGAAATTGAATTATAATAAAAGTATATTCTATACAAAAAACAAATAAATCTCAATTAGCTAGTTTCTTAAAAAAGACTTAACCCTTTCCGGTCCACCGGCAAACCGGGTGCGCCGTCGGTAAAATGCCGTTCTAGTCCACTGGCGCACTGGGTGCGCCATGCATATTACTGGTTTTGCTTAATAGGTAACACGTTTGTAATATTTTTAAACTACACTAATAAGTTCCTTAGAGATCTTTAGATCGTATTATTTGAATAAAATGCTGTTTTAATACAATTTATTATCGTTTTTGAACGTTAAAAAAGTACGTTCGCAACCCTATACGTTTTGTTACACTGTTTAGTTGTGTTACTTACATTATGAGAAGTTTGACGGAAAAAATATATATTTATCCACGTTTTTTACAAGAGTGTTTATGATAATTTCGTAATATTATATACATTAAATTTTAAAAGAAGTTTTTACAAATAAAAAATATAATATATCTTTTGTTTTTAGTTGGGTTTATGAATTCGGCAGGTAGGGCCCACGAAGAGTCATAGTTTTGTAATCAATACTTCGTGATAGTTCTGTTGTTGACAATGAGCCGATCTTTATCCGAGAATGTTGACATCAGGAATGTGTCCCGGCCTCTTACTAACCGGTTTGTTTACTCATCCCGCCATTCAACCGCCCCTCCCCGCACAATCGACTCGCCGCCTGTCAAAGCGCCCCATTGTTTGCTAACAATGATACTTTTGAGAAAAAAAACATATATATATATTTTTATTTATAGATTTTGATATATTTGCAAAGTATCTTACATGTATAAGTAAAATAAATGAGAAAAAAAAATTATAAATTCTTTTTTGTATAAAACTTTTGTTATAAAATAAAAAAATTAGAAACTATAAAAAGTTTTTTATTGTTTATGAGCAACATACAAAAAAAATAAAATAAAATAAACAAAAGTATAGTTATGAAAATATTATACTATATGTAATTGTGAGAATTACAAGGGTAAAAACATGGATATAGGAGGCATATTATGTATTTTATAGCAAAAATTCAAATATACTACAAAATGGCTGAAAAAAATAGTGGACCAGAGCGGGCAGCAGGTGGCAAAGGTAAGTGGACCCGAAAGGGTTAAACATATTAATTTTATTTTGAAATATAAGACATTGCGTCTTATTAATCAAAAAAACATCAAGTTAATAATTCAAAACTATAACACTGAAAAAAATTCATAAATCACTACAAATACATATTTTATTTTACATAATAAAAGTTTATACGTGCTATACCAAGACACATTTTCTTTTTTAAAAAGAACTTTTCATCTAAAATCACTTCCTCGGTCCTCTGCATCTGCATGATGATTCATCAAAATCGCCCTAACTGTTGCATGATAAGTCCATGCTTCATGTTTTACAAAAGCACATTTATTGTTCATATTATAAAATAGTACACATCAATTTTCAAATTGTTCTATTTCTTAAATTGAAACACAAAATTAAATTTAGTCTTTATAACAATAGTTCACTAAATGCATCACTTTTTGTTAAGTCTGCAAAGTTCATTGTTCAAATTATTTCACTCCAACATCTATACATAATTGCAACTTTATTGCATTGTTCCTTTATTAAAATAGTTTACACTCTCTATAAAACACATATTCAATATTTTGTCCTTGTATTACAAAGAACCCATTCACATAAACGTTCACTACTCAACTCAAAAGTTCTACAAGTTAAAATATTCACTTTCAAGCATTAAAAATACTCAAATTCTATTTACATATCGTCTTGTAACAATTTAGTTCATATCTGCTATGTATTACTAAAGAAAAACACTGTTATATTACTTTTTATTGTCTAAGACCAGATAGACCGGTCCGAAACCGACGTGTTGTCTTCTCAAGATTCCCATCTAGACTAACTGAAATCCCTTCCCTCGGTTAGAGTCACGCGTCTGATTTTGTCTACAAAATGTTTATACTTCACATTTTTAATTACAAAGTTTATAATAATTCTAATTATATCAATACATAGAACATATTTCTCTGATCATTTACTATTACCTACTCACTTTATTTTCAAATTTAGTCCTTTTTAAGTTATTCAAAGAAATACGAATTATATTATGCTGTTACTTTTTCAGGACACACCCTTTTTCCTCTAAAACCTACCAATCTCTTGTAAACTCAAAATCCTCCCGCTCTATTCAAATTCAAAAATGTACACTATTACAGTGTCAAAATCTGAGTCATCGATTAATAAAATTATAACTAAATATTTTAAACCAGTCATTCTCTCTAAATCCCTTTGGGTGGGATCTAACAAACCCCTCCTAAAATCACTTCTGTAGTCTTTCTAGTCCTCAACAGTTGCTGTTTCTGTTGTTTTGAATGCTATAGATTTAGACTCGGAGAGAGCAATAAAATTAAAACGAAAAATTAACCACCTGCTGCCAATTCCACCAAGTAGGTCAGGTGAAAGGAATAATAGAGGTCCAAACCTATTTTTAATTGTTAAATAAATAATTATTACTATTTTGTTTATTATTACTCTTTGTTCAAATTTTATAGATCAAATATGACCAAAAATCTAAATTTAAAAGTTTTCTTTTAATGTGAGAAGTCACATTGAGAATTTAAAGGTTCTTGTAGATGATAAATCTGTATTTATTTATTTGAAAGAGATTCATCTCCATCAACCCCACTCAATTAGTTCAAGGGGGTTTTCAGATTTTGATCTAACTATATTACTCCCAATACTCGACCATCTATTAGCAACGTATTATTGTGAACTTTAGGGTAGCAATAAAAGAAACTACTTAATACAAAATGACCATTTGCTGTGTGAACCTGCCACCTGTTTGCCACAAACA
Organism: Aphrophora alni; assembly: GCA_963513935.1. Taxonomy (NCBI): domain Eukaryota; kingdom Metazoa; phylum Arthropoda; class Insecta; order Hemiptera; family Aphrophoridae; genus Aphrophora; species Aphrophora alni. Next base: position 49,654,911 of record OY740774.1, read on the forward strand.
GTTATGATTATAAATAAACAATTTACATGTATAAAAAATAATTATAAATCTTTTTTAGTAAATTAACACTATTAAAAATAAACTTAATACCTCAAATCATAAATTAAAGGGGGGGGGGGGGAAATAGCTACACTCTACAGTGTTGCCTAACTTTGAAGCCACCAAGCAACCTTTCTGTTCTTAAATCTTACTGTGAGCTACCAAAAGAAACCAGTGCTAAAATAAAATAGTTTTTTTTTTTAAATAACACATGTATTTAGTACTTATAAAAATACAGTTGTAGTAAACATTGAATCCAATTGAATAAAACTACTCACATTTTAATTTAAAATAATTAGATTTGGTTGCTGAATGGCCCCTTTAAAGTCCTGTGTATTGTTACGTTCTTTATTGAACTTGATCAAAGTTTACCTTTGTTGACCAATTTTAATATTCTTATTTTTGTTAAACTTTTTTATGTTATTGTTAATTAATGATTTGTTAATTTTATTAAGGAGCATCTTATGGTTTTTCTTTGCTAAGGTGATGATGACTATGACAGTTTTTCATCTTTAACAAAAGAGAAACAAACTTTTACTTGAATCTTTTCAGCCTTTTTTTTCCATATTTTAACACTCTTTCATGTATATTAACACTTTCTTATATAAATAACACCCGTAATATTACTAATTGTTAGACAGGTTTAGTTGGCATCTCGCCAAAATGTGTATCACCTAACATTTTAACTAAATTAGTAACACTTATGGTGGTAAAGCCACAAATAAATTATGTGTAGATTCACAATTGTGGTTTGTCTTTTATCAGGTGGAAAAATGAAGTCGTTGCTTTGACAGAAAAGTTTGAAAATAAATTGAAGGAAGTGAAAAATGATATAAAAATAGAAAGAAAAAAGCGCAAAGAAATCGCCATGATGAAATCTCGATCTCAAGATTTAAGTGATATGCACAAAAGGTATTTATCTAACATTTAAAACTTTATTTTGATAATCTTTAGGATATTTTAAATTTTATGTGAATCTGTGATTTTTAGCCTTCAAATCATCATTAGGTAAATACCAATCTAAAATTTGGAATTAATTTTGAAAGAAAAGATGACAGTTAAAATGTATTTCCTTTTTTAATGAAATCTGATTTATATTTTTTCACTATTGGCAGCATACATATTGAGACGATCAATTGTCAATCACAGGTTATGGTGTAAATATAACAAAAATATGATACAGTTTTGGGTTCTTAAACTGCCATTGGTATTAAATGGTTTGAAAAGGAAATTATAAATTGGTAAATAATGTGTGATTGATCAGCTGTAAACAATTGACAGGCAAAAAGCAAGTGTGTGTTCAGTGAAAACATCTCACGTATCCTCCTGTAAGATAACAACCAGCCTAACTTTATTATTTTATATAAAAATATATAAGTTGCTACATACCCGCTCCCACATACTCGTTGTGTAATTTGTTTCTAATTGATTTTTGACCAAATAACTTTATGTCCCTTCATACTATGTGCTTTATTATTTTTTCTTTTGTTGTTTGACAAGGGTCATTATAGCGGTTGTACATAAAATGTGCTTACATTAAATAAGATATTAAATTTAAATTAAGTAAAAACAAATTGAAATAACACAGTTATAATCAAGATATTTCACTCACACCTGAAACAAACACCAGCACAACACAACTTGCACCCATACAAAAATTTACATCAAAAACCTTATATTACAATACAAACACTCCCTGCATTACACACACATAAATACCTCCCAAACTTGAAAATAGCTACCATATTTATTTCATGGTGTTCTCAGTTATTTCCATTTCCCCAGTTGTGGCTGAGAACTCCTCCACTGAATAAGAAGATCCAGAAAGTAATAACTTTCTCAGGCTGTTTTTTTTAATGGCTATTTATTTTCAATTTCTATTAATTTGTTGGGGAGTTTATTTAATCATAATAAGAAGGAGTTGTCATCTCTCAGTCAAACACTCACTTATCACTCACAACATATAAACTATAATCTACATAGTCATTTTAATACAGTTCAACTACATTATACAATTATCTACTATCATCTTCTCTTAGGGTTATGATTTGTGCTGTACAATTCTTTCTTAGGCGAAGTTTCCTCATTTGGCAACAGGTTATTTGGCAAACCATTTATGAGAAAGAAAGAATGCTGTGTTCATATCTGTTGCATCTGGAAGTGGTTATGCACACTCTGATTGCCTTGGCGGAATCAAGTGTGTGTATCCTGATGTGTGCTTAGCACTGACAATGATATTAACTGTTCAAGTTCACTATCAGTTGACCAGGGTGTACTAGATAATCTTAAACAGCCGAAGAATTACACCATCTTCTTAACAACTTAGAAAATGAACAAACTGTTGTTCAAAGTTTGAAAGATGTAGTCTATTGGTTGTCAAGAGTCTTGGGAAGAAGTTAAGCAGACGATTAACTGGAAAGTCATTTCATCTAAAGATACTTTAGATTTCCGTGATAATAATGAACGGGACAATTTAGATAATCCTTTCATTGAAATGGTTAATAGCCTACCAGTCACTAATAATGTTACACATCAAGACAAAGAAAAAAGGATAAAAGATGATAATTTTCAGGAGCTAAATAGTAACTAAGCAACCAAACAACTTTGATGGTGAGGGCTATGGTGATTCTTGTAATCAGACATTTTTAAAAAATTTAATGGGTTTGAAGCATATGAAACAGCTCTACTGTATGTGGAACAAAAGGAAGATGCGTCACCAGTAGACATATGATGTTGTGCCGAATACGTAACACATATAAAGTGTGGTGCCATTGTAAATGCAAATTACAATGAAAGACTTTTTTTTAATGTGTGTAAGTTTATAACAGCAATGTATTTGATATAAGATTTGTTTTATGTTTGTTCACTATATTTTACAATTTTTTACATTTTAAGTATGTTTATTTGTTTATTATAAACAAAAGTACTTAGATGCTGCATAGTTAATTTAAAACTTTAAATTATTTACAGCTAAATAAAATAAATTTTTATGTAAGCATAGCTCCAAATTACCCTATTTTAGCCATAAGTGCAGCGGAAAATTTCACCTCAATGATTTTCTCACGTATTTTCTCATTGTATTTTCTAACTTGACTCTTGTTTGGGAAAAGTTACCACAAAAATATCACGGATATATTCATAACTTAACCGTCTAAAAAAGAATTATTGCTTTCACATGTAAAAGCACAAAATATAAGTATATATATATACAGTATATGTATATACATATACAGTATATGTATATACATATACAGGGTGATTCAGGAAGAAATGGAGAAACTTTCAGGACGTGTTTTACTAGAGAAAATAAAGAAAAAAATTATATAAACATAGGTCCGGAAATGCTTCATTTTCCATTTATCCATCTTTTTCTTTTCTTTTTTTTACAATATACTTAATATTTTTGGATGTAGGAAATATATTGAACTCAAATTTTGTATACATATTTGGTATAACATCTTTTATCCATTTACAAAAAACCAAAACACCCTTTCATCTATTTTCAAAATAGCGGTATTTAATTTTTTTTTATGTCAAATATCTCAAAAACTGCTAACTTTACAAAATATTTTCAAGAAACTAAAAAATTCCTTTTTAACTGTATTTTAAAAGATAACCGAGTTATTAGCTAAAAACTAAAAAAAAAAATTGTCTTGGTAACAATATCCAAAATTACTACTGAACCAAATTATGAGAAAAATAATTTAAATGAAGTCCATAATAAAATTAAACTTACAAAAAGAGTTTTTATTACACCAAATCAAAACAAGTTTAATTACGTCTCGGCTGCAAGTTTTCATCAATAGGCGTCTTCGCCGTATCATGAACATTCATTGGCCTGAGATCATTACAAACAAGGATTTATGGAGAGAAACAGGTCAAATTCAGGTCAAACTGCAGATTCGAGAGAGGAAGTGGAGGTGGTTAGGACATATACTGAGGAAGCCAGACGGAACTATTGAGAAAGAGGCAATAGATTGGAACCCGCAAGGTGTCAGAAGAATAGGTCGACCCCAAGAAACCTGGAAGAGGACCGTTATTAAAGAAGCAAAAGAGGTTAATAAGACTTGGAGAGAAGTGAAGGCACTTGCTGGAGACAGGGACAGATGGAGAGCTCTTCTGGACGCCCTATGCTCCAATAGGAGATAAAAGGAAATAGGTCAAGTAAGTCAGTCCTGCCACCCAATGAACAAACAAGTATTACTTTTCTGGGAATAAGTGAATTTTACTTGAAGGCCCAAATGAAAGCAACTCTCTTAGAAATAGTTGTTTTAAAGTAAAGTTTTAATAACTTTAAGAATCCTGACAATTACATGTATACCACGGCCGATGATTTCCCTTCAAAACAGTATTTTCATCATAGATCGTGTTATTTTGAGGATATTAGGATTTAATTTTAGGGATATGTAGACGTTAAGGATGATGTGGTAATGATGTGGGTCTTTGGAGGAGTTTTTGCATTAGGTGGGATAGAAATTGTGTTATTGTATTTGATTCTGTTCAATGGCGGTTCACTAACTCATCTTGTGGTTTCTACAGGTGATTGGACAAATGTCAACTTGTCATTTTGTAGCCCGTGTCTGGCCATTAAATTTGAGTGGTCTGTTCTATCTGACCCATACAGTAGTGATCACGTTCCAGTGAAGCTTACATTTTCTGACTTTCTGCTACAATGATCGCCTTCCTACATCGATTTTGCCCAGACTAAAATGGGAAAGTTTCACTGATGAATTTTTGCCACTTATTTATAATAATAATGTTCCTATGAATGAAGTAGTACAGTTTTACTATTACAGCAGCGGACAACAACGTCCTGAATACATGATGCGACCACTACTTCCATGATGGAACAATGAATGTGAATGATTCTCTCAGTTTACATCGAAAAGCTTTTATGGAAGTTTAACCATGGGCCCAATGCATTGGTACGAATTCAAGAACTATGCTAGATGGTGTGAAAGAAGTTATATTCTGTTTGTGGTCCTCCACCTCGCTTATTAGGACTTAAGAAGAAGCAGGATGGAGTTTTGACAAACAATTATGATATTGCTTAAGTTTTGGGCTCATCATTTGCTAACTTTTCATCTACTGCTGCTTACCTGCGAGACCTTTCTTTTTTATTGTCTCAAGAAGAAATACCTTTCACTGTAGGTATTTTTGAAAAATCACCATTAAATACCCCATTTTCCTTACAGGAATTAGAGTCTGCTATGTTGTCGGAACAAGATTCCACCCCCGGGCCTAACAACATAGTTTATTCTATGATTAAACACCTCCCAACTTTGGGGAAGCTGACTCTTCTTTCAATACACAATTGTATATTTGAGGAGCAATGTTTTCCTGATGTGTGGTTGGAAGCTACAGTAATTCCTCTTTTAAAACCAGGTAAAGAAAAAAACAGAACCAGGAAGTTACTGTCACATTTCTCTCTACTTTCCAAGTTGGTAGAGAAAATGGTCAATGGGCACCTTGATTGATATCACGAAAGTAACCGGCTACTTTGTAATGAACAATGAAAATAGAATGGTATACCTTAAGATAGTGTGTTGAGAGTGACCCTGTTTGCTGTGCCAATCAACAGCATTACCGCTAATGTGCAGTGCCCTGTCCGCTGTTCTCTACTTGTTGACAATTTTGCTATATATGTGGCTACTCAAGTTATGGCAACTATTGAAAGAGCCCTTCAAGTTGTAATAATAGACTGCAATCTTGGTCAAAATGGACAGGATTTCCAGTTCTCTGCTTCCAAAACATATTGTATTGCTTTTAGTCGTCGAAGACTGAACCTTCAGCCTTTATTATTTCTTAATGGAACACAACTTCAAACTACTCCACTGCAAAATTGTTAGGCCTATTATTTGATCATAGACTTTCTTGGATTGCACTTTTACCTGATCTGAAAACACAGTGCAATAAAAACTTGACAGGTTACAGGTTTCTCAGAGGTTTTCGATGGGAAGCCAATAGGACTTGTGCGTTACAATCTTACCGTGCTCTTATTCGTACACGGATTGATTACAGCTCTGTAGTCTCCATACTCATCCGCAAGACCATCACCCATTATGAAGCTTGATTCTGTAACTAACTTTGTTCTTCAGATTGTTTCTGGAGCATTTCGTTTGAGTCCAATTTCTAGCTTACTTGCTGAGACTGGTGAATCATCTCTTTCTAGATGAAGACAGCAACTATAAATATCATTCATCACTAGTTTGCACCCCAAACTGTATAATCTTGCATACAATGTTGTTTTTAATAACCCTTCGGCTCACATATATGAATATCGTCAGAATTGTACAGCCCCATTTGGCATTAGAACATTTAAAATCCTTGACAATTTGGGTCTTGTATTTTATCCAATGTATGCTACACGTTTTTTACCTCCTTGGCTTATTCAAATGCCATCTTTTGATTTCTCGCTGTCCAGGTTCAAGTACAACACTCCTGATGTAGTATATCGACAGGAGTTTGATTATATACTTGATTAATACCCATCAATAAACCAGGATATTCCTCTTTTGACATCCTTGGAATTCAGAACCAGCCAAATCTTGGGTTGACATGTAGTTTAGTATTCCTGATACCTATCAGTATTTTGATACCATGTCAAAGGAAATAATTTTTCTGTAGTTTTAAGTAAAAATATTAAAATGAATCCTGGCTGCAATCATTAAAATATAAGTTAAAAAAAAAGAAAGAAAATGAGTTTTATTTATTAACAACAATTTTTATATTTCTGACCCTGTTTTATTGTATCTAAGAAAATTTTGCTCCAGTAATGTTTAAACCCATATCAGTAAGTTGTGTATTTATAATTACTGTATTTATAATCTAAATGACACTTTCATTTTTGTTATAGGTCCAGTGAAAACTCAAATAGGTTTCAAGGTGCCAATAATGAATTGTAATAATTTTTTATACACTTATACTATATATTGTTATTTTTGTATTAAACACATTTATATTATATTTTTAATAATGTTCAAGTTTTTTGTGCTGTATTGTGTTTTTTGTATCCTCATGTATCCAGTGCTTATTATCTTATTTATGTTTTATGGTCGTAAATGCCATCAATATATTTAGTATAGACATAGATTTTGCATTTACAAAATTTTGACTATTTTTTTTTTTTATCAAAATAAAACTTAAATAAAAATTATCTTTAATTGTTATTTTTAATGATAATATCCTTAATAACAACCTTTATAACAAAATCAATCAGAGTTATCTTTTCTGGTTACTTACTAACAATTCTGGGAAAATCGTAAAATTGTGTGAATTACCGGGTATGCTCAATGCTATTTTTAAGTTGTTCAAGGTGTTAACAAAAATCACATCTTCAACTTAAAATGAAATTTCTACATTTTTTAACATCAACCCAACAATTAATGAATAACTTCATTAATATGAAAAATCACATCATTGATGTTTCATCCTGGATGTAATCTTTGAAATTAGGTAACTCATTAGCCAACCTAGGCTGTTTTGAGTTTCTCTTCTCGAATTTTTTACTATTAAATATATTCAGTACACAAAAGATATTTCACGTGTAATATGTATACTACTTTCTTTCTACATGTATAATTTTTTATTTTATTTACTATACTTAAAAATGGTTCTATATCCTCAATAGTTCAATAATTCATTCGCTCATTACTTTGAAAAATGTTGATTCTATATGACTTGTAATTTTATTGAGTAAGTAGTTAAATCTTGCACCATTATAAGAAAAGTCTCTCAGGAAAATGTCCCCCCTTCCCCACCTACAACAATTGCTTTCATATTTGTATTTATTTGAACTTCTAATAAAAAAATCATAAAAATTTTATATACATAAAGACAAAATTGAATACTGTTTAATTTTATTTATATATTATATAAAACAGGTATATATTTTTGATTGATGTAATGAGTCAAATTTCTCCTATACGTAGATTTGGTGGACAGATCATTGTATTGGGAATCAGATTTTTTTAATTAGAAAAATCACAAAAACTATAATTGTTAGTCCTTGGGCAAGTTTGTTAATCAAAAATATCAGTCTAAAACAGTGGCTTTTCTAAAGTATTTTGAGAAATAACTGCTCTCTTGCAGGTGTTGCAATAGTTCATAGCAAAATCAAACTTCAATTCTCCTTTCCCGCTTTTTTTCAAATTTCCTAGTTTTACTAATTATTTTTCTGTAATTCTATCATGCATCAATACTTTCGGTTTCCTGATAAGTTGTGAATATCCTAATTTTTATTCAGCAATTCTTATTCTCATGCAATATATGTTACATTTAAAGAGTTTGTTCAAAAATTTTAATACATAGACTGCTTGAATCCATATGTTCACATATCCAGTGTATAGAATACAGTTTATATTTGCTGTATTTAATGTTTTAAGATATCCAAAACACTTGAAAGAGAGCTGGGTGACATAAAAATATTGAATTTATCAAGTAAATTATAGTATTATTATAAATTAAGTCGACATTTAATTTGAGAAAGAAAACTAAAGTTTTTACTACTAATGCCAACATAGTTATGGCCTCTACCTTTATCAGAATTAATAGCTTTTGTCAAGAAGATTTCGAAATTCTGGGATATAAATACAAATATGTAAAACTTTTAGTTCTCAATGAATAAAGCACAGACATATTGTAATTTTCGGTCATGATATACTTAAAAACCATGCTATTGTAGTGATAATTTTTGGTGCAGGTAAAGATCCTTTTAAAATTTGTGCTGTGTCTACAACATGTATTCCTTCAATTAGACTTTTTAATAACCTTACTCCGAATTACCATCTGGGCAAGGTTTTGAAGATACCAAATTTAAAAAAAAAGAAAATGCCTAAATTATTATCCTAGGATATAATTGAACCATGAAACCCACGTAAGGAGAATGGGTAGTTGATTATTCTCAAACAATAATACTTTAACAATGATACAAATAATTACAGCTGATCAGGTTGATTTGGTATGGTACAAAATATGTGATTAGTTGTAGCAGTTTTCTCCCACTTTTAAAACGTAACATCTTCAAAATATTTTGGCGGTCTTCTGACTCAATGACATCTGTTTTGTTTGAGGGACGTGTGAGCTTATGTCTATTTCCCTCGCTTTTAAGTTGCAAGGTCTAGAGTAAGGTAGATGGGAGGACGTGTTACCTGAAGCTCTGCATTCAATCAGATTCTTATTGTGTATCGCAACCAAGAATTTTCAAATACCAAATGTTAATTCTATTCCTACTTGGTTAACCAGTCCAGTCCCAGTGTTGTTGAAGAATTACAACAAAGTAAATACGATCTTTTAGTCAAAGAAATAAATCTTCTGCATGGCAACCCTAATTATCCACATGTCAAATTACCAGATCTAAAAGCACCTACAGTCTCCATTCAACATCTAGCTCCTTGCAGTACTAGCAATGAATGAAATGCTTCTGAAAATATGAGCTCTTGTGATAACACATTTTTGTAGCCAAATGTCAAGGACATTCCAAAAATTAGTATTGAAATAATGGCAGAAAATGCAATGTGAGAAGATACATAGCTCACACATCGCCTAAACAGATGTCAACAAATAAAAACATCAACAAAATATTTTGTTAGTTATGTTACTTTTTTTAAGTGAGTTAGGAGATAATAAACTGCTACAACTAATCACATGTTTTGTACCATACCAAATTAACCATAACAGCTGTAATTATTTGAATCATTGTTAAATTATTATTATTATTATTCAAATACGAGCCTGTTTCTAGTTAAATAAATTGTATGTATATTAGGAGTAATCAAATCAACAGTAGATCTGTAATCATTAATAAACTATTATTCTTTAGTACGACTCTGTTTCTACTTAAATAAATTGTAATTATTGTTTATTAGTTAATCCATAATTTGAAACAATTTGGAATGTATTCATTATTTCCTTAAAGAAAGGCTAGTTCAACTTTTCTTGTGTATATAAAAATTTAATACAATTTGATAGAGACAATATTTATGCAAGAAACTGGACAACCAATTCTATTAAAATAAGAACTTTTAATAATTTGTGTGTTTAAATTAGTGAACTGAGAGACTAATTAAAATAAATTGTATATATATATATATATATAATTTTCAAAGAAAATTTTCTTTTTTTTAAATCAAAATATTGAGTTATATAATTTATATACTTGTTCATAAATTATTATTATTTAATGTGGATAAATCTAAAACTTTAATACGTTCTCATGTGATTTTGATTTTCTTATTTAGACTAATTTTATATTGATATCTGAATTTTAAACCTTTTGGTTTTCTTTTAGTAAATAAAAATTGTATCAATTTGGCATTTCAACGTGAGACTATAGCTTTGAAATCTATAGTCAAACATTCATTCAGACAGATTCTCAGAAAGAAATTCTTTGTTGAAGTTTGTTCTTGCCTATAGTTTCATTCTTTATCAACTCAAAATATGTTGAATCGTTGTTATCTTATAAATCTTCTGGAAATTGTGATGGTACATACTCACCTCTTAGAGCTAAATGTCTTAAAGAAATGGTTGATGTCCTTCCATCTTGAAACTCAACAATAGTATATTGAGCGTTTGACTCTATGTCCAGTGGCTCCACTTTATCATTTCTCACTTGTTTCCTCAGTGGAACCGGATCTGAAGTTGTCAACCAAGTAGGCAAAGCAGTTTCAGACTTCATTCTATGAAGATGATGAAACATTCTCTCATGTGGAGTAGCATTTGTTGATGTGTATAATAACGAGCGGGATTGAACTTAAAGACATTTTCCCATCGTCACATCCGTATTGTTAGTTTTAAGCCATAACAAAATGGTTTTCCAAATTATTCCATTTGTCCTCATTCCACTGTCTTTCTCTTGGAGGTTATAAGGAGAGAAACGACTGGTTGCAATTCCCCTAGAATGTAGGAATTATTTCAGATCGCAAGACAGAAAAGAAGACCCTCAATTATGATAAAAGAAAAGTGTGCTAAATACAAAGAATATTCCAGAAAGGTTTTTTTTATTATAGTGTTGAATGGCATATTAGGACAAAAGAATGCAAACAGATATTGAGAATATTCATCATCTATTGTGAGCATTTCTAGTTTTTGATGGTAATGGTTCTTTGAAATCAACACTGAGTTTTTCAAATTGAGATATGGCTTTAATTAGTTTCATTTCTTTCTGCACAATGAAAACAGGATGAGATCATCTTGCATATATCTTCTATTTTATTCAATAAAAAACCTTTCTGGAATATTTTCTGTATTCGGCATGCCTTCGTACATACACTCTGATTGAGGGTCTACTTTTATGTCTGTATTCATTATCCAGTGTATTATTTTAGTAACTCCAGGGTGGGAGAAGGATTTATGTATACTACTAAGCAAATCTAACTTCTCAACAAATTCTAGAAAAACTGTTGCCATCAAAATTTGTTTACCTGGTCGATAAACTATAATGTAGCTGTAAGAAAACAACTCTAATCTCCACCTAAGAATTTTTTAATATTACTAGAATTTTTATATCAAACATAAACCTGACAGTTTTGGTTGATAATAAGTTTGAAGTATCTTCCGTTGGTATAATGTCACCACTTCTTTAATACTTCAACTATAGCATAAGTTTCTTCTTTTTCAATAGACGAGTGATGCCTCTCTGAATTAGAAAGAGTTCTTGAAGAGAATATTACAGACCTACTGTACCCAGAAAAAGTTGCAGCAATAACATATTCTGAAGCGTCTGTTTCCAGTTTAAATAGAACTTCTAAAGAGGTTACTCCGGAATTGGCTATGTCTTATTTTAAATTGTGGAACACTAAAATGGTTTCTCAGTAGACATTGGTTTTGGAAAATTTTGTACCAACCTTAGTTGTGTGTAAACACGCCAATAACACGCTCAAATGATGATAAATATTGTGGATAAGGGTAATTCAGAAAGGTTTCAAGTATTTCTAGATTTGGTCTTATAATTTCATTTTGAATAGTATATTCCAAAATATTGATTGACTTCACTGAAAATGTATGTTTGTTTATAGTTAATCCATACTTCTGTCCAACCTTTAATAATTTTTCTAAATTCTTATCATGACTGGCTTAATCTTTTCCACATATTGTTACATCATCAAGGTAGGCAAAAACTCATCTAGATTTTCTCTTTTTATAATTTTGCCAATTGTATGTTGAAAACAAGCAACACCTTTAGTTACCACAAAAGTTGTCCGGGAAACCTGATAAAGGCGTCTTCAAATTTAATACATGGTTTATCCTCTTTTTAAATTAGAATTTGGTAATAAGCACTCTGAAAATTAACAATACTGAATAGAGTAAGTTTGAAGATTTTTTAAATGAGTCTTCTATATTTGGAAGTGGGTAAGCATCTAATAACATAAATCGATTAATTGTTTGTGAGAAATCAATTACCATTATTTTTTTTTTCAGCACTTTAATTAATTATTCATATATGTGAAGGTGTCAAATTGTTTTCAATATTCATATACGAGTGCTTAAAATCAAATAAACGTTCTGTGTACTTAGATTTTATATTAATATTTTTATGCATGGGTTCCTTAAACCTTTCCTTAATATTCTACCTGTTTATCCAATATAGAATTTATCACAATCATTACAACTCAATTTATAAACTCCAGTTTGTATTTCTTTTAAGTTGTTTTTTAATATGTCTTTAATATTATTAGATGCATGATGTGTAATTTTACTATATTATCCTTAGCCAAAGCATTTTTTAAATTGTTAGCATGATTGTGGTGTATGACACACTGATATAGCTTTTCTTTTTTGACATGTGATATTTGTTTATATTAGTTTTTGTATTAATTTGTCGACCATTAAAGTATTATAACCATTTGCATGAGCAATATATTTAATTGTATTTATTTCTTCTAAATAGTCCTGTTTATTAAGTGGTACTGTAAGGAGCCGATGTACAAAGCTATTAATTACACAGTGCAGAGTAATACATAGTATTAATTAAAAGCCAAGACAGTGTGTTAATTATAATGTAAGTTATAGTAGGCTTTCTATTATAAATTTTTTAATTAAATTTATTTTTATCTTTTGTTATTGTTATATCTAGGAAGTTTAATTTGTTTTCGTTTTCAATTTCCATGGTAAATTGAATCTTCTGATTTAAGCTGTTCAAATAGTTTTTAAATTTTCTCCTTATCTTATGGTACCATTAAATATGATAAATGTGTCATCTACATATCTGCCATAATACACAATTGTATCTATTATTTTGTTTTTATCTTTTAAATATAAGAATTTATTTTCAAAATCATTTAAGAAAAGCTCTACCAAAATTCCATATAAGGGTGATCCCATTGTGAGTCCCTCATTTTGGAAGTAGAAATTGTTGTTAAAAGTAAAGTAATTTTGTTTTAATGTTATTTTATTAACAACAATAATTCGTTTATTTTTCTTTGTTAATTTTATTATTTTCTATGAACTTAATCTTTAAGATTTCCAATGTTTCATTTATAGGTATATAAACTAATTAAATCTAATGATAGTAATCTATAACGTTGAGTAATTTTTATTTCCTTGGTTTTCATTATAAATTCTAAACTGTTTTATAACTTCTATTATTTTTTATATGTATATTTCCCTTAATATTTTTTTTCGATTTTTTAGATGCTCTATAGCTTGGTAAATTTGTAAAATTAATTAATGGTCTTATAGTGGTACCTGTTTTATGCAATTTTGAGAGACCACTGTGAGAATAGGAGCACTGGCGTTGATAGGCTTTAAAATATGCTGTTCTTTATTATTAAATTAATGCATTTGTTAATTGCATTGTTCAGTTGTTTAATATATTTTTTAGTAGGATCAGATTTAATATGTTCAACTTTATTATTCTGGATAAAATCAAATGTTTTTGTTATATAATCTTTATTATTCATGATAACAAGCGTGTTACCTTTGTCCCCTTTGTGCAGAATAATAAAGTTCTATAAAGAACTATAAAATATTATATACTTATGTTCTTCTCAATACTTATAGATTTATTCTTTACCCTTAACTGTGCTTGCCTAACTTGTAAAGGATATAAATGCCACCCACCTTCATGTTGACTATCTCCTAATCAATTTTTTTAAATCCTTTACAATTAAATTATTATCCTATGAAAAACACACTAAATAATAAATATAATTTAAAAAATACTCCAGTTTAACCACAAGCGTTATCCACAGGTTAATATTTAAGAATAATAAAATATTGTACATATATGTTCATCTCAATATCATACATTTATATTTTACCCTTAACACTGCTTGTCTAACATGAGAAGGAGATAAGTTTTTGTTTGGTTTTAAGGTTAAGGATCCATTGGGTTATCATCTTCATAAAATTAAACATGATATGCTCAACATTAAAATTAGGATACCATTAACAAGACTAAAACTAGTTAGCAATTGTAAATAAACAACAAAATAACATTTTACAAGAGGCCCTGCATCAAGCCAACAATAATAAATTCAATTAACAACAAATATTACATAGCTGTAAAAGGCCCCTGCAATGAGTTAACTGAAATAAGATTTTTGAAGTGAAAAAATTACTTTTACAATTTTTGAAATGATTGCCATACTTCTTATATGCTGGTACAACAATGTTTTTTGTACAGTGAAATTGAATTGAGAGGAACGAAAAAGTAAAATGAGGAGAGGAACGGAAAAGTTTAACGAAAATAAGAATTTGTTTTCTAGTGAATACTTCTTTACGCCTGGTACAACAATTTTTGTGGTGCAGTTAAATCAAATTGAGAAGAATGAAAAAATAAAACAATAGAGGAATGAAAAAGTGTAATGGAAATAAGAAATTGTTGTGTAATGATAATCCATATACCAAAATAAACTAAGCAATAATTTTTTCAGTTAATACCGTAGTTAACACTCTTAAGGAAACATCGGTCTGACGAGCACCCAGGGAATTTTTGTTTTATTGTAGTGGCAGAACTGTTTCGGCCCGGCGGATGACAAAAGCAGTACCTTCCCCCGACCCCCTCCTGAACCGGTTGACCTTGGTTTTAGTTTCTCTCTGTGACCCGCACAGTCGTGACGTATTATTTTTTCAAAATCTAGCGGTCTGTAAGACGGGCTGTTTCCCTGTGTGTTATTCGTGTACCGGTCTGTGAAACCGAGTGTTTCCTTTAACGTAGTGTTTTGTTTTTTCTCTGTGTACTTATACTATATTGATATTAGTTTGAATGACTAAATTACTGTAATGGACCGCCCAGGACATAGTCGATCGTTCATCCCTCGAGATCCAGATTTTGGTGCTCGTATTCAACGGTTGCTACATCCCAAAGATGATGAAGCATTTTCATCATCAGGAAGCGAAGTAGACTATTCAGATGAAGACCCTACATGGACTGTAGGCGAGGAGCGAGAAGAGCAAATCTCAAGTGAAGAATCAGACAATGACAATCTTATGGAAACGAAGGAACCTATTGTTGATATGCCTCGTATCGATGATGTGCCTCGTATCAATGATATGCCTCGAATCAATGATATGCCTGAAGTGTTTGAAGAGAGATTGAGGAATAAAGATTATGGACCTCCTGGCATTTGGTACAGCAATGAACCTCCAACAAATGTTAGGACACCAGCAAGGAATATTGTACGTACTGGAATTCCTGGAATCAGAGGTCCGGCTAGAGCACTAGGCAATAAACCAAACAAATTTCAAGTATGGGAGCTCCTATTTGATGATAATATTATGAAAACAGTTTTGGTGAACACGAATAAAAAGATTGAAACTGTTAGATCAAAATTGGGGGAGAAGACCAATATTAGTAAGTATAGAGATACCAGTATTGTAGAACTAAATGCTTTATTTGGCTTGTTGCTCTTTAGTTCCATTTTGAAATCAAACGATGAAGCACTAGAAAGTGTCTTCTCAAAGGATCTTTGTAGCCGCCCCATATTTTTAGCAACGATGTCAATCAAACGTTATAAAGTTCTTATAAGCTATCTAAGATTTGACGACGTAGAAACCCGGGCTCAAAGAAGATTAGAAGAGAAAGCAGCCCCTATATCAGAAATATTTTCTAAATTTATCGGCAACTGTCAGAAAAATTATTGCGTGTCCTCTGAGGTAACGGTGGATGAAATGCTGATCCCATTTCAAGGAAGATGCAGATTCAAGGTATACATGCCCAAAAAATACGGGATCAAGGTGATGTGCCTAGCTGACAGCAGGACGTCTTATTTGCTGAATGCTTATCTATACACTGGGAAGGGCAGTGATTTCAACTATCACAAGTTGAAAAAGAACTAGGTGTACCCACTCAGTCAGTAATAAGACTGAGTCAACCCATTCTCAATAGTAATAAAAATATTACACCCGACAACTGTAATATTGTCGGCTGGAGTTAGTTGAAGAATTGTTAAAGAGAAAACTAACTTACATCGGAACGATGAAAAAAAAACAAGATAGAAATCCCACTAGAATTTCTTCAAAACCCTCACAGACCTGTCGGCTCATATATTCATGGTTTCAAGAAGGAAAGTACACTGGTCAGTTTCGTTCCTAAGAAAAATAATGCAGTGCTTTTAGTTTCAAGCATGCACCACACTGCTTCAATTGATGCAAGAAATAACATGCCTGAGATAATATCACAGCACAAAATGCGGAGTGGACTTACTCGATATGAAGTGTGTTGTGTTTTCGTCAAGTCGTCGTACTAGGCATTGGCCTTTAGCAGTCTTTTACAGACTATTGAATATTAGTAGTGTCAACTCTTTCATTATCTATATGAGCTATAAAGACATTCCTGATACGAGCTGGTTTGAATTTGTAAAGCAGTTAGCAAATGAGATGATTGTCCTACACCTCCGCTCAAGACTTGCATCGAACCTGAACCTTCCCAAAGAACTAAAATCCAGCATACAAAAGGCATTAGGTGAAGAATATGAACCTCCAGCTCAGCAACCTTCAGCCCAGCAGCAGCTCCCCGTTATGCAGGGAGATGTTCCAGTATCATGCGACCAATTGGCGAAGAGGAAGACTTATTCGACCTGTCCTTACCAGAAGAAAAGAAAAACTGCATATATGTGCATCAAGTGTGAAAAACCTATCTGTGGTGAATGTAGCCGTAAGGTGTGTTTGGAGTGCGCAAAGGTATGCAAAGACACACTTTGCAGTTAAAAAAAAAAAAACACAAATATCCAGACATCACAAATTTGTGCAAAGGGGTTGATGTCCTTTCTATCTACCTGAGTTGACTTGTCATCAAATCTCAGTGCATTTATTAAAAATTCAAACCTAGCAAATGGCATTACTGTTATGGTGATAAGAAGTCCCCTAGTTTCATGCCAAAGATATTCGTAGATGTATGATTATGATTTAGTGCTCCAAAATAAATTAAAAGTCCCAATAAGGCTCTAATTTCTTTGTCAGTATTATTTTTGGTAAAACTCTGATCATTGTATTTTTGTTTATGAGGTGCAATCTCTTGATTTATGTACTTGACAATTAACTATATACTATAGATTTGTGTACTATTAGTATTGTATAGTATTGTGTCTATATACCGTCTCTCAGACAGCGAAGGAATTTTACCCTTACGTCCTCTGACTTAAATCCCCTCTATCTCAGTATCCTCTTGACTTATTGGGGTTAGTAATCATGAGTAAGCGAGAGAGTGAGCTCATTGCCGTTTATGAGATATTTACAAATTGAGGTCCAGGAAACCTACTAAAGTATTTATGCGGTCTGATAAACATTATATAGTAGTTGCGCAAATAATTGTGCGATCTGATGGACATTCAATAGTATTTTAAGTGACAGTTTTGTAAATTGTGTTTTATTTAGTTTTAATATTTTTATGTTGATTTCTTAAGTTTTCACTATGGATAGTGACTGTGCCAACTACATCTTCTGAAAGAGTAAAAAGGAACTTCTGGTCACCTATTATAAGAGTTTTTAACTCAAAATTACCCAAATTTAATAGGCAAATTATGGGCGAGCTTGAATGCAGATATTAATATGGGTTCAGAACATATGATTGAAAGCCAAGAAGAGGAGCCAAATCAAGAAGTAAATTATATTAATTTAATGCCTTGACAGTAGACGTGGTATTAACAACTGGAATAATGGTGAAGGAAATGCAGCTAATGAAATAAATATTGGGAATGATTTTGAAAATTTACCAAAAAATTATGAAAAATTGAAAAAATGATCGGTGCCACACCTTAGAGTTTACTATTATGGACGGAGAACAAAACCAATGATAACGAAAAAAATATCAGCTTTTAAATGGAGAAAAGAACTTGGAAATCAAGCTGTTCGAATAAGACAAAGCAACAAAATTATACAACTGCCATGATTGAAGCCTAAGGCGAGAGCTCTTGGAATTAACCCTAATATTGATCAAATATGGGACTTGCTTTTCTCAAATAAGATTTCGGAGGAAATTGTTCAATGGACAAACGAAAATAATCTGTAAAGTTAGACCAAGTATATCAAAATGATATCGTATGTCAATGATCTTGGTATAATTGAACTGAAAGGATTTATTGGACTATTAATATATACGGCTGCCTTCAAATCGGGGCATGAGCATGCATCAAGTTTGTTTGCCACAGATGGTACTGGTAGGGAGATTTTCTATTATATTACGACAAAAGAATGTTTCTTATTCCCTTGACAATAAGTTCTCAGATTCGACAACCTACAAGATAGAAATGAAAGGAAATAAGAAATGAAGGGAGCAGCTATATTGAACATTTTCTATAAGTCGTATAAAACAGTCAAGCTTGTTATACGATAGGAATGTCTGTGTTCAGTACAGACGCCTTTTTTAAAATTACCGCTCTTCGTACCTTCAGCTGTGCTATGCAAAATATTACAGTGCCTGTTCAAAACGGGAAAAGTAAGTTAATTATTTTGTAGCGTGCCTCATACATCATCCGATGTCCATGACAGCAAGCTGATTGGCCGAGAGTTTACCGCTAAAATGTTACACATGCTTTCCCGAAAAAAGGAAAAATCAGTCATCATCGAGTTGTCATCTATCATCGATCGCTGGCAGTCTCACGCGCCTCAAGTACGAGGTAAATTTTACTTTGTCTTCGCTATTACTGCAAGGCACGCTAACCATTTTTTACTTTTGGATTTATCCAACGCAGCATAATTCGAAATGCCGTTTTATTGCTAAACTACGCTATTAACGCTTTAAAATCAAAATAAATCTGATGCATACATTAGTCTTTAAAACACTAACGCTACCTATGAAATCTGACTTGTATATTTCTAATTTGCATTTAACGAAACTCTTGTACATATATGTTATGCTAAACATATATTGTGAATTGTGTGTGTCGTGAATGAACAGAAACATATTCGATTTAGAGAGAGCTTTCATCCACAGCCAACTGCCATCTTGATCAACGCATCGGTCTACACATGTGGGACAAAGGTACTGTAAAACTTATATTCAGTTTATATTTGTTTGGTAGTATTAGTATATGTACGATCTTTCACAGTTCCTAAACACTTAAGTTTAGGTGGTCCTCCGGTTTCATTAAAAATCACTTTATTAAACATCTTGGTCATCACGAGACCGGGTATATTAATTTTACTACAGATAATTTCACCCTTTATCAACCAGTCTGTTTGTATTGATGAAATGCTAGTACCCTTTAGAGGCAGTGTAATTTCAAAATGTACATGCCTAAAAAACCGGCGCAGTATTGATTAAAAATACAGTGCCTAGTAGATGCCAAAAGTAACTAAAGTACTTTTTCAATGCCTATATCTATACTTGCAAGGGTAGCAATGGAAAAACATTTCAAGGGTAGCAATGGATCTCATAAGAACTATGTTTCTTTTAGGTGTTCAGCCAGCTCTGTTTGGAGGTTTTGTTAACCATCTATATTTAGGAATTATTATAAACTCAGGTAAATGGTCCATCTTCTCCTGTTTTCTATTTTCCTTTTCTGGAGTAGCTTGTCCTGTATTAGAAGTCTCAAGCAATAGACTAATATCCCACAATTCTTCTTCAGTTTTTATCTTGATTCAGGGTTTCTTCTTTCTCATCTTCTTCAACTGAAGGAGGTATGTATTCATCATTTGATATATCGGGGAGGGGGAATATCGGGCAATACATCATCTTCTTCAATAAAGTCAATTTCACCCTCACCATCTGCATTAACCTCAAAGTCATGAGAAAGATCTTGCTGATTATAAACTGAATGTGGCTCTGATTCACACAGTTCTGCCAAAATATCATTATCTGTTTGTAGTTGACTCATAACTGTTATATAAATAATAAAGTTTGGATGAAAATTTCAAACATATTTTTATTTAATAATTAAAACACTTAAATTCAGCACTTAGCAAAAAACTTGGCACAAACACTACACTGGGGTGTACCCCAACACCTATTTACAGCAGGACAGTGATGTACTATGAATACACCTACTGACAGAGTATCAAGGTTAGGAAAAGTAGCAGAAAAGGTTACCAACACAATTCTACAGCCAAACTAAAATTCTCTGTGGTACTTAATGCCCCAATGTAGGGTTCCAGGGTTTTATGTATGTGTTGTGTTGCTGCCATGTACTAAAATAAACTAAGTAATATCTTTTTAGTTAAAAATCATTATTATTGTGTTTAATGTGTTGCAGCCATGTACCAAAATAAATTAAGCATCCTTCTCAGTTAAAATCATCTGTATTATATGTGTGTTACTGCCATATACCAAAATAAACTTTTATTCTAGAACTGGAGCAAAAAAAATTAGTAAGTGTGAAAGTTTCACTGACACCGATGATGTCGAAAAGTGGCATAAGTTACCTAAAATTTCTAGCTGTAGTAAACGTGAATACATGTGGTAAATGTAGGGCCCCAACATGGCCGGTGCTACCGTTGCTACAGCAACGGGGCCCGTGGGCCAAGGGGCCCGCAAGGACAGGAGAAAAAAAATTTAAAAGTAGAAATTTTTTAATAAATCATAGAAAGAAAACAATAATTAAATCACTAGGACTAGATTTATGTGTATCAATCAAATATTACGTCAGAGTAATATAAATTGGTTAATTGGATATGAAGTGCGTTTCGTACAAATCGTGTCTGAATCTACAACAGCTATGAGTAATAAAACCACTCCTTAAACAGAATAGGAGTAATTACAGTAAAAATATGCCCCGAAATTATGACCTTCTTTGGAAACGTGGAAACAGTGTATTCTTTTTTCGCCCATAGTCCTAGAAGATGGGATATTTTGACTTCTGAAGTGCCTCTTTCACTGCATTTAGGCCTATTTAGGCTGCATCAATGAAAAGGGTGTAATAATTCAGTCGCAGAGTATTTCTCTGGACATTGAAGTGAAACTGATGAATCATCAGAAGGAAGACATGTAACGACTGAGAAATTCGTGGGAAGACATCATCAGTGAGTGACGTTTAGTGGCAGAATCCATCAACGTACCATCTACGTTTCCAAAATCAAGAGATCGCCCTCAATTGGAACAACTATTGAAGAAAAAGAAAACCATTTTAAAACTAGTATTGTGTATAATAGAGCTTTGGATCTTATTTTGTCTGATCTCAAGACAAGATTTGAAGCAACTAATGCACTGACTGAACTCTTCAGCCCAGTTCTTCAATTCAGCTCTATGGAAGACAGTGATTTAAGGGATAAGGCTGACAACTTAGTTAAAACTTATAAGAATGATCTATCAGTAAACTTTTCAGATGAAATTATACATCTAAAACATATATTCAGCTCTGTGTTTCAATTTGAACACACTACAATTACATCACCGTCTTGCATCAAGACTTGACTTCAGTGATGTAATTGTAAAATTCTCAATGATCAAAGCCAGAAAAATGTAGCTTTCATTCTTTCAATAAATTATCAGAACTAAGAAACACTACAATGCAACATATAACTTTCATTTATGTGTACTTGGTTTTTAGCTTTGAATTTAAGTTGATTTTAGTAAGCGATTAGTACATGACCAATTTTTGTGGAATACTTATTAGATTTTCCTTCATTAATTTTTTTCTTTATAAACATGTATTTGCTTTGCTTACTTCATTTTTACCTAAAGGTTGTATCTTCTGCTTCTCAATATCTCAATGATAAAATTAGGATGATGTTCTCAACGTATCAGAACACAGATATAATAATAATACAAATGCATCAATACATATTCAATATGCATTAGCCTAGCCATTAAATATACTCATACCGGTAGTAATTAATTTCTTTTCTTGGTAGTAAGAGGGGGTCATCATGACTTTTAGCAAAGGGGCACATGGAATGATGTGGGGGCCTGGGTAAATGTATGTATCTATGAGAAATCTTCTCCTACTTTTACGAAGTTTTAGTTCTAGCGTGTATAGGGGTTTACACACCAGTTTAAAAAACTATTGTCATACATTTTCAATCATATAAAAAAATAAATTATTTACATACAAATTTTAATAACCTAACAATCAAGTATAATAATTGTTAGTTATGCATACTTCTTATAAAATGTGTTTCTTTATTATGGCATTTAAAAAAAAAAGGTGTTAAAGTTTATGGAAAGGATGTAACTGGCGAGAATGATCTTATTTTGAAGATCTATTACAATGAAGATTTTGACCAATACCGTATTTTCTATCTGAACCTATACAATTTGGAGGTTGACTTTTAATATGTTCATATTTGAATTTGAAACCACTGTCTTGGATTTGAAGTTCAAATCAAAAATTTATTTTCACCATAGTTTATATAGACTTTTAATATCATTTGATAACATTTACCAATTAGGTGTTATTTCCATTTTTTGATTAGGTAATTCAGATGTATATGAAAGGTAAACAATTATGACCAATTTATGTATCCAAAATATATTTGTCCCTCCTTAGTGGTCAAAGGTTATTCAGGTGTTCGGGGACTTTTGTGATATATCGATTATTGCTGCTCACTTCCCATCATTATTAAGATAATGTTAGATCAGATGAAGTCAGATCAAATTAATATATAGAATTTAAATGGTTTAAATATCAAAAAATATAAAGTTGTTTTTTAAAAAATATTTATTTCATTATTCATAAAAATGAGACAAAAATTATCTTTTCCCTTAAAACTATGTTTAACCTATAATATTGTGCAATATGTTAACAATTCAAGACAAATAGTAAAGGATAACTTACACTAGTTTTTTACATTATACTTATAGTTACTTTTCAAAAAATTGTGTATGCTTTTGTTAACTACCTCAGGCTGATCTTGTTGAAGAAAGTGACTTCCATCTTTAATTCTTTCAACTTTTAGGTTATTTACAATTTGTTTTGTTTTTTCTACTACATCAAAGTCAATATAATTATCTTTCTCTCCATATAAAAATAAACCTTTAGGCCACTGAAAATTGCTTTCATGTTTTTTCAGTAGATCATGGTGTAGGGTTATGTTTTCCCGATAATAGTTTATTGCTGGAGTCATTCCATCTAAAATACATTACAAAGTAATTAATTACATATATACAATTAATTGATATTTTACGAGGGATATCTACAAATTAATTTCTGTTTCTACATATGCCACAACTACAATGCGATTACGATTTGTACTTGTAATATATACTGTACACTTGAACGAGAGACTATTATAGTTCTGTGCTTTTAAATTAGAAAAACACCTAGTGCACTTGAATGAAAAGAGTCCAAATTAAAGAAAAAGTAGGTACACAACAAAAATATAAACCTGTTATGTAAACAAAACTAAATTTTGTGAGTAAACCCTATGAAAAATGCTTCTAGATAAGAATGTAAAGTGGACCTAAATGTAAAACCACCTAAGCGCCCAAATTTACCCTTTATGTAATTTTGAAATATTTATTTTGGGGAAAATCCCGAAAATACAAATTTGGAGACTTCAAAAATGGAAAACTGAAGTATTGAAAGAGTCAAATTCGGAAAAGAATTGGTGGCCTGTAATTTTTAGGGGTAACCCCTAATAGGCCAAAAAGCCACTGAGCCTATGTGATGGGCCAAGTATAATGACCACAAACATATCTCATATTTTTCTCTGGCTGGGTGAGTGTTGAGAGGGAAATGACAGTCCAGCCAGACAAAGATATGATGGATTTTTTTTTTGAAGTTTATGATAAAATACATATAAAACCCGGTAATCTCGGACATGTATACTGATCCTGGTCATGCACTTAGTGATATTACATGTATTATTTTGTTACATCACATTTGATGTATCCATATATTTTAAATATTATTGTATATATTTATATACTTCTTCCAATCAACCATTATTCTGGAACCTTATTATCGGTTTATGTATAACAGTAATTATTATAGAAAGAGTTTTAATAACATGTTTAACAATAGAAATATGTATTAGATTAATGGTTCAAAAGTCTCAATGATTTTTCACAAATTCCCGTCACATATCGGCAATCCTACAATCTATATTTAATTTCTGGAAAACCAAGTATACAAATAGTTGGTTTGGTTAATGAAACTTCAAAGTTAGTATATACTGTATATCAAATTATGTCTCCATATATTATGTTTAGTATACAATATATAATCCAGTAATATTTAGATAATTACTGGATGATTAGATAGTTACCTCAATCATCTTTCTTTAACTGTATATTAAGAGGGTAAATTTCGAAAACAAGATAATGATCTAAATAGTGTTCTAATTGTAACATTGTGAATTTTTGAACTATTGTTTTGTAAAGTTGAAAACACATGTTCTAATTGCATGGGGTTATGCTTGGTAGAAGTAACAGCAAGCACTTGGGAACAGCAGAGTGCATGGGAGGATAAAATTTTATAATTTAACAAAACAAAATTCGAATAGATATAAATGATGAAAAGTAATTAGAGGTTGTAAATTGTAATTAGAGATAAGTAGTAAATAAGAACTGTTGTAATTAGATATAGAAAATAAATATGTATAAATGTGTGAATAGGCTGATGGTATTAATACGCCAGGAAATAGTTCGAACTTTTATTTTTAATAACTAAAAAACGATGAGAATATAAAAAATGTGAATGAACAGTGACAATGTAGAAAACATGTGTGTTGGTTGGAAATAAGTCAAATGTGAAAAACTATTCTAAGTGAAAAATAAGATAGACATGTGACTGGTTCCACAGTTTTTTAGTGGTAACGCGTCTTTTCGTCAGTCGTCTTTGTGCAGTTGAACTAACTAGAGGTGAGATGCCTGTACTTTAAAATGTGCTCAAAAAAAGTAAAAATGTACAATTGTATGATATTAAAAGCGTACCAACTGAGTGATTATATCAAGTAAAGATGTCTAGAAATATTAGCGATGTTTGTTTTCATTAAAAGTGACTATAATGTGAAGAAATGAAATACTTAAGACTAAAGCACATGGTAATGGGAGTAGAATGTTTTAAGAGATGAACTATGGCTAAGTACAAAACGATTACTCATGAGAATCGATTGTAGGAGTGTACCTATATTGCGATTTGAACAATGTTTAGATAGAACTGTGAAAAATAGACGCAGACAACCAAAAACTTTAAAGAAATGAAGTGTAATAGGTCTAGATTGCCATCAGCCCAGTGGTCGAAACTTAGGTGAAAGTGAATCAGAACTTTTAATGGTGATCACATGAACAATTATGAACTCTGGATCTGAGTATGTATAGTAGTTTTAGGAAATGTTTTGTTAGTCATAAGAATTGTTCCATTATATTATTTTATGTTTAACTCATATTTTTGTTTGTGTGGCATGTTACTATTTGCAGTGCCAGCAATAATTTTCTTTTTAAGTTCAAAGCATTACGGTATGTTAAATGAATGAGGAAATTAATAACAATAATGACACAACTAGGCATAGTGTTTATATTTTTATTTGTATTTAACACTTGCAATTCTAGACAGATTAAAAATGAATAAGATATGAGTTTGGAGTAGTTAGTTAAGCAAGGCCCTGACTCGTATTCTTTTAGATTCTTTTTCTTTTTTGAAATAAAAACATTTAAAATTCTAAATTATAAACAAAACAAACTATACTGAATTAAGAAATAAGTTTTTTTTTTCATATTTTATAAATATGTAAATGTTAATTTTAAAATTTGAGTTACTGACTTTTGAAGTTTGTCATTTGTATTTATGTTTCAATTTAGTGTGTTTAAATAAATAATGATGATTGTTTAAAAGTATAAAAGATTTCTGCATTCCATTTCCTTTATTCCATTTAGTACACTGTTTTAAAAGAATTCACGACCCATTAACTTCAGTTTTCAAAATTCTAACTGACAAATATGCACTGGCGCCCAACTTTTAACTGTTTTCCTAATATTATTAGCTTTTCTTTTTTAACCCTAGATTACTACTCTTAGTTCATTGTTACGTGATCACTATTCATTCGTAAATTTTACTACTTTCTGTTTTTATTTTTATTATTATTTTTTAAACTTTACTTTAGTGTTGACTATTTTTTATATTAAATCCTTTATTGGTTTTAAGTGTTTTTAAAAATATTTAACAATAAACTCCTACATATTTTAACTGTAAAAAAATGTTTTTTACCACCACTACAAGTACATTTAAAAAAAATAATTAATCTGGGAAAAAAATCGAAAAAATATAAATATTATTTTATTGGAAAAATTAATCGGTTATTCATAAAATACATTATTTATAAGTGTTTAATTTATATAAAAAGAGAAAAATGATTTACAATAAGTTCATTAGGTAGAATGCCAAAAATGCCAAAATTAGAGCCCTGTATTCACTGAGAATCACATTCCTTGCAGTGATTAATATACACTTAGTAGCTAAATCAAACACTTTGAACTCTAAAATCACTATTTACACAATAAACTATTTACAACACTAAAAACTAACAATATAAAAACAATAATTTACAAAAAGAAATATTCAAACACTTAATATTTAAAACTTTCGCAAACACTATTCTTTCGTAAAATATACGACGCGAGCTTGAGTACGGTAATAACAATTCAACTTTGAGCTTAGCCGAAGAGACAGTACCCTCTATTCACAATGGCAGGAAGGTAAACAAAAAGACAGAGCGTGTCCGTCTTTTGTCTACGAGTTCTCCGAATTTTACAAAGGGCGGGTCGTAATTTTTACGAATGAGTAGTGTTCTAGGGTTAATAAATCATTATAATTGTCTCACAAGGTTGGGCAATTTATTTTTTAAAGTAAATTCTTTCCACGTTGTCTTGATTTTTCATAATTATTACAATTAACACACAACGTCTGGCAACTAATAAAACTAGAAATGCAATAAATAAATTCCAGTAAATTCATATGATTACAAATTGGCACACAACGTGTGGCAATTTCTTAGTAAAGTAAAAAATCATCATTAGAAATTCATATTATTACAATTGTTGCATCAACGTGTGGCAATTATTAAAAGTATAAAAATGAATCTCAGAAATTCATATGATTACATAATTTACCTGTAATATTCTCTAAGTGTTTACTTTATATTAGTGCTGTGTCCGTTAACGGGTAACCGCTAACCGTCAACATTGCCCATCGTCAACGCTCAACGCAGTTGACGAAGAAGTGCATTAGCTGCTAACGTTGATCAACTGCTTAGTGCTTGCAGGTAACGCATCAGTGGTTGTTTGTTAGCGCCAGCGGTTCACTCGAAGCGTGTGTACATAGCTACATGTATGCCTCTCAGTTGTCTGTTAGTTTAGTTGAGCAACTAAAGCGAATCAGTTAACGTCAACGTTTATTCATCAACGAATCAACGTATGTTTCTGCTGTAGCCTACTATTTTACTGTTTGTTTTTTACTAAATCTAAAACTGTATAAAACGATGACTGGATAATACGAAAATAGTGTGCTGTAAATAACTTTAGTTTAAGCTGATAAAAGCTGTTAACTAACTGTGTAAATATTTAGGTTAGGTTTGTGCTTGTGCAAAAGGAAAGTTACTGTATAAATAACTTGTGTTAATTAGTAACTATAATAGTATAAATACTTTCACACTATTATTTGCACACTGAACAAAGACGCTTGGTCTTCTGTTCTGTCTGGCAGGTTAACGATAGCAGTTTTTTTTACAGTTAATCAAGCTCAACGTTAACTGGTGTTGACGTTGACCGTTGTTAGAAGTTATCATAAAAGAATGGTGACGTTTCATTACTTCATACGAAGACAGTAGAAAAATTTTGTGATGTTGAATTGGTATCGCTAATAGCTTATAAACCAAAAGTTTGTTTAACAGCTGTTGTAACTTTAAAATTAGTTCTTGCATTGTTGTGATCATGTGTTTTGTGTTTTCTGGTGTGTTCTTTATGGAGTTGTGTTATTATGTTCTCTAATAAAGAAAAAGCAAAGTGTGTTTTGTTGCTAGCTGAATTCGTCTGTAATTTTTGTGCAACATGCATTTCAACAGGAATACAGAAAAGACCCAGCATATGAAAATAACACACTACGTTGATTCAAACAATTTGTAGAAACTGGATCAGTTCAAAAGCATAAAGTGGATCATCTGGCAGGCCAAGTATGAATCAGACGAAAAAGTTGAACTTATTAGACAATCTTCAATCAAAAGTCCTAAGAAGTTAATACCTTGACGAAGCCTAGAGTTAGGTATTCCAAAAACAAAAATCTATAAAGTTTTACACAAAAGACTGAAATTACATGCATATAAAATTCAGCTATTGCAGGAATTGAAACCTGATGATGGTGCAAATCGTTTTAATTTCTCTGTTGAAATGTTGAACAAGATTGATGAAAACCAATCATTTTTAGATGATATAAGTTTTTCAGAAGAAGCTACATTTTATATCAATGGGCCTGTTAACAGACACAATTTACACATATGGGGATCAGAAAACCCACATACAATTTTTGAGAAAATACTCGACTCGCCTAAAGCTAATGTATGGTGTGTTGTGATGAAAAATCCTCTGATAGGGCCTTTCTTCTTTGCTGAAAAGACAATTAACGGAGTTGTGTATTTCGATATGCTAACCAATTATTGTTTTATTCAGCTGGATGAACTCGAAAACATTCAGCACTACCGTAATTTAGTGCATTTGTCACAGACACTTTGAATGAAAAGTATGGACATCGATGGATAGGCCAGCGAGGACCTATATGCTGGCCTCTAAGGAGTCTGCACCCGAGACCTTGCAACTTCTTCTTGTGGGGGTACATCAAAAACATTTTTTATCGAGAAAAAATTCGTGACCTAAATCACTTAAGGAACAGGATTAATGAAGCAATGACAACCGTTAACAAAGACATGTTAACTAATGTTTGGGAAGAACTTGATTATCGATTGGACATTTTCTGAGCGACTAATGGCGTACATATCAAAATTTATTAGTTATGTAAAATAACTGTTTCAGGCGACGGTTTAAATAAATAAACAACATCAGGTGTATGTAATTCTGTTTTCATTTAAATTATGTTCAAAACTCCACCATTCTTTTATGATAACCCTATTCTAATTTAACTGTCAACACCTTCTTTTATATACAGTTTTGTATTTTCACAATAGTAACAATATTATAACCTCCTGAATAATATTATTCATTGGGAGTAAATAATGTTACACATAAAGATTTTAAAATATCTTATGCTCATAATCCAAATGTTTTTATAAATACAATTGAGACTTGAGAGTAATAAATATTGAAAGTAGATAAGTGTAGGCCAATAGTTTATTGGTAATACATAAAAGGATTTTAATGGAACTCGGATGGAGGCGACACGTTACCTGCAGCTACCATACGGGTGCATGACAGTTCAATGAATGGAATGGAACCCAGATAGAGGTGAATAGTTACCTGCCGCTGCCTTGCGGGTTCATGATATTTGTGGCAATAAGCGCATGCGCCAGGAATCAGCTGTTCCCCTTTCCTGTCAGACTTTTGAGGTGTGACTGTCAACTCTCATCTGTATAGGCAGGAGTGTTAAGTTATGGTAACTGATTGGTTATATATGGTAACATGGCTCCTCTTGAAAGAGTTGTTGAATCTGAATCATGCTGTCTCTAGAAAGAGAATAGCCTGATGATCTTGTACCTGATGAAGGATGATTAAGCGATGATGATGTAGATTATAAGTCTTTGGGTAGAATTAATCCTAATGTTAAGTGTTCTCAATGTTCATCATGTGCTTTTACTATATTGTATGATCTATATACTCAATCTAGCCTTTTCAATAATTTGTATTCAGTTTATAAATGTTTATAACAATTCCACGTAATCAAGCTTCTTGCAAAAGATTACAAAAATCAAAGCAAAAATTGTTAAAAATAAATTAAGGAATTTACTCGATCAGGAATTTTTAAGTAATTTAATGCTTATGAACTGTAAGAGGGACTTATTCCTAAATATATAAAAATAATAATAAATCACATTGCATGTACAAGTGAGAAATAAAATAAAAAATTAATGCTGTTTTTATGTTCAGTTTGATATCTTCCTATATCAAGGAAATGTTTCATTTTTCTAAAAATAACTATATCAAAAACAGTTCATTTGATATAGTTACTTTTATATACGGTAGTTAATTTGATATAGTTAACTGTGACACAGTTAATTTGACGCATTACGTGCAATAATGTGTT
This sequence comes from Aphrophora alni, assembly GCA_963513935.1. Taxonomy (NCBI): domain Eukaryota; kingdom Metazoa; phylum Arthropoda; class Insecta; order Hemiptera; family Aphrophoridae; genus Aphrophora; species Aphrophora alni. Next base: position 49,685,510 of record OY740774.1, read on the forward strand.
TGATTTAGTAATAGAAAGTATTAGGTAATAAAATAATTTTATAAAACTAGATATTTGTAATCAATATTACAATCCCTTCCTCTCAAAAAAAAAAATAGAATCAATTGTGAGTACATGAAGTCATAGTTAATATGTTCACTATTGAATCCTAAAAACTTTTTATGTGTACATTCAGCAAAAAAATGGGGGGGGGAGAAGGGAGACCCACAGCTAAATTTTTTCGAGGGCTCAGAAGGTTACCAGTATGACACTGGTAGTTTGTTAAACTTACAAAATCTGAGTGTTCCACCAGTTTGTAACTTTTCAATTTCCTGCAGTGTTTTCTTGGATATTTTATTAAAAGTTGGGCGCCATTTTGTAATATTTATTACAAAAAATAAAAATAAAAATAATTACAAAAATTAGTCTTGAAGATAGCATAAAGTTTCTCTGAGGTCGCAAGATCTTTTAAAACAGTGTACTTTGGAGAATCCTAAATAAAATACAGAATCATTCTTTCTGATGAAACAGTTCAGTATTTTGAAACAGCTCAGTATATACATTTCAAATAATTAATAAACAAATCCCAACTTACGCAAAAACAGAACACTAACGCAATCTATCCGTGGAAGTTGACAACTCAATTTTAACATTGTAAATATAGGAAATATGATTCAGTCAGAAGGAAATTAATAATAAATACGCAAGGGAAAACCGATAAAAGAAAACCTGGCCTATTGAAACTTTAATATGTTGGCTATCTACCATAAAAAGCCTGAATCATAAACCAAAGCCATTAAATAAATAAATAAAGGAATAAGTTGACAAACACAATACCAGTGAAAGCAAATATTCCATGGCAACACGACCTAGCCAGTACAAATAAGGCATAATAGCGAATTATCGCAAAATATCGAAATATACTGTGGGATGAAGAATATAATTATCTTTCAAATGGTCACCTCACAATTTTAGTTAAGGTCCGTTTAATTAAATACAAAGTCTTCAAAGGTGATGAACTCAGGGAAATTTACCAAGTCAAGTTACAGACGAAGCTAAGCCCCACCACCAGCATGCTTTGTGATTGGTTGACGCCATTCATGGCGGTGATCTTCAAATTGTCTTAGAGATTAGCAATTTTCTAAATTAATAATTCAGGCATAAATAAAGAATTTGTTTCTCAAAATTAGTTTTAAATTAAATAGAATTAGTTAGAACATGTAAATTAGGATATAATCATCATATAAAATCATTTTCAGTCACCAAAAATTGTATCCATTTAAGCCCATGCAAATAATCGGTACTAACAATTTTGGTAATGAGATTAAAAGTAAACCCCGATGTATGTATTAATTCGCTAAAAGGACGCTACATTCATTCCTAAGCAGACGCTTGACCGGGACGGACTCATAAAATCCACGCAGGCTCTGTTCATTTGATTTTGACTGCTAGAACGCTTCAAAACGTCCAAGAATCATTACTAGGAAGAAGACAACAGATATTGGGTGAGAGAAAACCAATTATACGTACATTTCATGGTTATAAACTTCTATTTTCATCAAAATTAATAACCCAAAAATCTCATAGTGATCCAAACGTTTGTGTACCAAAGCCTACAACGATAAGACACTTTTGAACTCTCTCTTTAATAATCATTCTCATCATTTAATGTTCTCACTAGATTTAAGTTAGTTAATAGTTAATTTTAAGATTTAAATGCAAACTGTAATTTACGCTAGGTGTGGATGGATCCGGCCGAATACCCCTAGCACGAGATTTGTAATTTAAGTTTAAAATACGAACAAAACCCGACTGAGACTATATAATTTATTCTTTTAATAACACAATTTCTACAAATGATATTGATAATATTTAATAGAATTTCAAGTGAATTGTATGTATAATTCAGTGATTGAGAATCCTAAGCTAACCAAACTAACATTCAGTGAAGGGATCAGAGACAATAATAGATTTTCGAATAATTGTAAAGATTTTTGAATTTAATTTGTGAACCATAATTATTTATGTCATTAAAGTTTTTTTTGTGGTTATTGTGTAAAATATATTTTGGTGCTTATTTCTTACTATAAATTACTATAACCTAAGATTTTAGTTAAATTTTTCAAAGGAGATAAATCAATTTAAATCACAGAGAATCAAAGTAACTCTCTATATAGATAAGTAAAGCATTCTTAGATTGAATTAAATTGATTTAACCAAAGATTTTAACAATATTAATTCAGCTTACCATAGCCTGTACATAAAGTGTGTATATGAATTGTAGCTTTCACTGAAATGCACATTTTATTATTAATAAACATTTTCTTCATATTATGTTTCTTACAAAATCAAAATATTACCTGAAAAGAAAAATTATAGGTACATAACATCTTACACTCTATATTAATCAAAATTATATTTCCTTCAAGCTTTATTTGATATTAATATTATGGTTGCAACCTAATTTCAAAATGAAATCTCATATTCAAAAAATGATATTTTTTATATTACACAAACTCTTTTATAAAATATTTATTCTTTTAAAATTTAAAACATCTAATTCAACAAGTCAAACAATGAATATCTTTTGATTGTAAAATTTTTAATAATTATGTTCAAATAAAATATTTTTCCTTATTGGAAAACATATGATGATTCTTCAAACATGTGATTCAAATTTCAACAATGAATTACAAATTCTAGTGATTTTTATATTTAAATTTCTATAAAAAATAGTTTAAGTATGTTATACCAGACATGCATTTATGCACAGAAGTTAAATTGTATATTTTACAAAAAACTTTCAATTAATTCATGTTTTTTTCCTGGTTGAAACCACATGGTGTTATCAAAAATCCTGTTTCTCTTTAAAAAATAACTTTTTCAGTTTTACATTCACTTTTCTAATAGTCACAATTACATACTTTGTCTTTAATTCAAAATATTTTAGTCAAATTACATTGTTTTTCTTAAAAACACAAATACTTTTCCTTTTTATATATGTTTTCCTGCTTACGCAATACATTTATTTTAGTCTATAGCATCATTTTTCACAATCACGTCTTTTTACTTTTAAAGTATATTTTTCTCTTGTTTAAACTGACTCACATAATTACATAATAGTTCTTTAAATATAACTTTTAGTCCTTTATAAAAATACTTTCTTTCGACGATTCGGCTTTGTTCCGGCAAACATATTTATTACTTATACGTGTTACCTCTCACAGAGCCTAGATCCAACTGACTCAATATTAATTTATTAATTCACATTATACTTTCATAAATTGAAACTCTTGTCTTTTTTATAAAAACACTTTCTATCATCAATGACTCGACATTGTCTCGTCAAACGTATTTATTACTTATACCGTACTCGTTACCTCTCACAGTGCCTAAATCTAACTAACTTCAACCCGGTTGGCAACAGCATTCCCACTATTTTTCAAAATGTTAAGGTAGCATTTTTCTTATAACTAAAATTATATCTTTTTAAATATTAACATACCTATAATAAATTTCTCTGATCATTTTGAACTAATTACTTTATTTATTCTATTCTTTATTTAATTTATTCAAAAAACTAAATACGTTTCCTGTTTGTTGCATTGAGTCAAATGTATTCTCCATTCAATCTAAGATTACCAAACTGATTGGTAATCAGAAAATGTACACTATTACAAGTTTAAATTTCAAACATCAATGCAGTATAAAATCTATTCATATATATCATTTACTGTTTTAGACTTTTATTATACATAAATTTCTTTTACAGTATTATTTATCAAGGCTAAAATACTAATATGATCTGATGGTATTCTACATATTTTCAATCTAGTACATTTATACACTATACCTACTATTCTGTGCTCTATTTTAAGTCAATGCTTTATTCTAATCTGTTTCTAAACAAACAAGGACATCTTTAAAATTTTGTCTGAAACTGTTCTGCTTCTAGTCTATTTAGTTTTATTATAATTTATAATCTAACTTCTGTTGTGCCATTCATACAATTAGTTGTTTTAATAAATATATACTTTGATTTATACTTATATTATTTCCCTAATATCAAACCTACATAAATGTATTCTTACAATATTCAAAACAGTAATTTAAAAATATGTTTTCTATTGAGAACATATGTGTTTTTATGGATTTATAACTGAAGTTATTTTTACTTTACATATTTGAAATATTTATTCATTGTTTATATGTAAATTTATTGTTATTTTTTCAAATAATTACAATGGTTCTCTTTATATAAAAAGCCATATTTTTAATATATAATTTACCTATAATTTCTAAGGAATTTAATCTTAAATATATTGATAGATATGATACATCATTTCATATTACCTGTATAGATATCAGTAATAAAAAACAAATAGAAATGCGACAACTGCTTGATACCAGAAATAGCTTAGAAATAGAACCAATTTCTAAGCAATTCCTAAATAGCTTTGGAATAATTTAAAGTTATATTTTGAAAGAGTTCATTATTTGTAAAATAGAATTAAACAATAATTTAAAGATCTCTGTAAAAGATAAGTTTTAAAGCTATGAAAAGAATTTACAGATTTTAAAGATTTCTGTAGAGTTTGTAACAGACAACCTTTATAGTAGCTTGATAGGCGAGATGAAATAGCAGTATCGTCACCTTAAAAAGTACAATTCTAAGACACCAGCAGAAAACAGACAGATTCAGGAAACCGTGAAGATGTTGCAAATCAAAGTGTGAGACCTAGAACTATACTGAAGAAGGAATAATGTGAGGTATGTGGTGTCCCATTAATGTGAAATGTAGTTTTTCAAGTAGTATCTGATGTAGAAGCTGCAATTGGAGGAAAGTCATGTGAACACGGCCCATAATAGCCCTGCCTTTAGAGGGGAAAAAAAACAGAAATTCTGCCACAGTTATATGGTTGATGACTGTAAACAAAGAAATCTCTAATCTCCACCTTCAAGAAGAAAACTCAAACATTTTGCTTAATTTAATCTTCATATTACGTTGTGTTGGAGGCAAATATTTTTTATCTAAGTCCAAGTATGTTGTTGAGTTATTGTCACTGAAATATTATTCAAAGAAATTGGGAAGAATAGTTTTTCAATGTACAGTTTGACAAAATGTGTGCTTAAAAAGGTAGTTCTTCATAAAAAAATTATCAAAAATAAAACATACTGTTACAGCTATTCTGAATGAAATCACAATTACTTTTAGGGTGAGAAATAAATCTATACCACCAGAGTATAAGATGTTTGCAGATAAATTTTAACTTGTTATATTCGACCTAATGTATTGTTAATTTTTGTATAAATATATTAACTAAAATTTGAGTTGGGAATGATGAGGTGTAAAATTGCATCAGATTCCAAGGTACAATATGTATCATTCACGCAACCGACCTTCTGCTTTTGCAATGATCACATTTTTTTAGGTTTAGATATTTAAACACAGTAAATTCTGCTATACTGTATACCACTTAGGGCTAACCAACTATTGTGTGATAGGAATCAACATTTCTAACATTAAATGTTATTGGAAGGATGTTATTGGTTCTGATCTACCAAAACAAAAGTTAATAAATAATTTCAAGAAAGTTAAAATGAAATTAGTTAAAATTAACTGAAATGACATTATCAATATATCTGATTTTATTGTTGCATTTAAAATATTTTAAATCATAACATAATTTGGACCATTTACTAATTTCAAAAAGAACTACAAAAAGCCAAGATTAATGTGGGGTTATCTTTTAAAAGGAAATAGAGTTGCAATACAAACTCAATACAGAACAAAAATATTGAAAGGATTTCATGAGTCCTACATAAACCATAGTACACATAAAATTCTTGGCTAGTCATATATATGTGCTGGCCAAATATTTACTTAAATATTGAAAACTTAATAAAATACTAAAATATTAGTAATTAACTTTCTAAATCTCTCATTCATCTCACCAAAACTTGTATAAAGAATAAACATATATTAACTGGATCTTCCTATTGACATTGTTACTAAATAATATAGCCTGCCTATTTTAAAGACAGATAGATAGACGTAATTAATAAACTAATCTTTTTACGTTGTTTTGCTAAATCCCAGGTTCAATTTTCACACAAAAACTGAAAACATTATGAATAAGATTTTCAAAGATTTTTAAAGTATGGATTCTATTACGAATAATTTAATTTTTACACAAATGAACTAGAGTTTATGATTGTATTGAAACTTTGTTTCAATTTTTTATTAATTATTTACTTTAATAATTCAGTTCAATTATAGAATTATTCTATCTTGATGGAGACAAAATGTCCACGATGTCAGCTTTAGAGTACTTGTCCTATTGAAAATGTATTTAATTTAACTTTATCGAGCATATCTAGTTTTTAAAGGGGATACCTAAGAAAATTAACTATATACAAACCCAAATGAACGAAATGTATATTTGACATGACAAGGTTATGAAGAAAAACACAGAGTACAAAATGCTGAACATTCCTTTAATTTAATATAAGTAATGTATTAATAAAAGTGCTAAATGACGAAAAAATTAATTGTACATTACAGTTTGTACATAAAATCAAATCCAAATCAAATCAAATATCATATGTACTGTACATTATGTTTAGTTAAGGTTGTACACAGTATGTACCGTAAACTAGTCTTAAGAACGAAAATAAACATGTGTGTTAAAAAAGTCTCTGATGCACGTTGATTTTGTGATTCGGATTTCTTCTTCAAAAACTCGTTTTGGATTAAACACAAATAATTTATAAGTTCTGTGGAGTTGAGCTTTTATTGGATTCAACAAATGTTATAAATGTATTTAATGCATCAGTAGTTTCTTTCCATGAGACTTTAGGTGCTGACAGTGCTGACAGTTGCATCACAGTACTGGACTGTACAATACTGTGGTACAGTATCGCGTCAGACGCAAACAAACACTGGATGACTTAGAAAACGGCGGGCACAGCCCACTGCACTGGTGGGAAACATCAGTTGAGGCCTGTGAGCCGCCCGAACATAACCGGAAAAAACCGACCGTGAGTGGCTCGGCTGATGCCGGTTAGTAGAACGTGCCGGTTGTTAAAATGGCGGAAAAAAGAGCATCTACTGTATTTATTTTATATTAGCTAGCAGATACATAATAATATACTTACCTTGATTTTTTAAAATAAACTTATATGCTTCTAAATCTTCTTCAGTTATTTGTTTACAGGTTGAAAAAACATTATCAAAGAAATTCATGTCCTTCATTGTAAGAAGTATTTCAGGCAAATATGGTAGTTGATTGAAGAAAACATACCTTAATAAACAAATGTACAGAATATTAATGATTTTGTCATACAGGTAGTTTGTTTTTACATTTCCTAGAGTTTTAATATATTCAAAATTATAACAATTTCTTTCAACAGAGAAAGGTTAGCGTCTTATGTCCCCCCAAAAACATGGAACATGAAATAATCTTTCTATGACAAAAAAAAAGAAAAGAATATATAAACTGTATAGCACAAAAGGCGGAACCATTTTCTTGCAGTTTTCAAGATTCTTTCCTTGTTAGAAGATTATACAACTAAATAATTATGTTTATGCTATCGAATTTTATAATATTTGAAAGCCATTTCACGAGCTATTGAGCCATTGAATTAGATTATTGTGTTTGTTTTATTATGTGATACCTGTGTAACTACTTGTTAAAACTTCAAATGCTACATAAATTAATATTTATTTGTTTAACAACAAGCAAGACTGTATGCCGAGTTTGCTGATTTCAACAAGAGTTTGCCATTTTGGTCATTACAATTTTACAGAGCCCTCTGATCTCATATTGGATGAAATATTATTTTATATTTTACTAGAAAAATAATGACAGAAATAGGAACACATTCTGTATTTGGGTTATAATGGGTTTTTGAAAAAGACCTTGATGTAGCGTGGGGTTGGTGTGAAAGGAAGAGGGGTGAAGGGGACGAGGAGTTGGCCCTGAAGTAAGTCGAGTCGGGCCAGGAGGAGACTGGTAGAGGAAGGTATTGTGTGGCGGATGGACCCGTTAAGGAATTCAGGGCTTTTTGCAGGAAATGGTGAGGAAGTGTTACGGCACTCTAGGTAGCTCTGAAAAGAGCCTTTACCAAAAGCAAAGTAGACTTCGGTTGTAACATGCAGTTGTCGTCTTGAAGGTTGAAGTTCGCCATGGTCCACGTAGCATCTAAGTTGTCTCAGTCTCATGATTTTCACACATTTTTGTCTCTACTAATAAAATAAAGTTCATGTTTTAACATTCAAAGTCTTTCGAATTACAATATTGTTTAGAATTGTCTATATAACGAATAAAGTTCAATTCACGCCACGTGCTCCGTGTGGACTCTCAAACGACTAATTGCTTCACAATCGAAAATATGTCTGTCCGTCTCTGATCCCACTTTCCACGCTTTTCACAAACAACTACAACTGTTTTTATTATTGTCTTTCTTTGTCATTACTTGTTTTCACCTTTTTAACATCTTTTAGATCAAAGCACATTTTCCGCGTTACAAAAGAAAACACGTCTTTCTCTGATGATGATCACTTCTAGACTCTATAGTTTATTCACCTTGTTTTTTAAACTATTCCCTATCTGCATTGATGATGCATTAAAGACATTTATATATAACTACATTGTTCTCAGAAAATACTTATTACATTCACAAGTACGACTGTCTCTTTCAGACGTTCCTTCCCAACTGACTCTAAGCACGCTTTTTAGTTCCGGATATCACATCTCAATAACGTGATTATAGCCTCAAACCCATAATCACTTAGTAACAAGTCTTTTCACCTCATATAAGCACAATTTAACACAAATATATTAAGTTTATCTTAAAAATAGACATTACTGTCCATATAAATATATCTTTTGGAAATTTGTTTTGATTTACTTTGTTATTCTAGAAACAGCAACAACAAGTTACAAGCCTATTTTCGATTGAGATTATTAACTTCCGTTTTCATTTTAACCAATGACAGCATTTACCGCGACTTTCCATCTCATATTCAAAAATTCAAAAAATACACATTACAAAGTAAATTTGGCTCTGAAGTTGTGTGTGGGCCCAGTGAAGGCGACTGGTCGCTGGAGAGTTGTTCCTTGGTGAGAAGTGTGAGAAGTGATGTGAGGGTCTCTTAGAAGAGAAGTGTGAGAGGTGTTTACCGTTGATCTCCCGGAGGAGAAGTGATGAAGATGGTGTCTCTGGGTCTACCGGAGGAGAAGTATTTGAGATGTCCACTGCAGGTCTCCCGGAGGAGAAGTGTTCATTTTCTCTTTTTTGTGCGAGTACTTATACAACTTTAGCTCTGCCAGCTTGTAGCTTAGCTGGCCTAGGATTGGTTGGTCCTAGACAATGAGCTGTCCATTAAATAAGTTAACCGAGAAGCAACGAGCAAGGTGTGTGTGTGATTGATTAGGAATATTGTCGCTGAGCTCCATTATTTGAAGCCGCGAAATTTTAGGCGCTCGACGTGAGCTGTCGGCCAATCAGAGACAAGTTGCGAGTGCGGGTTCTTGTAAGGTGAGATTGGCAGAAGCAGAGCCGTTTAAGGCCACGGAATTGATGCATGTATGTGTTGGGTGTGTGTTGGCAGGTTTTGCCGTGTGAGTAGTGGGAAACTAGTCGGGTGAACTAGTTCCTGTTGTGGCAATGTTAGCAACCTCAATCTCCTAATTCTGAAATTTTTGTTTATAGCTTATTTAAATTGTACAAGAATGTGAAGTTGATACATAGTTTACTTAGCAAGATGTATCTACAGAACTGTGGATAACTTTTGCTTTGCAAGACAATGCATAGGTTCAAAAAGAGACCTGTAATTTGTATTCAAAATTTTGTGAATGTTTTTCAACAATCATTGCTAATATGAAAAGTCTAAATATGTTTCTTTTTTTTATTAAATCTAGTTAGTGAATTTGGTATCCGAGGCTATACAGCCTCTTGTCGCTGCGAACCAAATGTAATGGCCTATCATTTTTTTTTTCAACAGAATAAATATTTTTAAAGTTATTATTCTAACTAGAGTTTTCTTAACCTATTACATAAACATTCATATAGTTCGAAATATTTTAGAGAGAAAGTTAGTTGTTTTTCAAGGGTACAAAATCTTTAAAAAAATTTGAGAAGATTTGTTTTCTACATTTTTAGAAGCTATCATTTTGCTAGCATCTTTGGACCATAGAAGGTAGATGAATATTGATAAGGTATGTTGGGATGCTAGAAAGCTAATGGTGTGAATTCTATTTTGTTATTAAAAACAGCATCTAAATTACATTTATTGTAATTTATTTAAGAAATGGGGAGAGAAACGTTACAGTAAATGACAACTTTTAATTTTAAATTGTTCACTGTCCTCCTCTTCTTCAATACTCCCAAACCTACAGAATTAATGGGTAGAATCTCTATGAATAATGGTTTTTTTTTTGTCAGGTAGATTTCTAGATACTGTAATTCATTTTTAATTACTAGATTATATTTTAGATGAATTTTTTTTTTAATTAGTGGAAGAAAAGTAATTTTTTTCAATGATAACAGAGAGAATAGCTCAAATGATTGTATGGATTATTGTTTTATGGCACTTATCTGTAATAAGGAAGTACAACTTTTTCTAGCTCATCCTTTTGATATAAACATGGGAAGAAACCTATCTATTTCAATATTGATGAACTTGTATTCTAAGGACTGGACAGATTTCAATAACTGTGACTTCAGGTTTCAATTTACTTGTCTGGTTATCAGGACTAGACTTAATAACTAATAGCAACTAATTAGCATACTAATTTTTTCCAACCTGTACTTTTGTTTAAAAATAAAGACATTTTTTTATCTTTTCAATGCTGACAGTACAACCTAAAAAATTGGATATATTTTGGCTAATGAGGTATAGTTTTACACATCTAGTTATAAAAACACTGATGTGATAATGTTTTTAATTAGCCATGTGCTTTAGATAAGAAAATTTATATTTCATTAGAGGTACATTGGTAGTTGTGTAGGGTCAAGGATTGGGCTAAACAATAGAGAGAATTCAATCACCTGTTCTTTTCTTTCCTTTTTCATAATAGGATGGAATAGGGGGAGCCTGTAAACAACAGAGGGGGGGGGGGAATAAAAATAGATGAAAAATGGTTTTAAAACATGAAAATCCCTCTTTTTCAATATTGACATATCTACTGCCCAAAAGACTATGTCGATTTCAGTGATTTACTGGTCTGATGGTTAGGGATATTTCTATGCAAAACAGTGTTTTAAACTAAGCCATGTTAATTAAACACTGCAAAACTGAGAAATCCCATGTTTTCTGCCAACAGATTTACCATTTGCTTCAGAATTATTCCAATTTCCCTCATACTTAGAAGAACAATTTAGGATGACATATTTATAGAAAAAAGTTACTGGTTTCTCTTTTTAAAAGAGCAAGGATGCAACGCTTTTTAGTTATATTAAGTGTTTTTGTTAATTAGATGAATGCTGACTTATGGCAATTTATGGTCCTAATGTTTCGTTTTCAAAATCCCTAAGATGGAACTATTATTCTTAAATAATCCTTTATCCTTTAAATCGTTTATTTTTACAATTGCTTATAAAATCAAAAACTTCAATTAATTTTTAATTCTTTTAAATATACCATGTAGTATATATATACTGTTGACACTTTGAAGATGGATATGTAGCACTATGTTTTGTACAAACTACAGCATACTGAGTTGTTGACCCACTCCAGTTTTCCAAGCTAAATAGTAAAAATGAATAGCATTTAGTTATACTTGTATAAATAAGAAGAAAAAAAACAACATTAATGGTGATTTAATCATATGAATATTATTAGTTTTAATTTAGTTTTACTTGACAATAAATAAGTCTTTTATTAACTCAACTTGTGATTGATTCTAAACACACAACAATGTACAAAATTTGCCTTCATACCCTCTCTGCTTGCTTTTCTTGAGCTTGTTAAAGCAAGTCAAATTATTTAGAAAAAATTTGAAAATAAATTTTGAGTCCTCAATTAGGTGTTTTCAGCATTTATTCTTTAATTTTTTCTTTCCTGTTTTAAGAAGAGGGTCAGTGCATTATTTTAGTAGGAATCCTCAAAACTTTTTTTTTTTAATTACTGGCTCCTTCACCTGATAATCATCATGTCAGTGCCACATTTTGTTGTGGTAAACAATTGGTTAGACTGTATATATAAAATTAAACAAAAACAAACTTGACCAATTCATTCTTTTTTTGATAAGACATTGATTCAAAACCCAATGACTATAAAGTATATCAGGTTCAGAACCAATGGAAAATAATTTATTATAAAAAAGAGAGGAAAATTGCAAATAAAACAAAATAAACAGTTTCAATGTTCCAATATATTAATAACTTACCAAGATTTTTTGAACTGATGCAGGCTCGAACAAATAACTTGTAGAAAAGCTTTAGGATGTCCTGAGCATAATATAGTATAAGAATCTATTAAATGGGAGTAATTATGTATGAAGTAGAATGCAATTATTCCACCCCAGTCATGTGCAACAAGGATGCATTTTTCTTTTCCTGAACAAATACCAAGTATATTTATTATTTTTTGTATGCATTGTTTAAATTATTTATATTAATATATAATACATACATTGTTTACATAACCAAATTAATTAATAATATTAAAAAGGGGAAATTGGGTTCTATTAAGTTTTAAGGTATTTCTTTAAGGATAGGAACGTGATAGTATGATTTGTTGAACTTTCTTTTTGATTTTCTCTACTTTTTAATAAAATTTTTGATTGTCTTTTGAAAATAAATAATTTGTAAAATGGGTTTTCATGACATTACCTAATACCTCAAGGAGATCCTTCAAATCTTGCACTAAATACTTTATATGATAATGCTGAACTCCTTTTGGCTTTTCAGAGTCACCATAACCTCTCAAGTCCACAGCTACAGTCCTTCAATAAAGTAAAAAAAATACAACATTTCTTGATTAAGATAAGATATATTTTACAATGTAATGTAATAGAATTTATGTGGTTCAATATTATCAACATTTTTCTTATACAGTATATTCAAAACAATTCTTGTATGGCTGTTAATAAAATCGTATGTTAATTCATGGGCACTGTTTAGTTTTCCCATTTGGGAAGAGAGAGTGGGAGAATAGGTGTACACTGAATATTCTGAAAAAGTTTTATAACTCTCTGCTTTAGATCTTTCTAAAACCTACTACTGGCCTTCAGTGTCTAAACCCACTTTAACTTCTTTTCATTAAGTATTCTCTTCTTTCCCTAGTCTAGTTGTTCACTACCAAACCTAATTTTTCAAAAGGATAATTTTTTGTTAATTTATTAAACATTAAAAAAAAAAATTTTGGACAATAATATTATTGGACTTTTTCTGAAAAATAAGTGAAATAAATTATTAGTTTTTCACTAAACTTAAACATAAAAAGATGCAAGGTAAATCTTTTCCATCATTTACAGTGATAAACTAAGCTATGAAAATTCAGCATTGTTGGAAAACGATAAACAACTTTAGATGAAATAATATTTTATGTTATTTCTTGGGGAGAGATATGATACTTCTGTGGTGTTGAAGCTTTCTTTTTGACATGTGCTCAATTCTTGATCAAAGCTGTTTGAATTTATCAGTATATGGTAAAAAAACTTAACTTTAATTAGTGCAATAAAGTAGAAATGTAAATGTGTAACTTTAATGTGCAAATGTAGAAATTGGTGTAGACCAATTTACTTATCTACACTCTATATACGTATAAAATCATAAGTGTTTTTAAAATACCACTATTTCTGACTTCTAGATAGTTGATTTTCTCAATCTTTTACATGATTTAATTCTTATAAAGGAACATTTGCAAATAATTGTTAAGGTACTGAAATTGAACCACTATTATTTAAAATAAATTTCATAACTAAATTTAATTTGTTAGGAACTTACCCACGTGGAAATATTATTCATTGCAAATAAAAGCTAAGCGTTTTATGGTTGACAACAAGTTACAGTTACTTTTTCTTTACAGTAATTATTTTATTCTCAAAAAGTAGCAATTGTTTTTGTCTTATTTTAAGAATATTGTTAACTTAATACATTTTATAATTTAAAAGAAATTGCATAACTAAGATTAATTTAAAACAAATAATGTATAATTATTTGATTTGATAATAGTACTAGGTTTTATGAAGTTGTTTAATTATGAAGTTCTCAAAAGGTACATCTACAGTAAAACTTAATAAATGACCAGTGTTTTCGACCACAGCAAGTTAAATATAATTTCTTAATTTAATTGTTAAAATGATTAACTAACTGATTTGTTCATAACATTATATTTTGTATTATTAATACTTTTTTTCAATATTTGGTTATCCTTCCAAGATATAATAATTATATTTAGCTGAGTTAGTATTTCTTGGTTATAATGCTTATATTTGATTAAAATGGATACAACAGAAAGTCGAATATTAAGAATTCTGTTCAATAAGGGAGAAAACCGACCCTTGAATAACTTTTAGTTCTTATTTCTCAGAATATAGGTATGACTAATATAAATGCACTTTTTCAAAATATGAACAATAAGAGCGTCTTATAAGGGCATATTTTGATCATATTTTCAACTTACTTTTTTCATTAAATTTTTTTTTTTTTTTTTTTTTTTTTTTTATAAGTCAAAGTTGAGATAGACCAAAACATAAAATATCTATTTGTTTAAAATTAGCTCAAATAATTTTGATAAAATGTACTCTCTAAGAATCCAAAATTAAACATATTCTTTGCCACCTCCCCCCTAAAAATTTCTGAGTTATTAGTGAAAATGAACCATGGGTGCCACTATAAACTTTCAAAAATCTCAAAATCTGCCCAAGACATTTTGATCAAATCTTTGGTGGAAATAAAAATATATTATTGGGCCTTTTTGAATTGTTTTCCAAATTGTGAAATATGATTGTTTAAGAGATACCACTAACACACACATTAAAAAAAAGTGCAAAAGGTTGTAGCTTTAGTTTGAAAGACTGTTTAAAGCAGAAGGAAAGAATAAAAAGGAAGTCAATCTGTACCATTTACTCTATATAATATATAATGAAATTCCAACTCATTAATCTTGTTAAAAGTTCCCTAATTATGGAGTTTATTATTAACTCTATTTCAATTTTAGATTATATAAGCATATACCAATAGTCTTTACTGAATTCCTTTATTTGATACCTCCAGGAATACCAGAATTCTGGGAATCCATGCAGAAATAGCATCAAAGGTTTACTTTTGTCTCCTTTCTCCACATAATGAACCTTTATATTCTGCAAATAGCATCAAATCAAAAATAGTTACTGAAATTATGCATACTATTATAACAAATCTTAAAATAATATTAAATTTATAAAAAAAAATTGTAAATTGTTAACAGGATGTAAATGATTTATTATTCTTTAATATTCATTAAATTCATCTGCTGGTTAAACATCATTTAGCAATACCAATTGAAGAAAACAAAAGATCTTTAAAAACTGAACATAAAAATTGGTACATACATAAATTAATTAAAAAAATACATATATAATTCATAAATATTTTAGAGTCTATTCTCGGGGTAATTATTATGGGGAATAATAAGAGTCTATATCTCGGAGAGTAAAATTCACATACATAGCAATCAAAGTCATAAATTAATTATATAATTATAAAAGTCTATATCTTGGGGGTAAAATAATTATTAATGCACAAAGTCTCTTTATCTCAGGGTATCGGGTTGGTGCTGACTTTTATCAAGGAAGTCAGGTAATTATAAATATTAACATAATTAATAATAAATTAAATAATGAGGAATATTTCTCTTTTTTGTTTGATGAAGATGAAAAGATGATTGTTGACTTATATAGCAGTTATTCTGTACTTTTGATATATATAAAATTGTTTCTACGTTTTATACTTTCTTTTACACTAAACTTGTGAATATTTAGTTCTTTTTTAATAATGCCTCATTCATAGGCTTAATAGTTTAAAAGGAATGAGATAATATTATAGTAATAACTTGAACGATCTCACCAGGTTGGATTATGCAGCAGTAAAAAAATGGTCAATATTCAATCTATCCTGGGGTATATTTTTAAACTTTTTATTTTTATTGAACACTGATCTTCTAGGCTTCCTCTCATCCACTTTTAGAAAAATCAAAACAATACTTTTATATTTAAAAGAAATCTTCAGGCAGGAGCCAAACTTAAATAGGTATTGCCTATATGAGTTTCTGACTGACAACTCAAATCCATTGTTAGGCACTGGATGTTAGATTCACTGTTATACACTTTCTTTTCCGATCATGTTTTGGATTTGTAGCACAAATGAAATGTGTATGACCCTAATTTACAAGACAAAAGTTGTTAATAACTTCATTAATAATTACTGACTCTACTTTTAATAAAATTTGATGTTGAAGACATGCTATAGGATCCAAATAACTTCTTCTTTTTTCTTTTTTTTTTAATCATTAAAGTTATCTTACAACTAAATACAATTTTATCTTGGTCACAATCTAAAGTTGGTTAAAATTCCCGCTTATATGATTTATTATTTTTTTAAAACTGTTTTGATCACGTCACTGGATCGTTCTAAAATATGTGTCCAACACGGATCTAGGCAGCCATCTTTGAATTTCGAACTTTTGTCGTATTTATGCAAATACCTAATTATTCTGAGGTTTTTGATATTAATTCAGGTGACAAATTTTATGTAGAAGTAACTGTTTCTTCCATAGGCCAAGTTTATTTAGTCGTAGCTATCATGGTTTTATTACTATTTCAATTTCTGACGCTATTATTCTAAGGCGGCGGTCATTTCTGTGTTGGAAAATTTTGCTTCTAAAAGTTTCTTTTTGACTTTCTACTGCCGTTTTGTTACTTTTATTAGATAACTGAGATGTTTAGGCCTTTAATTTATATAGTCTAGGTTTACGTAAAATGTAGTGGTATTAAGTTATTTCTCATATTCGTTCGGGAATTTGTTAATTTAGGCTTGCTAAATTAACAATAGTTCGTGAGTCTGCCGCTAGGCGTTGTCGTATTCAAACATTTTTATTTACATTACATTTCTGATATAAAATGATTTATTTAAAACTTTATATTTGCATCATTTTGACTTGTTTCAATACATGAAAGCATTTTAAAACTGCAAGCAATTTACAACTGTTTGGACAGTTTTACCAGTTAACAAAATTATTTATTTTGTTATCTGTGACTTACCACCAGCAATCCGTGAATTTTTCTTCTTTTTCAGTTTATATGTTCATATAACGAATTTCAGAACACGTGTTTCGGACATTATCGTCCATCGTCGGGTGATAATCACTTAATTAAAAAATTCAACATAAAATACATGTATCCACATAACAGTCACACACAACGAAACACAATATTTTATTTTACATTAATGTCTCCGCGCCGGTGCTATATAGTATACTGTGTATTGGTTACCGTACATATGGTAGTCAACCTATTTATTAACTCAAAGGTGGGGATTGCATCGCACTTATCATTCAACAATCCAACCAGGTTCTGCATCTCGACACAATAAATCTGGTACACTTCCTGTAATATTGTACATTTTTGAATTTGAAAATAGCGGGTGAATCTTGGAGCTATTAAGTGATTGGTAGATTTGAGAGAGGAAAGGGGCGTGTTCTAATAAAATAGAGCGTTTATTTTCATTGAATAACTTAAAAGAGACAAAATAAGAAAACAAAGTGAGTGGTAGAAATTGATCAGAGAAATTAATTCTATGTATAGATATAATTAGAACTGTTATAAACATTGTAATTAAGAAAAGTGTAAAACACATGTTTGATAAAGGAAGATTTATTGCGGTAAGGCACTCGTGCAGTTAGTCTGGAACAATCTTTTGAGGTGAGATGACTTTTGACCTGAGCAGCCTATAATTTTTCTAGACAATGGAAAAGTGATGTAACAGTATTTTTCTTTAGTAATATGTGACAAACATGAACTAAATTGTTAAGTGACAATGTGTGAATACAATTTGAGTATTTTTAATGTTGAGAATTGAATATTTTAATCTGTGGAACGTTTAAGTTGAATAGACGTCATTTGCAAAACACGTGTTCCTTATAACACAAAGATAAAGTATCAAAAGTGTGTTTTATAAAGTGTGAAAACTATTTTAATAAAGAAACAATACAATACAGTTTCAATTACGTATAGACGTTAGGAGTGATACAGTTTGAACAATGAAACTTGCATACTTAAAAAAAGATGATACAATTTGGTGAACTAATGTTATAAAGACTAAATTTAATTTTGTGTTTCAAAGTAAGAAATAGAACAATTTGAACATTGATATATATATGTACTATTTTCATAATATGAACAATGAATGTGTTGTTTCGAAGCACACTTAGAACATTTAGAGAGTGTATTTAGGAAGTTACTGGAGGCTAATATGGCTATAAAACTATCAATGTCAATTTTCTGTAGAGACCGAGTACCATTTTTAGGATTCTATTTGACAACAACAGGATTAGAGCTGGATCAAAGTAAAATTTCAACTTTTCAAAATTTTCCATCACCCACTTCAAGAAAAGAATTAAAGCGTTTTCTAGGAGGAATAAACTATTACAAGTTTTTGGACAAGTATTCAGAAACAGTACAACCGTTGCTAAGACTGACATCGAAGAAAATTAAATTTACTTGGACTGACAAGGAAGAAGAGACATTTCAGAAAATTAAAAGACTATTCCTACACACAAATGTATTAAGCCACCCAATACCATATAAACCATATTATCTACAAACAGACAGCTCAGATTATGCCATTGGAGGACATTTGTATCAAGATTATAATAAGAAAGCAATACTTTTAATTTCTAAAGCCTTAAAGAAGTGTGAGTTAATGTACACCACTACAGAGAAGGAGTTGTTAGCAGTTGTATATTGCTTACAAAAGGTGAGACATTATGTGTTAAATTCAAAATTAACTAACATATGCCAAAAGTGTAAATACAGCAACCATCACTACATGGGGAGACAAGTGGAGTGAAATGCAATGGAAAAGGAGAGTTAATAGCTGTAGATATAATTGGACCTCTACCAAAAAGTCAAGGAGGAGTGCAATATGTTTTCATAATTCTTGATACATTTACAAAATTTGTCAAACTTTACAACCTAAAAAGAGCAACTTCACAGTCAGTGATAAATAGAATGTTTAACCAATACATACCCACCTATGGAAAACATAATCAAATTTTAACAGATCATGGCACACAGTTTAAAAGCAAAATTTGGACAACAAAACTTGAAGACAACCAAATTAAACATATCCTAAACCCTGTATACCACCCTATGTCAAATATGGCTGAACGCCCTATAAGGGAAGTAAAAAGATGCCTTCGAACATACTGTGCAAACAACCACAGGAGCTGGTCTACTTATATAGACACAATAAACACATTTCTGAATGAAGTGCAACATGAAACAACAGGTTTCACACCTAACGAGCTGCAGTTAAACCAAAGAGACCAAAGATTCTGGGAAGAAATCATCAGAAACCCCTTCAGAAATGAAATACCTTTACATCAGAAATTGGAACTTACAAAATCAAGAATTAGTCAAGCACAAATTAAAAGAGCCAATAAATATAACACTTCACACAAGATAACTAATTTTAAAGAAGGAGACCTGGTACTAGTAAAGTCTTTTCCACAGTCAAGCCATGGATATGGAGAAACCGCCGATATTTAAAATAATTGGAAAGTCAATATATACCCTTATTGACGAACAGCAAAAGACATATGGACCTTACCACAGACCGTTACTGAAGAAGTATCAACAAGCCGACCCTGTACAGACAAGACAAGAAGAGACCTATTAAAAAAAAATTAAAAATAAAAGACTGTAACTCTTTGTACACGAGATGTAAACTAGCCTATTCCTAAGACATGAAATGACAAGAACATTTTATCTGTGAACTATCTTTCCACCATAAACCATAAAAGACAATAATTAAGATATGATGTGAAAGATAATGTATTATACATAAAACACCTTATGTAAATGACCCTAAAGTGAACTTATACAGAAATAGACTGTGAATGATACCCCTTTTATAAGAGAATAACCCCAAATAATATTATTATGTTACTACAGAGATAAATGGACTAACCTGTAGAGTAACATGTGTTTGAACAATTAATGTCATTAATTCATGTAAGGTTTAAATAGAATATTGTTGTAATTATTTAAAAGGTAAACTGTTAAACTGTTCAAATATGGTTGAATTGTTCAATTAAACTGTATAGTATGTTTTAGTTGAGATTTTTATATTGTTAATTTTAAACTCCATAAAGAAAGTTCTAGTTGATACTGTTATATAAAGTTGTAGGAAACATCTCTGAGTTATATGATGAAAGTATTAGGTAATTTGTACATTATCACAAAAATTTCAATTCGCTACCGTACTGCTTATGAAATTATTGTGAGGAGCTATTATAATGCTACAAATTAATAGAAACAAGTCTGATAAACAAGTATACAGATTTATCTGTATACATATAACCTCTCCCAAATTAAAAATTGGGTTGAAAAAATGTAAGAAACCATAGAAATACTGGTAGGTTGTAAAATATATAAATTTGTAAAATTAGGCTATTATCAAATAATTTATAATCAGAAAGTTAGACATTTTGAATTCTAATTGTAGCCAAGCCAGAGTGTAGATTACGTGGTAAAATTTTGACCTATATTAAAAAAGTTATGTAAAGTAAAAATTGGATATAAAATGTTTATTTGAATAATTAAAATTGTTACAAATCACTTTTGGAATTAAAATATAGCTAAAAAGTTAAAGCACTCAAAATAATTTCACGACACAACGAACTCGTTGCCTTGACAACGGATTCACCGGCCAATAAGAATGGACGACTCAAATCAATGCAGTTGTAGCCGGCAAGCTTGAAAATACCGTAGCGTCCTTTTTGGGAACTGCTGAGAGAAACGCTGAAGGAGTAAGATGTGTTTTTTTGTGTGTGCGAGGAAGAGTGAATTACGCGGTCATATCGACCAAAGATGAACGTAGAAATACTCATAAGGAAACACATAGTGAACAATTTGACTAAATTATTTTCATAATTAATTAAAATTTAAATAACTTTTCTTTTGTATAAAAATTTTGCGTATAAAACAGGATTTCTTGGCCAGCACGAGCTCCCCTTCCCAAGGAGATAGTGTATTTTTGAAATAAAGAAACATTTTGACATATAAATCATTTGAAATTTGTATCAATAATCAACCAAAAGACAATCTAATTTGATATTGTTAACTTAACCCAAAACTACTTACCTAGCAAAGAATTTGTTATAATGGCTTGGTAAACCAACGCAACTACCAATATTGGTCGGACCAAAATCCTGATTCAAAGGCTGAGGGTCACACCCAGGACCTCAGATGTAAATGTATAGGCAGGTATTCTAGATATAAAAAATATTTGAACTATTTATAATAATTGATTGTAGTTTGAATACTGAAAAGTATGTAAACATGTTAAGAGATATTATATTTATGCCACCTATTCGGGGGAAGAAACTGGTCAAAATTTCCAAACAGTTCAGTTCCAACACGGTGAAGCACCTCCATATTTCAGAACAAACACTCGCCAGTTACTGGATAAAACCTTTCCAGGAAGATGGATTGGAAGAAGGGGAACTGTAGAGTGGTCTGCCCACTCATAGGACTTAAGCCCACTTGATTACTTTTTCTGGGGAATATTAAATGACAGAGTTACCAAAACTAAACTAGATAATCTTTCTGATCTGGAACATAAAAGCTTACAAGGAGCACACCTTTAAGCAGAGGTGAACACCTTGAGAATTTGTTGTGATTTAATAATTCAAAAGTGTGATAGTGTGTACTTTTCAAAAGTTTATTAATTCGTGATGTTTCGATAGTTTTTGTTTATTGCTTATGTGACCTTTTTCAGTAAGAACAGTCAAAATGAGTTAAAAAAAAATTTGTTTAGTTAGACTAACATCATTTAATTAATAATACTGTACTTTTTATTTTCATAAAGTTGTTTTCATTAATACTCTATGTAACTCACATTAAAATTTTCCAGTTCAAATAAAATAGACTAAATAATAGACAATTTTTTTTATTACCATAAATAAAGAGAAAGAGAGAGAGAGAGAGAGAGAGAGAGAGAGAGAGAGAGAGAGAGAGAGAGAGAGAGAGAGAGAGAGAGAGAGAGAGAGAGAGAGAGAGAGAGAGAGAGAGAGAGAGAGAGAGAGAGAGAGAGAGAGAGAGAGAGAGAGAGAGAGAGAGAGAGAGAGAGAGAGAGAGAGAGAGAGAGAGAGAGAGAGAGAGAGAGAGAGAGAATTCACTATTCTCATGACTGTTATACTGAACAAATAATAAGCATTAATTTTTTTGATATTTTTAAAATTTCCACCAGGAAAATATGACAGTATAAGCAGTTGTTTAAGCAATCACCATTATGTAGTTTTTTCTTAACATCAAAATAAGAGCAAATCCCTACGATTCTGAAACATTTTGAATTCATTCTTCCATATTTCTTATGAAAATAATAGAATTTAACACAAGAAAGAATTAGTTAATTAGAAATAGTTGCAACCTTTTAAATTAAGATAGTTTCAGGTCTTAATGAGAAAGAAAAGTTTTCGTTCACTCACATTTGTAATTAAACAAATTAGGCCTATTGTCGAGGATGTTTTAATAGACCCTAAGTAGATTTGGGAGAATGAAAACTATCTCTTATAAATAAACACCATAACAAAAATTTGAATATTGAATTTCCTTTCAATCTGTTAATTATTGTTTGTTAAATACAACTTTGCTTACAGAATGTAAGTATAAAATTAATTTAAGACTTACCTTCAGTTGTACATATACATGATTGCCTAATTCTGGATCGTTTAGACATTTTGGAGGCAGTACCCGCTTTTTAACTTTAAAAACGTCGAAGGATTTATGTTGAATAATTATGTTAATCATTTGATAAATAATTTTAATTCCGTAAAAAAGTCCAATTAGATAAGCTGTGAAATATATTACAAAACGCATTAAGAAGCCCTTAAATAAACCCGACATTTTAATTAGGTTTGCAAATATCTAATAATGCAATGGGCTATAATAGGCCTAGTTATTCATGCAACAGATGGTTAGCGCATTGTTAGTACGGCAACAGGTTTATCGGTAGAAGTAAAAGACTACCTACCTGAGATCGACCTAGGTTAGTTTATCTCTCTACATACGTGTACATGTTATCAAACTGATAACAGAGGTAGTTGTTGTCAAGACAGGATTTCTTTATTACATATTAAATACCCGATAGTCATAAAATATCATAAAACATACCATGCATTGCAATTTTTTTGCATTTATTTATTTGCATAAACGCAATTACAATGTTTTAAATACGTTAGTGACCGTGCGATTACAAGTGTGGGAACTTACTGGTTTAGTTTTGTATTAAGGAATAGTTTTGTTGATCGTATTTGATGAAAAAATGTTACCTGAGAAAGTTGTCAAGAAAAAATTTCAAAAATATTCCGGTATATTTTTTAAAAATTGATCCACCAATAAATGAGGCGGGTCGTAATGTCAATAAACATTATTAAAGAAACATATTCATGGTATCCATTCCATGGAAAGTATACTTATACTATAAAAAAATATACATGTAAAATTTCAGTCCGATATATTTTACAATAATTGTTTGGTTAAAAAGTTTAAACAAATATAGCCTAACATTTTGTGTTCACAATAATTTTAAATTAGAATTATTATTTTTTTAGTTTAGAACGCTTTCATGCTATATGATGTATTTTTAAGGGCAAAAACCATCCCGATCAACATCGCCTTGATATAAGGGGAATTTTTGAGAGGTAGGGGGGGTTCTATTTTTATGTATGCTTTTTTCTTATTTTTTTGTAAAGATAATGATGACCGAAAAGTAGTCGTCTTTTAAACAAGAAGGAACAAATTTTTTTTTAAAATGTGTAGATCACTTAACGCCTTTAACTTTCTCAAACATACGTAGTATAAAGTTATGTGATTGGTCAAAAAATTGATGTCTTGTTTTTAAGGATTTAACGGGAGCAGGACGATGAAAAAAAATTTTTTAATTGAAAAAAGTTTTATTGAATTTGTCAATAGTTTGAAAGACAGTATGAAAGACAGTTTGAAAAATATTCTATTTTCAGAATATGTAATTTATTTTGCTCTAATATGTTTACAAATTAATAGACTACAATAAATACAGGAACATATTATGTTCACTAGTTTTTCGTAGCGATCTGAAGGATTGAGGTTGTAGATGAGTGACACAATCATATATATCATGTGTGTAAGTTATAAAGATATTTTAGCTTTCCTATGTTGGTCAACCTGGTTACTGACAACTGGAAAAAACAGACAACTGCTGTTTCTTCTGTTTTTGTTGATGTTTATAAGGTTATGTTATTATTATATTTTGCTTTGTTGTGAGTTTGTAAATCTTGTTTTTACAAAAAGTTTAGCATTTTGTGTATAGTGTAGTGATAGACTAGGGGTTTGTATTGTGCCGGTGTCATCAGTATGCCAAGAGCAAAGGTGTCGTACAAAAAACCAAAACTAAAAGGGAGTTTAGAGGAAATCAGTACCAAAAGTTAGACTCTAGGTGTAGGCCTAGCCTAGGCCTAGGTCAAACTGATTGTGCTAGTCCTACTACTACTGCAAATCAAATATATGTTCTGCTTCTAAGAAACTTTCTTTTGATAAATATGACAATTATGAAGGGTCAGGTATTGGTAGTGGTATTTATTATCTCAGTTTATTAAGTGAAAATATATAAAAGTTTGTCAAATGTAAATTCTGCGACAGCGAAGATTGCATTGAACTTTAGATTTCGGATAGAAAAAAATTTGGATTAGCTGTAAATATTGAAATGAAATGTGTTTGCTTGAAATCAACCAATTTTTTTCAATTCTAAAATGAATGAGAGTGAAAAATATGATGTGAACTTGAAATTTTTATATGGTATGAGAACAATCGGAAAAGGTGTCAGCACAGGTTCAGGTAACGTACTGTGTTCATTATTGGACTTACTTTTACCGCCTCAAAAAATTGAATATTGTAATAAAATACTATAACTTACCAGGCTGTAGAACAGTGTGCTAATGAAAATATGAAACAGGCAATTGAGGAAGCTGTGTCTGTCAACGGGGATGATGAAACATCAAAAAGAGATTTGACAGTGTGTTTAGATGGGTCGTGGCAAAAGAGAGGACACACGTCACTGAATGGGTTTGTCAGTGTAACATCGTTAGATAGTGGCAAAGTATTAGACACAACATTACCGATCATAAGTCACACTTCGCACAACACCTGATAGATTACAACCATAAATACACATCCATAGACCCAAACCTGGAAATATTACACATTTGTAAATAGGGCAGTTTAATGTCTTCACTCGAGGAATTTGAGATATACACAGCTACAAAAAACCAGAGTCACAATATATTAAACGACCAAATAAAATTCAGCTCGAATGAACTGTTCAACACAGTCATCAGATTGAAGGAGGGACACATACCGCACGACCTTTAAAACACATCAGTCAGCTTCAAGTAACCGGCCAACACGTATCGTGTTTCCAAGTGATCACAGTAACGTTGTTTCAAATTAACAAAATAATTATTAATTTTAAAAAAAATTTATTAATTCTTGTGGTATTTTATGTACTTCGGATATTTTATTTGAACAAACATTTATTTCTATCACATGTATTTTGTGATATTTTATGTTGAAATAGACAACGCCTCAGAATGGTTGATAACCTATAAAATAAGATGTTAATAGTATGTCCAAGGATCTGAAGATGACGGTATAACCGTTGAAACCGGTAATCTGAAAAATCATTTGGATTGTATGACAGAAAATAATAAGGTAATATACCGTACCTTTTTATATATAATTAAGTAAAGTATTAGATGTTGTCATATGTCCAAATATTGTCAGATCTGCACTGCATCTCAAAATTAAAAAGAAATGCTGTCACATCATAACTGCACACAAAACTACGAAGGGTCAACTGGCAGCATGGAAGTTGCTGGGGCCCTTGAAATCAGGCGCGGATACAAGGGGGGGGGTCACGGGGGTCATGACCTCCCCCAAACGGGTCGAGCATACGTTTTTTTTTAAACATTAAAACCAACTTCTGGAATAAACTCAAAACCATAAATGATTAAAAACATTAATTTGTCAGCCGAACAAGGCTACCGTACATAATATCAATAACGGAAAGGCGGCTCCAAGACGAGACAAAACGGAATCGGCTGGTGAGCTGAGCTGTCATTGTCCACACAATAATAATAAGTCGTCGGGAGTAGGGCGATGTGCGCACTCGCACCGGCCACCGATACTGACCTTGGGGAATATCCATCCCTTGACGTTGGAGAATGTAGTTGTAGAAGATTATATGAGTAGTAAATTGGCTATACTTGAAAAAGGACTAAAAAGAGTAGCGGAGTACAAATCGCGATCGGACGATGAAAGTAGTTCAGACGAAGCTAAACCGTCAGAAAGCAAAATTGTCAAGAGATGTACAGTAACCGTAAAGAAAATAATGTAAAAGTGAATCTTTTTTAAAATAACCGTAAAGAAAATAATGTAAAAGTGAATCTTTTTTAAAAATGTTTAAATTTAAATTTTTAAAATAATTGAAATTAAACACCTTAAAAGACATATTTATGCCTGTGGATGTTTCACGAATCGTGAAAGGCTGGGTTAATTTTTTGTTTGATATAGATATTTCCCAATAACTAAAGTTAAAACTAGGTATTTACTAACTTAATAAATGTATTTATATTGTTATTTCATACATATCAGTGATTAAAGAAAACCAAAAGTGATGGAACGAAACGCTTACCAGGCATAGGTCCAAGTCCAGGCAGCGGATTATGTTGATTCATATACTAACGCTTATACTGAATAAACCAAACACTGTAGTTAGAAACTCTTCAAACAAAATATTTTTGGAATTTCCTTCTCTACAAAATGGCTAGTTCAGATTAGTTGCGTTTTTAAAAAAACATGAGGTCATAGAGGCTCCTTTAGTTAGATGTATAGTAAAAAGAATGGGTTATTAGAAAGCTAAGCAGAAGCTTTATAATTGGGCTTTCAAAATTCAAAGACATAGGTAGTGTTTTAAAGGAAATTTTATACTGAACACGAATATATACAGAACGTTGTAACTGCACAAAGTGCAGAGTGTGATATGGCAGTTGGAGCGAAAGGCTGCATATTTAGTTGCGGCGTCCGTCAGCGCGTCAGCTTTGCGGGATGCGCACAACGGCTCTACACTCGTCACTCGTCCTCCCGAAGTCAACTGCGTCATAGATTTATCACGTTACTCTAACTTGCCGATGTTTGTTTTTATTATGTACGATTTTAATCACTGTGTTAAAGTTGACTACTAACGATTTCTAGATTTATTTACTATTGTTTACATAACAAGTCGATATCAAATATTACTAATTAATTTGGAGGTAGTGGAGAGGGCATTCTCCATATCTCTCGCACTATAGTTCTCCTACATACCACAAGCTGTGTATGATCTGTAATTCTATGATATATGATCTATGATACTATAATGTTTGACAATGCTTGTACTCTGGCACTATCTCAAATGTATGCATTTCTTACTATATTATGTACACGAAAAAATAGTTTTAAATAGGCAAAAAAATGAACATTAAAAAATTAAAAATCCATATAACACTAACATTTTCCTATTTCACATTGATTCAGCACACAAAAATTATCGTTTACCTTAAGATAAATAGCGTTTCTATAGAAAAACAATACTGTTTAATTTTTAATTTTTTTTTTTGTGATAAAATAGTGTAAAATGTGATTTCCAGACGTAAAAATACCAAAAATTTTCCGGGTGAGGGCACCCCGGACCCCCCGGTAGTTCGATGTAAGAAAATAGTCATAGTGAAGTATGACCCCCCCCCAAAACTTTAGTCTAGATCCGCCCCTGCTTGAAATATTCCAAAAATCCAGAGATCACAACATACGATATGTGCGATATTTAGGAGACGGTGATAGCAATGGCTTCAAAAAGGTGGTTGACGATAGGCCATACATGGATGAAGTTGATGTAGTAAAGCTTGAATACGTAAATCGTGTAAAGAAAAGAATGGGGACCAGGCTGAGGGAATTGAAGAAAGAGTTAGGTAACACTAAACTAAAAGATAACAAAGAGGTTGGAGGCAAGAATAGACTCACAAACAAAGACATAGATAAGTTGCAGATTTACTATGGCCTAGCCATCAAAAGAGGTAGGTCCAATCTCCAAGAAATGAAACAAAATATTTGGGCCATGTATTTTCATAAAATATCTGATGATGAAAATCCGCAGAATGGCCTATGCCCAAAGGAGCCTGATACATGGTGCGGTTACAACCAAGCTCAAGCCCAAAAACAAACTTACAGCCATAAGTCATACAATTTTCCCCATGAAGTAATGGTACAGATAAAAAAAATTTACCAAGACTTAGCTAATCCGGATCTTCTAAAAAAATGCCTCAATCAAACGACCCAGAATCAAAACGAGAGTTTTAACAACGCTGTCTGGTCCAAAATACCTAAAAATATTTTTGTTAGGATAAAAACTTTTAAATTGGGT
Source organism: Aphrophora alni (assembly GCA_963513935.1). Classification (NCBI taxonomy): domain Eukaryota; kingdom Metazoa; phylum Arthropoda; class Insecta; order Hemiptera; family Aphrophoridae; genus Aphrophora; species Aphrophora alni. Next base: position 49,714,196 of record OY740774.1, read on the forward strand.
GTATATAATGCGGTTTTAACTTTTAATAATGGATTCAGCAGCAAATTGGATGTATATAATAAGTTAGGAATCAAATTGAGCAAGAAGTCTGTTGCTGCGTTATGAAGTTTTGATACAATCCGATTGAAAAAAGGCAGAAAAATCTGCTTTTGAAATGTCTAAGGAAGCTCGAGTTGCAAGATAGAAAAGACAACTGACTTTGGATGAGGAGAATGAGGATTCAGATGACCCTGCCTATGGAGCTGGAATGTTTTAGCAGCTTAAGGTGAGTTTTAGCCTAATTTTTTGTTCCCCCCGAAAACTTGTTTTTTCAGATATAGGCCTAAAGGTACATTTATCTCAGTAACTACAAATGATAGAGGGTTGAAATTTGGTGTATATAAAGATCAGTGTATTTCCTAATGGTGTTGCCACTTTTGTTATTCTACCTTTATAAGAAAGTAAGAAGGGGAAAAAATTGAAAAATTAACTGTTTTACAAATAATAATTAAAATTACCTAACAAAATTATTTGCACAGATACTTTTACTAAAGTGGCAGGATATGTTCACAAAGGTGTACTCTTTACATAAAACAAATTTGAGGATTCTAACTTTATTAGTTTCTGAAATAAATGTACCTAGAGTTTGTAAATTTAACATGTGCGAGATAGGGATGTCTCCCCAACCAAGTTTTTGGAAGGATGTCTGTTGTCTGTGAAGTGCTGTACACCTCAAAAGTGAGGTCTGATTTTAATAAAATTTGCTATTTGGACATATATTTGACTATATTTTGGGATTGATTTGTAAGTTAAAATTTGTTTGTTGTAGGCTATCTCATCCATCACTGAAGATGGCGAGATTGTAGTTGAAACGTGTTTGTTTTAATAAACCTATTTATGAGAAGTTGTGTTCTATTTTAATTTTAATGGTCGCTATATGTCTTAAAACACTAGTTCATTATTGGATTTAAAAAAATCTGAATGAGACTGTTATAAAAGATGAAATATCTCAAAATCGGCTGTACCGATTTCGTTGAAATTTGAGTGAAGTGTGAAGATTAATGACCCACCCATGTAAAGTCGCAAGTAAAAATTATTACAATTCAGGAATCATTGGAAAAATGAACCTTTAATCGACATTATTAAAAGCTCGATTTTATATTGAGAAAACCTTTGAGGAACTAGAACTATCTATGCCAGTTTAGATCATATTTCAATCTATACTATTATATAAAAATCTAATGGTGTCTGTCTGTGTGTGTGTGTGTGTGTGTGTGTGTGTGTGTGTGTGTGTGTGTGTGTGTGTGTTACTCAATCACGTAAAAACTACTGGACCCATTGAGCTGACATTGTACATGGACATTCTTAGGGTCCCTAGTTAACACATAGGCCTATTTTTATTTAGAAATTCCATCAGGGCACCGCCCCACTGGCCTATAAAACTCCCATAACACTCAATACAAATATATGTCAACCCTGTATGAAGGGCGGGTACTCTGCTAGTATGTAAATATTTTTTCAAAGATGGCATTTCAGGTTAATTTTCATTTTTTGACCGATAACCAGCAAAGTGATATTTTTGGTGACGAATAGTTTTGGTTGATTTTGAGGATGGGGGAATTAGAAAGTTTGTGCAATGTTTTTACACCGTTTATTTAACACAATATTATGCGTTTAATAAATTGTCAAAATTTTGGATATTTTAGACACTTAGGCTACAATAAGACGAGGCAAGTACAAACCGATGTGAATTTCCAAACTACATATTTTAAAGATTTTTATCAAAACTGTTCTAATATTAAAAGTGTCATACAATTAGGACCAACAGATATTTTAGCCCACTATATACAATTTCAACGAAAAATCATTACTTGCTAACACGCACCAAGCTGAAAATTTTTGAACATTCAGAACACACTTTTTTGAAATAATTCCTGACAAATTATTATGTATTTATTGATCGATAGTTTGTACTTTGGATATTGTTTTTATACTGTTTTGCATATTTTCAAAATAAAGTTAGGAGCATTATGGTTTCTGATTTAAGTAGGCTATCTGTTTTAATTAATAAACTACATCAATAATACAAATACAACAATTGTTACGATTAAAATGGAAGAAGTGTCAAAATTACATGACAATAAAAAAAAATACGTTAGTTCAAAATATTAAGAGGTACCTACAATTAAAATAAATTTTACCAATTAACACAAACTTATAACTTCTACAGAGTTAGGAAACAATAAAGTTACAACTTGGCTAGAAATATTAGAAACTCAATAGATAAAATTTGATTCGGTAGGCCTACAAAGTAAAATAAACTGAATTGGACTATAGGCAAGATATGGAACATATATGTAGCTATATTAGGGTTAAATTACAACAATTACTGACAATTGAATCAAATATGGATAAATCCAGTTCTATTCATAATCCTAATTCTTCAAATATTTTAAATTATAATAATACAACATCTAATCTCAATTTTGTACCATGTGATTAATTAGAATATTTTTCAAGTTGTATTAACCCTTTGAGTGCCACCGGTCGATTTAATCGGCTTTTTAAAAATGTTACGTTACCACGAAGGGCCGATTTGGTCGGCTCGCAAAAGTTGTAGAATACCGCCATGGTTCAATATACGATAATCGGCTCTCAGAAATATATCTTATTTCGTCATTTTTTTGCATATAATTTTTATGCGTTGATTCTTGCAGCAGTTCGACTGAAGTCAACGCTCCCTACACATAACCCAGTCTCCATTATATTATTGTTTGTTCATGTCGCGTGTGCCCTGCCGAAACCTTGTAGGGCATCGGACCAGACTGTTTGTCCACACCAGTTGAAGGGGATCCCTTCAAATTAGCGAAAACATTTTTGGTAAAGAGAGTTAGGCCTACAGTAGTCTGCGAGTGGGGATAAGAATGGTAATTTGAAAATGGCGTCGACTACTGTGAATAGATACCTATTGTGGTTCTTACGCAGTGGGAGTGGACCCATAGAGTCTATAAAACCTTGTGAAAAGGAGTGATCAGGATCTCTGACGCTTGGTAACCAAGGCGAGTATTCTGGCCCTGTTTGGATTGTTGGCACTGATGAGAATGGGAACAGTTGAGAATATCACTAGACCAGTCAAATTCCTTCATGGTGATAATATGGGTTATATTAAATGAGGAAAGAGAAAAAAAAACTCGAACAAGGGACCAATCAACAAGTTTTCAATTTCAAAAAGACGAGGCTTGAAGAACAAAAAAATATGCACAAATAGGGGTCTTAGATGTTCCCAGAATGATCGATAAAAAGTGCAAATATTAATAAATACTGTTATGGGGCAAATACGGTTATGAGTGTCACTAAAATCTCACGTGTTGTTGCCAGTTAAATGTTAACATAATTCTGGTAATTATTAAAAAAAATGTTGATTGGTTGTTATTAGAGGAATTTCCTCAAAATTAGTTTGTTAAGGTCGTTGTACTTTTGTACTTTGTTGCTTACTTTTCAAATCAACCTGAGTTCAATCAGTCAAGAATTTCACCATTATCGAAAATATCTGTTGCAGTGCATGAAATTTTTTTTTATATGAACCAGGACAATCTGGGATGACTTGCTGAAACGTTGTAGCAAAATCTTCTGTAGACTACTGTTGCCTGTTTAATGTTGACATAAAGAAAAAAAGTTCTAAATGGGGTGGGGGCGAAATGGTAGAGTAGAGAAACAATTAACCAAATTTTAATCATTGGATAAAAACGTTTTAGAATAAATGGGTAAGTTTTAACGAATATTTGTCATGTGGCAGTAGTTTTTTTCCCAACCATGCAATGATTCCTAAACTAACCAGATTAATATTACAATAATGCCTTGCATTATGTACATAGTTAATATTCATTTTTTTGTTTTCTCTCTCTGTAATCAACTACATTATGGACGAAATCATATAGGCAAAGCCTGTAATAGGCATTTCGAGGGTGAGGGGAAGATAAGAAATCATGATAACATTTCTAAGGTGAAGTTTTGTCTGGCTAGTCAGTAACTGAGATAAGATCTGTTATAATAACAAGATCTGTTTCTGAGTTTAGTGAATTCCCTGAAACCAAAAAAAAAATCTAACATAGATTGTTAACAACACCATTAACCGGTTTGAAGATTATTCACTTGGTAGATAACAGCTGATGATTGTAACTCAATATTGACAAGCTAGGCAATCTTAAGATTATTCTAAAATACAAAAAAACACATATTAAACAAGTTATCACTTGTGTTATGAATTACAGTTTATAGATTAACGTACAATAAATGTGGAGGTACATATAGTAATTAAACAAAGAATACGTAGTGAAATGACCATTAATTCAGAGCAAATTATGAAATGATTTCAAACCAAAGAATAACGGGTCAAAGTTATAGATTTTAAATATTAATTATATTCTTATTTGAATTTGGGTGAGAATCCTTAACGAATTTGTTGTTTAGGAACTTGAATTAAATATTGTAAGTGGTTTTTTTATTAAAAAAAAAATTACTTTAGTGGGGGTATATAAGATCAAGAAGGGGGGGAATCCATATGGTATACAATGGGATGGGAAAAGGCAAATTATGGTTTGATTGGGGGAATAAAGAAAAAAATACTTATATTCAGAATTAAAACTTACTGTATGCTTATTAAAAACTCTCATTGAACCTGAGAAATCAAATTTAAAATGACAATAAATAAAACTAAAAATTGTAGAATAGAAACTGAATAGATGACTTTACTTACTCATTTTTGTGTGAAATTTACTAGAAAGAATATACAAACCATGCTGTTATAACAAAATCTTTGCTAGATAAGTAGTTTTGGGTTAAGTTAACAATATCAAATTAGATTGTCTTTTATATTGATTAATGATACAAATTTCAAATGATTTATACGTCAAAATGTTTCTTTATTTCAAAATTACTGGCCAAGAAATCCTGTTTTATACGCAAAATTTTTATACAAAAGAAAAGTTATTTAAATTTTAATTTATTATGAAAATAATTTAGTCAAATTGTTCACTATGTGTTTCCTTACCACTATTTCTACATTCAACTTCGGTCGATATGACCACGAAATTCACTCTTCCTCGCACACACACACGCACACACACACACACACACACACACACAAAACACATCTTGCTCTGTCGGCGTTTCTCTCAGCACTCTTCAAAAAAGGACGCTCCGGTATCTTCAAGCTTGCCGGCTACAACTGCACTGATTTGAGTTGTCCATTCTGATTGGCCGGTGAATCCGTTGTCAAGGCAACGAGTTCGTTGTGTCGTGAAATTATTTTGAGTGTTTTAACTTTTTAGCTATATTTTAATTCCAAAAATGATTTGTAACAATTTTAATTATTCAAATAAACACTTTATATCGAATTTTTACTTTACATAATCTTTATTAATATATGTCAAAATTTTACCACGTAATCTACACTCTGGCTTGGCTACAATTAGAATTCAAAATGTCTAACTTTCTGATTATAAATTATTTGATAATGGCCTAATTTTACAAATTTATATATTTTACAACCTACCAGTATGGTTTCTTACATTTTTTCAACCCAATTTTTAATTTGGGAGAGGTTATATGTATACAGATAAATCTGTGTACTTGTTTATCAGACTTGCTTCTATTAATTTGTAGCATTATAATAGCTCCTCACAATAATTTCATAAGCAGTAGCGAATTGAAATTTTTGTGATAATGTACAAATTACCTAATACTTTCATCATATAACTCAGAGATGTTTCCTACAACTTTATATAACAGTATCAACTAGAACTTTCTTTATGGAGTTTAAAATTAACAATATAAAAATCTCAACTAAAACATACTATACAGTTTAATTGAACAATTCAACCATATTTGAACAGTTTAACAGTTTACCTTTTAAATAATTACAACAATATTCTATTTAAACCTTACATGAATTAATGACATTAATTGTTCAAACACATGTTACTCTACAGGTTAGTCCATTTATCTCTGTAGTAACATAATAATATTATTTGGGGTTATTCTCTTATAAAAGGGGTATCATTCACAGTCTATTTCTGTATAAGTTCACTTTAGGATCATTTACATAAGGTGTTTTATGTATAATACATTATCTTTCACATCATATCTTAATTATTGTCTTTTATGGTTTATGGTGGAAAGATAGTTCACAGATAAAATGTTCTTGTCATTTCATGTCTTAGGAATAGGCTAGTTTACATCTCGTGTACAAAGAGTTACAGTCTTTTATTTTTTTTTTTTTTTTAATAGGTCTCTTCTTGTCTTGTCTGTACAGGGTCGGCTTGTTGATACTTCTTCAGTAACGGTATGTGGTAAGGTCCATATGTCTTTTGCTGTTTGTCAATAAGGGTATATATTGACTTTCCAATTATTTTAAATATCGGCGGTTTCTCCATATCCATGGCTTGACTGTGGAAAAGACTTTACTAGTACCAGGTCTCCTTCTTTAAAATTAGTTATCTTGTGTGAAGTGTTATATTTATTGGCTCTTTTAATTTGTGCTTGACTAATTCTTGATTTTGTAAGTTCCAATTTCTGATGTAAAGGTATTTCATTTCTGAAGGGGTTTCTGATGATTTCTTCCCAGAATCTTTGGTCTCTTTGGTTTAACTGCAGCTTGTTAGGTGTGAAACCTGTTGTTTCATGTTGCACTTCATTCAGAAATGTGTTTATTGTGTCTATAAAGTAGACCAGCTCCTATGTTTGCTTGCACAGTATGTTCGAAGGCATCTTTTTATTTCCCTTATAGGGTGTTCAGCCATATTTGACATAGGGTGGTATACAGGGTTTAGGATATGTTTAATTTGGTTGTCTTCAAGTTTTGTTGTCCAAATTTTGCTTTTAAATTGTGTGCCACGATCTGTTAAAATTTGATTAGGTTTTCCATAGGTGGGTATGTATTGGTTAAACATTCTATTTATCACTGTCTGTGAAGTTGCTCTTATTAGGTTGTAAAGTTTGACAAATTTTGTAAATGTATCAAGAATTATGAAAACATATTGCACTCCTCCTTGACTTTTTGATAGAGGTCCAATTATATCTACAGCTATTAACTCTCCTTTTCCATTGCATTTCACTCCACTTGTCTCCCCATGTAGTGATGGTTGCTGTATTTACACTTTTGGCATATGTCGCAGCTAGATAAAGTTGTTCTAATCTTCCTTGCCATATCCTTGAATATGAAGTCCTCTTGTAGTATATTCAAGCACTTTTTAGCTCCACAACGTAAACAATAATGGTGGCATTCCCAGATTAAACTTTGGATGATTTCTCCGGGTATTACAATTAACCAAGTGTTGACATGTTTTTGATATAATATTCCATCATGTATCTGAAATCTCGCGTTCCCGTCATTGGTTGCTTCCTGACTTAAATTAAGTGTTCTCTTGTAGTTTTCTTTTGTGTTTAAGCCGTTCTGTTGCAATTCGGATAAATTTTGGAGATCTGTCAATAATTTTAAATCGTTGTGCCTCTCTAAATATGCTAGAATAATTTCAGAATGTTTTGTATACTGATTCCCAATTTTATCTTCTGGTTTCTGTTAGGAATTAGGATAGTTTTAGTTAGGAATATAGTCTAAGTTCTTTTTAGGAACACAGTATGACAACAATTATTGTGACAGACCTGGAAAAATGATGAATTTGCTTACCTTGCAAGCAAGGCAGACGTCATTGATGTTACAAACACATATAAACCCTTGGGTGGGAGAAAACTTGGTCAGTGGGCCAAGATTAATCGAGGGAAGTGCTGCAGGAATTTTTGAAGATAGCCAGACGGACTTGGCGTATACGAGCTACCTAGGAGTTTTGAGACTTCAGATGAGCATCCATGAATGGCAAGCAGGGTGAGCAAACTTCGTGTCTAAACCTTGCAATTATTTCAGACACAAGTAATAATAAAATATAACGTAGAATCAGATCTGTGAGTCACAATAATTAGAGTCATTCTGGATTAATAGTAGTAATAAAGATATTGTATGATTATAATAAGATAGGAGATAGTCATTGTTAATAAAAATTAATTAGTATACTGAACCACTGATTTGATGATAATTAATTGAAACTAAGAACCCAGGCATAGCTTAGAGAGCCAATCCTAACATTTCCTTCTGCTAAGAAGGTCAGCTGTTGCATTGTCGGCTCCTTTACAATGGATTATGTCAAACTGATGGTCTTGCAAAGCTAATATCCATCTGGTAAGTCTTGCATTTAAAAGTTTACATGATTTTAGGAAAGTTAGTGCTTTATGATCTGTGATGATAGTTAATTTTGAATTTAACACATAATGTCTCACCTTTTGTAGGCAATATACAACTGGTAACAACTCCTTCTCTGTAGTGGTGTACCTTAACTCACACTTCTTTAAGGCTTTAGAAATGAAAAGTATTCCTTTCTTATTATTATCTTGATCAATCTGATACAAATGTCCTCCAATGGCATAATCTGAGCTGTCTGTCTGTAGATAATATGGTTTGTATGGTATTGGGTGGCTTAATACATTTGTGTGTAGGAATAGTTTCTTAATTTTCTGAAATGTCTCTTCTTCCTTGTCAGTCCAAGTAAATTTATTTTTCTTCGATGTCAGTCTTAGCAACGGTTGTACTGTTTCAGAATACTTGTCCACAAACTTGTTGTAATAGTTTATTCCTCCTAGAAAACGCTTTAATTCTTTTCTTGAAGTGGGTGATGGAAAATTTTGAAAAGTTGAAATTTTACTTTGATCCGGCTCTAATCCTGTTGTTGTCAAATATAATCCTAAAAATGGTACTCGGTCTCTACAGAAAATTGACTTTGATAGTTTTATAGTCATATTAGTCTCCAGTAACTTCCTAAATACACTCTCTAAATGTTCTAAGTGTGCTTCGAAACTTGGTGATACTATGCAAATGTCATCAATATAGACTAGGGAAAAGTTTTCAATGGAATTCCTAAATACTTGGTCTAGTACTCTTACCAATGCTGCTTGAGATGTGGAAAGTCCGAAAGGTGTAACAACATATTGGTATGTCTTCTCTCTAAATTGGAATGCTGTATATTGTCTTGATATTGGTTCTAATTCTACTTGCCAATATGAAGAGGTTAGGTCAAGTGTAGATAGCCATTTTGAGTTTGTTGCCTTAGCCAAAAGTTCATTGATACTCCTGTTACACTCATAATCAGGGGTAATTAGTGAGTTTATTCGTCGCATATCCAAACATATACGTAGTTCGCCTGTCTTTTTAGTTACAATTATTATTGGGTTTACAAATGGGCTATTCGAAGGTTCTATAATATTTTCTTGAAGCATACTGTGGATTTCTTTCTCATCTGCATCTTGTAGATTTAATGGTATTGGATAACTTTGAGCTCTGTAATTTTCCGGATTATTCACGTGTATTCTATGTTGGTATAATGTACATCTTCCCGGTTTCTCTGAAAATACTCTTTCATACTTTTGCAGCAATCTTACCATTAATGTTTTCTGTGTTTCGCTCAACTGAACATTTTCTCTAAATATACTTTTAGTGTCTATTATCTCTTCCTTAATTTCTTGATTTTTATTTATATTATTATTATTATTAATTAGATTATATTCATCCCATATCTTTCTTCCATTCTCGTAACTCACTATTCCGCATTCAATCGCTTCACACATTTCCTCGTCAAACTTCAATGTAAATATTTTATTTTCATTATTCTTTATTTTCATTATATTTTCTTCGAAGTTTATTTCCATCTTCAAATATCTTATCATATCCATTCAAAAAATACAATCTTTAATTAAATATGGCACTACAGTATTATACATTGTACATCAAATTCATAATCGAATAACTCAGCTTTGAGAAGTAGAATCTTAGAAATTCTCTTTGATTTCTGATTTAGAGCGGTAGTAAGAAACGTGTTGGTAAGTGGTAATTCTTCATAATGTCCTAATTTATTTTTATTGGTTTGGAACCAAGAATCTGAAATACACGTTATGCTGCTTCCTGTATCTACAAGGGTTTTTGTGACTATTCCGTTTAATTTAACCTCTATTTCGGGACAGTTGTGGTTTAAAATGGGCTCATTGTTGGAATCTTCTTCCTCCATTAACAAAAATTCTTTGTCGCAGTATAGGTTGGAACAAATTATGTGGTTGTAACTTTGATATTCGGGTTTTTGAATATTAACATTGTTTGGCTGTTTTCCGATATTGTTTGACTCTATTGGCACTGGTATAGGTTGGGAAGTCTCGTTACTAACAGCTTCTCCTGTACAGCCTTTTTCCATCATATCCTCTAGACCAGTGCGTTGGAGTTTAACTCCTTTTCGCCCTGTCTATTCTGTTCGTTGTCTGGTTCACTTTGTGACATTGTTGGTCGTGTAGTTGTAGCTATCATTTGGCAGACCCGTTGTTGCTCTCTTGTAGGATAGCTAGAATTCATATTCATGTGGTTCTGGTTCGCCGCATATGGCTGTCGTGGCGGTGAAAATTTCATGTCTGTTCTTATTGCACCCAGTGGTCGGTTATTGTTGGTCCTGCCTCCATCATATTCATTTCGCCCATGGTTTGTGTTGTATTGCTGCCGGTTCTGGACTTCTGGACGATTTTGTATATATCCCCTTGGGTTATAATACGGGTGTTCTCTTCCATTCTTATAGTATTGGTTCTGTGGTCGTTGGTTAAAATTTCTTTGATCGTGGTTCGTTGTCGGATATTGTCTAGCCGGTGTTGTTTGTGGTCCTGTATATCCACTTGGTTTCAGGTTTTTGCCATTGTTTCGTTTCCTTATTTCCGCATTCCTTTCTTCTGTATCTTCCCGTTGTAATAACGACGCGAAATCCTTGATGGTAATAACCATCAACCATGTAACCATGTAACGTAATAACGTTCTGGACCCGTTTAGCATCCTGTATGCGTTGGTCGAAATGTTCTGTTAGTGTGGCGATAATGTCCTCTTCCAATGGTTCGGGTGTCATAGACTTCATTGTCAACACACGCTCGATGAAGTATTCGCTGCGTGACAGTTTTCCTCCGGATCGGTATCTTTCCACTTCGAGTTTTTGTCGCGTACCCTTTTGTACATCCCTATTCCAGAATTTTAAGTAGAACTACTCCTTAAATTGATCGAAACTTCGCACTTCTCCTTTAACCAATTGCCACCATCGTGCAGCGCCTCATTCAAGACTTGTCTCGATTACGTCGAAAAGACAATCTTGTTATTCACCTGTTTGGTTGATTTTTCTAGCCGACAATCGCTCATAATAACGTTTGAGTCTTTGTATATATTCGTTGAAGTTGGTCTGTCTTCCGTTAAATTTTGGTAGAGTCTGGTTTAATATGTTATTACCAACGTTCGCGTTTCCTCCGCAGGTGACGTGTATATTCGGCGGGTAAGTGTTGTTACTTAACCTCGGTAACTTGGCGATGGTTTCTTCGACTTCCTGTAAAATAATCCGTTTGTTTTCCATTAATTTACTTTTGATTTGGACTTCTTGTCCCTTTAATTTTTCTCGGAAAATTTCCTCGTTAACCGCCTTATCCAACTTGCCTTCCAAGTCGTGTAATTTTATATTGGTTTGATGCACAGCTGTCTCAACTTCCGCAAATTTCCCATAAATCGCGCCTCAATAACCTGAATTTGGGTACGGTATTTAAACATTCTGTAATATTTTTTATTTCACCTTTGATTTGGTGTAAGTTTAATTGTATTTTGTTTTCGATATTTATTTCGTTTTGTTTAAATTTGTCATCCATTTTATTTTCATTTTGTTTAAATTTATCATCTATTTTAATTTCGATATTTATTTCATTTTGTTTAAATTTATCATCTATTTTAATTTCGATATTTATTTCATTTTGTTTAAATTTATTGTCTATATTTATCTATAAATTATTTATTAATAACGTAATTTGCTCAAGTAGATTGCCCGATGCGTTGACGGGTTCATTATCCGTTTCTTCAACATTTGCGCTTACGTTTTCCGTTAGGTTAGTTTCCGATTCGGCGGACGTAGACGGACGTAACGGTTTTAATTTAGCTTCCTTAGCTTTTTCGGTTTGGGATGTGATTCTTCTAAGGTTATAGCCGGTATTTCTGTTCTGTTGTTCCTCCATTTTTTTTTTTTTTAAATTAAATTTAAAGATAACTTGGAAAATTTTGTCTGACGATTTAGGGTTAGAATTTTTCAATTAGGCTACATATAATTGTGCCGCGAACATATAGTTTAACGTGGAATTACATATAAATGGTACCTTATTCACTAGGCCTATAGGCTATCTACATCTACAATACATTCTTAATGATAATATTTAAATGTTTAATGATAATATTTAAAATAAATTAATAAATGTTTGTTAGTTAAGCCAGGGTATAGGTTATTTCTAGAAATTTCTTAGCCATCACGTTGTTGCGCCAATTTATAACAAAATCTTTAATCTTTGCTAGGTAAGTAGTTTTGGGTTAAGTTAACAATATCAAATTAGATTGTCTTTTATATTGATTAATGATACAAATTTCAAATGATTTATACGTCAAAATGTTTCTTTATTTCAAAATTACACTATCTCGGGGAAGGGGAGCTCCTGCTGGCCAAGAAATCCTGTTTTATACGCAAAATTTTTATACGAAAGAAAAGTTATTTAAATTTTAATTTATTATGAAAATAATTTAGTCAAATTGTTCACTATATGTTTCCTTACCACTATTTCTACGTTCAACTTCAGTCGATATGACCGCGAAATTCACTCTTCCTCGCACACACACACACACACAAAAAAAACACATCTTGCTCTGTCGGCGTTTCTCTCAGCACTCTTCAAAAAAGGACGCTCCGGTATCTTCAAGCTTGCCGGCTACAACTGCACTGATTTGAGTTGTCCATTCTGATTGGCCGGTGAATCCGTTGTCAAGGCAACGAGTTCGTTGTGTCGTGAAATTATTTTGAGTGTTTTAACTTTTTAGCTATATTTTAATTCCAAAAATGATTTGTAACAATTTTAATTATTCAAATAAACACTTTATATCGAATTTTTACTTTACATAATCTTTTTTAATATATGTCAAAATTTTACCACGTAATCTACACTCTGGCTTGGCTACAATTAGAATTCAAAATGTCTAACTTTCTGATTATAAATTATTTGATAATGGCCTAATTTTACAAATTTATATATTTTACAACCTACCAGTATTTCTATGGTTTCTTACATTTTTTCAACCCAATTTTTAATTTGGAAGAGGTTATATTATGTATTCCCTACCTGTTTATCAGACATGCTTCTATTAATTTGTACCATTATGCTGTTTATTAGGCTGTGGTAGAATGATGAGTAAAAAGATATTTTTTTTTTTTTAAATGTATTACACGTTTAGGCTTTTTGATATTGATTTTGAAAATATAAAGGTACATTAATTATAATTTATTAATTTTATAAAAAAAGAAAAGTTAATGTTTGGGATTAGATAATACGATTCAGAATTTCAAAATAAATTAGAAAGCTGGAGTAGCATGGAGTGTAATCGCAAGTAGACGTAAGGTGTTCTGTTCTGGGTGAATTGGCTTGTTTAATGACATGCAAAATTGGATTACAATTTACGGAATATGGGAAACCAATTATTTGACTAATTTACGTAATGAACCAATTAAAAAATTTCAGGAACGTGGATATAACGAAAAACTTGTGCTCTGATACCATTTGCAGTGAAATATTTTTGATGACAGATATCTTAGTGGACAGGCTAAACTGCACGGGGTAAACGAGTAGGAATTGTAGGAAATATCACTCCATAATTAATACCTCACTAGCTTTGGATGAGCTTACAACTAATTAATAATAATTTGGTTAGTTATTGGGTGTACTACAAACGTGGTCCCACAATAATGAGTCCACTACCCGATGACAGGTTTACATTATTTATATTTGTTTTATTTAAAATTATTTATTTTATACGATAGTCTTGTGTTTGTTTTTGTGTGTTTTTTCAATTAATGAGTTATATATGCAAAGATAATAATTCGTTAATGTTTTCTGATAGATTCAATTTTTCATTTGATTTCAATAATTTGTACTTTCCAGTATCTTCTTAGCCTCACAACAAATTATTTTAAATTATATATTGGCAATTGCTTTTGAACTTTAAACTTTAGACACCATTCTCTGTAAGGTTCTTAACAATAATACCTTATAGCTTACTCATCACATACTCATTCAGTCTACTCTAGACAGAGTTGGCATGTGAGAAGTAATCTGATATGTTGCTTATTTGGTAAAATACTGTGTGCTACTAAAATGGATCTTGTTAAAGTGGTAAATACTGATGTATCTTATCAGTGTACAATTTCATCAGGAAAGGCCTTGACGTGTATATTTTTTTTTGAGGAACAAAGTTAAGCAAGAAATTAGATTTTCATATATTATGTTTAATAGAAGGAAGTCATCAAGTATCTTATGGCGAGGTATTAAAAAATTAGGTTTCAACTAAAGATCCGCTTTTTCATAAAATTAACATCTCCCTTGATGATATAATAATTACTTTGTAAAACAATCTTCTCATGCAAATAACGGTTTTGTTAAAAATCACATATTATCGTTATACCAAAAATCTACATTTGTAAATAACATTTTTTACTTCTCTCATGTATCTGATATGGATACTATTAAAGAAATATGTAGAGTATTATCTGGAGCTGTTGGTTCTGATGGTATATATATAAATTTTATTAATACACTATCGTATCCACTCTACCCATGATTACCAAAATATTTAACGCATCGTTGACGATTGGAGTCTATCCGCTTGCTTGGATGTCTGCTTTAGTGTGCCCAATCAATAAATCAGTTAATCCCTCATGCTCCAGTGATTTTAGACCCAATAGCATTTTACCTGCTTTGACTAAATGCCTAGAACGTATAGTTTGTCTTCAATTAACTGAGTAAACATAACATCCTTAGTCCATTTCAAGAATGCCCATGGATCGTAGAGACCTAACTATTATCACTCTATTTGATTTTTCAAAGGCATTTGACTGTGTCAATCATTTGTTATTGCTAACAAAACTAATAAATATAGATGTTGCGCCTCTGTGCATTGAGTGGTTCCGGTCTTATATTTCCACTCGAACTCGGTGTGTCTGTTTTGGTGATAAAAGGTCTTCTTGGAATGATGTTCATAGTGGGGTCCCACAAGGTTTTGTATTTTGACCTTTGCTATTCAGTATATAATGTAGATGATATATGTGCTGAGCTTAAATATTGTAAGTACCATTTGTATGCTGATGATTTTCAAATATATCTGAACTTAAAAATATGTGATTGTCATAGTGCAGTCAAAAATATGAAATATGAAATTGAAAATATTGCTCTGTGGGCTAAGAAGTCTAAGAAGTATTGTTTGCAAATAAATAGTACTAAAATTCAAAAACATTATACTAGGTTACTCTCGATTATTGAATAAAATTTATAAGAATATATTGCCTCAACTTTAGCTTGAAAGTGACATATTGGACTATTGTGATAGAGTGATGAACTTAGGACTGACAATTGGTGATCAAATTACTTGAACTGCTTATGTGACTGACATTTGTAACAGGGTTTTCGCTGGGTTACATTCCAGAAAATGCAAGATTTTTTACAGTTCCATATTAGGGTGCTCCTAATAAAATCCTTGATATTTCCATACTTTGCTTACTGTGACACTGTAGTCAGTGATACTAGCTAATAAATTTCAGTGGGCATAGAATTACTGTATACATTATATTTTTTTATTTGAAACACGATGTTCATATTACGCCCTATTATTGATTACTCAACTTATTGCAACTTAAAGAGTTTCCTCTTTTCTATATTTTGATTTTGTTATATTCGGTTTTACGAACTGGTGTGTCATCCTAAGTAGTAGGAAAATTTGTATATACAGCCAATATAAGTGCAAAAGCACTAGGAAAGGCTCTACTACGTTTCCCATACCCACATGTGTGAGTGTGTGCGCATGCATGCTTGTGTGTGTGCATGTGTAAGGCAATTAAAAGCTATTTCATTAATTTTATGTGTATTTTTATATACTTTGGTTATTGTTAATCTCTCTATCTTTTTTATTATGTATTTTCTTTTTAATTATGAAAACATCAATAAGAAGGATGCTAAAATAATGAGAGGCCTTATTTGTTTTTGTAAAATCTAAGCATTTTAAATTTTCTGGCTCATTCTCCCAATCAACTGTAGAAATGTCCGTTACATTTTCATTAATATTTATATAGGTATTTACATAATTATTTACATCACTTACTGTATCTCTAATTGAATTATTTCCATCTAGCTAAATATTGATAAATTCAAGTTGTTCTTTATTACAGAGTTTGATTCATTCACACAAAAGTCTTCACCCATTAGCCCTACCCAGTGGACATTCCTCTTCCTTTTCACTGTTTCACCCAATTTTGTCTATTTTACTCACAGTAAGAATGTCTATGTTTATTTAATCACCATCTAATAAACATCTCTGTTGAGAAGGACCTGCACATTCATCACTCATTACAGTCCAAAAATTATCTGACATAGTAAATACCCTAACTAACAATACCCACTTTAAATTATCCTACTACAGACATATACGCATAACCTCAATTCATTACTGACTAATTTCCCTCTACAGTTACCTGCTAAACTGAACCTTATGCTAAGCGTACTAGCTTGCCACCCGAAAACTGTATTAGGTGCACAAGAGCACTTTCAGCAGTGAACTTAAATGCAGATTGTAAGATTGCACAGACCTCCGATTGGAAGACTCTAATTTATACCTTCAAATGAACTGACCTCTTCAGCTCCATACTTAGTACATGGACTACTTCCACAGTTGCTTGCTTGCCTTTGAAGCTGGAACTATCAGTGTTGCTCACAATGATACTCTAACTTCATAATAGGTTTGAATTTTATATTTTTTTAATGAAATATATATTTTACTCTAAGTACTTTCAAGTTCATTTCTACGGAATTTTTAAAATTAGATAGATATTTATACTTTTGGTCTCTTTCCTAAATCCCAAACTGTCTTATAACTTTTATTCTTATAGCATTTTATTTATCTTTAATTTGATGTACACATGACTCTTTTTTTAATTTTAGATAAATAACTTGCATAGAAAAATGTTAGTTTGGTATTATTTATTCAATTTTGCCATAATTAATAAATATTGTATTGCAGACCTACAACTAATCTACAATTTAAAATTAATAAACATATTAACAACAACGAGCACAGAATAAATAACTAAAACACCATATATCACAAAGTATTTAAGTAATACAAACTCACATAATATATTACACACACAAACATATATTCCATAGACAAATCAGCATTTCATCGTAATTGTAAACATTTCAAGCAATTCTCCAACAAAAGTTCTTAATTTACCATTATATGAAATACCTCGACGAGTATAAAGGATCTAGACACAAACTTATGTTCTCGCTTTTCAAAGTTTATAGATAACATAGAAAATCTACTGAAAAAACTTATTACTCATACCTTTTTGAATCAGACCAATGTTTTTTTTCTAAATAAATTAAATTGTATCATATATAAATAGGAAATAATTTCTAACTATATATTTTTTAAATTAAAATTTATTACATAACAATGAATCCAAAATACAGATATTTAGAACAGATTCATAAACAACCTTAATACAAAATATAAGTTACAACAAATTAGATTTTCGTCTTGTGCAGTCCAAGCAAAGAACTCTGTAATAGTTATTTGACAATGCTTGGCGAAATCTTTCACTCATTTTGAGCGACTTTATCACTTTTTGCTTCTGGCTCATAGCCACTCTTGAGAAATTCACGTATGTGCTTGTTGACTATTTCATATTCATCTTCTTGAACAAAGTGACTGCCGCCTTTGATGATTTCTGTTGTTAAATTATATACCATTCTTCTTGTTTTCTCCACCACTTCGATATCAACAAATTCATCTTTTTCTCCAAACAAAAATAAACCTCTTGGTAATTTAAAATTATCTGTTCGTCTTTTCAGCAACTCTCTGTCTACAGTCATATTGGCTCGGTAATAGTTTATTGGAGGTGTAAAAGCTCCTAAAAATAAGTTTTATAACTATTAGTTTATTAATATAATTTTCGTTCAATGTTTTATGCTATGCTTGAGGAATACTAATTCATACAACAATTTTAATCTTATCCATTATATTTTAAAGTGGTTTTTGAAGAAAAAAATATTTTTTTTATATAGAGTAAAGATCTTACCCATAACTAAAAGATAACAATGTTGAAAATAGCATTCTATAAGTAAAACAATAATATGTGTTACACTTTTAAAATCTGATGTGAATATATAAGACTTTATTCAATCTTGAAATATTTTTTTAGTGAAAATTTACTCATTTACTTTTCATAAAAAAATGTCAAGATTGTTGCCTATAATTTGAAGAAAAAAAGAAAGAAAAAAAGAAAAAAAAGGGGGGAAGCTTTTATCAACAAATATTGGTTAGGTTAGGTAATTAAATTCTGTACCAACATATATTTTCAGTGATAAATCCAAATATAATATATAAAATACAGTTTATGTTAACTCAAAATCTCTAAAATCTCACAAAAAAATTCTAAATTTGTCATTTAGACATTTTACATTGAATTTACTTTTTAATTTCTTTTAGACTTTGTTAGTCCAAATTAATATTTTGCATTAAATTTCAACATAAGATCTCTATTTCAAAATGGCAGCAAAACATTTAAATCATTTAATTTATCATACGATTTTAGTGAAATTTATTATCAACCATGTATTTTTAAATTAAAACCAATGTTCAAATTAATTTTAATAACTCATTTATATTTTATTACCTAAATGGTTCAAAAGGTTCCCTATAAAACTAAATATTTTTTAATTTTTAATTTATTGATTTTAAGGCTAATACGTTTTTTACCAGCAAGTATTGAAAATACACTTTTTCACTTGAAATAAATATTTTTATTTACCACACGATATATGTTGAACATTCTTTGGACTTTGTCTTTTACTACTTCTATTACACATCCTGAATTACTAAAGTCATCAGTTTTGTATGGCCATCTCTCAAAATTAGAAAATATGGTTACAATTTTATAATGACTGCCAAACGTTTTAGTCTTTATATTTTGGTTCGATTTTGAGAAATTTAGTTTCTTACTGTATTTTCAAGTGCTAAACCCCAATGTGTATTCAAATGAATATTTATTTAATTTAAGTTTCTAAATTAAATATTTATTACTTTGACTGTATTGGAATGAACTTGGTTTTTGAATTTGGGTAACAATTTTTATTTTAGATATAAAATTTAAAATTTTAGCTTGAAGATGTAACAACTCGAAAAAGATGTTGTCAATAAATAATTTATCATGCAAATTTATATTAATTCCATTCATTTCAAACGACGACATACACGCGCCTAGCGGCAAGAATGCGAAACGCCAATCCAAAACAATGTCAAATTCAAGATTTTCGACCGGACAATAATTAATTAACGTAACTTACCAAATTTTAAACCTAGGAAGACCTATATAAAAATTAAGCCTAAATATTCGATCTACCCGTAAAAATTAACAACTCAAAGGCAGAGATATGGAAATAAAAATAATCTGCTTTTATCAAGACGACAAAGTCAATCAAATAAATTGCCAGTTTGAAATACAGTGTCAGTATTTCGCCGATTGTAGAAATACAGAAAGCCTCGAGACCAAACAAACCAGGCCTAGATATAATCCATATATCCCTGAATATAAAACGTCACCTGAGTCCTTATTTAGAATCAATAATAAAGGTAAAATCTTTCAAATTACGACAGAAAGTCATAGTCAAAATGGCGGCCGAAAGAAATCAAATGACAGACATTTTAAAAGACACGCCCACCGACAACTAAATCACGTGATTCAAATAGATTCCATAGACAATTGAGATGCGGGAATTTACGATAAATTTAAGATTAAAATCAAAATATGTATATTAGTTTTAAGACAACATATTATTTTAAAAGAAGTTATTTGGATCCTTAATATAGTTTAACAACCTAATTTACAAAATTAGAAGAAATAAATATAAATGAAGTTATTAACAACTTCTCATTTAATAAATTAGAATCATATATTCATATCATTAGTGAACCAAATATAGCCTACATTATCATTTCAAAGAAATACAAATATAAATTCGAACCTCTATGTACATGGTCGAACAATGATTGAGAGTGAAATGGGAGAGAGTTAAAAAATTGGAGGCAAATAAGACGCATTCCAAGTTTCTGCTACTACAATAATTGAAGAAATTTACATAAATTAAAAATATATTTCCTACATCATGAAAATAATAAGAAGAAATAATATTGAGTGAAAATTTCGAATGTTAATATATATATTAAAGTTGATCTGATATCAAGATGATGACAAGACAGATTCTATGAACTGGTGAGATCCTTCCATTTGCATTCCATTGTGTTATTATTATTTTTTTTTAAATCATAAACCCTATGTGGCCTGTTCTTTTTTCATAAATATTAGTGTTCACAAGTTGAAAGTGGAATCAATAAAAGCATAAAACTGAATACGAACATCTATATAAAAAAAATATAACAAACTTGAACAGCTTATTCAGTTTTGAACAGTTATAAATTGTCAACTTCATTCATCTCATTTTTTTATTTTTCTCCATGTACTAAAACTAAAATTAATTCTTTCATTTTGTTTTCCTTTTATGTCCTTTATATTAAATGGTATTATACCTAATTTCCTTGGTAAAAGCCGCACTAACCTAGTACCCCGAGATTAAGAGATATGAACTATTATAGGCTATGTATAAAAAATTCCAGAGATATAGACTATAGCCTAATTAATTGTGTTTCCATTGATATTTGTGTTGCAATAATACCCTACGATATGTATATGAACTATTGTGTTGATAAAATAATTCCCAGAGATATGGACTCCAATAATTGCTTGTGTTTTCCATTTATATGTGTGTTATAACAATTACTCGAGATATATATATATATATATCTAAAAACTCTTACACCATTTAACTTTTTTATATAATATAAAATTTATAATTTCAATTGAAGTCATTTAAGACAAAGCTTTTATGATAACTAACTAAAAGACTGTAATCAACTTTATTGATAATAAAATAATTTATATCAAAATAGAATCTATATTAATAGTTATATAACAAAATGGCGTCCAACGTGTTGGCTTTTGTCA
Organism: Aphrophora alni; assembly: GCA_963513935.1. NCBI lineage: Eukaryota > Metazoa > Arthropoda > Insecta > Hemiptera > Aphrophoridae > Aphrophora > Aphrophora alni. The sequence goes on from OY740774.1 coordinate 49,735,423, forward strand.
AGGAAATTTTCCCTTTCCCAAATAACTTCTTTTAGACTAACAAATTAAGATTTTATGTTAGTTTTAAGATAGATATTTTGTGTTGTATTTTGTGTATCAAGATATTATTGCTAAATATTAAGATGGATCAACAGTCGAAATATAATCTAAGAAAGAAAATTACACTGACACCAAAGGCTAGCGAACACGAAGACCTACCGGATATGTCATCGTCCCGTCGTAAAGAAGACGTGGTCGTGAGTGACAATATGGACATTGAGGGCATTCCGCTGGAAGGGTCGCGGATCCCCGACTATGATAAACCGATCAGCGAAATGGAAGAAGAAGAATTCGAGTTAGGCGAGAACCCCGGAACACATATGGATCACGAAATAACGAGCGACAAAAATGCGGAACAAGAACAGCCAACACCACCGATGACGTTAGAGCAACTTTTTAATCAACTAAATAAGAGTTTAGAAAATAATAAGGGTGAACTAAAAAGGGATATAGGTCAACTAAAAGGGGAAATAAACCAAAGTCTAGAAAATAATAAGGGTGAACTAAAAAAGGATATAAGTCAACGTTTCGACGTGCAAGATAGAAAAATAGAGAGCATCCGAGAAGACGTCCGGACTCAGATAGAGAGCGTAGAAGAAAGACTGTGGCAGCGTTTACAATTACACCACCAAGCTGCACAAGAAAAACTCATCCTAGAAACGGAAGAACGGCACAGATCTCTAGAGAAACACTTGGCGATTACTAACCAAAGGAACAAGGAGGAGATTCAACAAAACTTGGAGCGAAAAGCGCAGGAGGTTCGAGAGGAATGCCAGTCCCGAAATACAATTGTGCTGGAAGATATTGAGCGAATTAAAGAGATCAATAAAGAGCAGAAGAAGAACATCAATCAACTAGAGGGTAGAGTGACCAACAACAGCAACCGAATGGAAGGTCTAGAAAAGGAAATAAGGAGTCATAAGACCACCACCACAGCACAGCAAATATACGTAACATGTGGAGGGTCGAATAACAGCGACAATCAAGCGCCGAAGTTCCATGGTAGGGAACACAACCCCACAGAACACCTGCGTAGAATACAGAAATTCTACGAACGAAGGACCATCACCAATAATAACACCGATCCGATCAACCTGCTCGTGGACACATTAGAGTTATGTCTAGAAAGCCATGCTGCCAGGTGGTTTACTCTTATTAAACAGGACCTGCAGAACTGGGAAGACTTCCAAGCAGCTTTTGAGAAGAAGTATTGGAGTAGGGAGGTTCAACGAGCCATAAAACAAAGATTGGATGTAGATAAATATCAACATAACGGAAAACTGAGTCGTTCAGAGTATTTCACCGAGAGAGTGATCACATTAAGGGCTATACAACCACCTTTAACAGAAAATGAAATCATTACATGTATGGCTGAACATTTTGAAGAGCTAGTGCAGGACGCCTGCAGAGTCCAAAAAATTGAGACCATTTTGGAGTTTGAGTTGCTCTTACAAAGAGAAGATTTGAAGGATGCGCATACCCGGACCAGACGAGACCAACAGCAAGCTACATCATTTCCACCGAGACCAAGATTCACTCCTAGGGAGCAGAAACCGTACATAAACAATTCTCTCCAGTTTCGACCAGCGGCATTAAATAAAAACCATTTTCAACACAATCGATCTCCACCTACGCACCAATATAATTATAGACCTCCACTAAATCAATACCAACAACATAGATCTCGACCACAACAACATTTTCAACCTTCACCGAATAGAAGCAACCATCCAATCAACCGATCAGACCACCAGACCAACCCACCACGACTGACAGGACCTCGAAACCAGTCCTACCCAACTCCCGAACGGATCAACATCTGCCACGCCATAGCAGAAAATCGACCACCCATCAACCACCCGGAGGCAAGCACATCACAGGAAGTTCCCCGGCAGGAAAACTGCAGAGCGCAGTAAGTGTCCCCGGCCAAATGAGTCATCATATCATCCAACTCCATCATAAGGTGACTCTCAATGACATTAACACTGTGCCATCAAACGACCTCGGAATAGATAGGCCAACAACGCTACTACAAAAAAAAATAATTCCCACCAACAATCATATCTTAATCAGCAATATGTTTTGCGACCGAAACTTCTTGTTAAATGAAGAAGAACATGGATCAACCATAAAACACACAACAAACCTTATTAGATGTCCGGAGATTATGATTTCAATTGGCAATATATGCCTCACTGCTTTGATAGATACTGGTTCAAATATTTCTTGTTTATCAGAACAATGGTTCCAGGGGAATAAACAAAGTATTGGGAAATATGAAGAACTCCCCACTACGAACATTCAAATAACCACAGCCGTCGGATCAAAAACTCGTAGAGTATCTAGAATAGTCATGTTTAAAGTGAGAGTAGGAGGAGAAGAGATTTGGATACACACACTAATAGTGCCAAATCTAATAAGAGATATAATTATAGGAATGGATTGGATAAGTAAAAATGAGATGGAAATCAACTTCAAAACAAAGATGCTACAATTAAGGGCCAACGATAAGAATATCGTATTGAAGTTTGAAGAGGTTAATAAAGAAGGAATTTTATGTCACATTACAAAGAATATAAATATAAATAATAATAATAATAATAACAAATATAATTACAGTGATACAAGTATAAATAACAGATTAAAATATGATAACATTCTAGAACAATCCGAAATTAATAGAGAAGATTATTTAAGAGAAGAGGAGATTGATATAAATTTGAATGAAAATGAAATTTTGGAACCACAACAAAAGCAACAACTAAAAGAATTAATTTTAAAATACAAGGACATTTTTTTAGACACCCCAGGTCTATGCAACAAGTATACACACCGAATAGAGGTTAGAGAAGATAAGATTTTCAGAGGACAATCATACCCTGTCCCTCTAATTCACCAGGAGGCAGTAGCCCAGGAGATAAACAGAATGCTAAACATTAATGTCATCGAGTCATCTTATAGTCAGTTCATCAATCCCATAATACCAGTTGTCAAAAAGAGTGGAGAATTAAGATTATGTTTAGATGCCAGAAGGGCAAATGAAATTACTATGCCTGATTTCGAACAGAATCGAAGCATAAACGAATTACTTGCAAAAGGGAGAAACAGTAAATGGTTAAGTACCATCGATCTCACAGCATCGTATTGGCAGATACCCTTAGCACCCGAATCACGAAAATACACAGCATTTCAATTTAGAGGAAGGACATATCAGTATACAGTCACCCCATTTGGTATTTCAACTTCTCAAGCAGCCCTAGTAAGAGCATTAGAGAAAGTTTTCGAAGACAGCATTGAAGATTTCACACTTGTATACATTGATGACATCTGTGTATTATCACAAGATTTTCCTAGCCATCTTGCACATCTAACTCATATTTTTCAAAAACTAAAGGAAGCAAACATGACTATTAAATTCAGCAAATCATTATTTTGCAGAACATCTGTACCATTTTTAGGCTACACCATGACCGCTACAGGATTGCAAATGGATAATAGCAAGATTAAACCCATACTAGATTTTCCTTCACCTAAAACAAGGAAACAGCTTAGGATTCTTAGGATGCATTAACTACTATAATAAATTTCTAGACAAATTCTCTGAACACATACAACCACTTCTTCGACTCACTTCAAAAAATTATAAATTCCATTGGACACCTACAGATGAACAAACTTTTCAAAAAATTAAACAACTTTTCTTAGAAACGCAAACTTTACACCATCCAGACCCATATAAACCATTCTACCTACAAACAGACGCTTCAGATTTTGCTATAGGTGGACACCTATATCAATATAATGAACAGGGAGAAAAACGCGCTATCATTTTCCTGTCCAGAGCCTTGCAACAGGCAGAGAGAAGATTCACCACAACAGAAAAGGAATTGCTTGCCATAGTATACTGTCTGCAAAAAACCAGATACATAATATATGGTACAGACATAACCATCATAACAGACAACCATGCTCTAACTTTCCTCAAGACCTGCAAACTTCTTAATTCACGTTTAACAAGATGGATTTTGGCCATACAAGACTACAATTTCAAAATTTTGCACTGCAAGGGTAGTGAAAACTGTACTGCAGATACCTTAAGTCGAATCCCTAACCACCAATCAACAACACCCATTAATGAACAACCACCACTTATGATGGCCTACATAAACAGAATACAAGACCAAGATTTACAAACAGAACTTCAACACATTTCACACCTTCAGAAACTGGATCCAAACTTATCACACATCATACACATCCTAAACACAGATCAACACCACCCTTCCAAATCAAAAATCAAGAAAACTTATAAAATATACGAAGACACTCTGTATAAACTACTTAACCAACAATGGCTTATAGTAGTCCCTGAACAAATCATTGATAGGCTGATATGGGAATGCCACCACTATTACCTCCATTGTGGAGCCAAAAAATGTCTAGACATCCTTAAAGAATGTTTCATATTTAAAAATATGGGGCGTCGAATCAGAATCACCCTCTCTGTTTGCGATTCATGTCAGAAGTGTAAATGTAATCCACATCCTTCAGTTGGCCCAGCTAAAGGCATGACATGTATTGGGAAAAATCACCAAATAGCTGTAGATATTATTGGACCACTACCCACCAGCACAGGTAGAGTTAAATATATACTGATTGTTTTGGATATCTTCACAAAGTTTGTCAAATTGTACCCCATGAGAGCTGCAACTACAAAAACAATATTAAATAAACTTTTCAATTTACATTTCCCTATTTATGGCACCCCCATCCGACTTCAAAGTGATAATGGAACACAATTCAGGAGTAAATCATGGCTTAAAACATTAACAGAACATTCCATAGAACCTATTTTCAACCCCTACTACCACCCACAAACAAACATGGCAGAACGACCCATAAGGGAAATTAAAAGATGTTTAAGAACATATTGCTCTCAGAACCACAAAAACTGGGCTAGATGCATATCCGACATTAACACCATGTTAAATGAAGTCCACAATGACACCACAGGCTTCACACCAAATGAACTCCAGTTAGGGAAAAGAGATGTGAGATTCTGGGAACCATACATAACCAACTTAGTATATTTAGATATACCCATTGAAATCAAATTATTTATGACCAGGCGAAGATTACAAAATAAACAAGAAAAGAGAGCCAGCAGATTAAATGCCAAAAATAAACCCACCACTTTTGAATTAGGAGAATTAGTTTTAATAAAAAATTACCCACTGTCAAATGCTGTAGAAGGAGAAACATATAAACTGTTTGAAATATTTAGTGGACCATACCGAATTAACCAGATTAAAGGAGTGTCTACATATTATATTAGCGATTTACAAGGCGATAACATAAAGGGACCATACCATGTGTCTTCCCTCAAGAAATACAAGTATACTACAATGTCATACAACTAACTACTAAGTGTGTAAATAGTACAAGAATAGCTGATTGATTTCATTGCCCTGAAATAATGGAATAGACAGGTATTGGGATACAACATAGTTTCTCGTTGTAAATTTGTTCCCTGAAAATCTCAAATACTTAATATTTTCAGGAAAAGTAACCCAGGGGATATTGTAACAACTCGAAAAAGATGTTGTCAATAAATAATTTATCATGCAAATTTATATTAATTCCATTCATTTCAAACGACGACATACACGCGCCTAGCGGCAAGAATGCGAAACGCCAATCCAAAACAATGTCAAATTCAAGATTTTCGACCGGACAATAATTAATTAACGTAACTTACCAAATTTTAAACCTAGGAAGACCTATATAAAAATTAAGCCTAAATATTCGATCTACCCGTAAAAATTAACAACTCAAAGGCAGAGATATGGAAATAAAAATAATCTGCTTTTATCAAGACGACAAAGTCAATCAAATAAATTGCCAGTTTGAAATACAGTGTCAGTATTTCGCCGATTGTAGAAATACAGAAAGCCTCGAGACCAAACAAACCAGGCCTAGATATAATCCATATATCCCTGAATATAAAACGTCACCTGAGTCCTTATTTAGAATCAATAATAAAGGTAAAATCTTTCAAATTACGACAGAAAGTCATAGTCAAAATGGCGGCCGAAAGAAATCAAATGACAGACATTTTAAAAGACACGCCCACCGACAACTAAATCACGTGATTCAAATAGATTCCATAGACAATTGAGATGCGGGAATTTACGATAAATTTAAGATTAAAATCAAAATATGTATATTAGTTTTAAGACAACATATTATTTTAAAAGAAGTTATTTGGATCCTTAATATAGTTTAACAACCTAATTTACAAAATTAGAAGAAATAAATATAAATGAAGTTATTAACAACTTCTCATTTAATAAATTAGAATCATATATTCATATCATTAGTGAACCAAATATAGCCTACATTATCATTTCAAAGAAATACAAATATAAATTCGAACCTCTATGTACATGGTCGAACAATGATTGAGAGTGAAATGGGAGAGAGTTAAAAAATTGGAGGCAAATAAGACGCATTCCAAGTTTCTGCTACTACAATAATTGAAGAAATTTACATAAATTAAAAATATATTTCCTACATCATGAAAATAATAAGAAGAAATAATATTGAGTGAAAATTTCGAATGTTAATATATATATTAAAGTTGATCTGATATCAAGATGATGACAAGACAGATTCTATGAACTGGTGAGATCCTTCCATTTGCATTCCATTGTGTTATTATTATTTTTTTTTAAATCATAAACCCTATGTGGCCTGTTCTTTTTTCATAAATATTAGTGTTCACAAGTTGAAAGTGGAATCAATAAAAGCATAAAACTGAATACGAACATCTATATAAAAAAAATATAACAAACTTGAACAGCTTATTCAGTTTTGAACAGTTATAAATTGTCAACTTCATTCATCTCATTTTTTTATTTTTCTCCATGTACTAAAACTAAAATTAATTCTTTCATTTTGTTTTCCTTTTATGTCCTTTATATTAAATGGTATTATACCTAATTTCCTTGGTAAAAGCCGCACTAACCTAGTACCCCGAGATTAAGAGATATGAACTATTATAGGCTATGTATAAAAAATTCCAGAGATATAGACTATAGCCTAATTAATTGTGTTTCCATTGATATTTGTGTTGCAATAATACCCTACGATATGTATATGAACTATTGTGTTGATAAAATAATTCCCAGAGATATGGACTCCAATAATTGCTTGTGTTTTCCATTTATATGTGTGTTATAACAATTACTCGAGATATATATATATATATCTAAAAACTCTTACACCATTTAACTTTTTTATATAATATAAAATTTATAATTTCAATTGAAGTCATTTAAGACAAAGCTTTTATGATAACTAACTAAAAGACTGTAATCAACTTTATTGATAATAAAATAATTTATATCAAAATAGAATCTATATTAATATTTATATAACAAAGATGACTATTTTTTTAAATTGGGCTTTTAACCTAATTTTTTTATAACATTCATTATCACCAATCATTTTGCGTCTTGCAACTAAAGAATACAGTATCTGAATTTGTATGAAAAGGTACCAACAAGAATGTACCAATGTACCATGTATTAAAACTAACAAAATTTATGTTAAAAATTATGGTTAATGTTTGTTGTTACTTAGGAATATATTTGCTGTTTCAGTACTACAACCTAATTAAACTGTGTTTCACCACTCATATAATATGTATAATGAGGTTTGTTTATACAATTTAATAATAAGCCAGATTGCAACTCAAAAGAACTAGACCTCTTTTCTGTGAAAATTAAGACTTGGCTTTTCTCTAAAAAAGATATTGAAGTTTTCTTGAACATTTTAATATTGTTGGTATGTCTAATAATAAAAGAAGAAACTCTTAAAATAATTTTTAAGAGTTAGTACTTAAAAATATAGTTTGGTTTTTAGGTGCTGGCCACAGGTAAAATTTATATGTGTGTGTTATACTCATATCTATGAGTAAGATAAGTAGCAAGTATATGGTAATGAGTCTAAATAAACCCATGTTTGTAGGAGTGTATTTTTTATTGTTGTTTAAAGGTGAAAAATCTCTACGTCTTATAAAAAAAAAAAAAAAAAAAAAAAAAAAAAAAAAAAGGAAGAAAAGAATAAAAAATAAACACCCTAGCCCTGAAATACTCTAATAACGGTTGGGTCAGAAGAGAGTAATAGTTGGTCAAGAGAGACCGGATAGGAAAGGTGAAAGTGAGGAATTTAACCCAAGACTACATGGATCCCTCAGGATTGCCCAACCCTACTCACAGTGAGTGTATGAATGAATATGTTGAGGTTGTGTGGATGTATTTTTTATACACTTTAAACAACATTATAACAATCATCTTCTTCCTGTTACCAACAGTTTTATTCCTAATACCTTGCACTAATTCTCTACTATTCCTGCAATAAAAACTTAAACCATTCACTTTTTCACTTATGTTTATTCACTAAAAAAAAAGTTTTTACCGGTAGCTCAATAGCCCAATATTTAAAATAAAATCCACTAATTTTAAATATGTAAATTAGTGGTTACCTGGTTTTCCAAAAGTAAATTTTAATGCATCCAAATCTTCTTCCGATAGATGTTTGGTTGTGTGAAATATTCTGTTCAAAAGAGCCATATCCTTCATTCTGAAGTATATTTCAGGTAAGTATGGCAACTGATCAAAGAAGATATACCTTTAAAAATAAAAATACTCTATAGATTTTATTGTTACAAAAGTCAGATATTATTAATTTTAAGTCATAAAAAAAAGAATTAAATTTGAAAAACCATTGGTTTGTTGTAGTATTTGATGAAAAAATCAACATACAGTGAAGAAACAAATGTAATGGTGTTACCTTTAGTTATTAACAAGACTGTAAGCTTTTCTGTTAAAATTTAATACTACCTACATTCATATGTAGGTAATATATGTTAAAACCTATTTCTGGCATTTAATTGATTAGGACTAATTTCAACTCCACATAAAACAAATCATGTTCACAAGCCCACCAAATTCTAAAAGCAAAACTGAAAATGGTTTCCTGCTTTGTGGGGGACATTATATTTAAAATGACAACTAAACCAGACCTCTTAATTATTCATTACTCTCAAAATTTTGTGAAGAGCGGATAGTCTATCAATTTATTAGCAAATATAATTAAGGATCTCTCATTAGTACAAGTTAATAGAATAAAATTTACTTATAAAAGTACTTTATTTTATTAAACTTTGCTCAGGGGTAGGTGATTATATATTGTATTAACGTAATCAGACAGTTCTAGTCCCAAGGTTAGTTAGGGGGTGACTCTAGGAAGTGAAAATTGGGTTTTCTTGATTATTACAAAAACTAAGCATTTTATTTATTTTTAAATATGTAAAGAACTTTTTTAGTTTTTTCAAGATGTTCAATTTTTATTTTTGGATGATCTTTCTATGACCATAGATTACCAAGAGTTTTAGTTAGCATCTAAACAACATAACTCTTGTTTTGTTCAACTATATTTATTATACACGTAAACACTTTTATTTTAGATATTTTCAAGAACTAAATTTCTGCTTTTAAAAATCATTTCTATGTCAAAAATTAAACAAATTTTGGCACTTGACAATTATAAATAAATAGTGAGTTTTCTCAAATTTTATTAAATAACTTTGTAAAATATAGTCATAGTGAAAAATAATATCCCTTATAATGTTTTAGTCTTTTCAAGTACTTTATTTTTCTTTTAAAAATTATACCCTACGACCAAAATTTCCTAAGTTAGAGGCAATTGAAAGTTATAACTATTTACTTCTTTGATAAACTAAATTATATTTTTTCTTTTTTCAAATTATCATATGATGTTTACTACTACAGATATCATGTTTAAATATATTTTTATTTTTGACATCAAAGATTAGCTACCTATCTAGATTTCTACATCATTGTATATCTCAGGTAAAATTAAAACAGGTTTAAACGAATTGCAGGCCACTATCTTTTCATTTTAACAGTTTGTGGATTGAAAAATCATGTTTAACTGTGCATATGGTGTAAATTAAGAAATCACACTAGATTAGCATAGATTATAATGTTTCAAAAACTTTGAAAAAATTCTCCAACATTAGTATCCTTGCCACCTATTTCTGCAGTAGCAGTACAACATTCATTTAGATTCCACTATATCAAATTATGGGTTGGAAACTATAAAGGAGCTGAAAACATGGCTGAAAATTGTAGTTGGGAGAATTTTTTTTAAAAAAATTTTAGACCGTCATTATAAATCTAGCATCTGAAGTTTTTTTAAATTTTGTATTTTGCAGTTGTTTGGGCAATTGTTCTATAAAATAATACTTTTATGAGCACACTGTGGCGAACTTAAAAATTAAAATCAAACTCAATACCACAATTTAATAAAACAAACTTTTATTTCCTGATGTACATTTCAGTAACATACTTACCATCCTCAGAGGTTGAGTATTGCACAACCTTTTTATAAAATTTATAGATTAGTGCATGCACAAACACTAAATCTATAATTTTTATAAAAATTTTATACAATACTCAACCTCTGAGGATGGTAATTATGTTACTGAAATGTACATCAAGAAATAAAAGTTTGTTTTATTAAATTGTGGTATTGGGTTTGATTTTAATTGTTCTATATTAAGATGTCATTTTAAAATTGGATTGAAGTGTTCGATTATGTTCAAAATATATCAAGGATTTGATTGTACAAATACTAAATTAAGAGAAAAATTACTGAGGATTAATTAGTTATTAGCAGGATGACTTGGAGACGAATTCAAGTATAATTTTAACAAATGAAATAATATAACACTTAAATAATTTTGTAATGTAATAAATATGTATTACTATTAAAGTATTGAATTGTTGTATTAGTTTATTTTTTAATTAAATAACGGATAAGTTAAGCATAAGATTCTTGGTGTTTTTATTTTTTATAAAATTTTATTAAATAGATTAAGTTAAATTTTTTTCCCCCCGTTATTACTCTTCATCACAGAAAAAGTAAAATATTGTATAAGAAATCGTAAAAAGATCAGAAAAATGAAGAAAAAATATTTTGTTATTCACAATAATAACTACAAAGATAGTTTTTGAGAAGGACGCAATAAGCGATTGTTTTTTATATTGTGATGTAAGATGTCATGACCTTCACCTCTAACTTACATAGTACATTTTAGTTGCAGGAAAAAACTCAAAAAATTAAAATAAAATACTTGAAAAGACTAAATCTCTATGTGGAACACCATTTTTCGCTTTGGCTACAAATAACAAAATTATTCAATAACATTTGGGAAAAATCCCTTTTTCTTTTAATTTCTGTTATAAACATTATTTTAAATACACCAAATGATATAAAACATGAAATTGACTTATAACCTAAATCAATCATTTAACGTTCACATCATTCATTATGGTAATCATAAATACATTAGATGCTTTTAATTGTGTTAAATAATTTACCATGATTTTTTGAATTGACTGTATTGTGTTATCATTAACTTGCGGATGGTAACTGGATGTGCTGAGTTTAGAAAGATGTAAGACTCAATGTACTGAGGATAGACTTGAAGGAAATACCATCCAATCAGCCCACCCCAATCAGTTCCAACGAGAATGCATTTCTCTCTTCCTGTGCAACAAAAATTATACATATTACTATATTATAAAATTATTATAGTAATTAATTCATAATTTTATCATGAATGTAGAATTTTGAAGAGTTTAATTTTATTTGGTTTAGAATATTAATTATTTTAAATTTCTTGTTTAGTTTATCAAATGTTACGGTAGTTTTGTTTTTCTTCCCAAAACTTAGTGAATTACTAAAAAAAAAATCTACAAATAAGTAATGAAGATATTGTCACAGATATGTTGTCTCATTTTTTTAAAAAGAGCTTATAGTGGAGTGAAACTGAAACTTATGGAGATTTTCTTCCTTTATCATAGAACGGTTGAAGTGATAACAAAATATTAGAAGATCTTAATATATCTGGTTCTAATTTAGATACAGTATAAAACAAATAGAATATAGAAGAAATATTCCTTCTCTACTTATAGAGTGAGCCAAAAATTAGATACCATATACAGATGTCCCATAATTCATAAAATGTAATTTTTTCCAGATTTTTCTTTTAGAATTATGCAATTATTTATATGTTTCTTAAAGTAGATCAAAAATACATTTTAAAATGTTTTAAAATTGTTCATAATTATTTTCCCCAGCCCAGTTTATGGCAGTTAAAATTTGATATTTGATGAAAGATTACCTTTTTCTTTTTACAATAAATGCTCAAACTACATGCAAGTTAGCTAGACAATTGCAGTAACCATAGCATCTTAGGAGGGATTTCCTCCACTTCATGTAATATTCACTCTAAAGTCATTGATATTATTTGGCTTAGATTTATAAACATTGTTTTTAAGTAGCCCCTAAAAAGTAATCTAAAAAGGATAGGTCAGGTGACCTTGTAGTGTAACATAGTAAATAATAGGGTTAAAAGACGCGACGTGATTGGCTCTGTGGAATATAGGTCAAAGAAGCTGATTGGTTATTGGCTCATACAAATGTAGTAAATTTAATCAAAGAATGCCGTAAACTATTAGTAAAAAACGTCCAAGAAAATAATTTTATGTTATAAATAGTTTTAAAATGATTTTATAATAAATGTTTTATAGTAAAATGTTGTAGATATGTAAGGTGAATTGTTAAAAATAAACTGATGTGTCAAAGGATTTTTGGCGGAAGCGGTCGAGATAAAATCTTGTGGTTCAGTAGAGTCTAGTAAGGAGCTTTGTGGAGTAAGGTTGTGTAAAATGTAGAGTCTTCTTTCACCGGTTGAAGGTGTTAGACGTATTTAGTAAAGTTAAAAGCAGTGGATAGTGGAATAAGATGTTTTTTAGTGAAGTCGTAATTGAAAGCTTGTTTTATCTAAAAAGTAATAGATTTGATTTTTGTCTCAAATAGAGACTAATGTAGTAGAAAATTGATAGGAAGTGATAATGGACGCTTCTAATGACAATGTAAACGTGTTTGAATGTAATAGACTTACTGTATACTAAGGGACAAACAATATTTATGAGAAAATTAGTATAAAGTATTTAATTAGACAGTGAATATAAAAAACTTAATGAACACTCGAGTTTATAAGATTTCAAATAATAAGAGACTGTGTACTATTAACGAGTGTCTTAAACGGATCGTTTAGCACGTGGCAAAAAACTTTGTATCAAATTGAACATTCTTTTATCAACGATGAATGTTATGACTGTCGTTCAAAAAAACATTCCTAGAGTGCTGGGTGAATATTCGAAACATGAACTTTTCAGAAAACAACGCTTGCTGTAATCTACAAGTCTCAGGACATCTGGAATTAATACCTTCGGACATTTTTTGTGCAAATGGGTGTTCTGGTATAAACACCGTATGTTAAATTAGGATTAAGAATTTATATTATGTTTTGATATATTTTGCGATATATGTTTAAATTTTTAATCTGTTTTAAAAATATCTTAAAAGAAATAAATTGATAGATAAAATAATGAAATTTTAATATTTGAAGTAAATTTCCATCTGAGATCTACATAATGATTTAAATTTAAATAAAAAGTAAATTCCTGTTGCAACATTTTTTAATAGAAAAGAAAAGTAATAAATCGTTATTATAAGAATATATATATATATATATATATATATATATATATATATATATATATATATATATATTTATGCTTATAAAAAATATTAATAATTATTGTAGGATGTTTAACCAATAAATATGTACAATTTCAGCAGAAAAGGATTTGGATCTTTCTTTCATTCACCTATGCCAAGTACGTCTTAAAAAGAACTTGTGACCTCGAGATATTTTTAATAATAATTAAATTCATTTTTTCTAAATTGGTAAGCGAAAGCTTACCTGGCGCCCTAATGACCGAGCAATATTTAAAATTAATCATAAATAAAATACATGTTTTCATTTTTTAATAAAATAGTATTCATAAAATGAACAGTTTTTAAAAGGTCAATATTATAACTATTACAATTGTCGCACAACGTATGGCTTTTTAATGAATAAAGTAGTTTACCCTTCAGGTCAAATTTTAAAATTATCACAGTAGGCCATTCAATTTGTAATAAATATAAAATATATAAGCTTGTTTAACTTGAAGAGTTCTTATATATTTTTTGTTACAAAAAAATGAAAATAACTTTTAATTATTATTATTTATAAAGATATGCCAAGCTTTATGGGCGCCAGGTAGCGTTAGCTTACCAATTTTGAAAAAAGGAAGTTAATTGTTATTATTAAAATCTCTCAGGGTCGCAAATCCTTTTAAAAGTGTACTTCAGTGGTTCTCGGTGAAATAAAGAAAATCTTATTTTGTTGTGCTGAAAGTGAACATAATTTATTAAATTAAGATTATACATTTATACAAGGTTATACATACATATTCATAAAGCATATCTTACTATTATTTGAAATCTCAGTGTCCTTTGACTTTAAATTCTGCCTTAGAGGCTTAAATCCTTTTTTATAATTCTAAAATTAATAGTTGCAACTTGAAAGAAAACTATTTTTTTTATGGTGAGCTTTAAAACTCTCACGTAGCAAAGATGATTATTATTATTATTATTATTAACATGAAATTAAGTTCTTTAAATGACTAATTATTAAACAAAGATTATACATTTGAATAAATTTATAAAGTTCATATAAAAAGTTCTTTTTCTTTTACAAAATTATTTTATTTTAAAATGTCTCTGATTTTTTGTTACCGCATAACCGATCCGGTAGATTGGAAACCTCCACGTGCCAAGTTCCTTTCATTCTGTGTTGTAAAAACCTTGCAGACTCAATCTATACACCTGACGATTAATTATCCCTTTAAATTCATGGTATTGTACAAAGATTATCATCACTTTAACAATAGTTATTGTCCAAAACGCAAACTAAGTCTTACCACGTCAAACTGTCTCTAAACTCACTGAATCTTCACCATTAATGTTCTGAAGCTTCTTTTATTTAAAAACATCTCTCCCTGAACTAAATGTCACCATAGGACCTTAATTAACTACTTTTGCTACATTTTGAGAAAGTTTCTCTGTACTGAAAATACGTCCTACCACCTCAGACCCCTCTCTAAGACTGACAAACCTCATGGGTATTTTTCACTTCCTTTGCCGGTACCTCCCTTTTTTCTTGCAACGTATGCGAGAATTATTCTCACATAGCAACACAGACTCTGTTCAAATTATTTTGCCTAACACAATACAAATACTACCTAAATATTTATTACAACTTATAATTAATATTTTATACATGACATTATTATTTTGGAAACCTATATTTAAATTTTGTTACCCTAGTTTTAACAAGTACTTTGAGTCATTCTTTTGACTTCTGAAGTCCCCCACCAATTCAATTTCAAAATAAATCTTAATATAACCATTTTTGATTACCCTAGTTAAAATTACCACTTTTGGTATTACAGATACCCCATCAAAGCTGTGATTCAATATATAATATTGAAACACAGATTTCTCTTTTATTTAACAAAAAAAATTTTAACTTCAAAAAAAAAACTTTCAAATCCGGTCCCTATAGATTTCCAAAAATAAAAAGTTTCAGCAAACTAAGAATATTCATATTCCTTTAAAGAAAACAAAACTTTAAAATAAGAAATATTCTCTCTTAACTTATATTAATCATCTTATTATATATAATCTATTGATTCACTAAATCTACCTAGTTGCATATCATAATCAGTCAAACCACTTATAACCAAATCTTATTCATCATCAAAAAACCTTCATCAACTTCTTATCGTTGAGCTGTCCATCACTCAACTTTTATCTCATGACCTAATTCCGTCAGAGTGTCTACTCCTGATTGCTAAAAAAAAAAAATCTCTATATCTTTTCTCCAAGTCTGCATCAAACTATTCCATAGACTTTCTAGTTATCAATTATACTTTTTAGAATTAACAATTTTCATTTTTTATTTTATAATTTAAAAATCTCTTAATTAATATTTAAAGTTATATTTTTTCACTAAATTGTGTTATTTACCCCATCCAAATTGCATTTCATTTTTTAAAACCTATCTTATCATTCACCCAAAAATTTATTACTTAAGTTATTATTACTATTAATCTTCCTTTTAGTCAAAAATTCTCAAATTACTTATTTTTCTTGCTGGGACAACGCATAAAATTTCTTCTACAAATCTAATAAAACATTAAAAACTTCATTATCAAATTACAAACACTTCAAATTACAATATTACTTATTCTTCTTTAAAATACTTAAAAAAATCATCTTATTACCTTCAATAAACTTCAACAATCATATTACATCATAGTATCTTATTTCAAAACTCATCTGATTATAGGCTCTCTATAACTTAATAACTAGATTGCATTAACTCCTTAATCAAAAACTTCCTTAATTATTTATATGTAGCCCCTTAGGTCACTAACATATTTCGTCGCATTAAAAAATATTTCCTCGTAGAAATCATTAAAAACCTCAATAATTCGTCGCAATTCTCGTAGAAACCTCCATAATAAAACATCCTTTTTCCTTCAACATCGTCGTATATCATCATTATTTCACCGTAGATCATAAAAAAAAATTCTTCTTAACTTAAAAACTAACTCTTAATGCAATCAAATTACCTTTTTCACAGAAAAAACCTCCTTATAGACTTATTTCTCTCTTTGACACCACTTTTCAATATTCTTGTAAACTTTATATCTCCTTCATTAATCTTAAAAATTCTCATTTCATTATTTTCTTTGAAAAATCTCCTCATATTACCTTAAATTTTTTTTTTTTTTTTTAAACTATTTCATAAAAACCTGCTTTTAATTATTTTCCCAGCAAATCACCTTATTTTTGCTAAACATAATCAATCTTTTTAATCAAATTATTCATCTAAAACATTTTATCTTCAAACTTCCTTATTATTCTTTATTTAACTCAATTTACAATTATTTACCCTCAAAATTATTAAACCTACTTCAAATTACTTTACATTATATTACTTATTCTTTATATTAAAAAACTCAAAACAAAAACTTTAATATTTTAACTTTATTACCCATTTAGTGAAATTTTTTTATATCCATTAGGTACTCCAATCTACTATTATCTTATCATTTCAAACAAAAACTTTTAATATTTTTAAACTTCTAGCAATCTTAAACAATCAAAATATCTAACTCTCCTTACAATCTTGCCTTCTTTTTTCAAAGTTCCTTTGCCCTTTCCAAATTACATCTTATTTACACAAATTATGACATTATTCTTACTAATTGTTACTTATTTACCTAAACCTTAACATTCTCTAACAAATCTTTCAATACTTTATTACATACAATCAAATTGCATACTAATTACAACTAAATTTATACATTTTTTAGAAAAAGTTCATTTTTCTTCCTTTAAAACTCAAATTAGTCACGTCCAGTTAATTCATTTACAGATTGATCAATTCTGTAAACCTACAATTCGTTTTCTTCTAATTGTGTGGTGAACTCTCTCATTGAATCAGGTAATATGGACTTCTGATATGTAATGGTTATGCATAGCCCTACTCAATTCAAACTATACCCACTACATACCATTATCCCATAAACCCTTTCAATGCTGTTCTTTATGCCCTTTTTTTTTTTTAAGACATTGTCAACTATTGTTTAACCCAACCTCTTCGCCCTTGGTTTTATTTTAAAACCAAGGAACCCATATGTTAAACGTCCTTATTCATGTATGAGAACAATAAAAAATAAAAATAAAAAAAAATTATCAAAATCCGTTGAGTTGATTTTGAGATGCGTTGCCCAAATCTGACTGTACCTTTTGTACACTGACTATACTCCTGCAGACATCTGCCTGTGATCAACAAGTCTTATCTTCTTCCTATCTCTATAACTTAAACATTGGCTAGCTCTGTCATTTGTTAGACTCGGTATTACTGCATGATGTAATCTTTCCTCAAGATTTTTATTCAACTCGACTTGAAATTATTATTTCCCAAAACTATTTTTTATCATTGAACCTAACTCGAAATATTATATTCCCAATTAATTATTGCATTCGTTTTACATTTTGTTCAATTTTGAGTTATGTGCAAAGAAAAACTTTTAAAACTACCTTTTTTAAAACAAGTAATCAAAATCTGAACCCTGAATTTTGTCACAACTGTATTCTATCTAGATTCCTAAGTTTTGATATTATTCAATCTCCAATGCGATAATATTTTCAATGCACAATCTTAATCTCACTGTAAGCGGCATCAACACCCTTCGAAAGTAACCTGCACCAGCCTTATCTATGTTTATTATACAATCCTAATCTTTGTTATGGTAAACAGTTGATATTACACTTCCATTCTAACTGAAACCTTTTAGTTCCTTCAATATTATTTCTTTATGACACTATCTCTGCTTTACAAAATTTTACTAAACACAACTTATAATTATCCTGAAATCTTAATTATCTACTAATCTTAACCTTAATAACTAACAAAAAATTCTTACCTAATATTATTCTTACTCATGTCCGTTTGCTTTATAAAAAACTTTATACATTATTATTGTCATTCCAAAATTCAATTTATTATAACTCAATTATAAATTATCTATTTTTTCCGATGGTTTCCCGATTGGTGAAACAATTTATAACATATTGCCTGCTTTCTTAACATAATTGCAATGTTAAATACTGTCTCTAACTTAGATAGTTTTTCTAGGCTAGTCTTTACAACAAACCCTTTCCTAACAAAAAATCTTACTTTGTTATTGTCTCCATCTCCTATCTCCAACATTTCATCGTTTTCTCCCCTCATAGACATATCAAGACACAATGACCTACTTTTGTTATCTGTCAGCTTGGAATACTGAACTCTACTGACTTTGCTTACATTTACATAGATTTCTTCCACAATTGCTTTTTTAAACTCACATTCAAAATTGTTTTTCTCAAAGAGACTTTTAATCTGTTGTTCTTGCATTTTAAATATATTTCTAAATTTTAATATTGCTATTTTTTCAAAGCCTAAAGTTTTATGATAGCTTTGCTTTCTCACATAAATAGCTAACTCTTTTGTTATTACATCATTTATCTTAATTAAACACTCATTCACTTTAGTTTTACCCTTGTTATTTAAATCACTTACAATCTCTCTAACCCCATCAAAATTGGTAACCCCATCATTTTTCTTAATTTCAACATTACCTGTTAACTGTTTTAACTCATTGTTCTCCATAGGCTCATTCTGACACATTTCATCTTTCTTAAGTTCTAATTTCATCTCATTGTTACTTAATCCATTGTTTACTTGTTCAAAAAGATAATCATTCATACAAATATTCTCTATTATTTCAGTTTGATCATTTTTAATAAAAACTTTTAATTGGAAGTTAATTTTTTCTTTTACAGCTAATCTATTTAACATTTTATCATAAACTTCATTTCTTACTTTGAGAACAGCATGTAACATTTTAATTATTTCCTTTAACTCTAATTCTTTATTTATTCCATCCCTTCCTAATTCTTTATACCAATATTCATTTAAATCATCCCTACTTATTTCTATACACCATAGTTCAGTTCTATTACCCAAATCATCCAATTTCAAATCTTCCTTCCTAAAACATTTACTAACTTTACCAAAATACTTATCAGCTTCTTTTTTCATAATTTTAAATTCTACCATTACTCTGTCTTTCTCACTTATTAGATTATTATTAATTGTACCCTCCATTTTTAATTATTATTATTATTTAAACTTTAAATTTAGAATTGGTTATTTTAAAATTACTTATCTACTTATTATTAAAAAATTTTTTAGAGAGAACATTCTTATTTTTATGTTGATTATGAATATTCTTACCTTTTTGATAAGAATTTCTAATCCACCAAGAAACCACTGTTTTTTCGACTTATATTCGTATATTTTTTTAATATAAGAATACAGCCCCAATCGTTGGATCGCCAATTGTAATAAATATAAAATATATAAGCTTGTTTAACTTGAAGAGTTCTTATATATTTTTTGTTACAAAAAAATGAAAATAACTTTTAATTATTATTATTTATAAAGATATGCCAAGCTTTATGGGCGCCAGGTAGCGTTAGCTTACCAATTTTGAAAAAAGGAAGTTAATTGTTATTATTAAAATCTCTCAGGGTCGCAAATCCTTTTAAAAGTGTACTTCAGTGGTTCTCGGTGAAATAAAGAAAATCTTATTTTGTTGTGCTGAAAGTGAACATAATTTATTAAATTAAGATTATACATTTATACAAGGTTATACATACATATTCATAAAGCATATCTTACTATTATTTGAAATCTCAGTGTCCTTTGACTTTAAATTCTGCCTTAGAGGCTTAAATCCTTTTTTATAATTCTAAAATTAATAGTTGCAACTTGAAAGAAAACTATTTTTTTTATGGTGAGCTTTAAAACTCTCACGTAGCAAAGATGATTATTATTATTATTATTATTAACATGAAATTAAGTTCTTTAAATGACTAATTATTAAACAAAGATTATACATTTGAATAAATTTATAAAGTTCATATAAAAAGTTCTTTTTCTTTTACAAAATTATTTTATTTTAAAATGTCTCTGATTTTTTGTTACCGCATAACCGATCCGGTAGATTGGAAACCTCCACGTGCCAAGTTCCTTTCATTCTGTGTTGTAAAAACCTTGCAGACTCAATCTATACACCTGACGATTAATTATCCCTTTAAATTCATGGTATTGTACAAAGATTATCATCACTTTAACAATAGTTATTGTCCAAAACGCAAACTAAGTCTTACCACGTCAAACTGTCTCTAAACTCACTGAATCTTCACCATTAATGTTCTGAAGCTTCTTTTATTTAAAAACATCTCTCCCTGAACTAAATGTCACCATAGGACCTTAATTAACTACTTTTGCTACATTTTGAGAAAGTTTCTCTGTACTGAAAATACGTCCTACCACCTCAGACCCCTCTCTAAGACTGACAAACCTCATGGGTATTTTTCACTTCCTTTGCCGTTACCTCCCTTTTTTCTTGCAACGTATGCGAGAATTATTCTCACATAGCAACACAGACTCTGTTCAAATTATTTTGCCTAACACAATACAAATACTACCTAAATATTTATTACAACTTATAATTAATATTTTATACATGACATTATTATTTTGGAAACCTATATTTAAATTTTGTTACCCTAGTTTTAACAAGTACTTTGAGTCATTCTTTTGACTTCTGAAGTCCCCCACCAATTCAATTTCAAAATAAATCTTAATATAACCATTTTTGATTACCCTAGTTAAAATTACCACTTTTGGTATTACAAATTGGCTCTCTCCAAGACGTGACTTCTAACAAGAGAAAAATATTTTTATTTTAAAAATAATGATTATAAACTTTAATAATAAAAAACATCCATGAGTTGATTTGTTAGATTAGATGTTTTAAAAAATAAAAAATAAGTATTTTAGTAAAAGAGATTTAGTAATATAAAAATATTGCATTTTGAATTGTGAAAGATTTTATTTTGAAATTACGTTGCAACCATAAGATTAATCATGAATAAAAAATATTAATGAATTATAATTTTAGGTAAAATATGTGATGATTTATGTACTTTTGTCTTTTCAGGAAATATTTTAATTTTGTATGAAATCTATTATAATTTTTTTTTAAATAATTAAATGTACATTTCAGAAAATTGGATTCTGTATTTTATTTTGAAATTTTCAGAGTACACTGTATTAGAACTTGCAACCCCAAAGAAATTTGTTATGCTCTCTTCAAGAGTATTTCTTTGTCATTATTTTTATTCTATTTTTTGTAATAAATATTACAAAATGGCGCCCAACTTCATTTAAAAATATTAAAATTTTTAGTACTACTTATATTAGTTATTACAATAGTTTAATTGTGTGTTCTGTTTAACCCTTACAATCAAAAGCAACATTAAAAGAACTTTTTTTTTTTAATTAATGATTCAACGTAGAGCACTTTAAACATAATTTGCTATTATTTGAATTAATTTGTAATATACAAGCATTCATCTTGAATAATAAGACAAATTTTTAAAAAATGTATATTTCTTGAAAGAAATTAGATTTTTTTATTAATCTGGTGCAAGTTAGAAGGACTCAAGTTTTGCTATGCAGACTTTCAGTTATAAGAAAGGATAAAACTGCATTATCTTTGCAATTTTCATCATGAATATTTTACAAAGTGTATTTTAAAGGTGAAACTGAACTCCGGGAAGTGATTATACATAACATACTTCTAAATCTGTATTTCATTTATTTTTAATTTTTTCCACCTTGCTCAGGGTTCTATATATTTTATGTCAAAATACTTCTTTATAAAAAACTCAATAATGAACATTGATATCATATATCATACAAGATTTTTTTTATTGAATAAAATATTAATCCTGTGAACAAAATTATAAATCAATAGTTACCTTTTATTATTTTTATTTTAAACACAACAAAATATAAATTCTCTTAACCTTTATAAATCAACAATTATTTCTTTAACATTCGTGAGCACAATACCTGAAGTTATCATACTCAGGTTTCCAACAAAAACAAAATAAAACAAAAATTTAAAATCGCCAATTAATAAATCTTAAAATATTTGAACAACAAATAACCTACAGTATCTCTGCCTAACTTCTGTACTACATAAGTTTAGTGGATAGTTCCTTTTATCTCTCGCCATTTAACTTTAATGATTCTGTCTAACCTTCAAATTCTTTTATAATATCATATTTTGTTTTAACTGTTTCCTAGGTCAATCTTTTATTTATCTCTCATATACTTTTACTATTTCGTGTTTCCATATAGCCTATTATTCTCAATAATGATGAAAAAATGTCCAGTGAACATAGGTTCGGAAATGCTTTGTTTTACCACCATTTTGTTATTTTTACAAAACACATATCTTTAGAAGTAGAAAATATATTGAACTCAAGTTTTGAATGCATATTTGTTTTAAAAAATGTAATGAGTGTGTACGTCGGTCACTAATGAAACATGTAGTTTGTTGTGTTAGATGAGTTGAATATTTATTGTAATTCTCTTCAAAAACCGTCTAAATTTCACATACTGTACATATTTATTGGTTTTTCTCATTTTAATTGCATTGCAGTACTTATTACAAAATAATAATATGACTTTTTGATTAATTCCATTTGTTTATGTAATATGAATTTAATGCAAATGTATTTTCATGGATTTAATTGATAAAAATAACTGAAATGAGTTAAACATAAATAGAACAATAAATTTGATTAAAAATACCTAATCCTTCAATAATATTCTTCACATCGTCGATTAAATATCTCATTCGGTAATATTGATATCCATCTGGTTTTTCAGAATCACCATAACCCCTCAAGTCAACAGCTACAGTCCTAGAAGAAGAAATGTACAATGTTTAAATTACAGTTGAATATATCAAATTTTAATTTTTATCTGTAAACAGAATATCCATATTTAGAAGATATCTATTCCTATCCTATATCACCAAATATATCATTAAAAATGTTTTAGATCTAAGAAATTTCTCTATTCTTTCCATCTGTAGCATTAATATGATTTAAATTTGCTGATCACCAATATGGCCATACAACAAAAACCTTAATTTTTACTATTATTCTTTATTTCGAAAAATGATGTTCAAATTATTAATCAAAACATTTACTACAAATTATCATAAAATTAAGAAAAACATCACAATTAACTTCCAACTATCAAATAGTATTGTATTCACAATTCTTTAGCTTCTCATTTAACATGTAAGAAGCCATACTGGTCATATTGGACTGATCTAATAGATAACCAGAAACACTACATCAGTTTTAACACTTCCTAGTATGTACATTTTTAAAGTACTCGATTCAGAAGATACTTATGGTTAGGCTAACAAAGGTTCAATAAGCTCAAACAGCTACTATATTACAAGAAGGTGTAGCATTAATAAATAAACTCCTGTGTTAGGATTTTTGTTTGTGATAATCATTTGTAATAGTTATAAACTGTATTAGTGCTTTGTTGGAATTAGTTTATAGAGATAATTTTTAATAGTTTTGATATTGTTTAATGTTCTTTTTAGTCTCATTGTTAATAATTGTTTTTTCATTTTATCTTTATCTTTGTTGTCTTTTACACACAGCATATGTATTGCTCTGAAAGACAAATAAAATCAAATAGAAATACAAAAAATAAAGTAAAAATTTATCAACACAAAAAATTGCTGTATTGTAGAATGTTGAAACTTACAGAACCCTGTTGTCAGCTGCTGTAATGATTTACATGTAAAAAAAAAAAAAAAAAAAAAAAGGTACGGCTCCATTAATATTAAACGTTGGTGATTGGTGATACAAAGTCTTTTACAAAATTTCCCCATTCTGTTTTATGAAAAATCAATCTGAGAAAGTGATTGTTACAACAAGAGAAGACTGGAAATGTAAGCATCACAGTAGCGTGATGGCTACTGTAAGTGTTGGAGAGAACGAACGACCTTTCTACCACACACTTTTCCATAAAGGAGAGTCCCATTTTAATTTTTTTTTGTCTGAAAGAAAATGACTATACACATAACCTGAAATGAACTAGAATAATTATTCAGTGCAAAGTTGATCAATTACCAGAGATTGATTTTTAAGACCAATGCTACTAAAGCCAATCTCTCCCCTCCCCTCCCAACCCATCCCAAGGTAATGTTACTAAAATAAGTAACAATGTGTGTACAACTTTTGGAATTAAGATGAATATTTTGTTTATGAGTGTTTTCTGTATTTATTTCACTTTCAAAGTAGGTCGTTTTCCAGGTGTAATAAATTATATAAATTCTACTGTCTCATACAATATATGAAACAAGTACATATCTGTGCAATAGTCAAACAAACAAGTTACTAATTAATAAAAATCAATTTTGTAGAAATGTATATTTATTTGTTTATTTCAGCAAATTTCTATAATTCTTTCTAACTGGTATATTTAACTGGAAAAATGATAAATATATTCTATACTAGGAATGGATGTTTCTCATATCTGCAGAGAAAAATGGCTATGAAAAACAGCTATTCATTTCAAAGTCTAGCTCATCTTCATAATACTGTTGTGCCTAGACTTTGTACCATATAATAGTATTAAAATCAACCTTTTAACACTACTAAAAACTATATTAAAAATTGTTTGAATTGTAAATCTCTTCTACAACACTGACTTTTGACCAAAGGATAGTATTAGGGTTGTCATGGTTGCAAAAGAAAGTATAATTTCATTTTACCAATTAATTGTAAATAAACGCTCAGATTTTAAATTGTAATTGAATTTAAGATTCAAAAGGATGAAAAAAATAACCTGCCACAGCAAATCTTTACAAGTCAAATACAAATAACATTAAAATTTATTATTACAATATTTACATGATTCGAGTCTTAAGCACAAATTCTAGACGGGAAAAGTGTTAAGTTCAACAAATTGGTTTTTAAAAAATTACAAAGAATAATAAAGTTTTGCCTATTCAGACATCCTAATAAGTTAACATATTTTGAATTTTTTTAAAGTAAACTTTTTTTTCTTAATTGGAATATTGATGCTAGCAGCTGAAACAGAATTTGGAAGATTGTTAACTTAAAATAAATTATATTGGAAAAATAAACCATACATACTTACAACAAAGCCAGGACAAATTATATAATGCAATCATTAAATTTAACTCTAAAAATACATAATAAAATGTTGGATAACTTTTACTACAATAATGAAAAATAGTGTGCAATTCCTAGGTATATATATATATATATATATATATATATATATATATATATATATATTTTTTTTTTAATTTAGTGATTTTAATATTAAATATTAAAATAGCTAAACAAAATTTAACTATAATGTAAATAATTTTTCTTTAAATTTATTTATATATCCACCACTCTCACTTTAAAAAATATATTTTCATAATTCAAGATTAGGTTTCAAATTCTTTATAATTTCTTTGATGAAGGTTATTTTAAGATGGTAATATCAAGTATAGTTAGACTCGCAGTACTGCAGGGATTTGTTAGCGAGAAAATTCCTGCTCCTGGTCCTTGGATCAGATTTAACTGCATAACGTACAAATTGTTATTTTAGTTTCTTGAGACAAACTGGAAATAAATACTAAAAGTCCAAAGAACAAACACATTGCAAAGACTAGCATCTTGAATATGTTCTAAGTTTTAAGTAAAATTACCAGAAATGTATTATTAAATGAATTTTTATGACACTAATAATGACAAGAGATTTATATTTTAAACTTAATCTCTTAGAGGTTTAAACGAATGAAAATCCTTAGCAATGTTTTTTACGTCATGGATTCTATGTTCAGCACATGTTGATTAAATCAAATTGAACATTTTTGCTAGAATAGCTTTGTTTTAGTTGTTCATATTACAATTTTTTAGATAATTTGTACTGACACCGTACTTGCAAACTATATGTCAGAAATTATTTTCAACATTTTTGTGAATTCACTAGTATTCAAACATGTTTCATTTTGTTTTTTGAGCATTGCACAAGGTTGTTACAATCTATCACAAATCAATAAAATTGCAATAATTTTGCTCTGACCAAATATTATTTTCTTTATGTTTAGTTTTCAAAAAAATAAAATAAAAATATGAGTGGTGAGTAATTTTTATTTTTATAAAATTTTGGTTGTACAAAGTAGTTTGTCAAGATTTTACGTATCTTAATATTTAATAAGATTTCATGGTTTTAGAAGTTAGATAAATAATATAACCTGATTTTAAAAAAAAAGATATTTTACAAGCTTTTTCTTAAATTTACCTCCTTTTATGATACAAAAATCTTTCATGTTAAGCTCCCTTGTCAGCAAGTTCAAACTAGGGAATAAGTTTTACTTTCTAAAGTATTAAACAGAAGATTTTAAACAGTAGATGATTAATCAGTTATTAATGTCTGTAAGCTGATAGTTTCTAGTGGTGAAAAACTAACAACTGTTGTAAGCAGTTTTATTAAGTTCATTGATTATCATTAAAATATTTATCGGTAAACTAAATTAAAGTTCATAGAAAGTTACAAGGTATGTATCTAGTACTTGTTACAAGGATCATTCTGTTTATAGATGTTAATAGAATATTGTATATTCATTCTATTGTAATTAATCCAAGAATGTTCAGTTAAGTTACTTTTTTGTTATTTTATAAAGATGGACTTATATAAATCTTTATCATTATATTTTAATTTAACTGCTCCATAATAATCCTATGTACTGGTCTTATAATTTTCCTAATTGTAATTAATTTGTAATGTCAAAATAGGCTTCCTCTAGGGGTTATAAACATTAATTTCCTGGGCATTGTACCTAGTTTATTTTACATGTGTCTGTTAAGAATATGGTATATTTTTTCAGTTTTTAGATAAACCTTGTATGTATTTTTTACATTATAAAATGTAAAAAAAATTATTTATTTGTATGGGATTTTTTATGTTTTATTATATATCTTGTTCAAAACATAAATGCATGTAAAATAAGATATAATTTTCTTTGCTATTTTTATGATATTTTATATTTTAAAATCATGTTGAATTCTGTAAGCTTTTTATTAAAATAGCATCAAATATCAAAATATGTGGGAGCGAATGAATACATACAAATAATGGTTGTTGATTTTATTTCAGTACTCACCAGTAATCTTTTGAGAATTCTTTTATTTGGTATCTCCAAGAGTACCAGAACTCAGGGAATCCATGCAAGAAAAGCATCAGAGGTTTACTCTTGTCTCCTTTTTCAACATAATGTATCTTGACATTCTGTGCATAAAAAACCGTGAATTATTATATATATATATATATATATATATATATATATATATATATATATATACCTATACCTATATATATATTTAGCATTTTATTTACTCCATACATAGTAGTGAATTATATGAATTTATATCTATATTCAAACTCTTCAGGTTACAGTATAGAATAAATAAATAAACCGAATAAATAAAACACATCAAAAGAGTGTTTTGTATGTGGCATGTTCTTATTGTAAACACTTAAATCCTATCAACTTTTGTGATGGATGTATTATTAGGATTGGGTTCTCTGCAATCAGTGGTTCAGTTTATGAGTTAATAAATACTTTTCTTTATATTCTTTTACATTTATAGCATACAAAGTAAGTTTAAACTATATAACATGTTTCCCTGATCCATTCAAATATTAAGATAACAATTAAAATCTATATTGCATATATTTAAAAGATGAACCCAGAATAGTTCCAGCTATTTAAAGAAAATGAATTTAATATATATATTGATGACTACAAGCTTTGATAAGTTGTCTATTTGCTCACCCTTTCTGTAATTTCTAAAGCCGCTACTACAGCTTGACACTCTTGAGTTTATTGGTAGCTCCAACTCCCCAATAGAACCTTCGCGCCCTTGTCTGACCGCTTCAACGGCTGATCCTCGCTCCGGCCTCGAACGTTCCCTCTGACGTGCTCGCTCCCGCAGTTGATCGATTGATCCCCCCTTCTCTTGACTCGCCGCTTATATCTCTTTGACCTGCCTTGCGAAGTAGGTTGCCCATGCAAGGCAAGCATTTCATCATTTTCTTATTTCTTTCACAATACTTGTCACTATTCTGGGTTTCATGTATAGCTTCTACTTAAATATTTTCCTAATTATTATATTTTTATTCTAATATGTATCTAATCCTAACAACTCCGCCGCCCTCGAGACATCGTCCCGATGTCAAAAAAAACAACTTAAAAACAAGGGTAGTCCCTGTCGGGTACCCGTATAATTCTTTGTTTTGACATTATATACATCTTTATGCATAAACAAAATATAATAAGTGTTAAAATTGATATCCATATTATTATTGTGATGTGTATTAAAGCCGTAGTGTCTATCACATCTGACCAATGTTTTGGTAGGGATACAGTACTTATTTCATCCCCTAGTATGTTGTTGTGGATGAACATTACTGGGGTTGATAGAGACCAATTTTTGTTTAAGATTGTTGACATGGCGTCTTGGAATTCCATCATTGCCCTGTGTACTTGTTGTAGAACACTGGACACGTTTGCTGCGTAGCCTTCTAATGTTGATGCTGTGTTGACCAGGTCAGCATGATCTCCTCTGATGAGGTTCTGTACACTGTTGAGGTGATTATTGACTGTCTCCTCGTTCGCTGTCAACACGTGCAGTTCATCGTCTGTGGCTGTTTCACAACACCAATGAAAGACGTCCCCAATGCTGCTAATCGCCCTTGGTGCTCTAGCATGTTCATGGCGCCCTTTTTCGTGTTCCGTGATTGATGCTCGTAGGATGTCTTCAGTACTGGCCATTAGTTTCTCCAGTGCGTTCGCTGTTTGGCATCCTGTTGAGTTTTCAGCTCCTAGACATAAGTGAGATTGGGCAATGGTGACTGGGAAATGTTGTATGGGAGATAAGGGAAATATGTAGGTTAATGGGATAGTTGCTTCGTATACATGTTCAGCTTGTAGTGGTTGGAAATGTGCTCCATTTGAAATTATTACTGGAATCTTTTGATGGGAAGTATGGGTAATGGTTAGGGGAAGGATGATGATCCACGTGTATTTTTGTAACATTTTTGGTTCTCTTCTTTTGATCTAGGTTGCCTGTAACTGAGCAAACATTCTCATATCAATACACCTGTAATCATCTTAAGATTTTCCTTTCCCCACTTAACTCCCCTTTAGTTGGAATTATTCTGGATTTGTTCCCTAAGTTTTAAGTATATTTATAAAATTTCCTAGTTATATTTAACACACTTTTTTACGTCTTACCTCATAGTCAAATTTATCTACAACATTTTATTTCTTAATCTATCTGTGTATGAGTTCTATAAGCTTTAGTTAGTTTCGCTGTACGGCCTTAATCTCGACACGTGGACTATGTCCCCTATCCATCTACCATGTCGGTAGATCTCAATTTCGTAGTTTAATGGCGATAATTTTCTTAAAATTTTGTAAGGACCTGTGTATTGTCGTTCGAGCTTATTGTCCTTCTTTTCATTTCGTAGTAAAATTAACTCTCCTACCTTAAATTGTACCTCTCGCCGGTGGGCGTTGTATCTTTCACATTGGCCCTGCTGTGACCCAGCCATTATTCTTGGTAAGTCTTGTCTGATTTTATGTATGATTTTTAGGGCTTCTAATACATCATGTTCAGGCACTTTTGGAATTAGTGCCAAGTCGATCGGTTGGTTTGGTTCGAACTCGTGCAGCAAATAAAATGGTAAAAATCCTGTTGTAGCGTGTCTGCCCGAATTATATGTAAATGTCAATAACTTGACATATTTATGCCAGTCCTTCTGGTCTTCGTTAACGTAGCATCGCAACATGTTGACAAGCGTTGAATTGTATCGCTCAGTCACACCCTGACTTTGAGGTCTATACGCCGCTGAAGTTTTGTGTACTATTCCTAACGCGTTGTATAATTGTTTTAATATGTCTGCCACAAAATGCGTACCCCTATCCGTCTGTATTTCTGCCGGCATGCCATAACTCGGAATGATGTCCTCTAGCAGAAATCTCGCCGTCGTGTGTGCATCTGCTTTTTCTGTTGTTTTAGCTATCGCAAATCTCGTTGTGTTGTCTTTTGCTATCAGAATGTATAATTTTTTGTTCGACTTTGGTAAAGGTCCTAGGTAATCCATCGTTAATTTTGTAAAGGGTTTCGTCGTTATTCTTATTGGTTGTAATAATCCTGCCGATTTTTGTCTGTCTGTCTTCATGATTTGGCATTCTTTATGTATTGTATTATATCCGCCGTCATTCCTGGCCAGTGATATTTGTTCCTAATTTTTGACATTGTCTTTGCAACTCCTGCATGACCTCCCCCAATAATCGAATCATGAAATGCTTGAAGAATTTCGGTTGTCAATTTCTTAGGAACGGCAATTAATAATCTGTTTTCTCTATTTGTGTATTGCTTATACTGCAAAATACCGTCTTGTAGTACGTATAACCTTGACGCTCGCCTGTGTGCCTTGTCAGCGCTCTCTGGATCTAGTAATGCTTGTCTAATGTTAAATAGGAAATTGTCCGAAAGTTGTTCGTGTTCTAAGTTTACCGATTGAATCTTATTAATTGTCAGTTCTTTGTCCGATACCTGCACTTCACCTGGATAGCGACTCAAGCTGTCTGGCACCCTCATTGTTGAACCTGGTTTGTGTTTTATTTCGAAATCATATTCAATTAACTTTAATGCTAATCTGTTTAACCTCGAACTTAATGTTTTTACATTCTTATAGTACTGCAAGTTGGCATGATCATTAAAAATAGTAAATCGCCGCCCATACAGAAATGGTCTAAAATAGTTCACTGTGTAAACTACACTCAGTAGTTCGATTTCCGACACACTCCAGCGCCCCTCAGTATCCCGTAATCTTCTGCTAACATAAGCTAGACACTACTATGTCTTTTTTTTCATCGAAGTTGGCCAGTACAGGTGGCGTAGTTAGTGATTGTTTTAAATTATTAAATGCTTCCTCATGTTCCTTGGTCCATTTAAGTTTTTTTGTCTGCGTTTTTCTTTTTTGTTAGATCCGTTAGGGGTTTAGCCATGTCACTAAATCCTTGGATAAACTTTCTGTAATATGAAGCGGCCCCTAAGAAGCTCCTCACATCCTTCGTTTTCGTAGGGGTGGGAAATTCTGTGATGGCTTTTAAGTTTTTCTCTAAAGGCCGAATACCGTTCTTAGAGATATTGTGTCCTAAGACGTCTATATTTTGGTAAAAAAAATGACATTTTGATGTTTTTAGTTTTAATTTTGCCGTCTCCAATCGTTTAAAAACTTTTTATCTGTCAGCGTCCATGTCTTCGTTCAATTTCCTGTAGTCCACTACCATTCTGTAATGGTCGCCGGGTTTTTTTACTAAGAATGCGGGTGCCGCGAAAGCGCTCTGCGAATCTTCTATGACCCCTGCTTTTTTTAACTGCTCCACCTGCCTATCTAATTCTTGTCTTTCTACATTACTTAGCCTGTAAGGAGGGACTGCCACCGGTTTACCTGTTTTCATGTATATAGCATATGCCGGCATATCTGCTTCTTGTAAATCGTGTGGACCGCGTGCGAATAAATGTATATATTTTTTTATTAATGATCGGGCCGCCTCGTACTCTGACTGTCCTAACTCTTTGTTGATGTCTATTTTGTCTCCTTTTAAGTCCGTTATATCTTTTGAGAGTATCCTTTCTTTATTTATGTTGATCTGATTTACCCTATACTCTTTGCTAGCGTCATTTTCGAAAGTATCTGCTTTCGAAAATTTTATTAATTTTCTTTTTACTTTCTCCGTGGCCAAGGATATGTCACCTAGTCGTGTCTCATTTATCATCTGTTTGGTCATTGACGTAGGGTTTGTAACTTTTATTTTTATTGGTGTATGTGTAGTATCCGCGCACGCATATATGCCTTTCTGTGAGAGTAGGTTTCCTTTAGATTCGAAATTATATTTTACACCCTCAGGAATTAAATCTTTTATCTTTATTTCAATGTTTCTAGTATCATGGGGTGGTATTTCAATATCCTCTTTCGTATATATTGGTATTGGTTTCATTTTTGTGTCATTGTTCTCTGGTAGTTCTATCAAATTGTCCCTAAAAATTTGTACCGTGTTTTGTCCTAGTGTAATTTTGTTATCTTTAAAATTAATTATCGCCTTATTGGCTATTAAAAAGTCATTACCCAACAAAAAGTCACTTGTCAAATCCTCCACCAAATATACATTATGCTCATATTCTTGTTTTTGTATATAGAATTTTAGGATTGCTCTGCCCGTGACCTTTACTGTCGTGGCATTGGCAGAAGTCAACCATATGTTATCTGCTTCAATTTTCTTTGCTAAATGTCCATATCTATCGTTCAAACAGGAAACACTACAGCCTGTATCAAACAGAATTGATATATTTTTATCCTTAATTTTTCCTGGAATTGCTATACTTAATTTAGAAGTAATTAATGTATCTAATCCTAACAGTATATTTTAAATTTGTGTTACCAATCATTGAAATAATTGATATTTATTAAATTTCATTTTATTTTGTACAGTATTCATTGTCTAAAGCCATTTCAATATTAAATCTGCATTGTCATCATGTATCATTTATATCTTTACAAGTAATTGAGATTATAAATATTATAAAGCTATACAAGATAAAACTGACTTGTCTGAAGGAAGATAAATATATATTCTTAATTGTATTTAGAATATGGACATTTTATTAGATTACTTTTGTATGGATATTTTGTTTCCACTTCCTAAAGTTTGTAGATCATTTAAAAATATATATCAGACTAAAACTGCGACAACTAGAGTATTTACAAGTTATTTTATAGTGCAGATTATTTATACCCTATTGCTTTAATTTTTTAGGTTAAGCAAACTATTTACATTTAAAGTTGGTTTTAATGAATTATCGAAAAAGTCAATCCAGTGGTACATACTGTAATGAAAAATTGTATAGCATGTGTAGAATTTATATGAAATATTTTCAAAAGCTTCTAACAAAAACAAACCATAGAGGAATAGAAACAGACAACACCGACCAATTTTTTTTAAATCTAGACCGTGTAATTTGCTCAGGCCATTTGTACGAAATGAGAAAATTATTTGTTGTCTTAATAAGCTTTTGTTTTTCATTGAGAAGACCAATTACCTTGCTATTTTCTTGTAACATAATTTTTTTTTTGTTATAAACTAAGGTTTTGGGCTTCTAAATGACTTGAAAGAAAATGAAACAGCCTTCCACTACTACTTTGTTTCTTTGATCCATTGATGTCCATTAATCCCCTATAACCCTAAAAATATCATTCATTCAGAGTTATTTAATGCTCCCTTTAATTCCTTAATTTTCCCCAGAATTTTTAATTTTAATTTCAGACAAATAGAGTAGACCACAAAAATAATAGATTCTGAGGCATTTCGAAACTTAATTTCTGAGGCTATAGTTAATTTAACTATAACAATTTTAATACCTTTTTCAAAGTTATTACAGCATATTTCGATTTATCTATATGAATACAAATTTTCAGACTGTTTTATTTTTGGCAATAAAACTAAATCTATTTAGTTGATTTAGTTACAATTAGAACATTATAAAATAATATTTTTGAGTTTTAGACTTTTGGATGAGCCCTCACAAAACAACACTCATTTTGTTATTCCCGATTTTCAAAGTATGTAGACGAAATTTAAAATTTCAGATAAAGAAACAAGTATTTTTATTTATCTCTTTCTTGAGTGTTTAGTTGTGAACTGCTAAAACCATTTTTTGTCTTTAAAACGCGAGTTTATTTAAATTGCTACAAATATGTGTTTTCTACTATACTGTAAATATTCAGAGCGTTATTAATTTTTTTTTAATTAAATTTTATAGCATAAAGTTAAAATTAAATAATAAAAATCTTTACTAGTTGGAATTTTTATTGGATTTCAGTTTCAGTGCGTTAAAATCTTGCGCGCCACTTTTCAATCTTGCTTGAAAAAAATCTTGGGTAATTTCAGGCCCACCTGTAAAAAGACATAACTCGGTAAATGTCAATCACATCGAAATGCGTAAAAAAACAAAATGTAGGGAATTGTATGGTCTTTGAAAGTTTCTGTAACATTTTTTCCGTAAAATATATACGTTAAGATATAATCGTGAAAATAGATTTATTTTACACTCTCACCACCTCCACTTAAAAAGTGACTATTCGGACAATTTCTTCAAAAGGAAGTATAGTAACTTCCTATAGTATTTTTTGACACTTTAATTTTCCCCGTTTTGAGAGAAAGTTAGAGCTATTTTTACTTACTAATTAACATATAACACTGGCTAAATGAACATCATTAACTTCGTGTTTTAGTAAATAACTTATGTCCAGTCCGTGCCCTTAAGTTATATACACCTATATAATTATCTGATGAATAAATTTAAAGTATCGTCTCGAAAAAGTCAAGATAAAAGGAGACCAATAATGTAGTACTAATTTTCCTGAATAAGAAGAATAATGGAGATAAAAATCTTGCTTACCCGAAATATAAAATGAAAAAGTAATGATCAATGATAAATATTTAGGCATAGAGAAATAGATATTCAAAATACGGCATTGCAGATAAGGTTTCATCAGAATATTGAATAACCCTTTCTAACAACGACGAAATGCATAATCATAATGATTCAACCAAAGCAAATTAAACGTAAGGAAGTGAAAGGACACTAAAAAGGAAGCGTTATGTTCATGGGGGTTTTGAGAAGCGATACAAAACCTATAACTAAAACTTAAAATACGACGAGTACAGGCGAAAATATCATGAAAAGTTTAATGTGTAGAGAAGGAAAATATAATTTACTAAATTTTACTCATTGACTAAAGATGGGAAAATCAAATGTTAAAAACAACAACAAAAACTGAGAATAAATTATGGACATTGAAATAGGCTTAAATTCACTCTTCTCTATTTACTTACTACATTTCCTAAATAGATTTGACATTATCTTACATATATGAGAGATATTATTTATCCTTGGTGAGAGTTGTTGTGGGGGAACAAATGTCTAATGATTCCACAACATTTGACTCAAAAATGATAGGAAAACGAGAAGCAAAACAAGTAATATGCGATCATATCCAAATATTTCCTGCCAGTGAAAACTAAGCAATAGCCTACATTGCATCCTAACTACCTTATATTGGCTACAACTACCGTTTGAACAACAAAATTGTTTCGTAGGAAATTTTAGTAGAACAACCTAACTTGAAATTTAACCTCTCGTCATTATACTTGCGCTAAACAGTAAATAATATGATATAACTATCAAGTAAGAAGACCACCTAAGGGCGGAGCAGCTGAAGAACCTACACATAGAAATGGCAGAACCTGTCAACTTGCAGAACCATCTTGACATAAAGAGTCAAAACAACATAGGCTAAGTAGTGACTGTTTCTTTCTACTTAGCAAAAATGCCTGTCATTTTACAAAGGCAGTTCTGTACCTACAGACTTACTTTTTATGAGACACAAAGACATCCAGGTCTATTTGCTTCATCTGGGAAGTCGACACCTCACATTTTCTAAAGTATAACAGATATTTTTTCCACAGTGATGACTGTTGGGGTCAATTTCTGAACATGTTTCAATACTTTAACATCGTGTTTTAGTGGCAGTAGAGAAATTTGAGAAAGGATGTAGTAATTTAGTAGTAATTTATCGAATTCCTTGAACCTGGTGACACTTGGAGGCGGACACTGTTGAAACGGCCTCATTAAAAGATAAACAAAACAGTAACAGCTAGTGTTGAACTGCTCAGGAATTTGTTAAGTTTTATAAAATGGACTGAATGTGTGAATTACAGCATATAAATTGCATACATAATGCATAAAATGACGACAAGAAGTTGATAATCAAAACTTAATTTCTCCGACCAACCAGCAACATAGTAGAAACACCTGTGGGCTGCAGAAGCATTAAATGGTTGGGATATAGATCTGTGATGAAACTTTCATCCGAAACAAGGTACTAACGGAGAAAGTAAATAAAGGTATTGATCTTGACCCTGTATTCCTCTATGTATAATAGACATAGAATATCTTTCACTTCTTTCTAGAAAACAACAACAACAAACAAAGAACTTCAATCTTTACAACCATTAGTAGGCTGGTTATTCCATAGACCTTGAATCTTTGATATTGAAAATATGACGAAGATTATGATGATGGTGATGATTGAAGACAAGGATCTTCATTGACTTCTGGTTTTTGATTTTATAACAATGTAAGAAAGAGCAATACTTTAAATAAAATATTTAAGTAATATTTTATTGTTCTAAAAAAACTAAAAATAGCTACTATCTGTATTATTATGAAATGTATTTTTTACAATTATTTATAATGTTTTTCTAAATATTAGTTTAAGTAAATATTAAATTTCATTATCTCCTCAATGGCCATTTGTCCTGCTAAAAACCGTAAGTCTTTAATTAAAGCAGAAAATTTCAAATGACTTTTAGTCAAAGAATAATGTTTTTGACTTTGTCCCTTTTAGTAGTAACATACCTATCTATTATAAATACATTATTAATATACATTTGATTTATTATTTTT
This sequence comes from Aphrophora alni, assembly GCA_963513935.1. Classification (NCBI taxonomy): domain Eukaryota; kingdom Metazoa; phylum Arthropoda; class Insecta; order Hemiptera; family Aphrophoridae; genus Aphrophora; species Aphrophora alni. The sequence goes on from OY740774.1 coordinate 49,772,650, forward strand.
AATATTATAAACCATTATTAATGGAGTAATAACAATATTGTGTAATAAATCAAGGCCAGTAGAAAAAGAAAGTAAGGTAAAACTAATGATACAAAAATTCAAATAAGTAAACATTTTCATTTGAATGCGTCAAAGTAATCTGACAGAAAAGTAAAGTACCATACAGATATTTTACTTATATGACATCAAGTATTTCTGTATCGTTAGATCCATTATTTGTTCAATGGAGTTATCACTGCAAGTTCACGTTTCATAATGGGAGAAGCTTATCTTGCATGTTTCTTCACTCTATGCTTTATAAATAGATTGGTATAAAAAACCGCATTGTCACTGTCTTCACACGGGAACCATGCTAGCAATACTAATAACACAAACTGTACATTTAAATAAAATAAAAAGGAAATGAATTGTACAAGTCCTTAAAATAATAGTGTTTATTTATCTATCTATAATTAGGGAGAGAAGGTAATGTTATAAATAAATATAACCTACCTATATTATATAATACAAAAAGTGGTTTTTTTTTTAAATGTTCCCTTTGTATTCATGACGCATTTTTCAAAAACCAACGTGGTGATTTTTACGGTCATCCTAGTCCTGACACTTTATTTTTATTACTTAACTGGTTTCAGAATACGTCCATCTTCAAAAGCTATTGATATAGGCCTACTCTAGTTTTGAAGTGAAACATCAGCGTACCGTAGGCCTACATAAGTAATTTTAAAAATGGAGTACACCGAAATAAGAGTGGCTAGATATGGCTGAAAATTGTCTTCTTGGCACCTGGGTGTCTTTGTAGGCTATCCCAATTTTATCAACATAAAATATAACCGTTGGGGTAATCGTTTATAAAGAAAGTTACCGGTATTATTGGGGATTATTTTTAATCATGTTCTACATACCTTATTTCTTAATAATAAAATACGTTTTAAATTCGGAGCTAACTTTTTCACTGAAAAATCGCAATTTCAAATTTACAATGCAATGAATTTATATAGATCACCGAAGTCAACACTGAGCGCGGTTAGTACTTGGATGGGTGACCGCTTGGGAAATAACGCAAAATTTCTTTTGTACGCGTAGGTCAGGTAAGGTTATATATACACATATTATTTTAATGCATAATTCACTTGATGGACCTTAACCTAGAAAAGTTGATATTATGTTTTGTTTTTTGTTTTTTCCGCAAAATTTAGCTCCGCATTGAAAACTTATTTTATTATTAAGAAATAAGGCATGTAGAATATGTTGTTTTTTTATCACCAAAAATACCGGTAAATTTCTTGGTAAACAATTATACCATCGTTGGAACTCAAAATTTGGGGTACCTGAAAAACTACTCAAAATATATATTTTCTCTTAAAGTCAGAGCTAAAGGTTTTCTTCAAATGTAGTTCTTTAGGGCTCAAATCCTAGGTACTAATCCCCTTCCCTCCTTCTAGAGAACGCTATTAGAAATCAATCAAAATATCAGCAAAATACTCTTGGGAGTTTAATGGTAAAAACATTTCCTATAGGGCCGTAATAAAAATTGAATTATCAATATGAACTCAACCGATTTTCATTAAAATTTTGATGAAAAGTGAATATTAATAATCCTCATCAAAGTATAATTTCTAAAGTAAAACGAGTTAAAATAAAACAGACAATGACCTTGACATCGACCGCCATCACAATATAATACTAAAATAATATATTTAAAAAGTAGTAGGCTACGCCTTTCAACTACACTGTTATGTTTTTGACTACATGCATGATTGAAAAAGTTAGTTTGTGTAATATTTTAGGATTCAATCTTTATTATTAACCAACATTTTCCCTAGATTTTTGTACAATAAAAGGAAACTTTATGATTACATTTAGTGTAATAAGGTTATACTGATTTTATAGTAGTTCTGTTGATGTAAGATAATTTACAATATTTAACTTTATCACTGCTAACATTATGGGAAGAGTAGACAAAATTTTCAGCTCTACCTTTAACTTCTTTCTTTCTTTTTTTTCCAATTTGTTTACCAACATTCATTTCACCATTGAAGTCATTAGGTGAATTAGGTACAATAATAAGTCTATGTATAATTTAACGATGCTCCTACTTATAAATTGGCCCAAAAAGTCAATTCTGTATTTAAAAGTGCCACTAATTTTACATCAAAATATAGTATCAAGAATTCTATACATTTAATTAATAAAATTTTTAAATGTTACAATACATTCTAATGCTAAAATAGTATCTTTCGATGATAAAAGTCATTTTACCAGCATACTTATTAACGAATGTAAAAACATCCTCAATGACATAATTAGCGATACCAATTATTTAGTAATGAATTAAAAACAGCTATAGACATTTGCATTAGTCAAAATTATTTCAAATTTAACGATAATTTTTATCAACAAATAAAAGGGTTGGTGATGGGTTCACCTTTGTCACCTCTTCTAGCGGAAATTTTCATGGCTGATTTCGAAAATAATTTATTTAGTAAAGACAAACCTTTATTTAAGAATATGATTCATTGGTACCGTTATGTTGACGATGTTTTGTGTTTGTTTAGTGGCACTAATAGACAGTTGACTCTCTACTATTCTGTAAATAGCATTTAGTTAACTAACAACATTGATATCACTGATAGTTCTCATAAATTAAAAATCTTCAGAAAACCAACCCATACAGATATAGTAATACCTGCTGATTCTAACCATCCTATCAGCCATAAACATAGACTTATTATTTATTGTTCCTATCTCACCTAATGAATTAAATGTAATTAAACAAATTGCTGTTAACAATAAGTATGATGTTAGTTTAATAGATAATATTTTAAGAAAGAAACCCTTCCATTTGTTGATACAATTTATCCTTAAATTTGAAATAATTTTGACTAATTGAAATTTCTGTAGCTGTTTTGAATTCATTACTAAGTAGGCTACTGTATTACCATTGGTATCGCTAATCATGTCATTGACTATGTTTTTACATTCGTTAATAAGATAGCTGGTAAAAATACTTTTATCATCGAAAGATTCTATTTTAGCATTGTAACATTTACAATTTTATTAATTAAATCAAAAGAATTCTTAATACTATATTTTGGTGTAAAATTAGTGGCACTTTCAAATACAGAAATTGTCTGACCAAATTTACAATCAGATTTAAGGACTTTGTAATCACATGCTACCCTGCTCAAATGATAAATTTTATTTAATTACCTGCTATTAGATCTATTTATTATAGCATATTTTTCTAATTTTAAAGTAACGTTTTCACCGATTTTTTTTATAGTAATAAATCTATTGTTTTTATATATCATAGAAAATATGTTGTGCAACAATGGAAACAGATTTTAAAGCTTCAAAAAATGAACTGTTGTGGGAGAATTGTAGGTCCCATAGGTGGAAACAATTTCCTAAAACAATAATTTTTCAATTTTGATGACCATTTAAATATGATTATTAGGCCCTAACCAACTTTTCAAACGATTTGTATAACTCGGACTGCAATTTAAGATTGAGAACAAATTTGATATAAAAAAAAGTTTATTAAGAATATGCACAGTAACCAACAATTAATTATGTGGTTTCCATGATGAAGAACATAGGTTCTAGGATGTTAATTAGTGAATATTGTAGGTCTTAAGTTATTTTATACTTTAGGATCGAATAACTTCGTAATTAATAAGATGACTTGCCTCATAATGTAGGCACTATTCACATACAGTCAGTTCCTTACAGAATAATTACATAGGCGTGTAAATAAATTATTGACAGTAGCAGGTTTTGTTTATACTGTATTATGAATGTTTACATTTAACTTCATTTATATAACAGCAAGATCTCGCCTACCTGTTTTAGTTGCTTTTCAACATTATTACAATTCCTTTAGAGTAGATAATGAAACTTATAAAACTGATAATGAATCATTCGGCAATATAAATTGATAAAAGATAAAGTTTTCTGATGCAAAATGAACTATCACAACTATTCTGATTAGTAGTAGGCCAAGTCGCGATTTAAAATTAAACAGGATCAAACATAAATAATAAAGTTATGTTCAATTTTGTTTTTTATAAACAATATAACACAAAGAAAATTAATAATACATAGGCCTATACTTATTTTTACATAATATAATTAAATCGAATCGGATCATTCCAATAAGTAAGCATCATTGGCGTAAAGACTTTACAAATACTTGCTTAATAAATACAAACATCAAAATGATAAATTTATGCCTAATTGTGACTTTTGACTAGCTTATGTTATTGTTTATTTTCTTATGACACATAATGCACAACTGATTGATATGTGTTGATCGCGGAGATGTCTGTATGACGAAACAGCTATAACGTGCTATATATTTCAATATTGTGTTAATTATTTTAAACTTACCTTAATCTGTATATAGGCATGATTTCCCAAATCCGGATCGTTGAGACATTTCGGAGGAATTTCCCTGTTTTTAACCTTGTAATATTCCAAGGATTTATCTTTAAACACTCTGTAAATGCAACGAAAGACAAAAATTATACCGTAAAAGAGTCCTATTGAGTAAATGATAGAATACACAAGACCTGGGAGTATGTAGTTCTTAAAGACGCCCGCCATACTTGTACTTCATGAGCCGACCACGGCTTGAATACAGAATAATGACTAGAGAAGTATACAGATAGTTTGAGTAATATTGGAGGGGAGGGAGGGGGACTAGAAGGTCAAGCGACTCGCGCATCCTACCAGGAGAAATCGTTTCAAATTGTGTATTCTTACAATTTTCATTTCTCAAAATAATATGTTGTACAAAGCATTTGTTTGTAATTTGTGCATTATATTTTAGTCTATGTTATCTAAAAACTAAACATAAACGATAAAACACTCCATATGCCGCTAAGTGATAATAGAACGCAAATATATTTCCCAATGTTCAGATCTCAACTTTATTACGGCGTATATTAGCTACATATAATATCGAATTATTACAGACATGAAAAATATACATGCCATGTAGCCTAAACCCAAACTTATTTACCTCCTAAATCCCATGTTGTAGGCCATCAGTTTTTTTTGTATGGAAGGTAGGTCTGAAGCTCCAACAAAACGAATTGCTTATTACATCTAAAATTATAGTTTATCCAAAGGTCCGCCGTGCATCCTGGAGGATAGTCGACCCTCGCACCCACGCGCGCACACACTCACACATTGACCTGCCTGTCGCCAATGATTGTTCCATGAGTCATCTACTAGGCTTTGTTCTACAAAACTACGTTCTTTTTATTACAAAATAAACTTGTTTCTTTGAATACATTGGAAATAACTAATAGAATTCATTATTGCCAACATGTTTGTTATTATTACCATGCTGATTCAAACAAAGTATTAAAGATCCGTTTTAGTAGTAAAGTTTATAATTTTGTAACCCGCTGACCATTAAAACTCTTAGGAGTGTCGCACATGCACCGTGTTTGCGAAGAATAAAATGTAGAATTTAATAATTGCAATAAAAATTAAGTAAAGCTAATAGCAAAAAAAGTAGTTTTGTAGACCAAGGCCTAGTAGATGACTCATGGAACAACCATTGGCGACTACACACTACCATGCCTAGCACGATGTGCGTGGCTTGTCATGCCTCGCACGGCACGACCAAAGCATACACACTACAATGTCAGTCTACCAGTTGACGTGCCGTGAGCTGCTTCTTTGAGGTCCATTTGTTATTAATTATTCAAGTTTGTTTGTAGTAGTTCAATTGAAAAGTAAATATTAAAAGGGATAATACGTTTTAGTGTAATTACAAAGTTAGGTTCTTCTTAGTGAAATGACTCTACAACAAAAGCAAGTTATGAGTCTTCTCATAATCAGCACTTAAATGATATGAAGAAGAAAAGAAGGAAAAACAGAGCTGTGTGGACCAAACCATGCCTACAACAAAAGGACAAATACTCCGATATGAGATTATTAAAACATCTGAGAGAAAACAACCCCGATGATTATAGGAATTATCTTCGAATGGATGATATGACTTTTGGTTACCTTCTTGAATAAGTAAGACCAAAAATAGAGCGAAACGACACAAAGTTGAGACTAGCGATTACTGCAGAACAAAGATTAACAGTAACTTTCAGATATCTTGCTACTGGAAGAACTCTTCAAGATTTGAAATTTTCCAAATTTACCGGTGCGTCCTATATACTCTTCAATAAACACAGGTAGAAATTGGGCTGCCAAAAACGATGACGAATCAGCCATTGTTCCCAAAATGATCACCAAAACAAGAACACAACAACTAGCAACTAAACCAATGAATACATATACTATATAGTATATGTATTCATTGACTAAACTACGGACATTAACGTCAAACCCTCAAGACAGCACGTTGCACGCCACTGGGACTACACACTTGCATGTTGTCCTTGAATGCCACGTGCCTAGCGAGTCGAAAATCAAACCTGTCTTGATTCTCATCATGCCAGGCCAGGTACGTCGTGCCTCGCACGGTGATGCATACACACTAGCATGTTGTCACTAATTTCTGCACGTTCGTGCCTGCACGTCGTGTTAGGCATGGTAGTGTGTAGTCCGCTTAAAGGTCAATGTGTGTGTGGGGGGGGGGGTGCGAGGATCGACTAATCCTCCAGGGCGCATGGACCTTTGGACAAACTATAGTCAGACGTTGTTAATAAATAAAGCGAAAACAAACGTTAGACGCCGAAATAGGAAATCTGAAAATCAGTTAAAACTATTTTATCAAACTGTGTGGGTTAATTAGGTACCTAAACCAATTCACCAAACGTCCGAAAGATAATGCAGAATTATAGGTCTACTTCTTTGTCTAAGTTGCATATATTTATTGTGCTGCGTCTGTGATTGCACTTGAAATGTAGGCTACGAGCATAGTTTATTTTCAGCTTTCGATTTTTCGAAGGATTCAAATTTTGATTTTGAAATCCTTGTCCAATGATAACAAAATTTGATTTTGTTCAATAAACACTTACATAGCCTATAATATGGTTATAAGCAATAAACGCTTAGCATTTTATCCAAGGCTCTTAATATAATATATATAATAGAATAGAAATGGAATTAAGGTGAAGTTAAAATTTCTCTTCCACTTAACCTCAATATTTATACCATGCAATATTATAAACATACATTATTCAACTAAAATATACTTTAATGATATAAAATTATGTTATTATAATAATTGCTGTTAACAACATAGGGTCTATACAAAACATTTATAAATATGTCATAAATCAAAAATTATAATAAAAAAATTTAATTTATCAATTAACAAAATAAAGCCCCCCCCCCCCCAAGAGACGCTACAAACTACAAAAGCAGTCGTAAAACCAACATCTTGGTGTCTTTATAAACCTAGCACGATCCTTGCTGTTTTTAATACTTTCCGTAAAAGAGATCCAAAGGAAGTGGGTTTGGGCAGTTATGTTTAGTGTTTCTAAAATTTAATTTCAAATTTTTTATCACTACAGTATATATATATATTGACTATATATGAGGACTGGAGATAATAAAGGGGGACATTTGAAAGCAACAATTAGTTCATCGACACTAAATTCGATTACAGTATTTAAAAGTATGTTCTATGGTTTTATCGGCTAAAGATACAAGCTGGCCAAGGCCTGAAACTAAAATTGTACGTTGCTCAAATTATGTATGCTTTGCCCAGTTTAAACTGTTCAAGGTAGATAGAACTATCTTTTCCTCGTCAATTAAAAAGAGACAATCAATAAAACCATTAATTAAGTGAATGGTTTTTATGAATAATTTGTTTAACTCCTTACGATTGGTCCCGGGACATCATTTATTTTTTATAAGAAAATTTTTGGTAAGGGTTGTTTTTTATAGCTTTTTAAATTTTGAACACGTCGAGTTTAAGCAGCTTCTGCAACATTTTGGTGTTGTTGACTATACCAAAATGTTAACGTTGGTTTAACCATACTAGAATACAAAAATCCGAACGGCAATCATTTTTCGCAGTTGAGGGAATGCAGATCTGTGGAACTGCAGAATAAGTTAAGGGTTGATAACAAATTAGTGTCCTGCTCAGGTTTTCCCTCTAAAGAAAGAAGCCTTTAACTGTGTGTTTTTGTTAAATTGATAATAAATACAATTTTGTCAGTTAATAGACTAGGCTCTACTATTAATTTAATTTATTTTATTCATTAATAAAAGAAGAAAATTGTATAGATTAACACAGATAAAATAATAAACAGCAAAATTTGCTTTAAATAATAATATTATTATTTTTTTAATCCAAAAGGTATTCAAAAAACCTTCTATTAAAATATACAAAAAAGAAATATTATTTGAAAAAAGATAGAAAGTGGGGGGGGGGATAATTACAGTTATATCTTTATTAGATTTTGAGAAAAGTGTATTTTAGTTAACATTGTAATAGAAAGTTGTAATATGTAATACCCTTAAAGAGGAAACATTCGCATATCCCTACATTTAGCAACAGCAAACGGTCTCCCAACCAAATGTACGAGTTGTAAAGAGGTTATGCTCACAAACTTTTAGTGGACGCTAGTTCTCCAATTAACAGGTTTGCCGCCTTCTGTTGTCCGCTGATTTCTGCCGATCGTATTTTCTAGTAAGGTTCTGCTGACCCTATTCAAGTCTGCTTCCTTTCCTTGACTGGAAATGTCTGTCGAACGAAGAAGATTCAAGTTCTAGAGTAGTCAAACAATGCCCACAAGCCTGACACTAGACCTGCTTAACACGGCGTGTTCAAAATAAAGTGATAAAATCGACCGCTACCGAATATTTGTTTATAAGAATAACTCCCACCTTCTGGGGCTTACTTTTGTGAAAACTAGTTTAGCAGTCCCGTGGTAATCTAACTGGATCTACAAGTTTTTTACGTAGTAAGGGGTTAGATCCCTCTCTTTCATCTTTAATATCAGGTCTCTCTTATCACACTCTTGTTCTTTTCCCACCCTGAGCTATTAGAATATTCGAGGGCTAGGGGTTTCTATTTTATTTTATATCTTTAAGGAGGTGATGACTGAGAGGTTTTTCGCCTTTAAACAACAGGAAACAAATTTTAAAAAATACACCTGCCTTTAGTCTAACGAGTGACAATGTTTCAGTTGACACCTTTTGTCACCCAAAATGACATTATTTGTCTATTCTTGCAATTCGTATCTGAGTATTTGAATTATTCATTAAGAATTTCTGCAATAAGTATAATTAATTATTAAACAAAACACAATGGTTAATAGACAATAGTAGGTCTAATAGCCTAATAACGCTAATTATTAGATATTCTTAGAACGCAAAAACAGCTATGCACGCACGTGAAATACATTTCCTCTTTCTTTGATGAGTCAACGTGTCTGAAGAAATTATCAAGACCCAACTTATTTCCAAATTAAAAAGAAAGTATAACCTTTCTGTGTCATGTAATCCAAAATAATAACAATTTGTCAAACTTTACAAAATGACAATTTATTCATTTAAAACAAGACAAATTTATACAGCTCTTCTTGACAATAGTAATGAAACATTGAGAAAGATTTTGTTAAATATTTGTTATGAATATCGATAGTCATATGATTGGAGAGTTTTGTCATCGGATAAACAATGCATTTTTTTATTTATAAATTATCTCCTTGAATATAAAGAAGAAAGGTAGGTAGACTATAATGAGTTATAAATGGCCAGGTTTCATCTGAGCTGTGGAGTTTGGGTGCGCAGTGGGTCTAGGCGTCAGTGAGGTGGTGGGGGAAGCGGCCGTCTCAGTCTGTGTCGGGTGTTGGTAGACTACTAACAACGATGTCTGCAAGACCGCTGGATCGGGGACAGTAGCGGGCGCTGACTGTTTCCCCTACAATGCCTCAGTCCCCACGCGGCCTCGAACTACAAACTTTACCTCCCCTCCACGCGCTGGTCACAGCTCAGATGAACCTGTCCATTTATACCAGTTATTAATTTTTTGCTAAATTAGTGATGGGAAAAGTGCATTACGAAAATGGTACGAATTGTACAAATTGACTTACACAAGGACAGATTGAAGGAACGACATGAAAATCATTTTAACAGCTGGGCTGGAGAAGCGATACTTACGGAAGTCCAGAAAATCTCACAAATTGTAATAAAAAGAAGCTTTCGTTTATATTGATAAACTCTTTGAACGACTATTGACACTCAAACAAATACAGTATTTGGTACACTAACGTTCGAGTTTTGTGTGTTTTTTCTTACCGTTTATTCTTTTGATTGTAAAACTAATGTTGATGGTAAACCACTTTAACTGAACGTAAATGACCTGAGATTCTCACACGCTCGACCAGACCTCGGACGTGAAGTACACATTTTATACAGCTCGGCGATCATTATCAAAAATTGGGTTCTAGCACAGTTTCCAAATGCCTTGATATCGAGCTCTTGTATGTCAATTACAGGATCTAATTACATGGATAAAAAAGTGTAAGTTCAAAGATTGTGAGCATGAACAGTGAACAACGACTGATATTGAAACAACTGAAGTAGGTACGATTTTAAACCAATTTCCGTAAGGATTGGCTGTGAAAAATGAATGTCACTCACTGTCACAAGTGCGGAGTTGTCCGTAAACTCGACATTTTAGCCCCGTAGGTATCCTATAGAATATCAATCGGCATAACTGGCCTCGTAGGTGTGCATGTATTAAAAGTCTTAACTCGTCCTGGCGTGCCTTGAAACTGTAGGCTACATATGTGAAGGAGCTTTCATTCGCTACGTTCAGCTCTGCAGAATTTCCTAACTATGCGAATATTACATTTTCTGGGTTAGAAATTAATTTTTTGACAATAACTTCACTATTTATCTCCGTAGAGGGGAAGGATTGGTTACACCATTATATGCATCATTAAAATATGCATGTTTGTATCTCATTTAGTGTGTTAAATATTATACGAGATATAAAAATACTTGGCGCCATTTTGACATTTTCAATTAGATTTTCCTGAATTTCAATAAAGTTCTATATGAGGACACTATATTATCATCTTCCTAACTTAATTTTTGTCGTCACTGTCGTCTTTACGTACAGACGACGACGGACGGACGGCATGTCGAAAATTACTTTTTCGGTTTCCTGAGGCCTTGAAAAGTTAAGATCAGTAAAAAATCGGAGGGCGAAATTTTTTCCGATTACCAAATTTACCCTACTATCGTACTTCGTTGACAATGAATAAGTAAAAATGGAATGTTTTGTATTATTATCATTTTTGAAATCTGTCTGTTCTACTATCTATTTTGACATCAATTAACTTATCTATATTCAAATTTGAATGAAATGAACATTTCTACAAGACAATGTTTCAATGACGGAAGCTTTGAACTACTTCGAAACAACAGAAGATAATGATTTAGTCATTGAAACGTCGTTTTGTTAATACTGTAGTAAATTGTGTTTCTAATACGTAATGTTACAATAAGTACTGTACTTATAATTACAATTTTGCACTTCTCGACCTCGCTTCATGTGCTAAATCAAAACAAACTGTTTAGGTAAAAGTTTATTAATTTAACAGAAATTTTATTTGTTACATTTCATTATAGTATAAACATTCATTACTGTTTTAGAGTAAAACAAATTTTAACGGTGGGTTCCCACGGCTGATTTTATCTATATAAAATTAATAAAAATAATGTTTGCACATTGTTTATGTTTCAAAAAAATTGTACAGATAAAGAATAGAATAGTTCTCCAATATTACTAATGTTTTATTGATCAACAAAATATTCTATTGAGGATAATAATGACCAAATTTTATAATAATTACTATCTTATAGCCATATTGTAGTAAACTATAAAAACTACATTTGTACCGATAAAAAGTTTTACATTACAAACAATAGACTTGTTATCTAAACCTGGCGAAGTTTTCACCAGATTTTTTGTACAGGAAAGAAAAACATTTTAGGTTTAACTTTCCACGCTTGAAACTGAACTAAAGTAAACCAGGCCAATAACTAAGGAAAGATGAGACTACAAAGATTTGAAGAAAGTTTGATGCAAACACAATGCCTATCATCTTCTCAATGGCCTCCTTTCCTTCGAAAGTTTGATTCCATCATGAGACATGTAGCAAGTACTATTTGCACCTTCCATTACATGACCCACAATAACTGTAGTCTAACAATAAATATCTAGTAGATGGATTAATTTTTTTTTTTTAAATTGACATGATATATTTCCCCAGTCTATGTATGCGTGGTATGTAGTGGCAATTTGGTAACTACTATAACATTAGAGTAAAATCTATAAGTTATGATAAACGCTAAAAAGTCTACTCACTGTGCTTATTTTCTATTTATGAGTGTTACCAGTTTCCTTGGTAAATTTTGAGAAAATAGCTCATCGATTCTCACTTTAAAAAACAGCTATTCCTAAAAAATAACATTGTAGTAAAAATTACACCCCCTTCCCAAAACCCTATTAGATAAAATTATAAATTATAAACTTAAAGAGTAAAAACAAAAAAATAATAACTGTGGAAGTGTACAACAATCCACATTTACAAAATATAGCACCGTTAATTGAATTTGTTTCTGGCAGTTGGATTCCTTAAAGTACCAAAAGAAAGCTGCTAGTTGTGGTGTACACAATTGTTCACTTGAAGGAAAAAAAATTAAGGTTTAAAAATAAAAGATTGCAGTATTAGCGGATAGATTCAAGCTCATGTAAACACACCTGAAATTAACCTTATCAGAAGAAGTAGGCCTACTGTTATCGCTTTCGATTTGAGTACAAGCACATTTTCGGCAGTTTTCGCCATCCATTACATTTCTTCAGTTAAATAGATATATTACTATTGTTTTTCATATATTTATAGATATAATATAAACACTAAAGCTGCATATGTTGGTAACACAAATCAGATCTATAGTTTTCAAGATAAAAAAAAATAAATAAAAAAATTAAAAAAAAAAAATGGTGAAAACCAGTAAATAGTGTTGTAAAATAAATAATGTTTATTTAAATTTAGTAGAATTCATATTATACAAAAATAATGTATGTTGCATCATACACCAGTTAAAAGGTAATTTGTAATTGGTGTTAGCTTACAGTTTATTAATACACCAATAAAAGTTACTTGTAAAACTAAACATATCTAACTAATAACTTTATTGTACATGAAATTCTACAACTTTTGGTATAGTTGCAGCCATAATGGTCCATCGGATCTCACGTGAAAGCCATTTAAAAATTGAAAATAATTTTTGAGTACTAATTTTTTTAGTAAATTTTAATCTTTAAAGTGCTGTTGCCGAATAAAAGTCCTCATTTTAGTACTTACAACTAATGATATATCTGTATAATTTTCTCCACTAACTAACCATGTAGGTTTTATCAAAATATTATCACTAATTATTGATCCAGAGGTAAAAAAATGACTTAACTACAAGCAAAACTGAAAAAACTCTATTTTTGGCTTTAAATATGAAACGAATAGGTTTTTGACCTATCTTTATATAACATTTTTTTCTTGTATTGACCCATGGAACCGTTTCCCGAAGTTTGTCAGGGTTCCCATGAAACACCCTGTATAGTTAGACTACTATAGTGTAGAACAATGATTAGAGGAAGTTTGGAAATTCAGTGCTGGATCGTGCGGAGCGGCTATCCAGCAAACCGTTACTTTTTCATCGATGGAATTCTTGGAAGGCGGGAACTACAGAAAGAAGGAGGGAGTTAGGATTTTTCGACTGATTAGGAATATACGCAGCAGAGGTTATATAGTTGCTCCCCATAATGAGACACAATTTTAAAATATTACAAATACATTTCATTACGAAGGTGTAAGTTAATAACGTCTTAGCTATTAATAACATCAAATTCAAACCACAGATAAATTGAAATTCATATTGTATGGTCAAGCGAACTTCCTATTATAAATGAGTAGTTTAGTAGTAAAGTTGAGTTAATTCAGTATTAAATTTGAGACAATTTAGACTACGTATTACTTCCAAGGGGAAAAAGTGTAAATATATAACTAACAACTATGTACAAGAAATACAATATTATTATTAGTGTTACACGAAATTTGGCGACACCTTAACTAGCACACTTTAGGTAGTCTCCGCTGGTTCCAGTAGTTCGTTTCTAAAATCAACATTCAATAGATTCATCCTTAATCAAGCAATGGCGTCATGTTGAAATTTACTACTATAGCATTTTTTATTATAGGCCCCTCACTTTGCGGCGCTACTGAACTGACAAAAGTAATACTAAAAATTAAATGAGCATATCAACGTGTTTCTCATTAAATTCCCTGTATAACCATTATATAGTTTATATTTTTAAAACATTTTGTTAAATGGAAAAATAACGATGGAAGGTAAAAAAACATGGTTTTGCTGCCGTTTTTTATAAACACGCGTCTTTAAATTTGCGTAGTGTAAAAACTAAGAGTGCTAAAGTATTTTCCTGTTAGGGGTTTATTATCAGTATTATTGTTAACAACATACTCAAGTTTCGTAATAAAATAACCACTAAAACAATTGTTATTAACGTTTTTGTGAATTATTGATATCTCCTTAAAGGATTGTTATAGATAATTGCAACTTTCACTGGCATTTTAAAAATATGTAAATAAACTCCAATGTAAGAGTTGACATTGTAATTATTTGTATTACAAATATTTTATTGCACAATTTTAAACAAAGCATGTTTTTGATCAGCTGGCTACGGTTAACAGCGAGGGATGTACAGTCAGTTTATACTGGGTTCATTTTTTTACAGTAGATCCAGTGGTCTCGGCATTGTTGAATTTAAAACTTGTGTTAATCGTGTATCAAAATGTTTATTTAAAAGTTAAAAATCCGCCTTCGTTACGACTCACGCAATATAGAGTTCTAATTATGTAAGAAAACTAATGATTATTGGTTTAAAATAGCTTTTAAAATACAGTGTTAAATACATTTCAATTTCAACACTCCATCAAAACAGTTTATAATCAAATAGTAACTGATAGATGTAAACAAACCTGCAAAGATATGTTATATTATACGAAGATGAACCATTATTTATAACTCTAAACGTCTAATAATAATATATAAAAAGCCTAATTCAGACATATGTGAAATCCATGCAGCATTGCAATGGAAGAATGTTTCTCATACCTGTAATATTGTGTTTGGGTGCAATGGCACTGTAACCGTGTAATTTAAACTTCGCCACAGTTATTGTGACCAGGCTCTTCACCTCGTCTCGAGTGTTATAAAAAACGCAGTAGGTAGGTAATGTGTGTGTGAGAGAGAACGAACGAAGGATTTGTTCGTAATAAGGTCACGTACGAATAATACAATAAATTGAATAATGTTTAAGCACAGATTTTTAAGATAAGTGAAATCTAAGCAACAGTTCTACTAAAAAAAAAAAAAAATTGTTCCCATTACAACCAACTCGCAAATACAACAAAATTTTTAAATTTGCTGAGTTCCGTCTTTTAATCAATTAAACCTCTCATATATTTACTATCTGTAATATCTTTGCTTCTCAACATGTTACTATTTTAAATTTAGTTTAGATTTAATGAGTTATTTAAAATTAGTACAGTATCATTTTGTTTAATTATTTAAAGTCACTTTTGCATACAATGACTTATAGAAAATGATTTTTGGTAGAATAAGAATTTATTGTGTAAAAAATAATGTTCATAGACTATAATTTAAAATAATGGATTGTCTTTAAATTATTTACTAAAACATGAAATGAATGATGATCACATGGCCAATTGGATATTGATCGACAACTCCTTAAATAATTTATTTTCGGTTTGACTACTTAATTGTTTTTTTCAAAATGATTTGATTTTCACAGTAAAGTTGATATGTTGAACAAATTAAAACTTTAAAAAAATATGTTTTTATAAGTTCCGTCATTATAATGTCGGTCATGATATAGGCGGATTTTTAATTTTTGCCTACATCAAATGTTCTGATTTTTTGAAACATACTCCAGTACATAGACCTGGTTTGGAATCACATTTTTACTAGGGGTGTGCCCGTTAACGGGTTACAGCTAACCGTCAACGTTGACCTTCGTCAACGATCAACGCAATTGACGAAGATGTGCATTAACTGCTAACGTTGATCATTTGCTTAGTGATTGCAGGTGACGCATCAGTGGTTGTTTGTTAGCAACAGCGGCCCACTCGATGTGCGCACACCCAGCTACACGTACGCCTCTCAGTCGTCTGTTAGTTTAGTTGAGCAACTAAAGCGAATCAATTAACCTCAACATTTATTCATCAACGAATCAATGTATGTTTCTGCTGTAGCCTACTATTTTACCGTTTGTTTTTTACTAAATCTAAAACTGTATAAAACGAAGACTGGATAATACGAACATAGTGTGGTGTAAATAACTTTAGTTTTAGCTGATATTTTTTACTACCAACTGTAGCCTACCAACCATCTATTGATAAAAATATTTTTCATATTTATTTGTATGGGGTTTTTGCTATCCTTTGAAACGATCATATACTAAATTTTAAACTTATTGTTGTAACAGAAATATTAGAATATAGTTTATGGTAGTAAATAGTAATA
Organism: Aphrophora alni; assembly: GCA_963513935.1. Classification (NCBI taxonomy): domain Eukaryota; kingdom Metazoa; phylum Arthropoda; class Insecta; order Hemiptera; family Aphrophoridae; genus Aphrophora; species Aphrophora alni. Next base: position 49,789,213 of record OY740774.1, read on the forward strand.
CAAATAACTCCAAAACTTATTCCTCTGTAAATAATCAGTTAATTAATCAGTTATTAGAATCAATTATTACAATAAATTCCAAAGCGTGATAAAATAGGCGATTCTAAGAAACAGGCGACAGTCAATTAATTGATGATTAGAGCCTTCTCATTTCTCACTGAACATGTGCACTGCACACCTGCACAGTGCACACCTGCACACTGAACAAACAAAGACACTTGGTCTTCTGTTCTGTATGGCAGGTTAACATTAGCAGTTTTTTTCACAGTTAATCACGCTCAACATTAACTGGTGTTGACGTTGACCATTGTTAGCGTTAATACCCACCACTAATTTTTAAAGTAGAATTTATTTCTTTGGTCTCCTTTTCACTCTGGTTAGTGTACACTCCACAATTTTTAATTTTCTTCTCTTGAAGAGGATATATGTGATACAGTTGCCTTTTAATCATTCCTCTTCTTCAACTAGTGATGATCTGTGTCTTTTATTTTCATCTCTTACTTCTCCCACTAATTGCTTGATAAACTTTTACCTAAATCATCTTTGTCTTACTTTCTGTTTTTGAAATTTACCCATGTTGATCAACAAATATGCATGAACAATCGAAGTTTCCAGCAGACAAAAAACTTTTTGTCACCATTTAGTAGATTTTCTAGTATTGGCATATAACAATATTTACTGGTCTGCAATATCTACTCCATTCATCAACAGTTAGACTTATTACCACTATTGGCTTCTTTATATCTTCAATAATTCTTTTTTTAATCCGTTTCACAATCTTGTTAAGTCATCATACAGTAAGTATTGTCACATCATTGGTGTTTTTCTAAAGTAAAAGAGAATATTTTCTCAAATGTTCTGAAAGCTTTTATTTCTCCTTTTTTCATTTTGATTGTACATATTTCTTTTTCTCCATTTTATTATTTTTTCCTTTTTCAGTTTTCTTATTTGTAACTGCTATTTTCTTCCTTTTTGGTCTCACTCGAGGAGGTAAGCATTTTCTGTTCCTTAGAATTTTTCTGGTTTTTTATACATTCATATCATACAGTGCTAACAGCAAATCTAAATAAGTGTAAAAAAACGGTCAGTTTAAACATTGCACATGAAGTCCTTCAACGTTGCCATAATTTTGTTGAAGTTTTTTACTTAGTATAAAACAATCTATTGGAAACACCTAACTCTTGTCTTTCCATAAGATCAGTGGTTTGTTTATCAAAGTAGGGCTTTAGTACACAAATATATGCAGTACCTTATTCTCATAATGCAAAAATATTTATCCCCCCCCCCTAGGTGGTTTATCCTTATTCCAAATAATCAACTTAGTTCGTTTATCCTTATTATAAACCTTAACAATTAATTTTCCGAATCCCATGGTGCTTCAGTGAATACTTTGTTTTGAGGAATATAGTTATGTCTAAACTTTTTTTTTTCCAAATGAAGCACAACTCTGCACTTTTTCAGAACATGACATGGTTCTTTCTAAAGGACCAGTTTACGGAGATCATCATGGAGATTCAAAAATACTTGATTGAAACTTTCTCTGGAAAAAATATCCTTTAAAAACAGTCGCTAATCAACTAAGTTTAAGAAATAATCTTCTAGTTCTGGCTTATTGTTCATTGCCATGTGTTATCAATACACCTAGAAAGGGTTTAATTTCCTTGACCACCACATAGATTTTTCCTTTAATGGAGTATTTAAAAAATAAAAACTTTTATTCTGAATGTCGGAATTATGAACATTCCTTAAGATTTAAGGAGCCCTAAGGAATCACTTAACTGTTCCTTTACACTAAGGCATCCTTTAACCGACATATTTTATAACACTTCTTAACATTTTCTTTCCTTTAGTAAGTTATCCTTTATAAATGAGCAATTGAAGGAACCACATCATAAATATCAATTATGTCATGAATAAGAACCAATGAGAGTTCAGTAATCGCTACTACTGATTGTTCATTTAGCTAACCAACTGTCATCTGTCATTTGATAATCACTGATGTGCCATGTGTTCATACGGTTGATTTATTTTTATTTGTTCGATGATGAATTCAAATTACAAGGAGAAAGATCAGAAAGAGAAAAAGCATTTTCTAATTTAAAAACAATATTTGGTTAAAAATAGAAAACATTAATTGAGAATAAAAGCAAAGGTAGACCAATGTTTAATAGAAATATGACGTATCGTCAAATTACATTTTTCGGTAATTATGTAGGTCTACTAAACAAAAAAGTTCTAATTTCAGTAATAATTTCCCATATAATATTATTTACTATTGTCTTCAATATATTTATTTACTGCTACATTTATCTCATGAAACTTTAAACAAACATTTTATTTTCGACTTTTTATCAAAATTAACAAGAGCATACAATATCAGAGAGAAATGGTATTAAAAAATGTATTAACTTATAAAATTTTAGACATTATTTTGATCATCATTGTATGATAAAACTTTCATTATTATTTATTTTATTTATATTGAATTTTTCTTTAAATTTTATTGTTTTCTATCTCGGGGGTTTGGTTGGTGCCGGCTTATCTTCAAGAAATCATTAATAAATAGGAAAAAAAAAATAATAAATCAAATATAACATAAAAAAAATCAATCAATAACTATAAAAATGTATTATCGAAAATAACAAAAAAAATATATATATTAAAAAAATTATCAACACTTTCAGTTTCTCTTCTTAATCAATTAAACAAAAAAAATATATATTTAAACAAAAAAATAGTTCAATCTCACCAATAGCTGTAATATTTTCTTTTCTCAAAACTGTTTCTTGGTTATTGTTTATTTTAATATTTTTGATCCTTTATCCATATTTTTACCATTATTTTACTTTTTGAATTGTATTTTACAAATTATAACATGTCCACTTTTCCTTCTTAAATTATTCACCTTCTTTTTTCCACAATTATTTAAATATTTTGTTATGATTCATTATTTGACCATTTTGTCTTATTTAACCTTAAATATATTCCACTGCACTGTCTATATCACACATTAAAACAGGAAAGAAAATTTTTCTCTTCTTCTTCCTCCTTTTCACTGTTGTTTTCCATCACATGTTTTACTTGTTGTTTTGAACATATGTTTTCTTCCTTTTACTGATTTGTTAACTAGATCCTTTATATATATATATTAATAAATTAATTTAATTTTTTTAATTCATATATTTAAAATAAGTTAATGAAATAAAATTTTTAAAAAAAAATGAAATACTTGAACAAACTCCATATAATACTTGTCTTGATCAATAAATTTCCAAATTTATGCTCTTTGTATAGATCCACTTTTCAACATTATTTTGAATTGTTATAATTATCCCTTTGTTTATTTTTCCTGAAAATACTAAGTATTTGGGATTTTCAGGGAATAAATCTACTATGAAAATCAATATTATAATTAATGGTCTAACAGGTGTTGTCTGTTGGTGAAATGTTGTATTTTCTTTACACCGTCGGCCGTCGACATCTTCTGTGCTCAGCAGTTTCCCGACTGAGGCACAGTATTGGTTGGGCTTTGCTCAGTCTTATTAATAGGTTGCAGATTTTCTGCAATTGTATGACATACATTTATCTGTTCCGTCATAGGATATATTCGATTCCTAGGACTTGTTGTTTGTATCTGTCCTTGCCTATATTCATTGTTTACATTATTTTGATTATCTCGATATGATTGATGTGATAATGGTGAAGAACGATATTGTTGTGGTGGATTTATTGCTCGGTATTGTCTGTTTGGATACTCATTATCGTGTAGAGGTCTAAATGACGGTTGAAAATTTCTTGGGTTTTGTATGGGTTGTCTTTGGGAATATTGAAATTGTGAAGAAGGATGAGATTGGTAACGTGTCGATGTTAACGATTGTGGTTCTCGGTATGATGTTCTATTTCTCTGTTGGGATGATATATGAGTAGGTTGGTCTCTTCGGACCCTTACATGCGAATCTTTTAAATCTTCTCTCTGTAATAAGAGTTCAAATTCCAGGATATTCTCGATTCTTTGTACCCGCCTTGCATCTCGTATGATTTCTTCGAAATGATCTGATAAACACGTTATAATTTCCTCTTCGGATAGTGGGGGTTGCATCGCTTTTAAAATTATCACCCTTTCCATAAAATATTCTGACCGATTCAATTTTCCGTTATGTCGAAACTTCTCCACTTCCATCCTTTGTTTAATGCCTCTTTGGATCTCGCGACTCCAGTATTTTTTTATAAAAACTTCCTGAAAGTCTTCCCATTGTTTAATACCATCTCTCACAAGTGTAAACCATCTTGCCGCATGTCTTTCTAGGCATAATTCAAGTGTATCTATAAGATAATCGGCTGACTTCGTGGTATTATTTTGATTAATCTTTCGTTCGTAGAACTTTCGAATCTGTTGTAAATGTTCCATCGGATTATGTTCTCGTCCATGGAATTTTGGTGTATTGTTCTCAAAGATATTATTTGATGATCCGCTGCAGGTTATGTATATCTGTGGTTGTTCATTTGTTTCATTTTTCTTAAAACTATTTCCGATGTTATTTACTCTTTCATTTTGTTCAGTTATTAAAATATCCAGGCGCTCTATATGCTGACCGTGTTCTTTATTAATTGTTTGTATTGTGTTGATTTCTTGTTTTAGTTCTGTACTTAAATTTTGGTATTTCATCCGATTATCTTCCCTTACTGATTTTTCTGTTTGTTCAAGTTGCGATTCTATTTTTTCTTGAAAGTTGTTATGTCGTGTTTTAACGTCATCAAGTATTTTCTCATATTTATCCTTATTTTGTTCTTCTACTTTTTTAAAAATCTTTTCTTCTATTTGATCTATCCGGTCATTTAAATTTTGGAATTTTTTGTTCTGTTGGTCAAAACGTTTATCTAATTGTTGATTAAGTTGTAGTTTAAGATCATCGGATTGTTGTTTTAATTGGTTCATAAGTTGGTTAAACATCTGTTCAATGGTGAATGGTGATGTTTCTTTTTCTTCCATTTCACAAACTCTGATTGGATCAGGAATAGTTTCAAAGTTGTTATTGTGGAAGCTTACCCGAAGGTTTGTAGTTGACGGTTCTTCATCACCTATAAGATTATTGCCTATTTCCTCCTCTCCTTCTGACCGTTCTCTACTGTCCACATCTTCTGTCCGGTAAAATTGGTTATCAGGAATCCACGACCCCTGCCTCCTTTCGTCTTCCATATCGTAGGTTTGTTCCGCGATCACGTCTTCTTGTCGACGGGACGAGGACATGTCTGGTAAACCTTCAGATTCACGGGCCTTCTGGGTTTTTGTAATATTTTTGCGAAGATTATATGAAAATTGTTGATCCATGGTGATAATCTACAAGTTTTTATTTGTTATATAAATTATAAGTTTTTTTTTTTTTTTTTTTAATTTACACAAATATTAAATTTTAATTTTGAGAGAATAATTTTTAAGACTTCTTTGAAAAAGCCGATACGTTGAGCGCCAATATGATAAAACTTTCATTATTATTTATTTTATTTATATTGAATTTTTCTTTAAATTTTATTGTTTTCTATCTCGGGGGTTTGGTTGGTGCCGGCTTATCTTCAAGAAATCATTAATAAATAGGAAAAAAAAATAATAAATCAAATATAACATAAAAAAAATCAATCAATAACTATAAAAATGTATTATCGAAAATAACAAAAAAAATATATATATTAAAAAAATTATCAACACTTTCAGTTTCTCTTCTTAATCAATTAAACAAAAAAAATATATATTTAAACAAAAAAATAGTTCAATCTCACCAATAGCTGTAATATTTTCTTTTCTCAAAACTGTTTCTTGGTTATTGTTTATTTTAATATTTTTGATCCTTTATCCATATTTTTACCATTATTTTACTTTTTGAATTGTATTTTACAAATTATAACATGTCCACTTTTCCTTCTTAAATTATTCACCTTCTTTTTTCCACAATTATTTAAATATTTTGTTATGATTCATTATTTGACCATTTTGTCTTATTTACCTTAAATATATTCCACTGCACTGTCTATATCACACATTAAAACAGGAAAGAAAATTTTTCTCTTCTTCTTCCTCCTTTTCACTGTTGTTTTCCATCACATGTTTTACTTGTTGTTTTGAACATATGTTTTCTTCCTTTTACTGATTTGTTAACTAGATCCTTTATATATATATATTAATAAATTAATTTAATTTTTTTAATTCATATATTTAAAATAAGTTAATGAAATAAAATTAAAAAAAAAAAATTAAATACTTGAACAAACTCCATATAATACTTGTCTTGATCAATAAATTTCCAAATTTATGCTCTTTGTATAGATCCACTTTTCAACATTATTTTGAATTGTTATAATTGTAAAAATCAAATGTCTTTTCGGCATCCCTCAGGTATCTTCTTGTTACTTGGGGTGGCACTTCATTCTCGTCAAAAATTTCACTCTCATCACTACCCAATTCAACATCACCAGTTTCCAAATGTAAGCCTTCAACATTTAGCACTGTTCATAAATCATCATCACCAATTTAATTTCTTACATCTTGTTTAAACTGTTCAGTGTTCACTTACATTAAAAGTAATCACTTTAATGTTCTGATCACTACGGTTTTCAAATTTGTCTCTCATCATATCACATGTATCAAGATAATTATTCATTTCTCAAATACATAAAACTGCAACAGAAAACATATTAAACAACTAACACTTTAGAATACAGCTCGAGATTGATGCCTATTATTTACATTATTTTACCCCAAAAATGAAAGTCATTGTCTACCTATAAAACATAAAATTCATTTACATCAATATTTTCCACAAGATTTCACTACTATACAGAGAGAAATGGAATATTTATGATGAATTGAAATAAAACATATTTGGGAAACCCAAATTTGGTGGCCAAATAAAGCAGCGATATTGGCCTCTCAAACGGAAGGTGATGGTTGAAGTCATCCAACCTGAGATGACTGTGAAAATCAAAACCACTCTCAGATATTGGATTAAATTACATTACATTGAAACCAAAGGTTAAAGAGTTAAAAAGGCCCTGGCTCTGCGCCTATTGTGGAATTAAGCCTCTTAATTAATTATAAATCAGTAGATTATTCCCTTATATAAGTTTTAGTAGTCCAATCATCAGCTTGTTCAGCGAGAGTTCACCAGGAGTTTGGAAACTGAACACACTATGCCTCTTGCTGGCAAGAACCCACAACCATAGACTATGTGGCCTGTGGTGTCCTCATCTAACCTGCACACTGTTTCCCTGTGGTATTTTCCTATCTTATGTAAGTGAACCCTCAAAAAATAAATTCCATGATTCACCTGAGATGCCCTCTGCCCAAGGTCAATACTGTCCCTCCAAGTCCACCTGTACATGGAATCATGGGAAGCATTGTCAAAAAGTCCCTAATATTGAAAATAACACCAAGGGCATAATCGTTGTTTTGCAAGTGTCTCTTTCAAACTTTGCATTAGACTGTGTAAGTACACTCTCACAACCTCTTCCTGACTGGTAATCTTGATGACCTTCTGTTTATAACCCCCTGACATGTCTCTGTAACAGTATCTCAAGTACTTTCATAATGAAAGAAATCAGACTAATCGGTCTATAAAACTCTTGGCCTCAACATAAGATATGTGCCTTGGCTTATCACTTGGGCTGATTTTCATAATTGAGGTACAGATCTGATGTGTAAACCAACACGGAATAATTTACACAAAATAGGAGCAATAAACTCCACTCAATGTTGCAGTAAGGCCGAAAAAGTCCCATTTGGGAAAGGTGATTTGAATGGGTTAAACAAGACAATGACCCAACTGATTTTTCATTATCAAATATCTAGTTTATGATACACTAATCATACTGAGTTGGATACCTACAAGGGATGTCTGACCCTCACTTCCCGCCAGTATTCCTGATCATTGAGTCAGGAAAGTTTGCCTAAGTAAAAACTAACAAAACCTAACTGTTTCTTGCCTAGTCTTTTTATACTTCCCATTTGAGCCAAGCAGACCTAGTGGTTTTAGATCAGAGGGAAGAATCTTACGAAGTCATGCTCTTTGAGAAGTGTGATCTACCTGCTCACAGAACTTCTTCCAAGAGACTTGCCTTGCCCTATTTAAAGCTATTTTGTACTAGGTTAGGGTCCACTGATAAACCTCCTATCTATTGTATCGTTTGGCTGTATTAAAGAGCTTCTTAACTTGTCTTCTTTGATTAGAATGTGATTGAGACAACCATTGAGCATGAACTGCAGTCACGTGAGGACAGTTTTCATGAAAAGAGTCCAAAAAATAGCCATCTACCTACTAGCGGCCAACTCCAAAAGTTTATTACAAAATTAATCTCTCAAAGACTTGAAGAATATATTTAAGGCTATCCTTGTATGACCTCCATCTAGAATTACGAAAAATATCAAATGATCTGTATTTTACTCAGAGTTTAATAATAATGTGTCTGTGACATTGATTGCTCACCTGACACATACCACTTGCTTAAAATGGTGATTATGCCACTAGTTCCAAGTAACAAAAGTAGGTGTATTCTCTTCATTAAAAATATAAAGATGTATTAGATGCTACACAATATAAGAGAGTAAATACTCACACCTATTGTTCTTAATGTTGCTCCTCCACAATGTGTGATGAATAGTCGTCACCCTCAAGGGCTCACTATAGTAAGTATGTGCTTGGCAATCCTAAGGGAACCTAGCTAGATCTACTCTTTGTTTCATGTAGTCTTGGTTTAGATCCCTCTCTGTCAAATTTCCTGTCATGTCTTTCTTGATCAACTCCTTTTATTTTTTTATCCTGATGCTATTAGAGTATTCGAGTTCTCTATTGTATGTAATTTTCTTCCTTATTTTATAAGGTGATGATAACCGAGAGGTTTTTTGCCTTTAAACAACAAGGAAAAAATTAACTACCCTCAGTTTTAGAGAGGCCTAGATGAACCTCATAGCTTGAAGAGCTTCAGTGAAACCTCATCAATCACCTTCGTTAGATTCCGGCCTAGCTCATATAACTTTCTATTGACGACTGCATCTTTAGCCCCTTGTTCTGAGTTTTATCATCTGCAGCAATTTATCTATTGGTTCTCCAGCAATTTCTTGACTGCCTCATCTGCCCAAGTCACAGGTCCTTTTTGCAGTTCTGTACCCCTTACTAACTTCTTTTATAAATTGTACCCCTGGACTATAATCCGTATCTAGTGAAAGTCTATAGTCAGTAATGAGGAATCAGTACAGTAATAGGGTTAGCAATTAATACAGTTTACAACTATATGAGTAGTATATTTTGTGATTACATTTTAACATTTCAATACCTACTAAATATAAAATGTAATATAAAGTACTTTATTAATAATAAAACCAAAAAACAAAAATTGAATAATAAGTTCTATCATTTGTTTTATTATAATTATAAAGAAAAAATTACTTTAAATTGTAAACATAACTGTATAGTATAATCTATTCAGTATAATATATTTTATTTTGTTCCTGTAGGTAAGTGACCATTCACTTTGATTGTATTTATCATCAAAATCAGTAACCTAACTATAGGCCTACATTAATTAAGCACACAATGCTTATACTAGTGGTTGACATACATTACTAATTTTAATACACAAGCAAGGTTTTGTATTCTGATAAAATAAAATTACAATTGATTACATTATTTACAATTTAATTTCCTAAAACAAACGTTTAAATAAAAAAAAAAAAGTTAATATTTTACAAAGAGTGACAAGAAGGAAGCTTTTTATAGTACATAATAATATGCGTAATAAATATTTATATAAACAAACTCAACTTGTATATTTTTAAAATTAACCCTGTAGCATGTCCTCGGTTTCTTCTGATTTCCATTTTTCCCTAAAAAAAACAATGTGAGTTATAATGAAATCTCAAACACATTGTTTAAAGTACAATACAAGAAATTTGAAATTCAGTTGTATTTTGATCTAAGAAATAAAAATGAATAATAATTAATGTACAAACTTTATTACTTATATACAAATCACATGCAGCTTTACATATCTGGTATTACCATTTGGTACTATGCAACAATTAAGATAAATATTATATGGCTTTAAATAACAAATATTACACATGATTCTTAAATCTGGTCTGAGATACAGTATCAAAACCAATCTAATACCAACCACTTTTATTGGGTAATTTCCAAAAACGGAATTGTCTAAGCCTGGCATAGGTTGATCCTAAATGTGCTGTCAAATTAAAAAGGTGGTTGTGTCATCATAATACATATTGTCTCTAATGTAAACCAACCAATTTACAATTTTAGTAAAACATTTAATACAGAGATATAAAGAAACCTCTATTCAATAAGATCATGTTAGCAACTTGACCCTAGAGGTCTCTTGTAAATGCTCAAATATCAAATATTCTAGGCAACTTCAGATAAAACATTTTTTTAAAGCGACTTTTGGTATTAAATTGTCATTAAAAATTATTTAAGGAATTACAATAAGTATAGTTATTGGTGAAATAAATGTTGCTTGAATATATATTTATTATATATTCAAGCAACATTTATATATATAACGAAGAAAAAATATACAGTTATTTACATACATTTATATACATCCTAAAATAATTATGGTACATGGACATGAAATATCAATTATAGTTTGTTCGATGCTCAAGTTTATAACGTTAAATTATTAATTTGAACTAGTTATCAGAAATTATTATTAAACAAATGTTCACTTTATGTTTATAAAAAAAATTAAAATTATAACTAGTTCAGGTCTAATTTCATATTAACCCTATGGTTAATTTCAAATTCAATATATAGGCTAAGTCTTTTATTGTTAAAATATTTAAATCTTTGAATACTGTTTTATATTAATTGTCAATTTTTTTTTTATTTACGTAATTGTTTATTAAAAAATATATATGTTCAATTGATACTAATAACGTTCACATCAAGCTAATTAAATGGAATTGTCTCACCCATTTATCGTCTGATCATAATAGGCCTGTCTTTATTCATAATAACATCCTTTTCTTTTACGATAATATTTGGTCGAATAACTCTCCTGGTTTAGAATTTATCTCTGGAGCTCTTCTTAAAATTTAGAGCTGATGAAAAATACGTATGCTGCGTTTGAAGTCTGGATCACAACTAATTAACAAGTAGTTTGTAGCAATTTTTGATCTATTTTGCAATTCATAAGGTCTCTCTAGGAATATACCGTGGTGTCTAAATCGTTGCACTTTACACTTAATTGCACTGCACTTCTCAAGTATTTATAATATCTCAATTAGTGATTTTATTGCTAAACAATTTTTATCTAACTAGGGGAGAGTGGGGGAATTTTGCGCTGTTATACCATTTCATCATACTGTCAGATTACTGTAATATTTTCAGCCATGAAAATATTTTTAAAAGTTATATTAGAATGTGTGTAATGTTGGGTAATTTTTTAATTATTTTTTTCCAACTATAAACTTTTCAAATAAATATATTTATAAAACCTTACACTTGCGCGAAATTCCCCTCACCATGGGGTAATTCTGCGCTTCAAATGGGGTAATTTCGCGCGCATTGCAGGGTCAAAATAAATTATTTTATCTTTTTTAATATATTTTATTATAATAATAATTTTGTTATTACACAATTTCACTATTGAAATAAATCAACAATATACATACAGGGTATACTTTTAATAACACACGATAAATAAAAATATTAAAGCAAAAAAACTAGTGAACAGTTGTTAAGTTAATTCTTTCTTCGTCTTTTCTTTTTCTCATTTTCCTTCTCTTTTTTCTTTCTTGCACATCTGTCACACTTATAATCTTCTGCGCTATCCCAACCACTGCAGTCAGCGTGCGCCCAGAATCCACAGAGAACACAACGATACCATAGTTCGTTGTCCCTTCCACCTTCCTCGCAGTAGAAACAAACTTCATTATTTTTATCTGCCAGATCTAATTCTATATCGTCTAGTTCATCGTCATCACACAGCTCGTTAAGTGGAATATCGGATTCATCAGATGACTTATCAGTCTCAAGTTGTTTTGTAAAGAGTTTTCTTTTTTTAAATTTTGTTTAGTTTTGTCTTTAAAATTTAGCTTTCTTTTCAAACACCTTCTCTTTTTAAACTTTGAATTTTGTTTTTTCTGCGGGTCAATTTTGCTTTTGTTCTTGCTTTCTCTGTCCTTTTTCTTTTTCTCAAGCATCAGTTTTATAGGAGTGCTCATGAGAATTTCAGAATGTAGTTTTTTGTTTGATGAGGCAGCAGCTTTGTTTTTAACATTGTGTTTCGGTATTGGTGCTAGTTCTTGAACTGAGATATTCGATTGTCCTGGAAGAACATCTTTATTACCAGGTTGAGATTTTGACGGTCCTGGAAGAGCTTCTGCAACTTCTAATTGAGGCCCTGATGGTGCTGGTAGACGGTTTGAATGATTAGATGATCGTTTAGTCATAGATGGTGTTTCTGGGTCATCTTCAATTACGAGTTCTCGAAATTCATTTGCAGGGGCAAAATCTTCTGTTGTAAATCGATCAGGGTTCAACGGGTAAATTCCTGCAGTGGAAAATCCCTTGATTCCTTTTTCCATCGTAACTACTTTGATATAGGCCTTATTTAACAATTCAGGAATGTCAGAAGTCATTATTTTTCTATGCGCATGTTGCGTCATAAATAGCCCAACTCCCTTGAAAGGGCACTTTTAAGAGGCCCGAAAAATGTCAGATCTAAGGGTTGGAGGCGGTGGCTTGTATGCAGAGGGATAGATACTACTGTTACGTGATTCTTCTTACACATTTCATGTGCTTCAAGAGTTATGTGACTCCCATGGTTGTCACAGATTAAAAGGATGGGATCATCCTCTGACGGTTTTGTGTGAGCACAAAAATGTTCAAGCCATTTCACAAATAGCTGTTCATTACTCCAGCCGTTCTTTGAACAATAATACAATGCGTCTGCTGGACCACCCTTCTTTTTAAGTGAGCAGCCATTCTCATTCTAGGATATATTATTAGTGGAGGCACATATGACCCTGATGCACTGACACAGCACACTACTGTTATTGTTCTCCCACGTTCAGCTGAAGTAGCTGCCCCGACCCTCTTTTTTCCTTTTTTGGCATAAACTTTTGCCGATTTTTTTTGTACGTTTGATATGCCCGTTTCATCCTGATTAAATATTCTGCTGGGAGGATACGCATGGTTCTCAAATACCGTTTGTAGGTTTTTATAAAACCGTTTGACTTCTTCGTTGAATGAGGATATTCGGTTTATGCTTGTGTTGTCTGGCTCTCTTAGGCTTATTCCAGGGTTCCTTCGAAGAAACACGTACAGCCAATCTTTGCCAGCAATCTTCTTTTCTTTGTCAAAATTTGTTTTATATTGAGTTTCGCTTCAAAGTCAAAAGCTAGTTTCCTAAACTCAATAGGAGTAAGCCCATAAAACATGTTGGCTAGCTTGACAAGGTGATTTGCAAGTTCTTCTTCTTGTGTTTTAGAAAAAATGGGCTTGCAACCTAAGTTGGGCACTAAGGCATCTTTAGCTTTTAGTTTATCCCTTAGAGTCAACTCTGGAATGTTAAATTGTTTCCCAGCCTCCCTAATTGAGCTGCCATCTTTTATGGCTTTGAGAGCTTGAAGAACTGCATCCTCAGTCCAAGACTCCTTTTCGGGTTTCCTACTGTACGTCCGTGGCATCTAAAAGGGAAAAAAAGAAATGTCTGTAACTGACATTAATACAGTTAAGGGGGAAATCCGCGCATCATAGCGGAACGTGCGCGAATTTACCCCAAAGTGACGCTATCGGTTTGTTTACTTATTGTGTAAGACTAGAGTACAGAATTAAAAAAGGCAATGCCATAAAAATAAAGAGAAATAACAGCTCTACATACACTATAAGAAGTGTGTGGATCCGATGTACACGGTAGACACTGTCACAGTTCGTATAAATGTCAAAAACTATAAAACTTTATACAAAAACACAAGATTTGTAGCTACTACGATACACCTTCAAACTGAGTGCCGGGCGGTACTGGACTCGAGTTACCGATGCGGCCACTAGGGCCCAGCACTATCCAGCACCTTGTAGATCGCTCTAGTCAGCTGCAGACTGGATGCGAGGAATTACCCCGCAGCGCGAAATTCCCCCAATCTCCCCTAATAATTATGTAAATTTACATTGTTTTCATAGTTTACATTTTATATTTATTTAACTGGTATTTGGTTTCCCTTACCATATTCATTTATTAACTGAAATGAATTTAATTCCATATTCTTTTATTCCGTGTCGGTCAAGGTTTGAAACTGCGATTGAGATGTATTAAGTCAAAGGGGTGTGGCTAATCTAGTATGCCGTATGCCTATACCGGTCAATGGATTGTTTACTTGAAAACTTTACGAAGCGATTATTAAATTAATAACAGTTTATGTATTAAAACGAATGATGAATTTGAAAGGAGGTATATGGTAGAATCTACTGGTATTGATTAAATTAGGATATTAGGTCTTGTTAATTTATAACCTTGTCGTAGTAAGGTTATGTTAAACTATTTAGCTTTATGAATGGGATCGTATTTAGTTGGTCTTAAAATGCTGATAACTTTCGTTATATTTTGAGTTTTTCCTCAGGGTTTTGAAAATAAATTATGAGATGTAATTTAGAATGGTTCTGTTCATGTTTTACGTCTTATAATACTTTAGTTTAATTGTATTCTTCTGAAATCGTAGTCCTGACTAGGCCTAGGTAGGTTGATATTTTTGACGCTTGGAGTCGTTAACTGTCGGTTGTCTTTAATGAATCGCATTCCATGCTGTACTGATTTATTTAAATAATTTGAATAAATTGTGAGTTGTCTCAGAGGATATTTTAATTATTATTTATGTATTAAAAATATAAAAAAATGTTGAAGTATTTTGGTAAATTATGTCACTTTTAGGCCCTACCTTAAAACATATTGAGTTTTATTAGGCCTGAAATTAACAGTAGTTTGAATGAATAAGTTAAAGTAATGTTACAATAATGTTAAAAAATAACAGCAACATAGAGGAAATAATGAAAGGTTATACCTAAAAGATGTTTTAATTAAATAAATGGCCTTTATTTCCATAAAATAAGGAAACTATTAAATACTGTATAATATATTTTCAAATGTCCGCCATCAGTATAAATAGAGAAATGTACTCTTCTAAACATCTCATAGCATGTCTCATAACATCTCTCATTGCCTTGGGCAACATGTTGTAGTGAATGTTGTTCAGAATATCCACAACATTCGCACTCATTTCTTCTACTAAAGTATACCAAGATGTGTACATTTTTTAAAAATCCTACAGAAAATAATCAAGCAGTGACAAATCTGGAGGTCTCACTGGTCAGGCAATAAGTCCATCCTGCATTCTACCTGTTTGGGAAGTGAACATTTAAAGAAGTATCTCATAATGTCACTGTTGTGAAGAAGAGCTCTGTCCTTACTGCAACATAAGTTGAACTCCATTGTTTATAGGCATATCATCATTATATGACAACAAAATTCCTTCAGGAATTCACAGTACCAGACACCCTTAACAATTTCATGGTAACTTTAAATAAACAAATTTTTTTGTTAAACCACATTTTTAAAACGGACTAAAAAGTATAACATAATTTCTGTAGCGCTGTACAGATTTATAACCTCATACAAATTCCTAACCCCATATAGATTGTCCTGAAAAATTTGTGATTGTGCATTTTTAATAGCTATGAAAATATTCGTAAGATTTAAAACGAAAAACGTGGGACGAATGAAATAGATAATAGAAAATTATCTCCATCTTTTCAATTAGGAGCTACATGACCTCCATTACGAATTTTGAGAGTTTTCTCAACAACAACATCTACTACCTACACTCCTTACTATTATCTATTTCATTCATCCCATGTTTTTTGATTTAAATCTTGCGAATATTTTCATAGCTATTAAAAATTCATAATCACAAATTTTCAAGACAATCAGTCTGGAGTTAGAAATCTGTATGTGATTAAAAACTTGTATGGGGCTATGAGAAATTATTTTATATTTCTTAGTTCGTTTTAAAAAGGTGGTTAAATTTTTTTAAATTTAAATAATTATTTTCTGCTTTTGAGTCCTCGGTTGTGAAATTTTGCAATCGATTTTAAACATCTTGATGAGATTAACAAATCTCCAAAAACTATAATGTGATGCCACTGAATGGTCCATTTTTCTTCTTTTTTTTTTTCATTCTTCTATGTTGTCATAAAAGAAGAAGAAATATGCAGATTCCAACTTCTTGCCTAAAATTTTATTTATAGATGAAACTAAATTTATATGAACAGTCATTGTTGACTTCCATATACAAACATGGCCCCATGATATTATGTACAATTTTCACCAACATCTGCTTTCTCTAATCATGTGGGGTAACAACACTAACTTATTAAATAATAAACTAATTTTGTCTTTTTTTCTATATCCAATACTCAATGGTGAAATATACTAAAATTCTTGAATGTTGATCTTCAAGCTTTACTTGAGGATGTACAACATTTCACACATAACAACATGCTTGATAAAGATTCAGTCCACTTAAGTTTGGATGTTCATGACCGCCTGAATCAAATTCATCCAAATACACTAAGTGGATCAGTTGAGGAGAACTAGTACCACGGCCAGTGAGATCCCTTGACCAAAATCCTCTTGATTTTTCTTTGGACTTATCTAAAGAACTCTTCTTCTTCTTTGCAGTGGATAACTTAGAAGAGCTATGAGTGAGGATAGTAAATGGAATAATTGATAGAATTCAGAATTTTTAACGAGTCCTGAAAGTTGATGAGGAGAAAACTTCAATATTCTGTATTAAAGTGGTTTAAAAAAAAACAATTGTTCAAGGCCTACATTGTTTTGAACTTAATTTAAAATAATTAGGTACCAGTTTTTAACATTTTATCATCTTACAAATAGGTAAATGTTAGATGTGCTTCATTGTGAAATTAATGACAAAAATACAATCTAATACAATGCCTTCATTATTACAAAGGTGGAACACATATTAAATCCAATAACAATAAGAAATAACTAGTATCATAAAGTTTTCGATGTTGTAGACATAACCAAGAAGTGGTGTTTTTGGTTTTTTTTATCGATAACTTGGTTTAAAAAAAGTTTAAAAGAATGACTTTTTATAAAATTAATGGTTTTCAAGATTAACATTTTTAACTGCTGCCAATTTTAACCATATACAAAATAAAGTCTTTGTTTTTAGTGGACTTGTAAAATGTAACATAAACATGTGTACCAAATATGAACTCAATATCTTATTTATGTCCAAAATTTTAAAAAAATGGCAGATAGACTGGAATCAATACTTTTAAAAAATATGTTTATATAAACCTATTTCATTATTTTAACACAAGGAATCACCCCCCCCCCTGAAGTTTGGGAACACTAAGCAACACTTTGTATACGCCATATAATTACAATTTAAATAAAAAATGACTACTATAGAGAGTAATGATTTTTACCTATGCTCTGTTCTGAAGTCAGTGTAACCTTTCCTCCATTTTCTTAAGGCTTCAACTAATTCTGGTTCTGTCATTTCTTTCTCTTGATCAAGTAATGTTACTTCATTATTTTGGGAATCACATTTTAGTTTGTTTTCCATTTTTTCATCGGTTAATATTGGCAGATGTTTTTTGTCAGAAACAACAATCCCCTACACAAATTAATTTAACACAATATACAATTTATTTTTTATATTCACTGCAACTACATATTATTCTAGGAACTAGAGTGGTATGTTTTATTATTATTAGCCTTATTGTTAATTTCTGTGATCTGTAAAAAAATTATCAGAAAAGAATTGAAAAATAATTTGGTGCCCTTTTTCAAAAACTAAATTTTGAACAAATAAATGTAGATAATTTCTCAAAATCTTGGTTGTAGCTATAGTCGAAGCTGCAACAGCACTGTTCTTAACAAAATATAAGAAACTAAAATGTCTTATGCAAACTAAGAAACCTAAATGATTTATTTACAATCATACTATAAAGTCAAAACAAAGTTAAGATATGGCTGCATTTGTTAATTATTTAACTCACTGGCCAAGCAGGTTTTTGTCGTCTTTGGCCTCTGAGAGCAGTAGCCAAATTTCCACAAACAATACCTCCAGACGTTAGCATACTTGGGGTGTCAGAATTCAAGTCCCCGGTTTCTGAAAAATCAGTTAAAATATTGTTTTTTTATTCAGTTTTTAGTACTAGAAAGAGTCTTAATTGTTTAAAGATTTATTTCTCGTAATAGGCTCTACTGATTTTAGGAGTCTAGGAATAATCTATCACTATTTAAAATTCTAATTGATTGGGAACATTGTACATAACTTGTTAAAATGAGCCTCTGTGCTTCAAGTGTTATACTAGAGGAATGCAGTATGGACAGTGCTTGAGTCAACCTCATTCCTCACATCTAGTGTATTGAATATTTGGTTTGTTTACATGGACAGAATGAGGTGTGTTATAAATGTTATTTGTGCATGGAATTTCTTATTTGAATTACCAAATCGAACATATAATTTTATTAGAAATATTGAAACAAAACTAGAAAATTTAAACCAACTTTCAAATCATATTGAGTGTGACTACAGTCGGTACTCGGTGAAATTCCATAATAAGGCAAAACAAAAATGATAAAGCACTTATAATTTCACCTAAGTTATCCATGGTTCTTAGTTGTCTGACGATGCCTAACGGTGAAACAGCTGTAGCAATAAATTGTCGTTTGTGAAATTATAAGTGCTTTATCATTTTTGTTTTGCCCAACTTTCAAATGGTGAAAGTGGAGCATCTCTTATGAAAACATATGTTGTGGGGACATCTATCTTAAGTCATATAGAATTTTTTAAATAATCTACCAGCACAATACAGTATGCAATAAGGTTGAACTTTTAAAATGGACCAAAAATAAAAGAAATATTAAAAATGGCCTATTATTCCATATTAGAAGATGTACATTTTGGTACTTACACCCAATGAAGAATCTCAAGTGAGTGTAGGTACTAATTTAGAAACACTTTAGAATTTAGTGTTTTTTTTTTTTAGTCTAATAAAGTGGAGAAAGTATTTGAAAATTGTATGTCAATATTTAAGGCATGCATGGAAAGGAGTATAGAAACCTTATGCAGTAGAAAGAATGAAACATCTATTTTAAAACCATGGATAACTAATTATTTATTAAAAAAAATTAAATTAAAAAAATAACCTTGGTAAAAAAGTTTGTAAGCATAATCATAATGTCAGTTTAAAAGAGTACTATAACAAGTATAGCAATAAACTGCGTCTTTTAATTAAAAAATCTATAGAAATTAATTTTAATAATAGATTTGAAAGTAATAAAGGTAACTCTAGAGGACAATGGAAGTTAATTAATGATTTAATAGGTGTTTCTGATAGAGTGTCGGTAGACATAAATGAGATTGAATTTCACAGTAAGAAGTATTATGAATCTGTAGATATAGCTAATAGCTTTAATAATTTCATTCTGGATATTGTAGGGTCAATGAGAGATAGCTTCCCAAAGAGAAAGGAAGAAGTTAAACATTTAGAATTAAAGCTTAAATACTTAACTCCTGAGTCTTCGATGTATCTGACTCCTGTTGCAATAGTTGAAATAATTAATACAATAAATTTCTTAAAAAGTACGAAATCACAGGGTTGTGATAAAATCAGTTCATTTACGTTAAAATTAGTTAAATAATATATTAGTCCAGCTCTCGTTTACATGTTCAATTTAAGTTTTTCTACTGGGGTTTTTGCTAGTAAACTGAAACATGCTGTGGTAATTCCAATTTTTAAAAAGGGAGATAGGAAGATATGTTAAAATTATAGGCCTATTTCTTTATTACCGGCATTATCAAAAGTTTTAGAAAATTAATGTATGTACGTCTTAGTGACTACTTTACAAAATTTGAGTTAATTTGTGGAAGGCAATTTGGATTTAGAAAAGGCAAAGGAACGAGTGATGCTTTGATTCATTTTCTGTCGAGAGTATATAATGGAATACATATTAATTATTATGTAGTTGGTTTGTTTTTGGACTTACAAAAAGCTTTTGATACTGTGGATAATTTATTACTCCTTAAAAAGTTAGAATCTTATGGTGTAAGGGGAGTGGTGAATTGTTGGTTTCAGAGTTATTTATCTGACTGAACACAGTGTGTAAGAGTTAATGGTGTTGTTTCTGATATTAAGAATGTTAGTTTTGGGGTAGCCGCAGGGATCTGATTTAGGGGTTTTTCTTTTATCAATATATATTAACGACTTTTGCAGTGCAAGATTTGTCGGTGACCTTACAGCCTATGCTGATGATACAGCGTTGTGATATTCATTTAAAGATTTGGAAGAGGTTGATTTAGCAATTGAAAAAGACATACAACTCATGAGATACAGGTTTAATAGGAACTATATGTATTTAAACATGGCTAAAACAAACTTCATACATTTTAATTTGGGTAGAAAAATTGGAAATAATTTATCTTCAAAATATAGTTATTGTGATTGTAGTCACAGTATTACTTGTAGTTGTAGCAATATTTATGAAACTGAATCTTTGAAATATCTTGGTATTGTATTGGACAATAGGTTGAGCTGGAAACAACATATAACTAACTTAAATTAAAAACCGAATTGAATATTTATATCAGAAAATAAAATTTTCTGAGAAATATATGTCCCATTTGGATGCTAGAAAGAATCTACTTTGCGCTTATTGAGAGCAGGTTACAATATGGCATAGAATGTTGGGGTGGTACTTATTTTGAAACTGTAAAGCCTATATAGTAAGGCTTCCAACAAAAGCATATAGTAAGGTTAATGTTTAAAAAATCTAAATCTGAACATTCCTTTCAGTTATTTAAAAAAGCAAATTTTTTGCCCTTCCGTTCTTTGTATGTATTTAAAGTTTTAAGAATGTTTTTTATTAGGAGCGGGAACAATAAGGTGGAACATATAGGTGATAAACCTATTCTGAGATCTAAATGTAATCATAGGATACCACTACCTTGTAAAACAGCGTAAAGACATTTCTATCTCTATGCTGCACCAAAGTTTTTTTATATGATACCACATAAAATCAGGGAAATGAAATCATTAAAAATGTTTTTAAAACTGTTGAAGAGATTTTTATTTATAGATAAATTAGATAATTGGTTTTAGCATATGTATATTGTGATGTGTGTGTGTGAATGTAGTAGATGAAGTTTAGTTTATTGTGTCTCTTGTGCCTTACAAAGTTATAATCTTTAACTAGCCTGTTGTTTTGCTTTTTGTTGCTTCAGACTGTGAAGTTAGTTTATGTATGATATATATTTTTTTTGATGTTGTTTTATTTGTGTGACAACTAATCACAATTACTTCTAAGAATATTTGTTTTTAGTATAAGGATATCTTCAATTTTTGCTTGTTAAATATTTTCAATGATGATGATATAATAAATATATTATGATGGAGGGTCCAATATAGGCTTTTCCTTAGGACCTCCTACATTTCTCTTGTGCAATTTTGTTTGTGTCAGTTTTTAAATTTTATTTTATTTTAAATAAGCTATTTAGAGTATTGTATTATATTTTTATTTGTTGTGATATGTTTTATTGTGAATTTTGTATTTATTATAGTGTATAATCTTGCACATGAGAAATAAAATAAATAAATAAATAAAATTAAATTATTGTAAATTTAGGTGGACTACGAGGTTTTGTGATAAGTATGGATAGCTTAGATGTTCAAGTCAAGGTGTGGGATAAGTCTGGTTGGCTTAAAATTTCAAGTCAAGATATGAAGGTATGGGATAAGGGAAATGAAAATTCAAAGAAAGATATTCTTTTATTGAAACTGTGGAATTAAAGAGTAGTTTATAAGTATGGTTAATGAAAATGTAACTCAAACAATGATGTCTACAACACCGACAAAACTGGTGTATTCACATTTTTACCTAAAAAAAAATCTTTAGTTTAACATTATGGAAGTTCTGGTCCAGACTATAAAATCATATTGATAGAATGACCTCTATGGTATGTGGCAACACGAGTTGATTGTATACCTTGAAATTAATGGTTATAGGCAAGAGGAAACTACCTCGTTGATTCAAAAATGACTTGTAAATCATAACAAAATACCTGAATGACTGAAATTTTTACTGATTGGTATGTCAATTAATTCATATCAACTGTTAAGAAATATCGACAAAGGGAAAGAAAATCAGGATAATCAATAATCACCCGACACATCATCCTCTAGTATAGTAAATGGAATCCACAGAGATTTTAAGATGCAATTATACTCCAAATATGATGGCAAAGTGTCATTGTAAAGATGAAGAAAATTTTATAAAAGAGATTTATGTTGTCTTTTGCTGGGTAAATAAGTGGAAGAAAATTTTGTTGTTTTTACTGAATAACTCCATTTTAGGATTACACTTTCATGTTATCAGCTGCTTGAAAGACTATTAGAAAAGAAAAATTTGATAAATGGATGGTATACTTAGTGAAGAAGTGAAGATAAAAAAAAGATTAGAAGAAAATGTTAGAGATGAAGTTGTATCATTATTGAAGTCAATACAATTCAATTCTCTTTTATCTGTAATAAATTTATCATGTATCGTAATATGGTATAGACGGATGGACAAGTTTTCAAAATTGGTTAATTTTGCAGAACAACTAGTGAGTTTGTGGTATGGATGAAAAATATGTTAAATAATTATAATAATATTGAGGACATTACATATTGACATTGATATTATTACATTTAGTAGCTTTTTATAATAAAAATATAAATATAAAATTTGTAAAAAGAATTATGTCCACTAACATGTGTTAAAAATCAGTGTACTGACAAGGTAGAAGGATTGAATCTAACATTTATAATTGGCTGAAAGGGTAACGAATAAGAACCCTATAAGTATAGAGGGGATTAGTTGAGTTTTGGGGTGATTTACTTGCTTCCATCTGCCAGGGAGGAAGGTCATGTTTGATTCTCTATCTCACTCTATCAGGAACTTCTCATTTGCCTGATCAGCACTTTGCTTTGCATCAAGTGAGGCGTCCGACAGATGAGCAGTATCAGAAAAAATATTATTTTAAATTTGAAATTCAATAGAATCAATGCTGGTATCAAAAGCATACATTAAATCTACATATTTTAAATATTACAGTTGAACTATACATAAAAATATGATTAACTAAAAGTAATACTAAAATAAATCATTTCAAGTTATGATTATCGCCAAGATCGGTGGAAACAATCTGACAATAAAATTTAGTGACAATAAAACAATTTTGCCAGTTTTTGTAATAACTATTATAATATAAGTAAGGAAACAGTAAAGAACTTTTGAACAATGATTATATATGACTTTTCAACAATTAATTAATTAATTAAATTGGTATGTTTAGTAATGTTGTATATATAAATGTTCCTGTGATTTTTATATTTTTAAAGTAAATAAGTGTCTGTACTTACTTACAGACTGGTGCCCTTAAAATCAATTAACAAATTAAAATCAATGAAAACATTTATTAATTAAAAAATCATTTAAACTTTTTTTAAATAAAAATTATTAAAGAATTTTTTTTTTCTTTTTAGGTTTTTACAAGTAGTTTAGTCTTTATTGTAGCTCATTGTTTTTTGTTTTGTTTTTTTGACTTTTTGGATTATCCATTGTAATAAATTTAAATTAGCACCTTTTACGGTTTTATTTATAAATATTACTTTATAAAAAAAAAAATGAATTTAATGATTTGAAATATTATTTCTCTTGTGAGTTTAAAACTTGCTCAGCATTTATGGGCGCCAGATGTGTTAACGTCAATTTTGAAAAACATGAATTTACTTATTATAAAGATCTCGGGCATGGCTTCTTTTGTAAGTGTACTCACAGTGATTTTTTGGTAGTGAATGAATAACTCTAATGTAGACTGAAATTTTAACATACATTTATTAAAAACAAATTATTTTTATACATTAACATATCATAGAGACATATCATGAAAATAAATATGATTATTATTTTAGTTATTATAATTTATCTTTTTTTTATTTTCTCTGAAGGAGAACTGATTTATTATTCCATGAATTTAAAATTTACTTTATGTTGCAACAAAATTGAATTAAACGATTTTATGAATATAAAATCAATTGAAAGCATTTACTTTTCTTTTCATATAAATTTTACTTTCCTTGAATAAGGATAAATGTCTCACTAGACAGTGGTTAGTCATGTTTATAAAAAGAAATTACTATTTTTTTACAAGTCAAATTTATATTATAAAATTTAAATACTAAGCATTATAAATTTTTTTATCATAACAGAATAAATATTGTGTGTTATTTAACACAAGTTACCAGAACATTTTCACATTGCATATAACTTAAAGTGTTCCTTGTCGTCCTAAGCGATGTCGTCGTTCTGTCCGTGGTGAGATTGTCTGTGCACTTTACGAATGTATATAAGAAAAAATTCTATTAATACTCTAGACCATCTTACAATTTGTAACTGTTCATTATCCGATCGCATTGTCATAACACACGCTAAATATTAATTGTCTGTTCACGTGAAAACATCTAGCCAATTTTAACTGTTCAAACAGCGATTTTAACACACTATGTCCATTCTTTCCGCTAAAAGTCTTTGAACTAAATTCAACTCGACAAATATGTTTCATTACACTCCAAACTAGACTGAGAAAATTATGCATGTTACGTTTTTAACAAACTTTCTAACACCAACCACTAAAGGTCCAACCTTGTTAGTCGCCATACTCAGACTTTTAAAACACATCTAACTATCTCAATATCTCAATTCAGACTGACCAAAACGCATGGTGCTTTTCTATATCCGGCTACTACAGGGTTCACATAGCCTGCTTCAAGGATTGTCTTTCCATTTCCCGCTGACTTCGTGATAAAACCCCTCGCATCTTACTTAATGCACTGTTCAAATACTACGCAAATCACAACTAGTCCTTTTTACAATTTTATTTTCACACACAAAAATATTTACTTTCTTATAGGTAAAATTTCTTAAAATCTCTACATTATTATTTATTTGTGTTTGGAGATCTATAATGATTGAATTTACTTTGTTTTGAATTATGACAAAATCATATCTTTGACTCACGTTTTCCCCCGTCCCATTAAACTATCTCGGTTTCCCTCTAGGATTATTTTTTTAATTCAAATTAACCCTTTTTAGGTATTACACAATGATTTTGCTTTATTCAACATGTATTTCATACATAATATGTCCTTGGCATTATAGCCTAAGCCTTCAGAAGGATACCTCTCCACTTGTCTGTCCTCCATCACCATTTACCAACTTGACACTTAAGTCATTCCCCATATGTGAATATGTCGAGGCGGGGCGATACGAAAAAAGATCCTCGTATTCCCGTGAAATCGCCACATAGGTTTGAAGACTAATTAAGACAATATAAGTGAAGAGTAATCATAATGACCTCTGCTATACAATTTTAATGGCTATTATTTTCACCTCAGGTATGTACTGATGGGATATTTGTCTATCCAGTTATTGAAAAATTTGATAATTTAATGTAGTTTGTTTTTAAATGTAAATTGCTTACACAAAATTGTGATAGCCAAAACAATTATGGTACCAAATATATATCTTTTAAATTTATTAAATGAATTAGTTTTTGAAAAATCGCCATTTTTAAATGTATGTTAAATGTATCTTTATTAAATGTATACCTTCTTTTAGTTGGCAAATAGCAAGAATTTCATTGTATAAAGTTTTATTTAATTACATTAATCTAGTATGAAAGAATATATCATGAAAATGGAAAATTGAAATCTAATTTTTTTTTTCATTAAGGATGAAAATTTATTGTCCTTAAGTGTATGTGTGTAGTTTTAACTATATTGGTAAATCCAAATGTCTGTGAAAGTGTAATCCCATTGCCATAATTTTTTTTCTAGCTGGCTCTTAATATCACCTTTATACAAATTTTACATTGTTAACAAACTTCACAAAAAGTTCATACCCATGTTTCTAAACAAGTTACATCAAGAAAATGTACAGCCTATTTGCACCTCAAATAGGTTGGTTTAGAACTAAATAATTATGTTAGTCAATATTGGAATAATATAATCATGCCAAACATACCCTGTCCTCACTTCTTAATTAGTTAATTAATCACCTAAAATTTTTTAACATTTGTTAGGAAAAATATCAGTTGTCATGTCACATCAGTTGTCATGATTCACAGTTTGTGAAAAAACACTCACATGCTTACAACTGAAGAGACAAAATGAAAACTCATCTCCAGTGGACATGCTCAAAGCTAATAACAATAAAAAAAGACAAATGTACATGTTTTGCTAATTCATTTTTAGAGTTCTCTATTAAAATAAATATTAATTAAAAAATCTAGGATAATAATTTAAGGCATTAATTATTCGTTACATCATCATTCTGTAAATATATTTATTGTATAAAAGAGCTCAGTTTTTACCTAAATCATGGTTTTCAGTTCTTGAAGGTTGTGCTGTAGCAGGTCTTGTTCTACGAAGACTTTTCTGTTCCCGCTCTGTCACACTGCTAGTAATACAACTTGTTCTCGGACGTTGCAAAGTTTTGTTAGAAGGTAAATGTTTCTTTGTAAATATTTTTTCAGCAACATAATTTTCTGAAATGAAAAATAAACAATATTATAAAAAACCATTAATAATGCACCAATTTAAAACTTCATCTACATATAGGTTTGAGTTAGACAAAAGTGACATCAAGAGTATGGAAAATAAGAATGTAAAATATGAGAGTAGTGTTTGTTTGATTAGTAAATTATATTTCTTAATTTAGGCTCTTTACTTCACATACATTTTGTGACTAATCAAGGAAATATATCTTTTAATTTAGTAAAATAGATATTTTAATAAATATAAGTTTTATAATCTAAGATCCTGTACCAGGGTCAGATCGACACCTTTATTGTAGTGTAACGATATCACCTCAATCAAACCAGTTAACATGATTAAAGTCATATCAGAAAAACAAATTAAATAAAATAAATTAGGAATAAGAAATAAATCTTCACGCATAAAATTAAATTAGAGATAGAAAATAAAAAAGGGTTTGCAAGGGATTGTTAAGAAAGGAGTGGAGGCACAAGCGCTGCAGATGTCCAGAACGAATGGTAAAATTATTAGGGTTGAAAAAGGGAAAGCGACGCTACGATTTCTCCATCAGAAAGGTTAGAAGGGTTTAACAGACTAGGAGAAACCGAAACTTTCCCAAAAAATAACGACAAATTCAAAAACAACCAATAGGAAGGACGAAATTTTTATTTTTTTTTGAATTTGTGGAAGTTAGTGTGGCGTTGCCGCTGAACTGAGGAACAAGAAGAAAAAAAAGGGGAAGTCTTCTACGAGTAGCAAGGGAGTAAGGTGCGACTCTAGAGACTAGTTGTATCCGAGTCACCAACATAGTATCAGTGTTTTAATAAAAATTTAGTAAAGTATAACTTCTAGCCTTCAGCGAAAAGTATTGAGTATTAGCTTCAGCGAGAGATTAAATTAGTAGCCTTCAGCAAAGTACAAAGTTTGATATTCGCCTTCAGCAGATACGAGTTTGATTTGTCGTCTTCAACGCGAAGAAAAAGTTGTTCATCGTTACCCTGGGAGAAGGAGACTATCTCGTCATCGCCAGGATCCATCATCAAGGAGCAAGTGTGTGCATCGAAAGTGGTTTTTTTTAAGGGTTAAATAAAGGGGAAAGTGCGAGTTGGGGTTTTGTGAAAGTGTGTTTTTTTCATCGAAAGAGGGACCAGGACAAGGATTGATAAGTACCATATGTTTTCTATTAATATCTTTTTAATACTATTTAAATTTCATTTTGCTTGAGCTTCCAAAGTATTCCCACCGAGATTGTAGATTTAAGTTTTGTTATTATAGGTTAGTAAATTGAACCAAGAGTCAGTAAATTTAATCATTTCATTTGTTTTGTATAACTAGAGCTAGCCGAGGACTAAATTGGAGAGATTGATAAATTTGAATTTTTTTTTTTTTTTTTGGAGAGTATAAAAGTAATTGAGAGAAAGGTAAATTAACTTAAAGTAAAAGTAATCTCAAAAAAGCAGTAGAAGAAATATATTTGCCCGTATTGAAATTATTTGTGTTTGTTTGAATATTAGATTGTTAGAAATAAGGAATGAAAGTTGTATGAATGTCAAATAAGTTTTAGAATAAGTTGCTAAAATTAAGTTGCTTAATTTGTAACTATCCTTACGTACAACAAATGTTCCTTGTGTGTTCTGCGCTAAAATAAAGTGAGTTTTAAAATTTTAAAGAATTGTGTATTGACCAAATAATTTCAGTACCAAAATAAATCATAATTAAATCCTAAATAAGTAAAAAAAAAGGTAAAGTAAAGGTTTTTTTTATATAACATAAGATAAGCGTAGTGAAGGTGAATGTTATAGTAGTGTAATAGAGTCTAATTTCGAATGACTTTAATTTTATTAGCATTGATTCACTATCCTTGTGGAATTGCACTCAAACTTAGGATTTCTTTACTGTAAACTTAAAATTTTACAGTACACACCATTAGAACTCATGCCGAGGTCAAGCATTAGTTAACCCTGGAACTGGCGCATGTTAAAGGTTTTTTTGTTTTCTTTAAAAAATCATAAAAAATATACAAGACCTAACTTATAATATATCATTGTTCTCAGAAAGATGCGTAGAATTTATCTATGTAATAAAAAAAATTTTGAAACGGTTTTGGAGTAAGTATGTTAGATGTCAAAAAATAAAGTTATCATTTTTAGAAAAACCTGTATCATCCAAAATTGAGACGATCTAGTGCAATGAATGTGTACTTGAGTCAATTAGTGTATTTCAACTGTTGGTGACAAAAAATTTGCTAAACTTGGTTATGAAAAATTGAAACATTACCTTTTAAATGATATATAATAGATTTTAGTAATATAATATCTACTAGGATAAAAGTTGAATTAAAAAAAAATGTAATTTTTAGAGTGTAAAAATAAGTTAAAATTCTTGATTTTGTTAAATTTTTATATAATAAAAACTATAACAGATAGAAAGATTTGGAAAGCACTGATCGAAAGAGAAAGATACGATCTATAGAACAGTGTTATGGTAGATTTGTTTATCAGAAATATCAATTTGGAAATATTAGAGAAAAATGACATTAGTTTTGTTTACAACTTGTCATCGCAAATCTTTGACGTTACGTATCAAATATATGCAAACTTTAGCAATTTTTGGAATATTATTTATAACGTTTTGTGTTATTTTTTTGCATGATTATGTTTCTACGGAACATTAGCTTTCCAACACTATTTTTTTTATTGCGCTAAGACGATTTTAAGTGGGTCAAATGTTGAATTGCAAAAAACGTGTTTTATAGCCAACTTGTCGGGGTAAATGGGTCCGTTTGTGGTTGTTGCCAATTTGAGGGAGTAAAATTACCAATTTCATCTCCAGATTGTATCTCAGTTTCAACAACCAATGCAGTATCTCCATCTCCATCATCTCCACTATTCAATTCCTTCTTCCTGCTGCACCTTTCAGAACCTAAAATCAAAAACATTATTTTCATTTAAGACAGGACAGGCACTAGTTGTAAAGGTATGTTGTGTATATTATGAAATATACTGTACACAATTGTTCTGTGATATGTTGGTTCTTCATAACTGTTTTTACAACCACTAAACTTAAAGTGTATTAGTAAAATCGCAGTTTCAATTTTCAAATGCTGACTTTTGTTGGAGTATCAACTTTTACTGCCTATCTCTCAACGTTACTATTTAATTTTTTTTAGTAAAGTACTACTACGTAGTAGTGATAAAATGGTACATATTCCGATTTCCTACTCCAAACATTCTATGTATAAAACATTCTTTTAGTTTTTAAATTGGTACTTCACACAATAAAAAACTTTCTTGACTTTCTGTGAATATTATGGGATCATTTTCAAAATCTATATATTATCAGATATATACAGTATGTACCAAAATAAACAGTACTGAAACTGTATCAGCTATAGCTCCTTCTCGATAGGCTGTGTCAACTTTTTATTGTTGCCACATCTTCGTGCTTATTATTTCTTTCTTATTTGAGGTTAGTTTTTGCAGACATGGTACTAACTACTGCAGAGAAAGCTTTTATCGTAGACCATTATTTTCACTCATACGGAATTGGACCAGCAGGTGGGCCAAGTTTGTCACACGCTGCATCATGTTTTCAGGAACATTTTACACCAATACGTTGTTGAGAAGAATGTTTAAAAACATTGGTGGTTTTCCCTACAAGATACAAACTGGGCAACCTTTGAACTGTATAAGCAAAACCGTCAGAGTTCAGTACTGCGTTTCAATGTTAGTAATGTGCTATGGAGAACCAGAGTTTCTGAGTGTCTATGGTTTTCAGATGAATGTCATGTACACCTTAATAGTGTCATAAACAAGCAGACGACACGTTTTTTGAGTTTGAACCTCCTGACAGTGTTGTAGAGAGGCCACAGCATAAAAAGTGTGTAACCATTTGGTGCTCTCTGTCAGGGAGAGGCATAATTGGTCCATACTTTGTTGAAGACAATAATGGAAATCCTCTTACTGTAAATCAGGACCAAAATACAGTCATCCTTAATTGTTTTATATGAGAGCTAAGGAGATTTTGTAATGCCCGAAACTGGTTTTTTCATTCACAATGGCTCCAGCAAGATGGCGCAACCAGCCACACTACCTTAACCAACATTGATTTCCTTCAAAAAACTTTTGGCAACCACCTCATCTCTCTTAGAACAAAGTTTCCTTACCCAGCCCACTCTCCCGATCTTACACCACCTGATACCTACGTCTGAGGGAATGTGAAGAAGATTTTCCGTGAAGACCCAGCAGCTACTACTATCATTCAACTCCAGGAAAAAATAACTATGTGTATGAGGAGAATGAAACTACCCCTCTTCACCAAAATGATGCAAAACTTTCAAAAACGGTATGAGTGTTGCCTAAAACTGAACGGAGGTCATATTGAACATGTTATTACCTGAGCCTAACAGATTTACTTCCTTTTACTTGTATATGTTGGAAAACTATATAATAATCTTCCAATTTCAGTAATGTTTATTTTGGCGCATACTGTACATGAGATATGATTAAAAAAATTACCATTCTATGAAGGTATTATTCTAAAATCTTAAATGACTATACAATTTATAAAAAACCAATATTGTTTAGTTTAAAATTACCTTTTTTTGTCTAAATATACAGGTTTTATTGACAAGTTTTTAGGCATGACAAAATCTCCTGATCTCTCCTATAAAACAATCAGTAAGTAAGAGGATTTCTATTATTGTCATCAACAAAGTATAGACCAATTATTATCATGGCGCCAGCAAATATGTGCAAGATGGTGCACTTGCACCCCCTGGCTCATTGAAAATAAAAATTTAAAAACAGTAAAACTAGGAATTAAAACGATGTTGGTTTTAATTTAAAATAACTTTTTAATGAACAAACTAAACGATGTTACTACAAAACCTATTAGTATAACTCATATGGTCATTTTAAAGTCATTGTGAAAACACGAACTTCAACCTTCTTGACAGTTGTCCAAATTTGTTGATGACTAAATCAATGAATCCATTATTGTCTTGGATTCGTTTCCTGTGAACGCTTAGCATACAAAGTCCACTTAGTCTTGAGTGACCCATGGTTGAACGATTCCAAGTTTTTTACTTTGCGCAGGGTACTAAAGGATCGCTCTCTAGCACACGTTGTTGCTGGCAATGTCAAGCCAATCTTGATGGCCTCGGCAACACTAGGGTAAAAAGGTTCCAGGTAATAAGTCACAGTACTGAAGTTTTTCCAATGTCACGTCAGGTGAGTATTGCTGTTGCCATATTGCTGCATCCATACCAAGTGGATGCCTCTGCAGCAAGAAGTCGCCATAAATACTTGTGATATCTTCTACTATTTGAAGAAATGATTGTTTGCTCAGTTTTTTCATGTTGAGTGGGTGAAGTTGCATAAGTTGAAATGCCTTTTCTTGTGAGGAGAAAAAACAATCGCTTAGAGAGGAAATTAGAGAATCTATATGTGAAATGAAAATGGATCTTCTGAAAAACTCTTCAACATTTTCAGAAGGGGGACTCGATTTGTGAGCTCGTCTTCCTACAACTCGAGGAGCCTTTAGTTCAACATCAAGTTCTCTGCAAATTTCACAAGCTCTGCAGAAAATATTTTTAAATTCGCCAGAAGCATTCTTTCTGTCAGATTCACACAACTTGGTCAATTTACGGATGCGATCATGAACTGTTTTAATGTTGACATTTACTCCCTGCAACTTGTTGCACACTGGCTCCTATTTAGCTGCGTAAGTAGCAATCACTGTGAGCATTACAATATACGTTAGAGTTGTTGCTACTGTATACAGTTGGTGAGCTTTAGTCTGTGTATCCTGGTTATTTGCTCTTTCAGAAAGTTCCTTCAAAACTTGGACAATCTGTACAAAGTTTTCAGTAAAAATTCTGATGCTCTTTTATTTTGCTGACCAGCGGGTTTCACAAAACATAGGTATGTTTGGAATCTTCTTCCTTCGCAAAACACTTCCTCTATAAAACTTGATGATTTTTTTTTTGTTGTACCAACAGCATTTTGCACTTCTTTGATGTTGTTTAAGTCATTAACCACTAGGTTCAACACATGGTTTTTCCAGTGGAAAAATAAAGCCTTTGGATATTTTTCCCTAATCAGACTCTGCACTCCACTTACATGAACAGCCATTGTTGAGCATCCATCATACCCCGGACCAACAAGAGTATTTAGATCCAATCCTCAAGCATTCAAAAACTGGGGAATAGTTCCTGAAATAGAAGTTTTGTTTAGCTCTTCCAACAATGGTTCATATCCCAGAAATTCTTCACAGATAGTGGGATTATTTTTTCATCACAACGAACGTACCTAAGGCCAATCAATAGTTTGTACGCGATTGTGAAAGTAGTGAACGTGATTCTCAAACACCAACTGATTTATATAGTTCTTATTTTTTGCTAAACATTGACTTCTCTAGTTTTCCACTGCTAATGTATTATTTTTTTACAAAGTAGATTTAATCGAAAGAAAATAACTTAGAAGTAGGCGTACTGAATTTAAAATAAATTCCGCAAAACATGAATTGGTTCTCAGTTATAAAATTCAAAAGTTGATTCTTGACACTGATACCAAAGCCACAGAATCGGCGATATCGAGAATCGACATTGAGATTCGACTTATCTCTGCTATTTTGTTTTTGCTTTAATAATAAGTTTCTAGCTGAAAAATGCGTAAAAAACACAATTTGAGGACATCAATTTTTTTTAATTCCCTGGATCCCCCTTTTCCTGGATTACCCCCCAGACCCCCCTGCACACCCCTGACCCTATTCTCCCGGCGCCTATGTCTCTCTCTGACACAGCGCACCACATGGTTACACGCTTACTATTCTGTGGCCTCTCTACAACACTGTCAGGTCATTCAAACCCAAGAAAACGTTCTGTCTGCTTGTTTATGAAACCATTAAGGTGCACATGACATTCATCTGAAAACGATACATCACTTAGAAACTCTGGTTCTCTATAGCACATTGCTATCATTGAAGTGCAGTACTGAACTCTGACTGTTTTGTTTATACAGTTAACAGGTTGCCCAGTTTTATCTTAAAGGGAAAACCACCATTGTTTTTAAACATTCTTCTCAACAACAAATTGCTTATAGTCAGTTTCAAAGATGTTCGGTTTAGGCTTCTTTTCAGTGACTGTAACACTTTGCTGCATCACTCTTCTATGGTTTTCATTTGTACAGACAGTAGTTGGCCGACCTGAATAGCCCTTCCGCTGTGTAAAAACACTACATGTTCTTAGAAATTTTTGAACAACACTAATAATCACAGCATTACTAGGCGGGTTTTTGTGAAAATGTTCCTGAAAACGTAATGCAGTTTGTGACAAACTTGGCCCACTCGCACATCCAATTCTATATGAGAAAAAATAATATTCTACAATAAAAACTTTCTCTGCAATAGCTAGCACCATGTCAGCAAAAACTAACCTCAAATAAGGAAGAAATAATAATCACGAAGACGTGGTAACAATTAAAAGTTGACACAGCTGATTGAGAAGGCCATATAATTAATTTTGTTATTTATTTATCTAACATTGGCCCAATTATGACTTTTCACATAAAATAAAAATTTAGAGTGTCTAGTGGGATGACAATTCGGTAGGAGTTATAACAGCTTCAGGTGACATATAGTCAGCCTATGGCACAAATAAGGAAGAATAAAACTGATGTGAGGTTAGAATTACAAGTATTTAAATCATTTTAAGTAATCTTGATCATTATGAATACAAAACTCAGTCATTGAAAAAAGATGTTCACAAAATCGATGTTAACAATTTATATTTAGTTTATGTAATATAAACTCTCTAACTTTGGTCACAACTGAAGTGTAGAGTAGTTGAAGTCATGTTAATTTTAAACCTCAAATACACTATGAAAGATATAGTGGTTATGAAAAATATTGTGTATGAAATTATGTTTACCTGTATTTACAAGAAGGATACCATCCAACATCCTTAGCTTTGGACACATAGAGCCAACCGCAACTCTGTAATTAGCGTCATTTGATGCTGGACAATCTTTCAGAGTTAGCTGCTGTAATGTAGTGCACATGGCTAAATATTCTATTTGGCGTAAATTAGAAATATTATTCCTAGAAGAAAGGACCAATAAAATTAGACTAAGTAAGACGTAACACTTTTATGTAAAAAAAGCAATATAAAACTAAGACTAGCAAGATAAATTATCCTATGACACTTAACTTTTAAATTGTACTACAGTATAACAAGACATAAGGATTTTTTCGGATACTTTAAAGTATTATTTTTGGCTTTCCAGCATTATTATTAATATGTCATATGTTATATTGTTTACACTGATGACCGACGGTACTTGATAGAATTCGATTTTAACAAATAAAACACAATTTTTCTTTTGTAAAATTCTATAATTTATTTGGTCTAGCCGACCATGGTTTCGCCAGTTACGGCATTGACGAGGCTCTTACAAGACTAAATACAAAGCACACCATAACTATTATAAAAGGTTGAGAAAGGCAGGAAATTCACGTTAACAAACAAACGTGCTAAAAATAAAAATAAAACAGTTTAGAGATAGAGATAGAGATAGAGAGAGAGAGAGAGAGAGAGAGAGAGAGAGAGAGAGAGAGAGAGAGAGAGAGAGAGAGAGAGAGAGAGAGAGAGAGAGAGAGAGAGAGAGAGAGAGAGAGAGAGAGAGAGAGAGAGAGAGAGAGAGAGAGATAAACCTGAAATATACATGAGGATGTATCAACATAATGAATTTAAGTATGGTATCTTAAAAAAGGTTTAGAGTTTAAATATGTATTAGGTATTCATAAATTCATTAAAAACTGAAGATTTATCTTATCAATTCACCAACATACTATGTCATTTCAAAAAACAAAACATTTAACTAAAAATGCAGAATATTATGCTTAAAACTGCAAAAGAAACACTATTCTATAACATAAAAACACAAAGCAATATTCCCTATACCTAAACATAATACAATATCTATTATTTAAAATTAATGACCATAGAAAATCTTGTAAATTTAGTAAGAAAGAATTTTAATTTCAATTGCAGTTTATTTTAATTTTCCTCCAAAATTATTTTAAAAAGAAAAGGTTTTAAAATTTGTGAATTTCTGATCAAAACTGTATCAGGTACCTTCAACAATTTAAAGAAGGTTTTGGCTCCTGTATGGTGATAAAGTGTCCTTGGAAACAGCAACTATTTCTCCAAATCCTGGAATTGTGAGAGTCCTAGCTGACTAGGACTATGTGGTTCACATGATGATGTAGTCAAGTTTCATCAAAATCAGTAGTCGGTTTATGTTATAGTTGTGTTGTCTAGTCTTGTAGTCTAATTTGTTTTACTCCTCTCCTTTTTGAAATCTTTTAAGTTGAATTTAGTCATTAGCAGTATGAATCAGCCTGATGGTTACTGTTAATTGTCAAGAACATTTAGTTATAATTTTTTTTTTAATGTTGTTGTGTCTTACTCATTTTATAACTTTTTCTAATTAACCATGTTGTAGTTGATACAAAGTTGACTCCTAGTTCAAAATTTGTAGAAAGAGAGTTAATTCACTAATTACTCATAATGTGAAAGCAGCATCTTCCTAGCTCGTTGCCTGTCAGAAGAGTAGAGTATTCTCTAATTACGCATGATGTAATAATATAATTTTATTTTTCTCTTTTCTATAAAACACAAAATATGAAAGTGATGTCTTACTAGCTTGTACACTGTGGTAAGAGTGTAGATCTTTCGACTGTTTTTGTTGTCCTCCAGATTTTAGGAAAGTTGTCTACCAACTTTACTCCCTTCAGTTTACAAAATTATCCATTAAGTTTCAATGTCATTTTTCCCTTAATAACCTACTATTTACTTTTATTTGCTCATCACCATATTCCCTTATAGTCTGCTTTTTTGTGAATAAGCTTTAAAATTCCTTTTTATACGTTCATACTCAATAACCACTTCAATAACGTGTAATTATAAAGTGAAATTTTTTTTATAAAGTAAGGAAACCCTTTAATCTGTTAACCTGTTTACACAGAATTCTAACCATTCCACTTTTGGACATCCTATATTATTCTTCTTTCGTTATCCTTGGCTATTGAATTTGAGTGTCCAACTGTAATTGGTCTGGACCTGAAAACCTGTCCTTACATGAATAATAATAACCTGTCTGTACTTTGTAATAATTTATTCTATGCTCAAAGTTATTTGCTCATTTATTTATTTTAATGTTATGACAATCAATTCATTAATAAAAATCGTGTTTGTATTATCTATGTTTTTTTTATTAACCCAAACATGACTATTATTTATTTTATTTTATAAATTTAAAAAAGTGCCAGCAAGTTTCTTAGCGCTCATTTAATTTAATTTTAACTCAGGGTATGGATTCTTTCGAAAACTTTACTCGAAGAGAAATCATGAAAACAGAGCCAGTTACTAATACATACATAGATAGTTTTATTATTTTATGAAATTACATACACATTTGGTTTTAATTTATGCTGAGAGTACATACACAATAAATTTTAAATCATTTCATCTAAAAGACAAATATAGATCAATTGTTAATTTTTTATCTCAAATAGTCTTTAGATAATTACATATCAAATGAATAATTAACCCTTTGCGCTCGGATAGAGTATTTGTAGGTTGTCGTTATCTGTCGGATGGCCATCTGTACTGGCCGCGGACATTTGTGCAACAACTGGGATTTAATTCCACATCAGTTGTTCCTGCCGCTCGGATGGCCAGTGGTACTGGCCAAGATAAAATCCGTCGAACGCTCGGAAGACCAGCAGCACTGGCCAAGAAACATATGTTGCATTTTAACAATATATTTTTATGTTGTGATGTGTGTAGAGTGCTGTAACCTATAGAGAAACTATTTAACTAAATGACCAGCAGTTCTGGCAGCTTTATCGCTGAAAAGTATCACCGGAAATGCCAAAATCAACACGTGCTCTTTTCTTACAACATTGAGAGCGTACACACAGTGTCTTATGATTTTTGTATAATTAGTAAATTAGGCTTAATTTTCCTTTTTAACTTGAAACATATGATTTTGTTTAGTTCATTATGTTGTTTGTTTGTGTATCTATTTTAATAAAATATAAAAAATTGTTTGTTTGTTTTAAAATAAAAAAACTGTAAGGTGTTCTCGTCAGTTTTAAATATATGTGATTTTTGTATAATTAGTAAATTAGGCATTATTGTCCTTTTTAACTTGAAACATATGATTTTGTTTGGTTCAGTATCTTTTTTGTTTGTGTATACCTACTAATAAATTTTTTTTAATGTTTGTTTGTGTTAAAATAAAAAACTGACAAGGTGTTTGCGTAACTTTGAAATATATGTGATTTTTGTATAATTAGTAAATAAGGCATTATTTTCCCTTTTAACTTGAAACATACGATTTTGTTTAGTTCAGAATCTTGTTTGTTTGTGTATGTTAAGAAAATAATTGTTAAAATGGAATTGGTTTTTGTTTAAAAAAATAACAAATACCCTTTGTAAAAATTGCAGTCTGTGATTAAAATAATTCCGACCTGGTGGGAAGAAGCCGGCATGACGGCTGCCGAGCTGACTCGGAGAGGGGAGTGGGCAGTGGTACTGGCCATCCGAGCGGCAGAGATAATTCATGTCAAAACAATGCCGCACTGTCTACTGTAAGGACGTGGCCAGTATAACTGGCCAACCGAGCGCAAAGGGTTAATGTAAATGCAATATATCAAAGTTGCTTTGAACACTGATTTAACACGTTTGGACTACTTGTCCCACTGTTCTACAGACTTCTTTTTTAAAAATATATTCCCATACTTTTAATTACAATTCATTATTATAAGTCCAACTAATAATTGCCTAGACTCCCAATTACAGACAATCTCTACCAATTTACTGACCAATTTTTAGAAACTCACATCTTAAACCCTTAACAACCAACTCCAAATTACAACTAACTTCACACATTTCAAACTCCCAAACTTAGACTAACTACTTCTAACAAAAATTCTTTTGAAAGTCCCATCTCTCTGTTCCCCTCCCCACATCAGAAAGAAAGCACACAAACACTGTTGCGATAATTCCATTTATATAGTAACTTATATCATATAACTTTTAGGGGAAATCAAACGCTGTAGTCAGATATCAATTTATATAGTATATAACATAATTTCTTATCTACACATTTACAAAATTTTCCTGGTTGTTTATTATTAAAACAATATGATTAAAAATGTTTAATTTATATTTATTTGTTTGGTTCTATAACATCCCATCTTCATCTGTATACACATCCAGTCAGACTATACACTTAACCAAAAGTAACCACTTCTCCGAATCTCATTTTTCATCTTCTGATATATGTACATACAATCTAACCAAACTTTAATCTATTTATGCTAAAGACTGTAGGTGCTTGGTGGTATTCCATTTTAGTAATTAAAACAAACACTTTTTAGTATAAACCACAACTTTATTTAAAATTTACCGACCATGGTTTCGTTACCATGAAATGTAAACTACCTTGACAATACTGTAACTAGTGAAACCATGGTCGGTAAATTTTTAATAAAGTTGTGGTTTATACTAAAAAGTGTTTGTTGTTATTATTAAACTTTAATCTATCAAAAAATGTAAAACGTTACAACTTTGAATATTTTAGTTAATTATTTTCCTTTGTACCGCCTTGGTCAGAATCCAATCAATTGCAAAACACACACACACATGCAAGGGTGTACCCAGGATCAAAACTAGGGGGGGGGGCAAGCCATGGTCATTTATACAATTGATTATTAAAATAGTTATTTCAAGAATTGTATTAAATTCCAGCAACAAAATGTATAATAAAGATTTATTTTTTTGCTTCCAGGGGGGCAGCTGCCCAACCTGCCCCTCGCTGGGTACGCCCGTTCACACATGCTCTCTTTCTTTGTTATATACATACAGTACATGCATTAATAAATAAGTATAAGTTTGTTAGACAATAATTTCATTTATATCAGGAAGAAAGAGTTTTGTTTTTCATCAATAAAATTAATTAAATTTTTATTTTAAAATTGACACTTTATCAAAAATGTTATAAGTGACCTAATTTGATTTTTTTCCCCCGAGCATTGTTATTTGTGTTGTACAATAAAGGATATAAATCTTTCATATACAGCAGATTTATAAATCTCAAAAGTTATTGTGTTTGTTATAATCATTGTGATATTGAAAAGAACAATTAAGTTTCAACAAACTAATATTCCTTTTAAAAAGGTTTGAGCATTTCTATATTAAAGTTGTATAATTTTTTTTTAAATAAATGGATTTTTTGTATTAACCTCTTAAAATATCAAGCATCTCTTTTTGAAACATAAATTCTTCTAAGCTTGGAAACACTAGATAGACCTTAAAACAAATGATACAATAAGACATTAGAAAATATAAGACAATAAAAAACAGTCAAATGTGTCTCAAAACTTCTAATTTTATAATATTACTTCATGCTATAAGAGCATATATTATATTATAAACAATAAATACCCCTAACTCATTACAAGATAATATCAAAATGTATTCTTGGAATTTGAAGAAAATTCTCCATACACCATGTCAAAGTTGGCAAGGGATATGTTGCTCAAGAGTTAGAGAAATTAAAAGTTTTATGATTTTAAAATTGTAAAATATAGCTAGCAAGTTTATCAGAGCAAAATACATACTTCAACCTCTAACTTGGAATAAGATATTCCTAAAATGGCTTAACTTGATTAACCTAAATCTTAAACATGGAAAAGTGGGAGAGGGGAATGGTGTGGAAAGCTGGAGTAGGCAAGGCTTGATCTCCTTATAAAGAGATTGAATAGAAATAGGTTTATCACATATCTTAAGAATAGAAAAATTTGAGGAGTTGCAAGATTTCTTAGAATACCATAAATTAAATGCATTTCATAGCAATTCTTAATCAACCCATCTTGGCATTACTACAGTTTTGAATCAATGTGACTCAATATCAAATCCTAAATTCACACATTGAATGTAAACAATTATAATATAATTAATATATGTTAGTAAGAGCTTTGACTTGCACAAAACGTGTTACAATGGAAACTACATTATTTCAAGATGTTATGCAGGTGTTTTGGAAGGGAATCTATACATAAGATACTATATGTAGGCTAATAGTCAATTTTTAAAACCAGCTAACTCTGTTTACATTTTATTGTGGTGATTATATTTTCTAAAGTTGGGCGCCATTTTATAATATTTATTACAAAAACAAAATAAAAATAATGAAAAAGAAATACTCTTGAAGAGAGCATAGAAAATTTCTAATTGGGTTGTAAGTTTTTTAATATAGTGTACTCTAGAGAATTTCAAATAAAAATACAGAATCCAATCTTC
Source organism: Aphrophora alni (assembly GCA_963513935.1). Taxonomy (NCBI): domain Eukaryota; kingdom Metazoa; phylum Arthropoda; class Insecta; order Hemiptera; family Aphrophoridae; genus Aphrophora; species Aphrophora alni. Next base: position 49,830,262 of record OY740774.1, read on the forward strand.
TGAAATGTACATTTAATTATTAAGAAAAATAAATATTATAGATTGCATACAAGTTAAAATATTTCTGAAAAACATAAATCAAATAAATCATCACATTTTTTATAACACCATAAAATTATAATTCATCCATACTTAATTTATAATTAATTTTGTGGTTGCAACCTAATTCAAAATAAAAATCTTTCATATATAAAAATTCAATATACTCAAAATTTACAATACTTTTATATTTCCGTCCGTAGTCGGTAACTTCAATCTTTAAGATTCGGATCCTATATCGTTCCTTAGGTTCCGGGTTCTTAGTCGGTCATTTATTGTTTGGTTTTTGTTTCAATGCAACGAAACTGGGTTTGCATTAACAACACTACGCAAATTAAACAGTTTCGCGTGAATTACATTGAGCAATAATATTATAATCTCACACAAAATGCAATTACTGTCAAGTGATTTCAGTTTTATTCTTTTGATTTTATTGTTTTTTATAATTAATAACAATTTATAAATATTTATACTCATACTTTTTTAATGATTATAATAAGGTATATATTTCAATATTTATTAGCTACCGGTACAACACTTTAGTTTTAAATAAATTGTTGAAAGGTTTAAAGCTTCAAAATTTAAGTAATTGAATTTCAATCTTTTATATTTCGAATCAGTAGAATGTCATTTAACTTTCGGTTCATATATCTTACTAAGTCATTAACTTACGATCAAAGGTATCTTTTGTAAATGAAATTCAGTATGTTCTTTTATCCTTATTTTATGTAAATAATTTATAATAGTTTTAAATAATTTAGATAAAATAATTAAACAGTACATTTTCCCCCTCATTTATTTAAACAAAACACATTTTCTATTTGTGAGTTCTATACTACAGAAAGAATATAAAATAAAGAAGATAGAAAATAAATTTTAAAATGGAAAAGGATATGCTCATGTTGTGTGTATAAATATAAAGGACCCGGATCCGAATGAACGGGTCTTTTGAACGGGTCCTTTTAGTGAACGAATCCAAATGATTCGAATCTTTGAAATGACCCGTTTTGCCCATCACTACTGAACTGTCCTGCTTTGTCATTGTCCCCACCCTTACACACAACACACTGATGTCACATTTATTAAAGTTATATGCACATCTACACTGTTGTCATATTTCACTTAAATATCTAATATTATATATGTTTTCTTATTATTAACACTTTGAAGCCTAACTCTCTAACTCGCTGCTTTCCTACTGTGCCTGGGGGTTTTGGACATGTTTTTAAAAAATTGTGGTATTTGTTATATTTATCATATATGACTTATTATATATCATTTTAAACCTAAAGAAATTACCTTTTTAAATATATATACAAATGTAAATAGATATTTTACTCACAGTCAACACTCCTTAGTTTTGAAAAAGGGTAAATTACACACACAAACAAAAATAGCTACACAGCACTTCACTAAACATAATTGGCCTTTGTATGATACAGTTTGAAACATTCAGGTACACAAAGGGGTACTGAACATTCTGGGTTCACCATAACGCAAAAAGTATTTAGTATTCAAGAAAAACAACAAACAAACATAACGAATCTTGATTACTCAGTCACTAACTTTGAACTAAACAAACGTCTGCTACGTTCCTCATAGACGTGTTACGTTGCCTAGCATCAGCTTTATAATATTTATATTTTATATTTAGTCCATATCAACAGCACAGACTCTTCGAAAATCAAAGACATGCAAAGATAAATAACCAATTAGCTAAGCAAAAGTGCCGAAACCCGATTATATGCCGACATCGCGATCGTATAGAATTACTTAGCGCAGCCCGATGTATACTCGAGCTTCGGCGTCGAGCGCTGTCGCGACTGTCCGACCTATACTCGGGCTTAGGCTTCAAAGTGTTAACATATATTTTACAAATCTCTGACCATTTAGTACTAATTACCTTCTTTATTTATTTGTACTCTTTATTTATTATTATTATTATATTCTATAACAGAATATATTTCCTATTTCGAGCCTTGAGCGAAACTACTTTTCTAGTCAGACCAAGTTTACATAACCAAAAATGTACCCTATTACAGCCTTATATACTGGTAAACAGATATTTTATATTTTTGAATTAATTCATCACTAGGTAGTATCAAGTTTTAATACATACAATTAACATTGTCTCAAAAAATTGATAGTATTTATTTTTTTTTTATTGACAGACCAAAATACAGGCTATATTTAAACTATAATATATTAGGATGTACAAATTCCCTGTCCTAAAACCCCTTCCCCAAAAAATTAAGTTTCTACAAAAAATAGCAGATTGTTATGTTAGGATTGGTTCTTTTAAACTGCCTGGGTTCATTATTTTCAATATAATGAAATCAGGGGTTCAGTACTCAATTTATGTTTCTTTATTATTTGATACATTTTGTCTATTTCTCTTAATATCTACTAATAACAAATATTTCAATCTTAATTACTAACTATCCAGAATGACGCTAACTATTGCAACTGATAGACTTGATTCTACATTATTAATTATACTGACTTGACTCTGAACAATTACAAGTTCCTTTGTATACAAGGTTAGCTCACCTTTCCTGCAACTCTCGTAAATTCTCAGACCTCAAAACTCAGAGACTCTTCCTCGCCAAGTACATCTGGCTACCACTTGATTGATTGATTCCTCTCCCCACCATTCCAGCGTTTATTTCCTATTGTCAACTCAATGACATCCGCCACAATTACAAGGTAAGCAATTTCATAATTTTTTCAAGTCCGTAACAAAATTGTTGTTACTCTTGCTTCTTAGAAAGAACATAACCTATATTCTCAACTAAATCTATCCCTAATACCTAACAGTTATTTATGTAAACTTACTTTTGTAGGTCAAGAATTCTGAGTGCAGGCAGGGCAGCACAATAACCAACACAATTGATATTGTTATTGGGTGCGTAAAGCTCTTCAATAGTTATCATACCAAACAGTCCATCCAAGGAGTCAAGATTACACCGTCCAACTCGTAGGATCATTAAGTTGCTTAGGCCACAACCTAAATCCCTATTAATGATTGAACTTAGATTAATCATAAATTTAAAATAATATTACATATTATTAATTGAGTTCACTACTTGTTTTTTGCCGATGGAAAATTGAAAATACATATTCAAGTGTGTGTGTGTTTTTTTTCCGTCTTAAATAAGTAACTGCGTTTGTTACATTTGGATGTGATATTAAGGACATCAATTCACAATATATAGAGGTCTCGAAGTTCATCTTACCCAACATAGCAACCAATCGAATTGTGAATGTTAAACTACAAACTCCGGTTGTTTTTAATACATTACAAACTGCTCTATGTTGGTAAAATGATGGTAAGAGCCTTACATTGTTTTTTTTTTAGCTCATATTAAGTTCTTGAAATAGCTACCTATTACTTTTTGGCAGAAATAGATTCTAAACTCAAAAGCTTGTTGTACATTTCGTAACATTTCTGGTCTAATTATTAACATAAAATTCATAATTCGATTGGTTGCTATGTTGGGGTAGGATGAACTTAGAGACCTCTGGTTTGCGCCATTATTCTTATTTTGAAAAGACCTTTAAAATGAGGTATCACTCAATAGGGGTTGCTATTTAAAATTCTTGACTTACCCCCAAACTACCACATTTTGGGGGTAAGGGTTGAAAATCTTGATACTTAAAAAAACTCCTCCTTTGGTTATCTCAACTTTCCCCAAAGCAAATCTGTCTATTTCCATTAATAAAAAAAATGAGGGGGGGACTTTATGGACACATGGTGTGTGTGTGTGTGCGCGCGCGCGTGCGTGCGTGTGTGTGCGTACGTGTGTGCGCGCGTAAGTGCGTGCGTGCGTTGAAACGGTTTAGGTTTTCACCAAAATCGTTCCAAAAACAAAATTTTTGTAAAACATAAAATTTTAGTTAAAATATATAAAATAGCAAGAATACATAAATAAATGGTAATATCCATAAATAATTAATAATGTGTACAGAAAAAATTAGTTTAATATGTAGGAAAGTAGAATTATAAAAGTTTTGTCAAGCTCATTAATAAATGAAACATTCAAAGCGTAAAGGCCTTTTCACACCGGCATACTGAACGTCCTGGACGTTTGGAACGTTTGGGACGTCCGGTACGTGCCCCTTCCACACCGCCCAGCAACGTACCCTTGTTCGCTCATGAGGATCAGTCAAGTGCCACCTCTCACTCAGTGTACTTGTTACCTGTGCAAAGATGTCTTTTCCGCCAGTTCCTTGGTTTGAGACCGGGTTTTCTGTTCCGTAGATGAACGAGTCGAGTAGTGATAGTGACGACGACTTAGTATTATTATATTCGTTAACAAAAAGAAGTAAATGGATACATCCCATAAATAAAAAACGGAAGAGGTTTGGAGAATACCATTAAATTGAGCCTTTAGTAAAACTAATATAAAATAAGGTCATTAATTAATTATACTATGATGACTTCCATTAAATAACAATATAAATATATAATCGTTGCTCTAATGTTATTACATTACAGTAAATGACAACTTACTATCTTTCTGAAGATTTGCAGCAATCTCCTCCCATGCTGCGTTCTTCATAACCTGGTCCCTGTATATTTCTAGGGTTGTGTCCCAGATTACAGGATGATCACGAACTTCCTCCAACAACGCTTCCATGGTACAAACACACAAAACACCAGCAACAACAAACACACTGCAGATGACGCGGGGTTTTGCAGAAATGAGGGGAGCGGAGCACGTGGTTCTGAAGTGTTCATTGCGCATGCGCTAGGCCGTGGACGTTCTGGACGTTTGTGGAAAATCACTCTCCAAGCGATCCTCCGAAAACCGTCGCGGACGTCCAGGAAGTTCGGAACGTTCTGTACGTGCGGTGTGAACTGTCCCATTTGATGGATGGGCAGCGATTTATTTTGACAAAAACGTACCAAACATCCAGGACGTTCATTACGCCGGTGTGAAAAGGCCTTAAGGGGAGTGGAGTGAGAGACTGGCTCCTAACATGAGCCGACAGGTCGACTGAGAACAATAGCTAGGTTGATCACGTGACATTACAAGTCCAGACTGGATTAAATAATATGATTCAACTTTGTTACAAAAATTATTCACATGCAATCTCCTATGTTAAATTTTAAATTGTTTAAATTTTGAATATAAAAGCATATTATGATAAAGAATAACTGGTTAGCATAGGAAATACAAGAAAATGTTTATTAACTCGAATAGTTTAATAGTTATTGCAAAAAACATGCATAGATAAAAAACTAAAATTTTGTCAATATAATAAGTTAAAATTTTTATAATGGAAATAGGTTAAGGACATGTGACATAATATAATGATACCAAAATAAGTACATATATAATTAATTTTGGGGGGAAGTTTAACAATGAATAACTTATCATAAAATGAAAATAAATGAAAAACGTAAAGAATTCCTTCATTTCTAAGGCAGAGGCTACAAAAACCCAAAAGAAGAATTAAGAAATTCGGAACCAATCAAAAGTTGGTCAAAGAAAAAATCATGAAAAACTAAAAAGGGTACATCTTAGAAAGTTATCATCATACAACTTTAAATCAAAGTTGTATGGAATCCAGAAGTCAAGAGGAACAAAATGACATTTACAGATTTCCAGAATTCCTGTTAGAACCAGAGATATGGGAATTTTCAAGAAAGTATACAAATTAAATTCCAGAAAGTCAGACAGTAGACTACCCAACCTGTAGAAACCCCTACCACACAATAGGGGAGGAGTCAAGTGTTTGGATTTTGCAAATGCAGTGCTGGCAACCTATTTACAAATAAACTAAATAATAATTAGTTAATCAACAACTAATTAAAGTAAAACAAACAATAAAATAACCAAAAGGGTTATAATAAAAACTAACTAAAGTGAAATCTTGAAGAAATAAACCAAATTAATCAACTTTAAACGTTATAAATGAAAGGGAAATGTTCATAGAAATTGGTACCATGGAACAGGGAATAAGTGTTGGAGGTCCATTTCAACAGAACTTTTCTTCAGTCTTGATCCAGCTCCTAGAAGGAGAACAAGTCTTGATACAGCTCCTAGAAGGAGAACGAGTCTTGATCAAGCTCCTAGTAGGAGAACAACTCTAACTAGCACCAGGAGGAGAGTCATCTACAATCATCTTTATGTGATCAGCACTGCACTATACCGATTGTTTTATTGGAAGCGACCTGGCACTTCAAATGGTATAGCAAGATACAACAGACAGCCACACTGATTCAAACTTGGACTTCATCTTTAAACTTTTCGACTACAAGATCTTCAATCTGCAACCATTCAACTTTAACAACAGCACAACTGATTTCAACGTAACTGAGGACTGCTAGCTGACATCATCTAGACTTCAACCTTCACCAAAACAACTGTAATCAGCATTGCCTTACAGGAGCCGAAAACAACTATAAATATGTTCACAAGGTACCACAGTTACGATTTTGAATAAATATTCGCTTGGAAATAAAAAATAAATTTAAAAACTTTTTGGGGAAAATTATCAAATTTAAATTCTTTTTTATTTCATATATGTACTTTTTAAAGTCAATGTATTTTTAATTTTAAAGTAAGTTGGATTTTAATATTTAGTAAAGATATATTCATTTTAATAATAATTAGAGAGATAATAGTCATTGATATTTATGTTGAATTCTTGTAAGATGTTTTAAAAGCTAAGAAAAGTTGTAGTTAAATCAAGTTAAGAAATTTTATGAAATAAAATCTTGATTAATATAAAGAATTAAAAAAGGAATTTTTAATTAAAATATAAATTTTATTTCTGGATAACATTGTGTTGTGTGGATTTTAAACTAACCCTATGTTCTATTCAGCTTAAAGTTAAGAGTGTTTTTTAAAATAATTTGTGCTCTCATAAATTTCACAATTTTAAATAGATTCTGCAAAATAACTCTTTCAAATGACACTCCCTGAGAGTGAGTTTTAAAGTTATAGCAATAAGAGAAAAAAGAGCTAGTTTTGATTAAATAATAAAAGTATTAAAGGAATTTTAAAGTGATTCCTAATATATAAGAATAAATACTAAAGACAGTATTTCATTCTTGAGGCATTGTGTTATTTGGCAGAATAAGGACGTTAATAAATAATTTATCAAGCAGTTCCCCAAAGGTGGGACTTGAATAAAATTAAGGGTTTATTGGAATTGCATAGCATTAGGTTCAATTTCCCATTTACAACCTTCTGTTGTGAATAACGTCAAAAAGAAGTAATAAACGGGTGAAATCAAACATCGCACTGTTTCAGTGTGTGTGTGTGTGTGTGTGTGTGTGTGTGTGTGTGTGTGTGTGTGTGTGTGTGTGTGTGTGTGTGTGTGTGTGTGTGTGTGTAAGGATACCAAACTATTTTCATTATCTATTTGTGCATCTTAATTTATAAAAATAATAAATAAATAATGTGGAATAGTATGTATGGTTACTTAATATCATTACTAAGATCTATTTCCTTAAAAACTATGCTATATATATATATATATATATATATATATATATATATATATATAAGTAATATCAGTAATAAAAGCAGTATACAGTAATATCAGTTGGTTATGTGTAAATATTGGAGAATACTTTAAACGTTTAACTTCATCTAAACTTATTTTGAGTTTTATATATTGTAGAAGGATATTAATTTTAGTTATAGTGGGAATTGTCTTATTTAAAAGAATTGATATGCATTAAAGTATTAGTAATTTCTTTACATTTTAAGTTTTATTCAATTACATAGTCATACTGTAATAGTTTTAAACAGGTTTCTCTTATAAAAAATTACAACATCAATTTAAAATTAAAATGTTTATGAAAGAAATTTAGCTGTTGGTTAAATGGGAAAAATAATTTTTGATATCATCGCTTTCCTAGAAAGAACCAAACACTGCTTCTAAGCTAAAAATTGAATAACAATTATATTTTAACGCAATATTAATATTAGGTACCCTATCAAAAGTAAACTTTGATCAATTTCACCAATAAACTAAAACAATATATTATAGGGTTGTAAAAGATGCTGCAATAACAACTTCAAAATAGTTTAAAATCTGTTAAAAATTTTCAGTTGATGTGAAAAGGCCATATGTATTAGTTTTATTTAGTATACACCACAACAGATCACCAAATGTAAAACAACACAGAATTTTTCACAAGAAAAAACTTTATTTAAAACAAGACAAAGTTTCAATGACTAAGTCAATATCTTGTTACATGTATTAAGTTATATACATGTTATAGCTGAAAATGATAACTTAAGTCATTGAACATTGTCTTGTTGAAAATAAAGCATTTGTTGTGAAAAATTGTGTCATTTTTCATTTCTTATTTAAATTTCCACAAGTGCTGTTCATTTCAATCCCACAGCAGAATGTTGATGTAAATGAAATATTTTGTAAGTAGAAGGGGCACTTGAGTATTCCTCTATTTATCACATAAAATATACTTGTTTCGGCATAAATTAAAACCTAATATCAAAATCAATATATGGAAATGATTTATTGTAAAAAAAACTGATAGCCTATTCAGAACTTAGAAGAAACTTAGGTAGAATGGCAGTTAGTGGTAGTTAGTTTATTACAGGCATGAGTTAAAGCAGTTTTTCTGTGAATAGTGCTTTCATTATAAGTAAAGAAAAAAACATGAAAGCATATTTTTAGCCAGTTTAGTGATATATGGCAGCAAAGAGTGGCTTGTAGGAGTAACATTACTCCAAGTTAAGTTTCTAAATCAAACTATGTATTTTGTATTTCATTAGTATTCCTAGTTAGAAATCCTATGATGTAGCTGTAGTGAAATAAACTAATTAATTTGCATAAATAAATAAGACAGCAAATACAGATCTTGTTCATTCTGCAGTTCAATTAACAGACATGAAGTATCCAAAACCAAATTGATTAGGTTCCAGCATGAATGGTGTTTTATATCACTCTCTAACTAGTCCTCACACAATTTATATTTTCACTCAACTTGTTATTTTCAAACATAATTTCTTCATTCCACTTTTTCATTTATTAGAACACTTTTACAAACTCATTCAAAACTACCTACCATCATGCGAAAGGGAAAAGATTAATTAAAATTAGGAAAAACCTAGTATATTGCAACACAAATGATAGTGCAGAAACTTTACTATAATAAATACTTGAAAAATATGATAGTTAAAAATAGTTTATCTACTTTAGAAGACCAAGGTAGAAACACATTTAATATTATTGTGTGCAAGGAACACTATATTAGAAAGTCATTTAAATCTAATATTAATAATAAAATATAAATAAATGGTTACCTTATTATATGTCTTAGCAATCCTTATTATTGTGCTGCATGTTTCACCTTTACACTGATGGCATCTTCAGGCTGACACTTAATTATAGAACAATAAACACTATACAACACCTATAATAATTATACAACATAAAATGTTATTCTGTACATTTGTACACGTCTTATATTTAAAATTACAATTACAATTTTCTGTCAGTAACAACATGTTACTCCAGCTGTCAAGTAATAGAACCAGCTGAAGTAACATGTGGTTACTGACAGAAATTTTTAATTTTAAATATAAGCCGTGTATAAATGTACAAAATAACATTTTATGTTGTATAAGTGCTATAGGTGTTGTATAGTGTTCAGTGTTTTCAGCCTGATGTTGCCGTCAGTGAAAAGGTGAAACATATAGGACAATAATATCAATTGCTAAGACATACAAAAAAGACATATATTTATAAATAAAGCTATCCAAAAGGCTAAAATGATTTCTAAAATGGGGTGAGGGATTATAGAAATACAAAAGGGTGAAAAGTTCTCTTGACCAATCTACACAAGGATTTCTATAACAAAAAAAATAGTGAGATAAAATCCTGTAACTGAAGATTTTTGGCAAAAAGTTCAAAATATCCAGAAGTTGAATCTAAATGAATCAGGCTTAAGTGTTATTACATAATCAAAGTAAGAGGAATATTTTGTTTTTGTTGAAAGGCAAATTAGTGTAAGATCTAAGGAGTATTGTGCCAATATTCACAATAAGGAAAACAAGGATTCCCCGAACAAAACTAAGTCTATAATAAATCCAGTTATATGTATTATATTAAACAATTTTATTAGTTGTTATTTAACATATTATTGAAATAATAAATTTATTATAATTTTGATAATAATGATTTATTATTACAAGTTAGTTTTATTATATAATTGACAAATATTTGCAATGTGAATAATATTATATTGCTGAGACCATCGTTGTAGCAACGCAATGCTCATTTCCTCTACTCTCAGAGGTACAGTTACAAGCAGAGGACAGTAGAGAAGTTTACATTGCCCAACTGTCACCAAGGTAGTTTAATTTATATTTAAACAACGCTGTTGAAGTGTCAAAGCTTGGATTAATCATACAGCAAAAGAAACTTAATCCAGGAGAGGAGGCATGATCCACGCCTGAATCTAAGTAATATTCCCCTCACCCACCCCCTGCAACCCCCAACTTAAAAAATTCAAATCACAGCCTACTCCTAGTAGAATTTTTAATTAAAGGATATAAAAAGAAATTTTTCAATGAAAAAAGTAATCAAATTGGATCATCCATTTCAAAATATCACACGATCTTTAGTTTGTAATTACACATTTATGCTACTGTGAAGGCGTTAGCTCAAGTTTTTTATATTGGTAAAAACAAGGTGGTAGGGTGAAGACTTTAGTTTAAATATTTAAAGTTTTATTAATTATTAACAATACAGGTTGTAATAATGTGAAAATTGGAATTGAGTTTACCACACATTTAAGAGTGCGCGTTAAAAGTACAAGGGAGAGGGAAGCTATTGTAACAATAAGCAGTCTTCAATAAATTCATTTATAGAAACAAGATAGATTTTCAAGACAACAAAAATAAATAACCATGTTTAATATTAGTATAACATAATTAACTACAAGTGTTTAATTTTAGTATAACATAAGTGATTACAAGTGTTTATTTGTTTTATAAGTAATTAATAATTTGCGAAAAGATAGAGGTGTGTGAACTGTTTGTAACAGCGGAAATAATAGCAAAAATGAGGACCGGTTTCCAGTTATAGATAGGAGAAACGTGGTAAGACAGTCTTAGTTCAGAGCTTGAGAGTAAGGTTGTGTTTCTGAAGTGATCAGACGTATTTTGATAGAGAGAAATTTATACAAAATGTAACGAAAATTGTTAATGTAGAGTCCTATTATGACATTTGAGTCAGTGAGAGACGTTTTTCTTTTGAATAAAAGAAGTTTTAGAACATTGATAGTGATGATTTAACGACGTTAGAGATAGTTTTTAACGTGGTAGGACGTAGTTAGAGTTTGACGAGAGTATTGGACAATATCTTTTAATAAAGTGATGAATTTATTGTACAACATTGTGTATTTGAAAGGACATTTGAGCATCGATTATAAAAAATTGAGTCTACAAGGTGATTGCAACACAAGATGAGAGAATCCAACCACGAGGACATTTTCAACCTACAGGATCGGTTATGCGGTAACAAAGAATCATAGATATTTTTATGTAAAAAGAACTTTTTCTATGAACCTTTTTAAATTGTTCTAATGAATAAATTTTGTATAACAATTAGTAAATTTAAAGTATTTAATTTCATTTTAATATAATCATAATCTTTGCTATGTGAGAATAGAAAACACTCACTATAAAAAAAATACTTTGTTTTGAGTTGCAACTATTAATATAAAGTCTTAAGAAAGGATTTAAGCCTCTTCAAGGCAAAATAAGTTTAAAGAATTAAAAACATAGAGATTTTAAATAGCGGTAAGAAATGTATCATGAATATATATGTATAATCTTAATTCAATAAATGTTTTTTGTTAAATTTCAGCTACAAATGTTTTCATTTTTAAAAAACCAATATCACTGTGGAGTACACTGTTAAAAGAGCTTACGACCCTTGAGATAAATAAATTTAATAAATTCATTTTTTAATAAATAATGACCACTAGGTCTGGCGCCCAATATTAACCAATTAACAATAATTAAATTAATTTTCAATATTAAATAAATAACGTAGGAACTCTTCAAGTTCAAAAGATAATTTTTTTTATTTTTAAATAGCTTCACTATTCAGATAAAGTCTTCTTTTAGAAATATCACAAGGTTGGGTCTATTTATGAAATAACAAACACTTTAATATAATGGTTATAATATTACATTTAACACATTCTTAGATCTTTTTTTTCTAAAATTTCACAGAACATGTTTGAAATGTTCACTATTTTTTTCCATCCAACAACCTGTATTTTAAGATTTTAAGAGCCCCCACAAAACTTTGTATCCACAAAAATTTTTCTCCTTGGGTGTATTCACGATTCCCGCAAACCACACAATCATGTCTTTTAGTTTTTAATAAATTAAGATGCAAGTTTTAAAAAACACTCACTGTGGTTGTTTTAAATTGTGTGTATAAATATATTGTTTAACATCCATACTTTATGGGCTTTATAATAACAGTGAAAATTTTGTAAAAAAAGGAAGAATAAAATATATACCTGAGGGAATTCATGTGGCTGCCAGTCAGGTCCAACTCAATGAGAGCAGGCATGTAGACATATAATCGTTGTAAACATATTTCGTGTGTCATTACCTTCAATTTAACTGATACGACTGTATGTATATCGTCTGTACCACAAACTTTGGCCTGCAATAAAAGTATAAAATATGTTTACATGAATATTGGAATAGCTTTAAAGGATAAGATTTACGTTTAAAATTTAAACTCTTAGTATAAGTAAAGAGTATTTATATTACAACCCTGATAATTCCCAGAAATGTATTATTTGATACACATTTCAGTTTTATTTACATAGAATGAGCAACACACAGTTTACATGATATGTATAGTATATGATGTATAGTATATTTTGTATATTTATTTCCAGTTTACTTCAGGAGACAGTAATAAAATTTACAAAGAAAATAATATAAAATATAGACCCCTAGCCCTCGAATTCTTAGAGACAGAAAAGAGCCTAATTAAGTTTTTTATTTAAAATGTTCTAAACAATATAATGTTTTTATTTTTGGTGGAATAGAGTTGAAGAATTTAGAAGCTAAAAAAATAAATAATTTTCTCTTTTGGGCCTAACTTTAGTATGAGTGTGGCAATCCTAAGTGAACCTGCTTCACTAAAAAGGATCTACATCTTTTTTCATCTAGTCTTAGGTTAGATCCTTCTCTCTTGTCATTCCTATCAGGTCTTTCTTCACATACTCTTGTTTTTTCCTAAACCTGATAGTGTTAGAGCATTCAAGGGCTAAGGGTCTATATTTTATGTTCTTTTCTTCATTTTTTAGAAAAAAGGTAATGGATGACTGAAAGATGTTTTGCCTTTAAACAACAAGAAAAAAACAAATTACTTTTGAAAAATTTAGTGGTTTAATATGCAGTTTATAAGAAAGGTGTTTGTCAACCATTAATCGTAGATACTTAGTCTTACCATACAAACAAATTATAAACCCGTGAACAGGTACTGTAATCCTGATATGATATTACAAAGTTTGATAAAATCTAAACTGAAAAGGAGGAATATATATACATATAAAGTTTTACCAACATTAGTGTTAATTTGTTTTGAGCAAACCACAAAACTCGTTTCATTTTGCAAATTTGAAATATTAAAATCTGAATAAGACATAGCACCATCATCTGCAATTGCAGTGATTGAACTGTTAAATGGACCTGAAAATAAATCATTGATGTATATATACAAATATTTATTAAGATAGAAAGTGGAATGAATACAGAACCTAAATATTTTACTTTGCATCAATCCAACTCTAACATATTGCTTCCACTAAGAAATGATTTCAACCACAAAATGGTATCTCTCTAATACTAAACATTTTATTATGCTGTAATACAATGAGGATTTTGTAAGGAAACATAAATGAGTTATAGATAGAACTAATAAAAAATAGCAATAATCAGCTAGATAACTTCTGAGGCATGTCACTTTCAATAATATATAAATTTGCTTTTCATACTCAGGCAAATAATAATCTAATATATTATATAAATAATGTGCAAATTATATTATATAATCAGTCAAAATTTGAAGTTTATGACAAAACATATAAGACAGAAGAAAGCATAGGTTTAGTTTCATAATGTATTAACTAATATTTAATGTACATTAGATTTTGTATGAATAGGCTTATCTTGGAAAGTGGTCCTTGATACACCTTGGAAACCTAATAGTACACAAGTAAGAAAACACACACACAAACACTAAGGTTCTGAAATATTTCGTATACACCATTCACTTTCTCAATCAGTAGAGTATAAAAAGAATACAAAATCGAATCTAATAGGCTATGTGCCCTAACTCTAACCTAATATTTAATGAGAAATTAAAAATTGAATATAAATATAGGTAGAAACCTGCTTAAACATACAGAATTTTCTTTTAAAATTTTACTTCAATTAATAAAATTTCTATCTTTTGCTTATTCCTGCTTATTTTCACATTGACAGCATTTCAATCTTTTTAGAATATGAAAACCTCTATGTGAATCCAATCCTTTTACTTAATTCAAAATGAATTATAAATGTTATTACCATATCCTTCACCTAGACTTGTCTCGATGTTTAGGAAATATCACTTTTAAAGCTATTGAAAAATCCTTTATCACCTTGTATATCACAATGTGGATATTGATATCTTGTAACCATATCTGGCATATAATTTGAATTTCGATGCGGAAGATTTACATCCTAGGCATGAGCAGTGTGGTGCATAGTCCTGCCTAAAACACTCTTGGTGACAGTCTCATGTTGCCATTTACAGTAGGTAATATAAATAAAGGTTCCAAAGACCCTGGTTCTGCTTTTCAAACATATATTGATTGTTTGCCATTTAATATCCAGCCACTTTTTCAATATCACAATGTATTAAGAAGAAACTATATAAAGGAGACTTTAGCAAAGATAATAAAAGTAAGTGAGAAAAAATAACATATGGATGGAAAATCTATTGAAAACTAATTTCAGAGGTAACAAAATGCAATATGATATGCCAATAATTAGTTATTATTATTATCAAAATTATAATTAAATAAATTAACTTAAATGTTACATTTATAAATTCATAAGTTATGACTTCTTTAAAAAATGTTGTTAAATAGGCTGTATGAAATAAAATCACAGCTAATAAATAATCACAACATACCAACAATCTTGGGAGTGATCGGTCATATGGAAAAGGATCGGGTAGAGATATTGGAGGTAAAATTTCTTCAGATGCAAATTCTTCTTCACTTGTAGTTGAATTTGAAGGTGAGGCAGAACCAGAAGGTTCACTCTCATCCCCATCCGTTACGCAGTATGGAGGCATCTACAGGCAAAGAAATTGGCCTTGAGACAATTTTTTCAACAACTTATTTAAACATAAAACCTTATGTCATTACAATAATTTTGTATAATGTTAATTTATTTAACTTTATTAATGGTCACCATTTCAAATCTGTATAGTTTTGCAATGGTTATAGTTTTACAATGCATATTTCAACACATTATTGTAATGTCCATATCATAATGGTTGGTAGAATCTTTGCAGCTGTTTTGTATTTTCCCAGCATACAAAGTATGGTTATTTCGGTAATTGAAAAATGTTGATCTCCATTTTTGAGGCTAACAATAGGGTCTCGGGTATTTTGTTCTGTTTTTGATCAGTCAAAAAGTAAACGCATCATTTTACAAAATATGTAGTATTAAGTATGTTTAAGTATATTTTTAAAATCTTGTTTTACTTGGCTAGTGGGACTAGAGAAGTTACTAAACATTAATTTCTCTACTTAGCACTTTTAAACAAAGATTGAAATGGTTGCTATTATAAGAATATAGGCCTAAACAGAAAATGTACTGTAGATATAGCAAATACATTCCACATATACATAATTTAAAATAAACGGATATAGTGCAATAAAAGAAACAAGTCCAAGACCTTGCTAACTAATGAAAATGAAACCATATTTTTGACTTAGCGATAATTTAATAAGAATAGAATAGAAAAGGTCAGTGTTTTCTGTAAGTCAATTCAGAAATTGTACAGAGTAAGATTTAAATCATATTTTGTTTGATAAAAATATTTATTTTCAATGAAATAAAGTAACAACTGAAACACACATATTTCACTATAATCAGGGATCTATAAATTTCAGGAATATATTTGATTTGAAAGTAATAAAATCATCTATGGAAGTTAAAAGTGAACTGAAGAGTTTAAAATAGCGTTAACACAAATAATTGTTATTAAATATAAAATATACAGGATCATCATAAAAGAATGATGGGGTTTCATTAATTCTTGCAAAGACAATAGAGAAATTTTTCTGTGTTGTATTGGTATTGGCTATAACCCTAAAGTTTGTTTAACAGCTGTTGTAACTTCAAAATTATTTCTTGCATTGTTGTGGTAGTGTATTTTGTGTTTTCTGGAGTGTTCTGTGTAGAGTGTGTTATTATGTTCTCTAATAAAGAAAAAGCAACGTGTGTTTTGTTGCTGATTGAATTCAAGTCTTAAATTTCAGTGCAACATGCATTTCGACGTGAATACAGAAAAGATCCATCACATGAATATAATATACGACGACGTTGGTTCAAACAAATTGAAGAAACTTGATCAGTTCAAAAGCAGAAATCATCTGGCAGGCCAAGTGTATCAGACGAAAAAGTTGAACTTATTAGACAATCTGCAATCAGAAGTCCTAAGAAGTCAATACCTGGACAAAGCCAAGAAGTAGGTACCTATTCTAAAAATATGGTGCATCCCCACCACTTTAATGCATTTGTCACATACACTTTGAATGAAAAATTTGGACATCAATAGATAGGCCGGCAAGGACCGATACGCTGGCCTCCAAGGAGTCCAGACATTAACACCTTGCAATTTCTTCTTGTGGGGGTATACATCAGAAACATTGTTTATCAAGAAAAAAATTCGTGTCCTAAAACACTTGAACAGGTTTAATGAAGCAATGACAACCATTAACAAAGACATATTAACTAACATTTGGGCAGTACTTGATTATCGATGGACATTTGCCGAGCGACTAATGGCGCACATATCAAAATTTATTAGTTATGTAAGAAAACTGTTTCAGATGATGATTTAGATAAATAAACAATATCATCTGTAAGTAATTCTGTTTTCATTTCAATCATGTCCAAAACCCCACCATTCTTTTATGATAACCCTGTATATTAAAACAATAATGGATAAAAATATGGACAAATTATTTTACAGTCTGTATAAAAGTGTTATTTAAAAAAATGCATAAAATTTTTGTTTGGCTTCAGATTAATTATTGAGATGTGGTCTCAAAGCTATTTAATTAAAAGTTTTAGTAAAGTTTCTACATATAGTTTATTAGATCCATCAAAAATTTAATACAGGAGCAAATAAATGTGTAGTATTACAAAAACTATCCTAAATGTATCTCTACATTTGTCAATTTCATATTTCTGGGTAGGTGATCAATGAAAGTGTTGGGTATTGATTGTGTAGGGTCAATCCTTAAAAAAAGAGATTAATTGACTTGTTTCATAAAATAATCATATTCATTAGTTAGATAATTATTTGATTAAAAATTATCTTTAGATATCTTATGGAATTAAATATTTTTTTACCGACATGTAGATAATATTTTTTTCAAAGGCAAAAACCCTTTTGGTCATCATCGCCTTATAAAAAAAGGAAGAAAAAAAACAAAATAAAGATCCCTATTCTTTGAATATTCTATTAGCACCAGGGTCAGAAGAGAACAAGAGTTGGTCAAAAGAGACCTAATAGGAAAGATGAAAGAGAGGGATCTAACTCAAGATTACACGAAAAAAATGTAGAATCAGCTAGGCCCCTAATGATTGCCATGCCCATCCTCACTATAAGTAACCCCCTCTCGACCAATTGTAAACTAATCTCAGTGAAGAAGCTTTGACAATTTAATCTTATTACTGATAATACACATTAAAGTGTTTTATTCTAGTTTTCCTAAAAATATTTAAAAATTCTGTAATAGCTTTTAAAGCAGTATCACTGGTAATTGATGTTTAGTTAATAATGTTTTTGTGTATATAGTATACACACACACACACACACACACATATATATATATGCCTATATAACCTGGATTTGCCCTCATTTTGATTGAAAACGTGTAATATTTGTTTCATGAACCTTTTTATACTTATTTTCAATTCTCACAAATATTTAATTAAGTTAAGTTTAAGTTTATCATAATATGGTCTCTATTTTCACACTGGTTTCTTATAGACTTGGAGGATGTTTATTTGTTTCGTTTCATTATATAATTTTCTTTTTCTTAATTCAAGTCTATCATTAAGCAGTCGTCCTGTGAAGCAGGCATTATCTGCACCCTCGGATCTTTCAGTTGGCGGTTTGGTCCGGGGATGCAGATGGTGGCAGCAAGAGCGGACTCATGCGCCTCCCCGCGGTACAGGATGGGCAACGTTTTCGATGTGGCCTGATGCTTTGCCGGATGGCGGCACCGAAGGCGGCTAAAGCATGAGACGTCTTACCCTCTCCCTTCCCCCTCCTGCCTCTTCTTTTCACCACCCTAACCAAAATGTGGTCGCCAACCATTCTTTGACCTCTCTATAATCTGTTCTATCTCTCTTTTGTCTTCTGTCCCAAGAAGCTTGAGGCTCTTGTGGACGTTCATTTATTCTTACTTCCCACTATCCCCACAATCTGTGGACCCAATCCAAGGTGGAACAGCATATGCCGAAGGATGCGTGTCTAAGGGGGAGCTTAGACTCCAGTATGCGGACTCCGGATACCAGGCGACCTCCGGTTTCAATTAAGCCTTACCACATATGCGGGCTCTGTGTGGTGGACCTTTTATAACCCTGCATTACTACGGCAGGGTACCAGCCACCAGCTGGAAGCTCAGCCGCAAACCCAGGATCAGTAGCGGCCCCAGAGCACGCGGGACTGATCCAAAATCAAGAAAAACCAACACCTCCTGACTCCTGACGGGGGCCCGCCAATGAGCAGGGCTCGAAGTCTGGGGATATGGAGGTGGAAAAGGGGGAGGAAAATCTTGGCCCAGAGCTAGAAGAAGTACTCCTCCCTGTTAACCTTGGTACCCAGAGCAACACGGATGGGCTGACGGACGCTACTCAGCAGTTAGTCAAGCTTAGAGTGACGCAAAGGAAGCCAAGAATGACTAAGAAGGAGAGGAAACTGGCCGCTAAGAAAAAGTTCGGCCTGGAGTACGATCCTAAATTTTCATTCAAAAAAAAAAAAAAAAAAAAAAAAAAAAAAAAAAAAAAAAAAAGGAACATTGGTGCTGCTCAGACAGCTGCCAATGCTCCAAACACAATGGAGGGAGGACAGAAGCGCAGCAGGACTGAAGCCTCTACTCCTCCTTCCACTGAAACCCAGAGGAAGAGACCCAAACAGTCTGGTGAGCACGGTGCATCGACATCGGCGCAACCCAGTACCTCGTTTGGGGAAGCTCTAGCCTCTACTAAAATGGCAGTTGTGCCCAAAGATTCCCCGAAGACAAGCTCTCCGGGGAACAGGGCAGGACCGTCCAAAAGGCCATCATGGCAAAATTTGAGTGCCTGGAAGACGGGTCATATCCAGTCATTTCAGGCTCTTTTTATGGAGAAAGGAGCACTAATTATCTCGTGCTCTAATCTCAGCAGCAAATCCTGGCTGTCAAGCTAGACATGCTACAGCTTAAAAGAGTTGTAGGACTCATCACTGGACATGGCCAGTTCAGGAAACATCTTGCAACAGTGGAGTCTGCAAGACATGTCATTTTCGATTGCGGGATGCTGGAACGCAGAGGGAGGGAGCTCTTTGGTATCCAGCAACCTGGAGATAAAGAGGATACGAACCTGGTGGAAAGAATCCTGAACCTCGTTCGAGGAACAGGGTTCTAACCTTCCAGGAACGGCACACAGGGGGCACAATAAGCCAATGGTTGACGTGCAGGGAATCCTTCTTAAAGTAGTATTCCACCCCATTTTAAATCAATCAATCAATCAATCATTAAGCAGTCAATAATTAAGCTTAATTCCGACGTAATGTGCTATTAAACATCAATATTTAATTGTTCTTTAAAATATAATTAGATTTTAAAACATTAGGCCACAACATAAACAATTGGTTCTGCTTGGTATATAATATAACCACCTATCCTATTTCAATATAAATATATGCGTAATTAGGCCTAACTAACAATTTAGAATTCTATTCCACTTAGACCAGATAAAATCAGGTAATCTAATGATAATGGAAACCACATTAGAAAACATTTTCCCAAGATTATAGAAAATTATAAGAGGAAGTTGTATTAAGGTCATACAGTCTGTAAATTATGTTCAAAGCAAAATCCTCAAATCTAAATTATGTTTATCCCAAAACTGGTCACTTATTTGTTTTACTGTATGTTCAATGATTACCTGCAGTTAGTATTAATACTTTAGGCTTATATATAAAAGTATTTGAAAAGTATGACTTATCTTAAACTAAAACCTTCTCAATTAGGTAATTCAGAAAGAAAATATAATAGCAGATATATTTTTTTAGTACAGTATACATTGAATTTAAACCCTCTTTTGATATGAATCTAATAATAAAAGATTAAAACTATGTCATAAGTTTTATTTATTCTATTAACTTAATTCATAACAATAAGTTAAATATAATAGTAATGTACCTACCTAGCAGTCACTTCAAATGCATATTATGTAATGGGTCAAGATGTTTTTCTTTATTTAGGTTATAAATATTTACATATCTCCAACAATCAACAATTTATGACATGCCAGTATTGTATGTTCTGAGTCAACAAACACTGTGTGAATAATTAAATGGACACTAATAATATTAAATCAATACACTTCAAAGAAAATATTACTACTGGAAAGTTAAGTGCAGAGTTGCTATGGCAACCATGTAAATACAAAACAGATGGGTTATGTACAGATGGGGTATGTCTTTGATTATACTGTAATGCAAAAAGGCTGTGTCTGTTACTTATTTTGCAGGCAATTAATGTGATCTAACTATTATACAGTGTTATCAAAATGAATGAAAATATCAGCCAGGGTTCCATTTTATATTTTCCAAATAACTTATGAACTATGATTTTTTAGAAAAAGTGTTTCCCAAAGTTCACCAGCACTCTCAGAGCTCATTCTCCAAGTGAACCTAAAAAAATGTTCATTAAATAGGTCCGGAAATAAAATGCTTTTTTTCTGACTATCTGGTATTTTTTTTTTTTATATATAAAAAAAAAAAGTGATAACTTTGGAAACAGAAAAGATATTAAGTTCACATTTTGTATACACATTTTTAACGTAACGGTTTAGGCTACATGTGTACCAAAAACAAATACTTTATTTCAAATATTTTCAAAATGTCAGCCGTTTAAAATCTTTAACATCATATATCTAAAAAATGTTAACTTTTTTTTTAAAAAATACAAGAAACAAAAATGTTTTCATATTTTAATGATGAAAAAAATCCTTTTCTAATATTTTTGTACCTCAAAAAACCCATGTTATTGACAAAAAACTAAAAATGTAAATTCATGGTACGGTAATTGTCTATATCCCTAAAAAGTAAATAAATAGAGTTGATAAATAATAACTAATTATTTTTATAACTGAAGGTTCTAATAAAGTTACAAAAATTAGAAAATTTATCATGAAAATTTAAAAAAAAAAAATAGAATAATTATTTTTGAAATGTCTATTTCCTAGGTTGGCAATACAGTAATAAGAGCTCATAAATAATTACAGTTTTTGATTATTATTTGTACATTATTTGAATCATTTTGTTAGGTTTTCCTACTGATGTTTTTCAGGTACTGTGTCTGCTTTGGTTTGTTTCTGGTATTAGTGGAAGTATTCTGTGAATTTATGTTAATTTAACTGAGATTATTGAATTATTATAGAAATGCAGTACTTATTTATGACTAAGTAATACATACTCTGATAATTATGTTTTTACACTGGGTGTGTGCAATGGTAATGCTACAGCTGCTGCTGTAGAACATGAACTGCAGGATTCCAGATTCTAAAACAATTAATTAGTGAGACATTACCAAAACATTGGGTAACTGGTTCACTTCCCAGTATTCATACCAGTTCGGTACAACACCATTTTGTTGGTTTGAAAATTATCGATAATGGTTTTGATAAAATTTTAGTAAGATATGGATTTATACTCATATAAAGACCACTTTTTATTTTGTCACATTTACCTGTCATAAATGAAAAGTACAGAGATTCCATAAAAATATATTTAGAGTTTTTTGCAGAAATAATTGTTTTAAGTTCTAGTGAGTCTAAAAATGTTGTTTATTTAATACTAGCTGTACCCGGCCACGCGTTGCTGTGGCTCATCTGGTTAAATGGAAAATAAATAAAAGACATAAATAAAATAAAAACTAACTATATTAAAGAAAATTTTATTTCCAAAAAAAATTAAAAATTGTATCTATTACTTATTGTTATGTCATATTAATAATAATAAAAATATATATAATATATCAATTGGTTTTGTATTTATATCCATACTAATATTATAAAGACTTAAAATTTATTTCTTTGTTGTATGTATGGGGTTAATCTCTGGAACTACTGAACCAATTGAAACATTTTTTTAAATAAAAAAACTACACAATCCCAGAGTAACATAGAGTAGGATTCATTTTGATAAAAACATTTTTTATATTCCATAGGCTATTTGTAAATTTATTTTGAAAATCGTAAAGAATCGTTGGGCATTAAACCCAGCGTCTAGCAGCTGTAGTATCAATAAATAAACAACATTATGAAAAACTAAAAAATTACTATTGAAAGATGAAATTTATAAATATCAATAGAAACGTACTATGCCAAAGATATGCACAACAACATAAATTATATGTGTATGTTGCCATTAAGGTAGGTAAAATAAATTAAATATAATTTTAGGTTAGGCCTAGAAAGATGAACCAATACATGTTTCTTGAATGTAGCCCTACCTATTTGCATTCATTACCATAGCAGCCAATTTAATAAAATAACTGATGAAACAGTTGATTCGGATGTCCAGCTAGTACAAATAATATTTTTAAGTTAGGCCTAGATTGAACCAACACATGTTTCAACACACACAAACCAATAAAAGCTTGCGTTAAGATATTTAAAATTAGAAAACAATATGTTACAATCTAATTTTAAAAAAAAGACATATTAGAATTTAATAGTAGGCCAATTTATATATGGTAAATGATATATTTTATAAATTGAAAATTGCCTCTTTTATTTATAACAATACAAAATCTCTGTCCTAATTAATATTCCCGAGAAAATAACATTGTGTACAATAACCTGTTTTAAAAAAGTTATTATTTATATAATACAATTTCTATTCATATCGGCGAAGAAAGTCCCGCGATATTCTTCTCCAATCACAAACTTCTGTGGGCGTGTATTTTATAACTAACGTCTTGCTTCTAATGGTCGCCATCTTAATTCCAGATTTTCGTTCATATTTCCACAGATTATGTCTTTGTTATTAAATATTTATATGAACTCAGGTGATGTTTTATATTTAGAAATATCTACTTCGTATTTCTGTATATCTCATTTTGTCTCTAGGTCTTCTGTATTTTTATAATCGGCGAAAGATCGGAGTTATATTTTCAATTCGGTTATTTTCCAAGTTGACCTTTCACGTCTAGATAAAAACAAATTATTTAAGTTTTCTTGTCTTTAACTGTGTGTTGTTATTTTTTATGGATTAATCAAATTCTTAGGCGCAAATTTAATATAGGTTTTGATTTGTTTTAGATTGACAATTTTCTGGATTAGTTATAATTGGGTCGGAAAGTATTAGATTTAGAATTTGTTTTGATTCGAGTCTTATCTTTTTGCCGCTAGGCGCGTGTATGTTGACGTTTAAAATTAAATGAATGAAATTGACTTTTTTTTTCTTTTTGTATTTAATACTCTTTAAAATTAAAATTTCGCAAAATCCTTTCTTAGTGAGCGTCTATGACCTCATACAAATATGCCTTTAAATTTTGGTATCAATATCTTTGTTGGTTTTTGCTCTACGTTGATTCTCTGTCAGTCATTCAGTCAGTCAGTCAGGACAAAGCCGTTTATATATGTAGTGATTTGTCTTTTTGTCTCTAATTATTATTGAAATCCAAATGTCTAAACACATTTTATCAAAATTTCTCATTAAGTGGTTTTCTAGTCCTTTGAATGTGCTTCTAAAATATTATAATTATAAAACAATATTTGGGTTTTATATAAAAATAACTAAAAAAATTTATTTTGATTAAATTAGCTGTAACACCTTAGGAATTCTACAACACGTTATGGTTGATACTTCTTTAGTGGAATTTGTAATAGTCTAAAAAACTGATATTTGGTTCATTGTTGCTGTCCAAAAAACATGGAAAAATTAACTTCTTGACTGATTTTGTTCAATTGTGGTAAATAAAAATGTTTGGACCTGGAATTATATCCCTAAATATTAATCACATCTTAAAATTTTAAAGGGGCTTGTCAAAAGAAATAAATGAAAAATATATATTTTCTCAGATATAGCTAAAATTATAATAATTAAATTCAGGTCAAATGATGCCACGAAACTACATGTATTGGTTAATATCCACAAATTTTGAAACAGGAGATATTGGTCAAGGAAAATGACCTTTGGATGCTATTCAATAAATCAGAAATCAAAATTAATTTGTTTCAATTTAATAGCCTATATTTTTTAGTGTGGAATAAATTTTTGTGCTTAAAATTTATGAATATAGTTAACATGTTTTCAAAAAAAAGAACACACGAACGAAACAATTTAACATTCATGATGAATGTTAAAATTTAAGCCTTTTGATATATTGCTTCTTCATGTAATTGCACTTTGGTGATTTTCAAATTTTATCCGTAAATAATATTTAAAAGTTTAATGTGAATAATTTTTAGATATATAAATAATACTCTATATAAACATTTAAAAATTCCAACATTCATACATTTAGACTTCATCTAAATCAAAAATTTTAGCTAATGCAAAATATCATTGTTAATGGAATTTAACAAATTTTATCCTCTCCCTGCTACCCCAATAAATTATTGTGTAGATAACACATTTTGTTGGAATTTGAAGTGTTTAGTGAAATGACATGTTTAAAACACATTCACATACTGTTAATAAGAGTATACTTTTAATACATATGGAGAAAGCTTTTTACACATGTCTTGGTTAATGTGCATAAGTAGGCTAAGTTTAACAAATTAATGTTCAATGGAAGACTAAGAGATAAATAACAAACATGCAATTCCATTTTAATACACCAAAACTTTTAAATATTTTGTGCTTTTACAGCCTTTAAGATGTTTAATTGTTTGCTGTTTAACGATAAATATTAGTTCTACATTAAATCAATTTTTTTAAAAGTTTTAAATTGACTACTTTTGAATGAAAATCCAAAAACCTTTTTTGAATGACCTTGTAAAAAACCAAATTTATGTAAAAAAAAAGCCAGTATTTATGTTCTTTCAATTATTCTGAATGTAGATCTAAGTATTTGTTTTTTTAATATTTTTTGTACCTGCCTTTTATAGTCTTAAGTCACTGACGATAACAAATATGGGATTTCCTCTGGAATACTTAATTCTATTAAATTAAATTACATATTAAAGTTAAAATGTACTACATGGTCTTCTTTTTGAAGTAGTATAATTTTTATGTATTTAACAAATTTTTGTTGTTGTTTGATGAAGTTTCTTAGTCATTTATGTAAATTTACTAAGTTTAATTTATAATATGAAGAGCTTTGGTTTTAGAATTAAGTTACATTTTGTTTTATATGTTTTATTTTGTTACATGACATTTATTTAAATATAATATATATTTTAGAAAAACTTTGTAACTTATAGAATATTATATGAGGAAATATGTTAATTTCATTACTACATTTTTCAGGGTTTTGTTGGTCTATTAACTAGAAAACCTTATGATTTTGATCACTTATTTTCTAAATACTGGATACTGGAATACTATTTGAAGCAGGTTTTCAGTAATACCTTTTTATCAAAGTCCTACATAAACCCAATTCATTCTGTGTTACTTAACATTATCTTGGTATTTATATATATAAATACCAAGATCAAGGTCAGAAAAAAATTGATTAAAGGAAAATACCAAAAGCATTATAGTTTTATCATATCAGATAAATACGAAAAAAATTTGAACATTTTTTAACTATTGATTTAAGAACTATGTTAAACTTCCTGTTTTAGTTTCACCACTATTTCAGTGCTATTTTGAAAATGTAAACCTAACTATTGGGTCATTAGGTTACGTTATTGGTTACACCTGCAAGAAGATCCACTTTTGAGTGAAGAAGAACTAGGAACAAGTAGTGACGAGAGTTCAGAAGAGAGTGATAATGACCTTGACATTGAGGAAGACATTCTACCCCAAAATCAGCCAAAATGGCAGCCTCGGACAGCTGGTTTACAGGAAATTCCCTACATTGGCAGTGAAGGATTTTGTTGCTCTATACCGAATGAAAATTATCCATCTGCGTTTTTTCTTTATTAGTAGATTGTATGTTTTTGGAAACAATTGTGAAGGAGACCAATAAGTATGCACTGGAGGTTTTTGTGGCCCTACAACCATACCCCATTCTAGAATTCACAGATGGAAAACCCTCCATTGTTGGTAAGTTCAATGTTTTTTTTTAGCTTTATTGTTTCATACAGGACACATAAGGCTTAGCTGTTTAGAAGACTACTGGCGAACAGATGAATTGTATAACCTTGGTTTTTTCGAAAACACTTGAGTTGGGACAGATTCATGCTGGTTTTTAGATGTCTTAATTTCTTTAGTGGAGAAGTATCACAGGAAAC
This sequence comes from Aphrophora alni, assembly GCA_963513935.1. NCBI lineage: Eukaryota > Metazoa > Arthropoda > Insecta > Hemiptera > Aphrophoridae > Aphrophora > Aphrophora alni. The sequence continues at coordinate 49,857,240 of OY740774.1, forward strand.
CAGCCATTTAGTGAAATTTGCCCCTATCATTGACTATTTCAATAACAAGATGTAAGCATTTGTACTACTCCAGTAAGGAACTAATTCTTGATGAAGCTATGGTAATGTGGCGAGGTAGGTTAGTGTTCAGGCAGTACATAAGAATAAGCGTCATAAGTATTACGGCATTAAATTTTACTGACCAACGAACCTCACGGCCTGACTGTTGGAATTAAGATTTATGCTGGCTAAGGAGACACTACTAGTGGTAAGGGGCATGCATCCAAAAAAGTGATGGAAATGATGAACCCCCTACTTACTGAAAGACACTCTCTCTTCATGGTTAATTTTTATAACGGGTTCCCTTTAGCTGCAAAACTGTTGTCAATGAAAACATATGTGACAGGTATGTTGAGAAACGAAAGGAAATACTTACCTAGGGAGATAATCTCAGCAGAACTGAAGAAAGAGGAAAACGAGGCACGTTACTGTGAGGGAGTTCTTGTAGAAAAATGGAAAGGCCAGAGAAACATGCTTTACCTGAGTACTGAGTAAGAAAACACCATGGTCATAAGCAGGAAAAAGTGAAATCTGGCGAGGGAGAAGCCTTTGTCTGTAATCAAATACAATTCAAATATGAAAGGGGGTAGATTGCACAGACCATATGCTTTCTTATTACCCCTGTGAACGAAAGACCTTGAGGTGCTATAAGAAAGTTTGTGTATATGTCATGCAAATTATCATAGTAAATGCATGGTCTATGTACAAACTGGCCTACCTTGACAAACAGATAACGCTTTATGATTACAGGCACCTTGTTATAAAATCACTTCTACCACCGAATGTAGAATCACCACTAGCTGTGAGCACCAGGAAAAGGCCCAACTCCTTACTGTTGAATCGTGAGACACCACCGGAAAATGAAACCGAAAGTGATGCAGAATGTGTTCACAAGAGAGCAAGAGAAGTGAAATAATATTTTACTGTCCACCGTGTCTTGGTGAACCGGGCCTATGTCCTGTTCGTTATTTTGACAAGTACCATGTCTCAATGTAACTCAACAAATAGGGACTCTGTAAATAGACTATGTATATAATATTAGTATGTAAAAACTATGTAAAGTGCCAAAATATGAGGACACTCTGATTATGAAATGTTTACATGCATGTGAAAAACCTAAAAACTATGATTAGTGTTTAAATATAGGGCAGAAATGGTAGAAACAGTGACTTTTTACACCATTTCCCCAGCGCTGGTACGGATGCAACAGTTACAACACCTGTTGGCAGTGGAAATTCTGATTTCACAAAACACCATGTTAATCAATTTTGGTGTCAGGATACTAGAACACGACTCTATATGGCAATGGCAATCAGTAAGTGAATTTAATAATTTATATTTATAGCCATAGGGGATAGTATATACATTTTTCCAGCATTGAGCATGTTAAAACTATACAAATAACAGAATATCCATCATTCACATCAATGTATTCTACAATGTCTATCTCAGTAATGAGATATATATAAAAAAGAGATATATAATGAGATATAGTTAAAAAAATCTACAACAAGCCTACCTACTAATTTTGAATAAAATCAGTCAAACAATTTTTTGAGATTAACTATTATAACATTGTGAGATTGACATAACTATTTTTTGAGATTGACAAAAATTATAACATTGTAGTTTTTTCTCTCAAATATTATTTTTCTATATATTAGGGTCATTTTTTAAATAAAACTTGTTTTATTACAGATCATAGAAAATTTTATTAATGAACAAACAAAATTTCAACTGACAAATGTAATAATTTAATAATCGAAGGTTTTTTTATTAAAAGTTATTACTTTACTAATTTATTTTAAAAGAAAAGAATGAAATTATTTTTATTAAAGTTTTTATTAAAAGTTTGCTCAGCTAAGGGCGCCAGGAAGTTTTCACTTACCAATTTAGAAAATGAATTTAAAAGTTTAATTGAATTTGTGAATTTAATTATATTTATCTCAGGGTGTAAGTTCTTTTTTAGTGTACTTACAGTGATTTCTGGTTGAGAATGAGAAACACTTGAAACTGAAATTTTAACATAAATTTATTAAAGTAAAATTAATACATGACATTTGTTATCACAAAAATATCAAATAAATCAACTAAAACTAACATCCTATCCAGATTAAATTCTTTATTGCCTTAGAAGAAGGACTATTTTTAGAAAACTTGAATTTAACTTTATGTTGCAACTAGAAAAAATATTTGAGAAATAAAACAGATTGATATATCTGTTACTTAATATTGATCTATTTTACTTTTAAAAAGAATATGTCAATAGACATCTATTATTTATTCATTTAGTAAACGTAATTATTAAAGTATCAAATTATAAATTTTAGAACATAAAACATTTTAAATTTCACATAATAGGCTACATAAATTAAGTTCTTTGTGTTGAATAACACATTTTTTACCAAATCGTTGTAGCAAAACCCTTTGTGCCATAGTGATGTCTGAAACGTGGCTTCAATGATAAGTCCTTTGTGCAGTCCGCGTAGAACTAGGTCGATTGAAATTGCTCCAATCACACTTTGCATTTTTGTTTTACGAATGTCTTTCAGCGTAATTAGTTCATTTTCTACATTTTAAAATGTTCGTCATAATATTGCGCGCGCGACCGTCTATTGTCTTATTTTGCAACACGCTCTATTTTTTAAGAAACACTTGTCTATTCAAATCAGTCTAATCATTTTAACGCACTCGAATGTACTGTTCAAATTACATGCGTTTAGATTAATTCGGCACAAGTTATTGTCTTATTACTTCACAAGCGAATCAAACTTTACACTACATTTTTCTGTCCAACTCTGACTTACGACTTTACTAAACACGTCTAACCATCTTAGTTCCTCAATCCAGACTTTTGTTAACATTTAATCTACATTTTTGTAAAAGTTTCTCTATATTGAAAACACGTCCTACCATATCAGACCTCTCTCTAAGACTCAAAACACACCTTACACCACTAAGCTCTGATCTAAGACTGACGAAAACGCGTGGTGAATTTCTATATCCCGTTGGTCCAGGGGTTACAGCCCTAGCAACAAGGATTGTCCCACTATTCCCGCTGACTCCGTGATAAAGTTTCTCGCAATTCACTGAATACACTGTTCATATTACTGACATACCAACGAGTTCCTTTGACTAATTTTTATAACACACACAATTTATTAAATTTCTTATGACTAAATTTCCTTAAAATCTAATCATTATTATTTATTTGTGTTTGGAAATCTATTCTAATATGAATTTACTTTATTTTAACCTTAAGAGCCATAAGTCATGTTTTTGACTTACGTTCCATTACCCTATACTCTATATGATTTCTATTATAATAAATATTTTATTCAAATGAACCTTTTTTGGTATTACACAAACTACATTTCTTTTTTTCTTTAGTAATCTCCATGGAGATCAAAGTACTATTTGAGATGTGGCATAAGTTAGTTGATCCCTTGATCATTTAATTAACCAATTCAAAAACAATTATTTTTTTCAATTCATCATCATTTACTTTACACTTTCCTTCCAAAAATTTCTTGAGCTTTGTAAAGAGATCAAATTTATGGATATGGGTCTAAATTTATTATCGTCCGCAAAATTATTATCTTGGTGGCAAGTCGGCTGCATGGGAGCCGGCATAGGGGTCGCGGTTGCTGGTGCCACCTGTGGTATAGTAAGTAAATCAGTTTTTATATTGATACAAAAGAGCCCAATTTGTAAATTTTTCATAAATAAAACATAAATACTATCCCATAATTTAAATATGAGAAATAAGTTGTAAATAGGTAACAAAATATTATAATTTTTAGAAGATCCTTCCATTTATAATAATTTAAACTTACCTAATACAAAGTAGTACAAATAATACAATAAAACATACAATAGGCCTACTCACAAGTTTTTGTCTTTCTTTCACTTTAGTTACAAAATAGAACAAATATTTTAATAAAACTACATTGTAAGCCTAATTACAAATCGTTATACTCTAATGTTGAAAAGTACATAATTCATAACAAGTTTTTGTATTTCCTTGACTTCTAGCTACAAAATAGGAAAAATCCTTTAATAAAACACACCATTATCCAACTTATCAATCTTTATACAATAATGTTAAAATATACACAATTCATAACAAGTTTTTGTATTTCCTTGACTTCTAGCTACAAAATAGGACAAATCCTTTAATAAAACACACCATTAGCCTATTTATCAATTTTTTTCTAGTATGTTCAATTGTACACAATTAATTCTTTACAAGTTAATGTTTTTGTTTGAATTCTAGTTACAAAATAGGACAAATCCTTTAATGAAACACACCATTAGCTTACTTATCAATCTTTATACTACAATGTTGAAATAAACAAAATTCGTACGTAGGATGTTTGAGTCATGGTTGTTCTAATTCTACTAAATTTTGAACGAAATATGAAGAGCCATTTTGGAGTAATGGTGATTAATATATTTTGTTTTAGTTCTTAGAGCACAATTAAATGAAAATTTATCTAACCGATTTTAAGAAAATTGCAATTTCGTGGTTTTTCCTTACACCAGTTATGCCTAAAATTGAAAAATGAAAATAATAATTCTAAAATATCCTCACATACCAAATTTTAATAAAATTGGTTCACATCTTTGGTTTGCATATTAAGACACTTTGTTACTAAAGTAATGAACTTGTAAGTAATTTAATTTGTTAAATGCAAGAAACTATCCCTCATTTAAATAATAGTTTCAACTTCTCTCTATTGTTTTAAAAGCAATTAACAGATTTTATAATAACGATTGCATCTCAATTCGCATGAGGATTGGAAGGTCGATACTTAATTTTGAAATAGAATTCCTAGCATATTGAAGCGTGTTACATGTATGGAAAACTTTATCTGGGTGAAAAAATTACGCTAATGTCAATGTAGTGTTTGTATAAAAACATTTCTATCATACAAATATTGATAGGACAGTTTGATCCTTTTGTGGAGGAGTCACAGTTTGTAATGCAAACTGAATGGGTCGCATAATACCATCAGGGTAAATATGTAAGATTACAGCTTTTACCCCTCTAGGTGCAACCTTGTAGCTCAAACCATTTATGAAGTGTAGTTTTAATTACAATGCATTATTTTTTGGACAATGCTGTATGTGTTCTTTCATCATTCACTTCATAACCACGGAGTACCTTTTTGTAACGATTTATTTAAAGTTTTTATAACAACGGCCATAGTAATTGAGTAATCCAAGAAATGATTTTAATTTGAAACATTTTTAGGTCTGACTGGTTTTTGATTTCCATCAATCTTATAAAATTAGATTTATGGATATTTCTACTATTTAAGATATATTCCCGTAATATATAATTACTTTTCACAATTTCACTTATTGGCATCAATTTTATGATTTGATTTATATACATACTTCTGCTCTGTATGAGTTACTTGCAATACTCTATCTGATTTTCCATAAATTCTCTTATTGAGTTGCATCAATCTTAAGATTAGATTTATAGATAATTCTACTATTTATGATATTATGGAATTGCATAAAACTTATGATTAGATATTCGTACATACCTCTGCTCTGTTTGAGTTACTCGCAATACCCAATCTAGTTTTTTAATAAATTTACTTTTTGAGTTGCATCAATCTTAAGATTAGATTTATGTATGTATCTCCTATCTATGGGATATCCGCGATTCTCAATCTGTTAGATTTTTTCTAAATTTATTCTTGTATTATGTATGTGGATAAATCTGTCTAATATTTTCAAGTGGTTTGAATCATATGGAGATGTTTCTTTTAAATCTTCATGTTATAAATAGCCTACTTTACCCTAGATATTTCCCTTAATATATTTACAATTTTTCTTTGCCATAACCCTTGAGCTGAACGTATTCCGTACATCAGGATCAATTTACTTTTTACTTTTGCCAACATATTATTTAAATTTAGAATAGATAGTCTACTTTTTAAATTTGGTTTGAATGTAATGGTTCAATTAGGCTTATTTGCTTTAAGAATAATATTCAAATCTAGGTGTGACTATCCTCATCCAAAAAAAGGATGCTGAACTGATATATAAAAGAAGAACAAGAATTTCAGGATATGATCACTGACATTTACAATTTAGAATCCTAAAACTAAAACTAAAAAAAAAAAATAAATAAAAAAAAAATAAATAAATAAAAAATAATAAATAAAAATAAATAAATAAAAATTCAATATTGGTTATTACTAAATCAGGTTTTTGTGAGTTAGATTTTGGATTAAAAAGGAAGTCAAGCAAATAATGCTAAGTCGAAATTTTCAACAATTTCAAGGAGAATGTTAAATCTATTCATATCTGTGACCAGTTTGGAAAATCAATTAATATGGATCAGATAGTAGAGGATATTGCTCCGAGTGTAATGTAATGATCACATTCAAGGAATGTGTTATGAACGAATGAAAGTGAGAAAATGACAAAATATTTTATTGTCTCTATTTGTTTATTGGTTTTATCTCTTTTATAATAATGTTAATTTTTTTTATTATTTAATATTGTTATTTTACTTTATTTACAATTTTATGATGGTTATTATTTAAGTTTTCCTTGAACTCTTGAGTTTTTATGTAATAATAATTTTATTTTTATGTATTATATTTGTTTATATTTAATATTTATTTATTACATACAAATATTTATTTTACATAAGTTTAAGTGGATGAAAGGACCTTCTGGTTGTAACTGAATTCATAATAAAGGCAGAATTCAATATCAAGGTAATCTGGTCCTCTAGAGGATGTGAATTTACGCCAAAACAAGTTAATTTTTTTTCCCTGTAAACGTTTATAAATATGAGTTTAATATTTTTCCAAGTTAATGAATGACTTTCGAACGACCAAGTGTATATTTTGTATTATGTAAAGAATACGCCCTAAATTAACTTAACGTAAATAACCTAACCTGAGCTAACCTAACCTAACCTAATATTGTATATATTTGTTAAGACAACGCATGGGATGAATATAGAGAATATCCTATCCTCGCTGAAGAAATGGAGGGAATTTTAGTGAGTAAGTAAAAACTCAGTTTTAATTAATTTTGTTTGTTTATTACTATGTGTTGCCTTGGACTTAAGCACTAACACCTAACACAAACACTGGTAGATTTGAAATAATGTGAGTAAATCTCTTTGTCATTGATATTTAAAAAAATTTTGGTACCACATTATGGTTATTCCTATCTTGCGACCGATAGACAACTGGATGGGAGTAACGAGAGATGCTTAACTGAATTTCATATTTGAGGGTTTAAAGTTCGTCCACTGAGTGGAAATTTATATCTTTAGTTTGCTGGTTGTGTCGTAGATAGGGTTGGAGGTGAAGTTAGGAAGCTATTTAGGTTGTTTGATGAGCAGTTAGCGATTTTGTAGCCGTGTCCACTGAAAATATTGCTAATGGGCTTTTAAAGAATGTAACTGTATTTCATTGATATATATTTGGATTTTTCATTTATAGATGTAGGCTTGTTAATCTATTTCTTAAGTTTGATCATCTGTCTATTAATATTTGATCATATCCATTAGATAACGCACTGTAATTCATTGATATATATTTGGGTTTTTCATTATAGATGTAGACTTTTATTATTTTGTGGCAATGTGATTTATTGTTGATATTTCATTGATGAAGTCTTCTTGTTTCATAGCTCTGTAGATGAGCAGTTGCAAGCTGCAAGTTTGTGTGACAACGAGTTTATTGTGTGGGTTTCCTGATGATGATTGTATATGTATGTTTGTTATTATTTTTGGTGATAGTGAGGTCTTAAAAGTTTAGGCTCTTGATTTTTATTTCAGTAGTGAAATTTAGTAAATGATGAAAACTACTTATGAAACTTAATCAAAAAACGTATAAGGTTTTTGGGATATGAGGTTCTTAAGGTTGTTTATAAGGAAAAGAAACAAACTTGTACACTTTACTCTGGATTTTAACTGGTTTTATTCATACCATCTAATGATGAACTTTAATACATGGAAAGTTAAAAATTATCTTTTTTAGAAAGATTTAAAAAAAGATGTTGACATTCCAGTACACAATTTTAGTTTATATTATAATGTATTTCTTATTAGGTAAAAACTTTTGTCCCTGTTGAATAATTTTTTACCTTTTTTTCAGTTGAAGAACTACAAGAAATTCCAAATGATAATTATGACAACAATAAATTCTTATATTTAATAGACAAGCGACTTTATGAATATAAAGTAGGCCCTAAGTTAAATATTAAGATATATAATTAATTTAAAAACCAATTATAGTTGTTTTACTCTATCTATTTATCAAATAATAGTTAATTTTCTGAAAATAAAGGTCAATTGATTAAACGTTTTAAGTATAATTGAATTTGTTTTTTTTTTTTTTTTTTTAATTTTCTTGAATTATTTTTCATTTATTCTAAACGTCTTCTACATTCAAATTTTTATATTGATGTTCCGTATTCTGTTGTGTTTTGAATGTTTAAAATTTATAAAACTAAAAAATTTTAGAACTGAAGTATCCTTAGCTCCTTAGGTGATGTTCAAGTCACATCCGGTAAAAATCATGTCTGAAATAAAAATGTTATATAAAGTAAAAAACAATTCATACAATATTGGGTTTAGGTTGTAATTATAAAACATAAAAATTTAAATTTACAAAAAAAAACTGGTTTTGAGGTTGTCAAATCATGCTCCTTAGAGGTAGGCTATTCATGATTGCGTCTTCACATGCTGTTTCTATCAATTAAAAATAATATTTTTTAAATTTTTTAATTTAATAAATAAGTTAAAGTCTAATTTTTGAGTACATTTTTATATAAAATATTGCTTTCTAGCATGAGTCAACATTGTACAGTAAGGAATAACTAGTAGGCGTATCATAATGTTTTGCGTTTTCTTGACTATTACTATTTTTTTTTTTTCGTTTTAGGGTTTTAGACGATAACTCGGTTATTTTTCAAGTTGCAGAAAAAATAAAAACCCTTTTTATTAGCCATTTAAAAATATAAATATTTAGTCTCTTGTAAAATTTGGTAAATTTTGTGATTTCCGAGATATTTGACTTTAAAAATTATAAACAGTCGCAATTTTGAATATTGACATAGTAAAGTTTTATATCTTAGTGACTGATTAAAAATACTATAAACAATGCGCATACTAAATTTAAACTCGTAACATTAGACTACTAATGTCAAAAGTTATCATTAATTTGTTTTTAAACACAAAATGGCCAACAGATGAAAATTGAAGCGTTTCAGGACCTATGTTCACAAAAACAATTTTTCTTATTTTTAACTATAGAATCAGGTTCCGAAATATTGCCGTACAATTATGAATAACCCTGTATTAGTTTGTATGATGGGCTTATATTATAATACGTTACCCTAGATCCATTGGGCGAATTGTTACAAGAATTTGATTCTATATTGTTAATTCTCATTTCAGACTAAATTCATTCATTTAATATCTAACCAAAATTGATTAAATAAAATTATTATAACTCCCTAAAATTTCAATAATGACCTAATAACAAACTTGAAACAGGGAAACAAATGACTTATTAACTACGCAATATAAATGCGATTCATAATTTGAATACATACCATCATTAATTTTATACCTATCCACTTACATCACACAGCCTTCATTATTTGTTAAGAATCAAATATCGTAATTGTTTAGATTAACTTTTTATGGTATTTATTTTGTCCACTCAAAGTGTTGTAAGAAAATTCAAGGCATGATTAAACTCCGAAAATTGAAACTCCAAGATTAAGAATATGAAACTTTTGTAATTGAATAATTTAAAAAACAAAATACATAATTGTAAATATATATTCCTGGAAAAACTTACTCAAGTTTATTGATTATTTTATAATGATTTAGGCGGTTTTATTGTACAAAAAAGCAAGTTTAGGACTGTATTTAAATAATTTTATTTTTTCAAAGACGCCTTTCATTGTACATTTCCCCTTTTAACAAATAAAACACAATTTTTCTTTTGTAAAATTCTATAATTAATTTATTTGGTCTAGCCGACCATGGTTTCGCCAGTTACGGCATTGACGAGGCTCTTACAAGACTAAATACAATACACACCATAACTATTATAAAAGGTTGAGAAAGGCAGGAAATTCCCGTTAACAAACAAAGCACAAAGACCAGGGGAAACCCCCCCCCCACAGGTCATTCACACAGGTATTAACCAACCTTGAATAGATATTGAAGTAAAGGTTATGAGGTTAATCTCATCGATAAAATGTTAAAAAGAAACATATCTTGTATTATTTTACCCCCAAGATATAGACTTTTATAATTATATAATTAATTTATGACTTTGATTGCTATGTATGTGAATTTTACTCCCCGAGATATAGACTCTTATTATTCCTCATAATCATTACCCCGAGAATAGACTCTAAAATATTCCAGAATTATATATGTATTTTTTTTTTTTTTTTTTTTTTTTTTTTGTGTGTGTTATTAATTTATGTATGTACCAATTTTATGTTCAATTTTAAAGATCTTTTGTTTTCTTCAATTGATATTGCTAAATGATGTTTAACCAGCAGATGAATTTAATGAATATTAAAGAATAATAAATCATTTACATCCTGTTAACAATTTACAATTTTTTTTATTTTATAAATTTAATATTATTTGAAGATTTGTTATAATAACTGCTATGACTACAGAAACTATATTTAACTACAAGTTAAACAACTGATGTAAACTTGAACTTACCAGCTCGTTGTCTGTTGGCTGATGTATGAAGTTTACAAACTTTGGCCTTTCAATAAGTTCTCTTCTATGTAGAAGAATTTTCGGAATGCATAACTGTAACAAAAATACAATTACTAAATCCTGAAAGTTTATAATACTAATTTTAGTTCTTCAAAAACCAATTTATTCAATGAATACCAAACACTTTAACTATTAGAAAAACGACATATCCTTTTAATTAATGTACCAACGTATTACATGTTTATCGGCACAAATAATAGTCTAACTTGGACACATTTCATGGCTTTGCAGTTAGTTTTACCTAAAAGGATTTATTTTATTATAACCAGACATGTTGCGACAAATTATTTATCCTAATAACTAATGGTCACTTGCTGCATGCTGCGATAATCTAGGAGAAAAAATAAAACTTAAATTATGCTTGCTGTAATTCCGGTGCTCAATTACATTGTCAGGGCTGAAACTCATATTATATCATTAAGCTTTAATCATATGAGATAATTATTTATTTATATTACATAACCTACCTCGTCCCTTTCAATAGTTACAGAGTCTTCTAAAAATTTTTTTATATAGCATAATCCAATAATTTCTGGAAAAATAAAAAAATCATATTATTTGTTGATAACAGAATACCAGAAATTTAATTAAACATTATATTATTTAAAAATATACAATTTGGATCAAATTTTAACAACATAAAACAAATGTTAAATAGGTTTATGGAAATTCAAAATGTTTCAGTTTTTATTCTAAATGTCAATACATATTGGACGCTTTATAAAAATAACAATTTTTAATCCTAAATTATTTTATTACTACTTTATTATTACTTTTTATATGCCTGTACTAAACCTCAACGTAGAGACATAATTATGTGGAAAAGTAAATAAAAATAACATGATATATGTATTTAGGTTCTCTGGATAAAAAAAAAGTATTTTCTTTAAATTGGCGGAAGACTAGGTAGATTTAGCTCAAATATGACTTCAAACCTGTATTTCTGAGATGGGTGTTGTTTTGTTTCAAAATCAAAGATACCCATTATACACTCGCATAATAAATTTAAATTTGCTTTCAAAATCGGCTTAAGTGATTTCTTTCATATTTTAGGAAAATACAAACAATGTTGACCCAAGCCAAACACAATAACTTGGCACATTGAACAAAACATAAATTATTTTAAAATTTACACGTGGAAATTTAGTTGACACAAATTCATATTAAGTGAATGAAAATAAAACTTTATTACGCCTAACTCAGGTTTACAGCGGTGAAGTCTACAGCGGTGAAGTTTACAAACCGCTGTGGCTGAAGAGGGAACAGAGTACAAACCCAAAGCCAACGATTTGACTTTAATATGAAGCAAAGTACAGGAATAGAAAATAGCCTCCTATTTAATAGGTAGCTAATGTGGCCTCCTTGATTCTGGGTAGCATTTAATTACCAACTTATGTTGTTTAACAAAATGACGTCTCACCAAGTTTTATCAATAATTTCCTTAATAACCCAACCAAATTATTAAATTGCATTAAATAACCAATTTAAATTCATTCATTGCATTCTTTAAAATTCACCAAATTTAAACTATAAATTTATAAAACTACGTTTCAATTTAGAAATAAAATATACAAATATATACAGACTTTCAAACATTCAAATAACAAACAGAATATGGAACATCAATATAAAAATTTTAATGTAGAAGACGTTTAGAATAAAAGAAAAATAAAGCAAGAAAATTTTAAAAAACCAAATTCAATTATACTTAAAAATTTTAACCAATTGACCTGTATTTTCAGAAAACTAACTATTATTGTTGATAAATAGATAGAGTAAAACAACTATAATTGGTTTTTAAATTAATTATATATATAATTAATATTTAACTTACTTTAAGGTCTTGACTATTAAGTTCATAAATTAAACTTACTTTAAGTTCTTGTCTATTAAATATAAGAATTTATTGTTGTCATAAATATCATTTGGAATTTCTTGTTGTTCTTCAACTGAAAAAAAAAGGTAAAAATTATTCAACAAGGACAAAAGTTTTTACCTAATAAGAAATACATTATATAAACTAAATTTTTTAACTTTCCATATATTACAGTTCATCATTAGATGGTATGAATAAAACCAGTTAAAATCCAGAGTAAAATGTACAAGTTTGTTTCTTTTCCTTATAAACAACCTTTAGAACCTTATATCCCTAAAACTTTATATGTTTTTCTGATTAAGCTACCTTCTACTTAAACCAGTTTGAACATCTCCTTCATTGTGTTACTCACATTTCATTCGCCAATCATAATGTGTTTTATTGTTTTCTTTCTTTTTTTAAACCAATGAAACAAATGAACTATGAAACTTTATGTTTAAAATGGTGTAATATAAGTTTCAAAGATTAATTTTTACCATAAGCTTTGTTTATTCCATTGATGTCATATTGTAGCAAAAATGTAGTAAAGTTTATTTAGAAAGTCATTTATTCATGTTCTAAATTTAAAACTGTAATTTAATCAAACCTTCCTACAAAACAGTGAAATTTTAGAACTCATAATGAAAGAGCAAATCAAGTTCCCAAAAACACACAGCCTAGATTTAATTGAACAAATTGACAATATTCCAATCCAACATGGTAAAACGATAATCTCTTTCAATATATACCAACGACCCCATCAAATAAATGATAATTATTATAAGACATAAGCTAAACGATACAGCGAACTTAGTATAGAAGCAATAGGAGAACTAATTGATCTAATATCGACCAGCCTTACCGTAAATTATTTTAGATTCAACAATAAAATTTACTTACAGAAAGAAGGTCCAGCTATGGAATCTCCCTTCTACGACAAGAAATTTTGCCCGAAAATTTTCATAATGAAATATAAAATAGACATATCATCAGTACAAAAAATCTGGTCCACAGAAAAATAATTTATTATCATAGATACGTGGACGACAACATTTGTCTATTTGAAGGCACCGAAAGACAAATCAATAATTTAACAAGTTTCATAAGTAGTATTCATCCTTCACTAAAGTTCACTACTGAAATAGAAATCAAGAGCCTAAACTTTTAAGACCTCACTATCACCAAAAATAATAACAAACACACATATACAATCTTCAGGAAACCCACTCCATACACAATAAACCCGTTGTCACACCAACTTGCAGCTTACAACTGCTCATCTACAGAGCTATGAACCAAGAAGACTTCATCAATGAAATATCAACAATAAAACACATTGCGTTACCTAATGAATATGATCAAACATTAATAGTATGATGATTGATAATAAGAAAAAATAAAATAAAATAGTCTACATCTATAATGAAACACCCAAATATATATCAATGAAACACAGTGCGTTATCTAATGGAAATATTAATAGACAGATGATCAAATTTAAGAAATAAATAAACAAGCCTAGGTACATCTATAAATGAAAAACCCAAATATATATCAATGAAATACAGTTACATTCTTTAAAAGCCCATTAGCAATATTTTCAGTGGACACGGCTACAAAATCGCTAACTGCTCATCAAACAACCTAAATAGCTTCCTAACTTTTTACTCAGATTATTTCAAGTCTACCAGTGTTTGTGTTGTGTGTTAATGTGTTAGTGCTTAAGCTACGTGTACAAAACTAACTGAGGACAAACTAATCAAGATATTTATAGTGTATTACTGAAAGAGTCTAAGGCAACACATAGTAATAAAAAAACAAAATTAATAAAACTGAGTTTTTACTTACTCACTAAAATTCCCTCCATTTCTTCAGCGAGGATAGGGTATTCTCTATATTCGTCCCATGCGTTGTCTGTAACAAATATATACAATATTAGGTTATATTAGGTTAGCTCAGGTTAGGTTATTTACGTTAAGTTAGGTTAGGGCGTATTCATTACATAATACAAAATATACACTTGGTCGTTCGAAAGTCATTCATTAACTTGGAAAAATATTAAACTCATATTTTACAAACGTTTTCAGAAAAAATTTTTTTTTGTTTTGGCGTAAATTCACATCCTCTAGAGGACCAGATTACCTTGATATTGAATTCTGCCTTTATTATGAATTCAGTTACAACCAGAAGGTCCTCTCATCCACTTAAACTTATGTCAAATAAGTATTTGCATGTAATAAATAAATATTAAATATAAACAAATATAATACATAAAAATAAAATTATTATTATATAAAAACTCAAGAGTTCAAGGAAAACTTAAATAATAACCATCATAAAATTGTAAATAAAGTAAAATAACAATATTAAATAATAAAAAAAATTAACATTATTATAAAAGAGGTAAAACCAATAAACAAATAGAGACAATAAAATATTTTGTCATTTTCTCACTTTCATTCGTTCATAACACATTCCTTGAATGTGATCATTACATTACACTCGGAGCAATATCCTCTACTATCTGATCCATATTAATTGATTTTCCAAACTGGTCACAGATATGAATAGATTTAACATTCTCCTTGAAATTGTTGAAAATTTCGACTTAGCATTATTTGCTTGACTTCCTTTTTAATCCAAAATCTAACTCAAAAAAAACCTGATTTAGTATTGACCAATTATTGTAAAATAGTTTTTAAAGTTTAAGGATTCTAAAATGTAAACGTCAGTGATCAAATCCTGATATTCTGGATCTTCTTTTATATATCAGATCACCATTCACTTTTTATATGAGGATAGTCACACCTAGATTTGAATATTATTCTTAAAGCAAATAAGCCTAATTGAACCATTACTTTCACACCAAATTTAAAAAGTAGACTAACTATTCTAAATTTAGATAATGTGTTGGCAAAAAAAAAAAAAAATTAAACCTGATGTACGGAGTACGTTCAGCTCAAGGTTTATGGCAAAGAAAAAAAGAGTACGGTACAAGGAAAACTTAAATAATAAATATAATAAAATTGTAAATAATGTCACTTGGTTTACTGATATATAAACCTTGTGACGTCACTTGAGTTTTAAAAAGTGGTTTTGGTAATAATTATGTCTGTCTTTTTGTCTGGGATATGTCGTCTGTCTACCTGTCGTATCTGCATTATTCTGCATTTCACAAACATGGACAGATTTTAAAGAAATTCGTTATATGGCTGTATTTTAAGCACATTGAAGATGTAGTTTTCCTTAACTCAAACTAAGGGGGGATCTGAAATATACGAACACAACTTTACTACTTTATAAAATCGGCTCTAAGTGTTTTTGTGAGTTGTAACTTTCAAGAACCCAAATATAAGGTATTCATCTCCATCTTTCCAAAAATGGTGTGTGAGTTTATTTATATATATCGTAAGATAATTATCATTTACAATATATATCGTAATATAATTATCGCGTATCGCCTGCGATACGTATCGTAAGAACACCCGAAAAATCGGACACGAGGCTAATATAAAGTCATAATTAGGGAATATAGGATATACACCTCAAGCCTCAAGTGATAAAATTCAAATTAATCATTTTACTCTTCAGGAATAAATGGCAAAAACGACATTAAATATCAACCACCGTTATTTGAAACTCGATTTTTATGCTGAGTACTGCATAACAAATATATTAATTTAGGCCCATATGTAAGTATGATATATATTATATTTGTAGCCCTATGTATAAACTGCAATATTTCCCTTCACATTCGTAGTTATCGATGGCCTGTAAATAGGTCGTAAATATAAACTTTAACAACTAAAACAAATTGAGCAAAAACAATTATCACACTGTTTTTTTGCCGCGGTGTTAGAAAGTTGCTATTCCAATACTTGCACAATGATTGTACCAGATCAAATATACAAAAGAAACAATTTGTCGCTTTACTTGCATAGACAAGCTATAACTGTAAACAATATGTTTTGAAACTTTTAAACAATATAGTTGAAATTATCGCCCTAAAAGCAGTTATTTGTTTCAAAACTAATATATAACTTAAGAGACAGAATTGTCAACTTTTTAGAGCTGATAGTAATTGATTGTTTTATATGCAAAACAATTTACGCCGTGTTATGGCCTTAATGTGTATATAAAAGCAATTGACCATTGGACCATAACAAAGAAGTCTAGAAAATTAAATGAATAAAATAATTTGTGAATGGTACAATAAAGAGTTGAATATTTTTGTTAATTTTACTAATAGTCTACATTTAGTTATTCCAGATTGTAATTTCTCTATATTTGTAGCGGTTTAGATAAAAACATTCATGATTTTTTAATAACTATCTAAGGTCAGCTAATCAGAATTCACACAGGTTGTTGAAATGAAGTTAGGTCTCTACATGGGATGAAATGTTACATTATAAGATTAACACAAATTCTCACAAATAGTATCTTTTTTTATTCAAACGCGTTTAATATAATGCAGAAGACGATGGCCAAACACTGTTTAGACGAAAAACATTACTTTGAATTATAAAAAAACTTTGTTGTTGACACATGTGACTAAACTTATTACTCCAGGTGGTTGAGAAAATTGTTATATTAACGACTACAGTACCTAATATAATTGTAAACATAATGAATTAGCACGTACATAAAGTTATAACTTATATGTAAAACACAAATTGTATTATTAGATATAAGGTTAATTCAGAAATATTCTATTAGTTATATGTTAACTCTATGTTTTTGGAATAGCAAGTTATTTGTAAACGTTTTAGTAATTTAAAGTAGTTTAGTCCAAGCTCGCACCTTTATATTGCATAACTACAGGGAATACTTTTACCCAGAACTACGTTAGTTATTGTAGTTCGTGGATCACTGAATATGGCAGTTTTATCGTCGAAAAACTAAAATTAATACCAAAACATTCGTACGCCCGTCCGGCGAAGTGTGTAGGCGAGTGTGTTGCGACGGTTCATTTAAACCGATCTCAATGAAGAATTTTAAAAACTTCAAAATTTCAAAATTTCACTAAAATCAGCTAAAAATAGTAGAAATTAGAAAAATAATTTAAGTATAGGAAAAGTTAATGTAACTAGGCTAAACGGAGTCAAGGTCAGATTGTCCAGACAGGAATGGCCAAGCTTTCCGGTCTAAACATGAAAACGTCCCATTAGAACACATGTTAAAATTTCGAAGTTCGAAATCAAAAATAAAATTAATGTCATCGTGTAGAGCAAGTAAAATATAATAATAAATCATAATAAAATAAACTTGTAAAGTAAATAGGCTAATTAAAAAGTTATAGATAAAATAAAAGGGATAAAACGAAAAACTTTTATAAAACTAAAGTAATTAAAAATCTAATAATAGAATTATATGATCAGAAGACCAATAAATAATAAATATGAACCAAAATCAAAATTTAATTGAACATATGAAAATAACAAACTAATAAAAAACCAAACATGAAGAAAGTGCCATAACTAGAGAACCAGAGATGCCAGAAAAACTAAAAGTCAAAATTTAAACTTAATCAAAAAATAAATAATATTTTTAAAATAAAGAAAGGAAAGAAATCATTAAAGCCAATTAGAGTCATTGCCAGTATCAAAAATTTCAATTAAATAAAAAAGTAACAGATTGGTCAAAACAATAAAAAAAAGGGGTTTAAATTTGTCATTATTAGTAGTGTAAGAATATATTTGTGTAGAATTAAGGAATATAATATTAACATAGGAATAAGTTTTTATATCAGTTTGTTTATGAAGGTAACTTTTTGAAATCTGATGTCAGAAAAAGTCAACTAAAATTTGGTTGTAAAGATTTAAACCTTAAATCTGGTAGTTTTCAACATTTTGATGAAATTGGGCCAGATATAAAAAAATAATATTAAAAAAGAAAGTAAGTGCTCACAAAGATAAGTTTCAAAAGAAAAGAAAAGAATTTTAAATTGATGAGGTAAAAACTAGCTCCAAAGGGCACACCTTTGAGACAGAGTCTAGAAGAGTAATAAGGTAAGATAGTAATAGAAATTGAATTTGATATATGAAATATGTTAGCATAAGTTTAAATTGAAATATTAGTGTTAGATCTTGTGTGATATATATAATTAAGAACTTAATAGGGGAGTTAGGGTAAAGGCATCGAAGAAGCAAATACTCTACCTCCCGAACCCCTTAAAAGTCTTGCAAGCCCTCTCTCTCGACGAGGGGTGCGTTGCAAGTGGCGTCCAACATTGTAGGCTCGAAAGTAACCAAACAAAATAAATAGATTTGTTAAATTACTTTAGGGTTGAAAACGAACAGCTTAAACTCATCAAAATTAAAATTAAATAAAATTTAAATAAATAACCAATAGTTAGCCTAAAAAATATAACTAAATAAAAACAAAATGGCTGCTACAAAAGAAGAAGAGTCTGAAATGCAAAGGTTTATGAGGTATGTCCAGGCGAAAGAAAAAGAACGCGAAGCAAGGGAAACAGCACGCGAAGCTAAAGAAAAAGAACGCGAAGCTAGGGAATTAGCGAAAGAAAAAGAACGCGAAGAAGAGAAAAAAACGGAGAGAAAAGAACGCGAACATGTGTGTGTGTGTGTGTGTGTGTGTGTCCTAATCCGTCAGGTACCACGACCGATGGAATAGGGTGTCGTACAAAAGTCTAGGTTATGTGAAATTAGGCCTAACGTTTTAGCAAATTTCCCTCTGTCTATTAAAAATTTTATAAATTGACTTTTGTTTTACCAACATTTATGAACAAATATAGTACAAATACAAATAAATATATGCACAAAGTCTCTAAAAAAATGTTGTCGTATGTGGATATAGGCTTTCATTTGGCATTTAGCTTCAGTTTTTGTAAGAATATTTGATTTCTGGCATACTAACTCCAAATTTTTTAAATGTAAAATATTTTTCGTTGTAGTGATAAATTAAATGCACCTTTCTAAAAATAATAATATTTTACAATTTGTGTTTTACATAATATTAGGTATTATTTTGGTGATTTTTTCAAATTAGGACTAACTTTTTAACAAATTTTGACTTTTTACATACAATTATTTTCGTATGAAAATTTTATAAATTGATTTTGTTTTACCAAAATTTATCTAAAACTATATTACAAAACTTTTCTATATCTTGAAAAAATATAGAAAAATAATGTATATCTTTATATACACTTCTTAGGGAAGTTTTACTTTTATTTCACAATTTTTTGATTCCTAACAAACTTACTCCAAAACCATCACATATAATTATTTTTTTCATTTCACAGATAAATTCTATGCACCCTTCTGAGAAAAATGACACAAATAAGTTAGGTTTTGTATTATATTACTATTTTTTGTGAATTAAAAAAAAAATGTATTGAAAAATAATCGATTATGAAAAAATTAACACTGCTGATTTTAGGGTTAACAATCAGTGATGAATCTGAAATATTCGCATGGATACGTGGGTAACAGAAAGTTGAATATAAGATTTCTGATATATACAGAATAACTAAAGGTACGGTATCTAGCGATACTAAAAAACTAAAACCTATCAACCGAAGCCGGGGACCGAGTTTATGTATCCAAAGGCTTACCATTTACGAGTACAGTTAGTTAAAATATGAAATTTCGAACATAAATTAGAGAGGTACTACAAATCTGCCTGATTTGAACAAAGTTTTATTAATTAAGCAAAGATTTATTGAAACCGTGGTTCGGTATACCCGTAGCCCTGGTGTATAAGTAGTAAAGAATAGATAAATGTCGTGATGAGCCGTGTTTATAAACATTGCATGACAGTCGATGCCTCACGGAACCCTGCCTACGTTGACACTGTGTCAATGCAAACCCCTTTGTTGTTCCTAACTAATCAAAATAAGTTCCTTTCGTCCTTGAACATGTGTTTAGCAGTAAACACAAATCAACAATCATTAACTTGAAAAGTAATTTGTGTAAAGTGTCCTCCATTTTAAAATCACTGGTATTTTATTACATATTATGTTGTTGTCTTTCAACTTTATCAAAGTTGACGATTGTTATCTAGTGTTGTTACAGTAGTTCTATTTTTTAAATTTCTATTTGTTAGGTTTACATTGCGAAGCAATTTAAAGTAATTTTTGTGAAGGTAATGATGACCGTAATGATACCTTATCATAGACAGAAATAAACAAATTAATGGTCACTGTCCCATCAGAACTCCACCACCACCTTAGCAAAAACTTACATAGTGTTGTTATGTGGAATATTCGTTGTACTAAACATCTATTTAATGAACCAGATTTTGAAGAACTAATCCAAAGAATCCTCTTTATTTAGACTTCAAATTTCAGCCGCAATTCCATTGAAAATTGAAAAACATTGATCACTTTCACCATTAGAACTAAACACGTAAAATAAATGTCAGTAGAGCCTTTAATCAAATAATAAATATAGGTTGTTATTTTACCAATAATCTATTTTTATTTTGTTTTATTGATGCATCAATAACTCAAAAAATGTCTGTAGAAGCATGTGGAACTAGTTATTGAATAAATACTTAAGAAGTACCAGGAACATTAAATGATAGTCGTATGCCGTGACAAGCAACATTAACGCCCAGCTCAATCATCTTGTGATATTATTTTATAGTAACCAAATTTGTCTCGTTGATATAGGTACTTAAATAACTTTAACCTATATGACTTCATTGATAAGTGTTCCAAAGCATTATAAACTAATGTATAATTTATTTTAATTACATAAGATTTTATTGTTACAAACTCTTGTATATGAAGTATAGTTTGCGTGGGAATGGCTAAAAATGATGTTTGTTTTGAAACGACGGATGAACCATTTACTTCTTTAGGCTTTCGTAACGGTTTACAGAGATTATATACGATGATACTCTTTCTACTAATATATATCTGACATTACAAATAAAATGTATTATTACAAATTAACTTTATTGATTGTAAAAGGTCAAAAGCATGAAATTGACCATTAAAAAAAAAATTTTAAAGAACATAAATTTGTTATTACTGTAATATTTAATATTCTTCTTTTTTTCCTTCTCATTGTTCCTCTATCTACTTGTTTTCTTTTAATTATTCCTTTCTTAATTTATTCATTTGTACAATTTAGTTTTTTGAACCCAAATTGGGGTATCAAATATAGATTTAATAAATTTCAAGTTCTAAAATCTACTTCGAGGTTGACAAATTGCCTATATAGTTTTAACCTTCTTACTGCACTACTGCAGAAAACTGTAGTACTTTTACAAGTAGCGTGCAGTACTATACATTCTAATATTTGACCCACTAATTGTCATCCAATCTTAATAAACTTTATACCGTTGGAAAGGAAACTTTTCAAACTTTAATCTTTGTATTTACCATATGTTTCTAAAATGAATATTAACACGTCTAATGATCGATGGAATAATTGCAGAACTGTAAACAGCTGGTCCGTGCGTCGACGAACGCTAGAATTTCGTCAACTTTCAAGACCTATAACAGTTATACACACCGACTTTAGGACAATGATATTTACACCAATAGAAAGCTTGCATTTCCATCTTTCTAGAACTGCTTTCAAATCTTAGATCACGTTTACGGTTTAGGTTTTGTGTTCAACCGCATAAACCTTTGCTATTGGCCAAGATTTGGACCAATAAGCAAGCTTCTTTGGAAGTCGATATGTTTTTCACAGATGAAGTGTTTGTAAAATTCTTTTTACAAGGTATTGAAGATAAAGGTTCACTGATTCCATTGGTATGTCTTGTTCACTTTTTGTTCCACTGAGTCTTTAGACAATCCCCTCTCAAACCAACCGTTTTTACAGTTGCAAATCATCCGCTATGTTTGTATCTAATACCACGTTTGGCACGTTTTAGGTTAGCAGTTAGTTTGCTCTGAATTGAATGATATTTTGTTGATTTATAGTGAATAACGTTTATGAAATTGTGTTTTATATATAAATAAATAAGTGTAGTGTTTGTTATTGTGTTTGTTTAGTGAAATTAGTTTTAGACAAGCTAAATTTAGTAACATTGTAGGCTATGTCGGTAGGTGAGTTGATAACATACATAACGAAATTTCGTTTCGTAATTTCTGATTACAAAATGGTAAGTTACATAAAATGTTCAAGTTTACAGTTCTATTCTATGATTTATTCTCTACAATTTGGTATATAAAATTTCATTTTTGGGTAAAGGATACATTTTAGATTGGTGTTTCAAAATAGGCTAAATTTTAGTGCCGGTGTGTAGTACGGACATAAAAAAATCTATTTCATAAAAACTACTTTGAAATTGGTAAATGTTTTTACATATTTCTATTCACAACTAAATTATGAAACTTTTGTGTATTTTGTATAACCAGGCCTATACATTTTTATAGTATTTATTTAGGCCTGAATTTAGAAAAAAATCTTCCGTTTTTGAAAATTTTTGCTTCCTGAGCTTATAACTTTTACAATTTTGCACCAATCAAATTTTTAGTTACATATTTGAATAATTTGGACCTTTTCCTAAAAAAAAGCTATGGATCACTTTATGATTGGGATAGAATTTCTATTTTTGGCGAATTTTTGAAATTATTTCAACCGATGAAAAAAAACGTGAATCAATTAGCATGGGCAAATCAAGGGTTAAGACAGACGGTAACATTAAAAATATTTGGTATTTATCATTCAATTTTTATGAAACCTGGTAATATCTCATATTTTTGGCCCTGTATCTAAATGTAATAATAAAATTCAATTTTATAAAACCAAAAGTTAAATAATAAATAGCACCCAAAAATAATTGAACTTTTTTTAGAGTATATAAATCCAATTTGAACCACAATTAATGTATAACTCACATTCTGAACAATTAGAACAGTCTATCCCAGTGTCACATTCTTATAGCATTGCTTCCAAATAGATAATTTCAGATATATTAACAAATTGAATAAAAGAAATCACTTTAAGAACTTATTACCTTAAAATATTTCCATGAAGTTGGGAAAAAACTTTGATAAGTGTTTTACATGTAATAGATTAGTTTTAGAAGTAAGGTTATAATTAATAAATAGAAATTACAATTTATCAAACTTATCTTTAATTATCAAATTTATATCTATTTATACATGACGGTGAATTTTATTTGTAGTAAATGTTCAAGTTATTCTCCAAACGCAACCAGATGAAAACTTAGGTCCATTGTAGTTACTTACAACTTAGGCAATTGATTGACATTCATTAATGTTTCTTTTTTTTTCTTCTTTTTTTTTTATAAAGAAAGCTGCTGTAATAACTTAATAACTCATTTAGGGTTTAAACACTTTAAGAAATAAAATGACATATACCAATTTTAAAAGATTGCTGCCATCTTAAACTATTTCAAAATTTTACGCAAAAACTTAAAACTGGAACTAAGTAACAAGAATTGTTTTCTTGTATTAACTTAAAGTTCAGAGTTAATCAATTAACAATTTTTTGCCCCATTTCGGGTCATAAATTTAGGGTTAATTTCAATTTTGCATTCAGCGTTATAAAATACATAGCAATACATGGTAAAAAAAAAGGATTAAAATATTTGGGTTCATTTTTAAGGAAGCGATACTCAAATGAGTGATATATATATATATATATATATATATATATATATATATATATAATACAAAAAGTGTTTTGGGTACTATTTTAAAATTAAAAAAATAAGTCAATAACTTACAAATAACTAATTTTGTATTTTTCATTTCCAAAATTTGATCAAGTAAACCTTAATTTTTATGTCAGATTGTGTCAGCATTTTTGTGTTGAAAAATGCTTGTCTTACTACAATTTATTAAAATTAGTTGAAGGAATTTTTAACTTTTGGCCCCCATCTTAAAACGAGACCTTATGTTATAATTTTGAGTGTATTAATAATTTTTTCAAAATTATACTCGATTTGAATTCAAATATTGTAAGACAAATTCGTAAGTTGAATATAATCGAACTTCTATTTTAATTTTTTAAGGGAATAAAATAAGATTTTTAATGATTAGTTTCTATTTTGAACAAAATGCCCATAAGTTTTTTGGCTTTAAACAAAAGAAAGGGTGGTTTATATCCTCGTCAAATTTCGAAAGTGAAGCCCTTATTTATTTAAATTATTAATATAAACTGTTTTTAATATCAGAATCCCTACTGTTAGATTGTCATCTGTATTGGTAAATATAATATAAGTAAAGGAGCTACGAGTATTAAACTGTAGAGAGACGACTTGATTGCGAGAGCAAGGGACGCACGATGTACTGGTGGTAGGTAAGGTTTAATTGCACCTCATAAATTGGCTTGATTGCTTCAAATGAAAAAAACTACTGATATAATGGATAGTAGAAGTACAGTTTTACCATAGACACAGAGGCGTGGTACCGGTACTACTAGTTTTCGCCGCACACTGTTTCATCCACGACTGTCATTTGACATCCCCTCACAGTATATAAGTTTATACTAGCTGAACTAAGTAAATGGGGGGGGGGGGGACAAAACAATAAAAAAATCATGTTTTGCTACTCTTGGATCACAATTGTATGTACAAAATATTTATTTATTGATCTTTTTTCTCTTTCTCCTAACGACTGCTAAAATGTTTCAATCTTACAAGGACATTTTCAAGTGTCCTTCTTAATAAACACACTACACAATCCTTTTTTAAAACAAATATACACACACGTCAAAAATTTACATATCGCCACCGGTTTATTATACTGGGTGGTTCATAAGTGGGTGTAAAGTTTAAGCACAACATTGATCACAAAGTCAACAAGAATACTAAACCTTTATTAGGTATAATTGACAATAACATTAAATTTCTTTATTATTTTACTGGTCTATATTGTGTTTAAAGTGAACAGCCACCAGTATTTACACACTCTTCAAGACGTGTCGACCTGCTAAGGCAAACTTTGACACAGAGTTCTTTGTTGTTGTTTACTTCACTGGCATGCTTCTCGAATGTATTGAACCATATTATTGATATTCCTCGGTTTATTTGAGATTAACTTATGTTTAACACCACCCCTGAATAAATAATCTATTGGGGGTGAGGTCAGATGAGCGTGGTGCCCATTCAACTAAACCTCGACGAACCAATTAACTTATTCGGGAATTCTTGGTTTAGCAATCCTCGCACGTTTAGAGTGTAGTTAGGGTTGGTGGAAATATAATTCTTCGTCACCTTGCTGTAGTTTTAATTGTAGTACAACCTCCTCTATTATATCCGGGTATCGGTCACTGTTCACAGTTGTATAGAATAAATAGGTCCAGTAACCCCTTTACCTGAAAATCACGTCCATAGTGTGTGCCTGGTGTATTCAATTGTTAGATTGTGGTTTTCTCTTAAGTAATAAACATAGTTATGTCTATTAACAGCCCCTAACAATTTAGAAGTGGTTTCATCCAACCAGTAAATATTTCTAATTATACAGGTTCCTTCTATTTCTTCATTTAAAATTATCTCTCAGAACTGCAAACGACTGTCCGGGTCATCTTCTAATAATCCGTATACTACCCCAACACGTTTGCAGCTCTTTTTTGAGATTTGCTTGGATTTTGAGTAAATGAAAGTGCAATCAACATTTAATTTTCAAAAGTAGTTACACTAGCAGTTAAAATTGCAGACAGATCCTTTTTGGTGAAATTTGTTAAGTATTCTGTGAATGGTCAAATTCTATCCCTTGTGGATAGAATAAAATTCGAACACAAGATTTCACAAAAATTAAGTTTACTTCAAACGCGTTTCAACGACAAAGTCGCCATCCTCAGTGACACATGAGTTGCAATAACTAAACTATAACTCTCACAAGTCAAGCTCAATATTAATTTATAAATACTCCCTGGTGAAGTTGTATTAGATTCCTGAAACCACTTTTCTCTCACTTTCTCATTATTTTATACCTTCCAGTAATTTTTCAGAATTCACTGTCGTTGGTCGTAAGTTAAATTTCCAATCATTTTTATAAACAATGACTGAACACGACAAAACATAGGGAAGTATATTAGCATGAGTTATTTACAATAAGTCATAAGTTGAACTACAATTTACAATACAACAGCTGATAAAAGATGGTTATAACAAATAAAGAGATAATGTTACCTACTTATGGACCACCCAGAATATTAAACATATTAGTGTATGCATCCTGAAGTTTATCTTAGTCGAGCTTGAACTGAGTTGGTTTACACGTTTGTCCTTTTAAAGAAAAAAAAAGCAGTTTGTAAAAGGTGGGGCTTCATCAATCTGGAGAACTGTCTACATTTATGATTATTTTTTGTATAAAATGTGTGATTTACAATTTAATTTGTCATTTAATAAATCAGAGGGATTGTTTTCAATAGATGTACAGTATGTATGAAATTCCTTTACTACATTCATTTCCTTACGTTTTGTGCAAGTTTTAGTATTTCCATGTTATGTTTAATGTAGGGCTAACTGTCTAGACTCGACCACATATTCTGTAAAGGCTGAATTTTATTTAATCGCATTTTTGGCGTATGCTCCCTGAATATTTGTTGTACAGAAACGCCAGTTTGTACTACACAATCTTGGTTAATCGTTACAGTTCAGTTTGTAAACAGACAACCGCATTTATTACACATATTACTTCTCCTTAATATTATTATCCAAAAATTAAGACTTCCAATAGATTATGTTCATCAAGCAAATACTGTACTACAAATTTATTAATGAAAAATTGAAGCTACACTACACAAGTGTCAACATTAAATTTAACAAGTTATATTTATGCAATAAATTTTGGGACGGTTTTGTTTAACTAAATAAAAAAACCAACAAAAAACATTAATTAATAAATTATAAATCAATTCTTCCTAATATCTTAATATGTAACGGATATTAAGGAAGGTGTTAAACAAATTATTATTTTACTACAAAAAAAAAAAAAAAAAAAAAAAAAGAAACAACACACAACACTATTTTTAAATAATAATTTCTTTCTTGCTTAACTATCTCTTAGAAAGCCATATGGAGATCGACATCACGCCAACTACGATGTATAATGATGTAATCATTTATTTTCAACCTATGATTTACATTGATTAGTAAATAGCAAATTTCAGTTTGAATTTATTTTATTATCAATATAATAATATTCAATAAGTTTTTTGAACTCTAAATAAGTTTTCCCCCAGTCCAGTAAAACGTTAGGTACACTCCATTTCAACAAAATCCGTAGGCCTGTTTTTAACTAATTGATAGTTTAATAGTAATTGATTTTGTATAGCCTAATAAAGAACGTTATTTATTGTATAGAGAGATAACATAACTAATTTTATTGTATGCGATTATATAATAATTTAGTTGAACAAATAAAATTATTAAATTATCTATCATTAATTGCGTACAAAAGGTGCGTATAGAATGTTGACAGCAAGGGGTTGTAGCATCGATATTATCTGCGGAGGAGCAGTCGTTTGTTATACGCTGAACACGGAACTTCTTTGTTACTCCTCGTCTGTGGGCGGGTTTCTTCCTTCTTCTAAGGTAGTTATCAGACCATAAGTGTTAATTTATAATATGAAGAAAAATGAGATTGTAGAGATTATAATAAATAAATCATTCAATATTATTTTTTACAAATATATAACATTTTGTGTAAAATTGTACGAAAAACAATTTATTTCGAAATAATTTATCTTTTATAATTTTGAATCTTTTTAGGATAAATTAATTTGTATTTTATTTTTTTATTTTTATTCAATGTTCTATATCCACACCAAATGACAAAAGTGTAGAAAACAACTACTTTTTCTATATAAAAAAAATTAAATTCTGCAATATCAAACGTATCGATAGGTTTAATCGTTAATTATACCGTAATTTTCCAAAATAAATTTTGTGTATAAATATTTATACACAAAACAACATTTCATTACACAAATTTATAAATAATTCCCATTCGATTTAAAAAAGTTACATATAGTTTTAAATAAAGTACGTATTATTGTTAAAAGTAATAAACTACTATTAAAATATGTTTTCTACAAAACTGTAATATTTTGTATTTAATCGTGTTTTTATTAATTCATAATTACAAAAAAATAATTATCTATTAACAAATATATATATATATATATATATATATATATATATATATATATATATATATATAAGTTATGTTAAATATATATAGACGTAGACTTTGTATTTTTAGCGTTTATTGTTTCTCGACTTTTGAGCCCTTAAGAACAATTTAAATCGTTTTGAGTCAAATATATATGGTACTGTAGTTGTCTGTCAATCTGTTTATATTGCATATTTTTGTCATACTTTCACTGAAAAAACGAGTTATCTGATGGACTTCAAATTTTCAATTTCAGTATTAATGGTTATCACATTATTGTAGAACAAAATATGTATTCCAGTACATACGTATTGAAAGAAATACGTAATAGGCTAGATGAAACGTGATTGTCGCATTATCGTAAAAGGATGTGGCTTGAATTCAGAATTTTAGTATTTGATGCGGAGGCGCAACTAGACTTTGGTAGGGGAAAGGTCCCGAATTACAAAAAAATTATTAAATATTAGCTTTGTATGAAGGTCACATGATGACTTATTTTTATTAAACTTTTAATATTTGTGTTTTATAACGTACTCAGTTTGAATTTCTCTTCAGTTTTCACGTGTATAATTGGAAAGCTATGTGCTGGCCACAACAGTAGTTATTTAATAATAAAACTCTAAATATTAATATTCAGGCCCAATTACATATATTATTTGCAACCAATATTTAAATTATTCTTAGTAGCCTACGGATAATCCCTGCATGGATCTTGAACAAACTCCAGAAGCACGTTACTCTTGTTTAAAAACTGGATTTGCTTGTTCAGCCTCGTATAATCTGGACTTTTGAATATTACTGGAGTGTAAATAGAACTCATTTGACTCAGTTTAAATTAATAGATTGCTAAATTATTTAAAAAAACGCTATAATTTGTATTATTTAATCCACCATGATGAACTTTAGAAGGAACATAATAATAAGTAAAAAAAAAAAGAAGAAGAAGAAGAAAAAAGATCGTAAAATCTGCCAGGCTTCCCGTAAACTTAATTATGTATAATAATCAGAAATGCACTTTTCCTAATGTAGTCACACAATAATTGTTATAAAAAAAAAGTTTTTAATTGTTCCAGGAGAATGGATTAGTGTGTTAAAAGATAGAAAGGAGATTGTATTTATACCGTTATTAGGTTAATTATTATAGTTAAGCCAATTTCCTAGTATGAATAAATGTAAGGCCCTGTTAATATTTTATACGATATCAATATTGTATATTATGTAGGGGCAAACATCTAAGACAATCACCTAAGGAAAATAAAACTGACCAAAACGCGTTCGGATTATGTCAAATATCCAGAAACTTAAATTTTACAGAAGGGTATTTTCAAAACAGTTACAACGTTTTCTAAAACATTAAAAACTACAAATTTGAAATTAGTGTCATAGCTGTTATATATTAGATCAAACAGCAAAAAAGCATATCAATAATAAAATTTCACAACGAATTTATAAATAATTTTATTTTTTATACGATACTGTACAATTACCACGAGGAGAAATATGAGGAAGTAGGCCTAGTTATTTTATAATGACGCCTTGAAAATCAAACCTAGATGAAACAAACACCGCGAGCAGGTTAAGTCAGATGATTAAAGTGAACTGTATACTTATAATACAAAACCTGTTCGTGAATTATGGATTATAGATTACTTAATATAATACCTAATCTAATCTAACTTCTTCGCATATTACATAAGATGTAACTCAACCTAACCTTTTCTGGTGTTGCATCGAGATTTAATATTTATGGCGTTATAGCGTTTATAAAACGACTAATTAATCATATTTCGTTTTGTGGCAATCGTACAAAAAAAGAAAAAAAAAAGTGCTTAGGACTACTAAACATGGTAGAGGTGAAAAATGATTATATATTTTACAACGTATGAATGTGTAAGAAGGTTTGTGCAATATTTATGGCCGATTATTAATTTTATTCTATGTATGGGTGAGCGAGAATGTTAGTGCAATATTTTTACAAAGGTTTTAAGTTTTACTATGTATGTGTGTGTGAAACAGTTTGTGCAATATATTTACACTGATTAGGCTATTTATTTTACTATGTATATGTGGATCTGTGACATTGTTTGTGCAGTTCTTTTATACAGATTATTAGTTTTACTATATATGGGTGTGTGACAAAGTTTATGCAATATCTTTGCACCAATTAGGCTATTAGTTTTACTATGTATGTGTGTGGAAAGGTTTGTGCATATTTTTACACAGATTATTAGTTTTAATATATGAGAAAGTTTGTGGAATATGTTTAATCGATTATTGGTTTTAGTATGTGAGTGAGAGAAAGTTTTTGCAACATTTTTGCACCAATTAGGCTATTAGTTTTGTTATGTATGTTTTTTTCTGAAAAGTTTGTGCAATCCTTTTATACCGATTATTAGTTTTAGTATTATAGGTGTATGAGAAAGTT
The DNA here is from genome assembly GCA_963513935.1 of Aphrophora alni. Classification (NCBI taxonomy): domain Eukaryota; kingdom Metazoa; phylum Arthropoda; class Insecta; order Hemiptera; family Aphrophoridae; genus Aphrophora; species Aphrophora alni. The sequence continues at coordinate 49,888,435 of OY740774.1, forward strand.
TGTGAAATATTTTTGCACCAATTAGGCTATTAGTGTTACTATGTCCATGTTTGAGAAAGATTGTGCAATATTTTAACATCTATGATTAGTTATGTATGTATGTATGTAGCCTATGTGTGCAAGTTTGTGAAATACGTTTAGGGCCAATTAGGTTATTAGTTTTACTATGTAAGTGTTTGAGAAAGGTTGTGCAATATTTTAACACCAATTATTAGTTTTAGTACTTGTGTGTGAGAGAGAGGGGATATTTTTGCTCCTTTTAGACTATTAATTTTACTATGTATGTATGTCTAAGAAAATTTGTACAATTCTTTTATTCCGATTGCCCACGCTGTCCTGCTACGCGATTTCGTTTACCCTAAAAATCTGACGTTACGCAAGCTTGTACATTATACCCAGTCACTTCAAAAACCAAAAACATAACGCGGTGTTTTGTTTTTTTTTCGATCAATGAAACTATAAAGAGTATAGAACAAACTTAAAGATAAATAACTAAAGAGCGAATTAAAAAAATGGAGGCTATATGTCGAAGAAATAATTAGAATAATACTTCATCAAATTGGCTTCTTTGTTTCACTGGCTTCAGTACTGATTTATGTTCTTATTTTGGTTAACCATTAGGCTTGGCTAAAACTTTAAAAACACTTATAGGAATGTTGAGGCAGTAGCAGAACAAATGGAGACCGGACTGGTGAACTTACTTCTTGCCAGCCTGTGTGCCAACTATCCACCTTTGCCACCAAATGATACTACTACGCCGTATCCTAGTAAGTATAAAACTTTAATGTTTATGTTATCCTTCTTATAAGCCGTGCAATAAGTGATTGTGCTATTTTATTAAATCTTACTAATTCGCAAAGATTTAGTTTATTTTCAAACTCTCCTTTTTATATTTTCTCAGCTTTTATTATTAGTGTTATTTACTTAATTTTTAATGTAGGATTTTGACGATATCAACTTTTCCACTATCTTTTGTTTATAACTCCGGATGTTGATTAACTAAATAGCGAAATACAGATCTTAAAGCATGGCAATAGTTAATTATTAGGCATTTTAAGTACATGTGTTTTATTTATATAAATTAGATATTCGGCTAAATATTTGTACTTTCGTTTTTGATGATAAAGTAGGAACCGAAATAATTTGTTTTCTGTTACTTATTTACATGGTCATATTTTAGTGCAATATACAGGATGAATGATGAACAATAAGCCAAAATAGTCTGTGTGTTAGTACACTTCATTTGCAGCAAAAATAACCCATTCTATATGGCTTCGTTTCAGAAATATAAATGTTTAGGGAAAAACGTAAATTTTTAGTTTTAAAATACTTACTTTATTTGTCATCTAGAAATAAAGTGACACCATTAAAACAAAAAACTATTAAATTTCGTATAAGACAAAACCAACGAACTGAGTCGTTTCGACAAAGACAAAAACTGAAAATATGCATTATTTACAAGTCCCCAAAAGCAAGAAAAAGTTAACATCTTGAAATCTATGTTAAAATAAACATTTCTTTTAATCAAACGACGAGATTTACAGGTGTTCAAATTTCACAAAAACTACAGTTTTCTAACGATATAAACGAACCCCTAATTTACTTTTTAGTTCATAAAATTATTGGTTGCAGAAAGTTGGCGATTAAATATGAAGTTATTTTAGGTTCTTGTTTTCTAATTGGCACCCAACAGTAGTAAATTATAATATTTTTACATTTAATTATTTTTTTATAAATAATTGACATTCAGCAATGAAAGTACGTTGGTAATAATCGTCTAATACATTTAATAAAATGTCAATTTTATTCTATAACGATAATTACGTACTTTCGTTATGTAAAGAGTTATTTTGTTTTTCCAACTTACTTATTGTTTATAAACTGTTCAAATTCTTATCCACCGCGCCTATATACTCTCTCGCCTTCTTCCTCAATCATATTTTAAATTTAGCTAGTTTCTGATATTTTTTCTGATTAGGATCTGACTGCTAAGCAAACATTATCAGCCGTAATCCATAAATTGTTTTTTATTTATCAACAAATTGTGTACGTTAATTTTGTTTAATAGAACTGCAAACTTATACTTACAACTAATATATGTTAGGATATGTAAATCATAACATTGCTAAACATGTCATCAAATGAATAACTTGAACAATAAAACGTTTAATTACTTAAACTCAGAGCAACAATCCTATAAATCATACACCACTTTAACTGCTATGTTTAAGAAACAAACTTATTAACACTTATTAAGTGTTAACACTTATTTGCTTAACTGCCTGTCACAAAGCAAACTTATTCTTAATTTGTGTAGGGGAAAACACTTTTTTAAATCCACAGAGCGAAAAAAATACCACATCGCGTAGTGGGCTGTCAATTCCAGAAAACGAAATTTATCATAATTATTGTCGTTTCAAAATAGCCACAATACGTTCTGGACTTTTTAAAACTAACAAATATGAAAAGCTAGCCACCGCTGGGTTCATATATTACGATATGTTATAGGCTATATGCTAGGCTGATACGTTAGACTCAACAGAGAAAAATGTATGGTCAGAAAACGATCTCAAAGGAAAGATGAGGAACGATATTACGCAGCAAATATTAACTTAGCTGTAACACCACGAACAGGCTATGTTATGGCAGATGGATTGCATACTTGTAATATAGAAATCTTAAATATAAAATCTGACCTCCTATTCGTGTTATATAATGTTGTCGAGATATAGCCTAACTTAGTTTTTAAGTATGGTTTAATGGGCAGTAATTGAATGCAATGGCTACGATTTCAGTTTTTTTTTTTTTTTTTAATAGTAATGTGTTCAAAATGAATAATGTTGTTGTTATATTATAATTCATTTATAATAAGAAGTTTTACGTTCTGTAATCTTGTTATTACTCCTGTTTACCATAAATATAAAAGTGGCGACTGAGATAACAAAAATATGATTAATTATAATGAGTTCAACGGGCCATCATACGAAGGATAATGGTGAACATTTTTTCAGCGTTAATAGATTTAATTTTATAGTAATTAAAAGTGTTTGGTATTAATCAAGATGACAACACGAGTAAAAATTATAGGAATGGTTGTGTCTATACCTGAATTTGATATAAAATCAGACTTTGGCGATTTACTGGGAAAGGTTTAAAATGTGTTTTGTTGTAAACTGTGTTAACTAGAAACTAGAAAAGTATCTGTGATATTAACTGTAATTGGAGAAGAAGGTTTCAAGGTGGTGCTGAATTTATGTTATTCAATTTGTCCCTCAACTTATGAACAACTAAACATGTTCATCTCTGTTTACAGAATAGAGTTTAACAACATGAGGCAACATACAACAGATACTGTCAAGGAGTGGTAGTAAAATTTAAAATATTAGCCATGAACTGTTAGTTTGGTTCGGTTTAACTGATTTAAAAGACAGGTTTACTTCTGGATTATTGTCAATCGCAATTATAGATCGATTGTGTGAGGACGATGAAAATGTCAAAGTAGTTTAAGGGAATGTAAAACTGAAGCTCTTGTACATAACGTTACAAAAAATGTTTTATTAGTAATAAATCGAAATTAAATGGATATAGTTATCAAGGGTAAAAAACCAAGGGTGGTGAGGTTAGGAAAAATAATTTTAAGGCTATATAGTAAGACTAATAAGCGTTGTTATACATGTGGCGAAGGGAATAGTCAATTTGGTTCATTGTCTGTCTGTCTGTGAGGGAAGTGTGACGACATAACGCGATGAAATACAGATAGACAGACCGAAACACACAATAAGAAGTTGTTTTAGAAGATTCCCGCCCGTGACTCATTAACTATGATTCAGTTATAAAAGTTTAAAATTTTTAAGAGGATTAGATGAAGGAACAATTAAAAGCTGCTTTTATTATAATTAATAACAGCTAGTTTTTGATTAAATTTAAATAAATTTCAATTTTTCATAAAAGAGATTTTTAATTTCAGACATATTATAAATTCAGAATTTAAAAAAAGATTCTGCTAAAGTAGAATCATTTGTAGCTGTACCTACGCGCCTAAAAATAATTCAGAGATTAAATCATTTGTTGGATTGCGTAATTATTAAGGAAAGTTTGTTCCTAAATTGTCAACAATTTTGAATCTTTCGAAAAATATCTTTCTAAAAAATATCAAAAAGGTATATTCTAAAGAATGTTAGATAGCTTTTGAAAAAGTTATGAAAATTATTTCTACAGATAAAATTTTGATTCGTTACAATACAGTATACCTTTTGAAATTAATGTGTGATTCAAGTTTAAAGTGAATAGCTGGTATTTTGGTACACATGTTTGAAAATGGTGAGGAAAAGGCGAGTTATAATTAATTTTATTTCACGAGTATTATCTGCAGTTGAAAGAAACTACTCAGTAATTCATAAAGAAGCTCTTGCTACATAGGCTACTGGTCTTTAAAGAAATTGAGAGAATATTTATTGGGTAGGAAATTTATTCTTGAGCCTAACCGCAGACCTTTATTAGCATTGTTTAGAGAGAATAAAGGCATTCCACAGATAGGAGCTAATTGTTTACAGCGTTGGACACTATTTTGTCAAATTAATGCAAATGATTACATAAAACTTAGTTAATAGTAGTACAGTCAATGGTTAAATAAGAATTGCTACTAAACAAGACAAAATTTGAAGTAAGTACTGCATTTTATAAGATTAGGTTGGCCTGAAAATTATAAGTTAAAGCAATATTTTATCGAATTGACTGTTGAAAATGGTGTTATATAGAGTGAAAATTGTGGGGATACTGTATAGTTTTATCAACAAAATTTAGAATCAAATTGTTAGAGGAACTTCATTCAACTCACTAGCTATGCTAAAATTGAAGAGTTCTGCTCGCTCTTATTTTTGTAAAAGTTGTTATGTTTATATGTCTGTAAGAACTAACACCAAGGGATGTGGTGTTGTTAATTGGTCAGAAACTAAAGAACTGTATCAAAGAATATATTTAGATTTGTTTGGGACCAATTAAAAATAAGCCATTTTTATTACGATGATAGCTTCTCAAAGTGGCCTGAGGTTTTTGAGATATCTAATAAAATTAATACTTAACTAACTATTGGGAACTTTAGAGAAATATTTGCCATATTTGGGATTCATAAAATATTAATTAGTGATAACGGACCACAATTTATGTCCGAAGAATTTGTAAATGATTGTCAAATTAAGAACACTATACATTAAACTTCTGCACCATTTCACTCTGCGACAAAAGGTGCAGCAAAAAATCTAAACATTTTCAAGTATGCGTTATTAAAATTAGTTTCTGATGCTAAAAATACAAATACATCTGTAAACATCTTAGTTAATAGATATGTGTTTAGTTATGGACATACGGCACAATGAGTAATAAATGAAAGTCCTTCATATAGAATGTTTAACAGAAAAATAAGAAGTAGATTTGATGTTTTAATAGAAGAATATTTAGATCGTAAATAATTCAAAGCAATGAAAAGAGAGATTCTTTGATGTTGGTGAAATGGTCTATATACGAGATTATCGAAATTGGAATAAAATATTATGGTGAAAGGTAATGGTGGAAGAGGTACTTAGTTGTAGAACCTATTTACAGCAGTTTAGTTGAGTAATTCAGTACAATTTAATTTTGTGGAGACATGCTAATAAAATAATTAGAGCTGGAATCAGGAGTAGCAAACATAAGGATTAAAAAGGATAATCAAGCAGTAAATATAAATAGGGAAAATGATAATAGTTCTATAAAAAAAATCAAAGCATTGATCTTTTAAAGAGTGAAAGTAAGAGTAACCAGGTAGAGAAAGGTATGGAAATTGAAAAGGAATGTGAGGTTAAGGGGGATAAGTTGTGAAAAAAGTAAAACTCCTATTAAGACCAGATCTAAAAGAGTAATTAAACGACCAGATAAATTCAATTTGTAATTGTATCCGATGATTATTATGTATAAATAATTCTTGTTATTTTGAGTTTAAATAAAATTTAATATTATATGTTAAGTATTGCTTATAACAACACTTATACTTAGGTATTTACCTTGGTGTGAGGGTATTACATAATGTAGTCGAGATGTAGTTAGTTTTTAAATATGATTAGGTGGGCAATAACACATTGCAATTAATTGTTACGTTTACAGTTATTTTTTTATAAAAATGTGTTCAAGGTGAATAATGTTGTTGTTATGCTTTAATGAATTTATAATAAAAAAGTGTCACCTTCTGTAATGGTTGTTTATTATTTTTTAATTTCCAAAGTGGCAAAATACCTTTAAACAACAAAATTATGTGTTTTCATCAATTCGTGTAAAGTTTTAGTATGTAACGCAAGAAGTTCTGAAATGAAACTGTATTGTTTTATATTAAAACAATAAACCACGTAGTGAATATTATTTATGAAATAATACTAGTAAAAATGTAATAATTTTATATTCCTGGTCGTATTAAATATGATATCGATTCTAAAATCATCCGTTCGATCATATATAACAACCTCTGATGAAGATTGGAAAACATTCCAGTAATCAGGCAAAGCTCAAACTTTTTATTAAAGGACGTCAGAGCAAAACATATTTTCCTATTTGCTTTTCAATCATTCACAGAGCTGAACCGATGATTTTCTTTTCACTGACATCAATTTACTGGAAGTGCAAATGAGGTTGTACTCTATGTTCAAATGGAATTATTATACTTATTGTCTGCGAAAGAACCGCCACTGCTCGTAATTGGCAACCATTCATATTTGCATCAATATTTGTAACGGAAAGCTAAATTAAATTAGGCTTCTGGTTTTATTGGGTAGGACGCTAATAAAACGTAGTAGTTAAGAAATACTTAACATTAATAAGTAAAATGGTACCGGTAATCTAAATATTATCTATATTTTCCCATAAGCAGGCTTACATTGGGCGTATATGTAGACAAGAATATAAAATAAATGTAAATATAACTATTAAAAATAAATCAATAAAAACTAAAAAATATATATATATTAATTATTGTTGACAATTAGTTTTTATTAAAGTATTATTTTCTTTACTTCGTGATAAATATTAAACATTTAATCTTTATTAATCATTCAATTTATAGTTTTCCTTCACGTGCTGTGTGATACATATCACATCAACGAACTGTTATCTATATTGAATACATAATTTCATTGAATTTATACCTAAAGGGTATATAAAACTGTGCATAAGACAATGATAATATGTAACTGTGTCTAAATTTAATCAATTTAGGCCTGATGAGCTACAACTGTACTTATCCAGTTCTATAATGAAAACAAATAGTTATACAGATTTACTGAAATAAACAACTTTATATAAAAACAACAATAACATGAAGTTGTGACGAAATAGTTCCATTACGAAAATGAACTGTTTAAAGATTTCATTGATCAGGTAGCTCTGTATAAAAACTATGATAATATGTAACTGTAACGAAATTACAAAGATGAGTTTTTAACGTTACGTTTTCGTTTAAAGTGCGAAGGTATTTCATATTTATATTATCAACATTCTTCGTACCATATACACTCTTTCGGAGTGGGTTCTATTATTCTATATTTCCTTCAACCGAATTTTACTGGTTCACTGTGAAGTGGTGTTTCAATAATGATGTCGGGTCGAGCAAAACTAAGAAATCGATTTGTTTGTATGTTTATATTTAGATGAACCAGTCAGAAAACCTCACATTAGACAAAAAAATTGGATCGTCATACATCATTCTTAAATGGAAGCACAGTACACAACTTTTATCATTTTATCTTCAATTTTCAAAAGTTGTCCAGTCCTGTATCTTGTACTCACTGATATTCGGCCAATATTCAGTTTCAATGAACTTCACCGGCGTCTTCTGTGTGGCGACTTAAAACACTTGATCAAAGTCGTTTTCATTAGTTGTAACTATAAATGGATAGCCGTTACGCTGTGTTAGTACGCTTCCAATTCAACAGAATTTTTGTACTACTGTTAGGATAACCATATAAGTCTGTGCTGGGATGTTGTATCGCTTCTAAAATTCATTTGCAAAGAATAGCAGTTTAAGGCTAAACATCCCAGGATTAGGTACAAATTCTGCCACCACGGCGCAGCACCAAAATGGAGTCATTTTGTATTAATGTTTATTGGTGGAATTTTCGTCCGATTTTTATTTGAAAAACTGATTTGTAAACAGAATAATATTACAATTTACGCTACGTAAGCCTAATTTTAATTAAGTTATTTGAAAAGTTAATTCCATATGAACAAAAATAGTGATCGTAACAATTTTCTCTTCAGTTATTAACACCATTTTTAATCTCTACACTACTTAATATCAAGTAAACAATAGCCGAAGTGATCAGATAGCAGTGGCATATTATGGTAATAAATTTCAGTATTCTTCGTTCTGTGCTATACTGTACTATCCCACTTTATTCGCCGTTTGCTACACCGTCTATTTCGTTGTTTGCTCCATCCATTTCACCCTGTTCTTCGTTTACTTCGACCTACTTTACACAGTATATTTCTCACTGTGCTACAAAATCTATTTCGTCCTACGCTACACCCTGTATTTCACTGAACGCTGGACATTTAGCGGTTTGTTAGTTTATTTCCTCATTTACTACACCTTCGCCTCTGTACTGCAACATCTATTTTGTCCTATGATATTTCCTTTTATACATCGTCTATTATTAAGCCGTGTATACTTTCTAACTCCAACTTTTACTCCCAATTCACTAATTTATATAGTGCCTACTCTTACACAGATTTCTGAATCACTGTTTGATAATTTTATAAAATAGCGACTACCTTATTTTGAAAAAAAAAAAAAAAAAAAAAAAAAAAAAAAAAACAAGTGGTCCTTCTTTCTTGCAAAATCTAGCATAACAAAAACATCCACTCCATGTCAAGAGTTTTGACGAATACTGGGACATCTAACACTGTTTCACTTTCTGAAACAATGATTAATGAAATGAGGCCATATTAGATTTAAAATGTTATTTCAAACTATAACTACCCATATTGTATAGCTGGAGTAGGTCTTATTATGTATAGAATCGTATTAAACTCAGTTTAATCAAAATCACTAACAAAGTTAAAACTTTCCTATAATGACTATTATCATAAACTGAATATTTTTTAATAATTAGTAATTTTCATAAATACCAAAACGGCTTCTGTTTTTAAATTATTTTCAAACAATAATATAAATATAGAAATAAATGTATATTTCGGTTTATTTAAAAAAATCTTTAGGCGATTTTTTTAAACTACTAAAACCACACTAAAACTCTCACACTTATTAGTGACGGTCCTTCGATTTTGTTCAAACTTTACCTAGAAAAAAAACGCTACCAAATCAAAATTTCAAGTCTCTATCTCAGTCGTCAATTTAGTGAAAAATGTTTTTTTTTAAATTAAGACTGAAAATTTGATTTTTTTTCTCTAAAAACATCGTTTTTGGAGAAAAAAAATTTTAAATAGTCATAATATATCGGAAATTTTCCAAGGAATCCATACCGTTAGAATTTTTGAGCCATCTTTTAACGCAATAGCAGTAGACTCAAAAACTCCTTTTTGTTTTTTAAAATTCATAACTCAAAACATATATTTAAGTCAAATATTGTGAAAAGGTCCAATACTTTGTTCAAAGTCCATACTTTGAAATTGTAATATGGAAATTTTTGGTTTTTTGAGTTTTTGAACAATATTTTCACAAAATAATACGATAATTCAATTATTTCCAACTCTGCAGGATATGAGTTTTTGTGCGCAAGATATTTCATTTTAATTCATGGTCAACAACTTTTAGCAGGAAGATTAAATATATGATTATAATCAAATGTGTTAAAAATATAACAATTTGCATCAAGAAATTCACTTTTCATGTTAGTTTTTATATCCATCATTTTTTCAAACTTTGATAAAAGTAATATTTTTGATTGAAGGAAATTTACTCTAGAAAATGACAAAATGTTTCCATTTTATTGTAGTATAAATTATTGAACTTTATTCTTACAAATAAAATGTAAAATATTACACAACTGGGGTTTTTAGTTATTATACTAATATTGTTCGCAAATAATCCTTAAATATTTCAACAACTTTCGAATTAATAAGTCTAAATTGAAGTAGAGATTGATTCATTTAACGATGTATTTTCGAATATAACACATTTAAAACAGCTGGATTATCTGACCATTCGAAAAATGCGTTCACACTTTTATATGATCACTTTCCTTTTTGTAAATCTTTCTTTTTAGACTGAACTTTCTGCATGACTACTATTTCGGCTATTTGTGTAATGAAGAGATCTAGTACCTGGAACAGTTCTCAAACTTTGATCTTTCTGAGCGTTCTATATTGATCTCATCCGTCATTAGTAAAATTAGATGTATTATATATTCAAATCTTTGCAAAAGTTAAATAAATGAACAGTTTCTATTTGATTATCAGCAGGCCTCTTCAAAGTCCCATTGACAGAAAGTCTTCACCCACACCGTCACATGGCGATTCTCCATGTCCAGAAACAAACAATTACCAAGTTGCACTAATGCCAAATGTTTTTTCGTGTTCGCACAAGAAAGGAAACATTTTATACAGGTTAGAGGATCCACCCGTTGCTAAAATACTGTACTTTCGTCAAGCTTAAAATCATTTCTTTTATTTAAGCAGCAAACATCTTAGAAAGGATGTTTGTACAGCGAAGGTATCATAAACCATCAGTGTTTGTGATGTGTATAACAACTATTGTATCGTTATTATTACTACGGTGATTTTTTTTTTTTGCGATATTGATAAATTTGGATTTTAATACGTTTTGGCATAACCTCTTTTAAAGCGACTTATTTAATTTAATAAATCGGAATCATTTGAACATATATTTTTATCATAAAAAATATATACATTTTTATGTGCTAGTATAACAACTTTAGACTTCTGAAATTTATTAGTTTCATTAATATGAATTTCAGTTTTAATATATTCGCAATCAATAAAAAATATTAACATCTTAGAAACAAATAATAGTAGTCTAATAAATTGTCCTGGTGAAATTTAGTTACGAAAAATTATTTAAAAGTTATAACAAACTAATAAATTTGTATTCCTTGTTACCAAATTATAAAAATATCTCTTTCAGAAGAAATTTAATTTTAAAATTGAAGTCAAGTAAAAAATTATTTGTATAAATTCAATTCATATGTGAAATTAAGTTCTTTAAATTTTTGTATTCAACGCAGAAGAACAATTCAAAAAGACACGGAAATAATAATGAAATATGTAGCCTATCTATTGATTCCCATTTGTTTTGTAGAATTAACTGAGACTAGACCCAGAAGAGGAAATTTAATCTATCTAAACATTGGTGGCTAGAGTAGTCAATATCTACGTAACGCTAACACAGATTTTATTATTCGTGTTTACGATCTAGTCATGGGAATCAGGTCATCGCCTAGTTACCAAACAGAACGCACATTGCCTAATTAAACAAATCCGGGCTCTATCAGTCTCTTGCACTCATTTTGCCATTTGAGAACGATGACACCAAATTTGGATGTTGTAAACTAAGGCATTTTGATTTTTGGTTAGTTGTGAACTTTGGTAGCATTTTGATGATAATTCTCAAGGATTACACAACTATTAATTATAAAACATGTAGTAATATGATTAATAAAACGTCACATTTGTAGAATGGGTACAGTTTTATTACAAAATTAAGTACGTAAACATCTTCTTAGGAGTAACAATTGTAAGAAGTATAATTTAATATTCCAGTAATTAAATTAATTCTTAAATACATTTCAAGAACAACAATTAGTATTAATTAAATCGAAAGCACATTAAATTACCAGAGAAGCAGGTGGCAGTTACAACTTTAACAAGATTTAATAATAATTTAAATGTAATTTCATAGTAGAAGCTAATTAGGGTTCTTTTACTTAACTGGTCGTAACTAAATGGAGTTTTATAATAAAAAGGTTTTCACATAGTTAACATTATTTACTTAATGTTTAACCCCCCAGGAAATGGATGTCTCTCGTGGTCCAATGTCACACTCACAATGTCACACCACTCTCCTCCCAATTAATTTTATTCTCCTCCCAATTATTTAGCTCTTACTTTTTTCATCTGGTTAATTTTTTCTTTTATTTCTGTTACGATTTTCGTCTTAATAAGAACTCAGGTTTCTAGAGTCAGAAGGTCTGTATAAATCAATGTTACCATCATCTTCAGATAACATCAAGTCGTCTCGTAAAAGTTTATAGTTGTAAATGGTACAAGATGGCTTAGTTTAAATATTTTCTAGATCTTGATTCATTGGTATTACAACCCGGGTCAGTTAAATAAGCTTTATAGTAAGCATTATTGCAAGCTACTCAGTTAAAATTGATACATCTTGGACAATACTACAATCCAGTTCATTTGAGAAATAATAGTACGTTGAGTAAAAAATGTCTGTGCTTACTCAGACCTTTCCTTGAATTTGTAAACTTCTTAATATATAACAAAAATTGAATCACATTAAATTTTAATTATATTGACTTGTGGAGTCCTGACAGTACGTAATGACTTCAACAGTACCAAGACACCGATTGACCATTTTCTCTACCATTTTACAAAGCACAATCATGAGAGAAATGAGATATGGTTCAGTTTTTCTTTTAGCTGATTTTAGAATAAAAATTACTGTAGTATCCAACCATGCCTCTCGAAAACATTGTTTCTCGAATATGTGATTGTATGTTTTAAGGAGAGTTAGTTTCCCCGAAGTTGGGTGGTGTTTAATCTTAGAGTAATTTAAACTATATTGTCAGGGCTTGGAGCAGAATCCTCCCCCGACAACAGAGCATACTCTAATTCCTGTAAAGAAAATGAAGTATTTAATGGTGATTCTTATGATTTACCTAGAGTGTTAGGTATTGCTTTTTGTGAACTCTTGCATAAATAAAAGGTATTTCTGTAAGGAATTTTGAAGGAAATTGAGGTAATGAGGGTGGCATTTGTGGAAGAGTTTGCAAATGATGAGTGCAAAACATTAGAAATATCATAGTTATTTAAGAGCCAATAAAGGAGCAGAAGGCAAAGGACCACAAATAGAATACAGCTTTTTACACACCATTGATGTGGTGGGTATGTTTCTTGATATTGTGTCAATGTATTGGACCCAATATTCCTTTTTACTCAGCCTAAACTCTCTGCATGGTTTGACTAGTAGAATTTGTATACTTTTCAAGATTTTCAATAGTAGGTCTCTGGTTAAACTTCCTTGGAGTTTTATGATGTAAACGGAGAGCACCATTCCACCATGGAATTACTATTGCTACTATTTGCAATGAAGTCATGAAGTTCACAGTCGTACCACAGGTGGAGTTGTGGACCATTTCACTCTTAGCTCTGTCTACAGTCACAAATATGATCAATAAACTGAAAGCCCTCTTTCATCAAAGTGGTGTTGATGGAGGCGCGTCTCTTACAGACAAATAAGTAAATGTATAATGTACAAGAACTTGAGGTCTTCAACGTGGACTTCTCACGCCGTTAATGTTCCATTGTATCATGCCGTTTAATCCTAGGACTTCTAAATTTGAACCAAACACATTCATTTTAAAAATCTTGATGTACCTTCTAACATTCATCGGCGGTCATTATCAAAGGAGTACTGGAATCCATGGACACAAAATAAAAGTGAATATTTATATTCGGATTCAACTTTTATGTACATATTTATAAGCGAGCACATGTATTTGTGTCTTTATGACAATTAATTGTGTTTTAAGGTTTTAATAGTTTGTTTTATTATTTTATTATCAAATAAAATTTTTAATTTATTTTTTTTAATGATTGTAGGAATATAATATGTGTAACGTTAAGCGAGTGAACTTAAACGCGTTGGGCATCATTTTGTAAGTACATCAGGGTATACTTAAAGTTACTAATTAATTATTATTAATTATTATTAATTTTACTTACTAGGTACTTACCTTACTTCCCAGCTTCAAAATGTCCAACTTGTTTAGCTGAACAGGTGTCTTTCATTTTTTTAGAAACTTATCTTAAATTTTTTAAATAAATAAAATTTTATTTAACATAAAATTGCATCTATATTATTAATTTAAAACAACTTACACTTAAAAACTAGAATTTTAATAATTTTAATATCAATTCACCTTAAAAACTATTAATCGTTCATTGTTCTATTTTTTATGAAGTTTGGTTATGTTAGTAACTGCATAACTTACAATTATATTTCTTTTTTTTTTTTAATTTTCATAAATTATTACCTTTATAGGTTCATAAAACACCTTTATTTTATTCAATAATGTCACACTTACTTCTTCTTTTAACTTTCAAAATAAAACCTCGCTTTGACGACAACAATCTTATAGGCTACGTCTGACAACATCGCCGTCTTCTCGAAGAGTGACTAAAATTCCGTTCCAAGCAGAGTTGCTTTCCGCTCTCTTAGGTTGTTTGAATTTTACATTTTGAACCAATTACATCAAAAAATCAGGATCTTGTCCTTTTATGGCATATCATGCGATGTAAAGTCTTTGTTCCACACAAATGCCGTCTTTCCCGCTACAACACATTTATTTAAATTCACTTTTTATTCATCATTATAAAAACACCTTTATCCTTTTACCATATTTCAAAATTCTAAACTTATTGTTTTAAACAATTGACTCTTTATTTCCTAATTTAACCTTTTGTATCAATTAATAATTACTACAATTATCAACTACATATTATTATTGGTTGGAGATGTCCCATGCTTACGTATATGATACTTAATTATATACAATTAGAAATTATGGAACAACATTTATCCTGAGTCTATACAGTAGTCCAAAACTGAATATTATTTAAACCAAAAGGTACCCTTGTAGACATGCAGCTGTAACATTATCGACTGATGCAGCTCTGGAGAACAGATAATTTGTTACTGAAAGATTATGACTAGAAAATAGGGCTGTTTACAAATATTGGATGATTCAACCTACACATCCTTATCATGTAAAAGTGGGTGCAGAAAATGTTGATTTTTTTTGGAAATGCAACGTGTTAAATTACTTTTTTTTTTCAATTTCACATATTGATAAAGTAGAAAATTCACTAGAAATTTTAAAATGTCTATCTTTTAAACTTAAATAGTTTTGACATTGCAGAAATTTCAATTACTTTTTCTTACGAAATGTGCATCTTTTCATTTCACCATTTTTTCTATGAGACATTTTGAATTAAAAATATTTAATTATAGTCCAGTAATTCTCCTGGACAGAATACTGTTTAATACATTAGTGACAAAGCAAATAATTTCAATTGAAACCAATCACTTGCAAAACAAACACATACTTTCTTTACAGACAACTGGTCATAGCTTGGATAATTTTTTTCGTACATATATATGTATATATATATTTATTTATATGTATAAATATAAAAAAATTAGAAATTTGCATGGAATTTAATAAGCTACAACTTTTGTATGTAAACTCTTTCTTTTTCTTATAACTCTTCATTACATTGTTAGAATGGAGGGTTTTTTTTTTAATTGCCCTTTTTCAAAATAAAATTCTCAGTCAATTTGTTTCAAATAAACTAAGCTAACAAATATTTCAAGTACTTTAAAAACTACATGTAATCTTTTCAAATAATAATAAATAGACTACAATCATGGTCAAGACCTACAGAATTTAAGTTTTCTGTTTTAAAAACTAAATCAATGTAGGCAGAAATAACATCAATGTAGCCTAGTGATAATAGATTGTCATGTCTTCTTGTTCCATCATAGGCCTGCACTTTTCAAGTTATTTGTGTATACTTATTTGGTTATTTATAGATTTTTTTGAAATATTTAATATAATCAACACATTACTTTCTTAATTATAAATTACACCATATCATTGAAGGTGTATTTCATTCGCGTTGATGTGACAAGTGTAATTTTCAGAACGATAGCCATAACATTAAGTGCACACAATGTAATATTTTCTATCGTCCACAATGTAAACATATTTATTAAATTAAAACATTTCAAGTACAAATGGAGCTGTGATACTTTTAAGTCACAGAAGGGAATTACACTGATCTGGTAAACACACTGATCACCCAATATTGTAGTATAATGTCAGCATGGAAGGAATATATCATCCAAAAGTAGAATCAATCTTATGACATTTTAACCTTAAAGGTGGAATTAAATCAACAGAACTAGACATTATAATTACCATAGTACAAACAATATTTCCACCTGCATTGCAGTGCAAAAAAATAACAATTTTATAAAATGAGGTATGAATGAAAATAAAATAAAATTTGTTCTTATTACTTAATTCAAGGCAAATTACCATCTGGAATAAAATTATTTTACAAGCATAAACCATATTAGGCCAGCGGTTCTCAATATTTCGAGTTGTAGGACCATTTTAAAAATAATTTTTTTGGCCTAATCTATCAAAATTTTCTCTGCCACTCGTACAACTATTTGAAAAAGTTAGAGCAGTTAAATGTTGAGTTTTATGAACGGTTAGTGGCGATGTTAAGCTTTCCAATAAAGTGGAAATTTACTCATTTCAAATTTATTATTTGACGTTAAATTTAGTGGAAAAATTTAATATTTTTTAACACAATTATTGTCAAATCCGTTTTTGATAACTTGTAGGCCTATTGATGCCTCTTTTATTTAAACTATAAATCACAATGCAAAATTATGAAAGTTATTCCTTTTTTCAGTAGCAGCTATAAAAGAGCGGATATTCCCAATCGATTCTGGATCTCTCTGTTACTTATAACATGTTTTTCTTACCACAAAATTAAGTTCTTATATGAAATTGTAACTTTTCTTGTTGTACATAATTTACAAGGTAATTTTATCCTATAAACATTGCGAAAACCATTTCTTAAACAGCTATATTCCAACAGTTATCCATGAAAGTCATGGTGGTTTTTTTATTCATGAAAGGTCATAAGACATAATTTAAATTGAAAAACGTTCAATTGCCATGGTTTCCTGATTTATGAGGCAAAACCATGAGGAGGATAGTATTTCTTTAGATAAAATTTCCCGTTTGAATAATTTTCACGTTTTGGAGCTCCTAAGAAGAAAAAAAGTGGTGTTTTTAAAGGTACGTCTGTACATAGGGCCTGTCTGTCTCTTCTATCTATATTATATTAACAGGATGAAAACTAAACAGTATAAATAAGACTCTAGTGGGATTTTTGTATGATTTCCACATATGATTTCAAGATTATGAAAAATTATAAATTTTGAGAGAAGTTCATAAGTGAAAGCCTGTAGAAACAATTCATAATGGTTTTAAAACAAAATACCATATGAAACAAGTAAGGAATTCCATTCAATTGGGATATAGACACGTACTAATGGCAAATATGCGAGACTCCAACCTAGCACTTCAAAATTACGAAAATCTCGACTTTCCATCTTCAAATAATTAAATATGATTATTTCCGTACATCTTTCGCCCACATAATTCATATCAGATCAATTCTAAATTAATTAACCTGTTAGAAAAATATATAACCAACATGACACGAGCATTCAAAATAAATATCTAAGTTTAAAGTTTACAGTTTGTAGGCATAGACTAAACCAAATCTGAAAGGAAGGAGACTAATGAAATTAAATTACTAGAAAACAATAATTTAATTAAAGAAACTAATGCTACTCGTGGATAAAACAGATTAGCTAACATCTAAAAGGTTGTCAACAATTGTTTATAAAATGGGTGAGTAATTCAGGAAAACTCAAAATCAAACACAAGTCATGTCATGAAAATGGCAGATTTCGTAAATTGTCTTTATGTCTGAATATAAAAGGACACGCCCACGAAGAAAAACTAGCGCGTGATTGGACAATAAAAATTCCGCTGAGATAATGTTAAATCGTCATTGCCTTTGTACTTTTTCAAATCATGCAAATTAGTGATAGTATTTTTAAGTTTTTGAATAGTTATTTGATTACCCACTATTTAATTTAAGATATTTGTATTCATAGAAATTCATTATGTAAACTAAATCAATTTGTTATCCTTAAAAAAAAAAAAGAAGAAATTATAATAATATTAATAAAAAGTTATTGCATCCCTCATCAAATCAACTTACAGTCATACACATAAATACACAATTTAGAAGGTAGGCGATTTGAATTTGCTAGAGGTCGTTTTGGAGAAAAGAAAGGGAGATTGTTGGTAGCCTCTACAGGAAAAGGACGCATCCCAAGATCAAGATGTCTTAATCTGAAATAATCGTCGAATCCAACAATTTAGTTAGAATAAATATATCACAAGATTGTGTGAAAGTTACTGTTTATTCAAGAATAATAATATCGAGTTAATCTACCTTCAATTGGAAGAACACAGAAAAGTTAATTTCTGCATTAGCGGTGAGATACATCCAAACAATAGATTTTATAATAAACCATACTTAGGCCTAATTCAGAAAAACAATATTTTTCAAATATAAACTTTCAACCAATAATTGGGTATAGTAAATGTTTTAAATTGTTTTAAAGACTTATAACTGATTTAATTAAACTGTGAACCATCTTAAACATATTCATTCATACAAACATTAATATTATTCAATTTAATATTTTGATTTTGTTTTGCTTTGTTGATTTAAAAAAAAAAAATTTATTACGGGACTTAGACCAGACAATTATTTAATTAATTTCATGTTCTTGTTCTTTGTTAATATCTACTTGGGAAGAATAGCACCGACCCACTCCGTGACAAGACTTGTGATCTTTAGATAATAGTATGTTTAAAAACAATTTTGTTATAACTCAGTGAGCCTAAACACAATAATAATTTTATCTCAAGAACGATAAATGAGATTCTAATAAAACTAATTATTATTATATGATATATATATATATATAACCATATAGTAATAAACTTTTAAAAACAATATTGAAAGTAATTTCTCAATCTAATTTTGAATTTTATGTTTGTGATTTTTATGTCTATGAATTTCAATTTTATTTTAATGAATTAAACAAAACAAATTTCTATCTTTGTAATTTTATAGTTTTCTATTTCATTTATTTTCTGTTATAAGTTAGCACAACAAAGTGCAATATAAATTTAAAAGGGAGAAAAGAGGTGTAAAAATTGGAAACAAATATAAATAATCAATCATCTTTAATATTCATTCATATTTAAATGTTGTAAATAGTGCCACAACATGGCAAAACGTGGGGTTTACAAAAAGCAATCACTAAATAAAAAATATTATACTATAGTGTAGGTACCTAATTTCCTCCTATAAGATACAGTTGAGGGGAAATCTCAGAATTTATTTCTTCTTTTTTTTTTTACAAAATAGTATATCTGTGAGTATAATTATTGAGTGATTACACAGAAAAATCAAATTAATGTTTAGCTTTTAATACATAGGCTAATCAAATCGTAACAAAAATCCATTTTTTTTTAAATTTCTCTACAAACATTAATGGTATGTTGTTACATTACTATGAAAAGGATTTTTATCATTTTATAAAACCTTTCTGTTTTATAAATTCTATCCTGCTTTCAATATCTGTTTCCAAATTTTGTTTTTATGCAATACTGTTTTATAATTTATTGTTTTCCAATTTTTAAATCACGGAAAAAGATTTTAATGTAACATTAGGCTATAACTAACCACCATCACAAGGCAATAACCCTTATATTGCAACATGGATTATAGCAAGGTCAATTATAACAGAATATTTTAAAAGATGACCTAAACACAATTATTATTGCATATTGTTGAAATAATTTGAGATTAGCTGAATATATTTTAGGTTGGTATTTTATGATGTGTGTACACGTGAAGTTTCGTGTAAAATTGATTTACGTCTATCTCTATAAAAATTAAAATGACTGCTACTCACATGCATGACTGATCAGTTTTGTACATGACCAATACAGACTTGGTTAAAATATAATGTACTGTATAACGATTGACTGTGTAATCAGATGTCATAGGCCTATATTATTGTTTTGAAAACTTCAGATAAAATATTTGCTTTCACTGTAATAAATATTTCCCACTCTTTAAATCTATACTTTTTAGTTATCCTTCTTCCATTTCTCTATCATCAACATCAAGGTTATTTACTTTTCTAACAATACTGGTAAGTTGCGGTAGAGTGAGTGCAAGATTCTTTATATGATAAATAATTTGTGTAAGATAAGAATAAAATCTTTTTTCCTTTGAAATTATATTTCCTATAACAAAAATCTATACTTCTATAAAAGATTTGAATTTAAACAAAAATTTAGAACTAATTAATTTATAACATATTTAAATATTAATGTATTTTAAAAAATATATTTGTTGAAATGTTTCTTATTTTGGAAATGTTTAACAACATTAGTGATGAACGTTTGTTGTATTAGCATGTTCATACTTCTAAGGCAAATTTCCTTGCCACCTTGGCCAGACTAATGGGGGATATTTCTACTTTAAGGGAAGTCGGGAGGTCATAAATCACATTTTTGGTTGTTTATGGAAAATTATTCTCCATTTAATAGCAGTTATTTTAAGAGTATTTTTTAAAAATCTGTCAAGCAGTTATTTCTTAATAAATATTTTTGTAAGTACTACAATTCCATTTTTTCAAAACATTTGTAAGAGTTGCAGCGATGAGAACAGAACAGAACACAACATTTTTATATAGTACTTAGTTCAGTGTGGAAAAGAGAGCTGTAGTGCTTTTACTTACTTGCTGTTGGTACACCTGTTTGTCAGCTGTTTTCTGCTTTATGTTCCTTGTTTAATATTGTTGTCTGAAGTTTATAACCAACAACAACATTTTGATTGTGATTTTATCATAAAAAAATTGTTTTGTGAAGTAGGCCTATTTGTGAATGAAAAGTTTTATTATTGTACGTATTGAGTTATTATAATGCCTAGACATTCAAATAGCATTTTTAAAAGACGTAAGAAGCCTAAAGTTGTGTATGTAACCAGTTACTGTGTGCCTAGACCTATTCCTCCAAAGCCACCTAAGGAGAGTTTATCCAGCAAGAAAATTAGTGGTTGCTTACAGAATAGACCTCCCGACTCCCCTAAAATTTCAGTGATAAAAACACATATATTAAACAAAAAGGATAGATTTAAAATGTATGCATTTATTTTTGTAATTATAAAATAATTTATGAAAATCATACCTGCCGCAACAAGCAGTCAGTTTGTCACAACATGTATAAAATAAATGTTTAATAATAATTTGTTTTATACAAATAGATTAAGACATCTGAGAATATAACAGAAACCCCTTTAGAGAGAGAGAAACTCCCAGAAGAGAGAGTTAATATTTCATACTATTTCATAATCCAGAGTTGTATGACAAACTTTTTTATTTGTATTTGGTGTTATATTCATATTAATAAATTTTATATATATATATATATATATATGTATATATCCATTCTAGGTTCTTTACTTTATGTAAAATAATATGAGTCTATCACTTTATTGTTATTTCCCATATTAATCAAATATAAAAAAAAACAGCTGCCAACTATGTGACACAATGCTATCTCACTGCTCATATCATAAACACCTTTGTTTTTATAGGATGTGATTAAGCTCACTTTGCTCGTTAGAAGGCTTTGGCTTTCAGAATTAGATATTTTCCCAGTTTATTTAAAGGATTCAATAACTCAACAATGTTTAGATTCATAATCATTCATTTAAATTTTTATTATTTTTTATTTTTGTCTCTTGTATGTAACTTGGCAATAGCGTATGTCTTATTTGTACATTTGTACATTATACATTTAAAAATACCTTTATTGACTATGCTCGGACACTAACTTGGCACTAGTGGGCCTTGTACAGTGTGTGATTCTTATATCCTTAGGCTGTATTTCTTTTTAATGTTAGCTACAAAACTATCAAAAATTGCTGACTTTTTCTGGTTGTCTGAGTTTTGGGAAACGAGTGTTTGTGATGACATCATTACCCCCTCCCATCGTGTGCGCCTGTGCTAGTCTATTAGTTAGTTAGTCAGTCCATCATGAGTCTCACACAGAATCAGAGGGTCACATTGAAAATTTACTATGAGGTAAAATCTTACAATCATTGTGTTGAGTTGTTTGTAGAAAAATTCCCTGATGTTCCTATTCCAGGAATATCAACAGTCTCTCTTTTCCAACATATTTGTGACACGATAAGTATTACTGATAGGCCTAGACACCACTACCTTTCAGTCAGTATGCTGGAATTTATAGAGAGTGTTCAATAGACCCTTCTACATTCTCCCAATAGATATTTTTGGTAAATATCTCAATGAATTGTACCACCTTATTCAACTTCAAAGAACCACTAAACATCTGAAGCTGCATCCATATTGAGTTTAGGTAGTCCACGAATTATGTTTTTGTATGCAGAATAGCTCCTAGTCCATTGTGATTGGTGTAAGAGATCCATTCATAATGATAAACAATAATTTCTTTAGTGATGAAGCCGGGTTTTATTTAAAGGGATATATTAACAGTGCGAACATTTGTATCTAAGGTGCCACTAATCCTTGCATGAGGTTCCACTTCACACGACAAATATTGGAGTTTGGTGTAATATATCCAGCAAGAGAATTGTTGGACCAATTTTCTGTGACAACATGATTAATTCCATTCCTTATGTAGAAATCATACAACAATTTGTAGCAATGCTTCAAGTTAATGAACATTATTATTGGTTTCAACAAGACGCTGTGACGTGTCACACCTCTAATAAAATTATACTTTATGAGTTCTTCAACAATTTGTCTCCCCCAGATTTCTTTCTATGGGGCGATCTTAAGGACTCAGTATACCAAAATAATCCTAGAACATTGGGAGATTTTTAAAACAACATAACCAATGCCGTAAATAGCATCTCACCCAATGTACTGAATCATGTATCTACAAACATCTGTCGTCGAATAGATTTGTGTCTGTTACAAAATAGAAGACAATTCAGAATCTTTTGTAACGGTATCTTAAAAATTCTAATTTCTAATGTACAAAATGTATAAAATTATTGTGTTAACTGACATAAATTTGAAAAATTTTATATTGAACTTCATTCTTCATTTAAAGTTCGGAGATATAAGAGTCACTCTATAACTATTGTTATTTATGAATCCCTCCAATAGCTTTGTTCATGTTGATAACTTGGTTCTGCCAGATTTTTTAGTTCTTCACTTTAGTTAAATTTTATAGTTTATATTCCCAATTTGTTTTTATGGCATTCTACATATTGATATTATATTTTTCTTTTGTGGCGGTCTGTTATTATGTTTTATGTAAATATCTTTGACCATTAACAATGGTCACACAACAGACAATAAAAATATGATATGACATCTACAGAGGATCAAATGTTACTTTTAGCTTCTGTATTGGTACAAAATATGAAGGCATTTTCAAAACATCAATTCAAAGTTATAAAAAATAACTTTATAAAAAATGAATTTCAAAACAAATAGGAATACTAAAAGTAAAGCTTCAACTTGTGCAAAAAACAACAAGTTGTTATATCATTGTGAGTTGATAATTTTACATAATAATACACGATTTTATATCATGTCAAAAAATAGTATGCCTTAATTAATTGTCTTAACTCGAAACAGAATGACAATGCTATGAACAATCTCTATGTATATTACAGAAAAGCCTGTTAATACTTTTTCATAAATGTGATTAGTGAAGAGATATTTATTGCTACATGACTTACTGTTAGAATTCAGAATGTAGATCAGTTGGAAGAGCTGACATTTAAACAGCAATCTCACCAGTAAAGGGGTTTAGAACCTCACTTGATTGATATAGTGGCATGTACACATTTCCATAACAATCAATAATTGTACTTTTATTTTATTTTTAATTCATCTAAGAGGTGTTTCACATGTTCTCATACATTACAGGTGGTTATAGTTATGTTAAACATTTACATATATTGAATGGAGTTGAACTTTAAATAAGTTCTACATATTTATACAAAATAAAAACTGTAACGATATCATAATCTCACCTAGATAAACAATCAAAATCATGACATCTAATAATAAAATAATTAAAATAACTTATAAAATAATAAATATGAAAAATGGAACAATGTTAAATAAATGAAGGGAGATGACAGCTGTCGCATGCAGTTAAAAAATGGACGTGTTAAATTACAATAGAACCAGGATTTCTACAACCTTGAAGAAAACACATGGGCTACAGTAACGGAATCTTAGGGGAGCTCAGAGTTTTTTTTTTACAAAAAAAAGAGAAATCAAAGGGAAAGCCAGCGTCCTAACGGTACACAAGTAGAAAGTCTAACGGTGCTTCAAAAACACAAAAACGGAAAGGAGAAAGTAGGTCGACCAATCGAAGACGATCTCACGCTTAAAAAACAACTGAAAGATTTAAAAACAACCACTAGGAAGCGAAAAAGGACACATGTTGAGAAAGTTAGGGAAAATCAACGAATCAGCGAACAGGGCGCGAAACTCGTGTTCGAGAGAAGGAGTCTTAAAATAAAGTCTTAGAGAGGAGTCTTACAAGGGAAGTCGAGACGAAAGGTTATAGACACAGATAGTCTGCTCTGTGGTCCATAAAGTTGTTCAACAGTAAAGAAAGAGACAAGAAGTGTCTTGGTTAATTAAAAAGTTTAATTTAAAGTAGAGTAAAAAGGAAAGGAAGAAATAAGTAACAATAGGAATTACAGATTAGGAGTCTTGTGGAGTTTTCTTTAAAAAATCAGATCGAGAAAAGGAGTTCGATTGACCAGAGCCAAGGGATTACCGTCATCGCAGAAAGGAGCTGGAAATTGGAACAACCCAGAGAGCGAGAGAAAGTGTTATAATCAAGGAATAAAGTGTTTTGAGCAGTGTGGTGTCTTTTAAAATAAAAGAGTCAATTAAAGTTTTATGTGTAGTGAAAAAGTGCAAATCGACCGATCAAAAGGACCAGCATTTGATAAGTACCAAAAATTTTGTTAATTATTAAATTCATCATAAATTTATTTCACTTTCAATTGAGACATTAAAAGACCTATTGACCCGAGATAAGAGATTGTGTTTGTTAAATAAATTTAAAACTGAGCTAGCCTATATAAAAAAGATAATCATTTTAATGTAATGTAAAAAAATTAAATTTGTAAAGAAATATAATAAAATCCTAAAAGGGAACTAATAATTTGCATATTCAAGTAATAATTAATGTTAAAAATAAAGTAATTTTGTATTTTAATTGTCTGTTATAAATAAATTAAAATAAGGAATGAGTGAAGAATGAATGATTTAGTTAAGTAAGAATTGAATAATTTCATGTACATGTTTCATTGTTTGTTGTTTTTTTTATTCATGCTAAATTAAACTAAAGATTTTATCCAGGTAAACGTTGTTGTTTAGTGAGTATTAAAATATAAAAAAAAATAAAACAGTAAATGTTATAAAACATAACAGAAGTTGAAAATATGTCATGTAATCAAATAACACATTGGTTTCAAACAGTATCCTATCCAAAACAGTAAATAGTTTTAAAATGAACACAAAATTATCCACCATATAGGCCTACTAACCATATTTTAACACATCTCCTTGACACTCAAAAATGGCCCTTATAACAATTCGTTCATAGTCTTTTAAACATACCAATGAATAAGGATTACTTTGACACTGAATTGAATATTTTTAAATATGTAATACCTAAAAAAGTGTTAATTTAAATTGAATAGTAAAAGTAACTGGGAATCGTTTAAAATTAATTTGGGAGGGGGTAAATGAGTCGAAAACATGACTTGTAATAATAATTTAAAGTAAGGGAAATTAAATTAACTAGATTTCCAAACTATAGTAAATAACAATGTATAAAATATTAGCTGTAATTAATAAATAAATTAAATAGATATTGTGTGTTGTAAAATTAGTCAAAGAAACTCGTTGTCATATCAGTAATATGAACAGTGTATGCAGTGAATTGTGAGAAATTTTATCACGGCGTCAGTGGGAATTGTCGGACAATACTTGTTGCTAAGGCTGTGAACCCTGGACCAACAGGAAATAGAAATTCACCATGCGTTCTAAAATCAGTCTTAGTTGGGAGCTTGTAGAGTTCAGTCGTATAGGAGAGTCTTAAGGCAGCGGTTGGAGCTGTAAGATGTTTTCTAAAAGTCTTAGATCAGAGCTTAGAGGTGTAAGTCGTATACAAGAGTTTTAGTTGAGAAGTTGGAGGAACAAAGTGTAGTCTAAAGTTTGATTCGATTTTGAAGTTTTAAGACAATAACTTGTACCGAACTAATAAAAATGCAGAGTAATCTGAACAGTACAGTCGAGTGTGTTAAAATGATTGGATTGGTTTGAACAGACAAAGTGTTTATTAAAAATAGCGTGTTGCAAATTAGGACAATAGACGGTCGCGCGTGCAATATTAAAACGGTCGAATGATGAACATTCTTAAAGTGTAAAAAATGAGCTAATTACGCTGATAGACATTGTGCTCTAAGATTTATAATTTGATACCTTAGTCATTACATTTTCAAAATGAATAAATAATAAATGTCTATTGAGATATTTCTTTTTCTCTAAAGTAAAATAAATTCAATATTAAGTAACAGATATTTTAATCTGTTTGTTTAATAAATATTTTTGTTGCAACGTAAAGTTAAATTCTAAATTATTAAGCGAAAGCTTCCTGGCGCCCTTTAGCTGTCAAACTTTTAATAAAACTTTAATGAAAATAACTTCATTCTTTTCTTAAAAAATAAAATAACATAAGTAATAAATTTATAATAAACCTTCAGTTTTTTATATTATTACAATTGTCGCCCAACAGTGTGGCTTTTAATGTATAAAGTAAGTTCCCAGTTTTTTATATTATTACAAATATATTGCAGTTGTTAACAAATAGAATAGGACGACTGTAGACACAATTGTTAAAAACAAGTTAAGACACATAAATGATTGTAGCCTATACTGAAAATGAATATATGGTAAAACATTGATCCCCACTTTAAGGGATGTTTAAATAGACATAACTAATAATAAATTAGAGAATGTCAAATAAACATGAAAAAACCAAAGTGAAACAAAAAAAATTGTTAAAGAAACACATTGGAGAAAAAAAAAACTCTGGTGTTTTGAAATAAGTTGTGATTGGTGGAAATTGTACATAGGACAGATCTTTTAAAATACTCAAAATGCTTTTTGGTTCATACATCAAAACCAAAACCAAAACTGCATGGCAATCTAGTTTTTCTAAACATTTTATAAATAAAATTGATAAAAACTTTTAATAATACAATATAAATAAAATCAATCTTTAGTTAATTTTCGACGAACTTTACAATTACTAACTTCAATAACTTATGATGGTAAATGTGGTTTAAATATTTTATTTAACCCAATAATCTTCAAAGGAATATTAAATAAAAATTCTGTCTATTCTTTAAATTTTATATTAATAGCCAAATGACTTTTCAAGCTGTATTAAATAAAATGAAATATTTATACATATTTTGTTCATAGGTGTGACAGATGAAGTGAAGAACCAATTTAAATGTAATTTAAAGAGTGATGAACAACTGAAGAAAGAACTTCTTAAAGGAAAGAAACTAAAAATTGCAACATTACAGGTATGCAATGAACAAGCTACAGGATGAATTAATTGTGTAAAGCAAGTCTAGTATGTAATACTGTTACTCATATTGTTAAAATCTTAATAATAATATTAGGATTGATGTTTTGATTTATATTGAGTGAAGAGAATTCAAACAACTGTAATTTAACTTTCAATGTCAATAACATATTATGGAATTTGGGACTAGCTAATTTTCAATTATTTGTCTAACTGTTTGTAGTAACACATTAATATGAAACTAAACATAATAACAATAACAATAATTCAAACGTAAAAGTTGCATTCATTTCCTTTCAAACACATTCTTATGAAGATGTTTATATTTAATTCATAACCTTATCAATTAAAATATATAATCTTAATTTTATTAAGAAAAACTAATGACAAACAAGTTTTGTGCGTATCTTGATGTTAAATTTAAGATATATTTTTTAAACTAGAGCTCTAATTGGATTATAGTGATTTTATTTAATAGAGAGAGGTTAAACATTACCCAGTTAAAAAAAAACCATAACAATGAAATATGTCCTAATAGTTGTCTTTCTTTTGTAATTTGATAAAGTAATTATAAACTGATTGTATATTTTGCCATTTTCTAAGGTGATAGAAAAAGTTTAAATTGTTTGTAAAAAGCTTTACACCAAATTTTACTCTGTCAATTTCACCTAAATGTAGATGAATGGATGTAGATAAAGGATTCAATCCCAAATTCAAAATTATTATTTTTGTTGTTGTTTATTTAACAAAAGGGTTATTATCCTGAAAATTGATTAAGAAGAGAATTCAGGATTGATTATTATTTGTCTTTGAGACAAAGTATATAGCATAATATATAGAGCATAACTTTAGATAAAATTAACCTATAAAGGCTATTATAAGCAATTTAATTTCTTTTAAAAATTAGTGTTTTGATATTGATTTAAGATATTCTTATAAAGATGGCCTTTTACTAAATGTTAGGTAAAAATTAGTTACCTATTCAGTCTCAGTGTTGATCATACAAAATATCTTATTTGTTATACGTACAACAAATGAAGAAATGGAAGGTTGTATAGAAATATACTAAGATTTTTCTTTATGAAAGTATGGTCAAAATATATTGAAATATTTTTCACTCAGACATAAGTACACTATAGATACATACTATGTGACCAATGTCCCAGTGATTCATCATCAAGAGGTCATTTGTAGCAGTACTTTCATACGACCCCTCTTTAAAAAATCTTGCACTTATTTAAACAAATTCGAAATTTTGAAAAACTCAAAATTGGTTTCTAATCAAGTAAAACCAAACTAAGAAATAAATCCAGGGAAATAAATTAATAAAAGTAAACATATCAATATAGTAATACTTTCATAATTATACAAAATATTGACAATGAAATTGTGAGCGTCTGGTGAGTCATAGAAATACCTTTGATATTTTAAAGGTATCGAATCAGAGGACCAGAGAAAATAAAGGTTTTTTTTTTATAAAAAGATAAGTTAAAGACAAACGCTAAACGCTTATCACAATTTGTCCATTTCTATTTAAAATACATAGCTCAGCTGATGGAACATTTTCAGTGTTGGTACAATAAGCAGCTGTACTCTAATAGCTGCCACATATCCATTAACAGCTGATTTCATACTTTGTAATAATTTGTATCTATATTTTACCACGTTTTTATTAGTTCGGTTTCCGTCATATCTGTCAGTCTGTCCGGGTGGAATTTTGCAATCGATTTTAATCTAACTTCCCGATAAGCTAGAGACCTGAAATTTTGAACATAGGTCAGAATTGGATGACAATACAATATTCAGTTGGTTTATTGTCTCTACATTTGTTTAAACAATAGTAGTTATTTAAGCAAATAAAAATTGGCCAATATAGATTCTTTAACCGTGTTATCGCTTTTGAATGGTAACCGGAATATTGAAGTAGGATGAAGCAAATTTTTCATGGCTTGTGAGAGTTATTGGATTAATAATAAATTAAATAAATTTTTTTTTTAACATACCACGTTTTTAAAACGAACTGAAAAGTATAATAATAAATCAAATTAAAAAAATGAGCTCGATTGCTCAAAACTCACTAGCAATGAAGATGCCATGACGGAGATGGGAAGAATGCGTCAAATACGACCTTCACCACCATAAGTTTATGATCCATTTACAATTTGTAATGGATATGGATCTGACATTGTATTGTTTTAATTCATGTACATGAAAAAAATAAAATACATTTTGTTTAATTCTTTAGTTTGATTTTCTGAGTTACAAGACTAATAGAGGTTATAAGTAATAATTTCTGAGTTTAAGTAATAAGAGGTAATATTTTGAATTTCAGACATTTGCAGCTAAACAGGATGTAAAATGCATTGGGAATTTCCTATATTTATGTCCCTGTCAGAGTCTCATCAATATATACAGAACCGATTGAAATCTTTCACCCGGACATAAGACTAAAGAACAGAAAATAATAAATCAAATTTTTAAAAAAATTTAACATACCACGTTTTACAACGGACTAAAAAGTATAACATAATTTTTCATAACCCTTCTACAATTTTGAGGGAGGATTGTTAGTGGCTATGAATATATTTGGAATACTTGGAGAGAAAAATGTGGGGTGCAGCCAGTAAATAATACAAGTAAACAATCCGGATGAATTCACAGCTAATTTCAATGAATCGGAAATGAGATTCACTGTAATTATTTAATTTATTTACTCCTCCTTAACTATCATAGATTGCCTGTGCCCCACGTTTTTTCCAAGTATTCCAAATATATCCATAGCCACTAACAATCCTCCCTCAAAATTGTAGAAGGGTCAAGAAAAATTATTTTATACTTTTTAGTCCGTTTTAAAAACGTGGTATGTTAAAATTTTGTTTTTATTTGATTTATTATTTTAGGTTAGGTTTTTGTTTAGAAGTAAGTCATATTGAGCCTTTAACTTTAGTGTATCCCATAATATTATTAATTTGATTTAGAAATTTAATATTATTTACCCTCTTAACTTTGAAGTTATGATTAAGCCTGCTTATTTATTAAAAACAAATTACACAGTAAAATTAGGAGTGATAATGAAGTACACATAAATGCACAGCATAAAATAGGTATTTTAGTCTATAAACTTAAAAAATCTGATTTATTTAGGATATTCTTTATATATTATTAAAATGTATTCACAAGTTCAGTTTATATTTTGTTTTGTAATTTTATTTATTATGAGCAGTATAAACCATGCTAGACTTCAAGACATTGAAATGAAACTTACATACGGAGAGCATGGACACTATCAATATCCGGTGCTGGTGAAATAGACTGTTAACTGCTGGGGCTGATATTGGCCATTTGACTACACCTCCTGGTGATGCTAATGTTCAGCATCATGAAGACTCAAACACTACCAGTTTCCACAAGATGCTGAAGCTGACAGAGTTCTCCCAGGTATAGAACCACCACCTTCCAGATGTGCCTTATTAAGCAAACACTAAATAGTTACTCACAGTCAAGGCCTTATGGACAACGAATTCATGCATTCGAGAGCACCGCATTTCAATGATGAGGCTCCAACAGTCATTATAACTCTTGCTGCCATAATAGACTAATTACTTTATCTTAGTCACTGACGAAACCCGAACTTGGATAATCACTTCCAGGAGACCCATACATTTTCAATAACTTTCGACAATACAACAGCGCTATGACATTCGCTTCGCTAACAGCTACCTAAAAAGACATTCCAGGCAATGAACCAGCAAATTTGGATATTTTGTTAAAGACAAATTCACCATTTCATTTTCTGATTTGTTGCCACCTAATGAGCAGGATCCCTCTTATGACCATTGTATTTTATTAATGCATCTGCAGCTACTGAGGTACATCAAAGACGTAAAAAAAAAGTGATTTAAAACAGACTGCACTATCAGCACTAGCTGATAATCTATAATCTTTTGTCGTGTCTTACAAAAAGTATCAGAAGTGGTACCTGTTCAAGAAGAACATCACGATGTTGAACTTAGATTCATTGACAACATATCAATCAATATTCGTATATTTTTATCAGCCGGAAATAAAATTGTAGGGATTTTAATTCTGATGAGGAAAAACCTCCATGTCATCACCATGAAGTTGCTTATAATCGCCTTAGTGGACCGAAATTATTATCTGTCATGAGCTATCATTGTGATCATATGGTATATTCATTATTATTTCTATGTTGAGAACCAGGATGATACATAATGGACCATGTAGACAGAGAATGTGTCTTTTCCATGATTCAATTTGCGTGCTACAGACTTGCAGTGCATATTAGTTTCTCATACATAGATTCATCAAAAAAGTTAGTTAAGCAGTACATTGCTGATTTGTACACTAGAGTTGAAAGTGAAAGGCTATATTATCAGACAATACCAGTCAGAACTTTGAAGTGAACATTAGAGAGGACTACAGGATTTTGTTTTGAATCATATACAGTTAGATAATATCACAGCAGTTAGGAGTGTCATATTACCATCGTCTTTTGATAGTAGTCCACATAATATGGCTCAAAGAATCAAGATATTATGGCAATCATAGAAAATTTGACAAGCCTGATATTTTTTTGACAATCAATTATAACCCAAAATGGCCAGAGATTCTCCAAAATGATCAGAGATTCTCTCTGTGCTTAGTGAAAATGAAACTC
This sequence comes from Aphrophora alni, assembly GCA_963513935.1. Lineage (NCBI taxonomy): Eukaryota > Metazoa > Arthropoda > Insecta > Hemiptera > Aphrophoridae > Aphrophora > Aphrophora alni. Next base: position 49,920,718 of record OY740774.1, read on the forward strand.
CAGCTAATCATACAGGCATTGTTTCTAGAGTATTTCATGAAAAATTTAATGAATTAAAAAGAGATTTACTGATGATCAATATATTGGCACTTATATGATATAGAATTTCAAAAACATATGTTACCACATTGCCACATTCTTATTGTACTTAATGAGGATTCAAAACTTTGAGAGAGAGCCTGTTGATATTGATCAGTGTGTTTGTGTCAAGTTGCAGAACCTAATTGTGTTGCCTCATATACATGAAAGTTGTCTGAAATATGATTCATGCACCATGTGGCACAAAAAATCTTAGAGCGTCTTGCATGACATACAAATGTATGAAGAATACCCCTATGAGTTTTTATTGGATACATTAGAAAATCATAATGGATATCTGAAATATTGCAGAAGGGACAGCAATATATTTGTTGTAAAAGGAGTAACACCAAATAGATAATTGAGATATTATTCAAAGTTTCAATGAGGGAAATCAGATGCTAATTTACGATGAAACAGTTAGGTGTGCTAATACGTGATATGTTAGTTCTCATAAAAGTGTATGGCATCTTAATTAAAATGAAATGCATGAACAATCACACACAATCATTCGCTCACCAGTCCATGAACATGGTAAACACAATGCTTACTTTCGTTCTGGAAATAAAGGGGCGAGACTTTCAAGGATCAGAATAGTAACAAATTATGTTAACACCATGGTGTGAATTAGACAATAGTAATCCCAACATTACCTCTATGCAGAAATTCACCAATATTACAGATTTATTGGTAACAAAGAAGCTCCGAGTAGGAGAGGTGGTATGTTACTTAATGTCTTTAGAGGTGCTACATAATTTACTGATTTACGAAGTTATAATGGGATTACATATAATACCACATTCAAATTGACTATAGTAACACTTGGGTCACTTCAGGATGTGAGTGTCTTTGCTGCTTAGAAGAGTAACAAAATTTATTCATGACTCGGTAAATGCTGGAACTTTCCACATACATTTCCTGTTTCTGTGAACCAACATTTCTGTGAAGCAACATTGTAGATGACGTTTAAGGAAAAATTAATAGAAGATATGCAAGAAATCAAATAAAATGAGTTTTACAACAAATAGGTAATATTCTTCGAAAAAATGACAGACTATGTAAATATTGGTCTGCCATTACCAAAAAATGTGCAGTTAAATAATCATGTGTACAATATAAAAAGAAAAACTGTTCTTTTTAGAGATTCCCGAGGAGTGTAGTAAGACGTTCATTTACTCATGTATTCTACACATTATCTGGGGATGAAGTCAGTCAGTATTAGCCGCTGTGTGGATTGGAATACCCGACTTACATTTAGACGCAGGAACAACATTACATCATTTGTTTAGACTACATCTATCTGTCATTAGTTTCTTCAAATAAATTAAATTCTGATAAGCCATCTATTTTTACTAAAAGCATAGATTATAATAATAAAGGATCCCTACAGTAGTTGTTAATTTTATAGTCCGTCTACTTAAAGACCTAATGAAATGTGTAAACTCAATTTTTGAACATATTCCAATGGGAGGAAAAATTATTCTAATTGGAGGAGATTTCAGACAGGTTTTATCTGTAGTATCAATGTCAGGTATAGCTACTAAAAGTATGTATACAAAGAAGTCAAGTCTGGAATTCTCTAATCTTTCTTCATTTAACAAGAATTATATGTAAAAGAAATTAAGCTGAAAATGAATTTTATAGCTGGCTACTGCATCTAGGTAATTTGATTTTGGCTAATGAGAGAAGAGTTAATATCAACAATATCTCTGATAAGTTTATGCTCAGACCAATCTATAACAAGCTTTACACTTGGCAATACACTTACTGTAGATAACGTCAAAAACTATTCAAACCATGTGATATTATGCCTCTTAAACGAAAAATGCCACAAAATTAACAATGAGTTGTTGAATATAATTGAAGGAGAATCCAAACAATATTACAACATGGATTAAATGACATCAGACTATCCAAGGGAACAATTAAATATGCTCATGGAGTATATTAATTCTATTATACTCTCAGGAATCCCTCCTCACAAATTGACACTTAAAGTTTGTGCTGTTGCCATAATAAGAAACATGAACTTTGGTGCAAGTCTGATGAATGGTCTCTATTTAATAGTGACTTATTTATTTGAAAAGTGTGTTAAATTAGAAATACTCACTGGAACAGGAAAATTGAACATTATATTTATTTATGGCAAGAATTAAATTCATTTCTACAAACCAAAAAACTTGCCATTTAAATGGCAAGAATAGAATACCCGCTATGATTAGTGTTTTCTATTGCTATTAAACAAAGCTAAGGACAAAAATCTGAAAAAGTAGGCATACACTTGGCAAAATCAGTTTTATCTAAAGCTAACTCTATGTTGCTTTTAACAAAGTGAATACAAAAATAATTTACTCAAATAAATAACAACAAACATATCAAGCATAAAACAAAATAGAAACACAACAAAAAAAGTTGGATCATACACAAAATACAATTAATTCTAATTAAACTCTAAAAATATGTAATGTTTGTTAGTTATGATTATAATTAACAGTGTACTAAAATGAAATTATTATCTCTGCAGAAAGACTACCCTTTAAGTTGGACCAATGTCAACAGCACTGGGAACCTCATTGGTAGAGGTATTGCTTTTGAGATTATGGAAACATTGAGGGAAAAATTTGGTTTTACCTATCAAGTAGTAACACCTTCAAGAAATCTGCTGGGGGATGCTAACAATGGCATCTTTGGAATGTTACATTCAGGAGTAAGTGTTTCTGATAAGTTAATAATATAACAAACTTATAATTGAAACTTATATAGCTGTATTCAGTTTAGTAATGCTTATAACTTCAACCCCTCTGGAGACTTTATTTTTAGGCCTTTCCTTCCACCTCTCGCTAAATATAATAAGATGTCCACTTAATCTCTCTTAAGACATTTTTTTCATAACTCATTTTGTAACTCGTAACTTGAATATAGAACAGGTTTGTTCAGCTTTTGTTTCAGTCAACAGTAGGATTAGGAAGGAAAAAAAGGTGGTACAGACATTTTGAATAGTCCATGAAATGATAGTCAATAATAGATCACCAAGTTCTCATGTTAAAATTCAATTCAAGTTAAAATATTTGCATGAGAAGTAGTATCTGTATGCTATTAATAACATGTTTGCTTTGCAGATTAACTTATCATTTGTAGATTTAGAAAGGAACTCTAAAGTTAATAATTCAAACAAATTTGTTAAATGTTTCAAGTCTTCAAATTTGGTCTGTAGTTAGTTAATAATGAAATCCAGTGTTACATAGAATACTGAACTATAGAAATATTTCATTGCTTCTGATAAATATTCATCTTAAGGATAACTTATCAAAATGAGTCTTTGAGTTTAAAATGTATAATCATGGCTCCATCATCAGGTGATAACAACAATCTTCATAACCACAGGATACCCATTCATAAGGATAACCACAGCATCTTCAAAATTACCTCTGAAATGTTAAAGTTTCTTCAGGGCTGTTTGAGGAGAGCAATTGCCTTTTAGTGACCAACATAACCCCTTTGAAATTTTGTCTACGGCAAGTTAACAAACTTAAGAATTATGGTTTGAAGAACAACCTGAAAAACAAAACCAAAATATTCCATGTGTTTTCCAAACATTATGGGCTTGAGGTTTCTTAAAATATACTTTTAGAAAGGAGTATTATTATTTCGGTTTCATAGAGCTTTCTTCTGTACATTAATTAAATCTTCCAAATAATTAAACTCTGACGACCAACTAGTTAACTAGTTCGCTACCGACTCAAATTTTGGACTTTCAGTATAGACCGACGTCACATATTTGTAACACGCTGATTTTGCGTGTAGACCGACATCACACATGTGTGACACTTGGGGCGCTAACCACAGCCCGACGTCACATATTTGTGACTCGAGCTCATTGTTACTAAATAGGCCCTGGTTGCCAGTTGGTGTATTTGATCGTCTTTATAACTGCGTAATGGGCTACAGGAATGTCTGTCACATATATATGTCGCGTGGTCTGAGGATTGGACTTTTTATTTTGACTACAGAGGAGTGTTAGCCAACCTGTTGTTTACATCACTCTCAACCTTACAGACTGTGGTTCAGTTGTGTCAACCCCCTGTGATCAGTTTGTTTGTGAGATTATAAACTGTTTATTGAGTGTTGTGGAGATGGATGACGAACAGAGGTCGCGGAAAGTGAGGAAGAGGAGTGATTATATGACTGAAAGTGAGATTGACCGTGTGATAGACGATGGAGATGTAAGTGATGTGAGTTTATTTAGTAGTGATGGCGAATCTGAATATCTACCTAGCTTTGACTATGACCACGAGGATTCATCTAGTAATGGTGAGCATTCTGACCCTACAGATCACTGTTTTGACATAGGCCTAAACCAAAATAACCCTTTAGTAGACGGTATTGAAGATGTACTCGAACAAATTGAAGATTTGGGGATTGGTGACCAAATAAACCTATTGGTTGAATATGAGGTTGAAGTTCCGTTCTAAAACATAACTGAAGAATCTATGGACTTAGGAAGTATTGAAAATGATCCTAATGTATTATTTGTTGTATCAAACATTCATTCTGAGTATCAGGCTCAACAAAACGTATGGACTGATACAAACAATGAGCCCGAAATCCACGAATTCATAGGAAAAGAGGAGGTACATATAAATTCAACTGACCCTTTTGAAACATTTAACAGTTTATTTGACGAAAGCCTTTTGAATAAAATTGTTGCTTGGATAAATGTTCATGCCCTAAACCTCCAGGGAACTCCCACAACAAAACATTCAAACATGCGGTGGTGGAAACCTATAACACTAGATGAACTGAAGAAATTTTTAGGACTATGTATGCTCATGGGCAACCTGGATTTTCCGAGTATGAAGCATTGTTGATCAACCTCAGAGCTCTATGAACATTCCATTTTTGGAAAGACAATGTCTAGGAACAGGTTTGAGGCAATCCTTAGATGCCTATGTTTTTATGATCCCGAGGTTGATTGTACAGCTGGCAAACTCCACAAAATCAACAATGTTTTGAAACATTTGCTGGATAATTTCAAAGAAGCCTACAGCCCTTATTGCTTGATGAAGCGATGGTACTGTGGCACGGTAGATTGTCATTTCGACAATATATCAAAAATAAACACCACAAATATGGCATAAAACTTTATGAACTCTGTACGCCAGATGGTTATATTCTGAATTTTCTCATCTACACTGGCAAAGGAACTATATCAGATCCAGTTAAAGGTCACACCTTTGAAGTTGTGACTCGTTTGATGCAAGATTACATGGGCAAATGCCATGCTTTGTACCTTGATAACTTTTACAATAGTGTGGACCTTACAGAGCACCTGATGGATAATAAAACAAATTGTTGTGGCACTCTGCAGACTAATCGTGCTGGAAACCCACAGATGGTTGTCAATGCTAAGCTCAAGAAGGGTGAATGCATAAGCCGCCAAAAAGGGAGCATCACAGTAATGAAGTGGAAAGATAAGCGGTATGTTTTGACCATATCCACAACCCATGGACCGGGAACTGAAGAGACAACTAACAGAAGAGGTCAAATTGTAACTAAACCCTCTATGGTGATCGCATATAACAAAAATATGAGCGGCATAGATACGGCAGACCAGATGATTTCATATTATACTACACCAAGGAAGTCACTTCGTTGGTATATCAAAATTTTTTTCCATCTTCTCGACGCAGCTCTCTGGAATAGTAACTACATTGTGAACAGGAATTTGGGAAGAAAAATGACCTACTTGGAATTCAAGGACTGTATCATTGCCCACTTTCTTCAGGTGCAGCCAACACCACAACGTCTCTTTCGCCCTAAGCGCGATCTAGATCACAAACTAATAAAGGGGGACCGAATAGTAAGATGTCGCCAGTGCTTCAAAAAAGAGAAAAGACGTAAAGCAACGAGTTACTACTGCCTGTCATGTACAGACAACAATGGAAGCCACGTAGGACTGTGCCCAGCCCCATGTTTTGCAGACTGGCATAAGGAGTAGTTCAGCACTGTGTTTTGCCTTCCTTTTATAAAATGATCTTTTTGACACTAACCTAAAAGTTATTATTCAAAATTTGTTTCATGCCTCATGTGTTCAGAATATTGGATTCTGTTTTTTTTATCATTCATCAATACTCAGAAGGTCTAGCTAGGCCTGTATGTTTTTTACCATTCAACAAACCTAAATGTGATTTTATGCAATCTGTAGCATACCTTTTTCAACTAAGGATTTGTTTCATATTTTATGTGTTCAGAATATTAGGTTCTGTTTTTATCATTCAACAAACCTAAGTGTGTTTTTATGTAACTTTTAGAATTACCTTATCAAATGTTTTTGCCTTACTAATTTACATGTTTATTAAGAATTTGTTCCATTTTTATCATTCAATAAACCTATGTTGAACTAAAGAGAGTTGATTTATTCCGTTTACCTAAAGAAAAAAACATAAATTTGGATAACATCGTATATTTTAAATGAGTCACATATGAGTGACGGACGGTCTGCAGCAAAAAGTCTTCATTAGAAAAACACTGTGGACCGACGTCACATATGTGTGACGCAAAAAAAATCCACAAAAATGCACAACTGTTACTTACACAGTGTTTCAGGCACTTTTTAAAAATATTGTTTGAGTAAAATAAACATTAAAACATAACAAAATATATTTGGTCTAGGGATTTGTTACTTTGTAATTCCACTGGTCTATACCGAAAGCATATGTTTTACAATCGGTCCGCTATGGACACCTGTGTGTCACACATACGTGACGGTCGGTAGCGAACGTGTTAATCATAAGTTGTTCAATGAAATGATGGTTTTAAGAGTTTCCACCATTTTATATTTTAACTGAAAAAATGTAGAATCTCTCGACAATATATATATATATCTTTAAATTTCTTTTCTTTTTTTTTGGAATGATGATGTTGGATGATGATGATGATGTTGTTCAGGATTTAATTCAAGTTACGAGATGCACAATAACTATTTTGTGGTAGTTTGTTTTTGTTGTTTTAATATTTAGCCTTTTGTAAATGTCAAACATGATTCCAGAACAATTGTAGCCTTGTCATTTTGACAAGAATTCTCTAACCTAATTCCAGGATGGTTTTTGAAGTAGTAATTTCTCTGAAGCCGAAAAACTTTAATTTATTTTGAGATTAGTGGATCTGTCTACTGGATTCAAGCAAATTGTGACAACTAACACCCTAACTCAAATGGTCTTTTTTGTTTATGGTAGTATCCATGATTATATAATAAAGTGAACATTTTATCTGGCTTAGTATAACATTTTACACTTTGAGAGGTAAGAGTTTTACTAATTTGTTTTGAAATTCGGACTCACACATTTTTCAATTGCCTTCGGTCTACTGGCCTTCTTTCAAACTGGATCATATTTAACAACACTGTATTCAAATAAAAATATTAAATAAAACACAATTTTCTACAATAAACATATTTGTTAATAAAGACTTTTGTTAAAGACCAAGTAATCAGCCTCAGTTGATAGATGTACACAAACCTTATTAGCACCAAACTGATTGGCCTTGCCAGTTATAGTTCAGTACCAACAAGATTTGACAGTAACTGAAATATCATCTTGAACAAATAACGTATTTATTGTGGGAAAAATTGTTTTCTTTCAGTTGTTGAACTATGGAATGTATTACTTAATTTACTGATTTAAAATATAACTAATGAAATTTCTTATTGTGAAAGGAAGTTGATATGGCAGCTGCATTTCTACCTGTGGTACCAGGTAGTCATAACATCATTCTGTGGGGAGTTAATCTAATACAGAATGAGTATTACGTCTTGATGAAGAGACCTACTGAATCTGCTACTGGTTCTGGACTTCTTGCCCCTTTCGACACAGAAGTAAGCCCTATTGATATATTTGTATCCGTTCTATATGATTTATACAATCATACGAGTAAACAAGTTAGAACACATTAACTCATTGCACTCCAATGTTAACTGTCAGCATACACAGCAAACTACTCACATTATCTAAAGTTGGTATTCAACCAATATATTTATGGTTCAATTTATTTGATAATAATGGATTGTTCATATTATTAATATGGTATAGTCGGACATTTATCATCTTTTATGTATAAAAAAAACAACAAAACCAACACATGATTATGAAGTCATGTACAGCTTATTAATATCAATTACATGTGTATTAATCCATACAGGTTTCACAACATGTGTTGATTAAGTTGAAACTTCCATTTTAATAATGTTATTGTTTGAATATTTATTTTTAATTAAGTTGAATTAAAAAAGTTCATCAACTTTTTTACGAATAAAGAGCCACTAAATAACAATTGGCTGTGCTTGTCTATCATATTTTTATTGTGTGTAGTACAAGTTCATTTCATGGTTAAAACAAGCCATGATATGGTATTTGACATTCTATATATTGATTATTTTGCTAAACTGTTTTATTTTTTTGTATAAATAGTTTTATGATGTTCAGTTGTTTCCTATAAGTCAATGTAAATTTGTGATACTCTGTTTTGTTGTTTTATCCATATTAATTATTTTTAATATGAATTATGTTCAAATAGAAATTTACAAAATTTTTAACACACACAAAAATATTGTTGAAAAAACAAACACAATATTTAGTAAATTCTACAATATTATTGAGTCTTGCCGACCATGGTTTCGCCAACAACGACATTTACAAGGCAGCTTAACAAAGGCTAAGGAAGATATTGAAAACTGACATATAATATTACAAAAAGAAGAACAGCTAGGGGGGGGGGGAGTAGAAGGGTATGGAAAACATGTGGTCATAAGGAAGACAATGGTTTTAACAAAGGTGCGTTTGACAAAAATTCTACCTGATCATTGAGTACCAGTTTGGAATCTTTACAAAATATTCTCCTAATCTCTAACATTTCTAATGAATTTAATTTCCTACTTTTTGCATTGACATGGAGAATCTCAAACTTAACATTATTGAAAAAATCAGACACATGTGTATTTTGAAATTTACAATAGTCAAGGTAATATTATTGTGACTTATTTTGCATCTATGTTCTATTATTTAAAGATTTTAAAATATAAAATGTTTTCTCCACATCTGTATGTTTGGTATTTTTCAACCATCTTAAATAATACGTTATTCAGGTTTGTTTTTATTAGGTCCATTAGCTATTCGATTTTCATAAATGTTGTCTCATTGTAATCAATTATTAATGTAGCCTTGATAAAAATTGTCTAAAGTATACTGATATTTATGCTTTTTTGGTTATCAAACTTATGAATTTTCCTTGTGCCAGCAGATCTCAAACTTTTGTATTTCGCCCCTCCTTTTTTTTTATTTTGGATAATTCTGTGCTCCTCCCCATAATGTAAGTTATATATGAGAATAACCCAAAGAGCTGGAATTTAAACTTAATTTGGTAACACTGGGTTATTTCTAAGAATGTAGTGCAGTTGCACCATATTATCATGTCATTTATTGTTACCTAATTGTTCGCAGCAGACACTGATGAGTCTTGAACTCTCTGGATTGAAAATATAGGTCTATTAAGGTAGCGCAACTGTTCATAAGTCTGTTATTTGATTCATTACAACTGTTTTTGAGTTTGTCACTTGGAGTTCCAATGCTCGTATATGTGTTCAGTAAATATGGATTGTTTATTCATTGGAGATAAAGCTTGATTTTAACGAAAGCTTGAGGACAAAGATGATTCTACTTCGTCAAAAACACCCTGTACCAGTGCTAATCAATATCAATATATATATATATATATATATATATATATATATAATAAAAGGAAGTGTAGAATGTGCGTGCCGGTAAAACTCAAAAACAAATCCCAGTACAATCAAAGGGGGTATATGGTGTGATAGTCCTCTATTGCCTATCCGTGAAGAAGGTTTCCGTTTTGTGTCTAAGGGCGTCCTTTGGGAGATAAAAGGGCCGAACTTATGACCAAAAAATACAAGGGAAATACAGTATTTATCCCCAGAATACCAATGATATCGACTGAATTACCATTCAAATTAAAGAGACTGCAATTGTAAAATTAATCCGTTAACTTTTGTAAAATAAAAAAAGTCAGACCCAATTGTCACACATTAACAATAAGCCAGATAAACCATTAAGTTTTACTAGATATAAGGGATAAATAAGAAATAAAGTAAGCACTATACAGCATGTACATTTAATCTGTTAACTTTTGTAAAATAAAAAAGTCAGACCCAATTATTACACATTAACAATAATCCAGATAAACCATTAACTTTCACTAGATGTAAGGGATAAATCAGAAATAAAGTAAACAATGTACAGTTAAGGCGTTAACTTTTGTAAGATTATAAAGTCAGACCCAATTGTCATACATTAATAATAATCCAGATAAACCATTAACTATCACTAGATGTAAGGGACAAATCAGAAATAAAGTAAACACTATACAGTATGTACAGTTACTTTGTCCTTTCACTATTAATCTCTAAACACGAATGTTCATTTAAAATTTTTATACCTATAGTCCTATTATCAAACAAATATACCAATTGCCACGTTCTTTGTTCTCACAGAGTTTACATTTTTTCATTAGTACTGCATTGTTCACAAAAATACTCATTAAAGTACGTCTGTCTATCGTATACATTGATTTCTAACTTTTGACAAACATATATTAACACTTTAAACATTCCTTACAACCCTTTTAACATCACATGTCTGTCTGAGTCAGAGACTCTCTCCCCACTTTTTAACATCGTGCAAAAAACGTCTACCTCGTTCGGAGACCTCCTTGCAACTAACCCTACATTGTTCATTAGATGTTCAACACAAAAAAAATCTGACCAGATACTTCCTTTAGACTGTTTTTTTAATATTTACACTACATTTTTAAAACTTCCTTAGACAAAAATTAATACATCTGACTCTGTCAGATCTCATCTCAAGACTGGCAAACCACATGTCCTGCTTTCTCTAGCTTCATCTAAGCGTCCCACTAACAATTCACTGACACAACAAAATATCATCAATTATATTCATTAACACATTTACATCATCATTTTCCATTAAAACATTTACTATAAATTCATAATAAAACTATTTATTATACAAAATTATTTTCTTGGATGTCTTTTGTTAACAGTTTACAGCTTTCTTTAGTTTAATTTACAACACTCCCGTACGCTAACAACCAATCAGAATCTTTGACCTACATTTTCTAGATCCAATCACGTGTTTTCTTTTAACTCAATCTCCTACCATATTACACACTGTTTTTATAAAATAACTTTAATGCTTTATAAACAAATAATATTCAATTGTATTATGTGCTAAAGAGAAATAAAGAGAACAAATTAAGTTTGAATAATTAATGTCCTGTATAAAATATATTATTCTGAGTATAATATTCAATTTTGATTTTAAATTCAATTAATATATACTGTTTCCACTTTAATTCATTATATCTAACTGAATTATTAAATACTTAGTACTATTATTGTCTCTTAAAATAGCACATTGTATACCCTTACATAAAGGCTCCGATTTCAGGTATCTTGCACCCTGGGCAAAGCATTCTTATAGCCGCCCCCTTTTATTTTTTTACTTTTTTCCCCCACCCCCACCACACCAAGTTATTCTTGAATGTGTAAGTTTTGTTTTTTCCTCTAGTATAAATATAAACTATTAGTAGTGATAGCATAATTAGGAACGACGTAAACAATAATGTTGACACTTTGAAGCCTAAGCCCGAGTATAGGTCGGGCATCGTGACAGCACTCGACGCCGAAGCCCGAGTATACATCGGGCTGCGCTAAATAATTCTATACTATCGCGATGTCGGCATATAATCGGGTTTCGGCACTTTTGCTTAGCTAATTAGTTATTTATCTTTGCATGTCTTTGATTTTCGAATAGTCTGTGCTGTTGATATGGACTAAATATAAATATTATAAAGCTGATGCTAGGCAATGTAACACGTCTATGAGGAACGTAGCAGATGTTTGTTTAGTTCAAAGTTAGTGACTGAGTAATCAAGATTCGTTATGTTTGTTTGTTGTTTTTCTTGAATATTAAATACTTTTGAGTTATGGTGAACCCAGAATGTTCAGTACCCCTTTGTGTACCTGAATGTTTCAAACTGTATCATACAAAGGCCAATTATGTTTAGTGAAGTGCTGTGTAGCTATTTTTGTTTGTGTGTGTATTTTACCATTTTTCAAGATTAAGGAGTGTTGACTGTGAGTAAAATATCTATTTACATGTATATATATTTAAAAAGGTAATTTCTTTAGGTTTAAAATGATATATAATAAGTCATATATGATAAATATAACAAATACCACAATTTTTTAAAAACATGTCCAAAATCCCCAGGCACAGTAGGAAAGCAGCGTGTTAGAGAGTTAGGCTTCAAAGTGTTAACAGAGTAGCATGTGAATCAAACTAAGGAAAGGAAGAACAATATGTCACTGAAAGAGTGTAAAAGCTGCGAGCGAAGGTGTGGGTGCAGAAGGGTAGATGACTCATACGTTTCAAGATCCTACTGGCACCGCACCATAGGATTTATAAATCTGGGCCTGCTTACATAAACAGTTAAAATATTTATATTCACCCCATGATTCTTCTTCATAGAATAACACAGTATCATCTGCAAACAATCAAACCTTTCCTTGAAATTACTATTTGATAAGTCATTCTTAAGTCATGTATATAAGACTCTTATCAGCACTATAAACATCATGAAAGGTAATTTTCACACTTTAATTGTTTTCTAAACTTTGTCCATATCCATACATTTGTTTGTGTGCTGTTATATATACTGTAGGTTGTCAGTGCAAATCTAAATGTTTAATTTTTTTGTAATTACCGGTACTAATTTAATTACCTCGTTTTGTTTCATGACTAACCCTGTGTAATTTAGCTTCATTCATGTCCATTATAGCATAAATGTTATGCTTATTATAACGTTAAAAATAGCTCCATGTATGTGAAAACATCAAGTGCCATTAGCAGATGGGAGAAGCTAAGGTGGCAACAAAAATGGTAAGCCAAGTCCATTATTACATCTGATATTGTCAAGGTAATGTTTTCCTGAAAGTTGTTAGTTAGAAGTCTCAGATGTTCTTAAAGTACTTTTATTTCACTAATCACTACTCTACTATTATGACAACAAAGCATTTCTTTTTTCTGCTTGGAATTGAATTATAAAGCACAGTAGTGAATATTCTTCCAACAGCTTTCCAATGTCAAAACACAGAATATTTGTAGGGTTACTTTGTACACTGTTTAAATAAACTGTTTGATCATTACTATTTTAAAGTAAAATTAAATACCTCGATTTCCAAATGATCTTAATTTTTAAAGTGATATCATAGTGCCACTTTCTTAAAAAATCAATAAAAACTATAGAACATTAAACAAAAAATAATATATGTCCAATCAAATATACAAACAACATCTTATAGGTTTTAATCTACATGTTAAAAAAGGCTATTTAGTTTTTGATGTTTGGCAGTACACACATTCACACAAATATGACATGCATTTTATTCATATACATTCTTAATATTTTTAGGTATGGCTGTTAATCCTGCTGTCCTTGGTCGTCGTAGGTCCTATAATGTACATTGTAATGTTACTGAGAGTGAAGCTTTGTCGAGATAAAGAAATGAAAGTCTACCCATTAACAGCTTGTGTTTGGTTTGTGTATGGAGCACTTATGAAACAAGGATCCACATTGAGTCCAATTAATGGTAATTATAAAATTTTTAATTTAAATTACAATTAAAGCTTTATTTATTGAAAGTAATTTACATTTTAAGTAACAAAAAGGATGCTGTAAGCCTATACATTAAAATGTAGATGATCATGTCAATACAACAGTGGATATTTAGTGTATACATAAAAATTATATATTTATTTTAAATTATGTTTAACATTTTTGTTTATATCAATTTTCAATTTCATATAATAAGAAAATAAACTGATGGTTTGACAATTTTTGTATCAAATTTTCTAAGGTACCGGTACTTGACTTTTTTAGATTTTAGATTTTAGATTTAAGATGGGGTGGAGACCCTCTTCGAGAAGGTCTCCCTGCACGTCAACCATCGGCTTATTGTGCCCCCTATGTGCCGTTCCTGATGTATTAGAACCCTGTTCCTCGAACGAGGTTCAGGATTTTTTCCACCAAGTACGTATCCTCATCATCTCCCGGTTGCTGGATACCAAAGAGCTCCCTCCTTCTGCGCTCCAGCATCCCGCAATCGAATATGACGTGTCTTGCTGACTCCACGGCCTGCCCGCAGAGCCGACAGCTTTGGTCTCCTTCGAAGACTCCCACTGTTGCAAGATGTTTCCTGAACTGGCCATGTCCAGTGATGAGTCCTACAACTCTTTTAAGCTGTAGCCTGTCTAGCTTGATTAATGACTTCGTAAGGTAAGTACTGGGTCCTTTAATCAGCTGTTTGCTTTGTGTGAGCCCGGGAGTCCTGCGCCATCTCTGGCGTTGCTTTTCCTTGGCCCAGTTGTTAACTGCGCTTTTAGCCATGTTGCGGCTGATACAGCACATAGGTTCTGGCCCCATGAAGGGTGTGGATGCTCCTTTCTTGGCAAGGGTATCTGCCATCTCATTACCTTGGATGCCACGATGACCTGGCACCCATCTTAATTCCACCATGTTCCTTGTGGAGAGTTTCGTTATTGTTGAGAGGCAGTCCTTCACCAATTTCGAAGTGATTAATACTGAGTCTAGCGCTTTTAGTGCTGCTTGACTGTCGGAAAGGATGAGGATTTGTCTGTCTCGGAGGCCTTTTGACAAACCCAAATGGGCACAAGCAGTGATAGCTAGTATCTCTGCTTGAAATACCGTACAGTGCATCCCAAGACTCACACTAATGTTAGTCCTTGGTGATGAGCTGTATACTCCATAACCTGAGTTACCTTCCATAAGTGACCCATCCGTGTACCAGACGAGAGTCCCTCTGGAAGAACCTGGTTTGTTGTTTCCTTCCCAGTCTTCCCGGTTACCTAAGGTTACCGTGAAGGGTCTGTTGAAGACATACTCAGTTTGCATTGCGTCCGGCGCCATGTCTAACACCGAGTTTTTAAGTACGGTGTCAACTATGTCAGAGTGTCCTGCTCCAGGCAAGCCCTTCCGCCACTCATTAACACACGTCAGTCTATAGGCGGATTTCCTTGCCTCTGACATTATATAAATGTCGAGAGGCGGGAGTCCGAGAAGAACCTCCAGAGCAGCTGTTGGGCTGCTTCTGAAAGCTCCAGTTATGCACAAGCATGCAAGTCTTTGCAGGCTTGTTAGTTTGCTTCCTGCAGTGGTTTGGCATGACTTCTTCCACCAGACCACCGCTCCGTATGTAATTTGGGGTCTAATCACTGCTTCATATAGCCAAAGGGCTATGTGAGGCTTAAGTCCCCAGGTAGTACCAATAAAGCGTCTGGCTGTCATTAGCGCCCATTTCGCCTTATGTATTAGGTTATCCAGATGTACGTTCCATGTCAGCTTTTGATCAAGGGTTACTCCAAGATATTTTGCCGACATGGACATATTTATCCGTGTGTTATCCATGGATATCCTATCCAGGGCTGTTAAGTTTCTCCTCCTAGTGAAGGGAACTATGGTGGTTTTGCTTGGGTTGACGTTGAGGCCTTCCCTTGCGCACCACAACTTCACCTGTCTCAGATTTCTAATCATGATATCCGAGACAGTGTAGTCGCTTTTTCCAATGACCAAGATTGCTATGTCATCCGCATAGCCTTGGATGTATGTTCCTGTTTGGCTAATTTCCGTAAGGAGATCATCCACCACCATGCTCCACAATAGAGGTGATAGAACACCTCCCTGTGGGCAGCCTCTTGTGGCAGCGACCTCCAGCGAATTACCAAGCAGGGAGCTTTGAATGCGTCTACTTGTTAGCATTGAGTGAACCCATCTTGTTACAGCCGGGTTCACCTCTCGCTCTTCAAGTCTGCGCACTATTGATCCAAATAAAGTATTGTCAAATGCACCTTCTATGTCCAAGAAGGCGCACAGTGCAATTTCCTTCCTTTCCAGTGTATCCTCGATCCTGCCCACAAGATTATGTAGAGCAGACTCACAGGATTTACCAGGTTGGTAGGCATGTTGATTGCGATGAAGAGGTGTCCCTAAGAGCACCCCTTCCCTAATGTATCTCTCCACCAGCCTCTCCAATGTTTTCAACAGAAACGAGGATAGGCTGATAGGTCGATAAGCTTTGGCATCACAATAACTTGCTTTGCCACGCTTGGGAATAAACGTAACTCTGCTGACCCTCCATGCCTGCGGAATGTAGCCGTATGCTACGCTGGCTCTGGAAAGCTTGCAGATCAGTTGGATCAAGGCGTCAGGTCCTTCCTGCAATAGTGCAGGAAAGATTCCGTCTCCACCTGGTGATTTAAACGGGCTAAATTTATTTATTATCCATTTTAATTTTGAAATAGTGACAATTTTTCTGGCTATCTTCCAGTCTGCCCGAGATGTCCTTGGCCAAGAGCTGTCCCCGGCTAGACTTAGACCGCCGTCCATATTGTCACTATTTATGCAACCAGGGAAGTGAGTTTCAAATAGTAACTTGAGCGTCTCTTCCGCTGTTTTGGTATACTCTCCTGTTGGCTTCCGCAAGGTGCCTACAGGATTGTAAGGTTTAGAAGCCATAACTTGTTGCAGTCTTGCTGCCTCCTTCAGACTATTCACTTTTTGGGTGAATGCCTTCCAGGAATCAAGCTTGGCTTTTTTTATAGCTTTGCTGTATATGGTGAGAGCTAAATGATACTCCCTCCACTCACCGCTCCGCTTAGAGGCATTGAAAAGCCTTCTTATTTGTTTCCTCATGCGACCGAGATCCTGTGACCACCATCTTGTGTTGGGTCTACCTGATCTCGTCCGCAGAGGACAGTTATCCTGATAGCAGTCCATGATGGCATCTCGAAGCGAGGATGCCACCCTGTCTACGTCCGGAAATGTTGCAATGTCTCCTTGCATGGACCCAAGTACCGTCGACAGTTGGTCCGAATAGGACCCCCAGTCTGTCGACCTCGGGTCTCGAAAGAGAGATTGGATGGTTGATGCCTCTAAATGAAACATTATATATTTGTGATCTGAGAGGGAGGCTTCTGTTGAAACATGCCAGTTCCCAATCAGTTTTGCAATATTTTCCGTACAAAAAGTAATGTCTATAACCTCACTCCTGATTTTATTTGAGAAGGTCGGTGTGTTTCCTACATTAACAATCTGTAAGTTATTAGACAAGAGAAAATCAAATAATGACTCACCCCTTGTATTAGTGTCAGTGCTGCCCCAGCCTAGGCGATGATGAGCGTTAGCATCGCACCCCACCAGAAGCTGCTGCCGCCTGACAGTGATTGACTCCACCAGGAGTTCCAGATCCCTAGATGGAGGAGGAGTTCTGACGTCATAGGGTAGGTAGACGGAGCTAAAAATTGGACCATCCTTTTCCTTCCCATTGCGCCAGTAAATCATCACCGTGGTGATGTCTCTAGAACAGAAATCCATTAGGGGCAAGCATTGCAAACCTGACCTTACAATTATACAGGTACGGTTGTTATTAATGTTATTGCAGTATATAAGCTTACCTTTTACATCGCCTAGTCCGGCAATCCGGCCTCGGTGGAGCCAGGGCTCCTGGACCAGAGCCAGGTCGATGTTGGACCTAGTGAAGGTCTGACAGAAGGAGGCCGAAGCCGCCTTACTGTGATGGAGGTTTACCTGTAGGACCCTCAGCATTGTCTTTTCCTGACATTAAGACAAGAGAGACTTGCCAGAGTCCTACATGCGCCTTACACCCTGCTGCTTTTATGGCTGCAAGGGAGACGTCATCCACTAGGAGAACAAAGGTACGACCTTTTGGGTCCTTCTTTGTTGCCATTACTTTCCACTCTCCGACCCTAAGGCTCAGATTCTGTTTGTCGAGCATATCTAGGATCCTTTCAGGAGACTCTTCCAGCTCAGCAGGTGCTCTGAAGAACACCTTAGTGGCCCGAAGAATATCCCTCTTATCACCAACGATAAGCTCAACATCCTCGCCAAGGGGTCTAACATTGGAGATGAGTTTGACCAGCCAAGATTTACTGAGGAGATTAGAGCATGAAATTATCAGTGCTCCTTTCTCCATGTAAGAGCCTGAAAAGACTGGATATGATCCGTCCTCCAGGCACTCAAACTTTGCCATGATGGCTTTTTGGACAGTCCTGCCCTGTTCCTCGGAGAGCTTGTCCTCGGGGAATCTTTTGGGCACGACTGCCATTTTAAATGAGGTTAGAGCTTCCCTAAACGAGGTGCTGGGTTGCGCCGATGTCGATGCACCGTGCTCACCAGACCGTTTATGTCTCTTCCTTTGGGCTTCAATGGAAGGAGGAGTCGGAGCTTCGGCTCTGCCGCGCTTCTGTCCCCCTTCCTTGACTGCAGGAACATCGGGGGCTGTCAAGGCAGCCCTTTTGTTCCTACGTTTGTCGAACTTCTTAGGGTCAAAGTCGTCGCCGAACTTCGCCCTAAGTGCTCGTCTCCTCTCTGCTTTAGACATCCTCGGCCTACTTTTGGCCATATTGAGCGTGACCAACTGCTTGGTAGCGTCCGTCAGCTCAGCCGTGAAGCCGGGGGTGTCAGGATTTTTCAAGGGGAGGTCTTCATCCAGCTCAAGGCCCGATTCAACCTCCTCCCTTGCCACCTCCATGTCCTCAGATTTCAAAGCCTGCTCAGTGGCTGCTTCTTGTCTGTTTTCATGGGGTGTTGCTTGATTTGAGGTTTGGACCGTATAAGCATGCTCTGAGCCTGCTTCCGGTCCTGGTTTTGTGGCCGAGCTTCCAGCTTGTGGCTGGTACTCCGCCGAGGTTTTTTCTTTTTTATTGTTTAGGTCCATAAAGTTCCCACGAGTAGTGCAGGGTTCTAAAGGGTCCACCACACAGAGCCCGCATATGTGGTAAGGCTAAATTGAAACCGGAGGTCGCCAGGTATCCGGAGTCCGCATACTAGAGTCTAAGCTCCCCCTTAGACACGCATCCTTCGGCATATGCTGTTCCACCTTGGATTGGGTCCACAGATTGTGGGGATAGTGGGAATTAAGTATAAATGAACGTCCACAAGAGCCTCAAGCTTCTTGGGACAGAAGACAGAAGAGTGATAGGACAGATTTTAGAGAGGTCAAAGAATGGTTGGCGACCTCATTTTGGTTGGGGTGGTGAGAAGAAGAAGCAGGAGGGGGAGGGGAGGGGGTAAGACGTCCCATGCTTTAGCCGCTTTCGGTGCCGCCATCCGGCAAAGCATCAGGCCACACCGAAAACGTTGCCCATCCTGTACCGCGGGGAGGCGCATGAGTCCGCTCTTGCTGCCACCATCTGCATCCCCGGACCAAGAACCGCCTTCCAGCAGAAAGCCTTCCAGCAGAAAGATCCGAGGGTGCAGATTATGGCTGCTTCACAGGACGGTACTTGACTTAGTTGGCTAAATCTATTTCAGTTAATTGTATAACACTTTGATCATTTTATTTTACCGGTATGATTTATTTCATTCAATAATAATACTTAATACAATTATGTGGAGAGAGTGACTATTTATTTTTGATGGTAATAAGGAAATTTTTTATAAAAATTTTAACCATAAGCTCAGTTTCTACACATATTGTGATATCATTTTTTATTTGAAAGTCATTTATGGATGTTTGATAGACTACACATTAAGTAAACAAATAAATAATTGCATATTTAGGTAAGGGAAATGTATCTATTTTTTATTATCTTACAAAAACTTTCATCACTAATAAAAGAGGAGATAAAATTATGTTAAAGTGAAACATCAACATTAAAGTGTTTATTATTATAAGAGGTATACCATCAAAGCCAAGCAAAGAGGTAAGCAAATATAATCAGAATATGGAACGTTTTACCTTGAGCCATTTATTGATTTGTTGGTTCAATATGGAAATAGCATTTGAATGTCTTGTTTACATATCAGAGAAAATAATGGTTGTCAGAGTTATTGTTTCCAATAACATTAATTAATATTTTTTCTGAAACAATTCACTCGACAGTTGTTTAACTTATAAAGAAGAAATGATTACAGTTTATATCCAATTTTACTAGAAACCGAATTATGTAGATTGTAGTTAAATATATATGAATAGAAATTACCTAATGACTTTAAAAGTCCAGAATAACAAGCAAAGCAATAATTGAATGAATGGTAAAACACAGCTTTTGTAAATGTATTATTTATGGCCTAATTTGGTTTAATATATTTAACAGAATCATTATCATATAAAATCTATATTAATATCGAAATTCTTTTGCAGATGCTCTTGTGTCACCAATTATAACCCATAGAACAAGTTTTGAGTGTTTGTACAAAGCATTTATATATATTAATGTTGTTCTATGTATAGTCAAAATGCTGTTTTGATATTTATAATAATAGAAATAATATAAACATCAAAAGAAAACAAATAAATGCTAATTTTTTGTTTATTGTAAAATCTTTATCTATAGTTTGACAAGAAGAGAAAATTAAAACAAGTTTGTTTTTACATACACATCCAATTAAAGTTAATTTTGGGCAGCTTGGTGATTATGTAAAATGTGTCATCATCAAAGTTGTCAAAAAACTGATCTACAAGTAAGATTCAAATAAATTGTGTCCTGTCATATCAGCAGATCAGCTGCGTGTTCAGTTATTTAAATTTCTCAAGTGAGATTGATTTTAATTAATTAATTTAAAAGCAAACCGAATATTATGGTATATTTATTAGTAACAATACTAGGTATATTATAGCTGAGAACTCCACGGGGAGAGGGGGTGCAGCCTAGCTCCACCTTACTAAGAGGAGGTTGGCATCCCTCATAGCCCCTTTCAAACACTCAAACTTTCAAAGCTGCCAAAGAGGTTCGTCTTTAATGCCACTTTGGTTTGGTGAATTTCGGTCTTATTAGAAACCAATTACCTTCCAGTCCTCGTTTATGAGGGACTTATTCTGCTTACTAAGCACTTCTAGGATCTTGGCACGATTTACCTTTTAGTAAACCTTGGGAGCTTTAAAGATCACTTTGGTAACACTCCAAGATGTCCTTTCGGTCACCTATCCATAGCTTAGCAGCATTCTAAGGTGTTATATTTGGAATTGTTCTCTCCAACTACCTTTTGGTTTCTAAATTGGCACAGACCATGATACAGGCTCCAGCCTCTAGATAGATATTGATGAATTGAGGAAATTCTCCATGTTTTTTAAGGTTTCAAACTCCTTGGCTAGGGACTCCTCAATCTCTTCTAGGTTTTATTTGTTCAGTTTTTGGTCTGGATATTGTGCTTGAACAATAGCCATCTTATATAACAATATCATTTCTTTGTAGTTACTTTTAGAAGGCATATTTTGTAATACCTAGAAGAGGTTGGTTTAATTAAATATTTTGAAATCACGGTTAAGCGTAGTGGGTGACTTAAGTCAAAAGCGTGTCTAATGATCTTCAATGTTAAACAGAGTAAATTCATAATTAAAATAGATTTCCAAACATAGATAAATAATGATGTATAGTTTTTAAGATAATTTAATGATAGAAAGTGTTTATAAATAATATGTTTTGTAAAATGATGTATTTGAACGCTTTTATGAAGTGAGTAGTTTTTTTTTAATAGAACGTTGCATACGATTATTAGCTGATGCGGAGAAATTGAAAATATCCGGTACCTAACGGGAAGTCGGATCTTGGACACAGCTATGTGATTTAGTACAGTCTATGAGGAGAGTCTGGAGTGTTGGGTTGTCTTAGTTTTAGACAGGTCCTAAGAAGGACAAAGTAAAATGTGAAAATATAAAGTATTAATAATGACAGTGATATGTTAAATACCATTGTGTGAATAGAACGGAGTGTATAAAACGGTTGTGTTGAGAGGTTGTAAACGAGAATTGCGTTATACAAAACTGGTAATATGAAACCATATGCTTTACACATTCGTTGTTTGTTCAGAAAAAAGACTTAACGGAGTAAAAGAGTTACCTAATACATATAAACTAATCTAACATTAATATAACATACCGTATTTTGATTTAATATGGGAACATTTATGAGAAACTGTGAGAACGATTGATTCCACGTGTTCGGTAAAAGATGATGTAATCGGGACACATAGACAAAACCTTTGTATTTTAAGAAAAGTAGAACAATTAAAAATTAAGACATTGATAATTATTTTGTTATATGAACAATAAAAAATGAACTTTGTGAAATGTGAACTGAAGACGTCGACTTTCGAACAACGGTCAGAGGGATTTCGACGAGTCAGCATGGAGCTCCGCCAAACAAAGCGAATAATTTTAGAGAAAAAGTGCTTTTAAATAAAAAATAACGTGATTTGGTATACACGTATAGACTTTCATTTTCTAATATTATGTATGTATTTCAAATAATTTAAAGATTTTCTAACTGTTAGGCTACAAGTTTGTTTTTTGTCAAATGATGTGGTTGATATATAAGACACAATGTCTTTGTTTTTAAAGTACAACAAAAGGTTAAAGTAAAGTCTTTTTAAATAACTAATCAATTAAGATTCAATTTCATTGCAAAATATACTTTTCAATAACCAAAATTTATCAAGAGAAATAAAGCCAAATTTATTTTTATTTTTATAAGTTGCAACTAAAATATAAATTCATTAATATAACTTAACTATATTCTCTTATATTGAGATCTGAATAATGAAATAATAACAATAGGATGTGTTAGCTTAAGACATCTCATATGAATTTTCCTTTTACATGTATTTACTATGTTTGTCATGTTTAAATAAATATCATGTACTTTTTCAGTAGCAAGTGTTCTCATTTACAACCACAAAAATCACTGAGAGTACACTTTGGTAAGAACTCGCACCCGAGATCATTAATTTAGAGTCATTCTTTTTTATTATTTTTATTTCAAAATTGATGTTAATACATCTGGTGCCCATAAAGCTGTGCAAACTTTAAACTTTTTAATTTAATAGTAATTTTAAATTCATTTTTTTTTTTTTATCCTTAAAGTAACATTTACATATGAACCCTTAAGGTCATAATTTTACAATTGTCACAATTGTCGCACAACGTGTGGCTCTTTTAATGTATAAAGTAGTATTTCCTTTACATGTAATAATTTTACAATAGTTACAATTTAATTCTGCTCTTTTAGGTTTTTCCTTTCACTCTCTGTGGGGATACTACCATCTGAGCAACTTCTATTTGAGCTGTTAGCTTTTAAAGTACACTCTTGAGAGAGTTCTTTGTTTTTCTTATTGCCTCTTCCCCACTTTTTAGGATTCCATTCAATTCCCTGTTCTGTGAGTCTTTCCAAGAGCTTTTTCTCTGAAATTTCCTGTTCCATACTATGATCAGCCATCACTTGAACACTTAAAGCTTTATTTTTTAACACCTCCCTGTTTAAAACATTGTTTATATGATATTGCGATATCGAGTGTTTTTGGAATATCTCTAACAAAAGTACTTTTCAAAAAAGAAGCAAAATGCTTTCAAAATACTCCATTTTTCTTTGAGTACATCAACCATTTTTACTTTGTCATCCATGTCAAATGAAATGATCTGGTTTTGTCACCCTTTTTTGCTGGAAAAGAATATCTCTGCAAATCTTTGCTAATATATTCTGATAGTATTTTTAATTTAAATTTATCTTCTATATTAGAAACAGGATTTGACAGAATGTCAAAGTTACTATTACTATTTACAGAATACGCTGGAACTGACGATGAAATGCAATGTACAATATTTACATCAACGCTCTCACTATATTATGTAGAGTTATTTGGGTTAGTTCCCGGCACAGTTATCATTATTAGGGGAAGGCTTGGAAATATGGGATAAAAACGCATCTAATGTCTTGAGTTTACATTACCTTTTACTTTTGCTGTTTCATGGTTAGCCATGACGATAAAATTACTTTAAAAATATCAACACTAAAATGGCACTAATTAGAATTAATTACAAATAAGTGAAATTACTATAATGACTTACACAGAACACGCACTAAATTAAACTCATTTGAAATTACAACTCACTTAAAACACCTCACCGACAACTGACAAAGACAACTGCCATAGATAACAGTTGCAAATTGCAAAGCATGGGCGTTTTCTAGGCTTGGTGCACATACAGTATACAGTCGCAATGCTGCCACAAAGGTGAGCAGAAAAATTAAAACTGCACAAACCAATTGCACAGCCTTGGTGACAAAAACAGTCTTTTACTTTTTTCTACAGTTAAAGAGGTCTGGTATACTAATAGTCAGCATAATTTGACATTAAAGGATGTAAATTTCTGTTTGTATATTCGTTTGTTTGTCAATTTTGACTTTGTTATTAATTGACAGAAGTCGTTACAAAACTTGAAATATTATATGATTTACCTATAGGGTAACGTTCCACATTTTTGGGCTTTATGTTGGGTTAGTACTTTCTTCAATATGTTAAGTATAATTATGTATGATGTAAGAACATACGTCATACAGGTATCACCATTGCATATCGGAATAAAATACAGATCAGTGCAGTGTTGTGTGCTGATGTTTTCTGTAAGATCTGGGAATATCTGCAATTTGCGATACCAATTGGCTAACTGGACTGACCAATGCAGATACTTTCTGATCTGTATGAGTTAGTATGATTTTTGGGAAGTTTTGGGAAGCTTATAGACCTACGGTGAGAGAAGTCCTGTTTTTGGCTCTCCCGCCAACAAAAGAACTTCTCATTTACCAGAACCGTACGAAAAACTACAAGAGTGATGCTATAAATGAGCAGTATTACCTAACAAACAGTTTTGTATTGAAATTATAATAGCTCCAATACTAAGCGTTATTGATATAGATGCCTAAGATTTTTTAGTTGTAATATATCAAATAGATCAACCATATTACATGACAATTGATTGAAGTTTAAGACGATTTTAGAGAAAAAGTATCTAAACAAATATTCACATTAACATTGATGCATTCTCTATATTATGAACAATTCATTGCTGTATTGACACAAGACAATTCAAAGTGTTGAATTAAGTAAAACAAATTCATATGAACTATAATTATTCAAAAACTAGTACTATAAATTTTCAAAGACATTAAAAGACACTGAACAATTTTGTATTTGAAAATATTATATGTATAAGATGTTATAGTTTTAAGTATTGATCTAAATTGTATGTATAATTATCAGAGGGATCTCCATAACGTAAGCAATTGTGTTATAACAATTGTATGTACTAGATTTAAAAGGATTTATACTGCTTATGTTGTATGTGTGTACTATCAGGGTGCATAAATAATATGAATGATTAAATTTGAGTATTTCATAACAGCTGAAGTTTGTAATTAAAAGTACATCTTCCTTTAAAAAATCCACTATCCCAATTCTTAATTAAAATTAAAAGTGTCTGTACTTCTCACAGAATGGTGCACCATAATTTCAAATAAGTAAAATTAAGAATAATGAAACATAACTTACTCAATAAATAGACTGAAACTAAAATTACTGCTTTTGGAGCATTAATACTGATTTTTAAGTCATTTGAAGATTATATTGTTTACTAAATTTGTTTATTAGTGATAACTAATCTATATTTTTATTGCAAAAACATATTTAGGTATGCAGAGTTTAAAGCTACACAAAATAAGCTATTGTGGAGGTTTATGTTACAGATAAAACGTTATTATCGAAAACTTTTTTTTTAATCTGAAAGTTGACCATCATTTTCAAACTTACTGAATTATTTATTTATAAAAATTCAAACTACTTATTACACTTCAACTAAAATGAAACAATTGTCATCTTTAAAGCATTTATTAATCATATAATATATACGTGTCAAAAAATAGTTCGAATTACACAATGAGTATGGTTGTTGGTCTCTAGTGTCAACATATTTATGTGGAAAATGTCAATAGCTAAAATTTATGTAATGAAAATTCACTTATAAGTGACTTAAGATATTGTGTGATGTTGTTTAGAAAAACTTGATTGCTTTAAAAACAAAGTGGTTTACTTTTTTACCTTTACTAATTACACAGACATTGAAATTAACACTAATCTCTAATAATGGTTTATTATGCCTGCCAGAGAACACTATACCAATATTTACATGCAATAAGTGTACAATTAAAAAAATTTTAATTGCTAATATTATTACATTAAAGTTTACATTTATCATCCCATGTACACTTTTTTATTATAAAATCACATTGAAACTATACAAAAGTAGTTAACACACATTTGCATACCTGTAGTTCATATTGAACAAGTTAATGGAACAGTATTATATAACGTTCACTAATGATTGATATTATATCAGATTGCATGATTAAGGAAAACTCATAATCATAAATCTTAATGACATGCGTTGGGTCAGGTCATTTATTATTATACTCATAAATCCTTAACCGATATGGTACTAAATTACCATCCTTGAAATATTTGCTGATGTTATAAGCATTTATCTTTGTAAAATAACAGTTTTCCAGTAATTACATTCCCTAATCGATAGTTTATTGCTTTGTAATTTCATTAATTAATTATGACAATTATATTTGTTTTTAGAAAGAAACCAAGTTTATGTTTTATTTACATAGTCTGTGTATAAAATACCTCTTCTACTTTTAACACAAATGTCCATTTATTGATTTCAGACTAGATATGTTTGACTAGTATGCCATTCAGAATCTGCAATATTGGATTCAAATATAAAATTTTAAATATCAACCTTCACTTTTAATTGTAGACATCAATGTGGTCCAACTATTATGAAGGTCCCATTAAATGTCACTGGCGCTCCAACAATTTATAATAATTCTATTATTTAAATTTTTATTTATTAAAATTGGAAGTGTGAATAACTAGAATTCAATATGATAGAGCATAAACGTTTATGATCTTGTTTCATACTTCATCTCCTTGCTTTTATGTTAACATTAAACAACATGTAGAACTGTTATAGTCTACATGTGTGTTTTAATACGAAAGGCTATTTAAACATATTACTTGTGTTTTTATTGAAATAAAAGAATCCATTGTCTCATCTGAAACAAAGTAAATATAGCTAAAGTGTATTGAGAATAAAAGACATAATCAAATTTTGAGGTACTGTCATTGTTACATCAAACTAAATCAAGAAGAATGTATGTTATGAACAATCAATTGAGTTATGTACAATTAAATAGTAACATGGACGAATGTGTATATATATATATATATATATATATATATATATATATATATATATATTTAAAATACAAAAATTGGAATGTTAATATGCTGTGCTTAAATTATAGCATCTTCATTAGGTAAAATTTCTTAATTTTAAACAAAATTAGGCAGAACGTTTTTAAGCTTTATTATATTTCTATAATAACAATGATTAAATATTGATAAACTATTTATTGACCAAAATTATCAAAATATAAGTTATCAAATTATCATGTTGTACCCTAGATAGGATAAAAAAACAAATTATTCTATGTAAAAAATAAACATTAACAATTTGTAGAATGTTTTATTATCCTTGATTTGATGTACATGTTGTACACCAATTTGCTAATTTTGAAGGATTCAATTTTAAGATAATTATT
This sequence comes from Aphrophora alni, assembly GCA_963513935.1. Classification (NCBI taxonomy): domain Eukaryota; kingdom Metazoa; phylum Arthropoda; class Insecta; order Hemiptera; family Aphrophoridae; genus Aphrophora; species Aphrophora alni. The sequence goes on from OY740774.1 coordinate 49,948,425, forward strand.
GCAACTGCTTTAACAATGAGAGTCGAATTGATTTGCTCCAGCTTCATATCTACAATTAATTATGCTACATATAATTAACTATGCATACACAAAATAACAACCATTTATTCAATTGATCTATCATTTATTTGTTTACACCTATCAATACAATATAATATCTATGATAGGAAGTTTATTCTTTTATCTGAAGAAAGGATGAAGTTCAAATTATTTGGCCAAATATTATGCGATTGAAAAGAAATTTATGCTCAACAGAAAAATTCCAATATATGCCATGTAGAAATTGATGGATGCTACATTCAATGACTACATATCAGTCTAGATGGGCCATGTTTAAATTATTGATCTTTTAATAACTTCTGATACAATCAAGCTTCTATTGACTGTTAAGTAATGAAACTATTATTATTTCTTTATTAAACTGTCATATAAATATGCAGATTTCCCTCAATTTACCACAAAAATTAATGGATTATTTAGTTGTGGGTTGCAAGATTGGGATTATGTTTTTCTTCTATACAACAATCTTTCTAAAATTTCAATTATAGTTGTTGACCTTGAGATCTGAGTGAAATAGTATCCATCAAAGTGAAAATTTTCTAATATTCAAAATAGTAAGTTGAGGGGATTGCTTATAAAAGGACAATCCAGAAACTTGAGGAGTTTTGTAATGAACATTTGGAAGCACTTATATTTTGCAAAAGTACATTTTATAGAATGAGGATATTTCAAATTAAAAGGAAGAATAAGTTATTATAGGATTTGCAAAAATTAACACTAGGATTTCCCAATTCACATTAGATATGCTGTTTAATAAATGGATATACTCCTCAAATTAAAACATAGTTTTGTTCAGATTCATTTTTAAACATAACTTAAAAATTTCTCCTTTGTAAAAACAAAGTTTTTCCACTTTAATTATTTTATTTATAAAAGTTGCATAAACTTAATGTAATATTTTAGATAGAATATTAAAATATATAAATTAGGATTAGAATGAAATATATTATTATACAAAATATAATTATTTAGTTTTAATTTTAATCTATATTCAGGTCTCTTAACACGTTCAATGCTGAAATATAACGCAAAATACATACCTAATGCGAATTTTTTTTTTGGTTTTAACTTAGCCTATGATGAAGTAAATCTAGAAACATCAGTAAAAAGTCTTCTCTGTTATTAAAATGGCAGCTACGTCATAGTTATTGTGGGGAGGCGCCCGCACGTGACACTTCAGACCCATATGCCTCCTATCGGATGCAGCCAGTACTTTGCTCACAAAAATATCATAGAAGTCATATTCACTAATTAAAATAGATTCACTAAGACATAGTTACTAATAAAGTAATAAAATATTTACGTATGGACACTATATACATCCCTCCCTCCACCTTTCTGTCTTCAGTTTATTATGGAGAATGCCATAATACTCTGACTGTACCCATGTGAAGAATTAGGCCAATAAACTTTTTCAATTCTGGGAGAGTCAGATATTTCCATTTATTTATTCTCGATACAGGCAGCAATATTCGGTGCAAAAAATACATCCAATGCATATGCATTTTTGTTTATTGCAATATTTTTTTCCAGCAGGGAGTTTAACAATAGATTCCACCAATCAATTGGGGTGTTTGTTTCAGCCAAAGGTACCAGAAATTTGTTCTCTTTGAGAAAAGGTTTTACAAACCTGCAGTTCTTGTACTCCACTGTGGATTGTACACCTCATCATTTGGGTAATAAAATATGTCATCATCATCCAACTCGGCATCAGAATCGTCAGATGGGGCGGGTTCCGATTGCAGCTGCGCCTCGTCAAGGTCACTGTCATGGCGATCAAGAGCATCATTGATGTCTGATTCACTTGATTGGGCAGTTTCATCATCACCTTCAAGCAACATACGGTCAATTTCACTCTCCCGGTTACCCCGTGCCAATTTTTAAAAATATTTACAAACACATAAATTAGAATATACACAGTAAACTTTGTAACCTTAAAAAAAACGTCAGTTACCTTAACCACTACACAACAAACACAATATATCAATGCACTACAAGCTACGAAAAGTACAAAATATCTGTGTGATAGCTATCTTCATTCTGACGATATAAAAATAGCATTGCCGAAAGCATGCCTCCGATCGGAGGCCTCAGCAGTCAACGTGTTAATAATAAAATTCTGTTGAAAATATTCAATTTAACATCCTAAATCTTCTATCTTAAACGTGATTTCTATTAATACATACAAATTATACATTGCCATTAAAAATGTTTAAGTTCAAACGAGAATGATTAGTTAAATTTAATTTTATAATATAGACAATTTTTTGTAAATACTTTAAAATGTGGTGCCTGTGTTTAATATCAACAAATGACCTATACAAACATTCAATAAGGGGGAAATTAAGATATACACATAAACATATGCTCACTCTAAATAGTATATTAACAGTCTTGCTCTTAAATTAGTAATAATTTAGTTAAGCTTTTATTTTATGAAGTGCAAATCATAAATTTACCAATTCAATTCTTCTTTTCTTCTTATTTGAGTAATTATTGTTACAGACTCTACCAGACTATTATTTGCGACATGGTGGCTCTTTATTATGATACTAACTGCATTCTATACGGCCAATTTAACAGCTTTCCTTACATTATCTCAATTCACTCTACCAATTGAAAAAGTTGAAGATATAGCAAAACTATCCAACACATGGTTTGCTATGGAAGGGGGTCCTGTCGAATATTCAGTTTTAGTAAGTCAATGATTGTAGCTAATATAATTATTTCTTATAATGTTATATTTATTTACAATTTAATAAAGTTACAAGACTTCTTCTATTCAGGTACTTATTCATGTGATTTAACAGTCAGTCTTCTATAATTACTTTGCATTATAATAAATAATATAACAATTCTTCTCTCTGATTCCTGTAAATTCCCTAACATTTTTACTTAAAACATAAGGTTAGATCAGGTCACAAAGATAACTTAATAATTAAGAGCATAATTAAAAAAGTAAAGGATAATAATTTAATATTAACTAAAGCAGATAAAGGAAACTCAATTGTTATTTTAACGCTAGAAGAATATTCCAAAAAGGTTCAGGACCTTCTTAATTGTAAAACTTTTATGAAAATAAAAAAAGATCCCACTAAGGATAAAGCAAAATTAGTAAAATCCGCAATTATTAATAATGGATGTATTTTTAACCCCTTAAGTGTTTATGTCTGTTTAAGCCGACGCTACAAATATCGATAAAAAGTGCCGCTGTCGGCCAAAGCCGACTCTCTTAACTTGCCCTATTCTATTTCGTTCTCTGTCGAAATATTACGTTGTAGTTGCTAGTATTGCCGCTAGATAGTGTTGGCATGCTCTCTAGAGCATAACTTATAAAACTACCGCTTTATTTTTGTTCTCTTTGGATCCGCCGTGAAATTATATTTACAAGGTGTCGCGATACCAGTGCAGCGAATGTGATGTTGGGCTGTGTGCTGCACCATGTTTTAAAATATATCACACCCAAAAAAATTACTAAACATTAGTAAGAAACTGTAAACAATCTTTATTGTGTGTACTTTTATTTTTAACAATGGTTTTATACATTTTACTTTTTTTTAATTGTTAGGTAAATGTGTTTTTAATGTAACTTATTTGCAGAAAATTTTTAAATTATATTAAACATGACATTTATACTTTTGATGTTGCTTATATTTTCTTTTAATGCCTATTTTTTAACTTCCAAGTTAACAAACATTAAAATAATCAAATAAAAAAAATAGGCATTTTTGGGTTGATTTAGGCAAAAAAAATAAAACACTTAAGGGGTTAAAGAGAGCCATACAAGAACACTAACTGAAATGAATAATCTTGCACCTAGATTGTTTGGTTTAATGAAGTTACACAAGCCTAATGTTCCGATTCGACCTGTAGTTTCTTTTGTACAAGCTCCATCTTACAAATTAGCTAAGTTCACAAATAACTATTTTAAAAAAATGTGACTAAATTTCAACCAAAGTTTGGCTTAAAAAAATTCATTACAGTTAGTAGACAAAATAAAAGATATATCGATACCACATAAGGCTAAATTAGTTTCATTCGACGTAAAAAGTCTTTTTACCAGTATACCTAGAAAGGAATGTTTAAAAAGCGTAGAATCTCTTATGGATAGAACCAAAGTAGATCCCATAATGGCTAGAGAACTTTTGGATGTAATTGAGGTATGCTTGGATCAAAATTATTTTCAATTTAAAGATAAATTTTATGTTCAATGTGATGGTTTGGCTATGGGGTCCCCATTGTCACCTCTGTTGGCAGAAATTTTTATGGACAATTTTGAAAACAAAATAATTAACAATAACCCATTTAAATCAGTTATTATTTATTGGTATCGTTATGTTGATGATGTAATTTGTGTCTTTGATGGCTCTAACCGCCAACTTCAATTATTTTATAAGTACCTTAACTCAATTGACGATGCGATACAATTTACCATGGAAGTTGGAGAACAAGATCAAATTAATTTCTTAGACTTAAATATAAAAATTGAAAATGGTAAACACAACTTTAGTGTTTTTAGAAAACAAACTTTCACAGATAACATTATCCATGCTTCATCTCGGCACCCTTTAAATCATAAATTGGCAGCTTTCCATTGTATGTTATATCGCCTCATCAAAGTTCCAATGTCTGACTCTGATTTCAATAAAGAACTAAGTTGCATTAAACAAATAGCTGTTAATAATGAATATGATGTAAATATTATTAATAAAATGCTAAATAAAAAACTTAAGATGAATGCAAGGCAACTTATTTTTCCAACTTCAGTTAAAAATAGCGCTAAATGGCGGAAAGTTAACTATCTAGGAAATGTTAACCAAAAAGTTGGAAATATTTTAAATAGGGAAACAGAGTGTAGGCCGGCATTTTATTGTAGTAATAGTTTAGGTAAGATTTTAAATAATTCTAAAGATAAAATTAACAAAATGTTGAGAAGTGGTGTATATAAGATAACTTGCAAAATTTGTAATTCATGTTATGTAGGTCAAACAGGACGTAATTTTAAATCTAGATTAAGTGAACATGAAAGAAGTTGGCAGTTAGGATATGAAGATTCCAGTTTTTCAAATCATTTAAGAATACATCAAGTGTCTGATTTTAATTCCAGTGTAGATTTTAAAATATTACATTTGGATAATAAAGGTAGGAAATTGAATGCTTTGGAGAGCTTAGAAATTAAAAGAATAAGATACTGTAACCCTAATTTAGTTTTAAATGACCAGTTAGATTTGTATAACTCTCCATTAGTAAAACCTTTAAAAGTTATTTGTACTTAGAACAATTAACTGGTTTTCCCAATATGTATTGTTCCTATGGTCATTGCCCAGGCCGGGTATTTCCCCAACCTTCCATTCTTTGTATCCTAACTCCCACCCTCTAGTTTTAAGGTTTTCTTTTCTTCAGTCTGTAATACAGCCTCGTCAATGCCTTAGCAGGCGAAACCATTGGTCGGCTAGACTAATAAAAAGTGGATAGTACAAAATAAAAAAATTGTGTTTTATTATCTTTAAAAATATAAATATTATTTTATTGGAAAAATTAATCGGATATTCATAAAATACATCATTTATAAGTGTTTAATTTATATAAAAAGAGAAAAATGATTTACAATAAGTTCATTAGGTAGAATGCCAAAAATGCCAAAATTAGAGTCCTGTCTTCACTGAGAATCACATTCCTTGCAGTGATTAATATACACTTAGTAGCTAAATCAAACACTTTGAACTCTAAAATCACTATTTACACAATAAACTATTTGCAACACTAAAAACTAACAATATAAAAACAATAATTTACAAAAAAAAATATTCAAACACTTAATAGTTAAAACTTTCGCAAACACTATTCTTTCATAAAACATACGACGCGAGCTTGAGTACGGTAAACGGTTCAACTTTGAGCTTAGCCGAAGAGACAGTGGCCTCTATTCACAATGGCAGGAAGGTAAACAAAAAGACAGAGCGTGTCCGTCTTTTGTCTACGAGTTCTCTGAATTTTACAAAGAGCGGGTCGTAATTTTTACGAATGAGTAGTGTTCTAGGGTTAATTATCACTATCTATTTTTTTAGACAATAATAGCTGTTTAAATACAATTCTGCACAAAATTTGTATTTTATGTAGTCTATATTTGGAGTATATTATTCTCTTTATATATAATAGTTATAAGTCTGGCAACACTCTTCTTGTTCTGGTGTAGAGATTCAATGAAGGTTAAAATAAAGTTTACTGCATATATAAATCTGCTGTTTTGTTTTTAACTCTGGTTACAGTAGCTTAGTTAATAATGTTTTTGATTTTAGAACAATGAGGATGGTGACTTGGGAGTCTTAAAGCGATCTGTTAACAAAGGTCAAGGTCAATTCATAAATACCAATGACGAAAACAGGGTAAAGAGTCTGGTATCATCAGGTATTATATTATCAATTTATAACAATTTAAATGTGTTGGCTTAAAATATAAGTTAACTATTTCAATTTCATTGCAATACCATTGTATGGATTTTATTTGCCAAAATCTCACCTTCTCTTTAACCAAAATATCAAGGATACTCATAAAGAAGAAGTTTCAATAATTAATTTGTTGTTTGTTATTTTATTTACCAACCAATGTAGAATAAAATTTGCATGGGCTCCAACGAAGACCACTAAAGAAGAATATAGAAATAAGGTCACTTTTTGTTAACACAAATTGGTGGAATTAAACACTAGTTATAAGTACCTAAAATCATCTGTTTTTTTTTTGTGTATTGTATTCTTCATTAATCAGGTGATACCATTTGTGCACATTGTTGAATAGTTTCTGACTTTTTTCAAAACATGAGTAATAACCTATATTTTTGGTAGCATGCATAACATTATTTTTTTTAAGCATGAATTTTTTTAATTAACGAGAAATTTGATATTATGTGTAGGCTATCAAATTTAACAATTATATAGATGAAATAATTAAATGTTTTTCAGTTCCATATCCAGGTGTTAATCCTTCCATCAAATAAATCATTTGAAAATGGAATTCTTTTATTCAAAACAGGCAGCATAATAAAACAATACACCCGGTTCCTGATATGAAAAAAGAAAAAAAAAACTGTGTATGCTTCTTCGTTGCAGTCTTCAGGTAAACCAAATCAATTAAAAAAATGACCTTTGAAAATGATATACCATACCCAAAGCTACTGTAGATAGCTTAACAAAGAAACATAAAGTAAAGTTTTACAAGAGTCTCATTGCTCATGGTCTTCTTGAAGATGATCAGAATAATCTGAGTATTTTTTTTCTCTCGAGTCATCGAATTTCAAAAAACTGATTTTTATTTTAGATTGTGTATTTAGATGAGGCTATCCTTACCATAATAGTGTTTAAGTCACATAGTTATAAATTATAAGTTACAATAACTCTCATTATTATTACATAAAAACTTTTAAATAATGTAACAGAAAGAACTTTAATAAAAAAAAAAGATGACAGTGGTTTCACCTGTGATAGCTGATATTTTTTCTTATGACTTTTTTGACAACACTGAATGGTTACAGATATCTTGAAGTGTTAAATTATCACTGCATTTTGTTGAAGAAAGGAGCTCTGTTGTTTTTCAGCAAGATGGTGCCTCAGCTTACTCTACAAGACATATCAAATATTAATTAAACAATGAACTGTCAGGTCACTGGATTGGGTAGGGTAGTGAATTTTAACTAATCAATATGATTGCCAGACATGACAGTTTATAACTTTTTATGGAATTATTTGAAGCAATATTAAATGCCCACACAACTTTAATACTAACAACTTTTATCCTTTATAAAATTATTTTCTAGTTTATTATTCATTATTAAAATTATGCTATACCATAACTTCATACATAATAGTTTATTTGTTATAAAATAAATTACACACAAGTATTAACAAATGAATTTATGTTTTGTTTAACAGCCATTTTTTATTTTTTTTTTACATGCAATAAATATTTTTAAGATTTTCTTTTTTTATATCCCTTGAAGCCGGTGTAAATTTTCAGTCAAATTGGTTGGTAAATAATATTCCTAGAGCAAACAAAGATTGAAACCTTTTAAGACTCATGGTGTACTAATATTATATTTCCCCTTAAATACTAAATTTGTAATAACGTGAAAAATTAAAGTTTGTTTGTATGTTTGAAAGACGCGGGAGTGTAAGAGGGGGTAGCTGTTTAAATAACATTTTGTATTCGGTAAATTCATTTCTAAGATGAAAATAGATTTTCAAAACAATAAAATAAATAATCATGTTTAATTTTAGTATAAATTGTTTAATATAAGGTGTTTATAAATTTGAGTGAAATATCGGGAGTGTGTTGAACCTTTATAACGGTAAACCGGAAGAACTCATTTACGGAAGTAAGGTATCTCGTGGTTTTTCTTTTAGTCTTAGATCAGAGCTTGGAGGCGAAGGTAGTGTTAAAAATGTCTGAGTTCAGAGCTTGGAGGGACAAGTTGTGTTAAAGTAGTCGAGATCAGAGCTTAGCAGAGTATGGTTGTGTTTTCTGAAGTGATCAGACGTATTTTGATAGAGAGAAACTTTTTCAAAAATGTAACGAAAATTGTTAAAGTAGAGTCTTATTATGACATTTGAGACAGTGAGAGATGTTTTGGTTTAAAAGAAGTTTTAGAACATTGAATAATAGTAATTTAATGAGTTTAGAGACAGTTTTCGAAGTGGTAAGACGTAGTTTGTGTTTGAAGAGGAGTATTGGACAATAACTCTCAATAAAGTGATGAATTTCTTGTATAACATTGTGAACTGAAAGGACAATTGATCATCAGATGTATAAATTGAGTCTACAAGGTGATTGCAAACAAGATGAGAGGAACTCACCACGAGGACATTCTCAACCTACAGGATCGGTTATGCGGTAACACAGAATCATTGACAGTTTCATAATAATTTTGTATAAAAAAGGAACTTTTTGTATGAACTTTTTAAATGTATTCTAATGAATAATTTTTGTATAGCCATTATTAAACTTAAAATAATTAATTTCATTTCAATAAATATAATCTTTGCTATGTGAGAATATAAGAATTCACTATAAAAATATTTTGTTTTGAGTTGCAACTATTAATATAAAGTCGTAAAAAAGGATTTAAGCCTCTTCAAGGCAAAATAATTTTAAAAGTTAAAAACATAGAGATTTTAAATAGCGGTAAGAAATGTGTCATCAATATATATGTACAATCTTAATTCAATAAATTATGTTCAATTTCAGCTGCAAGTGTTTTCATTTCAAGGAACCAAAATCACTGTGAGTACACTAATAAAAGAACTTACGACCCTGAGGTTAAATTTAATTAATTTTTTTTTTGCGTGTTAAAATATGACGAAAGTCTGGCGCCCATTTCTGAGCAATAATATGATAAAATAATAAACTCATAAATTCATTTTTTCTTAAGTAAAATAAAATTAAGAACTCTTCAAGTTCTTCATACCCGTTCTTTTTAAAAAATTGCAAATTAAATTTTAAATTTTAAATCTTCTTAAGATTCTCTAGGAGAGATCAAGTGATTCAGACTTCTGCATATTAACAAACACTCCATTTATCATTTTTATCCATACTGATTACATTTTAGTTTCATTGGTCTTTTGAGTTTAAACATTATCATCAGACATGAGGTTGCTGTTTTCAGACATGGGCTTCAAATTTTTCAGCACATGTTTTTATCATTAACCATAGTTCATCTAATACTTAAATTAGAGCAATACTTAAAGCACTTTCACCTTCGTGTAAATATTTATTATTTTTGACTTTTTTTAAATCGTAATACAATAGGAATCATTTACGATCTTATTCATTGTAACACTACAACACAGTACATTAATTGAAAAAGAAGTTAAATTATTGGCATCATATCAAACGTAGTTATGAACAAAGATTGAAGTAGGAAACCCCCTTACACTATTGACCACTGTTAGGAAATTCGATTTAAGGCCTGGGTTCTTTGTTTATAATAAAAATCTTCAGTGATTCAGTTTTAACAAAATTTCTTTTGATTATTTATTAACACGTTAACTGCCACCATAAGAGGGTGTAACATTGTGAATTTTTGAACTATTGTTTTGTAAAGTTGAAAACAGATGTTTGAATAAGCATGGGGGTGCGTTGCAAGAAGTAACAAGCACTTAAGAACAGCAAGGTATTTGGGAGGATAAATTTTTATAATTTAACAAAAACAAAATTCGAATAGATATAAATGATGAAAAGTAATTATTAGAGGATTGTAAATTGTAATTAGAGATAAGTAGAAAATAAGAACTGTTGTAATTAGATATAGAAAATAAATATAAAGAAATGTGTGAATAGGCTGATGGTATTAATATGCGAGGAAGTAGTTTGAATTTTTATTTTTAATAACTAAAAAACTGTCAGAACATAAAAGAGTGTGAATAATCAGTGACAATTTAGAAAACATGTGTGTTGTCGTCTGGAAATAGATCAAATGTAAAAAACTATTGTAAGAAAAATATAAGCTAGACATGTGATTTGCTCCAGAGAGTTTTTAGCGGAAATGCGGTAGCGTCAGTCGGATTTGTGCAGTTGAACTAAGTAAAGGTGAGATTACCTTAAAAGAGATGAGATGAGCCTGTACCTTAAAATGTGCTCTAAAAAGTACAATTATGTGATGTTAAAAGGGTATCAACTGTGTGATTATATTAAGAGAAGATGTCTAAGAATATCAATGATGGTTGTTTCTATTAAAAGTGACTGTAATGTGCAAAAAATGCAATACATAAGACTCAAGTGCATGGTAAGGGGAGTAGAAGGTTTTTAAAAGATGAACTATGGCTAATTACAAAATGCTTACTCATTAGAATAGTGTGTAGGAGTGTATCTATGTTACGATTTGAACAATGTTTATCAAAAATAGACTCAGATAACAAAAAACTTTAAAAGAATGAAGTGTGTAGGGGAAGGATGGGAAAAGTGGCCACCCTAAGAGATTTTAACTGAAATAAAAAAACCTGTAACTGCTTTAAAAACTCCAAATATATATCTACATTCTATAGACTCTAAGGAACCACAAAGTACAGTCCTTTTTTCCATTTAAACTTATTTTTTTTGTTGTACATGTGTTTTCCTAAACCTTTGCACAGTGGCCACTTTTCCCTACCTAGTCGGGTAAAGTGGCCAGGGCCTGGCCACTTTACCCGACTAAGTTTGTTTTATATGAAACACAAGTTTTAAAGTAAAAACTTGATTTTTATTGTAATTTTAACAAAGAATTTGAACAAAATAGAGCATAAATGAAAGAGTTATTTACAGTATTCACACTCAAACTCATCGTCCTCTTCATCACAGCCGGCACATTCCTCATGCGCCCACTCCTTGCATTTCCAACATCTTATCCACCCTTCATTATCTTTTGATTGTGAAAATGCTTGATTACAATAGAAGCATTCTGCGTCATCATCGTTGTCATCATCTTCTTTTTCTGATTCTGTTTTTTTTTTTTTTATAAATCTTAAAGTTTTCGTTGGACTTTCTTTTTCTTATGAGTTTCTTTTAATCGCTTGGCGGCAGTTTTGGATTCTTTTTCAAAAAGTTTTCTTTTTTTAATCAAAATCTCTTCATCTTTCTTGTTTTTCTCTTGGACCAATTCAGCCTTATAGGGGCTTGAAGTGATAATGGCAGTCTTTCCTTTTTATGATTTATGTTTCTTTGTTTTTGCTCTCTTTGCTTAGGCAAAGGATTAATATCCTTTGGACTATTGTGGAATCCTTTGGACGTGTTTAGAGGTGATTCCAGTTCGTTTAGCATATCCAGTGTTAAAATGTCTAGATTTCCCGTTGGATGAGAGGAGTCCGCACTTGAAGAGGCCACGTAAGTTGAAAGTTGAGAGGGACCCGAACCTGAAGAAGGGTTTGCAGTTGGATGCTGAGAGAATCCCGCACTTTTAGAGGGCACATCATTCAAACGCAAAGAGGGACCCGCAACTGAAGAGGGGTTTGCAGTTGGACGCTGAGAGGATCCCGCACTTGTAGAGGGCACATCATCCGAACGCTGAGAGGGACCAGCAACTGAAGAAGGGTGCGCAGTTGGACGCTGAGAGGATCCCGCACTTGTAGAGGGCACATCATCCGAACGCTGAGAGGGACCAGCAACTGAAGAAGGGTTTGCATTTGGACGCTGAGAGGATCCCGCACTTGTAGAGGGCACATCATTCAAACACTGAGAGGGACCAGCTACTGAAGAAGAGTTTGCAGTAGGATGTTGAGAGGATCCCTCACTTGTAGAGGGCACATCATTAGAACGCTGAGAGGGACCCGCAACCGAAGAAGACTCTTCATTATACAAGGGAATGTCAGATATCTCTGCAGCAACAAAGTCCTCTTCAGAGAAGATGTTTGGGTCCACAGGACAGATTCCGCATTTTCTAAACCCATTAATTGCAGTGTTGGGCACAGCTGCACGTAGAAAGGCCTCATTTAAAAGTGCACTGATTTGGAATTGAGTAATAACTCTCCCAGGATTGTTTCGAAGAAACTTTTCACACGCTTGCGAATAAAATGTTTTAAATGGAACCATAAATACAACGTCCAATGGTTGCAGCTTGTGGCTACAATGGGGGGGGGGCAAGCAAACAACCGTTGTATTTTTTTCCCTAGCCTTTACTATGAATTCTAGATTCCTTGTATGCGTAGAATGCCCATCTAAGATTAGTAACACAGGATCTTCCGGTGTTGGTTTGGCATGATTTAAAAAATGGTCAAACCATTGCATGAAAATATCAGTCTGCATCCACTCGCTAGGGTTGCAGGCAAATTCTGTTCCAGGAGGTGCACCATCTTTTAGCTCATTTTTCATCCTTTTTCTTGGGAATATCACAAACGGAGGAATAAAATTTCCTCCGGCAGACATACACACTACAAAAGTACACAGTAGCCCTCTTTCGGCTGAAGTTATAGCACCGACTTGGCGTCTCCCCTTAAGTGCGAGCACCTTGCTGTTCTTAGCCTGGACTGTCAAAAGACCAGTCTCATCCACATTGTAAATGCGATGAGCTGGATGAAAGTGTTCTGTTTGTACGGATGTTAACAAACTAAAAAATTTGTCTACATTGACCTTGTTAAAGGCTTGAGCTCTAGCCATGGATGTAGACTCAGGTTTTCTAAGAACAATGTTGGGATGGCGTTGTCGAAAGCAGGCCACCCAGTCTTTTCCTGCCATCTTTTTTTCTAGGTTGAACCGATGTTTGATAATGTTTTTTTCTGCCAACTGGAATGCCAACCTGCGTAGGTCATTCAAAGTTATGCCAAAAAATCTTTTTTCTAAATCCAAAATATGATTTATAAGTTCGTTTTCTTGACCTTCGTTAAATACACTCCTTAGGCTCCCCATTATTTTCTTTCCATCAACAGCATCTTTATTTTTTCCAAGAACTCTTCTTTTAAGGGTGTTTCTTGGAACGTTGAAAGTTTTGGCAGCCGTAGCAAATGGCATATTTTCGTTTTTTACTGCATCTATAGCATGTTGCATTGCATATGTCTCCCATTTTTGTTGGTCCGATTTCCGGTTATATGTAGTAGGCATCTTATCAAATCCTGAAACAAGAACGAGTTGTTGTAGCAGGAATTTGATAAGATTTATTATCTAACATTAAAAATTATGCAAACGTTTAAATAATATTAACATATTTTCCATAACGAATGCCTTTTGGAAACAAAATTTAGTACTTATCGGTTAACGGGAAGCCACTCATTTAAGTACAGTTAGGTTAGATGTTACATACAAACTTACCAAAATATTTAATCTCTAGCCTAACCGTATTTAAATGAGTGGCCTCCAATTAACCGATAAGTACCCAAAATTTCAATCACGTGCATTACAACATAAGAAAACACTTTTTAACTTGCGTTGTAGGTGCGCCGATGTATCAATATTTGTTTTCAAAGGGCCTTCGTAATGGAAATTATACTTAAAATTGTATCATTTTTAATTGTATATAAAACCAATAAATGAGCAAACAAAATGAGCAACTTAAAAAAATATATGATTAGTTATCTTTAAATTTAATTTAATTTAACAACAAATGCAACATATTGCATCAATATCATAAACTAGTAATTTGAAGTGTTCAAAAATAACATACATAATGATGGTTAATAGATTTTGTTCTATTTTCACTCCGTTAACTTACTTTGGACAAAATTTAATTTGGTCGGGAAAAATGGCCATGTTGGCCACTTTTCCCGACCATCTGAGTGGCCACTTAACCCGATTGTACGCCATATTAGAAATTGTAGTTTGGAGTCTAACCAACATAACTAAAGTTAACAATGAACACATTGATTTCTAGGTAAAAACACACTGTTTATGCTGTGACATTGCAAATAACTACTAATGTACCTACAAGCAAGATATCAGGGATATTATAACTGCCTTACCTTAGATCAGAGAGCTGAAAAACACAAAAACTACTTGTAAATGAAAACTGACCGAGGTATCACTGTCAAACTCACAGACAATACTGATGGCGTCGTAAGAACTAGTATGCCCACTTCCCGCCAGGCTGCAGCACTATCCAGTGCATGAAATGGCCACTTTTCCCATCCTTCCCCTAATAGGGCTAAACTTCCATCAGCCACGCGGTCAGAACTCAGGGTGAAAGTGAATTAGAATTTTTAATTGATGGTGATCACATGTACAATTATGAACTCTGGATCTGAGTATGTATACTAGTTTTAGAAAATATTTTGTTATTCATAAGATCTGTTCCATTGTATTATTTCATGTTTAATTCATATATTTATTTACTACATGCAGTGTCAGTAATCATTTTATTTTTAAGTTCTAAGTATTATATTAAATAAATGAGGAAATTAATAATAATGACACAACTAGGCTTAGCACTTATATTTTTATTTGTATTTATCGTTTGCAATTTTAGACAGATTCAATATGAATAAGATATGAGTTTGGAGTAGTTAGTTCAGCAAGGCCCAGACTCATAATCTTTTAGATATTTTTTAAAAATAAAACACTTAAATTCTAAATACTGTACTAAATAAAATAAAATTATACTGAATTAAAAAATAAGTTTTTTTTTTATGTTTCATAAATATGAAAATCTAAAAAATTTGAATTACTGATTGTCGAAATTTGTCATTGATGTATATGTTTCGATTTAGTATGTTTAAATAAAAAAATGATGTTTGTTTAAAAGTATAAAAGATTTCTGAATTCCATTTCCTTTATTCCATTTAGTACACTGTTTTAAAAGAATTCACGACCCATTAAATTCAATTTTCAAAATTCTAACTGGCAAATATGCACTTTCCATGGCGCCCAACTTTTAACTATTTTTCTAACATTATTAGCTTTTCCTTTATTAATAAGTCATAATAATAGTCTCACAAGGTTGGGCAATTTGTTTTTAAACTAAATTCTTTCCACGTTGTCTTGGTTTTAGAGATTTTCCTATAATTACAATTGACACACAACGTGTGACAACTTATTAGTAAAGTAGATTCATCATTCTCAGTTTACATATTATTACAATTGTCGCATCAACGTGTGACAACTAATAAAACTAGAAATGCAATAAATAAATTCCAGTAAATTCAAATTATTACAAGGGTCCTACGAAATCCCGTCGTGCCAACTTGAATTATTGGTGTATTGTTGCTGATATCGATTTTTTATTGTTACAAAGGCTATTTATTTACATTTCCTTCAATTATTCATGCGGAGAAATTGGAGGTTAGTTTTGGACCGATCGGGCCAGCACATTCATTTTTCGTCGCAAGTTCGCTTAAAAGTGAAGGCGCCGACCTGATCGGGCCACGACTTGTTTCCGCCGAACATTAGTTAGGTCGGAAAATTAGTTAATTTGGTATAATACATGAACCAAAATATGTTACTAACACTTTTATAATAACTAATGTATACCATTATATTAATTGTTTACATATTAACAGCTTGAAACCCGTTTTCATATAACTTAGAGTTGGTTTATCTTTTTTTTTAAAAGTGCCGACCCGATAGGAACGCAAAAGTTTCCATTTTTCAACAGCGAAAAGAGAGTTATAAAATAAATCTAAACTGGGAACCGAGTGTTCTGCGTTTAAACATATATTTTTTTTTTTTTTTTTTAATTTCGCAGGATAGGTGGAAAATCTTCAAAAGACAAAGGGAGAAATCCGCTCTTCCCAATAGTGTGAGATTCTTACTCACTAAAAACCACCTTCCTTCCTGTTAGTACCCCTATCGCGTGGGACAAGGAAACAGGAAAGGTTTTCCATGTACCAAGCTGAGAAGCTCTTTCCATGGGCGTATCGAGATTGTAAATGTGGAAGAAAGCAGAACTTTATGTATCCGCGCGAAGGACGAGGTAAAGACCTGACTTGACAGAGTCCAGTCAGGTAAAACCTCGCGACAGATCATGCAGGAGCCCAGGTTTGGTAGATGTGGCGTGCAAGGTGAAGGATGGGAGTTACCTTACAAATACCTTGTTAGTGAATTTATTGGAGGAGATACATACAAGCTACATCTTCTTCTGCTGCCTACTCGATTATTGAAATAGGATGTGCAATGTCCAAATAGTACGTCTTGTCCCCGCTAGAATGCGCTGTAGTGTTGCAGTCGAGCAAAACAACAACAATGACGTATTTGAGATGTCGGCCCGATCGGGTCGGCAGATTGCTTTACCCACAAAAACTGTGCCGGACCGATCGGGCCGGCGTGGCGGTTAACGTGTTAAACGAATTTATTTCTTTTGTTTATTTGATCTATGTTTTAAACGGATTATAACAATTCAATATTTTCAATACACTTATGTTCGTCTTTATTCTATATTTGATTTTTAGGTTCAAACATTTTGTTGACATCTGCAATTATAACAATATAAAATATAGATGAAAACTGTCACTGCCTTGCATCTATATTATAGAGAGGTGGAGGAGAGAAGGACAATATGATGGTTTTAATATTGGGATTGAAAAAAAAATTATTTTGCAAAATGTTAAGTTGGTTTTTCCAAGATTTTGGCCAATTTTACAGATTTCCATTACTGGATGGAACATTTGTTTATTTTAAATGATGGAGTATATGAAGATGAGTTACAGTATGTTATTAGACCAGGCCTACATATATAGATTTATTTAACCGCAATATATTATATATTAACATTCAGTGTCATTTAACGACAGCATACATTATAACTATGTGTTTAAAATGTTTCTAATTATTTCAGGATGGCTTTACTTGGATGAAAATAGGAAACTAAATATGTTCCTATTGAAAGATTATATGAAAAAAACTGCAGATGGATTAGAAGAGAAAAACCGGTGTACTTACGTTCTCACTACAAAATCATATCTCACAAGAAATCTTGCATTTGCCTATCCTAAGACTAGCATACTTCCTTCACTCTTTGATCCTATGTAAGTAACATAACTACACATACAACTTTACATACCGGTAATTAATAAATTTAATATTCAATTAATTTCTTAACTAATTAATTATATTATCTTGCTGTTCTTATTATAAACACCAGTGTACAGTAATAACTTTCAAATTTTATAAATTCATAACTAACGTTTGTAAGTCGAAAAAACAACATAGTACTTATTGATGTTCATGAATCAGCAATATCTGCTCTTTGTTAATACTGTACAGAGGTGATTTTATTCTTTCATTCAAATATGTTCACAGTTGCAAATACTTTGGCACAATTATCATTATTTGAATTTTGTGTTTAGAAAAAAGTCTGCAACTTTTTCATAAAATTGGAACTTTCTGCCAGATGATTTACAACTGTTTAAATTTCTTTTTCCCAGTGTCATCATCATTCATTTCTTCTTCTCGAGATTTGCACCTATCAACTCTTCATGAATTACCTACTGTGAATAACTTTCAGTTGCTGATGAATCTATTATGCTCCTAGTTTTTATTTTATTTCCTCAAACAATATGTTAATCCTTAGTTTAATTTCCCATTGGCAATGAAAAAAGACAGATACCACATCTGACAAGTGTTTTAGACATCTGACAAGTAACTTTTTTTGTTCGTGAGGTAAAAATATAATTCTGCAAACATAATTAAAAATGAGCAAACTGAAAATAAAACCTGATATTTTAAATGTCAAAAATCTAATGCAACATATTATATTGTACATACTAAATGGTTATTCTACTTTAATGTTTTAACACTAGCTCTGCTAATTAATTGATATTGTTATATATCAACTTTTAATATTTGGTGACATGACAACAATTATCCACGTTTCTCCTCTTCATAATGCTCACATATTGTTATTTGTAGTTCTAACAACAATATTGAGATACAGTTCAAAATGTTTTTAATTTGTATATTTTATTCATAATTATAAAACAAGATATTAGCATAACATTTTAAACAA
This sequence comes from Aphrophora alni, assembly GCA_963513935.1. Taxonomy (NCBI): domain Eukaryota; kingdom Metazoa; phylum Arthropoda; class Insecta; order Hemiptera; family Aphrophoridae; genus Aphrophora; species Aphrophora alni. The sequence continues at coordinate 49,966,873 of OY740774.1, forward strand.
TTTTTGTTATAGATTGCTGGCATATGTTGAATCTGGAATAATACGTCACCTAGCAGATCAAATTTTACCAGAAGCAACGATTTGTCCACTAAACTTAGGCAGCAAAGAGAGACAATTGCGAAACTCTGATCTTTTTACAACCTATGTAGTTGTGATATCAGGTTTTTCAACAGCACTAGCAGTGTTCTTCGTAGAGATATTGTGGAGAAAATGTATAGCTAAAGAACATGCAAAAGTCTCGTGGCCTGTTGAAACCATGGTTGATAACAACGGGATAAAGAAAAAATTATCTTTCAGTAAAACTAAAGGAATTCAACCCAAAAGAGAAACATTCAATGGTCGTGATTATGTTATCATTACAGCTGTAGATGGTGAAAAAAGATTAATACCATTACGCACACCTTCAGCTCTTCTTTTCCATTATTCAACTAAATATTAATTAAATTCTCACAATTTATAGCTCAAAATAGCACATCATAAAACAGTAAATTTAATAAAAACAACTTTTAAACATGTTTTGACAAAATGTTTTTGACAAATTTTGCTAGAACCTAAATCAGACTACTCTTTCCCTGATATCTTTTTTTACATTCATTCTAAAACAAAATTGTGATAAAAAGAAGATTTAAATAATATTCATCAGCGACAATATGTGACACGAGGTTTTTGTTCCATAATCATGTATACCAACTCTGGTCAACATTTAATATAATAATGCCAATTACATAAAAAGTACAAATATTTTTAAATACTCCAAAGTACTGTTGCAAAAATCGTTGTTTTAGAAAATACATTAACTTTCATATTTATATATAAAATAAAATAGTTAAAATTTTTTCACATGATCAAATATTAATAAAAATCTGCTTTACTTTTAAGTCAATATAAAAAAATAGAAAAATTATTAAAGGGGAGGGAATTTAGGAATTTTCAGAAGCACATTATAGACCAAAATCCTTCAAAAACATATTTCGGTTTTCAACTCAATTCCCTCCATGGTTTAGCTGACATAATTGGGGTTAAAAATGAGTTTTTTTTTGAGTTTTGAAATGGGAAAACTGCCTTTTCTTGTTAAAACCCAGTTACCAGAAGTCATTTTTACACAGTTTTAATATTCTTCTCCAATACTGTAGTATACTCATAGTTCTAAACTACTACACCAAATATTTAGTTTGGAGATTTTTATATTGAAACATTTATAATGAGCAGAGTTTTCAAAAATAAAAATAGTTAGGAAAAGTTTTACATAATTAATTGTCAAACTCATAAATTCTAAATTTCAACAGTGAAAAATGCATAACTGTATTCATAGGTTTGACTTTTTTAGTATCATAAATTCAGTTCACCCATGTTTTTATGAAATGCTAGACAAAATTTTGTCTAAAGTATGTCAAAATTTAAAATATTAAATAATCACATCAGTAATTTTTGAATTGTACTTCTGTTTTATTTCAATTTGAAAGGGTAAACTTTTTGGTCCGTTTTTTTTTTCCCCTTTTTAACTCTCATAATTCTGTGAAAAAATAATAAAATGAATACCAATTATAAACCAGTATGAAGTAGCAAAACTGACTGTGTGAATATGAACATATTGTATGTGTTTGAGAAACTCCAGTCTTTATTTTTTTAAGTACATTTTATAAACATTTAACGAATTTTTTTGTTTAACCAATCCCTCTCACACACTTTTCATTGTTTAAAAAAAATACAAAACAAATATGCTGTATATTCAGAAATAAATCATGTTTCATAAAAAAATATTTCTTACTTTCTACTTACAACCCACAGGCACAGAAATATTTAAGTAAATATTTCATTTCGTAGCAGCTTATTTTGTAAATATCATGTAAATGATTTAATTTCTAAATACAGTACCATTTGAAGCAGACTTTCTCATAACAGTATTGCCGACCATTTATTTCTAATTCAATTAGGTAGGGAAAGTGAGATAAGAAATTAATCTATTTTAGCAGTGTCAAAATATTGGGGAATTATGAATATTGTAAATGACTTTCATAAAACTATTGAAATAAATTATTTATGAAATATGTCACCTCTATAGTGTATCTAAAATGCTTGGTATGATATCTAAGGAAACTGTGTGTATTAGTGGGCCCAGTTAAGGAGAGTGGACCCACTAAAAATTAAAAAGAACAATGTCTGTCATTACTGTGACAAGGGGGTGGAGATTAGTTGCACCTATTGAGAGAAGTTTGGCAACCTTCATGGGATCCGAGCCATACACTTGCTTTATATATATACACAGATACTGATAAAATACAAATTGTTTATACATTGGTAGAGACTGGCAGTATGTAAACACATATGAGATGCACATTACTAAACCAAAGCATAGCAACCTTTGAATCTGGTGAGCTGATGTGAACTTGCTCTCTGCCAGCTTTGTTTTCAAACCTAAATTGTGCTTGTACTTTGGCTGACAGGCTGTTAGATAATCCAAAGACATTTTTTTATTTATTTTTCGTTTAAATTATTTTATTGTTGGTGCTGTATTTTATTTGTGATTTGACATTGACAATATTATTACAAAACTCTAAAGTTGAGAAACTCTTGATGTTTAATATTCACCTTGATGACTAATTTGAACTTGTGTTCTTACATAAATTTGTTTGTTACATGTTATTGTGAATATTTAAATTTTATATGACCATTAATTGTTATTTTACTATTATTTTTAATTTAAATATTATTAATTTGATTGTAACTTAAATTGTTAAATCTTGACATCTGTGGGCTGTGATGTCTATCATTTAGGGCCATTTTTAATCTCACTGGCGCCCTAGGCACTTCAAACAATTGCGCCCCTCATATCGGAGGGTCTGGATTACTAAATAGTAAACACAAATAATAGGTGGTCCAAAAACCCCAGCAGAGCATTTCTTTTTGAGTTCTTGATTTGCCAGTTTTGGTTCGGGAGGGAATTTCCCTTAACTGTCCTTCTTTCCGTTGGCTCTTGTCATTACTCTTCTTTTGTTTTTGTTGGAAAGTCGGAGAGTCTTTCTATTATCGACCACCTATGGACCCGCCGTGTCCCGGACTGGCAACCGGCAGCCGTAAGGAGTTTCATGGCCTAAACGCCTAAACATTCTTCTTCATATATAATCAGTTACCTTACGGCATCACGGACCACCCACCCACCCTTTTGTTAATTAATCAGAATATTGTTTGTACTTAAGTCATTGTATGACGATTTTCACTGTTTTCAACTTGTTCATGCTTCACATTTTTTGTTGATTTTTACCATCTGGTATCATCTTCCACTTTTAGACGTCCCCCTCTTCTTTTGACTTATTGTCAATGCACTTGAGCAACAAAGGTTTTATTCGAGCTTTGATCATTGCAAAATCATTAATGACATCTTCATAATCAAGTGCCAATGTAATATCATTTTAAGTGCAAAGCAAGATGAAACTGTTGAGTTTTTTCATTTTCCATTGTAGATCTCGTATCAGTCTTTACTCTCTTAAGGGCAGAAAAGCTTCTTTCAGCTGTACAATTTGTCACAGGAAGAGTAAGGTAAATTCTCAGCGCAACTTCTAAATTTGGGAAGGTACTTTCCAACTTGTTTTTCTTGATGTAAGTATAGATTCCTCTCGTTGTTGTTATTTTACCCTCTTCCATATACATTTTAAAATGTTGACATTCTTGCACAAAATGTTCTTCATCGATGTCTTTTGAGTAGGTTTGAGCCAGTTTTTCACCTCTTCTGTCACTTGTTGTGGTTCTTTTTCATGGAGATTTATGGAAATTTGAAATCTCGAGTTGAGAGCTTCGTAGCAATTCCTTCTTTTTTCTAACCGGGTTTTACAAGATTGTCAATGATGGGTAAGAACACTCCAATACGAAATCTCTCTCTGGGAGTCATTTTCTCAAAATCCAAATCTCTTACTTCATCTGAATTTTTTTTCCTTTTTTCAATATTTTCATAGCTGGTTTCGGGCACGTTATCTAGTTGTAATGCTCTTGCTTCACAATCATCAAAGTTGGTTCTTTTTTCACATAAATACAAAGATAAGGTATGTAACTCCTTAGTAGCAACAAGAAGATCAAGCTCTTCTTTCTGTAACATCTCACTGGTTTTGTCCATCCTTTTCAAGATGTCGTCCCAAATTACTGTTAACAAAGTTGTTTGAAAATTTCAAGTGTTTTACGGAATTCTTCAGCTGTGACTCGTGTGTCAGGTGTCTGTGTTTTGAATTAAATCATCAAGGGCTTTTCTGATTTCTTTGCGACTGGTCACTTGAGCTCTGAGAACGTCTCCCCTTGCAGACCATCTTGTTTCACTCATAGATTTCAACATGAGAAATCTCTGTTCAGTTTTCAGCATTTGTTCATTGCTTCTTTGCACGTGATCTCTCAACAATTCCCACCTAGGATTAGATGCCGCAAAAAAAGTGTAAAGTCCTTGTAAAAAAGAAAAGAAAACAGTAGCTTCAGTGCTGGCTTTTTCAGCAGCAAAACAACCAGCTAGGTTTAAGGAATGAGCTGCACATGGAACAAACTCAGCAAGGTAATTTTTGTCCCGTATTCTTGCTTGTAGACCAGAGTACACTTCCGACATGTTGGAGGCATTGACCTTGACAGTTTTGTATGTCTAGATCAAGTTCTCCAAGCAAGTTGAGAGCTGCTGTTTCCATTCCTTGGGCTTTATGGGAAATGCTTGGTAGCACTCGTACTAGTCGTTCAGTGGCACAGGCTTTGCTGGGCGAAACATATCGCAGTGCTACCGCCAACTGGTCGGTGTGAGAAACATCCGGTGTAGAGTCAATAATAGGCGAAAAGTAGCATGCTTGTTTTATTTCTTTTAAGATTTCTTGTAAGACTCTTTTGCTCATAATGTCCACTAATTCGCTACAAATGTCAGACGACAGATATGACGTACTACCTTTACCTTTGTTGCCATATTTAGTCAGATGATTGGCAAGAAATGGGTCAATCTTGCTTATGAGTTCAAGGCATCCTAAGAAAAGTCCGTTTGATGTTAAACCAAGTTTTTGGTCGTCGCCCCTGAATGGAAGGCCTCTAACCGACAAAAACTTTACAACAGCGACAACTCAAGTTAGTATATCTCGCCAGTATTCAACCTCTTTGTCATATTGACTTTGGGCTGCAATTGTGACTGAGGTGGTTTTTTTTTTCTTACCATAAAATGCATACATTTGCCCTATGGTCTTTGGACCTCTCATGTAGCAAAACTAGCGCAAAAGAGTTTTTCCAATCACTAAAGCAAGTTGATAAAGTTGAACCTGAACGTTTTACAATGCGAGTGTGTGACGACGGCCGATGGCTTGTTTATTTAATGCTTTTGTTTAAGTTTGTAAAGGGTTATTTATTTGTGTTCTATGTGTTTTACTTGATTACAAGAGTTTATTCATACGCTTGAAAATATTATTTTTAGTATTATTTTTATTGATGTTCGTAATAAATGTCCGAATAAAACTAATATCAATAATAAGAACAATTGATCAATATCCAATAACTTTTAAAGCAGAAAAGGGGGGAAAATAATTAACAAAATTGTATAAATACTTAAGTGTGTGTACCAAATGAAGTCTCTTTGGTTCTGTAAAAAATATGATAATTGATACTCACCTTTTAGAGAAGGCTGCAATATTGATGGCTTAATATTAATGGTTGATGTTTGTGTAGAAAGTGATTCCAGCAATTTGGAGAGTGTTGGTGAATCTAAAAATATATAATAATGTTGAGGACAATAATATACACAAAGATAAAATGAACAATATAGGCTTAACCAAAAATTACTGACAGAATATAGGAAGAGGTCTGAAGTGCTAATATCTGTTACAATAAAAGTATTTAAAAGTCAATTTAAATAATAATTAAAGTAAGTCTACAAAAGTAGAAGAATTAAATCAAACAATTGGGTGAACAACTGTCCAACAATAAGATAATTACAAAGATTCTTATGGTTTTACTATTTTATTTTTCAAATTTTCATAGTGCTTGGGAATCAGTTTTCTCTACTGGGTAACATTAATTAATTTAATGGCAAACTATTAGTTGAAGAAGAAAGAATAAGTTCATTCAAAATTAAAGAATCTTTTTGCAACAAACGCCAATAGGGTTTATGTAAAAAAAAAATCTTTCTAATGCAGTAGATCGGGTCGGAACATGTTATAAATTGAATTTGTCCAACAATGCTTTTCACCAAAACATTCGATTTAAGTAGCTGAGTCCTTCTTTTGTAACTTTTCTAATACTAATTCATGCAAAAGTGTCCACAGAAACAATCTTCTGGCCATGAACTGTAATAGTGAACATTTTCAGTTTAGTGATCTTAAATAGAATGGGGTATACGTTGGACTCAATGCAACAAACAGGAAACATATTTTGTTTTTTGAATAAAATCAATAAAGAATAAAGAAAATAATTAGTACAAAATGATCAGAGAAATTTATTATATGCATGTTAATAATTAAAACAAGTATAAATTTAGTTGTGAGAAAATTGCAACGTTAACGTTTTGAACACAAAGAACGAAAGCTGTTTTTAACTGAGGCAATTCAGGCCAAGCTTAACATTCAAAGGGAGAGTACGCTCAGAGGATAAATATGTTTTCCAAGACAATGTGGAAATATAGAAAGAAAGTGTTTTCTTGAGAAACTAAGAGTTGTTTTAAAAGTACTGTTACATAATAATGTGTGTTAGTTTCTATTGGCTAAAAAATAAACTTTTGAAAGTGAAAAGTCGTGATTATGTAATATGGTGCAATAGACAATGTGCATTACGTAAGCCGGAAAGCGCGTATAAAAAGAACAAATAACTGTGTTTTAAAGAAAAACTAAATAACTTGAATAGAATGTTTTGAACTAACGATGAAGTAAACAACTGTTATGTTCATAAAAAGTGAAATAGAAAACTTAAAAAGTTAATTTTAAAACGGCAGATGAGATTTCAGTGAAACGATGCCATTGCCATATGCCTTCTACCCGGAAAAGATGTGTTTTTAATGAAAAGTTTTATGTAACAAGTTCAACTTAATTTTTATGAGTGAATGCATGTCTGGCATAACATGCCTAAACTATTTCTATATAAACTAAGGAATATAATTAATTGAAACTTGTGATTTATTGTTGAATATTGTGTCTATCGAATCGTCTCATGTTTTTTGTAAAGAGAGATGATGTGTTATTGGAGTATAATTTTATAAATCCTTTATAAATAAATGTTTTGTTTTTTTTAATTTGATGTTTTTAACTTAAAAAAGAATTAAAGATTTATGAAAGTTAGTATGTTAGATAAAAAAAATTTAGCTTCTGAATACATAAAAATTTTAATTTAAAAATAGGTTGCAACCATAAACAATAACAATAATTAAAATTTTAATGAACGTAATTTTTTGATTAATTTAGTATGTAGGATGTTATATATAAAATTCTATCTTTACAGGTGATATTTGATTTGTATGAATTCTGATGTTATACTATGTTTATCAATAATAAAATGTACATTTCAGAAAAAAAGGATTCTGTACTTTATTTAATATTCTACATAGTACACTTTTTCAAAAGAACTTGCGACCTCAGAGATACTTTACACTTTCTTCAAGAGTAATCATAATTTTTATTTTTTGTAATAAAACATTACTGGCACCCAACGTTATCAAATAATCGTTACAAATAACCTCACTTATTAAAAAATTTAATTGATTCAGACCTCATTGTTGTTTCCTGGATAAACTACTGTATGTTTGCATTTTATTTGCAATGTTCAATACTGCGTAATAAATAACATTGGCCAGCGGCATGTGTTGCGTTCTATGTTATATGTTTTTGTCAAGTATATCACCACCTGAATTGTTTTGTTATAAAATGTTATGATATTTGGTTTGGATTTCTTGTTAGTTTTCTCATTGATACTGTCATCAAAATGATGGCTAGATAGCAATATGGTAAGGATGTTTCTCTTTTTTCCTTTGTTCGCTGACATTCTCTCTAAAGATGAACATGTTTGAATAGTCAGGTCTGTGTGTTACCTGTTTTAGTTTTTGAGGCAGCTGCTTACTGTTTTTTTATATTTTTTATAGTCCATACATAAGACCCTTCTTTTGCACTACCGCTAGTACTGCACTGAACCAATTATTGGGAACATCCCAATAACCAGTTATATTTCGACTGGTTTTATAAATAATCATAACCAGCCTCTTCACAAGGTCTGCAGATTTATTACTGGATTTGAATTTGTGGTTTTGAAAAATGTACAAATATACAACCTAAAAACATATTCAATTTCGAGTAGAGATGATGTATTGCTTGAATTTACTAATGAAGAATTCTAATTTTTTGTCGATAGTAACTTTTCTCAAGGTGAATAGTTTTGTTTACAGTTAGAAACAAAACTAATAAAGAGTTTTATTAGAGAAAACACTGCTACTATGTGTTCGATTTTTACTCTTTCATCTCTTGTGTATCAATCATCAAAGGTATGTGATAAAATCTAAACTTCCTCAAGTATATAATTAACTAAAACTTTTCAATTTTATCTCCAAGTTTTGTACCTCACAGATATTCAAGGTTCTGTTTGTTATTATGAACAGATCAAGCTAGATGTAGTAGGCCTATGAATGATTTTGTTTCAATCAAGTCTGTCCGATGTTCACAGGAAAATTTTCTTTGATTGATTTATATACTTATTACTGTAGGTTACTATTCAGCCTAACATTTCATAAGAAAAAAATATATATATTCAGGCTTCCAATAGAGTTTTAGTATCCTTTGCTTCACCAATTACTCCAGATAGACAAATTAAAAGGCCTTGGCGCCAGGTTCGTCTATTCGGATGTGAAATAGGTACTTTTCCCATCTTGTTTCTTTATTTTTTTCATAGTAGGCCAAATCTGTAGTAGTTATTTGGCAAGGCCAAATAACTGTTGCCTTGCCTATCTGGCCCTAATGGTTTGTTTCATCCCCTCCAACAAGAATAATAACTTCGTCATCACCTCAAACATTAGGCAAATTTCCTTCATATTGATCCATAATAATTAATTATTATTATTTCCTCATTGCTTTGTTCGCTTACAGAATCTTCCACTTATTCTTCAAAACGTTCCTCTGTGTCTATATTGAAATCGACTTCTCAACACATCTTGGTTCTTCCACAAGAAGTTGTTTGTAAATATACTTCAGTCTATTCAAATAAACCCATTTCCTCCTGACAATTTAACCCAAAAAAATTGTTCAATAACAAATGCTGTTTCTACTCAACACTACACTTATATTTTAACAACCACGTTTGTCAGATGCCTTAAACGTTTATCACAACGTATCTATGATATTCATAAAACTATTTCAAGCTCCAGAGTAGCATATATCAACAGAACAAGCCCTCAAACAATACTGAGTTGTAGTTGGGGATGGATTAGAAAGGTCTTGGGCCGGGTTGAGCCCCTCCCTCTCCCCAATCCTTCACTATGTTAAAATAGTCACAAATGGATTTGTTAGATCCCATACAACCAAAGGAAGGTTAAACATTCCGAAACCAGAGGTTTTTCTGCAATGGTTCTTTCGTTGTAAAAAACTATAACACTTTAAAGTCTTAAAAAATAAATTGCTATAGGTTACACTAAAACATAAAACATTCTGCCATTGTAAAAGCATCCATATCATTGTCTACTTCAGCTTCTATAGTTGTTCTGGTTTATACCATGGCAAATGATAGACATCACAGCCTACGGATATTAAGATATAATAATTTAAATTAAAATAAAATTAATAATAACAAAAATTACAATAATAGTAAAATAATAATAAAATGGTCTGATAAATTAAAAATGATAGGAATATTCACACTAACAATGTAACAAACAAATTTGTGTAAGAACACAAGTTTAAATTAATATTTGGTGAATATTAAACTTCAAATTCTCAACTTTAGAATTTTATAATAATATTGTCTATAATCATAAATTAAACACAGCACCAACAATAGAATTATTTAAACTAACAATACAAAAAAATAATAAATGTTGTCTTTGGATAATCTAACAGTCTCACAGTCCAAAGTACAAGTTCAAAGACTGTTTTATAATCCTTGAACGTCATTCCTTATCTGCTTTAGGCTTGAAAGCAAGATTGGCAGAGCAATCTCACATTAGCTTAAAAGATTCAAAGGTTACTATGTTTTGGTGTAGTAAGCACTTCTAGATGTGCTACGGTTCTGTAAAGTCAAATGATTCTGATATACGAAAAGATAATTGTATCTCATGTGTGTTTGAACAGAGAAACAAATAAACAATTTGTGTGTCTTTGAGCAAGTGTATAGCTGGGATCACACGAAGGTTGCCAAATTTCTCTCAACAGGTGCAACTTATCTCCACTCCCTTGCGAGGACTTGTCAGTAATGACAGATATTGATTTCTTTAATTTTTAGTGGGTCCATTTTAGATACACAATATAGATGAAACATTTTTTTAATAATTATTATTTCAATATTTTTATGAAAGTTATTTACAATATTTTGATACAGCTAAAATAGATTAATTTCTTATCTCAGATTTCCATTTCTAATGGTGATGTATCAGTTAAACTTTTTCGATTTGGAGTAGCTGATCATTATGCATAGGGAATTGACATATTTACACATTTTCCCTCTTTTTTAAAGCCCATAATCAGTGAGGTTAGGTATTACCAACTGAAAAATATTAATTTGCTTAAGTATCTTTTAATAGGAAAAATTGGGACAATCTTAATAATTTTGATGAAAATGGAATTATTTTTTGATACCTATTTTGTTTTTTATACCTATTGCTTGTCCTTTAAAAAAGAGTAATAAAGCTGTATAAACAAAGTCATTCGTAAAGTCTTATAAAGTAAAGGGATTATTAAAGATAATAAAACACAATTATTTATTTTGTATATCCACTTATAATTAGTCTAGCCGACCAATGGTTTCGCCTGTTAAGGCATTGACGAAGCTGTATTACAGACTGAAGAAAAAAGACAAAAACAGAAAACCTTAAAACTAGAGGGTGGGAGTTAGGATACAATGAATGGAAGGTTGGGGAAATACCCGGCCTGGGCAATGACCATAGGAACAATACATATTGGGAAAACCAGTTGATTGTTCTAAGTACAAATAACTTTTAAAGGTTTTACTAATGGAGAGTTATACAAATCTAACTGGTCATTTAAAACTAAATTAGGGTTACAGTATCTTATTCTTTTAATTTCTAAGCTCTCCAAAGCATTCAATTTCCTACCTTTATTATCAAAATGTAATATTTTAAAATCTACACTCGAATTAAAATCAGACACTTGATGTATTCTTAAATGATTTGAAAAACTGGAATCTTCATATCCTAATACAGTTCTGTAATATCCTAAAGACTATTCAGTCTGTAATACAGCCTCGTCAATGCCTTAACAGGCGAAACCATTGGTCGGCTAGACTAATTATAAGTGGATATACAAAATAAATAATTGTGTTTTATTATCTTTAAACATGGAATTCCACCAAGAACCATCGGTCTCAACAGTAATGAAAATTAAAGGGATTATTGTTTCCATAGAAAAATTGAAATTGTATCATGAGATGTAATGTATAAATCTACTAACAGTATACACAGTACTAACAGTAGTGAAGAATTAAAAGAATTTTACTGATAGTATAAACAGATCTGCAAACACATTTGAAGTTTCTAAAAATATCAGTTGCTCTGATAACATGAACAAAACTTCATGGAAAATAATTAATGAATTTAAAACTAAAAATTGTAACACAGGGAATGTTAATTTGAAAATTGAGGGAATCACTGTCTTCATGGCTTATCAAACAGTGTTATCATGTTCTCATCAAATCTCTAATATATTTTAGTAAATTTTTCCTTTTCTGAAGGTAAATTTCCTTCACTTAAATCCTTCAAGGTCCTTCCTTTATTCCAAAAGAGGGATAAGGAAAATAGAAATAACTATAGACATAATCTTTAAAAAATTTAGTATTTAGTCAAGTTTTTGAAAAACTGTATTTAGTCAGACTTATAATATGGCTTTCTACAGTGGATGCCACTGTAGATCTAATGGAGTTTGTAGTGGAAGTACTTTTCTAGACCTTTCAAAAGTATTTGACTCTGTGGGCTTGAATTTATTCTTAAATAAATGTTAGAGGCTTGATCTGAGAGAGTTACTGTTGATGTGGTTTAAGTCTTTCATAATTAGTAGAATACATCAGGTTACTGTTGTATTTAAAGTCTGTATAACCCTGCAGATTTATGACACAGTGAACCCAGTCATAAATAAGTTTACGGGTAGACCCATAGAGGCTGCTTTATTCCATACAGTATATTTTTTGTTTATCTTAAATTGTTTATCTTTGTTTATGTTTAGGATTTAGAAGTAATATTGTTTTGGTTTTTCTTTCCTGTTGTGTATTTTAATTTAAAGTAATGTATTATTATGTCATATGTCATATGTCAATTTATTTGTTTTGTTTTAGTTTGTTGTTAAGGAAAGCTTTATTTCTTATCTTAATGTCTTTTTCTGAATCTAAATCATGTTTTGTTTATTTAAATGTAATAAAAGGATTGGAAAATAAAAAATAAAAAAAATAAAAAATAAAATAAAATAAAAAAAAGTATCAGTGCTTGGTCCAATTTTATTTTTAATATATATATAAATGATCTGTTATCAACTATTTGTGTGGATACATTAATCCAATTTGTTCGTGATGTAACATTAACCTCCAAAGAAAACTCATTGAAAATTCTTAAGTAAAAAGCATTCTTAGCAAAATTATTTCTTTTTTATTTCTAACATCATATTTACTATCACCAGTACTTCATCAACATATTTCAAACAGTCATAATTTGTTTTAAATATAAGATATTATACATTTTTCTTTTTAATGCTAATTACAAACTTAACATTGCTGATAGTAGATTTCCCACACCAAAACCACAAAGTGGGGAATCCACAAGTGAAAAGAGATGCAGGTAGAGTGTGACTATATATGAGTTCTGGCTCTACAAAATGTAGCTACATCATAGCCTCCCTTACATCCTTGGGTCAGCAAGATGTATTTGCATGTTGTAGAGATGCTGGTCAATAAACTCCATCTTGCCATCTTTAGGACCAGATCTGAGATATTACTCTTTACACAAGAGACACAGAACTGCACAGTAAATGCACCCTTGTGATCAGGTTTGCCGTTTTATTACCTGGTATTCCATAATGACTTGAGCACTCAATGAATTCATTTATCTTTTCCATTCAGTTATGGTGTTGCGTTTGATATATTTGAAGGTCAATAAGCACAATTTGGTAGGATCATCACCAGAAAGAGTCTGTAAGAATAGTATTATCATGCATTCTTTAAGCCTATATAGCCAATCAAGAAAGAAGTTAATTTTCTCCTTACAGGAAATAATATTGTTGTAATTAACAAAGAAAAATTTGATGAGAGTAATTTCACCCTTTCCCAAAATTAATTTGCTGACTGCTTACGACCTGTAAATATTCATTACTAAGTAAAATTTGATAGAATTTATTTTAGTGTAGAAACTGAGTTCTTATTGGAACTGACTTCACATTGATTTTTGTAGGAAACATTTTAGTTTTAAAATGAAGAACTTTACATAATGGCCGAATCAGCAAGAAATAAACAATCTCAAAAGCACTTAAGAAACTGAATCCCAAGAAAAGACTTAGTAGACCTCCACATTTTCCTGAAACAATAACTATCTATGTTATACAATTATTATTGTTACATGTAATTTTTTTTAAAATAGGATTAAAATTATATGTCTAATTTGATAAAACACATCCCTCTCTGTCTGTACTCTTATAACTTAAGAACAGCTGTTTTAATTTGCATTCAGTTTTATTTTTTGTATAGGTATATTTTATCTGGTTAGGTTTTGTATATGTCATGTTTAAAACTGTATATTTTAATTAAATGAAATTAAAATTGAGGTTAAAGTTTAATATGACATACATCCTTATTACGTTTAGATTTTGTATGGATAGGAGACATAGGCTAAATTTGGTGGTCCTTAGTATTAAATAGTAGTCTACACAAATAGAAAAAAACACCTCTATTAAGTTAGCCCCCCCACCAGCGCTAAAAAAGTTTTAACCATAATTAAAATTAGGTGCTAATTAGGTGCCGAAGTCCGAAATTAGGTGCTCAAACCGTTTGGCAGAAAATTAAATATATAATGGGTGGGGCTGACTTAACATAAGCTGGACCCCCCCATATAAAAATAATACAATTAGAAAAAAAACAAATGTGTAATAATTAAGTGCTAATTAGGTGCTCTCAGAAACCGTTAAGATATATACAGAATAATTTTTTTTTTTTATATACAAATTTACTCTTGTACGGCGATAGGCGCGACCGAACTTTAGGTCCGAAATCCTGCCAAACGGAACGAGCACCTAATTCGATGTTTAGATATCTTAACATAATATTAATCAAGGAATATTTTGACATCAATAACTCTCGAGCACCTAATTTTTTTATAGCACTTTACTCTTGTACGGCGATAGGCGCGACCGACGTTTAAGTCCGAAATCCTTCCAAACGGAACGAGCACCTAATTCGACGTTTAGATATCTTAACATAATATTAATCAAGGAATATTTTGACACCAATAACTATCGAGCACCTAATTTTTTTATAGCACTTTACTAGCCAAATATTCTTACAGTATAAAAAAAAATGTAAGAATTACATCTTATTTATGTATTTTTAAAAATACATAAATAATAAGTATAAAATTAGTATAATAATATAGTAGCAAATAGTATAAGTATAAAATAATAAGTATAAATATGCACAATAAATAATAGAAATTATATACATTACAATACAACATAGTGCTCATTCCATATGGCATGATATAATTAGATTAAACAGCAATCAGATTAGCGCTCAGTCGCGTCTACCTTTAAAAAAATTAGGTGCTCGAGAGTTATTGGTGTCAAAATATTCCTTGATTAATATTATGTTAAGATATCTAAACGTCGAATTAAGTGCTCGTTCCGTTTGGCAGGATTTCGGACTTAAACGTCAGTCACGCCTACCGCCGTACTAGAGTAAAGTGCTATAAAAAAATTAGGTGCTCGAGAGTTATTGGTGTCAAAATATTCCTTGATTAATATTATGTTAGGATATCTAAACGTCGAATTAGGTGCTCGTTCCGTTTGGCAGGATTTCGGACTTAAACGTCGGTCGCGCCTACCACCGTACTAGAGTAAAGTGCTATAAAAAAATTAGGTGCTCGAGAGTTATTGGTGTCAAAATATTCCTTGATTAATATTATGTTAAGATATCTAAACGTTGAATTAGGTGCTCGTTCCGTTTGGCAGGATTTCGGACTTAAACGTCGGTCGCGTCTACCGCCGTACTAGAGTAAAGTGCTATAAAAAAATTAGGTGCTACAGAGTTATTGGTGTCAAAATATTCCTTGATTAATATTATGTTAAGATATCTAAACGTCGAATTAAGTGCTCGTTCCGTTTGGCAGGATTTCGGACTTAAACGTCAGTCACGCCTACCGCCGTACTAGAGTAAAGTGCTATAAAAAAATTAGGTGCTCGAGAGTTATTGGTGTCAAAATATTCCTTGATTAATATTATGTTAGGATATCTAAACGTCGAATTAGGTGCTCGTTCCGTTTGGCAGGATTTCGGACTTAAACGTCGGTCGCGCCTACCGCCGTACTAGAGTAAAGTGCTATAAAAAAATTAGGTGCTCGAGAGTTATTGGTGTCAAAATATTCCTTGATTAATATTATGTTAAGATATCTAAACGTCGAATTAGGTGCTCGTTCCGTTTGGCAGGATTTCGGACTTAAACGTCAGTCACGCCTACCGCCGTACTAGAGTAAAGTGCTATAAAAAAATTAGGTGCTTGAGAGTTATTGATGTCAAAATATTCCTTGATTAATATTATGTTAAGATATCTAAACGTCGAATTAGGTGCTCGTTCCGTTTGGCAGGATTTCGGACTTAAACGTCGGTCGCGCCTACCGCCGTACAAGAGTAAAGTGCTATAAAAAAATTAGGTGCTCGAGAGTTATTGGTGTCAAAATATTCCTTGATTAATAATATGTTAAGATATCTAAACGTCGAATTAGGTGCTCGTTCCGTTTGGCATGATTTCGGACTTAAACGTCGGTCGCGCCTATCGCCGTACAAGAGTAAAGTGCTATATAAATATTAGGTGCTCGAGAGTTATTGATGTCAAAATATTCCTTGATTAATATTATGTTAAGATATCTAAACGTCGAATTAGGTGCTCGTTCCGTTTGGCAGTATTTCGGACTTAAACGTCGGTCGCGCCTACCGCCGTACTAGAGCAAAGTGCTATAAAAAAATTAGGTGCTCGAGAGTTATTGGTGTCAAAATATTCCTTGATTAATATTATGTTAAGATATCTAAACGTCGAATTAGGTGCTTGTTCCGTTTGGCAGGATTTCGGACTTAAACGTCGGTCGCGCCTATCGCCGTACAAGAGTAAAGTGCTATATAAAAATTAGGTGCTTGAGAGTTATTGATGTCAAAATATTCCTTGATTAATATTATGTTAAGATATCTAAACGTCGAATTAGGTGCTCGTTCCGTTTGGCAGGATTTCGGACTTAAACGTCGGTCGCGCCTACCGCCGTACTAGAGTAAAGTGCTATAAAAAAATTAGGTGCTACAGAGTTATTGGTGTCAAAATATTCCTTGATTAATATTATGTTAAGATATCTAAACGTCGAATTAAGTGCTCGTTCCGTTTGGCAGGATTTCGGACTTAAACGTCAGTCACGCCTACCGCCGTACTAGAGTAAAGTGCTATAAAAAAATTAGGTGCTCGAGAGTTATTGGTGTCAAAATATTCCTTGATTAATATTATGTTAAGATATCTAAACGTCGAATTAGGTGATCGTTCCGTTTGCCAGGATTTCGGACTTAAACGTCGGTCGCGCGTACCGCCGTACTAGAGTAAAGTGCTATAAAAAAATTAGGTGCTTGAGAGTTATTGATGTCAAAATATTCCTTGATTAATATTATGTTAAGATATCTAAACGTCGAATTAGGTGCTCGTTCCGTTTGGCAGGATTTCGGACTTAAACGTCGGTCGCGCCTACCGCCGTACAAGAGTAAAGTGCTATAAAAAAATTAGGTGCTCGAGAGTTATTGGTGTCAAATTATTCCTTGATTATTATTATGTTAGGATATCAAACGTCGAATTAGGTGCTCGTTCCGTTTGGCAGTATTTCGGACTTAAACGTCGGTCGCGCCTACCGCCGTACTAGAGTAAAGTGCTATAAAAAAATTAGGTGCTCGAGAGTTATTGGTGTCAAAATATTCCTTGATTAATATTATGTTAAGATATCTAAACGTCGAATTAGGTGCTCGTTCCGTTTGGCATGATTTCGGACTTAAACGTCGGTCGCGCCTATCGCCGTACAAGAGTAAAGTGCTATATAAATATTAGGTGCTCGAGAGTTATTGATGTCAAAATATTCCTTGATTAATATTATGTTAAGATATCTAAACGTCGAATTAGGTGCTCGTTCCGTTTGGCAGTATTTCGGACTTAAACGTCGGTCGCGCCTACCGCCGTACTAGAGCAAAGTGCTATAAAAAAATTAGGTGCTCGAGAGTTATTGGTGTCAAAATATTCCTTGATTAATATTATGTTAAGATATCTAAACGTCGAATTAGGTGCTTGTTCCGTTTGGCAGGATTTCGGACTTAAACGTCGGTCGCGCCTATCGCCGTACAAGAGTAAAGTGCTATATAAAAATTAGGTGCTTGAGAGTTATTGATGTCAAAATATTCCTTGATTAATATTATGTTAAGATATCTAAACGTCGAATTAGGTGCTCGTTCCGTTTGGCAGGATTTCGGACTTAAACGTCGGTCGCGCCTACCGCCGTACTAGAGTAAAGTGCTATAAAAAAATTAGGTGCCCGAGAGTTATTGGTGTCAAAATATTCCTTGATTAATATTATGTTTAGATATCTAAACGTCGAATTAGGTGCTCGTTCCGTTTGGCAGGATTTCGGACTTAAATTTCGGTCGCGCCTATCGCCGTACAAGAGTAAATTTGTATTAAAAAAATATTTATTCTGTATATATCTTAACGGTTTCTGAGAGCACCTAATTAGCACCTAATTATTACACATTTGTTTTTTTTCTAATTGTATTATTTTTATATGGGGGGGTTCAGCTTATGTTAAGTCAGCCCCCCCATTATATATTTAATTTTCTGCCAAACGGTTTGAGCACCTAATTTCAGACTTCGGCACCTAATTAGCACCTAATTTTAATTATGGTTAAAACTTATTTAGCGCTGGTGGGGGGGCTAACTTAATAGAGGTGAAAAAAACATATAATACAATGCTAAAGTTCTGAAATATTTTGTAAACCGTGTTCATTTTCTTTTCGTAATCAGTAGAGAGTATAAAAAAAGACTAAATTATTGTTGTAAATTGTGTGTACAAAATATTTCAGAACCTTACTGTTTTATTGTGTTTTTCTACTTGAGTAGGCCTACTACTTAGATATACCAAGGACCACTTTCCAAGGTAAGCAGTGTCTCCTATCCTTACAAAATCTAAACATATAATGAAAGTTTCCAAGTTATAACAATTTTTGTCTGAAAGGGTAATATGAAAACCAAAATTGTTATATATATATATATATATATATATATAATAACAATTATATATATATATAATTATATAAAATATATATTACACATTTTTCTAAAATTTTTAGTGACAACAAATATTTTTACAGTGACAAATATGATATATGAATTGAGTGCTAGTTTGAAATGATATTTTGTTTAAATCAATGCCAAAATTTAAAATAAATTTTACACATTTTCTTAAATTTTTCTGCTACTAATATATTTTTTCAGTGAAAAAGGTGGTATATGATTTGAATGCTAAGTAGAACTAAATTTTTCTTATTTAAAATTGGTGCAATAGTTACCATAAGGTAAGAGCAAGTCTTGACTGCTAATAGATCATTATTATTTTTTAAATAATAGCTCAATTGTACATTTTACCTACTATTTTACAAATGATATCTTTAATTTTCATTACTGTTGAGACCGATGGTTCTTGGTGGAATTCCATGTTTAAAGATAATAAAACACATTTTTTTTTATTTTGTAATATCCACTTTTTATTAGTCTAGCCGACCAATGGTTTCGCCTGGTAAGGCTCCACCAAGAACCATCGGTCTCAACAGTAATGAAAATTAAAGAAGCAAGTACAGCACGTTTGACAGTTTTGTTTAAGAGACTAAGAAAAAAGAAAGCTTTAGCATCTCAACATATATGGTTTAACAGTCAGTGTATTAAAAATAATATAGTACCGAAAAATGATATCTTTATTTCATGATATTTTGTACCATTTTTGAGGATACTTTGAACCACCCTTTTTTGGAGCAAAGTATCCTGAGTTTAATTTATATAAGTTATTTAGCATTTTACAGCATATATTTTTTATTTCCAGCCATCCCATAAGTATACAAGAAGGGCATTATGTCCAGGCGTTATACTGTGTCTCAAGGAGTGGTTAGCTAGCATAAGAATTGGGGAATTAACACAATGCAAATCAGCCATTAAATTTAACATTCCTAGAAAGACAATTATTGTAAATAAATTGAAAAACTATTCATGTAATAAGCCTGTACAGCCTCCAATATTCACTGACAAAGAAGAAACAAAGTGCATGTGTAATTAGTCTTAGTGAATTTGGTTTTCTTATAGACAAGTTTGATTTAAGAATGGTTGTGAAATCTTATCTGTCTCAGACTGGAAGGATTGTAAGATAGTTTAAGAATAATATTCCAGGCCATGAATGGTTATTATCTTTTATGAAGCACCAATACGAGTTACAGTTGATAAGATAGGATTATGTGAGTAGATAGATAATTTAAGAAAGTTGTAAAGGATTTTCGTGCTGAAAATATATATTGATCTAATCCAGGGCCTAAGAAAATTAAAACCAATAAGGGAATAAAATATCCTGAATGAATAATGAATTTGTCTAAATCCAGCATACCAATAATGATCGCTGCTATTGAAGCAGGGGACATTATACCTCCTTATGTGGTTTACCATCACATTCATAGACTGAAAATGGACCTAATAATTGTAGATATACTAACATCCTAAGTGGATGGTTTGATGCTACTAAATTTAGCAACAGGTTTGGGGCCATTTTAGTGCCTAGACTTAAAACTCATTTGTCAAGTCATATGTTGAAACTTTGTAAAGTCAATAACATATCATTTGTGTGTTTACCGCCAAATTGCATGAATTTACCACAACCCTTGGATGTTGCATTTTTCAGCCTCATGTTTGGTACAAAATTTTAAAAGAGTGGAAAGAAAGTGAATGGTGTACAACTATTAAAAATCAACATTTTCCATTGCTATTCAAGAAATTACAAGACGATCTTGAATTAACTAACTACTAAAGTCAATTTGATTCACTGTTTAAAAAATATAGAATTTTCCCTACAGATGTTACTCCTCTTTTAGAACAATTATCAAGTGTCAAAATTGATGTTGCAGAAGAAATAAAACCATCATTCAAATTTATATAATTTTACAAAAATAACAACTATAGTACAGACAGTAACTAAATAAAATGACAGACATACCTATAAATGATACCAGTGTGTAGCGAAGTTTTCTTTTGTTTCCTAAAAATCTGTTCATCTTATAGTGTATTTTGACTGTAGTTACCTGATCTCTATAACATAAAATCAAACAAGTTGTCAGTTTATATTCACACTTTAGTGATTTTATTGTATTTATATGAGTACAGTATGTTTGTGTGATGTATTTGAAAATGGTTTTGTCAGGATATAAATTTCCAAGCTCAAGCTAATAGTCTTCAGTAGAATAACAAAACAAGAATTTAATTATCGAATTGATTTAATGAAGCTAAAAATTACATCTTTTGTAAAGTCCCATAATCAAAAAAATATTGTATTTTACTTTTCTTGTATTATAAATATTTTTGATAATGAAATTATTTCAAAATGTGTATATTATACAGAAAAAGAAAGATGAAGAAAATATTAAAATGAAGCCAGAAATGACAGAAGATTGTACTTATTAAATTTTGTAAGTCCTAGCAGAAACACAATTGTTTATAAGCATTTATGGAAAGGAAATTTCTTTGATTCTGATCTAGTACCTGTAGATATAAGGCACTTTTTAAAGGTGCATAGTTTTAAAAAGTGTTTTACATTATACAAACTGAAATGGACTTATTAATCCCTTGACCCTCAGGATGTATGTATAGTATCTCATAAGATCTCGAAATGTCTAGTGGTGTGCTTTATAAGACCATTTGTTAGATTTAAGAGGAAAAGCAATAGAGTGAGTTTAAAGGGTAATGTCTTTAGTTATTTTTGTTGACATGTTGTATAGTGTGTGTTATCGGTTTTATTTTGTATTGTAAATTTTGTGTTTTTTAAATATTCCTTTTTATTAATTTTTTATATTTGTATTTTGTGTCTATATCATTTATATATTGATTTCTCTAATGTATACCTAGGTTAATATATACATTGAATTTCTTTAATTAAAATAACAATCACTTAGGTATGAAGTGAGAGGTCATGATGAAAGTTTTGTGCTCGAAAGTTAAAAGTGAAGCAGTAATTCTGTATTGCGAAAAATTTTGGTTAAAGAGCCCAAGGAGTAGAATGTTGATAGTTGGACGTACATTTCTAACCTCTTTTTGACAAAGGGTTCACCAAATAACTGGTTTTTTTATAATTTTTTTTTTTAAACAAATTAAATATCCATCCAGCTATTATATTGGCAGATATGCAGTCTATGGAACTGTTTCTAACTTTACTTCAGAAATGTCAACAAATATTTTTGTGGTGAACTAAATGCCCTTACTAACAAGTATTTTGAAAACATAGACTACACTAAAATGAAAGTGCATGGTTTAAAGTAGTGGCCTATAAATAGTTGCAGAATATATATATATGTTATTTCTTATATTTTCGTCGTAGGGATAACATTGCCAAAAATGAGTGAAATATGGATCCAACAACATTTTATGAAGTGGACTATAAGTCTTCAACTCCAAAATTGATTTTAAGTGATTCAGGATATTGTAAAATGATTACAATTAGAACAACCTAGTTAAACTGTTAAATGTTTTCTATATTGTGCCATATATTTTGCCACTTATTGTAAATGCAGGAGAAGATTTAACCATAAACAAACTTTTAATGTTACGGAAAGTTATAACAAAATATAGTTGATTTTGATTTGTGTAAAACATTTTTGTTTGTGTCCAAGGTTGTAGGTGTGTTTGAAGCATGACACTTGTATCACTGCCAAATCAAGGCAGAACAGTGCAGAATCAATGTAATTAGTGAATAATTTCAAAAATTTTAAATTTTATAAAAAACAAAAATGAACTGTTATAAAAAATTCAGCGTTAAAGAGATTTATATATACTAACATTTAAATACAGTGTGTCCTATGAAGAGGTTTCAATCTTTAATTTGCTGTAGATATTTTATTTACCAACCAATTTGGCTGAAAATTTGCACAGGCTAATAAAGTATAGCATAAAAATATCAACCAATATTGTCACTTAATTACAAAATATGTAATATCAAATATAAAAATCCATTCTTCAATAATTTGTGTTAAATTATTTTACAGCAAACCAACTTATATATATTTACAAATTATGATAGAGCATTTTTTTAATAATGAGTGATCAATTCCAAAATAAATTCATAGTTGTAAGTAGTAATAAAACAAATAGAAAATAACAAAATATGAGCAAAGTTTTAATCAAACTGAAAACCACCCTCAACTATAATCTGATAGCATTTCTTTAGAAATGAAAGGAAAAAAGTCTTAAGATTTCTCCTTGTTTCACCTACATCTCTATTAATGTAGTGCGCTTGAACATATTCCTTCAAATTGCCCCATAAAATATGTGGTAATACATGATTCTTTAACATTTAAGAAATCTGCGACCAAATCATAGAATTGTTGGAAATGTCATAAATAAAAAAACACCATGAGCAGTCACAGTTGTCTCAATTGTGATCCCATTTGATTTATGTTTTTTCCTGTTCCATTAACCCTTTTAGTGCTTATGTCCAATTTTTTGATTGTTGCATAAAATACCATATGACTTATTAGAACACAGCCAAAAGATTGTTTAAGTATAAAACAAAAATTAGTTCTAATATTTTTGTATCAGATAGAGCAGCAAAATATATTCATTCCTAAAACATGTTATTTAGTACTTCTAATTTATTGTGAGTTTGATATAAACTGAAATATCTAAAGAAATAATGTGTAAATGACTTAACAGCATTATTAAAAATAGTTTAACCTTTTTATTTATCAACAAATAAATTCAAAATTTGAGATTTCATGAAGCGTGCACAAAAACTATTTAATTTGTGGAATACATATTGTAATTATTATTTCTAACAGGGTTTTTGAATTTATTTTATTTATTTTGTTTCGTTAAGAAAAAAGAAAAGAAGTTAATTAAGTTAAATGCACAGCTAATAAGGCGCCAGATGATTTCTCATCAATTTAGAAAAATGAAGTTAAATTATTAAAGTATCTCAGAGTCTAAGTTCTTTTCAAGAGGTGCTTGGCACTAAGTGAGTCAAGAAAGATTCTAAGTCTTGTGTTGCTGAAATTGTACATAAAGTGTTTATTAATTCATAAAATCATGTTACAAATAACAAAAAGAATCATAGATAATAATTAATATCTTATTGTCTAATGCTGATAAAAAAAATCTTTTATTTAAATTCTTTCTTTTATTTTAAATCAAAGTTAAGCTTTATATATTTCATATCTTTCTTTTTAAATGTTGCAACAAAATGTTTAATCATAAAAAAAGATAACGTTTCAGATCTCTGAAGGAGATTTAATTATGTAAATAAAAATAAAATTTATTTATTTTGAAACTATCTCAAAAGAATTTAAAACGAACAAACAAATATAAAAAGTAATTTAGACATAATACAGATCTTTAACATAGTAAATAGCTTAGGGTGTCTATACCACAACACCTATTATAAAAAATAAATGTCTGTAGTGATGAGCTCTGACGTCCAGTAACTCGGAGATAGTCTGCAATCGCTGCTTTCACTAACCTCATGGCTCGTACAGATGCACAATTCTCTAAGAGTCTTTTCTTAAAATGATTCAAAGAAATGTTCATAGTTTTTTTAAATAGTTCTATTTTAACAAGAAAATTTCACCACGCGGAACACGATCTCTTTCTAAATCACGTCTAGAACGAATAGTCTCTCCTAACTAGCCCGTCAGATTTAGTTATGTTGATAATTCTTTGTCCTTTTATTATTAATCTCTAAACACGAATGTTCATTTAAAATATTTGTATCTGTTGTCCTATTATCAAACAAATATATCAATTGTCACATTCTTTTGTCTCACTGAGTTTACATTTTTTATTAATATTACATTGTTCACAAAGATACTAATCAAAGTACGTCTGTCTACTATTATATACATTGATTTCTAGTCTTTTACCAACACAAATTATCACTTAAAACACTCCTTACAACTCTTTTAATATTTTGCACTACATTATCAAAAACTTCTTTAGACAAATTTTTTTTACAGGTCTGACTCCGTCAGATCACATCTCAAGACTGGCTAAACCACATGTCCTGCCTTCTCTAGCCTCACCTAAGCGTTCCCCTAACAATTCACTGACACAACAAAATATCATTAATTATGTTCATTAACACTTTTACATCATTTTCCATTAAAACATTTACTATAAATTCATACTAAAACTATTTATTATACAAAATTATTTTCTTGGATGTCTTTTGTTAACAGTTTACAGCTTCTTTAGTTAAATTTACAACACTCACGTACGCTAAGAACCAATCAGAATCTCTGACCTACATTTTCTAGATCCAATCACGTCGCTTCTTTTAACTCAATTCTCTTACTATATTACAATATAATAATATTTTCCCTTTCATTTGAAAATGTCATAAGTTAAGTTTTTGTATGAAAAGAAGCAGGTTAGGCTGAATCTTTCATCTTTCCTCATGTAGTCTTGGGTTAGATCCCTCTCTTTCATCTTTCCTAGCAGGTCTGTCATTCAACTTGTTTTTCTCTGACCATGACTCTATTAGAACATTTAATGGCCAGGTGTCTCTATTTCATGCTCTTTTAATGTGAGATTTAAAACTAGTTAGATAAAACTATTAGTTTTCAGGAAAACTAACTCATTAGGTTTAGATGAAACTAGCTTAAAAATCTGTTAGCACTATAAACAATATATTAATTAAGAAAAATGTTATTACTCACGGTTTGACATTCTCTGTTGACCATGGAGGATTAAACCCCTCTATGTGTAAAAAATCAGAATAATATTTTTCAAACTGGAATGATATTTGTGAACAAGGACGTAAACAATCACAACTGAGGGCCTCCTCACTCAAATCTTTCAATTGTGATTTTGCTTTCATCACCTCCATAGTGTGTTCTACTGTAAATAATTGTATTTATTTTATTGTAATTACTAGAAAACATATTAATAATATATTGTGAATGGCAGATCATGAATGTAATTTTGTAAATGCAACAAATTGTTAACTCAAAAATTAGAAACAGTAACTTATAAAAAAAAGATGTACCAAACAATCTATAATTTAATTCATAAAAATTTTCTGCATACTGACAAATAAAATGAAACTTGGTCATTAAACTCGAGTTCAAATAATTAATACCATATTCATTTATCATAACAATACCATACTGAATTTACCCTTCCAAACTAATTATCAGGTAAATTACTATTTTTGAGGGCTACTTCTCAGTTAGGATTTATTTGTTCCTACAACTTTTTAGTACATGGTTGGCCAAGCTTTGTTCTGGTCAAATGTGATAAACTTTTAGCTATATTTATTTCTTATCTCAAAATTCCCACTCTACACACCATAATCAAGTATTTATATTTCTGTAAACAATGTCATAAAATGTAATATTATCAAACTGTACTTTGGGAGGTAAATAGTAAAATTAAAAGTAAAACAGTTATATGATAATTGTTAGTATTCTGTTAATTTCAATAGCAAGGCACAATAATCAATATCATACAAAACATATAAATGGCAACATTAAAACAAATAAATTTCTTAAATAATAATTTGTGTATCTTATTTACTTGCATACCTATTCTTTTAGGTAATGTGGTTGAAATCATCAAATAAACAGTAATGGGTTAAATTTTTGTATTTTTGCTGTTAACATTATATTAATTTTTTATAATGTAAGCTTTTTCTTTGAAAAGAATGATTTGAAACACTAAATTAATAATTAAAAATTATTTAACAAATATAGTAATAAAAAGGTATAAACATACTACTGGCTCTTATGGCCATCCCTGTAAACTCATCTTTGGCTTTATTGTTATACTGTATTTCTTTTCTCGGAGATACAAATTGTTTTGTTTGTTCATGTGTATAGGTCTACAATGTTTTATGAGAATGTAACCCATTACAACAACCTACCGAGAGTAGTGAGAGAAGGAAAATTATTGGAGGACATACAATACACATTTCAAGCATATAGCCTTGCAGCAACCTGAGTTTTTATAAATTGGTTAATGTGTGTGTGGATCTTTAAGAGAGTTTGAGTTCGGGAAGGAAATTTGGGTGTGTGTGGGGGGGATTAAGCTGAAGAAAGCCTCAACTACTCAAATACTACAACTCAGCCAGACAGCCCCATGAGCGATTAAAACTATGTTCTTAAATGTAATATGTATAAACTAAATTATCTATGAATAACATTAAGGGAATGACTCTATTTAAAACTTGTGGTCTAGGAAACAGTATTAGGCCAAACTGGCCATTAACTACTTATCACATATTTAATTTGATACGAAAATTGGAGACGCACTACGGAAAACCCTGGCCGTCTGCCCATCCCAAAAGGGGCTAATTAGCTATTATTTGGTAGGTGAACAGTTTGGGGGGGTACCTGAAATATCGGTTATCCTGTACACTAGAAGACATGCACTTCCTTGAACATATCGGGTTCTTTCTTGCAGCTGGTGCACAACTCATTCTCTAACCTTGATGGGTGATAAGGATTTTCATCACCAAGGGAGAGGGTAAACTGTTTTGATGCAAAATAATTCCCCTGCAATTTAACATTTAGGCAACCTGCTAGTAGAGCTGTGAGAATGAAAGTATCGCCGGGAAAAAGGAAAGGTGGTGAAAGGAGTTCACCACAAGCCATTGAAAATAATGAGGAATATGTACAATGATTAGAGGATCTACAATAGCGTGTGTCACACCGTATAACCAACGAAAATAACAAGCTATGATTAGAGAATCTATGACAGCGTGTATCACAATGTATAGTCAGTAAAAGTAACGAGCAACATGTGCAATGATTAGAAGATCTACAACATGCTTGCATCACACAGAGCAATAATAACGAGCAATGTAAAAAACAAATAGGGGATCTACAACAATGTACATTTCTGTGGTTAGTCAAAGAAAATAATGATCAACAGGAACTGTGGTAATAAGAACAAAGACTTCGTATCGCTAGACATCGTAAAGCTTCTACAGAAATTGCTTACCAACTTACAAATGAGCTGTTAATCCTGATGTGTAGTACCAACCTTGGGACCTTTCAACGCTGAATGTATCCACTGCAGCCCTTTGTATTTTCCAGAAAAACATTTTACAAACCACATAGCTAATAATTCTTTTAGAAACTGTTGTTTACATGGCCGAATTAAACTGAAACTGCCACAATTTTCTAATGAATTAGTGAGGCTTTTTTAGGCTGTCATCAGCTGTAATAAGAATTCCACGAAAGAGTTAGAAACTTGAATGGATTGTTTACACTAGCATCTTTCAACATGAACGATGAAAGAACACTAAATAGCCATGGCATTTACAGTTTTATTACTTAATGGCAATTTCATTATAAAATGAATAAGGTAGCTCATCCTAACAAAATGTTGAAGGGGCATTAAAAATACCACAACACAGATAATTGTATTTTTTAGATCCTGATGAAACCCTATATGACCAAACAAATCAACCCTATAATCATGGAATTAGCCTTTCTTTGGTAGAGTTGTTGGAGCTCATCGTCAAGCCTACAGTGGTTATATATACAAGAGTACTGGTTAAAGAGATATCTATCAATAGTTTAAAGAGAAAATGAAGTAAATCGGCAATTGAAAATGAAGTAAAATGGAAGAGTGAGATTTAAGTATTCTTTTAGTGTTAGAAAAGAAATCTTTATTTAGTGGTAATCTCAAGGATTGGCTTCCATTTCCTAATCCTCACCATTTGATCTTTTTTATTGTAAATGAAAAGTCAAATAGTATGGAACTTACATGTACTTCTATGAAGACAAGCTTCTTCTTCTGGTTTAGAACAAATATGTGTTGTCTCATTTCCTTTAACATAGAAATAAAGTTAACATGTTTAAAACACAGACAAAACCAACATTAACCACTTATATACAACTTTCATCAATTTCTTCACTTAAATTATTTCTTATTAAACGGATATGAACATTAATTGGAAGATGAATATAATAGCTTATGATTATTGTAAGAGTTTTAAAAATACATAAAAAACTTTTTTATCCCATTAAACAGTTTCAGGAAGCATCAGTATTTAATTTTGAAATTTTTCTTTTCATAGCATCTCCATTTGTTCCTGCTTGAATTAATTAAACATTTTAAAAATAAACTTAATACTTACTTGGCATATAAAAGTGGACACATCCACATTCACTGATGTGCCTTAAGCTTTCACACTCTAAAATACAATTTGTATAAGTATATAATGCAAAAAACTGCAAAGGCTTCTCATCTTTAAACAGGCAATTACGTTTATTTGGAGGAATATTTACAAGATTATAATCACTAGAAACAGTGTAGGGTTTAATCATTAATACATTTTCTTGGTTCATTGCAATGGGAATAGCATCATGAGAACGTACTGGAAGTTCAGCCGGAGAATTGATTAAAATCTGTAAACACCAGTAATACATTTATAAGAACACTTTATTATGTAAGATATTTCATTAAGTAATCTACAATAAATAATTTACCCCTGCAAATAGAATGGTTTGTTATCTAATAACTAAATGAAATAATTATATAGTTAAAATCCAAAAACTTAAGAAATAAAATCTCATCCTTTGTGCTGATTTTTTAAAATTGAGAAATTATTTAATCTAAAAAAGAAAATGTGATTATACTATTTAAAATAAGTGACATTAGTAAAGAGTGCTTCAAAAAGGACTTTACAACTTTGTAAATTCATATAATTTTATCCGGACAGAGCTGATTTTAGTATCATTTTGTAACTAAATATATCAAGTTTTTTACAAGTTAGATTCAACATGACTTCCATTGTTCATTTTTGAGATATTCCATGTGAAGTTGATTTCCTACCAAACTCGCCACAGCATGTCAGGCATAACTTTTTCAACTGCGGCATAGGTTCTTGCTCTGAGTTGTGGTTTATAATATTTATCCTTGATAAATCCCTAGAAGTAAAATTCGAGAGGTGTCAGATACGGTGAATGCTGTGGCCATACAATTGGACCACCTCAACTATCCATATAACTGGAGTGTGATTATTGAGGAAATCCCAGACTTCAGTAAGGTGGTGTGCCATGTTCCTGGAAGTGTATGATGCGTCCTTGGTTATCCTCATCAATCTGTGGGATTAAAAAGTTTTCCAACACATCTAGGTACATTATTCCGTTCATTGTTTTCTCTTTAAAAAGAAAGGACCGTAAATTTTACTCTTGCTCAAGGTACAAACATTTTCCTAGGATTGTTGTCACGGATTTTCACTACCCCAAATCTGACAGTTGTGTATTCACTTCACCACTTACTGGAAAGTCAATTCCTCACTGGAGATGATATTTTCAATGAAATCATGGTATTCATCCAATCAATGTAACAATTCTGCACAAAATTCCTTACAAGTAACCCAATCAGTGTCTTTTAATTATTACATCATTGTTAATTTGTATGGTTTGAGATGCAAATATTTTTTCAACACACACTAAACAGTCGCACATGAAACGCCCAGTTCACAAGAACTATGCCGAGTTGTTTTTATAGGACTGTTTGCCTCACTTGCTCTAAGACATAGTCAGACACACAGGGGACATCCTGAGGATTTCTTATGATCATCCAGTTTCAATAAAACACTTATACCACTCATAAGTGGTAGGCTTGATGGGAGAATCTTTTCTATACTCGGTACAAAAATTGTATTAAGCAATTGTCGCAGATTTTGATTCTTAAAATCAAATACACAGTAACTGTGCTTGAGACCAGTGAAGCCAGCCATCTTGTTACAACTGTCGCTAGCATTTGCGGTGGTGCTATTCAGTACTACTAACTATGTGAGTCAAAACTTGATCTAATTTGCCACAAAATGACACTAAAAACAGCTCTCTAAATAATTTGAATAAATGTATTTGAATTTTCAGTTTTACAGTCCTTTTTAAAGCACTCTGTATATTAATTTTGTTGCAAAACTATTCGAATTTGGTTATAATCATTTCCTGTAAGAATTTACATGGCCTGTATGAAAACGTAAAAATACTGTTATACTATTTGGTATCGGTATTATTATGTTATTATTTGTTAGAAAAAAATAATTGATACACGATGCTTACTTTAAAACCAGAGTAGGCTCCAGTACAGTAGTTTTGCCATTCTTTTAAATCTTGAAACAGTTCTACATAAAGAGACTTATGAGATCCTCCAGATTCAACTCTGTAAGGAAAAACATTGTTTTGAACAGCGTCAATAAATTTAGGATATCCATTTTGTTGATTCCAAAATATTGTATTAGAAGGATATTCCCAAATTGGATAAGGTACATACCTAGAATGAACAAATAAAAAATATTCACATCAGAAAAGAGCATAAAATAATAAAATTAGTATGATATTATTTTAAAATGTTATAAATTTTATTAGTATTAAAAACATTTGTACGTTTTCTACTCTTTTGACATCCCCAAAAAAATCTATGGGAAATATAAGAATAAGATATAAATAAAGAAAAAAACGATAATATGTAATTTGTTGAAATGAATTTTTAGTTTACAGTTATCACAATGCAATTAATAAGTGATTGTTGGAGAGAACAATTGAACGTTAGTCGTGATTAAATATTACAACAATATTACCATTATAGCACTATTCAATGCATGGTGTTATTAGTTCTAGTGGCTCTGTAAGCTGGGTCGGAAGGTCGGTACTTCACGACGGCACAAACTGCAATTTATAGGGAGGGTACGCACACAGGCGTTACAGATTGACAGACATTGAAAAAAATAATTTTAACGTAGACAATACAGTAATGTATTTTACAATTGATATAGACGTGAAATGTACTATTGAAAAATGTATATATGAAAAAATTCATTGCTTAAATTAAAAGATAATATTAAATTTAGTAGTTCTTAGTGAAATGTATTTAAATTAAACATAAAATCTAAATTATGATCAATTGTTTGTGTTATCACTGTTTTAACCTGATTTATTTTAATTTTTTAATAACGGTGGAACAGCCAGTGTAGCGTGTGTTGCCAAAGGTACCGATGTAGTGCGATCAACTTAATAATGTAATCAATAGTTATTTCCTTGCAATTATTTTGGTACCGACCCAGTGTGGGCTTATCTTTATAAGTGCACTATTTATATTAACTTCAGTATTTTTAGAAATTCATAATCGATAATTTTATTATGTAAATATTTTTCGTTCGATCAAATGTTTTATTTTTAAACTCCAAGTACGTTATTTTCTACTTTCTCCAATTTATTATGTAAACATTATGATATTATAGATAAAGGTAGAAAAGGCCAGGAAATTTCCGGAATAGGCGGGAAATCGGTAGTTATTGTTAGTAGACCACACCCTGTTATTGTAAATTACAATGCAAACTACAAAGAGAATGATACAATGAGCAACTTTGACAATAAATCATTGTAAACTAAACAAGTAATTTTATTATTACTTTTAAAAGCATCATAATTCAAAATGAATTTGGTTTAGGCTAATTTTAGGTATTGTAGAAAATGGCCAAAAAATTGTTTTCAGTTTTTTTGACAATCCTTCGAGTTAGTATGTAAATATACAAAAATCCTTTTATTTGTCATTCAAAAAGTAAAATTTTTTGTCTCTTGTAAATTTTGTATAAAGTTAACGGTTTTCCAGATATTTTACATTAAAAATTTTATATGGCCTCCATTTTGGAAAAATACAAAACAAAGTTGTGGTTTTTAGTATACTGATAAAAGGTAATATACAAACTATGTTTTTGCAAATTTGAACTTGATATCTAATTTATTTCCAAAAATATAATATTTTTTGTACAAAATACAAAATAGCGGACTTCCAACTAAGCCTGTTTCCAACAAATGAATACATGTTCTATGTTTACTTCAACCCCAGGAACTATCCCCTGAAGTATCAGACAAGAATTCCTAAATACCCTATAATATAGGGTATAATCATATATCTTCTGCTTAATATATATTCTTTACAATGTGTCCCATTTACTTTTTTAAACAACCACCAAGTACATAATTATCTGTCTACCGAATTGTAAGATTTCTTTCATACATATTGGAAACATATCCAAAAGTGTACTAACAAATTATTATGCTGATATTTGCAATAGAAATAAAATGGCGGCTGTTGACAGCAATGCAGTTTAAAGACAGCGCCTGCCGCCGGAGAACAAGATACATAAAAGCTTGGTGTTTTCAGACGAGTCTACATTTTATTGTAATGGTTTACTAAGTAGATACAATGTCTTTGAGGTTTTTGTTCATCGATGCTACCAGTACATAGCAGTAGACGGGTTTCAGTTTGAATGGTTTTTTTGCGATAAACATGTTTTATCATAAAAAGAAATTTTATTATTTTATATTGTGGTAATTAAATTAAAAAGATATTAAAGTCTATAAAAGAATAAAAAGTTATTTTATTGATTGTGTAAGCGGGGTTAAGTTCATTGTATTGCAATTATATTTTTATGAACTAAACCCTATGTTCGGGTGCCATGTGTAAGTGGGGTTAAGTTAAAATTTGTAACATCAATTATTAATTATTTAATTTTGTGAATTTAATAGCTTTTATATCATATTTCAAGTTTTAAATAAAAGAGTTTAGAGTTCAGGCTCCAATCTGTACTCACCAGACAGACTGCCGTGACACGTGAATGGTAGGATATACTCAATGAGAAGTTTACTCACTCATATTTAAAATTTTAACATCTTCTTTTTATTCCAGAAATGAACATATGTTATTATTTTAATCAATGATTTTGATAAATATTAGTTTACATACTCTAAAGATACATATCAAAGAATTAACATACTTATGTACTAATAACCAATTTTCAGTCCAAAGTTCTGACACAATTATATCAAAGTTGTAATATTTTTACTCACATCTTAGGTACAAAACATATTAATTTACACATCACTTCTCTTATTGACATTGTTTTTTAGAGATTTTTTAGTTACACACTCTTTAAATGTTCCATGTTGATTTTAATACGGAGCGATCCGAAGATGCGTCCTACGTCTAAGGAATGCTAAGCTGGAATCCCTGATGTCGGTTGTAAAACGGAACGCCCAACTGCTTTGCCTAGCTTGCATAGGTCAATTCCTCGAATTTTGTACTTTTCCGTTTCTAGTGGTAACATTAGTTTTGAGTTGTGAAAACACGCACCTTTGTCAATTGCAGCATAGAGGGTGCTACATTACATTCACAATAGCGCTTAATTTAAATTTATTGATTTTTAATTATTTGTTTTAAATGTTTTTTGTTCAAAGTTTTTCATATTTGTTATTGATCATTTTAATTTTTATGTGAGCTTCTTAATTATTAATATATGAATCTAATTCCTTAATAGCTTAATTTATTACTTATTTGTATTTTATTGGTTGGAGATGTCCCAAGCTTACAATTGCTATCGTTTAAACGTTTAAATCATAAATCGCTGTCAACAGCCGCCATTTTATTTGTGTTGCGGATAACAGCGTAAAATATTTTCGATATACTTTTGGATATGTTTCCAATATGTATGGAAAAATCTTACAATTTGGTTGATGCATATGTACTTAGTGGTTGTTTAAAAATGTAAATACCTTCGTGGTACCACCAAACCTAACAAGGGTAAATATCGGTTGTATCTCGTTCTCGGATATTTCTATAAACAATTATGAAAACATAAAGTATTTACCTTGTAATCAAAGGTTCAGATCATATTATTTGTCCGAAGAAACGTTTCAAGTCTCAAAATGCATTAGTTTAGTAGAAAATGATATTTATAAAAATACGAAATCCTTTACGTAAGTTAGGAATGCCAACGTTACTAATGACTACGTTCATCAAGTCACTGAATGTATGATCACGTGTTTTATTAGCAGTGGCGGCGATAGCGGACCGCGAGCTGGGGCGGCCCGCGAGCCTTGACTGAGATTTTTCAGGAAATTTTACTGAGACCCGGACCCGCGACGGGCTCTGCACACGGGCCCCCCTATCATAAGAATATTTTTATGATTATTGTCAAGAAATTACTAAAATAAGGTAAAATGTCTTCAGACAAGATTGTGCATCGTGCATTCAAAACGGCAATAACCATTATTTTTTAGAGAGCAGTATTTATTATATAATGTCATGATACGAAGTATGTGTATTGTTTACCGTTGGCCGAAAAGTAATACAACTATCGCTACGTTGCGCATCGCGGTGACTCACCGGCGCCGGCCGGCGAAAAGATAAACATCCGGTCCCGAAGGAGAAGATTAAAAATCGCATCAGGTATCAGGTCAACAAATAAACTTTCATATTGGTGACTCCTTAGTTGTAGTCGAATTTCGGAATGGTACGGTCGGTTTATTGCGTACATTCTAAGGGAGAGGGGGCCCAATGAACAAACATGCAGGGGGGCCTGCCGGTTCTTATCGCCGCCACTGTTTATTAGGTCTGGCTAGGTGACTATAGGCGAGGTCTGGTCATTTACATCCCGATGCGTAACTTACATAACTTAGACGCTACTCACTGTGAAGTCAATTTCATACTTTAATATCGTTTATTTTCTAATAAACAAATACATTTTGTGTCTTTAAAAGGAGGTCTAATCAGGCTATACATATATCCATCTGACCAGACCTTGCCAATATCATGTACATACACTAATATGACTAAAGTAGTCATACATATAACGTAGGCTTTAGTTATTAGACCTTAACCTAACAACAGCTGTATTCCTTTTGTTTTCTGTCTGTTATTTAACAGTGAAGAAATGCATTTTGGGACTTGAAACGTTTCTTCCAACAAATAATATCATCTGATATTTTGATTATAAGGTAAATACTTTAAGTTTTCATAATTTTTTATAGAAAACCAAGGACGAGGTACAACCGATAATTACCCAACGAACAATATATTTTGACCACATGTGCTTTCAAATTCCTTTGATATTAGGGTAAGGGAGAGGAAAAGCAATAAGATATTTTTTAAATAGTGTTATGACTGGTTTGGTGATATAATTATATTGAATATATTTCCCAATAAATTAAGGAATTACATGAAATTTTTACAAACATTTTATCACAAAAGCTATTTAATGTTGCTCAATTACCAACTGAAATGTAAAGGATAGTAGTTAAGGATCCATACAAATGCTTATCGGTGGCGAATTTACAACCATAATGATAATAGAAGTGTAAACAAAAACGTGGACCTACGTTTAGAGTGAATCGCACAAGCCCGGAAAACCCGCTCACTCGACATACCTGATTGAAATATTATCCAAACCCGAGAAGACCAATGAACAATTTGTGAATGTAAAATCGGTCTTGTAGGACCAAATGAACAATAGTTATTGGTATAGTAAATAAGTAATGAATGACCAGTCAATTAAAAAGTAATGGACAACTTAATTCTCATTTATGTTTAGACTCTATGTAAACTAAATTGATCATCTATGTCTAAAATAAATAAATGTGGTTTTATACCTTGTAAAGATTTTGTCTGGAGCAAGTAGAACAATTTTGTTGCACGGTTTACTACTATAGTTCTGAACGAGAACTTACACAATCCATGTTATTATGATCAAACACAGATGAATAAAACATAGAACACACAAATGTTTAAATAATTACACTTCAACTGATATTATTGTACTTCGACTAGATTTTATTTGTTTAATTCAAAACATATAATTTTGGTATAGTTACGAGGTATAATTTTGGCATAGTTACCGATACTGCATTAATTCCAATTAGCGGAGAGTTACTGATGAACTCAATGTGTTTGTCCGTGGTTTCATCTTGGCCGCGTTTTGTTACTGTACGCATGCCCACTCCTTGGAGTATATAAAATTGGGCATGAGAGCGCCGTAGCTATTGTGCGATGAAAGAAATAAATGTACTATACCATTCATAGGGGAAAATCCTTAATAAAACGCTTTTGGAACCAAAGGAATGGTAATGTCAAATGAAGAGATTTAGCGATTTCGATTGCCCGGTAATTTATTTAACTTCTTTTAAAATTTAGCAGTTTTTTTGAGTTAGCCATTTACAGAAAAATTAGCACATAACATTGATTTGCAGTTTTTTTTTGTTTTTTTTAAACAACAATTTGTAATGAAACATTTGATTGCTTATCTATACCTACATATATTTATTTATACACCCTTAAAACAAACATTTATATAATATTAATCAAACCCCCCCCCATATAATTAAAATTACAGAATAATATTTTAAAGAACATAGATAATGATAACAATTCGTTAATGTTTTTTATGTTAGAAAAGACTCTAAATTTAAATTATTTTTAAAAAATTAATAAAGATTTATTAAATATATATTAGTAAAAAAAAGGGAAAATTTTAATTAGTTATTGACGTCAATTCAATTTAGAAAAATTAACCCCTTTGGGGTCGTGAGGTCCGAAAATACATGCTTATCCCATCCAATTAGAATTTATTTTTAGTTTTGCATTTTAATGAGAAAAATATAATTATGTTTTGTTTTACAAAAAATTAATTAAAGCATTCATTCAAACAAAATTCACTTCAAGTCCTCAATTAACTGAAATACACAGATCAAGTTCTTGCTTTTGTTTTCACTTTTGCATTTTTTTTTTTTTTTACTAGCTAAAATGTCCTTAGGTTTTTGTCTGGACTAGAAGTTACAGCATGAACTAAACTTATAAATCCTGCATGAACCAACATACAAGCTGGTTCAGAAGTTGATGCAGGCTTTGAAAACGAAGCATGAAGAATGCAGATGCATTTTATTAAATTTAGAAAAGAAAACGGCTCACATTTCAGTAGCAACTGAAATGAGTATTTGCACACTTTTTTTTTATTTAAGAAAGAAAACTCAACATGATGATCGTTAAGCTTAAAAGAAATTTTAGGAGACTTCTCCCACAAATGAGTTTAATGCAAAACTGTCGACTGGTTTTTATCGCTAAGTACCGTTAGCCAGTCTTGGACAAGAAAGTTGTACCCTAGGGTGCAGCACCTCACGGCCGCAACTTCAAGAAATATTAAAAGGGAGATTTCGTATGCCGGTACAGTTCTCCCCCTACAAAAGACGGAGTCCCCGGGTGAGAGCGCAAGTGACAAGGCTTCGTGCAAGGGATGTCTCTTAATACTAAACCTAAACAGATACCTAATTTATTACTAAGATAAACCCAACGACGACCGTAATCTGGTCAATACACCTTCACCACGAATGTTATAAATAAGGTACAAACATACATGAGAATATAAGATAAAATACAAAAAGGAATAACAAATTTAAACACAATACAATTATACCATCAAATGTTTTTCATGCAAGTTGGACTCGCTATGTCCAAAGATTTTGAGGATATTGAAATCCTGTTAAGTAAATTCTCTAAGTAAGAGGTGATCAGTCGCTCATTAAAGAATAAGAAATTGCTCACGAGATGGCCAGTCTCGGGCTAAAGACATGTCCAGTTGGTTTGCTTGCAAGCAAATGTCGGTAAGACACCAAGTATATCCACACAAGTGGTGAAAGTTTTCAGCTGGGGTACCTTAGGTCATTGCGACCTAGTGGTTGATTGAAGTAAATTACTGATGATGTGTTTTCCTCAGGAGTAATGTGGTTTGAGCTGCTCCACGTGAGCTTTTTTATTAAAACTTTTTGAGTTTTTGAAAGAAAGGGCTACGGTGACAGGAGTGAGAAAATCAAGAATGCGAAAAGGACTTGACCATCGAGGCATCAGTTTGGCTGTCTTCTTTGCAGCCGCGGAACTCAGATGGTGAGTTTTACAACAAACTATTTCACCTATCCTGAAAGTGTGGGGTTTCCTATTTTTATTATAAGTTTTTTCGGACTTCTGATGGGCTCGAAGTAGGTGATTTTTTACTTGACTCCAAATTTCTCTGGAGTCAGCGCTTTCCCGAGGTAGAAGATCATTGATGTTCCAGGATAAGCTTAGCGGTGTACTGGGTAGAAAATTGAACATGATTTTGAAAGGGTAGGTTTTTATTGACTCATTTTGGGCAAAATTGAATGCTAACTAAAGCCATGAAAATGAGGTGTCCCAGGAGGTTTGATCTTTGGAGTGATACGCTATTAGTGCTGCCTTTAAATTTCGGTTGAGTTGTTCTGCATTGGATGGTTGAGGATGATAAGGTGAAAGGGTGGCAGACTTGTTTCCTCGTGCAAAACAGAAGTTACGGAAAACAAGAGAAGTGAAACATTTGGCATTGTCCGAAATGATGATTTTTGGGAAGCCAAAGTGCTGAAAAATGTTTTGCTTGAGAGCTTTGATGGTGCTAGAAGTAGTAGCCTCTTGGACGGGGCACAACCATGTAAATTTGGAAAATTGGTCTACTGCCACCAGGATCATGGTGTTTCCTTTTTTGGTTCGTGGTAACTTTCCCATGTAATCGATGTGTATCTTCTCCATGGGACGTGTTGGAACGATAGAAGATAGGTAACCTAATTTACTGGTTCTGGCCGGTTTGCTAATGGCACACGTAGAGCAACTCTTACCCTTGTTGTACACGTCTTTGTTGAAGGTAGGCAAAAAGAGGATTCGCGTATTTTAAACTTGCTTCGAGAAATTCCCAAATGTCCTCCCACAGGAGAATCATGGTAATATGACAAGATGAGATCGACCAAAGATTGAGGGGCACAAATTTTTATGGGTAAACCTTTTCGGTTTTTTAAACATAGGGCTCCTTTATTGAGACAACGCTCAGAAGTATTTCCTGATTCAAGATCTGAAATGATCGGACTTAGAATTTTATCTGCACGTTGCTTGGCTCCAATATCATGGAAGGCAAGAGGAAAAGTTATGAGTAAGCTATTGCACCTAATTTCGAGTGGAGAGACAGAGTCTCGAGTCAAATCCTGCTCTGGTTCAAACATCCTAGAGAGAGAATCGGATATGATATTTTGTGTACCACGGATATGAGAAATTTTAAATTTGAATGAGGTAAGCTTGGCGATCCAGCGTTCCATTTTTCCTAGCTGTCGAGGACGATCTAGAAGCCATGACAAGGCTTGGTTGTCCGTCTCCAACAGAAACTCCCTGTGTTCGAGATATTGGCGAAACTTCTCTACTCCAAAGACGACTGCTAAGCATTCGGACTCATAGGCTGAAGAGGCCTTTCGATTTGCAGATGTTAAGGTGCGGGAGGCATAGGCAATGGGTTGTCTACAGCCTTCAACTTCCTGAAGTAGGACTGCTCCCAACGCACACAAACTTGCGTCTGTTTGGAGGACAAAGGGTTTTTCAAAATCTGCCATTCGAAGGACTGGTGGTTGTGCGATGGCAGTTCGCAGATGTTCAAAGGCTTTTTGCTGTTCCTGGTTCCAACTGAACTTTTGTCCTTTGCGCCGAAGCAGATTCAAGGGAGTGGCATGCTCTGCAAAATTAGGTATGAATTTTGAAAAAAATTTAACCATCCCTATAAACCGTGACACGGCCTTGGATTGGTAGGAGTCGGAATATTCCGGATTGCCTTGGTCCTTTCAGGATCTATCTGCACGCCTTTGGAAGAGACCAGATGGCCTAGGAAACTTATCTCCTCCACAGCAAAACGAACCTTTTCGGGGTTAACTGTCAGGTTCGCCTGTCGCAGACGAGAAAGTACCTCCTTTAGATGCACGACATGCTCATCCCAAGTCTTGGAGTAAATGACTAGGTCATCCAAATAATTGAAGACATATTTGAATTTGATATCAGAAAAGACTTGGTCCAAGAGTCGGGTGAGGACCTGGGCACCAGTACTGAGTCCAAAAGGAACTCGCGTAAACTGTTAGAGCAACCAGGGGGTGCAAAAACTAGTTAGGTGTTTGGACCTAGAAGTGAGGGGTATCTGGTGATACGCAGAATTTAAATCAAAAACTGTGAAATATTTTGCACCTACAAACCAATTGAAGGATTGATGTAGATTTGGAAGGGGAACTGCTTCAATTTCTATACGTTGATTTAGCTTGCGATAATCAACGACCATGCGAGGTTTCTTCTCTGGATGCTGAACCAGGAAGAGCGGAGAAGAATAATTGGAAATGCTTCTCTCTACAACTCCCTTATCCAAGAGATCCTGTACATGTTCTTTTAAATATTCCATTTTGGGTGGTGCTAACTGATATGGTTGACTTTTGAGAGGGGTTTGGTCTTTTAGAATTATATCATACTGGATTAAAACAGTAAGCCCTAAATCCTTAGTTAACACCTCAGGAAACTGTTTCAAAAGATTTTCGAGAATTTTACATTTTACTGGTTCTAAATGTTGTAAAGAATGAAATGGTTTAGCAGGAAATGTTCCGTTAGTAGGAGAAGCGCTGGACACTGCAAGATTATAGTTAAATCCTAACAACTTAAAGGGTTTTCCCTTGTTAAAATTAAAATTGAAAATTCCTTTCGAAAGATCCAGATACATCTGGCTTTTCGTGATAAAATCGGAGCCAAGTATGAGTTCACAAGAAAGCTGGGGTGCTACAAGAACATCGAAAGTCCAACTGCAATATTCAACATGAAAATGGACACGACAGGTAGAAGCTATATGCATCCTCTCGCTGGAAGCGGTGACGTAGTTGAAATCTACTTCCTGCAAATTTTTGACGAGTTGCAAAGACTTTAGTTTTTTGAAAAGTTCTGTTGACATGATGCTCCTTACAGAACCTGAATCTAAGAGATCTTGAACTAAATGGTTTTTAAATCTGACCTCAACAAGAGGCAAGGCTCGATCTGCACGGGACTTAGACTTCAACATCTTGTAACTTTTGCGAGTACAAGCCACGCTTGGCCAGTTCGAGGGCGCATAACACCTCCGCCTGGGTTTAACAAATTTAACACACTGCCAGATATAGTGATCAGATTTGTTGCACAAAATACATTTAGGAGTGAAATTGATGTTTTCCGAACCCTTAGAGCTCCCCCTACAAAAGGACACGGTACTCCTCTCGGTGTCCCTAATGTCACACCTGACCTTCTTAAAGTCATGAGTTGTGCCAGTTCTAACATAAATTTTTGGTCTAAATTTTTTGGGTTGGACTTTGGGAG
The DNA here is from genome assembly GCA_963513935.1 of Aphrophora alni. Lineage (NCBI taxonomy): Eukaryota > Metazoa > Arthropoda > Insecta > Hemiptera > Aphrophoridae > Aphrophora > Aphrophora alni. The sequence continues at coordinate 50,008,510 of OY740774.1, forward strand.
GTTTTAGTAAACTGCCAACCAAGTTTACCTCCTTAACACGTTTTTTGACCAGGTTGCCTGACTAGAATTTTGATTTCCCTGAGTCTGCTTGCGAGAGGGACAATGTGGACTGATGTGTCCTTTTTGACCACACCTATGACAACTTATTGAATTTCGATTTTCTCCAAATTGACTGGAGTTCCTACTCGTGTTGTGATTAAACCCCATGTTAGCTCTCTCATGGTCCGTGTAGAGGGTGTTATTTACTTGACCACATATCCTATCAAGGTCCCCAAAGCTAATTGGTCTTTGCTCAAACACCAAACAATTGCGAACCTCAGGGGAGAGCCTGTCCACTATTACACCAGTAATGTCCTTTTCTGATTTGTCAATCAGGAGTAATTGAGCAGCTTTTATATCGTGAGCATATTGGTGCAGTGTCTCTCTATGTCCCTGAGGACGATAGAAAAGATCCCGCTCCAAAATGCTTTTCCGCTTAGCTGGAATAAAAAGTGTCAAGGCTTCCCTATGGAAGTCAGCAAAGCTGGTATGTATGAGTAAACAGGAATTTAATGGTCCCTTTGCATAAGGCAACAGGACTGAAATGATGTTAGTCCTGGAAACATGATGCATAAGTTTAATGAAATACTCAAGAATTTCAACAATTGGTCTAAATCAAATCCATCTGTACTTGGCAGAGTGGACAAAAACTTTTCGGCCGGGTGGCTGAGTTTACCATATAGCTCCATTCCGAAATTAATTGGTAAGTTAGAAACACTAGCAGGTACGGGCATTTGCCCCAAAGTATTAATCCCTTCCAAGAAAACTTGCTGCGCAATAGAGTCTGGCATTCAAGAGGTGGCGGCAAGAGCAACAGACGGCACGGGCGAAGCCAATAACTGACCACATTTTACATGGTCCGATTTAATTTTTTGAAAATTTATCTTACAGGACTAAGTTTTTATTTAGCACTGTTATTTGTTCTGACAATTTAACTGTATTCGGTTCGTTTTGAACAATTTTAATTAAGGTATCAATTCTACTCGCAACTAGTATAAGTCAGGTATCATATTTTGGAAAAATTTCTGGATTTACTGAATCAAAACTCTCAATGTCATCGCTAAGGTAACTCAAGGTATCAGCAACTAACTTTAAATGTTCAGAGATTGTGCTTTCTGAAAAGTTTTGTGCATTAGTTTCTTTGTTTTGGCACCCCCGCGAGCCACAATCTCAAAAGCCAACTACGGTTTTCTCAAACTATCAACAATTTTGAACATGTTGACTTGTTGGCAACAATCTGGGCACACCTATATCAAGACAAAATTTCCACACAAAATTTTAGAAAAATTTCCCATATACAAAATTTCAGACAAACAAAAAAAAAATCCAAACACAAAAGAAAATCTCCGAAAACAGCACCAAGTGACATTAAATCCCTAACAATTGATTCTATGCTAGTAAGTAAGGTAATCTATGTGTAAAAAAGAAAATTGCAAAATTTTGTTTGAAGTGCAATAGTACTGAGTTGTAGTATAAAATTTTTGACCAAAAAATAAAAATTAATTGCAGATCAAACAAGCAGTTTTAAAAAAAAAAAAATTTTTAATTTCTTATAAGTTTTTATCTATTTTTGTATTATTATTTTACTTTTTTTATTATTATTTTTTTGTATTTTTGATAATACCTTGCTTGCCTGAGTTAGCTGGTTCAGAAGTTGATGCAGGCTTTGAAAACGAAGCATGAAGAATGCAGATGCATTTTATTAAATTTAGAAAAGAAAACGGCTCACATTTCAGTAGCAACTGAAATGAGTATTTGCACGCTTTTTTTTATTTAAGAAAGAAAACTCAACATGATGATCGTTAAGCTTAAAAGAAATTTTAGGAGACTTCTCCCACAAAATTAAATGAGATTAATGCAAAACCTAACTGTCGACTGGTTTTTATCGCTAAGTACCGTTAGCCATTCTTGGGCAAGAATGTGGCCTGACGCTGCTTTCAGAGTTGTACCCTAGGGTGCAGCACCTCACGGCCGCAACTTCAAGAAATATTAAAAGGGAGATTTCGTATGCCGGTACAGTACGTATCTCAGTGCAGTAGTAACTTTAAATACTTTAAAACGCGAACCTAAAACTTGTTTCTAGAAGAGAAGCTACCACTCCGTACCGTATGCAAACCGTCTCTATCCTTTACCAAGCTACCTTGGTCTTAACGGAGGCAATCCAAGAGAATTTTTCTTTGAAGATGGTCAGTATTCATTTACGTTTGCTGCGTATACTCCTGGAGATGTCAGTACTTCTGTATTTCCAAACCTCAGAGAATGGAATTATTCACCTCCCACTATTAAGGCGTTCACTTCTGACAGAAGCAACTTGGTCTGTGATTGGAGGCTGGTATAAAATATCAGCTGTTATCATGATTACGTGCTCGGCCAGACAATGGTTCTAGCAATCGTCTGTTTCCTTTTTTATGTGTCGATCAGTAGTCAAGAAACGCTCTCGCTCTGTTATGGACTCACGCCACTGTACTCTATTATTTAACAGTGTAGTTTTAATTGTACAAATAACTTCTCAAATACAGTTGTCTTGTCATTCAACCTATTATAGGTAAAATGTATAAAGTAAATACTAATGAAGGAATTTATCCCTATATATATATATATATATATATATATATATATATATATATATATATATATATATATATATATATATACATATACATACCACTAGTTGTTCATAAATTAATTTTATTATTATTGTAATTTATATCAGAGGTAATAATGCTTACGTATTATTTTTGTAGAGTTGATCAAAAGGCATCATGTTGAAATTATAGCACAGGCCTAAGTCAGTAATAACTGGGTGGAAAAATGTACAACAGTCAATAACAGCATTCTTCCAAGTGCAGTGCTTAAAGAGATCCGAACATGATGGACCACCCTGAAAATCAACTTTTAAACTTCTTGTTTGATAATTATATAATTTAAGGGAAAAAATCAATGTCTTTATTTTTTTTATTAAAATGAAATAATTTGTTTTAAAATCTATTTATTATAATAGAAAGATACTATAATAGTTTTAAACTATTTGTGACTAAAAGAAAAATTTTATTTTAATTTATTTCAATAACATATTTATAAAATGTGTTTCGTGACAAAATAAACTATTATTGGTTTTGTTAACTATCGGCTACCAACCAGAAAAAAAATACGTAGATAATCTGTAAAAAACCGGTTCTTCAGGTTAGTTTTGTACATAGCCTACAATCTTTCAATATGAAAGAGGTGATCCAATTAACGTTAGTATTGGTTTATATCCTTTTCAGGACGGTAGCTATGTTACCAAATTGTACATAAAGGTTTAATCAATCAATCAATCAATCAAATATTTTATTTGTTGTAGACAATTTACAATTGTATAACAAACTGCCACGCCGCCTCTCTCCGTCGTTAGTAGGTTCGCGTAGGGTTCTTCTTGCCCCACGTTGGAACGCCACTTACCACGCCGAAAGTCTTGTCTGACTTCACGCGAATTTAAGATTCTTGTTCCCTTTTTTGGAACACTATTATCACGAACTCTTAAACTCGCTGTACGATCACCACCGACTGGGCGAACCACCTTTCTTTTCAGAGCAGACGCGGGCAAGGCCAAGATGCTCACTTTTACTTTTTTAAATCAAAGATTTTGCAACTCTTGGCTCTAATAAGTATGAGCTTGTCCTCATAAACTTACTAAATTTTAATTAACGCAAAATTCCCTGAATTTTATCTCAATGCTCGATTATTTAACTTTTTTAAGATTAACTCTCTCTCTCTCCAAGGTCGTGCCTTTTGGGAGAAATCGGCTCTTAAGTTCTGATGATAACTTTTTAAAATTTTCAAATTATATTACCAGAGCACATATATATATAAAATTTATGTTAAAACAAAGTTAATAGCATACACAGAATGGATTTATATTAAAAACACAACAAAATTTAGAAATGAATTATTTGTATATTATCTCCTCTTTTCCACAGAAAAATTTTATATTCAAAACTTTTTTAACCACACAAAACAATTTAATTGAACAATAACACAACTATTTATTTATTTAACAACATTAATTAATGTAAGATTATCTATATATTAAACAAAAATAAAAGCGCTTGACTTTCCAGACAGAACCACAAACAGTTTTTCCTGTACTGAAAAAGTCGTATTTAAATTATTAATTATCAACACCAAAGCAGAGGTTTAAAAATGAATTTAATTTTTAATAATTCCCCTAATGACGTTATATTTGAAAAGAAGTTAATATTTGCGAATTATTCCTTAAGTATAAGATACCTTCACACTTTAATAGAAGTTCTAGTTGGATTTGGAATTTGTTGTATTGTTAAGATGATAGTGATGTGATGTTTTCTATCCAGAGTCTGTAAGCTGCTAAGTAGTTGAATGCTGGTCTCGAATTCTTCTAAGTCGCCTTGAAGATCGATTAAAGTTGAAATTATTCTAAGTCCAATTAGTAGAGTGACAGTTGAATCTTCCTCTCAGCTCAGAGTCGGTTGCAGAAGAAACGTCCTTTAAGCGTCGATTCCAAATCAAAAGTAATTGTCTTTCGACGATTAAAACTCGGTCTCCCTGTCAGTGGGAATTAATCCACTTTTCTGGAGCCAATTTTCCTCCCTTTTTGGGAAAAAGGTATTTTCCATATATTATGTGTTTTCAGGCCCTTTTGGTCTGAAATATTTACACTATATGTTTTATTAGTCCTATTTTCTGACTAACGAATAGTTTTCTTCCTTAATTATTAATTAAAACACCTTTTAATTAATAATTTATAGTATTTTATTTTTAACGTTATCTTTGATCCATGTTGGCAACATGATGATTCTGACTTTAGACTCTGCTTGAAGATGCGCGCGCAACTGTTCATGTTTTGGCATGAAAATCTCTACTTTTGACGTTTTTTCGTTCAACTCGCTATAACTTTCGAACGCTCGAACCGATTTTAAAGTTCCTTTCGGATTCTTCTTCCTTTCCATCTTGTGGGTCTTGTGGAACTTGATTCATCGCTCTACTACGCTTCGTTCGCGAGTTATCGCCCTTTTCCTGAAATTTGATTTTTCCCCTTTTCAAATTTTGAGATAAGTCCTTTCTCAAAATTCTTTTGACGAAATCTTGTTCCTCTTCTACTACGACGAAAAACTATGTTTGCACTTTTCCCATAACTCGTTTGGTTGTCGAGTTATTCGCCTTTGAAGTCCTTAAGTTTGTGTCGTATGAGTTTATGTTCATAAAAACCCCCCCATTATAGATTATTACTTCTGCTTTGGTGTGTTACAATTTTACATACTAAATACATATAATTATCATGTTACTTTACCCCTTTAACGTTTATTTTACCCGCTTTTGGGCTTTGAAGTTTTACGTTTTGTAATTATTATATCTTCCTTATTTTATTTTCAAATTTGATTCTAAGTACCTATTATTGTGCCCTATTGTGGTCTCTACAATAGTACTTATTATTATTTTTTAAATGATCCCCCCTTCAACTCAAAAATTCCAAAAAACTCCCCAAGAATGACTTTCTAAGTCCATTCTCACCTGTTAATTATTATTAATTCATATTTTTTATTTGTGATTATTGTTACTTCCCCACTTGGTTATGACTCTACGATTTTTGAATTTTGAATTTATTCTTTTTCCAAATTTTAGGTTTTTGAGCCCTTCTAAAAACTTGAATAACTTTTTTGTTTTATGTGATTTTAAATTTATTCTTCGATATTATTGGTCGGTTGACTCTACTGAATATTTATTTATATTAATAATTTAGTTTCTTAATAAAATAGGAACTAAGGCAGTTTGACTTTTCACGTTCGAACAAGCAAGTTTGCTCTCGAGCTGGCGTGACGTCATCGCCCCACCTCGTCCCCACTCTACAAGGTTTAGCGCGGCAATTTAACTTGTTTTAAATGGACTTGAGACGTTTGGCTTTTTCCAAACCGCCTCAAAATCCCCCCTTTGAACTAAAATTTTCGGTTAAAATGAAAATATCCTATTTTTCATTTTTTAAAAAACTAAAATTTTAGTATTAAACCCCTTTTTCGACATATCACATTTCATATTAACTATTTATTTATCATCTCTATTAATCATCAACATAAAGTTTGACATATTAACCTAACAACTTATATAAACACATTTATTTATATCTAAAAAACATCTCCTCCATCATTTCATATATTGATATACTCAAAACACATTTTATTCATTATAGTATAATATTTATATATTCAAAACACATTTTATTCATGATAGTATAATATTTATATATTCAAAACACATTTTATTCATGATAGTATAATATTTATATATTCAAAACACATTTTATTTATTATGGTATACATACAAATTTGCTTAAGCGTTCTTATAGTCCATTACAGCCGTTTCATCTAAACGTCCTTGCTGTAAATAAACACATTATCACACACAAAACATATTACATTTATATAAGGAATAATTCGTCTTATATGATTCTACTTATCTGCTTTGGTTGAATTTAAAACTATGCCTACATATATATAAAGTACTTGGTAACTACAACGATTATTATCCTAATTGTAGTTAAAAAGAAAAAATTATTTATTTAATCGAAATCTCCCTTTAATAAAAAACAAAACAGTACACATTTAAACATCCATTCATTCATTTCCATCACCCCTCTGCTAATTTGCTTGACAAGCAGTCTGTCAATATTTGTTGATTGACGTCCGGTTCACCGCTTCCCCTCCTCGTCTATACTTTGTTTATTCAGGTGCGGCCTGCAGATGCGTGTTACCGCTAGGCTCCTGACCTTGTACACTTAGGAATTTATTGAAGCTTTATCCTGTTATTCACTGACCTAGGCTACATTCTTTTAAATCAGCTGAGAGTCCGTTATTTCCCTTTTACCTCACTCGCTTCTACACTTTACATATTACAACTTTTAAACATTACAATTTATACATTTTATTTATGAAATTTCTTGCGCTCTATTAATATCTCCTTAGTCCTTCACATTTAAATATTACTTTCCCTTCGGGCCTCCATTCTTTCATCTTACACTTCGTAGAATTTTTGAATTTAACTTTCTTCTTTCGATACCTTAAGTTTCGTCCATTTTGTCTTTCCGGATCCGCCATTTGTATTATAGCTCTCCAATCACTCTCGTCTCTGGCGTCGAATCTGTCTTGTGTAAGTTCCGAATCGTTTTCAGAGTTATTTTGCAAATTTTCGTCGTATTGTATTATTTTATTATTTTCGTCGATTATTGCCTTTGGCACATTTTTATTTCCTTTATTCTCCGCTCCTTTCAGCCCTTCATCTTTATTAATTACTTGGTTACCTTTATCCCACGCTTTTAACAGCACTTCATCATTGTTAAAATTTGCATTTTTCCTCTTCGCCGATTCCTTCCTTGCACTTAACTTGCTTCCTCGCTTTTGACCACTTTCTGATTTGTCACTACTCGGTCTAGACACGTCCTTTGCTTTTTGTTTTAGGTCCGTAGGCATTTTAACGGCCAACACACAAGCCCCTTTTGCTCGCTTGTGCGAATTTGAGCCTCCATTATTCGCTGCTGACGACTCTACCATTTTACCGGTTTCGCCGCCATTTTGATGTTCGGTCAGCGCGTCTCTATTGCTCAATCTTGATATCTTATTCTCCTTAAGAAAATCTACAACAATAAATTCATTTTCCTTTACCAGTTGTAGGAAACCCTTTTCCATGTTAATGCGACTTCGATATTTGCACATTAAATCACAACCCATTATAATTTTGCTTTCCAGCTTTGGTACCACCATAAATACCCCTCTTATTGCTTGGTTATTTATTCTAATTTCCAATAATGCCTGTAATTTAATCTTCTGTCGTTGGCTTTTTATCGCTGTCACCATTTCCGTATTTACAACTGGTAATTCCATGATTTTATCGTTCCTATTTTTAAGCACATGTTTATAAAAATCCTCTTGCACACAGGACATTTGAGCTCCGGTGTCAATGGACATATTTACTTTTATATTTTCGATTTCTATCCCTATTTCCGGACATTTTTCGTAAACTTCACTATTTAAAATTTTATTATCTCTTTCCTCCATTAAATCTTTCTTAATTTCTGTGTTTAAAATCCCCAATTTAATTTTATTTATTTTCTGATCCCCCCTTTTAAGTTTGCTAAATTTGGTTTTATCGTCGATCTCAATTCCGTTTGTATTATCCTTTTTCTGCCAAAAATTTTGCCTTGAGATCTCGTATTTTAGTTTTTTGTGACCTTGGGCGGGAATTTTTGATTTGAAGGACCAGGGTTTTGAGGTATTTGTGGTTGAGGTTTATTCTGGGTTTGACCATAGGATCGAGGGTTAGGGTTTTGGGATGGTTTTGAGTAGTCTTGATTCCTTTGCCTGAAATTTTGATCTCTTTGTGGTCCGTCCCTCCTTTCGAAACTATCTGGTCGGCGAACTTCTCTCGTCATTCCGTCTACGTTTTCAATGGTCCTCAAAAACTTGATAGCGTCCTCCAAATGCTCACTAGCCCTACCAATACACGCTAATTGAACTTTTTGGTCGAAATGCCTCATTAGTTGGTAGATAAGGAACTCTTCCGGAATTTTGGGTTTCAAATATTCGGCCTTTCGCACCATTTTACAAAAATAATCGACCCTACTCATATTTCCGTTAGGATTATATCTATGGTTTTCTATCTGATTCCTAACTACTTGTTGCGTTTGATAACCCCAATAATGCTCTAAAAATAACAATTTAAACTGGCTATATTCTTCTGTATCTCGCTTGATTATTTCCCACCATTCCATGGCAGCTCCTCTCAATTTTTTCTCCACTACTTTTAGTTTATCACTTTCTTCCATCACGGGATTTATTTCTTGGAATACCTCCTCAATTTGTTTCAAAAATTGCACAGGATTTTCTCTTGAATTTCCCCAAAATTCTATAGTTTTTGACTCTAAATTTGCCCTATCTAAATAAATTATATTTTTAGCATTACCACCGGTTTCTTTAATTTTGGCAACTTCCCTAATTTTAACTTCTAATTTTTTAACTTTCTCCCCAATTTCTATAGTCGACTTTCCCTGTTCCTTTAAACTGTCCGTCATTTTTTTTATTTCCCCTACGCACTCTTCCACTTTTTCTTCACAAGTTTCTATACGCCTCGTATTTTCGGCCATATTACTATCTATAGATTCCTTAATTTCCTCCATATATTTCCCTATTTCCTGTTTTCGAGCGTCTTCCCTTTGGATGCGTTTCGTTTCCATTTCTTCCTCTCTCTTCATCCTCTCTTCTCTCTCCTGCTTCCATCTTGCTTCCATTTCTTCTCTCTCTCGTTTCTGCTTGGCCTCCATCTCCTCCTTTTCTTGCTTCCTTTTGGCTTCCAATTCTTCATCTCTCTTCATCCATCTGGCTTCCATTTGGATCTGCTTGGCCTCCGCTTCTTCCTTTTCCTTCAACTGCTTGGCCTCCATCTCCTCTCTCTCCTGCTTCCGTAATTCCTCCATATGGATCCATTTGGCTTCCATTTCTTCTTTATCCTTGTTTTTCTCGATTCTGTCTTCTATTCTTCTTATTTGTTCGTTGTCTTCCTTCTCCTTTTCTTTTCTCTGTTGTTCTGCTTTGTCCTGTTCCCTTTCTTGCTTCCTTCTATCCTCCATTTGGTTCAGGTACCTCACCATTTTCTGCATCTCCGTTTCCTGTTCTTTTGAACCTTCCGGTTTTGCTGGATCTTTCGCTGGTCCCATTTTCACTTCACTTATTCACTTGGTTTATTTAATTAGTTAAAAAATTTAAATTTCGGTTTAATTTGGACTCTACTTTTAATTATTATTATTTTTGCAATTTAGTATATTTGTCGTTGTAATTACCAGCACAACTTATTACTAACACACATGTACATATAAATTATATCAGAACTTAAGATATTCTCGTTCGTATGAAACACTAAAAAATTCAAAATTTTGAAAATTTGTTCCAAAACTTTGCTTTTTCGTGCTCCACGCTATTGGGCGCCACTTGCCACGTTGCCTCTCTCCGCGTTAGTGAGTTCGAGTAGGGTTCTTCTTGCCCCACGTTGGAACGCCACTTACCACGCCGAAAGTCTTGTCTGACTTCACGCGAATTTAAGATTCTTGTTCCCTTTTTTGGAACACTATTATCACGAACTCTTAAACTCGCTGTACGATCACCACCGACTGGGCGAACCACCTTTCTTTTCAGAGCAGACGCGGGCAAGGCCAAGATGCTCACTTTTACTTTTTTAAATCAAAGATTTTGCAACTCTTGGCTCTAATAAGTATGAGCTTGTCCTCATAAACTTACTAAATTTTAATTAACGCAAAATTCCCTGAATTTTATCTCAATGCTCGATTATTTAACTTTTTTAAGATTAACTCTCTCTCTCTCCAAGGTCGTGCCTTTTGGGAGAAATCGGCTCTTAAGTTCTGATGATAACTTTTTAAAATTTTCAAATTATATTACCAGAGCACATATATATATAAAATTTATGTTAAAACAAAGTTAATAGCATACACAGAATGGATTTATATTAAAAACACAACAAAATTTAGAAATGAATTATTTGTATATTATCTCCTCTTTTCCACAGTAAAATTTTATATTCAAAACTTTTTTAACCACACAAAACAATTTAATTGAACAATAACACAACTATTTATTTATTTAACAACATTAATTAATGTAAGATTATCTATATATTAAACAAAAATAAAAGCGCTTGACTTTCCAGACAGAACCACAAACAGTTTTTCCTGTACTGAAAAAGTCGTATTTAAATTATTAATTATCAACACCAAAGCAGAGGTTTAAAAATGAATTTAATTTTTAATAATTCCCCTAATGACGTTATATTTGAAAAGAAGTTAATATTTGCGAATTATTCCTTAAGTATAAGATACCTTCACACTTTAATAGAAGTTCTAGTTGGATTTGGAATTTGTTGTATTGTTAAGATGATAGTGATGTGATGTTTTCTATCCAGAGTCTGTAAGCTGCTAAGTAGTTGAATGCTGGTCTCGAATTCTTCTAAGTCGCCTTGAAGATCGATTAAAGTTGAAATTATTCTAAGTCCAATTAGTAGAGTGACAGTTGAATCTTCCTCTCAGCTCAGAGTCGGTTGCAGAAGAAACGTCCTTTAAGCGTCGATTCCAAATCAAAAGTAATTGTCTTTCGACGATTAAAACTCGGTCTCCCTGTCAGTGGGAATTAATCCACTTTTCTGGAGCCAATTTTCCTCCCTTTTTGGGAAAAAGGTATTTTCCATATATTATGTGTTTTCAGGCCCTTTTGGTCTGAAATATTTACACTATATGTTTTATTAGTCCTATTTTCTGACTAACGAATAGTTTTCTTCCTTAATTATTAATTAAAACACCTTTTAATTAATAATTTATAGTATTTTATTTTTAACGTTATCTTTGATCCATGTTGGCAACATGATGATTCTGACTTTAGACTCTGCTTGAAGATGCGCGCGCAACTGTTCATGTTTTGGCATGAAAATCTCTACTTTTGACGTTTTTTCGTTCAACTCGCTATAACTTTCGAACGCTCGAACCGATTTTAAAGTTCCTTTCGGATTCTTCTTCCTTTCCATCTTGTGGGTCTTGTGGAACTTGATTCATCGCTCTACTACGCTTCGTTCGCGAGTTATCGCCCTTTTCCTGAAATTTGATTTTTCCCCTTTTCAAATTTTGAGATAAGTCCTTTCTCAAAATTCTTTTGACGAAATCTTGTTCCTCTTCTACTACGACGAAAAACTATGTTTGCACTTTTCCCATAACTCGTTTGGTTGTCGAGTTATTCGCCTTTGAAGTCCTTAAGTTTGTGTCGTATGAGTTTATGTTCATAAAAACCCCCCCATTATAGATTATTACTTCTGCTTTGGTGTGTTACAATTTTACATACTAAATACATATAATTATCATGTTACTTTACCCCTTTAACGTTTATTTTACCCGCTTTTGGGCTTTGAAGTTTTACGTTTTGTAATTATTATATCTTCCTTATTTTATTTTCAAATTTAATTCTAAATTGTGCCCTATTGTGGTCTCTACAATAGTACTTATTATTATTTTTTAAATGATCCCCCCTTCAACTCAAAAATTCCAAAAAACTCCCCAAGAATGACTTTCTAAGTCCATTCTCACCTGTTAATTATTATTAATTCATATTTTTTATTTGTGATTATTGTTACTTCCCCACTTGGTTATGACTCTACGATTTTTGAATTTTGAATTTATTCTTTTTCCAAATTTTAGGTTTTTGAGCCCTTCTAAAAACTTGAATAACTTTTTTGTTTTATGTGATTTTAAATTTATTCTTCGATATTATTGGTCGGTTGACTCTACTGAATATTTATTTATATTAATAATTTAGTTTCTTAATAAAATAGGAACTAAGGCAGTTTGACTTTTCACGTTCGAACAAGCAAGTTTGCTCTCGAGCTGGCGTGACGTCATCGCCCCACCTCGTCCCCACTCTACAAGGTTTAGCGCGGCAATTTAACTTGTTTTAAATGGACTTGAGACGTTTGGCTTTTTCCAAACCGCCTCAAAACGTCAAAACATAACATTATATAGTACTTTACAATATTATTAACGTGTTGTAATATACTGTCTAACGTTAATTGTGTGTTACTGTTTTATTTGTGGCTTGAGAATCACTTTTTTTCATATCGTTATTAACTACATGGCTCATCCACATTGAATGTTAAAATTTTCAATAGTTTTAATAAAATTATTTAATTTCACAATAGTTCAGTTTTGGTTTTGGTTATTCAGATACTTTTTAATTTAAGCTGTATTTTAGATACAAATTCTCTCAAATATAACAGAAAATTAGCAATCTTAAGGAATCCTAGTAACAGTGTAAAGCAACAGTGTAAGTTTTCTAATATTAATTTAATATTACAACATAGAATGTATAGAACGATTGTAAACATAATTTATAGACACTGTTATTTTTTAAAGAAAATTCTTTGCCCAGCTCTTTAAATCAAATTTACAAAAATATAAAAACATATTATTATTTTCAATATGGCTACCAGTTCTCCTTACTTAATTTACTGTATCCTATCTAATCCAGGAACATTTTATTTAATCACTATTGAAAAACTACACTGTAATAAATGCGATAACTAAACAAATTATAATTCATTAACAATATAATAATCTTTAAAATTATTTATTAATTTTAATAACTTTTAATTATCATAACCGTAGACTTTTAACTATCATTTGTTTCTTTTTTCCTTATTATTACATTATTATTTATTTAATTAAAATAACAGAACATGTAAGAACCTGAAAAAAAATAAATATTAAAAAACAATGGTTAAAAATGAATAAATATGTAACGAGATTTAGAAAGTGTATGTGGAAAAAAAGGATATTTAAATCGGTGACACTTCGTAACCAGGTTGGCTTGACTTGGCTTGGGTTTTCAAATTCTTGGAATGGTTTTAAAATGGCAGCGGTAATAAAAAGTTGCTAAATAAATTTATTATTATGAAAGAAATTATTATCATAGTTACAAGTTTACGTTAAAAATAATCAGAAGTAAATGAAGAAGAAATACATAATAATTTTAAAGTGTGTCAGTATCGAAGGATGTCCATCTATTTATATGTCATATAAATCAAACTTTCTGTTTATATTATGATGTTTAATATTTACATTTAACTTTAAAATTTATATTAGTGTAAATTTAACTTATCATTGTATAAATTTACAACGAAATCATTAAACCATAACTTATATCTATTTAAAATTAGCAAATAGAAATGCTAGTTTAATGTAGTCAATGCAGTATGTCTTATTAGGCCTATCTACTGTCTTACATCTACTCTACTAAACGTGTTTAAATCAAACATATTGTTGTCTTCATTAAACAATGTAACATCTTATCCATTCCCTACATCAAAAGAATGATCTTATTTATACTATAACCTCCCCCCCCCCCACATTGGTGACATACAATAATATTTTACTGGCATTCACTGTTAAAGAAATTACACAAAACACATCACTTTTTTAAATCATTCTAACTTCTCGATAGAATAAATCTTGAACACAAATTCTCAAAAATAGTAAGTTTATTTATTCAAATACGCTTCAATGACAAAGTTACCATCTTCAATTCATTAACTACAATAACTAAACTATAACTGTTTATATTTTATAGTTTATACCTTTTATACTTGTAGTTTAAATATTTTAGCTCTTTACAATATACAGTGAAACTTCCAAATAACGGACACTGCTCGGACCGCGTAAAATGTCCGCTATTGAGAAGTGTCCGCTATTAGGAGAGATGTGTAGTAGATGTACTGTATTTATATTGTTACTTTTTCTCACTGAGAAGTCACAGTTAGCAGTTAATCTGCTGTGTAATAGAGCAAAAATTCATACTGTATATGGTCAATAATAAAAGTGAAATAAATATTGTAATTGTTTCATAAGGGCCTACTGTACAGTATTATACAGTACACTGTATACTTTTTACACAACAAGAATAATGGTTTTAATCTCACATATATGCACAATAAAACACAAACTATTAAATTAAATAACAGTCATTATTTATTAATCATTTACACTACAGAGCTGAATAAATAAATAGGAAAATGCAAATTTAAATAGTGAAATAATCAAACTATGTACAGTACCTAAAATAATAAAATGGGTCAAACAAATTTTTACTACCGTATACAGCAATATATTATTCAATAGATTTTGTGAAAAAATCTTTTATTTTTCTTTGCCTGGTACCATCTTTAGTTATAGTCTTTTCAACATGTTGGAGTTCAAAAATTAAACGTATTCCTTCTGTATCCTGTTTTTTTAAGAAATAATTTTTAAGTTGTATCACCTCCTTTGCAACTTCCTTACTGGTTAGATTTGTAGTTTCGGCCGCTGGAACATCATCATTGTCTTCATCAATTGTTTCATTCTCAACAGAAGGTTCCGGGTTAAAATCTGCAACAAGAGTCCTGATGTCGGTTGACTGGTCTTCGGTACAAAGTGCATCGTCAATCAATTTGTATTCTTCAACGGATCCTCCAAATTGTTGAATTAAATTATCCAGCTCATTAACTTCAGTATCACTATTGCTTTCACTAGTATTCTCACTATTGTTATCGCTATTAACAAACCCCGATTTAATGAAACAGTTTTTAACCGTATTGGATTTGACCACTTTTAAAGCCGAGCATATCCACAAAACTGCATCTAAAACAATAATATTTTTGCACAGTTCATCAGCCGACGTAATGTCCTCCATTTTCGATAAAATGTGTCTAAGAACTCTTTGTCTGTAATAAACTTTAAAACAGTTTATGATTCCTTGATCTAGAGGTTGGCAACAGGAAGTGGTATTCGGGGGAAGGAACACTAATTTTACGTTAGTTAATTTTATGTCGGGGTGCGATGTCTCATTATCTAGAAATAAAATAACATTTCTATTCTGCCGTCCCATTTTACGATCAAACGCCGTTAGCCATTCAGTCATTATATCCCTTGTCATCCATGCTCGTTTGTTTGAGTACCATTCTATACCCAAACGATCCAAATCAATTCCTTTAAAACATCTAGGCTTTGCAGCTTTTCCTATGATTAATGGTTTTTCAAAATCTCCTACCATATTTGTACAAAGCATTACAGTAAGTCTTTCCTTTGAAATTTTACCCCCCGTACATTTTTCACCTTTTAAACTCATTGTTTTACTAGGTAAAGCACGAAAAAATAGTCCGGTCTCATCACAATTGAAAATGTTTTTTTCTTCGTAACCCTCGCACATCACTGATAATTTTTTTTTCCATTCTTGAACTACAGTTCCATCCACTGATCCCGCTTCCCCACACACATTTCTGAACGTAACACTGTGCCTAGAACGGAATTTGTCAAGCCATCCAACCGATGCTTTAAAATCACTAACTCCTAATTCTTGAGCTATCTCTAAAGCCTTTTCCCTAATTAATGGACCAGAGATTGGAATGTTATTGGAGCGAGCTCTGCAAAACCATTCGTATGTTAAATTGTGTATCGCAAGGCCTTCTGTTTTCGGAAACGCTCGTTTATTTATTAAATTTTTGTTTTCCGACACCGATTTTAGAATTGCCTCTTTATTTTTCAAAATGTTACTAACTTGAGTCTTTCCAACTTGAAATATTGCCGCTAAATCACGCACACTATGTTTTTCTTTTTCATATTTACACACAACTTCAACTTTTTTGCTTAAAGTTAAACGCTTTCGTTTCAGAGACATCACAATACACACTGTTCTCACGGTAACTTTATTCAAACTGAATTGTAAAAGGTTTTAACCACTCCTGTTATTAAATGGTAAAAAGAAAAGAGACCTAGTTTCCAGAAAGTCAACTTCCTGCTAAATAATGAACAAACATTGCAGTGAATGTTTCGAGACATCTACAATTTCTTAGAAAAGGGCAACATTTTATACTCCGCTGTCCGTAATTCGGAAGTTTTGGCTAACTTATTGACTACCAATTTGGTCAGTTTTTGGGAATGTCCGTTATTTAAAAACACTACTAAGGCCATAAAAGCATGAGCTCGGTCGGGGATTATAAAAATGTCATTATTAAGAAGTGTCCGCTAATTGGAAGTGTCTGTTAAGGGAAGTTTCACTGTATATCTATATTTATATTTAATTTAATTATGCATTTTACTCTCAATGGTAAATGAACACACACATGGGTTTACAAATTAAATTTTATTATATCAAAACAAAACTACAAGCAAAAGATCAAGAATTAGAAACAAAAATGAGTTAAATATTAACCGAAATATTATTGTTTGATAAGAGCAAGAGTGAATATTATATTGTTTTTTCTTTTTACATATACATAATAATTTCAGGGTAGGGCACTTGCCGACTTTATCCAGTCTTCTGATCATATTTATCGAAATTCTCAACTAATATTAAATTAAATTTTGATTATGAGAAATATAAATTTGAAAATTTGTTTTGGAATTTAGAAAGTTCGAAATATTTTGTGGAGATCTCACCAATTTGTCGAATTTAGTCCTGGTATTCTTAGCACTTATATCTTCTCGTCAAACACAAAAAAACTATACTTCCTTTCACTTTTCACAATTAAAATTCAAAATTTGTAGTCGTTGCTGTACACGTCTATCGTTTTCGATATTCAAAACTGGACTGTCCAAAGGACGCTTTCTTCTTACTTAGCTTCTGTTCCCAAATTTTATAAGATGGCGTAGGGGGTTCACTTATCTTAATACACGGTATGAAACACGAATTCGTTGTCATAATTTTATAGGTTTATTATTTAATCCGAAAGATATGTAAAGATTTTTATATTGTAATAATTTTTATTTTTATTTGTACGATCTCGTAATATAATTATTTCTCTATATTCCTTATAACTAAAATCTTATTTCTAAAATTGTTACATTAAATACTTTAAAATACGTTTTGAAACATCGACATCTTTTGGCCTAGCCAATGAGATCGTGTTATCTTCCGTGACGTCATTCGCTCCGCATCGGTTGTCTGACATATGGTAGGCGTGCCTTCCGTCTTCCCGGTCTGTTATCTCCGCGATATTACATTTCGTTATGTTGGTAAATATTAATTGATTTTTATAATTTCTGTCAAATTATGGAATGTTGCATCCTGCATCACTGAAGATGGCGACTTCGTCGTTGAAATGCATTTGAATAAATAAACGTACTATTTGAGAGACTTTGTGTTCAAGTTAAGTCTAGCTCAATATTTAACTATATGTAGCCTACCCTCTCATCTATCTTACTTATCAATTGCTGCCCATCCTCAGTACAGATCTCTCTTTCGACATTATTTTGATGACATTCTCTTAAATCGTATATAGAAGTATTTATTTAATTTATTCAATTCTCAATATGTTGATCAGACTCTTTTACCAAACTCAATGTATGTAAGCAATATCTTTGAATTTGAAAAGAATGACAAAATTAAGGAATTTGTACAAAGTTAGTAATTATAATACAGTTTAATGTTTTAATATAACTATTCGGTATTGTGCTTTGAATCTGAACAATTGTTTTATGATTATTGATAGCATGGACATAATAATCTCTATGTTATAGCAATGGATCTACCAGTTATTTATAAGTACAGAATTAATATCTTAACAGACACTTAAGTAATACAAATACTGTACACATAGTAAAATGCATGAGAACCTCGATTAAACTGCCATATTATACTAGACTACCCGCTAGAATGGTTGTATTGGCAAATCTAAACCTTCTCATGCTCTTTTCCCTAATTACCTTACACTAAAATGTTGAGAACAAGAGGTGCAGAAGACGATAGATACAACCATTCGAGTGGGTAGTCTAGTAAAATACTGCACTGTAATCTGGCTTCTTACATGTCCCATCGCTATGTACATATTTGTATTGCTTGATTTAAGTTTCTGTAAAGAAATATATCTGCCAAAATAAAATAAAATTTCTAATAATATCTTTCTGTCTTAGATATAAATGTGGAAACTCAGGTATTACATTTACTAACTTATATCATGTTGTGTTAAAAAAATGAAATACTGATTTCCCACTTAGATAAACTGGAATTATTTTGTTAGAAATGTTATTTTATTTATGTTGTAAAATAAGCAAATTAAAAAACTTAAAATTATAGCTCCATACCTTTGTTATATGATTATAGAGATCACCAGTTATTATGTCATTTGTGTTTCTCTTAGATAACCTTCTTAACATAGGGCAAGCAAAGTTTGCATAATACAGCATGTTACTGAAATAAAAATATTTCCTGTGAGAAACAACGTAATATAAAGGAAAAAGTGGTAATGATTATGCAAAAAAGAATTGAATAAATATCTGTTTTAATTATTCACCAAAATGTTAACACTTTGGTTACTGTGTAAATTTGCATTGGCAATACTGTAACCTATTATTCGCTACATTTTGCAATATACAACAACTTTTGTAAAGAAAGACTGTAACATATAAATTATTATTATATTTAATAATGTTGGCTACACTGATGAAATATCAGTTTAGATGTAATAATAAAAAATGTAAATAGTAGTTGGTTGCTGTGACAATTTTATTGTTATACAATATAATAAGAAACATTCATAAAAAATAAGTCAGTACAATGTTAACTGCAGCAATTTTGAGTTATGTTTATTTTATTCAATTTCAAACAAACTTTTTTCTTCTTTTTTTAAATATTTTTTCTCTACATATAATTACAAATGATAAATTAACAAAATGTTTTATAATGAATAAACATAAACATTCACAGATGTAACTACATATAAAAATACAAGTATAAATAAAAATTAAATAATCACTTTATTAACTAAAATTAAGCAACTATCCCAAAGAAGTACACAAATACACACATACACTCACACAAACATACACACAACTAGTTATAATCTGCTATAAAAAAATGCAAAAGTATAAAAACTATTACTCTTCACTCACACATGCATACATCTTTCTCCCCCCTCCCTCCCCCCTCTCTCCCTCTCTCTCTCTCTCTCTTTCTCTCTCTCTCTCTCTCTCCCTCTCCCTCGAAAGCATTACCTGAGATGAGGTTGCCAACCTTTTCTCAAAATTAAAGTTGTAAGGATTGTTCCATAAGGAATAACATCAATGAATTTAAATAAGAGCAAGAATTTTATATTCTCTTACATATTCTTTAAATTTCTTAAGATAAAAAATATTTTTAATCACAAAATTATAATTGGTATCATTTAAAAAAAAAAAAAAAAACTTAAAAATCTCAATGAAAAATTAATTTTTAAATACAACCTTACTTAACCTTTAGAAAAATTAACATCCATGAAAAATAAAATTGCTGCTATGTAACTTATTTAAACTACTCAAGTAAAATATGTTAAAAAGTTCTCTAAATCATTCTAAGTAAATAACTAACCTCTTAGATGCTTGAGGAACCTGTTAATTTGTTCACAATGTTTTATTTGACCAGGTACTATTAAACAATTATGGAGACAAAAATCTATACGTTTTTGTAAAAAAAGTTAAATTTGGTTTACGTATAAAAAATTATCTCACGTTATTCATTTTTTTAGTATATTCATTTCTAGTAATTGAGAGTCACCACTATTTTTGTAAAAGACTTTCAAGACCATATACACAAAGGCCTACTACAAGTATTTTAAAGATAAAACACCTAGATTTTTAAATAAAAAGTAGGAGTGTTCCATTTTACCTTTCTTCATAGTAAGTGTCTTTTACAAAGCTATAATAGGTTTTAAATTTGATATATATAAGTCTCTAACCAACAAATAATACCATATTGAAGTCTACTGTGAACTAAAGAAAAAATCACTGACCACGATATTTTAATATTACAAACGTCTTTAAGGAAATAATATTCACAGTAAGTTATATTTTAGATTTGATGCAAGTATTTTACTAATTTGATTCGTTGTCCAACATATTTAATAATGCTTCTTTCATAGACAACAACAAATCTATGATGTATTCAGTTTCTTTTCATAAACAATTAAAACATTTATATTTAATTATAGATCTAAATCGCACTACCTCTTTAGACAAAAATGTATGTAATTCATTACCGTACAATTTTCAGTGAACCACAATCTCAAGGCATTTAAATCAAATTTCATTTCATACATGTTTTCAGTCCAAGTATACTCACATAACAGACATAAGTAGCAATAGCAAAAGAACTTATTGGCCGTAAATTTTTATTGTTACATAAGTCATTTATAGGCCTATACTATATGAGAAAAGTTGTTCTTTCTAAAATTGATCCCTGAGGAACAACGTAAAAAATTTCACTCTTCTGATTACACGTTAAATTTATTTGAACACTTTGTTACCACCCAGACGAATAGCTATGAAACCACTTATTTTCTACTCTTCTAACACTAAATTTAAATCATTTTTTAACAAGATTTTATGATTTTGCAAAAGCTTTCGATATGTCAACAAATAATCCAATGGGACGTTGTCCTTTATTTAACCGTTCTTAAAATTTTGCAATAAATTAAAAAGAGCCCATTCGTACTCAATTTTTATCTAAACCCAAATTGTTTATTGCTAAAAGCAATTAGTTTTTGAAAGGAAATTTATTAAACACTTGTTATTAAACACACGTTGAACACACAACAGTTCTTTGTTTTTTATTTAAAAGATCATACTTTACTCTTAATATTTTAACAATTATATAATTAAAATATCGTTTTTTTTTTTTTAATTTCTTAAAAATTACAAAATATTGATAATTTTTAGTTTTAAAAAAATATTATTATTATATTTTCATTTGTTTATTATTCTTTTTTTAATTTAAAAAGTTAGTAACTACATTATATATGTTTAAAAATAAACATAATTTTTTTTTTAATGAAAAAACAGCTATCAAATTTATGTATGGAATTTTTGTTTGTTTAGTACATCCTGAAACATTTTATAGTACATAAGCTCATGTCACAACCTAGCGCACATTATCACACAGTTATTTTTTTAGTAATCCTTTGTGTTTCAGGTTTTTCTTCTTTGAATATACAACAAGATTTACTGTATTTGCTTATGGTGAACTCCTTCACTAAAAAGAGAACTCCTTCACTAAAAAGAGAACTCCTTCATTTTTTAGGAGAAAATATTTTTCTGAGAACCTAGCAAATTTTGTTTGTTTTTTGCATAAAATATATCATTTTCTAAATTCACCAATTCATCACAAATTTGAATCGCAGTATATAAAAGTAAGAATTTCTTGCGCTCATGATATAGTAATTTTTATAATTTGATATATTTCATTCGAAGGTTCAACCAACCGTAATGCCTTGCTCTAGATAATTTCACAAGAAAAGTTACTGAAGTCTTTTTACAAACATTATATGAAATATAACACCAAAGATATACAGTAAAACCATTATCAATTATTATTTGTCAAATAAAACTCAAAGTATGAAAATAAAAAAAGTATTATGAATATAAAATCAAAATGGTTTTGAGTTCAATGTAGGTACTAATATAATAATTGAAGCAATTATACTAGAATTATATGAAGTGTTAAAGAGATGTAATATATTTAATTTTTCTGTTTTCCAATATTTTATTAGCACAAAATATAATATCAACATTTTTGTGCAATCTTTGCTATACATAATTAATATTGTAGTTATTGCTTTACCTGTCATTGGTTGTGGTCAAGTCGACATATGATTTTTTGATTGCAAAATAAGGACAAATTGTAATGGAAGGAAATGGAACAGACCAAATAGGGGTGAAATAAGAGTTAAAAACAATGAGTGAAGGACTTTCTCGCCAGATTTTGTATATTCCAAAAAATGATAGTAAAATCACAGTAACTAGGCTGGTCAGGAATAGCAATAGCCAAAACAATCTGAAATTAAAACAAAAATACTATTTTTAAATTTCATTTTTAATTCAGTATTTAACAAAAAAAGTTTATCAAAGTAACAGAAATAAAGTTGTTACTAATCTTTGAAAATGTAACCCTTTAACAGTCTTAAACTTTTATTTATGTAGCATTTACTTAAAGACTTTGTAAAAATCATGTAAAAAGCTTGCATCAGCTGCTTTAATTGGTATGGAATACATTAATTGTTGTATTTTTTTACTAATTAAAAAAAAAGTGATTACAAAATTTATACACCTTAATAATATATTATCTGTTTTATGAAAATATAAACTCCAAAATTAAACAGATTTTCTCCAATTACCTGTGTTTCTTGGAGGTAAACTTACATTCTGTAATTAATTTGTTTTGACACTCCCACCCTGTTGAGAATAATGATATTAATAATCAGATGATGATTATTATAAAAATCATGAACTTAAATATCTTTTATGTTCAGTTTAATCATCCGATTTCGAATGCACATACTCGTTTACAAATTCCTTCTGATCTCTCCAAATTCTGTTCATGATCCACAGAATTCAATGTTTAGCATGTAACTTAAATTTTGCATTTTCTCTCTGAGTAGCTATTGGTTGTAGTTAACTACAACTAGAGATTTTGTTATTAGAGATTTTGTTTTTCTTTTGACTTTCTCATTCACCGTTTTCAATTTCTTTTTGCTAATACGTAAACTAGTGATTAGTTCTAATAGGCTAGTATTTTAGTGATTTTGAAATGTTTTTTTTTTTACTCTAAAATATCACAAGAAAGAAAGAATATTCTATTGCACATAGTTTTTGTAAACGGTGCAACATGTGCTTTATGTAAACAACAATTAAACTATTTTATAAGTACTACGGTACTAATTTAAATCAACATTAGAGAAGCACCTAATTGTATAATGAAACAACTATGAAAGATTTTGAAATGAATGAAACAACATTTGAATGAAAACTATACAACAACTTCCATCATAACTGCAGATAATAAGATTTGCAATTAATTAGGTTCATACCTATTAAATTAAAAAGTTACGATAGTCAGACATAACCCAATCTTATATAAATGTTGCTTGTAATTTTTTTAGAGATAAAAATTTAATTTTTTATTTTAGTCACAAGAAAATATATGCTTGTTAGTCACATAGAAATATCATCAGCCTCATGTAGCTAAACATAAAAATCTCATTAAATGGAAATGAAACACTTAAAACTTTAATTTGTAAGTGTAAAGGTTAAATTCAGACACTACCTCTTTAGTAAACTAAAACACACAAAATAACAACAACGGAAAAATTAATTATAAAAGTAAAACGATTTTTTGAGACTATGTTAAACTAAAGATTATCAATGCTTGAAAGACTACTGAAATATTATAGATCGCTTGTCCATAAATATAACAATTGTACTAGATTTTTTTAGATATGTACTATTATAGCAGACAGTGTACCAGTATTAAAACCTCTTGAGCTAATGACGTTATGGTGAAAAATATATAATTATAAATATATAATAATATTTGGATAAGCACATGTTGCCTTCATGTAAGACTTACATGTCTGCCATGTACAGATTAGCAAGTTAAATTTAATATATTAAACCATACTGCATCAGAATTCTCATCTATTTATGTACTATAATCGCCATGTAGCTCCTTACAACCCATACTTCCTGAAGAAATATATATAAAGGCCATGATTGCGCTTCTTTAAAAGTTGTCCAAAATCAAACAACTATAAATTACAAACAATTATAAATCACGGTGGAGGCGATAAAGGAAGTAGAATGTTGATAAGGCAGATTTTACATTTAAAGTCTGAAGGACGTTACAAATTTATTATTATAATTACTTAACTTAGAACTTAGGGTTAGGGACAGGCATGATGGGAGAATTATGTTAACCCTTTAGGTCATAATAATTCCTTCTTAATTTTAGTCGGATGACCTACTAATGACTACGTAACACCCGGGGTCGATCAGACCCTGCAATTAGCGGTTTAGGTAGCCATTTAGGTTTAATACCAAAAGGTTTAATTCATAAAGCGCAACTCACGTCCGCTGACCTCGGCGCACTGTGAACGACTGTGGTTGTCTTGACTACATGTGCGCACGCATCGGATATCTTCTACCGTGATCTTAATAAGGTGATCCCTGAATACCCGTGGAATTACCACAAGCTTCTAGCATATTTCTCTCCACACAATTATCTCCTTCAACTTCATAGTTGTGGAAATCTAATGGTAATTGTTTCAGTGCATCTGGAAGTTCTTGGTCCTTTCCTGGACGGCATTTAAAAGCATAACTAACTATGCAATCAAACACCATCTTATCATGCTTGTTAATGCCATCTTTGGTATTTTTTTTTTGTTACATCTGAAAATACCTAGTAAAGAATTGTGATCTGTATATATTGTCATTTCATATCTTCTCCGAAAAGAGTAATGCTACTTTAGAATAGAAATTTATAGCCGATATCTTGAAGAAACATATCTTTTTAGAATATCTCACATACGTAGATGATTCACTAATTATAATAAAAGATAACATAGGAAACAAAGAGGAAATCAATTTTAGAAAACAGACTATATGTAAATTAAAAATACACAACGGAAATAAAAGAAGCATACAATATAAATTTCTTGGTTTTAAATATATAGCCTATATAAAACTAACTCTAAACCATTAGAATTAAACATTTTTAGAAAATAAACTGACAGTTTAATCAACTTGATAATCTAAAGGAAACAGAAAATCTAAAAGAAATACAACAGATTTATTATATTTGTTTTTTAATGTTTAAAAGAAATAAGATAATAAAAGTAAAATTAGCATATAAATAAGTAAGAATATTTGAATAGACTATCAGGAATCCAGAACAGCAAAATTAGTTTATAAAATGTAATAAAGTTATTAGTGAAGTCATTAATTACCTTTCAGTGATGCTCAGGTGGTTATTGCAAATATATTTTAATCCATGTAAAGAACTGTTATTACAATATTCAATCAAATATTTTAAAAATATAATGCAATAGTTTTTTAATTTAGTACCGAGGAAATGAACAACAATTGCTTGAGGCTTGGAGTAATGACATTGTTTTGGAATAAAACTTTTACAGTTTACTTTGTTCTTCTTCATCTTCTGAAAATTTAAATGATAAATATTTCAAAATACCTAAATAAAATAAATTTGTCAAATTGATCATAAATTATAACTATTTACAATTTTATTTTAATAATAATAGAATAGAATAGAATAAATTTATTGCATCAACAACAATTTTTACAACAAATAAAATACAAAATTAATTATGTTGCAAAAGCAGCCCCAACAGGTTAAAACCCATTACATTATACATTATATTAGTGTTTAACCTTACCTAAACCTAACCTAACCTAACCCTCTAGCTGCCTATCGTGATGCTAGAAATGGTCAACGCCCCTTGCTTCACTCACTCGCCAAAACGATTGAAAAAAAAATACAATCTTTAAATAGCTTATGCCACACCAAATTATAATTATTTTCTGGTTTTTAACTTCTATGAATTAAGTGAAAAATATTTTCTGTTGATTATAATACTTGTTCCATATGTTTCATATTGTACGGATTATGTACAGTAAATAGCTTATATAACAACTTATTATGCGCAGTAACATAATGTATAATAATAGCTGTCTAATTTTGTCAAAGATTTACAATATCGTTGAAAAACTCATGAAAAATTAACGTTGAAAATACATGTGTAGTTTTAAACATGTTAAAAATATATAAAATTATAAACTACATGAGAAATTCTGTTAAATATTGGTAACATAATTTATCAGATTTTGATTATAAATCATAGTCCAGTGACAAGAATCCCTTGTTTTAATTTGTGTGTCTACATGGTAGAAATAATAGTGGCCACACTTATTGATGGACAAGTCGTATTCAGCATACTCATATCAAAAGGAAACTGAGATTCATCAAAATAAGTAGTTGAATTTACAAAATTGAACATTAAGACCACGTTTTGAATGTTTCATTATTGCAAAATGCAAATTACACATTTGTAATTTATATTATTTTTATCTCTACTGTCCTAATAAATTAATAAAAATACCTGAATAATGATAGTCGGTACTTGGAAAACCAAGGAAAGGAAAAGGGCATGGTAGTGTATTTTGACATGCTAATTGCAGATATTGTAATACTAAGTCAAAATAAAACAGATTTATAACGGTAATATAAATCAGAAAGAAATTAATTAAGCATCAACATCAAAAGAAGATAAATTATCAATATGTGTTTGTTTGTAATACAACAAGCCTTTTTGATTCTTTCTAAACGTAAAATACAAAACATATTAATAATAAATTATACATAAAATACTGTCCTAAAACATTACGACTATGATGGGAAGGATTAATAAATTTATTATTTAACTACTCCAAAAAATGCTTGAATTTGTTTGTTTAATCTCCTTTTGAGTTTTCTCAAAGTCAAGACTAAGTCAAATCACTTTCTCACACCTGAAAAGAGTGAGAGAGTGACTTGATTTTTACTAAATCTTTTCACTTGTTTTCATGATAAAACTGATATAATACACGTTAAAAATTACTAGTTTAATAGTATTTGATTTATCTTAGTTTCTGAATAAATGTATTTTATGCATATTTGTGAAATAAATGTAGTCTAAGCTTAAGTTTTTAAAGTGAATAGAAACTGTATAAAGCCAGGAGAATAAATTGTTGATATATATATATATATATATATATATATATATATAT
Organism: Aphrophora alni; assembly: GCA_963513935.1. Lineage (NCBI taxonomy): Eukaryota > Metazoa > Arthropoda > Insecta > Hemiptera > Aphrophoridae > Aphrophora > Aphrophora alni. The sequence goes on from OY740774.1 coordinate 50,035,718, forward strand.
ATATATATATATATATATATATATATATATATCATTGAAATATATTTGAAAGTGAAATGTTTTGTTGAACCTCAAAAAGGGTGATTATTTAAAGTCATTAACGATAAAGTCTTACCCTCATGTTTTATTCTGTATACAAAAGAGATGTCGGACCAAAAATTTAAGGAAGAGAATATAAAAAATCCTATAAAAATGGCTTTCACGATGTAGGGCGTTACCTTGAATAAATAAACAAAATTAAACACATTTTATCCTCAAACCACTTTTTTTCAATAAATTCATTTGAAGCGAAAAATAAAAGTGAAGTTTACCAATATATAACTAGACTACCAAAGGAAAAATATTAGTAAAAATCTCTAGAGATGGCCCCGTTGTTTGTTTTTTAAAAGAATGTTCTGAAACAAAAACCACCTAACTGAAAGCTACAACAAAATATTATGAATAGTATTAATTGATTAAAATAAGTAATTTATATTTAAAAAGAAAGCAATTACTGTACTCTACTTTTAAAATTGTTTTACTTTTCTAAAATGAACACAAATATCAAAACAAAATGACATTACATTTATTAAAATAGGCAAAACATTTATACTTTACCTACTAATTAATTCAATTTCCAATGAACTTATTGCTTAAAGTTTTCAAACATAGTGCTTTTAGACACGATTTTGATCAATTACTAAGCAAAATACTCCTTTAGCATTTTCTTGAAAGTAGAAGACTCCATTTAGTTATTATTTAGCTGAACAAGTCAGTTTTAAACGTGTGCAATGAAGTATGTAATTTTGTTACGCAACAATAGATCTTGTCAACATTCTAGTTCTGGAAGTTAAGCTTGGATAACTTGTATTATTATTAACAGTAAAAGATTTATTGAGAATTGAATGTTTTCCTATTCAACCAATTATTTTGATTATTCTGTCAGAAAAATAACTCATTACAGATTTTTCTGAATTGGATTTATACAACTGCGTCATTATCAAATTAAACAGCATTTGAATATATGAAAACTGTACTTTTTTTGCTTAAGGTCTAATTTTGTGAATGTTAGACAAATGAGGTAACATACAAAAAAACGCAACACCATTAACAGGTCTCAAACATGTGTGTGTAACTTTTCATGGTTCACTAGTTTAACTGCGACAAGATAAGTGCACACACAGTCAACTAAACTATGTTGCTCACCAAAAAACGTACAAACTTAATCATACAGTACTTTCGTCATTTATAAAAAATGAACATTGCTTACTTATTATACATTACTTCAACATTCCGAAGAATGTGTATGTTGCTTCTGCTTCACAAAAACATACCATGTAATAATAACAGTCTATCAACCACAACCTCCAACCAGAATCCCTTATACAGCATTCACAAAGCTGATATATCTAGCGCTCTTGGTATTGGTTTTTGTGAAAGAATAACCACTCCTCTTTTTTTTACTTACAGTTTCATCATATGAAACTTTGCCTTACTCTTGGTCTGACCCTCCATTATGCTTTCAGCATTGTTGATATCCTGACTATGAGATAAAATTGAGAAATACAACTAAAATAAAACATTAAATTTCAACCAAATTTACAACACTAAAACTACCTAACAATCGTAAACTTTGATTTAAAAAAAAAAAATAACGAAAATATAATATGTTAAAGAAGTTCTGCAACAAATGAACAAAATTATAGACTATGATAAAATACAACAATTAAAATATTACAGGGGAGTAAAAAGGCCTTGCAAAAGTTAACAATGTTAAATTTGTTTATAAATCTTAATAAACAACAACGAAAATAATATTACAGGGGCTGTAAACGGGGCCTGTAACAATCGAATTTAAATATCATAAATTTTACCAAAAACATTCAGGCGACGTAAAAACGACAATACCCGATCAATTATATCAGCATTGTCCCCCAACGTTGCCTGAATTGAAACCTGTTAATAAAACACAATTTATTAAGATGTGCCTAACTGTTAGAACACCTCGACAACTGCGGCGGATTCCCGTGTTCCATGAGAAATCCACGAGTAATCACTGATGGAAAGACGAGTAACCATCACCTCCTCTAGACGACAGTCACGTATGGATGTAATCTACAGATGGACAACATCTTTTACTTCCCTCAGCTTATTGTACTGTACGTTTGTCCATTCTACCTCCCTTGGCTTATGCAAACGAATTTAACAGTTGATACATGCTGTAGAGCTTTCTTTGCTGCTTCGGCAGCTTTTGTTTTACTAACAATTCCGCAATACCCATGAAGAAGCAAAATAATACTTCCATCTCCCGTGGTTGAAGTCTGTATATACAACACAGAATATCCACAACCAAGGAATTCTTAGAGTACATATCCTGGATAGCATGTAAACCGCTTTTGGAATAGGAACACAAAAGATAATGACCCAAACCAGTTGGAATATACTAAAACCTTTCAAAATATCAAAGATTTCGGATGCAAAGAAAATTCACTAGAAGCTGAGAATAAGCCACACATCAAGTAAGTGTACAATCAAGTTAAAAACCTACTTTATTCTCCAGTTTTTAACCATGTGTGAAAATAATTTTACTAGATGGGTATTCATTAATTATATACTTAAATTCCTACGATACATCACATCAAGAATGTTTTATTTTATGAATTACAACAAGAAATCGAAATTTGTCATTTGAATGAACCATGGATGAATAAAACATGTACCATACTCTTACATTTGAGGAACTACAAGTTCCAAATGTTGTCGAGGATTAGGGATTGATGAGAATTTTAAGAGTTCTAATGCCGAAAAGAGCAGTGGATTCTGATATCTTAATTCGTATTGTTCAGCTAAAGGATTATTAAACATAATCTCGTTTCTTCGGCTTTGTGCAAGTAGAATTTATATGTTCATAGCATTGAATTTGAAACAATAATACGGGTTAGGGACATATGGTCTAACTTACAGCCGTTGATATCCGATATAAATGTGTGATGGGAAGTCAACACCATCGAAGTAATTATAACTTTCTTTAATTGTCAGTTCTTAGAATCCGACTAACATCCATCACAGATTGCTCTATTAACTCAGTTTGTTATTAAAAATGTTATCTTGTGAAAAACAGGAAAGGGTAGGGGAGACCCTTGTACCTCGAACCACATTGTACCTTGTTCACGACCGAACTAAAGATACTCTGCTTTCAATTATTAAAGAATGTATTAATGAAGGTTCATTAATTATATCTGATGTGGAACTACAATAGAGGAAGACTTTTTTCTAATAAATGGGTTTTTGGCATGAAACGAGTGAATGTTTTATGTACGCTGTTCCCGACCAAACCAAAAATACTCTGCTTACAATTATTAAAGAATGTTTTAATGAAGGTTCATTGATTATATCTTACATCAAAATACAATAGAGGAAGGCTTTTTTCTAATCAATGGGTTTTTGGCTGGATTTAGTCGGGAAACGAGTAATGTTTTATGTATGCTGTTTCCGGTCGAACCAAAGATACTCTGCTTCCAATTATTAAAGAATGCTTTAATGATGGTTCATTGATTATATCTGATGTGGAAATACAATAGAGGAAGGCTTTTTCTATTCAATGGCTATTTGGCAGCATTTGTCGGGAAACGAGTAATGTTTTATGTATGCTGTTTCCGGTCGAACCAAAGATACTCTGCTTACAATTATTAAAGAACGTATTAATGAAGGTTCATTGATTATATCTAACATGTAGAAATTGTGTATTGATATTCATAAATTAGTTATACTTACTCCATCATTGTCGTGGGAAACTCAATTTAAGGACAAATCTATGGCTGCAAAATATGCTATAAACGTGGTATGGCACAACCTTTTAGGTAACAAGAGGGTCCCACTTAGTGCCAAGTTTACACGTTTTAATTCTATTGTGAAAGCGATTTTATGCTACAGTTCCCAGGTCTGGGGCTACAAGGAAAGCAATGAATTGGAAGGGGTATTTAGATTATTTATAAAAAGAATATTTAAGTTGCCAAATAACACCCCAAATTATGTCTTGTTTTTAGAAACAGGGTTTGAAAAGGTTTATTTGTTTACATTGAGAATCCACCTGAATTTCCTTTTAAGGGTTGTAGCTTTACAAAAGAATAGATTGCCAAACATTCTTGCTAAACAAATAATAAAAAGGGGCATTTACTGCAGGAGTGGAAAGTGTTAGGATATAAATACGGGATTGATGTGGATATGAGCAATATTGATAGGCTACATGAACAGATTCTTAGTGTTATTGAAGCGGTCAGAGCTACTTGGGAGGGAGAATGTTTACAGAGGGCAAGAAATGCGACATATCACAAACACTACTGGGACCTTGACTTTCAACTCGGCAGTAGACTTGTTTTATTTGATAAATATGATATACAAACAATAAGTTGGATCATCAAAGCAAGGGCGGAACTTGTTGACTTAAACTATAAACCGTGGTGTAATGATAAAATATGGTTATGCTCCTTATGCAACATAAATGAAAACGAGACAGTTTACCATTTTATTGCTCGCTGTCCTATCCTAGCCGATATAAGAAATTTGTGCTTTTTCAAACGCAGTTTAAATAGGGGGGAATTTGAACTTTTATTAAACGGGAGAAATTGGTGGAGATTGGGTAAATTCATGAAGATTGCATGGAAATTTAGATGGGAATTAATTAATTAATTTAATTTTTAACTGTAACAGTACACAAAATTTTGGTTGGGGAGGGGGGTTACACCTAAATTCTTGGAAGGATTACTGTAAATCTATTTATATATGTAAGTAATTTTAATTGTATAGCTGGTGCCAAATTAATTAATTCTGTAGTCATGTATATTGAATATTTTGTGTGATTATATGATTATATATGTATGGGTGCACTGATGGAAGGAAGGTTATATACACACAGGTCTATATGTGTAAATACATGTGACTCATAGTGTAATTTTTAACTATATTGTTTTGTTTATGCCAACCCAGCGGACGGTCAAAAAGACCATTGCTGTAAAGTACTCTGTAAAGTAAGAATATTATTAGTTTATTTCATTTTATTTTATCTCCTAAAATTAATTAATTGTGAATTTATTTTATATTTTGTATGGAATACATGTCAAAAAAAAGTACTTTTTCTATTCTATTCTATTCTATTCATAAATTAGAAGGATATAACTCAATCATTCTCTAAATTTTGTGGACCCTGAGATAGTCCTACTTCAAAATATTGAAAATTTGTGGATGTATGTGAAACATCGCACTGGGGAAGGTGAACATCAAGAAAACTTATGGATTCATATTTTTGTGAGTTTTATAGCATCAACATTATAAAAATGAAAATGATTGGTTTGCTATTAGTTTTCAACACATTTTTGAATTTAATTTAGCAAATAATTATTGGCTGATAGAAAAAAATTATTAATTTTTGATTCTATAAGTACCTAATGAAAATCAAATATTTATTTCAAATGCTTGTGTCATGTCGATTTTATATTTTTCCCAGACAGGTTGAATAATTTAGAATAGTTGTAAGGATTATATGGGTGAAAGATATGAGGAAATAATTTTGTTTTTACACAATTGTGGATACCTCGACATGCATACGACCACACTGTGGATACATTTTAAATTGTGGAAATGTACATACATTTCAACAATTTTCTGTTTGTATATTCTTTAACATAATTCAAAAAGAGGTCATATGAACAGGAGTTCCATAATTAGGTTTTTGGCATGTTGTGTTAAACAATTTTCTGATCGTATATTCTTTAACAAAATGCAAAAAGAAGTTATATGAACATGAGTTTCCATAATTAGGTTTTTGGCATGTTGTGTTCAAACGAGATATTTAACACAGCTGTGGAAACTGGAAACGTGATGCAAGCCTACTATAGCGTTCTGGGTGGACCGTCGAGTTACATTGTATACAGTGTTACCGGTTTTACCATCACATCATTTTACAGTGTTAACTTTTAAATGCATTTGATAGGATATTTTTCAATACAGTATAGTGTATACAGTATAAGTACATTAATAAAATAAATATTTAAATTATTTACTAATGCCATTGTACTACTTGACCAGCCTACGTAACCATTATATCATATTACTGCGTTAACTTTTGAATGCTTTTGACAGGATATGTTTTAATATAGTGTAGGCCTATACAGTATAAGTACATTAATATATATTTAAATTATTTACTAACAGCATTGTATTACTTGCCCAGCCCAACGTAACCATTACATCATATTACAGCTTTAACTTTTGAATGTTTTTGCCAGGATATGTTTTAATATAGAGTATACAGTATAAGTACATTAATAAATATTTAAATTATTTACTAACAGCATTGTATTACTTGCCCAGCCCAACGTAACCATTACATCATATTACAGCTTTAACTTTTGAATGTTTTTGCCAGGATATGTTTTAATATAGAGTATACAGTATAAGTACATTAATGTTGATACTGTTACACATGATTCCAGTCAAATGGGCTAAAGCATTTAACTTACCTAATAATGCCACAACAAGCCTTCTGCATATTTTGGCCAAAAAATCCCTAGCCTACCTCTTGATGCACCTACACTTTTGAAAACTTCTTGTATAAGTAATGTTGAAATGTGTTGTGGTGGCTCTTATGTTTATTTTGGGATTGAGAAATATATAATTGAAAAGGCATCTTCTGGTTTGCAGGTAGGTTCATACCTATTAATAGAAAAAATTTAAAATAATCTGAAAACTGATTTAATTTTTACTTTGACTGTTAATATTGATGGTCTTTCATTGTGACAGTAATACCAGTTCTTTTTGGCCTTAATTAGGTATTTTAGAGCAGGCTTATGACAAATCCCTATTTGTAATTACATATACCACTGTAAATCAAAACCAAATAATGCAAATGATTTTTTGAAACCATTGGTAAAAGAATGTTTAAAATCTAGAGATCAAGGAATAGTTTTTGATAATAAAGTCTTTGCATTTCGAATTAGTTGTATTTTAGCAGATGCTCCAGCTAGAGCATTTTTTAAATGCATAGTTATTTTAATTCTTTACATGGTTGTGAAGAATGCACTCAGGAAGGGGAATTTTTTGGTAGAACAACTTGGCAATATATTGCAACTAACATGCACTCTCCACTTACAACAGATATAGGTTTTAGTAATATGTTATATATTGATCACCAAGTTTGTCTTTCGGAAATGTCAAAACTAGACATAGGCTTGATCTCTTAAGTACCAAAATGCACTTAAAGTTCAGAAAATTTCTGAAAGACTTGCTCTTATTGTTCAACATTATACTCCTAGTGAGTTTTCAAGAAAACCTAGGGAATTAAATGTATTTAAATTTTGGAAGGCTATAGAATTAAGAGAATTTATTTTGTACTTTGGACCAGTTGTGTTAAAAGGTATTTTACCAGATCACTTATATGATCATTTCATTATTTTGCATGTTGCTGTGTATATTTTATCCAGTTCAGACTACAGTAAACAAACAATGGCAAAATTTCACTAATGAACTATGCAATACTTTTGTTCATTACATATCCATATTTTATGCTAAAGAGTTGATGCTTTACAATATCCATAACATATTACATATTGTGAATGATGTTTCAAATTTTGGACCATTAGACAGCTATTCTGCTTTTCCTTTTGAAAACTTCATGAAAACACTGAATAGTATGGCCCGTAGATTCAAAACACCAATCCTCTCCAAGTTGCTAAAAGGTTAAGTGAAAGTAAATTTTTAGATCGTAAAATAGTTGTTAATAATAATATTAGGAAATAGTTGTTTCTGTAAATAATCATTTGAAATGTGTGATTTATACTGAATTCAAAATAGGTATTATGCACCCAGACAACTGTTTCTTACTGAAAGACAATAGAGTTGTTTTAATGAAAAGCATTGTAAAAGTTGAAGGCAGATACGAATACAATTTGCATTGCAACACTTTTTCATCCAAGTACAACTTTTGTACAAAACCAATGAATAGTTATGAAATTAATATTTTTAATGTTTCAAATCAAGCTTGAAAGACGCAGGAGCTGTACAGACATCATATTTAAAAAGTAATTGTGTATTGACTCCAGATTCTAGAGATGAAAATGCATTTATTTCCATACCTTTTTGTAATATGAATTGTTTGTATTAACAATCAATTGTAAAAAGTTAATTTTTTATAGAATAATTATACTGTTAACCCCCCTGTTAAGTAGTAGTTAAAATTCTTTTAGTGGCACGACTTTTATCAAAAATTTGTAATAAAAAAGTATAACAAATTGAAAACATACATGCTGTTTTCTTTGTTAATAACAAAATATACTTAAAAGTAATATATGTTTCTTCAGCTTGCTTTAGATTTTAGAATACGTGAAAAAAATACTGATTTTTATATAAAATATAATATCTAGCCAAAAATATCACTATGTTGTATTTAACAGTAAGATTAACTTTATTATAATACTTTTTCTCAAGCTTTTTTTTTTTTTTTACCAATAGCTGAATTAAATTATGTGATTTATATATAATTTTCATGTTGATTTTTTCATGAATAAGATTTATAGTTCAAATTTTTTTTTATATAATATAGTTTTTGATTGTTACTTTTAAATTCAGGATACAGATGTTCCTACAGAATCATCCAATATTTTTTTTAGTAAATTCATTATAAGAATAAATCTCTAAAAACAGGTTCATTCTACTTGTAGCCATCATTCCAAGAAATGAAATTTGTTAATATCTCAAGAACAATTGAGTTTATGTTTACTAAATTTGATCACATGTTAACACTTTAGCTCACAGTCTCCTGTATCGGACAATACGTTTAGTGTCTGGCGAGTCCCGGCCTGCGATACCGGATGATACGCATTACGTTTGACATTTTGTATCTACCAGTGTAAATATTATTACACATAGTTTTTGTTTTTGGGTTCCCCATCTATTTTGTGTTTGACATGGCTCATTCTCAGGATATAAGAGTAAATGACGCTGACTTCAATGATCATATTTTGCAACTCCTTTACAACAAAGTAGAGGAAGAAAGTGACGAAGACGTGGATGATTCGGATCAAGATCCTGATTATTTGTTTTCTGATGCTGACAGGGAAACTAGTGACGGGAGAAGCTTAAATGACGAACTCTGAATAGAGAATGAAAATGATATGCATTATATTGTTCTTCCGGCGGGGGGGTCTGAAATATTTTGGGGTAAAGATGACAGTATTTGCTGTGTGAGAGAGAAAACAAAGACGAACGCCCCAACACAACATTTTGAGAGGACCACTTCCCGGCCCAACAAGAAGGGCTAGACATTGTTTTGAAAATAAATAAACAAATAATGTTTTTGGTCGAAAACATTTTTTCCTCTCCATTTCCTTATACATATATACAGATTATTTACAAAATGGTACAAATTAAAAAAATTTAAAGCACTGTAATGCCAAATTTTATTTCATACATATATGTATAAGTCCTAAATTGAAATAAAACTTGAGATTCCAATAAAAAATAACTTAAATGGAGAAAAAAAGTCCGGTCTGAGAGACGGGATGATACTGTTGGTGAATGAAAATTCAGATACGGTTAAAGTGTTCATAACAACATTCACTTACTGGTTAACTTTTTTGAAATTTACCTTTAAAAATTTTAGAATGGCAGTCATTAAATTAACAGATTTTGTTAATTGTTAATACTATTTTATCTTGTATTTTATTAAAATTGTTTTACAGTATTATGAAAATGTTCATATACTGGTATATACCAAAATGTTATTATTAGAAACAGTTTTTTCTTTTAATGATGTAAGGAACATGCTCCAGAAATATTGGATAACCATTTGTGAACACTCCAGTTAAATTTGATTTTAATTAGTAATTTTTAATCCTATTACATTGAAATAGTGCTTGTGTTAAAAGGTATTTACTGCATTCTTGTAATTTTTAATTACTCCATTTTGTTTTATCTTAATTTAAGTACAGTAATCATTTAGCATCAAGATAAGCAATAATAGAATTTGAAATGCTAATAAAATAAAACAATGTTTTTATAAACACATATTTTACATTTATGCCTATACGTTTTAAAACAATTTTAAATAGTGTAACATCAAGTCAACTAACATCAACGTTTGATTGAATGTTACGCTCATTTGTAACCTGGTTGAAGATCTTGGTTGATTTTAGTAGAAAATTGAAAATTGTTTAACTATCATCAATCAAAACTTGTATAGTCTTAAGTGTAAATTTATGTGGTTATGACAAAATTGTTGTTTTAGTTTGTTATGAAGAAAAACCATATCAAATTTCACTAGAATGTTTTTATATGAAGTAATGTCAAATAATTATTGTATTTTTTACTTTTAATTATTTTTTTAAAGTTAAACATATTGTATCATGTCATTTAAATTTTTCAAGATCATAAATCTTTGATTGTGTGTATTGGCTATTTCTTTGCTCTAAGATAATACAAGTTAAATAAATAACTATAATAACACTATTACTGTTATTGAATAATCGGTTCTTGATGGACAACACAATTTTTAGTTTCAATAATTTTTTTTTTTCAAAATAGGTTTGAATAATTTCCCCTTGTATTAGTATTGGAAATTGAGTTCTGTTTAGATAAGTAAAATTTTCTTGTATATAGGTATAAATAATAAAGTAATGATTTAGAAATTCCATGATGCTAGGTGGGAATAGAACTTGGGATCTCATTATCCAGAAGTTTACATGCTGATATTTAATAAAGATCTTGCTGATTATTTTTAGATTCAAAATCAATTTTTGATTTATTGCAAATTGTACTCATAAAAATATATTGTACAAACATTTTTATAAATACAATGACCCCGCCACAATCCATCAGTGCGTTGTTGCCAAATGAACCACTGTAGACTTGTTCACACATTTCTTTACATAATGAACTGACTCCGACACTTGCCTCTAACTCTCGCCCTATATCCTCTACCCCCATATTTCCACCTACCTGCTCATTGTTCTGTTTAGTTTTTTATGTGGTGCAATCAGTCTGAGGACAGCTCAGAATATAAAATATCACCCTTTTCTAGGAAATTGTAGATGTCTCGAAATACACATTACAATGTCTGTTCTGTAATTACCCGAAAGTTGACTTCCTGGAAACCAGGTTTATTTTTGTGTGTCTCTTATACAGCAGTTGGTGTCCTTTAAGAATTGAGTTTCAATTAAGTTCCCGTGAGAACAGCACATGAAACAGTTCCCTGAAACCTATATGTCCAGCTACATGTAAAAACAAATTATAGTAATAAGTAAATTGAAAACTCCAAATCAGATGTTTTTCCAAAAATACCAATTGATACAATTTACTTAGGTCCTTAACAGATACATTTGATCAAAACCGTTTTAACCAAAAATTATTGTATATGGGCTGGTTTTTTGTTTATACTCATTGAAGCATAAATGTACAAGTGACATCTTTCAGTCCAGGAAATATTAATATGCCTATAGTAAAGTATGCTGACAATTTTAAAAGTCTTACCATAAGAACTCTGATATGTTTAACATCTATACTTTATTATACAATTTTATGTTTGTTAGTTTGTGGGAGCTTTTGACAGTTATACCATTCGATAGGAAATTAAATGGGCTACATAAATTTACTCTTTACGTGTTATATAAAAATGACTATTTTTGAGTCATTTTCAAAACTTTTAAATGACTGTCATTTTGAAACGAATTGAATTCTTGGAAGAAGTTGATTATTTTTTTCTTTCAAGTTAGGACTTTACTTTGATGAGTACTGTGAAAAATTTCAACTCAATCGGTTAAACCGTTCTAAAGATATAAATTATTTAGTAAAAATAAAATGGTAGGTATTGATTTTTGGATATACAGTAGGGCCCCGATTATCCGAGCCCGACTAACCGAGATTCCGGTTTAACCGAGTGTTTGTACACTGTACAGTACCGTAGCGAGAGAGCGGAGTGGGGTGACCGCTGCTACTGTGCCAAGGTCATTGTGACACAGCCCTCACAATTATCCATTCGCTCTCTCACCACACTGCACGTGGTCCATAGCGCGCCACTGTCTGTCTTTCTTTGGCTAAGTCACAGTCTTGGTTGGTTAGTCACGCTGTTACTCTGACACTAATTGGACATTTTGTGGTGTTTTACTTTAGTGTTTTCATTATGAGCTCTTCACATAAAATAACTGTTGTGAGCTTAGATAAAGGGGAATCGATTAAACGAGTGGCTGCAGATTTAGGTGTTGGTGATTGGAGAATTTTTTATATTATGAACGTAATATTTAGTACAGTGCAGTACTGTAGGTTTCGTAATAAAGTGAACTCAATATTTTAATTCAATTTTACGTCTATTTATTACTGTATCCTAAAACGTCTATGTAACACCTGTAACACAGACCGGTGGCTGAAAACCCACACGCTATTATTGATTTCAATGGCGGCGGGGGATAATCAGGGCCCTACTGTATGTTTATAGGACCCTTTTTCCTGTATTTTGAACCATATAACCACCCCATAAATTATTTCCGCATATTACAGAAACATCCTGTATATAATCCAATTTTCATGGTTCTAGGACCTTTGTTTTTCCAAGTAACAGTTTGTTGATATGTCAATCAGTCAGTCAGTCAGATTTGTGTATAGAGAGATTATTATTATTATTGTATACCCTCACACAAAATTTAAAAAAAAAAATAGTATTTTAATTTATCCTTGGAAATAATAGGTAATATTTTAGAATGTGATTGATTGTACGGAATGTATAATAAGTCCTGATACACCTGACGCTGCTCCTTTGATACGGAAATAAAGAGTGGAAATTTTATTTTTTTACGACGTCAATTCCTATCTTGTGATTTATCATTGGAAAGGTATATGTAAGAGGAAAATAATGATACGGAAAACATCTCTCTTCAACTTCCGTACCAAAAGTAATTAACTACTCACAAATTAAAAAAGTAAAGACATACAATCCCTACCTATAAAATACAAACTGCTAGATATATTAATTTCAAACCTCCACCATAAGCAATAAAACAACATACAGTATATGATATTTTTGCCGTGTAAATTACAATCAAACTTTTTATCGCAAATGTCTTAAAGATAAATAATGCTGCCTAGCAAAAGGTACAAACACACTACTCAACAAAACAATAGGTAATGCTATTTTGTCTTAGTGATTTCTGGGAAATTAGATTTTAAATGTTTTCTTAAGTTTTTACATTGCTAAACCACTCAAGTTTAACAATTCAAGCACTTTTATATTAAAAAAGGTAAAACAGTACAATTACCTAATTTTACAATATGCACAAGTTTAGCTGTTGTGAGTGTACTGTAGAATTACTAGATTTTATTTTACTATTTTTAATTCACTCGTATTGTAAGAAAACATTTGAATTTACTCCTCCATTCAGTTGTTCTACAAAGTAAAAAAACATGATGAAATTGGTATTTATACATTTTATTTTATTATTTTCATTCAGCTAAAATTGGACTTTCGTTTAAAATTAAACTAAACATGCCTAAACAGTAATAGTAATCTTAATTACACTTATTTCATGTGGTTATGAGTTATTTGATGTATTACTAAAATCCCCGACCCTTTCGCTCCGTATTAGTTCCCTTTTCCAACATAATCTCATATATTTCACGAAATGTTATAGATATCCTTTCAAACTAAATTGAGATCTTCTCAGAATAATTCCATCGACAAGATCAGTGAATATCAAAATAATATACAGTAGAACCCCTCGAATCCACCCTCGGCTGGTCCGTCGCTCCGGTTAATCCGACAGTGCTTGACCTCGCGAGGTTGTGTCGACTTGTCGATGACTCACGGCCCGTCACGCGCCATGCGCCATTGTTTACAGTTTGTTATCGCTTGCCCCCCATATTCAGTGCTGTGTCATCTCTCGTGTTGTTTCTATTGATTTGTCATAGTACTTGCTAGACTTATTGTATGTACTACAACGGAAATTTGTTGTATGGGATTATATTTTGGTCAAAAATGAAAAAATCAAAATCTAATCCTAATACAAGGTTTGGCTGAATTGTAAGCGACTTTGCTGATCAGCGCGAGTCGGTGAAACTGACCTATGACTCGGTCTAAAGTCAATTTTCGCCTACCCGTTATGACAGTAAAATCGTATGTCGGTAGATTTTGAATAAAAAATTCGTATTTGATGAATTATGAAAATATGAAACAATAATGTTAAAGGATGTGTAATTGTAGTACAAGTTGTACACAATACAGTTCAGTTACGGTTATTTCATAAAAATTAACATACGCTGCAACAGATTTAAATGAAGAATTAAAAAATTTTCAAAATTACTCAAAATCAAAAAACCTTGATATATCTGTAATTAGGAAAGAATTCTAAGAATAAAAGATTCTTAGACAAATCTTGAAAAAAGTAATACGGTATTTAAAAAGTTAAGTGAAATGATAAAAATTAAAAGTTGAATAAAACATTAATAAAAGTAAATTTTGATAATGGGTTGTATAGAAATAATTAATAATGCAAAGTTCTACAGATAATTAAATTAAAAATTGATTAAAATAGGGAAGTTATAGTTTTCACACATTTGTGGGGACAGGGATAAAGTTAGAGATTTAAAATTTGGAAAACCTGGTTAAATTTAAGTATGTAAAAGAATATGTAAGTCCCAGTTGATCAGTATGTAATAATCCCCCCAAACGAAGAAGTGTGAAAAAACTAGGATCTGAAGGTCAAACAGAATCATCACAGCGGCTAGTGCGTTTGTTACATAAACTGAACAGAATTGTGAAGTTTCGAAACTTTAAAATAAAAGGTGTGAGAAACCAAAATTGAAAATCACGCCGATTATTGCGTAACGGATTACAGGTGAACGGGCGAGCCGAGAAACACCACACGTACTTCTCGAGAAACCTGACATCAAGACCTACAAGATGCTGGTAATCAAAACACGAAAAATTAATTAGGAAAACTGTTAAACAAAAAAAAAAGAAGAAACAAAAGGGAATTGTGCTGTAGCAAGTTCAGGGATTAACAAGAGGAAATTTGTTAATAACAGAAATTTTGAGTATATAATTTTCCTCTAAATAAAGATTGCCGATCTGCTACCTAAATATAATAAATAGTGAAATTATAATTTGTATGATGAAATTTTTTCTTTTTGTATAATTTAACATTATAAAAAATGTTGTAAATTTTTGTTTGTCTTTAAATAACTTTGTATGTTAAATATTGAGAAAATTGATTTTTAGTTAAAAGAGCAGATGGAATAAATAAGTTTTACTTGTCAAAATTAACAATAACGTGTCATTATATTTAGTTATCCACACCACTTGTTCTGTTAGTGAACTATATTGGAAATTGAGGTGAAATATATTGTGTTACAAAAGGGTAAGTTAAATATAGAACTGGAAGTAAGTGAAAAAAGGGGGGTACCAGCAGTTTGGGGCAACTTAAACTGTTGAAGGATTTAGTCAATCCAGGCCAGATAAAAAATAGAAGCCTAAACTTCCAGTGGATTGATTAATTCATTCTCTATCTTGCGGGAACGAATCCTGGACAAAAAACTTCAGGATTTGAGACTAGTGCGCTTAACTCAAACAAAAATGTTGAGTTTTTTCGTTGTAGATAAAGATGGCGCCCATACGGTGAAGCCCGAATAATTATTTTCAAATTAGCAATTATATAAAAAAAAAGTACAGGTTAAACAATTGGTACGTGTTGTTGAAATAATAAGGCGGACTAGTTGTTTACTTAGTATAAAGTGATTGCTATTTACGATAATTAGGCTAGGCTTCAAGGAATACGAATACAATATATTTTATCTATGTGTATGTTTAATATAAGATGTATAATAATAGTGTGTAAGAATACCACATACCTCAAATTCTGGTGATCCATAGTTGTTGTTTAAATTTGGGAGGGAGTAAAATAATAAATAAAAGAATAATTAAATAGTTAAAATCGGGAGAGTAAATAAAGTAAATAAAAAAATTAATAATGAAATAAAGTTAAAATAATTAAAAAATCTTTAAATAAATAAAAAAATTTAAAATGGCGAAAGAATCGCAGGAGGTAAAATCCCTCATGGCTTATTTGGAGAAGAAAGAAAAGGCCAAGGAGGAACAAATGGAAAAAGAAAAACAGGAAGAAAAGGAGTTAAAGGAAAAATAAAAACGGGATGAAAGGGAGTTAAGGGAAAAGGAAAATGAAATGAGGGATAAAAGAGACAGGGAGTTAAGGGAGAAAGAAAAACAAGAAGGAAGGGCGTTAAGGGAGAAAGAAAAAGGGAAAAGGAAAATGAAATGAGGGATAAAAGAGACAGGGAGTTAAGGGAGAAAGAAAAACAAGAAGAAAGGGCGTTAAGGGAGGAAGAAAAACTAAGGTATGTTAATTAATTAAAGTAGTTCTAAGGCAAAACAATGAATATTGATATAGCGAGTCATGCAAAATTAGCCTACAGCTATATAAATACAAAAATACAAGTCTGTTGCATATCACTGGACATTAAATACAACAAAAATTGTTTAAAAAACGGAATTGTTCCTAAATACATAAATGTGAAGATTAATAACAAATCAAAAGCAGCACGTTTAGCCAAGTCCACAGCTGAAAGGACTTGGCTAAAAGAAGAAATAAAACTATTACATTCAAAGAAAGATAGCCTTTCGCTTGAATTATATAGATTACATTCTAATATGGCCAATTACTTACACCCGATTGAGTTTGATAGATGACAAGATTAACTCCAGAATCAAGAATAAAGTAAATAGTAAGCAATTGTTACTTAATAGTAAACTCAGGTCATTATTGATGAACAAACAAGGTGATAAGCCTATCCAAACAACACACAAT